>CM053143.1:55015207-56417207 GCA_028571685.1 Heterohyrax brucei | reverse complement strand
ATGCCACACTTTGGTGAACATTCACATGAAACATAAATATCCTCACTTCTTTGGCCCATTCAGAGAGCTATATCCATGTGCCTCTTCGCCACATCTCCTTGTCACCAATTTTCCAATCATGTTCTTTCCAGTCCCTGGCTATCCAGCCAAAATATTAGAGACAGCTCATGCATCAGTATACAGTCATGCATCTGCCTGTGTTTTCCTCCAAGCAAAAAGAACAACCAGGTGCACTGCTCAAAGTTTTGCCCACTGGGAGGAATTCCTTTCACCACCGTCCTTCAGAGAAGTCCCTGAAAGGTGTTGCAGTGCTGCCACTGTTGCCTTCTGAGTGGTGCCTGCATTTGGCCCAGAAACATCTGGAAACCAGGCAGAAGCTTTCTTTTTGGCAGTCACCTGATCATAAGGAATTCCCCATGAAGCCATAGGTGCAGGCTGGCAGAAGGAAGGTAAGATGACAGAAGCGGTGAGCATGGGCATTTGGGCCACTACCTCACATAACTGACTTGTGCCTTCAGGGACTGCTGGAGCCTGATCTTGTACCTATCACTTCCATAAATGATGACTCTCTGCTGTATAAATTTTACCTTATAAATCTGTGGATCAGAGAACACCCAGTTCATGCTGGGAAGCTCAGGCCACATGGTCATTACTAAGACCCAATAACCAACCAGAAGACGTTTCTCAAAAGGAGAGTGATTATCTCCAGAGAGTAGTTATTGGCAAGGCTTTGCTCCAAACCCTAAAGGTCTGTGCTGTGATTCACCAATAAAAGCCTGCCAAAGACTCCTAGATGGTTTCAGAGAATAGAGGAGTAGTTCCAAGACCTGAGAGCTAATGTTAAGTGTTCTTTTGGAATTTGGACTTGTCCAGTGCCTATTAGCCCTTCTTTCCTTGCAATTTCTCCCACTCTTAATGGAAATGTATACCTTGTGGCTATTCCACAATTGTATTTTGGAAACAGATCACTTGCATTCTAGATTTCACAAGTTCTCATATGAAGAGGAATTTTGCCTCCAGATGGAATATATTATTTAAATGATTCAAAAAATTAAATTTTGGATTTGGAGTTGTTTTAAAATTTTTGAGATGATATGATAGAGTACATATGTTTGCATGTGGCAAGGCTATAGGATTCAGGGGGCTGGTTGAAGCCCCCTCCCATAGAGGCTGTAAATTCTAACCTCTATGTTTCTGGTTATAATCCCATTTGAAAATGAGTCATCTTTGTTATATTAATGAGACAAGATTAGTGTAAAGTGTGTCTTGATCTCTTTTGCGATATGAAGAAGATTAAACAAGCCAGGGAAAGAAATAGAGGTAGGCGAAGAGAGATGCCTAGTTACATAAAGATGGCCCAGGAGCAGAATTTCAGAAAAAATGAAAACCTTCTTGAAGAGCTCAAAGAAAGAAAAAATTTTCCTGCTCATGGTGACTCTATAGGACAGAGTAGAACTGCCTTGTATTTTCCAATCTCCTCAACTGTGAGAAAATAATTTTTTGTTTGTTAAAGCCATCCCTTTGTGGCTTTTTTTTTTCAGTGTAGGTACTATGGTATCTTATTTCTCCTTGGAAACTCTATGGGGCAATTCTACTTTGTCCTATAGGGTCACTATCAGTTGGAATTTACTGAATGGCATTGGGTTTGATTTTGGGTTTATAGTTTCTTTGCATGTCTTGTGAATTTTGTTGTAAGCCAGATATTTTATATAAAATACTGAAACAACTTTGTTGTTATCATTGTTGCATATTTGTTTAGTAAATTTCCTAGACTATTTCTGCTGATATTTTATCCCCTTCAGTCTACAGTCACTTAATTCTCTGCTAGTTTTTGTTGTTATGATTGCTGGTGGTGGTGGTTTAAATTCTTGTTTTTATTTCTAAGCCTGGTTTCCTAGGATTCACTCCTAGTTGAGCATAATTAATTGCTCATCAACCAACTGTCAGAAGATTTCCTAAATACGCGAGCCAGTAATTCTTCCATTCTTTGCCAAAGGTATCTATGTACAAAGTCTTGCATTGCAGCTTCAGGCAGTTTATTAGTCACCCTTAGTTTTTACTTCCTTCCTGCAAGGCCCTCGGCGTCAGAGAGATAAGATGTGATGAGGCCTTCTTTATTCTTTGGCCCCTTCTCTTACATGCAGCTTTCTAGAACCCCAAGGACCTGTCTGAGTGTTTTTACAGTTTCTGTCAGCAGGCAGTAGGTTTGGTTTTGGGGTATGGCTATCCAGTCCCCCAGGTATTCCTCTTATGTTTTAGATAGTGTCTTGTCTACGTGACTGAAATCATAGCCTGAGGCAGCTACAGTGTTACTGTTTTCAGTAATATCTTGAGTATGAATCCCCCCACCACCACCCCAGACGCAATCTCTAAATCAAATGGAATAGTGAAGCACACCAGAAATGAATTTTCAGATTGCTGCTATTTTGGTCAAACTCTTAACTGTAGTCCAAAACTTGTCTTTTAGTGTAGGCTCAGGACACCCTCACTTCTAACCTGCTGGGTGAAACTTTAGAGCTTTCTCTCTATTTCCTCAGGATGCCAGCTGCAAGCGTAGAGGTTCCCAGTCTCCTCACTTTTGGTCTGCTGATGCCAGCTACTCACTTGTGTTTAATAATTCACTGCAATAACCCACAGAACTCATAGAAACTCCACTAAGAGACTCAGTGGCTGTGAGGCTGCTGGCTATTTGGTCATCAAGCCACGACGCAGTGTGGGAAGGGGTTTGGAATCTATCTATGAAGATGTAACAATCAGCATAAATTTGAATCCTTGGGTTACACTTCTTCCGCACTTTTGTTGTTACACAGGGTATATATGCAATCCTTCCTCAGACCCTCACCACTTAGAGGTAAGTCAGATCTCCCAAATTAAAAAGTACACAGTCCTCAGACAAGCATATAACACCCTCACTTCTCATCTGCTGGTTAAAAATTCAGAGCTAACCCTGTGTCTCTTCAGGCTGCCAGCCACAGGCTTGAGTTCCCCAGCTACCTCATTTTGACATGCTGACTCTCCCTCCTGCTTTGGTTTTGATAATTCACTGAAATGACTCACAGAACTGATGAAAAGTGCTACACTTCACTTAAGAGTGCAGCTTTGTTGTATGGGACACAAATCAGGATTGTCACAAAGAAGAGATGTACAGAGTGAGGTCTGAGATGATTCCCATTGCAAAGCTTCTACATCACAGAGTATGTGTTACTCCACTGAAAGCAGGTGTCACCTGCCAACCAGGAAAGTCATGGTGATTCAGTGCCCAGAGCTTTCACTGAGGATTTTTTGGCATGTCATCGTGAGATGGTCATTATGAGGTGGTGTCATCGAGTGTATCCCTTTGACCTGGCCTGCCACATCCAAGAGTCACCTCACTGATAAAAATTTTAATTAGGTGTGACTCAGAGTACCTGTTGAAAACACTGGCTGTAGAGCTTGTTTTACAGAAATCTCAGAATTCTTTGAGTAAAGTTGAATTCTAAACCTTATAAGCCTAACTGAAAAATCTTATTTGTCACGGATTGAATTGTGTCCCCCCAAAAGTGTGTATTGTGAATCCTAACCCCTGTATTTGTGGCTGTAATCTCATTTGAGAATTAACATAACAAAAAGACTCTATTCTCAAATGAAATTATACCCACAAGTATAGGGGTTAGAATAAACTAATAGTCTTAAACTAATCATTTTATCTTCATTGTCTTACATAAATAATTTTTGCATTTCTCCTATATAACAGGTAGCTCTGCCATCCTTAATATTTGACTTTCACTCGTGGATTCAAGCTATCACTTCTGTGGCATGTCGCGTTCCACCAGCAGAAAGCGGAAACATGACACAAGTCGTATCAATCCAATATTAATAAGCACTGAAACAACGTACTTTCCTGTCCTTGTTTCAAACCATTCTGGGACCAAGTGCGTTTTTCCATTTCTACATTAGACAATACTGGAATCAAATGCAAATAAATTAACAAATCATTTCAGGAAATTATTGTTCCTGAAAGATAAGGTAGTGAAATAATCTTTCCAAGATTCTTGCTTTCAAGATACTACTGTCAGATGCTGTTATATTTCGATGCAGTAAGCTTATAGACTTAGCCTTACTTAATTAAAAATATATATATATTTCTAGTGGTGTTTTGGGGTGTTTACAGCTAACAATGCTATAGACAAAAACTGGAAATGATACAGATCATTTCTATTCAACTACCACAGGTCAGAAGTATGTCACGTGGTCATATTTACATTAAATGTAGAAATTATAGTATTTGATTACATAAATCTGTGCCCAGTTATGAATATATTATTGTAAAAGGGGATCAGAGTATATAAAAATTATTCTTGTTTCATATAAAATGAATGAGAACCAAAGATCTTGTCCAGTTCTTAAGTTATCCAAATCTCCTGTAGTTACTGACCTCTCTGATCCTCAGTTTAAAGGCAAATACCTCTAGGATCACTATGAGTCTGACCCAACTTGTTGGCAGCAATTTTTGTTTCTTTTTTACCTTGAGCCTATCTGAAGCCATAGGGTGGAAAAAGAAATGACTTTGGTAAGGATCTATGATCTAGGCCAGGTTTCATTTTCTGGCTAAGATCATTCAACTCAGACAGAAGGCTCAGGAATCAATTTTATTTCATGATGTTTGAGGCTTAGAAACTTTGATTTTCCTATACTACAAGGCTCAAAATTACTTGAGCCATATCATGGTTTATTTAGATTGAAGGTTGCAGGCAGAGAAGATCTCCTTTACCAGATCAAATCTCTATCTCTGCTTGAAGTGCCTCTTATTCAAGTTTCTGTATTTCTCTCTTATTACTTGTCTAAAACCTACAGTCAGTAACATAGACCAATGTTCTGTTTTTCTGATGAATTCCACTGTCATGGGTTGAACTAGGCCCCTCAAAAAACGTGTAGCAATTTCTCTGGGCCATGAATCCTAGTATTGTCTATTTGTGTTCTATTTTGTGATTGTAATTTTCATACATGCTGTAAATTTTAATTGAGAATTTCCTGGAGTGTGGCTTGTACCACCTTTTATCCTACAAGACATAAAAAGAATAGAAAGTATGAGATAGGTGGGGACTTCACACCACCAAGAAAACAGCGCTGGGGGCAGAGTACATCCATTGGACCCAAAGTTTGTATGCCAAGATGCTCGCAGACTGAGGGAAGACTCACGCATCACAAGACACTTGCTCCAGAGCTGACAGAGATAGGAAGCCTTCCCCTGGAGCTGATACCCTGAAGTTGGATTTGTAGCCTACTAGACTGTAACGAGTTGAATCCAACTAGATGGCACTTGGCTGGCTTTGGCAGACAGTGGTATTTCAGTTACAGAGGTGCTAAATGACTAAGACATTCATTAAATATATGAATTCTACTAACATTTGAGTTATCTCCTAACCTATCAGAGGAAATAATTCTTTGACTAAATTTGGTTAATGGTCACAGTATAATAATGGTCACTTGATTTCCACCCTGTAATCTCTGTATTTTTGCTGCTTGATGCCTGTCTTTCAGGACAATTCTACTATTTTATTTCTATGTAGTATTACAATCCTTCATCTTATAAAAATAATTGTTTTAAACAACAAATATAGTATTTTCCACAAATAATATGCCAGAGTAAGTAACACACTCATACATATAATGTGAATAGCACACCTAGGAAAATAATGAGTGATGGAGTTGCATGATTGGCTGCATAGAAAAGTAGAATGAGTACATTATTTGTGTACAAATGTAGTACAGTGTTTTTTAAAAAAAGAAAGATGTTTCTCTCATGTATTGGTGCAGGTTTAGGCAGGTAATCTAGGGCTAATAGGCATCTCTACCATCTTCAACAAAGGAATTGTTAGGAGTTTAAGGCAGCGTCTCTCACCAAGTCTCAGGCAATAAGGAAGAGTAGAAGAACATCATCAGGCACATATATCATTTCAAGGACAAGATTCATAATTGACAGTATCTTTTTTGTTCTCATTCTATTGACAAGAATTTAGTTACATTGACTGAATTAGCTGTAGAGAATATTGGAGAGTTTATACTTTAGCTGTGTGACCATGCGCACAGCTGTAACTCTATTGTTATGAAAATATGAGGAAATAGATATTCAGGAAGAACCAGGAATCTTCCACAGGGAGACCAGATGGCCTATGTAAAAGGAACAGATTTTCGAGCCAGTCAGCCCCGGTGTGAAGTCAGGCACCACATTCAGAGAAAAGATTGTAGAAGGTGCCCACCATTTTCTCTCCACTAAATTCTCTTTCTTACAGCACATTTTGTATCACAGCCCCTAGACTGGGTGGTCAAAATCACACCTGGCCTTGACCACTAGAAGCCTTAGTTAGATCAAGTTTCTCTAGATCAATTACACTTTTCTTTTATTTTACAAACAGGCCTAACTTGTGAACCCAATATTCTCTTTCTCCCATAGTGGGCAATTAAACCATATACAAACCAGAGAATAGCCGTGCTCATGCAGAGAAAACATAGCTGTGGACAGAACCAAACTGAAGAAAGAAGTAAAGACACATGGAGAATAAATAGAGAGTAGTTTTTGTCTTAGCAGTTAGTGCTATTTTAAGATAAATGCCTCAGTGGATGACTGTAACAAACAAAAATTCATTCTATCAGAGTTTAGGAGGCTAGAAGTTTGAATTCAGGGCACCAGCTCTATAGAAAGGCTCTCCCATTCTGTGAGCTCTGGAGAAAGGCCCTTTTCCGTTTTCAGCAACTGTGGGTCTGGTGTTCTTTGGAAGTCTTCCTGTGTCTTGGCACCACTCTTCCTACGGACATGAGAGATTCTCAGCACAGGGACCTAAGTTCCAAGGATGTGCTCCACTACCGGCTCCAGTTTCTTGTCAGCATGAGCTCCCTTGCCTCTCTTTTCATGTCTTTATTTTACATACTCAGAGATTGCCTGAAGATACAACTGCACCCCATGGATTGTATCCTGTCACATTAATGTAACTGCCGCTACTCTTGCCTCATTATCATTGTAGAGTTTAGGATTTACAACACATAAACTGATTACATCAGATCACAGAATGGAGGACAATCAAGCCATCCTGTGAATCGTGGCCTGCTCAAGGTCGTCACACAACCTGGAGGGAGACGATTCAATCTGTCACAGTTGGTGATCAATCACCAATTTTCATGAGTTCTGCATCTGAATTCTGCCTGCTTTTCCTCATGATTTTCTGTTACAATCTTCTACGCATATGTGAGATGTTTTCTTGAGCAATTTGATTGTTTTCTTTACCGAAAAATATGCTCTTATGAAAGACATATTACTGAGAACTCAGGACTTCTCAAGCTAACCCAGAGAAATATGCAAACAAATATTATAATTCAAGTTTCTAACATAATGCCACCAGAGCAAGGATATGAGAACAATGCACTTCAGAACATAAAGAAAGGCTCCAGAGTGAATGTAACTTTTGAACTGGCTTTGAAGTTGATTAAGATTTCATCACATGCAGTAGAAACTATGACAGTTCCACAGGCCAGGGTAGAAGTTTCCAGGTGAAAATTTTTCATAGGACAATAGTTATGGAGCAGGTGTTAACTCCATGTATTCAGAACTTTATCTGCCAATACTGATCAGTAAATACCATGAAACCTCTTTTTAAAATACAGAATTTGGTATAACAGCTTTTTGACTTCTGTCCTTAGATATTTAGTTACTGCAAGTACTACAAATAATCTTTTGCCAGTATGAAGATGAGAGAAAGACTACAAGATACCCAAACAAACACAGATACACAACTCTAAAAGCCTCTAAGTCCCTCTGTTTTGTTTCCTACAGAAGACATAAAAAAAAAAAAGCTCCCGTTTCATCTTGCCAAATTTCTCTCTGGATTTATTCTAGTTGCTCTTGTCATGTTACGATTTACAGAGCTGTGTTACTAACAATGCATGCATTTAAACAGTCTGTTCTATTCAGGGGTGGTTAAGATTGTGTGTCAACTTGGCTGGGCTCTGCTCAGTGTTTTGGCAGTTCCATAATGTTGCGAACATTTCCCTACTGAAATGTGATACATGATCACTCCCCTGATGGAATCTGCTGAATCATACTAGTGGAGGAAGGGCTTTTAGAGCCCTCTCAGCTTTTAGTTGTCCCCATTCCTCACCTAGTTCCTCCTAACAGCAAGGCTTTTGCTTGTTCTAGATCTTTCAGCTGTCATCTATTCATCTGACCTCTGGTTCTTGAGATTTGAGCTAGCAGCTTGCCTGCCAATCTTCAGATTTGTCAGTCTTCACAGCCTGCTACAGCCCTGCTCTCCAGTCTATCAATGTTGGATTCCATAGCCTTTTTGCTCTGTGAATCCTCTTTCTTGACCTATGGACTTGGGATATAGCCTCTAAAAACTAAGTGAGCCATTTCCTTGCTGTAAACGTCTCTATATATGATTTACTGAATCTGTTTCTCTAGAAACCCCAGCCTAAGTCATTCTATCAATGGTTTTGTTTTCCTTAATTAGAAGAGAGGTACATTTTTGAAGTTCAGAATAACTAGTGCTTCAGACAAAAAAATCTCCTTATTAATTGACAAACATTATTCGGTTACTATGTAATGTGGTAGATCAGATGGTCAGTTCCCAGAATAGTTTAAAAAGAAAGTACACAAAGTAAATACATATCTTTCTATCGGGCCAACTAAGCATTTGGAAGATATATGTAAATAGTTTGGGGGCTAGTAGTTAGCCAGTTTATGGCTATTTAGTGTACTGTATTAACCACAGTTTTGTTCAGTTTGGTTGTGACTATCTTCAAAGGTGTAATATGGAATTAAAATTAATTGATAATTAAACTTACAACGAAATAAGTAGGTTTTCTGTCTAAACCCCCCCCCCCCAAAAAGGTAAACACCTCTCAACTTCAGTAAAGTCTGTCTCTTAAGCTATAAAGCTATTAAATTTTTCTTCTGGACTCCATGGTCATACGCAAGTGTCTACTTGACATCTTCACTTGCATCTCTCACTTAACATGTTCAAATCTGAACTTTGGAT
Organism: Heterohyrax brucei; assembly: GCA_028571685.1. Classification (NCBI taxonomy): domain Eukaryota; kingdom Metazoa; phylum Chordata; class Mammalia; order Hyracoidea; family Procaviidae; genus Heterohyrax; species Heterohyrax brucei. Next base: position 56,408,196 of record CM053143.1, on the reverse strand, counting down.
GTTGCTCCCCTATAGCTGATCCAGTGTTTTCTTCACCTTATTTAATGTTTCTTCCATCTACTCAGGTGCATAAGCCAAATGCCTAGGAGTAATACTTGACATCACCTTTTTTATCTCCACATTTATTTAATCTCTAAACTCTGTGTATTCTACCTACAGAGCATATTTCACTTCTGTCCATGTTGTTCCATCACATTGTCAGTATTTTATTCCAAGTTTTCCCTCCCTCTTAAAGGACTGAAGTAGCTCCCTAATTCTTATTTCCATTCCTACAACTCTCAATCTGATCTGTACACTGTTATCAGAAACTGTTTAAAATATTTTGGGGTCAGTTTTCTCTCTTGTTAATAGTTGGCTGACTGCTACAAGAAGGAAAGTTTTTGAATGACCTAATGGTCCTACACTGGCCCATTAGAGACATCTATAGACCTCCACATTACTTTGTCACATTCGCTGAAAACTGTGGTGCTTGGCTGTTGTTTCAATCTCAGAAAATATTAATATTCTTGTAGGTTTTCCATACACTCTTTTCTTGTTTCTTGGATTTTTTAACTCTAAAACATATCAGGGATTTTCTGTTTATCAATATTTGCTTCTGATATTTAATACCATCCTTCCTTTTAGTCCTGTTTTATATGTCTTATTAATTCTCTAACTTATGTTGTCTGCATTCCTCCTGTATTTAAGCTCTCTCTTGTTTTTCATTTTTCAATGAGGCTGAATCCCACTGTCAAAAGTTTAAGCAATGTTTTCACCAAGATTCTCAGTGTTCTAGTTAAAACAAAAAAATTGGGACATATATTTCCTGTTTTTTATTACGAGTAAGTTTATGACCTTGACTTGTCACTTGATCTTTTATTGTTCCACAGAATAGTTTATCATTGTCTGTGCTTGGACTTACGGTGGCTAACAAAAGCAATGTACCATAAAAAGTGAATGGTCTACTACCTGAGTTAAATCATCCAGTAGGTAACCTAAGCTCACTCAGTTCTTTGAAGAACCCTTCTATATATTCATCATTTAATTCAATTTCTCACCTTCCTTCATTTCTTCACTTTGATAAGACAGATTACTCTTATTTATTGTTTTCAGTTCTAGCGGTTTGCATAACATTTGATATGTGATAAACAATCACAAAAGTTTAATTCAGTAATCCTCAACCCTACCGTTAAAACCAAAGAAGTCATCTTGAAGACTAAGATGCCTCTGACTTAAATCATGGTCTTTTCAATCACCTCATGTGCATGTAATAGCGTATTAGTTTCCTATTCAAATAATGTATACACAAATTGTTCCACGATATTAGTTACCATCCCTACAACACATCAACACTTTTCCCCTTGCCCCTGCTCCACTCCATCCTCCAGTTCCCCCTTTTCCACTCCTCCAGTTTTGCTATATCTCAGTGACTTCCATTGCCTTAGTCAAGTTGCACTGACTTCTCCTATATTGTGTCTTGCCTTCCCCTTCACCAAATGTAATACATGTCTGCCATCTAGTTAGTGGCTTCCCCTCCCCATCTGTCCCCTCTTTATCAAAACCACAGTCGAATACTATCTGACCATTGCAAGAATGGTGCTCATCAAAAAAAAAAAAAAAACAATAAATGCTGACAAAGTTGTCAGGACATTGGAACTCTCATACAGCGCTAGTGGGAATGCAGCATGTTACAAAATGCTGGTTTTTTGAAAAGATCAACAAAATTGACAAACCATTGGCTAAACTTACTAAAGAAAAACAGGAAAGGAAGCAAATAACCCAAATAAGAAATGAGATGGGAGATGTCACAGCAGATTCAACAGAAATAAAAAATATCATAACAGAATACTACAAAAGATTGTACTCCAACAAATTTGAAAACCTAGAGGAAATGGACAAATTCCTTAATTCACATCACCTACCAAAATTATCACAAGCCGAAGCAGAACAACTTAATAAACCCATCACAAAGAAGAGATTGAAAAGGTCATCAAAACACTGCTAACCAAAAAAAGTCCTGGCCCAGATGACTTCACCAGAGAATTCTACCAAACTTTTAGAGAAGAGTTAACTCCTATACTATTGAGGCTATTTCATACAATAGAAAGGGATGGAATATTCCCAAATTCATTCTATGGAGCCTGCATAACTCTGATACCAAAACCATGGAAGGATCCCACAAAAAAAGAAAAGTGCAGACCAATATCACTCATGTACCTAGGTGGAAAAATCTTCAACAAAATTCTAGCCAATAGAACTCAACAGCATATAAAAACAATCGTTCATCACTATCAAATTGTTTTCATTCCAGGGATGCAAGGCTGGTTCAACATCAGCAAAACAATTAATGTAATCAAACACACTAATAACACAAAAGATAAGAATAACTTGATTTTGTCAATTGATGAAGAAAAGGCATTTGACAAAGTTCAACACCTATTCATGCTTAAAACTCTCAGAAAAATAGGAATATAGGGGAAATTCCTCAGTGTATTCAGTAGCATCTATGCAAAGCCAACTGCCTTCATCATCCTAAATGGTGAAAGACTGAAAGAATTCCCTTTGAGAATGGGAACTAGACAAGGATGCCTGCTCTCACCACTTCTATTCAACATTGTGCTAGGAGTTCTAACCAGAGCAATTAGACAAATCAAAGAAATAAAGGGCATCCGTATTGGCAGTGAAGAAGTAAAGATTTCTCTCTTTGCAGATGATACCATTATTTATACAGAGAATCCAAAGGAATCCGTAAGTAAGCTATTGGAACTAACAGAGAAATTCAGCAAAGTATAGGGATACAAGATAAACATAAGTAAATCAGTAAGATTCCTTTGTATCAATAATGAGATTATTAAAGAAGAAATCACCAAATCAATTCTATTTACTATAGCCCCCAAGAAGATAAAATACCTAGGAATAAATCTAACTAGAGAAATAAGAGTTCTTTACAAAGAGAATTGCAAGACCTTACTATAAGAAACTGGGAGAGACTTACATAAATGGAGTAATCTGTCCTGCTCATGCATAGGAAGACTCAACATTGTGAAAATGTCTATTTTACCCAAAGCAATCTACTTATATAGTGCAATTCCAATACAAATTCCAGTGACGTTTTTTAATGAGATGGAGAACCAAGTCATCAACTTTGTTTAGAAGGGGAAGAAGCCCTGGATAAGTAAAGCACTACTCAAGAAGAAGAGCACACTGGGTGGCCTCTTATTACCTGACTTTAGAACCTATTACACTGCCCTAGTTGTCAAAACAGCCTGGTACTGGTACAAAAAGAGCCATATAGACCAACGGAACACAGTTGACACCCCAGAGATGCCATCTTCTTCCTATGAACAGCTGATATTTGACAAAGACCCTAAGATTTTGAACTGGAATAAGAACAGTCTCTTTAACAAATGGTGCTGGCAAAACTGGATGTTCATCAGTAAAAAATTGAAACAAGACCCATATCTCACACCTTACATAGAAATCAACTCAAATTGAATAAAACACCTAAATATAAAATCCAAAATGATAAAGCTCATCCAAGATAAAGTAGGATCAACAATGGAAGGTTTAATATACAATATAGAGAGACTTCAAAATCTGACAAAGCACTTTCATCAGAAGAGAAAATAGATAAATGGAAACTAATAAGAATCAAACACTTCGGCTCATTCAAAGACTTCATCAAAAGAATTAAAAGACCACCTACAGAATGAGAAAAAATATTTGGCAACTCTATGTCAGACTGATGTGTGATCTCCATAATTTATAAGCTATTACAAAATATCAACAAGAAAAGGATAAATGATCCAACTAAGCGATGGGCAAAGGACATGGACAGACATTGCTCTAAAGAGGATATCCTGACAGCAGAATGACATATGCAGAATTGCTCACGATTGTTAGCTGTTAAAGAAATTCAAATCAAAACTACAATGAGATATCATCTCACCCCGACAAGTTTGGCCATGATCCAAAAAACACAACACAACAAATGCTGGAGAGGCTGTGGAGAAAGTTGAACTCTCCTACACTGCTGGTGGGATTGCAAAATGGTACAACCTGTTTGGAAAACAGTCTGGCACTTTCTTAAAAAGCTGGAGATAGATATACCATTTGATCCTGTAAGTCCACTGCTTGGAATTTATCCTTCATAAACAAAGGTTGTCACACAAACAGACACATATACACAAATGTCCACAATAGCAAAAATTTGCAATCAACCCTCATGTCCATCAACAGATGAAAGGATGAGCCAACTATTGTAAATATACTCAATGAAACACTATGGTATGAAAAAACGGTGACAGTTTTAGAAAACATCTCATAACATGGCCTCATTTGGAAGAGATCATGCTGAGTGAAATCAATCAGTGTGAAAAGAACAAATTTTGTATGAGACCCCTGTTATAAAGACTTAACAAGAGAATTATTGATAGAAGAAAATGACTGTGTTGACTACATGGGGTGGGGTTGAGGGTTTATCATAGATGAGTTAATTGATAGATGTTGGAAATTTTATTCTTTTATTGTAATTAATATAAAAAATAATAAAGAATGGTTAAAAATGGTACAATCACTATAGAAAATAAAATGATACTTCCATAAAAAAAACTAGAAATACCATAACATCCAGCAATCCCACTCCTAGGAATATATTCTAGAGAAATAAGAACCGTCACAAATTAATTTTCTATTTTTGTCAAACTCAGATTGTTCCTTCCTGTCTGTTAACTTTTTCTTGAGATTTTATAGTAGTAGTTGCATACAACCTTGTTTATTAGTGATTGGCTTATTCCATTCAGCAGAATGCCTACCAGGTTCATCAATGTGAGATGTTTTGAGAATTCATTGTTCTTTATTGTTGCATAGTATTCTACTGTATATATGTACCATAATTTATTTTTCCACTCATCTATTGACAGACAGATTGTTGCTATCTTTTTACTATCATGAATAATTTCACAGAGAACATGGGTATACATGGATCTACTAGTGTGATAGTCCTTATTTCTCTAGGTTATATTTCTAGGAATGGGATAGCTAGATCATACAGTATTTCTATTTCTAGCTTTTTTTAAATGGAAGTACTGTATCGTTTTTCATAGCGGTTGTACCACTTTACATTCCCACTGGCAGTGTGAGAGGATTCCAATGTACCCCAAACTTTGCCAGCATTTGTTATTTTCTGTTTTTTCTTTTTTTTTTTTTTTTGAGAGTGCCATTCTTGTCATGGTGAGGTGGTATTTGACTGTGATTATGATGTGCATCTCTGTAACAGCTAATGACTGAAATTATCTTTTCATGTATTTGTTGGCCATCTGAATGTCTTCTGTGGTGAAGTGTCTGTACCCTTTGCGCATTTTATGATTGTGTAATTTGCTTTTTTTTTGTTGGTGAGTTGTGGAAGTTTTCTATGTATTTTAGAGATTAGACTTTTATTAGATAAATGCTGTTGCCAAAGCTTATTTGCCAGCCTTGAGATTCTCTTTTTATTCTCTTGATAAAGTGTTTTTGTGAGCATATATGTTTAATTTTGGGGGAATCCCAGTCACCTAATTTATTTTCTGGAGTTTGTGCATCTTTAGCAATGCTTGATAATCTATTTATACGACGAGTTAGAGCCTCTAGCATTGTCCACTGGAGGCCTGGAGGCAAAGTGCTTAAGAGCTCAGGCTGCAAACGAAAAGATTAGCACTTAGAATCCACCAGCCACTCCTTGGAAACTTTATGAGGCAGTTCTCCTCTGTCCTATAGCATCACTGTGAGTTGGAATTGAGTTGTGGTGTGGGCACACAGAGAAAAAAACATTGTCCCTGTGTTTTCTCCTTTGATCTCTGTAATTTTAGGTTTTGTGTTTACAGCTTCAGTGCATTTTGAGTTAGTTTTTGTATATGGTGTGAGACATAGGTTCTGAGGTCAGGTAATGAGAGACTTCCTAGTGTGTTCTTCTTCTTTAGTAATGCTTTACTTATCTGGGGTTTCTTCCTTTTCTAGACAAAGCTGGTAATTTGTGCATCCATCTCATTGAAAAATGTCACTGGAACTTGTATTGGGGTTGCATTATATAAGTAGATTGCTTTGGGTAAAATAGACATTTTCACAATGTTAAGTCTTCCTATCCATAAGCAGGGTAGGTTTCTCTTAGTTTCTTGTAATAAGGGTTTGTAGTTCTCTTTGTAAAGGTCTGTTATTTCTCTGGTTAAATTTTTTCCTCGGACTTTATCTTGTTAGCGCTACAGTAAATGGTATTGGCTTGGTGATTTCTTCCTTAATAATCTCTTTGTTGGTATAAAAGAATTCTACTGATTTACTTATGTTTATCTTGTATACTGTGACGTTGAGGAACTCTTCTGTCAGTTTGAGTAGTTTCCTTATGGATTCTTTGGGATTCTCTACATATACAATCATATTATCTGCAAATAGGGAGATTTTTACTTCTTCTTTGCCGATGCAGATGCTCTTTATTCCTTGGTCTTGTCTAATTGCTCTGGCTAGAACTTCTAGTACAATGTTGAATAGGAGGGGTGAGAGTGGGCATCCTTGTCTAGTTCCTGCTCTCAAGGGAAACTCCTTCAGTCTCTCTCTGTTCAGGATGACGTAGGCAGTTGGCTTCATATAAATGAACCTTATTGCCTTGAGGAATTTGCCATCTATTCCTATTGTGCTGAGAGTTTTTAGCATCAGTGGGTGCTAGACTTTATCAAATGCCTCTTCTGCATCAATAGACAAGATCAGGTAATTCTTGTCTTTTGTGGTATTTATCTGGTTCATCACATTAATTGTTTTCCTGATGTTGAACCAGCCTTGCATCCCTGGTATGAATCCAACTTGGTCATGATGGATTATTTTTGGATATGTTGTATTCTATTCACAAGAATTTTGTTGCAGATTTTTGAATCTAGATTCATGAGTGATACTGGTCTGTAGTTCTCCTTTTTGGTTGGGTCTTTCCCTGGCTTTGGTATCAGGGTTACGCTGGCTTCATACAATGAATTTGGGAGTATTCTATTCCTTTCTATACTGTGAAATAGTCTCAGTAGTATTGGAGATAACTCTTCTCTAAAAGCTTGGTAGAATTATGTGGTGAAGCTACCTGGGCCTGGGCTTTTTTGGCTGGCAATTTGGGGATGACTTTTCCAATCTCTTCCTTTGTGACGGGTTTATTAAGTTGTTTTCCTTCACCTGGAAAAACTCTTGGTAGGTGATATGAATTCAAGGAATTTGTACATTTCCTCTAGGTTTTCGAATTTTTTAGAATACAGTCTTTCATAGTATTCAGCTATGATGTTTTTAATTTCTGTTTCTATCTGTGGTGACAACTCCCTTCTCATTTCTTATTTGGGTTATTTGTTTGCTTTCCTGTTTTTCTTGACTAAGTTTAGCTAATGTTTTGTCAATATTGTTGATCTTTTCAAAAAACCAGCTTTTGGTGTTTTCAATTATTTCAGTCATTCTATTCTCTAACTCATTTAGTTCTGCTCCAATCTTTGTAATCTGTTTTCTTTAGGTGCCTAAGGGGTTTCTCTGTTGTACTCTCTCTACTTGTTCAAGCTGTAGGATTAGTTCTTTGATTTGGTTTTTTACTTCTTTCTGGATGTGTGCATTTATGGAGATAAACTGCTCTCTGAGCATTGCTTTGGATGTGTCCTGTAGCTTCTGGTTGGAAGTGTTTTCAGGCTCATTGGAATTCATACATTTCTTTATTTCATCCTTGATTTCTTCCATAACTCATGATTTTTTGAACAAGGTGTTGTTCAGTTTCCATGAGTTCCGCTTTCTATCTATGTTGTTTTTCTGCCATTGATTTCCACTTTTATGGCTTTATGATCTGAGAAGATGCTTTGCTTTAATTCAATGGTATGGATTTTGTTGAGAATTGCTTTATGTCCTAATGCATGGTCTGTTCTGGAGAATGTTCCATGTGTGCTGGAGAAGAAGGTGTAGTTGTACATTGATGGATAGAAAGTTCTGTATATGTCAGTGAGGTCTATATGGTTAATTGTGGCAATAAGGTCTTGTGTGTCTTCACTGAGCTTTTTTTCTAGATGGTCTGTCCAGTATTGAGAGTGGAGTGTTGAAGTCTCCTACTATTATTGGAGAGGGATCTATCTCCTTTCTGAGTGTAGTCAATGTTTCTTTGATGTATTTAGGTGCTCTAATATTAGGTGCCTAAAAATTTAATATTGTTAAGTCCTGCTTGTGTATTGAAGCTTTCAGCAATAAACAGTGTCCATCTTTGTCCACAATGGTGGATTTTACATTGAAATCTATTTTATCTGTGATTAGAATTGCCACAGCTGTTCTTCTTTGTTCATTGTTAGCTTGACATATATTCTTCTATTCTTTAATTTTCAGTTTCTTCATATCTTTAAGTCTAAGGAGTGTCTCTTGTAGGCAACATATAGATGGGTCATATCTTTTGATCCAAGATGTCACTCAATGTCTCTTTACTGGAGCATTCAGTCCATTTACATTCATTGTAATTATTGATAGATATGTTTTCAGTGCTGCCACTGTAATATGTTTATTTTTGTGTTGAAGTTTTCTCTATTGTTCTTATTAATCCGTTCTGCGACTTTCTTTTTAAGTTGATTTTTTGCTTTTTTCAGGGTTGGTTTTGTGGTTATTGAGACTCCTGTGTTACGTTTATTGATATGGTATGTTGCTGTTTTATTGTGCTTTACAGCAGCCTCTATGAGCCTACTTAATAAACTATATGTAAACCCAATTTTGATTGCTACCAGTCTTGTACACTTCCTCTCCATCTGGAAGGACTGTAATGACTGTAGTACATCCCTCTTTTTAATATGATGATATCATAGTTTACATGATATGATCACTAGATCATTTCTTTCACTATTACAGTTTTGGTTGTGTTTGGAGCCTTCCCTAACTGGGTAGGATTCTGGATGTGTCCTTCTAAAGTATAAAGTTAGCAGTTTCGTTCTTCCAAGCCAAGAAATTCTTTCAGTATTTCTTGTAGCTTTGGTTTGGTTTTTACAATGCCTCTGAGTTTCAGTTTACCTGTGAATATCTTCATTTCATTTTCATATTTGAAATATAGTTTTGCAAGATATATAATTCTTGGTTGGAAGTTCTTCTCCCTCAACATTTTGACTGTGTCATGCTACTGTCTCCATGCCAGCATCATTTCTGTTGAGAAATCTGACAAAAGCCTACGGGTTTCCCTCTGAATGTCAGCTTTGCTTTGAGTCTTGCTTCCTTTAAGAGTTTCTGCTTATGTTTCATTTTGTTGAGCTTGATTATAATATGTCTTGGAGTCTTTCTGTTGAAATCTATATTGAGTAGTATTCAATGTGTATCTTGGATATCTATATTCTCTTCTTTCATAATTTCTGGGAAGTTTTCTATCAGCAGCTCAGCAACAATACTCTCTGTGTTCTCAAGTGTCTAGCCCTATTCAGGAACTCCAGTTAATCATAGATTGTTCTTCTTAATAGAGTCTTTCATGCTTCTCAATGTCTCTTCATTTTTTTTTTTTTTTTTTTTTTGCTTCTTTTTTTCTGACTTTTCCTCATAGATGCTGGCTTCAGTAACTTTGTCTTAGAAATCAGAAATTTTCTTTTCCATTTGTTCCATTCTGTTTTCTTGGCTTTGAATTGAAGTTTCTGTGTCTTTGATTTTGTTTTTGATCTGTTAGATTTCCAAGTACTGATGTTCCATCAGATCAAACAGTTTGCTTAATGTTTCGTTTTGCTCTGATGCAGTTTGTACAAGATCTAGGAGAGCTCTCTATATAATCCTTTTGTATTCACTTTCTGATAGTTTCAGAAAAGCTTCTTTGTCTGGGAAGTTCAGAGGTGATTTCTTTTGGGGCCCTTCTGAGGCCATGGGTGATTTCCAGGTTGTTGTCTTCTCCAGTGTTTGTTGCTTTGGGGGCTTCATGTGGGTCAATAGAGGCTGGGAGAGATGCTGTGAAGATGGACCACAGTTGTTTCTCTATGCCATCTTAAAATAAGAAGTAAAAAGTATTTGACAACTTCCAAAGACAGTCAAGTTTTCAGGTGTATACATCCCTCTTCTCAGCTGGCCATGTATGCACCTCTATATTGAATCCCATATGTTATAAACTTGCTCAAAATACAGAAAGGGTACTGGCCTGCTAGCATCTGCTGTCAGGCCCCAGCTGTAGGTGATACTGTGTAGAATTCTGCTCTTCTGCTGGAAAAGTAGTCTCTTCTAGGTAAGCACTGCCTCCCAGCCTAGGACTTAGTTCCAGCTGAGGCTTCTGTATGGATGACTCCACCTTCCAGCAAAACAAGATGGCATTCCGTTCAAGCTTGCTAGCTGGCCGGGATCAGTCTTCCAGCAGAAAGAGAGGCCAAGAGTGACAAAATGCCCAGAGTCCACAGCCTCCGCTGCTGGGCCCCAGCCCCAGGCAACACTGTGCAAAACAATGCCTCCCAGCTGGAAAAGCACCCTCCCCCAGCAGGTGACACTTCCCAGCCTAAGAACCAAGTCTGTGCTTCTCCATTTCCCAGTGGATCCATATGGTGTTCCGCACAAGGTAATCTATACGGCTACCCCATGACAGAGGCAGCAAGATAGGCCAGAGGAGCCGAGGTGTATGGCATCCAAAGTCAGGCTCTCAGAACCTTGCAATTATGCTTGCCGGTCTCACCATCAGTGTGCTTGAGACCAGCAGCTAGTCAAGTCCCAGCTCTGCCGGCCAGCCAAGACAGAGGAAAAAAAAATCAAAATGATGAGTTACCTTCAGTCTGTGCAAGCCTCTGCTCACTGAGAGTGATGTCAGTGAAAGAGAGGAGGTTTTGCAGTCAGTGGTATAAAGTCCGAATTAACAGCCCTGTGCCGCATCCCAGAGCTTACTAGGTGTCCAGAAGGCTCTGTTTAATTATAATTTCAGGTCTTGGTTTCCAGAGAGATTTAGGGAGACATGCATTTAGTCCACTATCTTGACTCTACTCCCCAGCTTTTATATCTTAATAGCTGATATATTGTTATAAACAAAATATTTACATGTATGGACCAATAAGCAGCATTGTAATAAATGGATAAAATATGGAACTTTTCATTTTTCTGGATCCAGCAATCAACTTCTATGGAAGAAGTACTAAAGAAATCAAACAACATATTGGATTGAGCTCTGCTGCAAAACACCTCTTTAAAGTGTTAAAATGCAAAAGTGTCACTTTGAGAACTAAGGTGCGCCTGACCCAAGCCATGATAGTTTCAGTTGTTTCTCATCCTTGAGAAAGCTGGACACTGAATAAGAATGACCAAAGAAGAACTGATGCCTTTGAACTATGTTATTGGTGAACAATACTGAATATACTGTGGTCATGCAGAAGAACAAACATATCTATCTTAGAAGATGTACATCCTGAATGTTCCTTAGAAGTAAATATGGAGAGGCTTCGTCTCACATAATTTGGACATAGTATCAAAAGAGGCCAGTCCCTAAAGAAGGACATCATTCTCGCTAAAGAACAGGATAAGCAGAAGAGTGGAGGACCTTCAATGAGATGGATAGACACAGTGGTTACAATGATGGGCTCAAGCATAGCAATAAATATGGGGAGGGTGCAGGACTGGGCAGTGTTTCATTCTATTGTTACACAGGGTCATGATGAGTGCAAACTGACTTGAGGACACCTAGCAACAACATGTTATGCATTGAATTATGTCCCTCCAAAAGATATGTTGAAGTCTAACCCCAGGACTGGTGAAACTAACCTTTGTTGCAGAAATAGGGTTTTTCATGCAGGTGTCATCAATTTCATGTTGTCATGTTGGAATAGCCTTCCTGAATAGTATCTTACAGGAAGTGAGGTACACATGGAAGGTAGACATTATCTGGCATTGTAGGCAGATGTGTGTACAAGCAGCAGAGGAACACAAATCATTTCTGATAGTCACCAAAACAAGGAGAAAGGCAGGGACAGTTTCTCTCTCAAAGCCTCAGGAAATAATCAACCTCTCCAGAAACCTCATTTGAAGTTCTAGTCTCTGGAATTATGAGAAAATAAACTTATGTCCTTTAAAGCCACCCACATTGTGTTATTTCATTATGGCAACTCCAGGAAATTAAGACATTAACATTTAGTCACTTGGTCAACAACAATTTTTGTGCAGAGAGAAGTCAGAGAAGAAAACAAAAATGCATCTCTGAATAGTAAGATGACCGTAAGTCCTCAATTGTCCTGTACATTCCTGGTTTACAAATATTTTCCTGCTGTATTTATTAGTAGTGTTTTTTTTCATCCCTAAAAGTGACTCAATTTTATAATAAACAAGCCTGAATCTTAGGAGTTAGGAAATTCAAACCTCCAGATTGATTTATTAATCTAACGGTAGGCACACCCACTATAGTCCACTCCACTTGGGAGATTGGATGTCTCCAAGAATCTTCTGCACCTCATCTTCTCCAGTGATGTGCATACCATAGCACAGTGGGTGGGTGAGGCTTCCTGGGAAGAAGTGCCTGTAGCAGCCTCAGGGGGGTCCTTGATCCTCAGTATAGTGTGAGAATATTTTCCCACATTACTGAAAGTAATAAATATGCTGCTGAGATTGAGGTTTGCAAGAGAGACTTTGAGATCACGTGAAGAGGATGGAGCAGCCCTCTGAGGGAGATGATACTAAGGGTCAGAAGAGCTGTATCTATCTAAATCAAATTAGACAGGAACAGGATACAAGTACAAACCAGGTCATCCTCTTAGATCCAGGCCCTAGTCTCTTCCAAAAGAGCCTGGAGTTCACTGGGAGTGGAAGAGACTCTAAACTGAAAGAAATCAGATTTCTGGCATCTCAGAAAATTCAATGATCATTTTCACAATCCCTCTGAACATGAACTTGATAAAGAAATACATTTGAGTAATTGAAAAACAGTGAAAACTACTTTTTTTTAAAATCTAAATGTATGGATTATGTTATATTAATGATAGAGATTTGTCTGCTTTTATTTGCTTTCGGTCAAAAAAAGATTTTTGAAGTATTGATGGGTTTCTAAAAAGAGTTTCTCCCAAGTTAATTAAAATACATTATTGCTTCAGTGTTTAGAAGGTTATCAACACTTTAGAGGAAAACCAAACAAAATCAGTGGTAACTTTATGCACCTATGTCACTACCACATTCGATATCAAAGAGATACAGTATCTTCAGAGTATTCTCAAATCAATACGTTTCATATCTGCAACATAAAATGGAGGCTTTATTTGTATTTCCAAAAGTTTGTTGTTTCATAACTTCCCTGCATCTCTTCTTGATTCATTCCTACTAAAATTTTGGTCACTATTATATTCCTAGGAATTTTTAAGAAAGTTCATGATAGGATATTGTGTAACTCTACAGAATGGCTCTGTAGCAGCTACATAATGGGTTCAAATGGAACTCAGTAGACAATATGTAATTCAGCCAGAAGTCTTGAGAGTTTTTGAAACCACGTCACATAGCAGTGTTCTTCACTTAATTCCAAGCCAATTGTGTGAATTATCCAGACCTTCAAACACAGTTTCATGCTGTGTAAGTAGCAGCAGGTACGAGGACTGACAATTACATCTGCGAACTTAATTGTTCTAAGTGCTATGTACCTCATTGCTAAGTATCATTATGGTGTCCTTCCAAGGCCTCGCCTTAGGCAGCTGTGCACTGACGCTAGTGCCTAGTCCACCTTTCAAAGCAATTTTGGGAGTCTTTCTGGAATGGCCATTGTGCAGGGTGGCAAGACAGTAAATTCAGGAACTTAATTGCATATTTGTCTGTGAGGGAGCTTCTCACCAATAAACAAATACTGCATTGGAACACCTTCCCTTCTCACCTGATCTGGCCCCAGTGACTTTTTTCTTTGCCTGGAAATAAAGAAAATGTTGAAAAGAAGACATTTTGGTGACATACGACGACAGCTCTGATAGCCATTCCAGAAAAAGAGTCCCAAAATGTCTGAAAAGTGAACCAGGCTCTGGTGTCGGTGCACAGCTTCCCAAGGTGAGTACTTTGACGGTGACTGTAGTGATATTCAGCAGTGAGCTAGGTAGCACGTTTTCTAGGATGAGTTTGCAAACTTAATCAGCAGTCCTTGTAGCAAGTCAGAGTAGCTACCCTTCATTGCATACTGAAGAATGCAATGGTGTTTGCCCAGTTCCTGCCTCGTTAGACCCGTTCCCGGCTCTGTGCGTGGGGGAGCTGACATCTCTAGCATCTTTACCTGTAGGCTTTGAATGGCCTCTGTCTGGGATTCACAGCAGCAGTGATCCATGTCAGATCAGGAGAAGGTTTGGGACACTTATTTGATCACTGCTTTCCTACCTTGCCGTGGTTCTAGCAGAGACTGTGTGCTGCTACAGCTCCTGTCTGGAGACTCTTTCCCGGAGTTCAGCTTTTATTACATTCCAAATTCACCATTCGGTTCCGTTGCTCCTCAGGCTGAGAGATGATAGTGATTGCTTGTCTCTGGGCACATCACCATCCTTTGTGGGTTCCATTGGCGTGATCTATATTTCTGCAGATAGCCCCATAGCTAAGTGATTTTTGTTCAAGGCTCTGAGCCATCGCTTTCCAGCCAGGACTTTGACTGATTCAGAAATGCATTTTACATCAGCTATCAGCCTCCCAGGCTTCTAGAAATGTCATCTCTGATTAGTGCTAAAATGACTCAAGATATTTATCTGAATCAGCTAAACAATTTTAAAGAAATACACACATTTCTTTTCTAGATAATTCACAATTTTCTTATAATTTATCCTTGCTTTATGTCTGCTTAGAGTCACTGGATGGCACAAATGTTTCATATGCTTGGTTACTTAGCAAAAGGTTGAAGATTTGAGTCCATCCAGAGGTACCTCAGAAAACAGTCCTGCAACCTATCTACGAAAAATCAGTTACTGAAAACCTTACGGAGCACAGTTCTTTTCTAACAAACATTGGGTTGCTATGAGTCAAAACTTTGTCAAGGGCAATTGAGTTAGTTTTATGCCTGCTTAAATCTCTGTTGTTAGAATGTAATTGTTATGGAAAATAAGGAAGCAAACAACACCCAGAAAGAGGCAAGAAGCTGTTTATTATGCCAGAGGGCCAATGGGACCTTCTCAGGTTCCAACAATTGGCCCCAAGTGGGGTTTTGGGAGGGTAGATATAGTGCAGTTTGAGGATGTCATGGCTGAGACAAATGAGGTGAGCGGGCGGAGTTCTGAGGGGGTGTATTCTGCCAGCCAGGGAGCCGGGCTGAGAAAGGAAAAGGGAAAGGGAATATTGTGTCCTGCCAGGTGGGGAGTCGGGCTTGGAAAGGAAAAGGGAAAGAGAATATTGTATCTCGCCAGCCGGGGAACCGGGCTGAGAAAGGAAAGGGAAAGGGGAATATCATGTCCTGCCAGGCATGTGCTGGCTGAGAAGGAAACAGAGTATCATATCAGGTGCCGGTGCGGGCAGTGAGGAGGGGGAGGAAAATTTTTCAGACTCAGTTATCCATATTATTCCCCTCTTTGGTACCCCCCTTTGATAAGGGTGGGTATCACAACTCTTCAATTTTTGCCTGGGGAAGTTGTTGATAAGTTTGGAGGGTCAGGACTCTGGAGATGGTTTCGTTGAGTAAGTTCTGTTCTAGTTGGTTTTGCAGATGGCACAGGAGGTAGGGCCCAAAAGTCAGGACTATGAATCCAAAGGCATGGCCCCCACAGTGGGGGCAAGCTAGGTGGCCCAATTTGACATGAGTCCCCATCCAGACTGGGTAAGTTTGCGTCATCTTTGTTCAATTTGGTTTTTGAGCTCTGTAACCTTAGATGTGACAATGTTAGAAGCATTTACAAAATAACAACATTCTTCACGTAGCACCATACAGGTCCCGCCCTTCTCTGCCAGTAATAAGTCTACTGCTCGTCTGTTTTGTAAAGTAACTGCTGCCAGGGAGTTAATTTGATTCTGAAGTATAAGAAGTGTGTCAGCAACTTGATCTATGTCTGCATTGAGTGTCTCTGATAGTTTTTTATTTATTTCTTCCTGAGCAGAGAGTGTCTGCCATCCCCTAATCCAGCCCAGCTGTTCTAAGAAAGATGTTTCTTTAGTGATAATTCATTTGTCATATCAATTATAATGGACTTGGAAGCTTATCTGTCTTTCTGCGGTAGGGAGTGAGTTGTTTGTGTAGTTTTAATGGCTGTGTGGAGAATTGTCCTTGGGAAGTCTTTCAGGGGTTTGTTTGTAAACCTTTGTCTGTGGAAAAAGGGAGAGGGAGACGCAGTTAGGGGGAAGTCAGCGAGGCTGGGCAGGACTCAGTATTTTCAGGCATGCTGTATTGAAATCTATTCCTCTAAGTTCTTTTTCCCAGAAGTTCCTGGTCAGAATTTTCCAATATAATTTCATAAGTCGAGGGGATTCTAAAGCCCCAGGGTCAGCTTTCCACATCTCCTCCTTTTTCTTTTTCTTATTATAAAACCAGCTGGCTCTCAGCTACTTCCTCTGCGTGTCTGGCTTAGGTCACATTCACTGATTCTATCTCTTACCCGTCATGGGAGTCCAATCTCTTTATGATTGGGTCCTGTCTTAGGTTGAGATAGTTTAGCTAAATGTCTTACCCATCATTGACTACCGCAGGGGGTTAGAAAGTGAAGGTGGAAGGCTTTTGCAGAGTCTGTAGTTTAAGATGGTGTACATCTATTAATAGCTGTTGTAGACTTCTGCAACTAGTTTAAGCAGACAAGGTGTGTAGAGTATTATCAAGAAGACTACTCCCCCGATTGTGATCATGGGGGTCAATAAGTGCCAGATTTGGTTAAGAGGCCCAGAAAACATGTTTTTAAGGTTATTTCAGAAGATTTTCAGCTGTCACAGCAGCATTAAAGGGTAAATGGGCATGACTTAGTGTCAGAATTTCTGAATGTAACTGTGCTAAGTGTAGAATTTTATTAGTATGTTCCCACATATTTTCTAGATGTTGTTTAACTCTTTCCCATGGATCTGTGCTTATATTGTGAGTTTTGTTAGTTATACAAATCTAGGTAAATTCAGTATGACAAGTCAGCCTGGCTTGGTGCTGCAAAGTTTGAACCAGACTTCCTATTACTTCTACAGTTTCAAACAGTAACTCTAACTTTTGTTCTACTTTTAGATCAATCATTTCTTGAGTACTCATAAGTTGTGGCATGTTATGAACCACATTATCTGTAAATTGAGCGGTCTGTACATTCTGAGTAATAGCCACGGCAATTGTAGTGGTTGTAATTATAACAGATACAAGTGCAGTTATTCCCATAATAACTAATTCTATAGCCCGCTTAGGCCTAATCAATTCTTGTAGTCCTTCTATTACTTGTAGCCCTCTGTCCTGATACCAGGGTCCTGCCAAGTTTACAGGCAGTACCAAAAAGGGAGGCTGATGTAGAACAATTATAAGTTTCCCTTCTCCAAGGAGGCCCACACAATTAGTAAGATTACAGTTAAAACATGTTATATTAAAACAGGTTACATTGTGGTGGGTTTCATTGCCCTGTGTGACAGTCACCTTTTTTCAAGTGATGTTCATATTTTTCTCACTGAAATTCCCTTTAAGCATTACGTTAGTCCCTGTCACACAAGTGGTGAGTGTTTCATTTAGGAGAGATTGGGTTAGTTTATGTCCGAGTCCAGAGTTCTCTCTATCTCAGCTACTGGTAACATAGTCCCTTGTGTTATTTAAGTTGGTGATGTTGTAGTACTCACTGTACACTGTGGGGATTGGGTACAGCAAGCTTGTCGGTGATCGTATTGTGATGAGCTAGCTGAAGGAGAGAATTCTTGGGAGACAGAAGCTGCAATATCTGTAAAGGGTTAATAAGGAAGAAGAGATGAAGGAATTGGTGGGCACCAATCACATGACGTTTCGGCAGTGACTTCATTGGTGCTGAAAAGATTTCTCAGAGCGAGCGGTGTCAGGTTGTGTTTGCGAGTCGGGTTAATCTAGATAAGGGAGTCAGTATTCTGCAAAAACACAATTTCTGCCTGTATGGCTTGGTTAATAATAGCAAGTGATTGATAACAAGAGGGTATATTTTATTAAATGATATGGTGAACTGTGTTTATAATTTCAAAGGTGTTGTAAAATTCCTGAAAGCTCTTAGAAGTACAAGCCAGAGCATTGTCTGTTTTAAGATGTGAAGGAATCTGGCAATTTGTAAAACAGTAAAAAAGGTGTCGAACTATATCCTTACAGGCTTCTCCTGTGCGGGCTGAGGCCATAATTAAATGAGAATAAGTGTTAATGCATGCATGGACATAACAGAGTTTTCCAAAGGAAGGTATTTCTTTAGAAAGTACAGTTTAAAATCACGGTTACATTTGTAATTTATTTCTCATTTCAACATTCCCCTCTTGAGTTCTTGCTTCAAAGTCTAATCTTAAACTGTGAGTGGGGGCTGGACTGTTTAAAGTCCTGGCCGCTCAGGGGGTGGTCAATCACGGAGATTAAGAGAACAAAGACTCATAAGTTCTGGTTTTGTTTTCTAGTTTTGCTTGGTCCTCTAATCTTTTTAGGTCTATCTCTTCTCTTACACCCTCATTTTTTTAGAACTCCCCACAGTTTTATTTTTTTGTCTTTTCTTGTTAATCTTTGCCTTTGTCATAAGATAGTCACAGGAAACTAGTCAGGTTGTCTATACTAGGTAAAGTTTAAAACCTAAGAGAAAATTTCACAGTTAATGAAACTAGTCTGTCAAGCTTACACTCTCACAGAGACAAGGAGCAAGAAAGCATGTTGTAAATATATTAAGCAGTGTTCTTAGTTTCTGTTCTTTAGTCTGAAGGCTATCTCCTTGGAGATTAAAGGAGAAGGAACAAAGGAATCTGTAACTGGTTGTGATTAATTAGCTGTAAGCCCCATGCTGCACTCAGACCAGCCTTGTAGGAGTTAATTTCAGTTCTAAGGGCTGCAGCCAGTTGATCTCACCAAGGAGTTTTTAAAAGTCATTTAAAGTTTTTAGGTGGATGGTTCTTAAAACAAAGAGAACACGAGCCACTGTGGTGTCATTTAATATGTGGCTTAAGTAGGATACTGAGGTTGAGTTTGACCTATCTGGAGCAGCTATCAAGCCTCTAGCTTTCAGGGCAGAGATGAGTGTTATTAAGCACTCCAGTAAAAAAGGAACAATCAGGGTGAGCTAACAAAATGTCATCCACATAATGAATGAGATAAACAGAGTGAAATTGTTTTTGAACTTTCTCTATAGCAGCATCAATAAATTTCTGACAAAGGGTGAGACGGTTTTTCATTCCTTGGGGGAGGACTTTCCACTGATAATGCTGGAAAGGCCGTTTGAAATTTTCTGATGGCAGATTAAAGGCGAAACTTAAAGTGAAGCGTGAAGAAGCACTTTTGTAAATCAATTCAGTAACAGCATGGTTCATTGGGATAACACTTTAGAGGAGGGAGCTCATTTGCAAAACTCTCATAAATTCCATTGTTGTATTGATTGCACTTAGGTAACAAACGTACCAGGCACAGAAGCCTTAAGGGGGGAACTGAGCGCAGAGAGAAAATGGGTAGCCTGTCCTTTTAAATTCTCTGTGCTTGCCGACCAAATCGGCTGAAGTGGCTGAGGTGGGGCCGCAAGCAGGGAAAAAAAATGAGTAGCCTGTTCTTTTAAATTCTCTGCTGGCTGAAGCTGCAAAGCGGCTTGGGCTTGAAAGCCAGAGAGTAACAGAATAATTTCTAATACAAAAAGGCACTTATAGGGATATTATCAGGCCCCTTATCATGGTAAAATTTCTGCATATTGTGACCAATATGTCTGCAAAATTCTTTTTCCAGCATACCTTCTGTGGGGAAGCAGGGGCAAAACTCCAGAACAAAATCTATAAGGCTGTTAAATCTTTGGTGGAAACCTTAACTCTTCGTTGGCATAATGGATTCTTGATGTCCTTCACAAAGAGTTTTCTCTGCTTTGACTCTTTACAGCCCATAATCCTTTGTTTGACAAAAATCTATAAAGAATCCTCTTTTTTTAGAACTCCTTATAGCACATAAACTTTACTTGTTAAGATACTTGAAAAGAAGGGGTTCCCAAATGGCTTCAGGTATTGACTCTGGATTAGAATCGTCCCTTAATACCAATCAGCACAGAGAAGAGGTGCCCTCCTGTAGAAATGCCTGGTGGGGGGCACCATGAGAACCCACAAGACTGAGAGCAGCAAGAGACTAGGTAGCCTGTTCCTTTAAATTCTCACGCAGCTGTGACGACCACGACAGCTGCTGCTGCTGGCGCAAAAGCCATAGAGGAGCCCATGAGCAGAGAAAAAAAAAATTGAGTAGCCTGTTCTTTTAAATTCTCTGCAGCCTGCAACAGTGCGGCTTCTACTGGCAGCTGGCTCAACAGGTTTTTCAGGTTTTGACTCTAGGTCATCCCTGATTAATTAACAGACTCTTTGGGTAGCCAGTTGGTGTCAAAGGATGGCCATTCGACGTGGCACAGGATTTTT
This sequence comes from Heterohyrax brucei, assembly GCA_028571685.1. Lineage (NCBI taxonomy): Eukaryota > Metazoa > Chordata > Mammalia > Hyracoidea > Procaviidae > Heterohyrax > Heterohyrax brucei. The sequence continues at coordinate 56,387,796 of CM053143.1, read as the reverse complement.
AATTTCTTGGGGCTAAGTTTAACTCCATAGTCTCCCTTGAAGCCCTTATCAAAGTTTCTCAACATGCAGTCTAAGACTGTAGGTTTGCTGTGTGTCCCACCCATGCTGACGGTGTCTCAAGTGAGATGAAAGACTTGTCCCGAGGACCACTCAGATGCCCTTCTGGCTGTTCCCCTCGTGGGGACTTAGGTGGGCTCTTGGCTAAGGTGTCCCCATATAAACCCCGGGGCGGAGGAGGCTTGGCTCACATTGTTATGTCTTATGAGTCCACATGGAACTGCAAGAGAGGGCCCACTCAGCCTCTGTGCGAACTTGGAGGCACAGATACAATCACACAACACAAAATATATTCACTCACACAGACTGAGACTTTCACCCGGAAGGGAAATCCTGAACTGGGGCACAAAGGCCTGGAGGTGATCAAGCTCCCCTTTGCCCTGGAGAGAGGGCGGTCCTGACTGGGTTCTGGTGGCCCTGGGGCCTTACCTGGACTGAAGTCTTCTGGTGCCTGTTACCTGATCCTTTGAGGGTCCTGCATCTTCAGAAACCTCTCTGGCAGGTATGAGGTGGAGAGGTGGACTGACCTCGTTAACCAGAAAACGAGTGGCACCTGTCCTTCCTAGCCTGTCCACCCCGGCCGGTGGCCGAGGTCCCAAGAGGCAGGTGACAGCAAGGGGTCAGTTCATTCGCTTCCCAGCCAATGCACCAAGAATCTGTTGTAGAAAATAAGGAAGTGAAAGACACCCAGGAAGAGGCAAGAAGCTGTTTATTACGCTGGATGGCCAATGGGACCTTCTCAGGTTCCAACAATTGGCCCCGAGTGGGGTTTCGGGAGGGTAGACATAGTGCAGTTCGAGGATGTTGTGGTTGAGACAAATGGGGTGAGCGGGTGGAGTTCTGAGGGGGCGCATTCTGCCAGCCAGGGAGCCGGGCTGAGAAAGGAAAGGGGAAAGGGAATATTGTGTCCTGCCAGGCAGGGAGTCAGGCTGGGAAAGAAAAGGGGAAAGAGAATATCGTATCCCGCCAGCCGGGGAGCCAGGCTGAGAAAGGAAAGGGGAAAGGGAATATTGTATCCTGCCAGCCGAGGAGCCGGACTGAGAAAGGAAAGGGGAAGGGAAATATCGTATCCTGCCAGGCAGGGAGTTTGGCTGGGAAAGAAAAGGGGAAGGGGAATATCGTGTCCTGCCAGGCATGTGCCGGCTAAGAAGGGAAAGGGAGCATCGTATCAGGTGCCGGCGGGGCAGCGAGGAGGGGTAGGAAAATTTTTCAGCCTCAGTTATCCATATTACAATGAGGTTCAGGACATTTCATTTTACTTGCTGAATCAAAGCTAGAATGATTGCATTGTCCTTGTTTATCTAAAATTTGAAAAGTAACTGGAACGAAATTTGGAGATTCAAGTTTTAATTTCACATTTTATACTCCCTGCTAATTGATATAGGAACTTCTACATTTCACTGTACTTCCCTTGGCCTTGGGGTCTTCATATATAAAATGAAGAGGTGGACTAAAAGCCTATTCTAAACTTCTGAAACTACTTCTTGATTTTACTGTGTTTTCTTTAGGTTTTCTTCATTTTTTAAATACTTTAAAGAAACAAAGTTTTTAACAAAATGTGACTAGGCCACTAGGTCCCTTGCACATATAATAAAGATAATAATAAAACCTGTCATCCCAAATTTAAAACTGGAATAGTGAATGAAAGTTTATACTTTGAGTTATTAACGATTTTCCACACCACCTACCAGTGACATAAGATGAAGTCTTGCCACTTAAAACACGAACAATTTCACTTCTGACTAAATGCATTGTAACTATGAGGTCTGACAATTAAGTCCAACACGCCAATTGTCCATGTTCTAAGTGCCACACGTGGGTACATGTCAAAGGGATCTAACATTTATAGGAGAACGAATACTAGCTCTTCTGTTAAAAATATAACGAAGTTTTCTTTTCCAATTACTACTGTTACTTTTATGATTAAGTTACAAAGATGAATGACTGTCATGAAAATTCCCAGAGGCAGCAACACCTTACAAAGTTATTTAAATTTAATACCCAGTGGTTTTAAAAATAAATCCCCAGTCATCACATGAAAGTTGCTTAGATCAGTTCTTTTCATCCAGCAATCTCTGGAAATAAAAGAAGGGAGAGGATGAAGCCACAGTCTGAAAATTCCTGGTGTACTTTGAACCCTTCTTTCCATACGCTTTCATTTTTAATGCTTACAGCTGGGCAAATTTTACAGATAGACTCTTCAGATTCAGGTTCATGTGAGCATAATGCAATCATCCATCTTCTCTTTATGCAGCCACGTTTCTCAACCCTATGAGCTCTGTAGGACTGCTTTACTTAGTCCTCCCTTTGTAGTATTTTTCCTATAACTTCTCACTAGGGGAATTCCATTTGTTCACTCTGTAACTCACATACAATCAAGATCACTGAGAAAATGGTCTATCTCTAATTCTTGTTTCTTTCTTTCATATCCCATTTGCATAACCCTTCCAAAAAAGAAAAAAGAAAGGAAAGGGCCATTGGTGTAATCCCATACAGTAGAGTAGAATAACCCAATCTCATTTCTGCCTCTTCCATGTCACTGAAATTTTTCCGGCTAAAATAACCATGGCCCAACTGCCAAATCTGCTTCTTGTCTGTAAGTTTGTCATAGTATGGGGGCTTGAATGTTGCTATGATGCTGCAAGCTATATCCCTGGTGGTTCAAATACCATCAGTCACTCAAGTTGGACAAGTTTCAGTCAAGTTTACAGACTGAGATAGATTAGGGAGACAGACTTGGCCATCTACTTCTGAAAATTAGCCAATGAAAACTTTATGAATTAATTGGGACACTAGCCAATTTGCTCGCTTTGGACACATCATCAGGAAGCATGAATTGCTAGAGTAGAACATCATGTGCAATGAAATAGAGGGACACCAATGGCAAGGGAGGCACTGTTTGAGATCAGTTGGCACAATAGAAGCAACAACAGATTCATTGATGCTGGAAATTGTTAAGGATGATGCAGGACCAGGCAGCATTTCTCTCTATTATACATAAAATCACCATGAGTCAGATTTGACTCAAGGACAGTTAACAACAACAATGACTGACGAACATGGTGGTCATTTCTCAATCATTATTTAACAACTTTGCAGCAGTCGACAATACTGTTCATTTCTTCCTTTTTTGTTTTTATTTCACCATTTCTTCAGGTTTCCATTCTGTTTCAGTGACAAATCCTTTTAAGTAATCACCAAGCAGTCTCACCAGACAGAGCCATTAAATGTTGGATTAGGTATGTAAAACTCACTATGTTCAAAATTCAACTCATTTTTCTTGCTTCCACTCTGTTTCAATATTTGCTTCTCTGTGCAATCTTTGAAGTCATTATATGAGAGCCAACTGTGATTCTTAACATCAGTAAATACTTCCAGCATAACTCTTTAAGAAGAGTAGAATAGCAGTGGGACATTGCCAAATACAGAGCCAGAAGATGAGTGTCTTAGTCATCTAGTACTGCTTTAACAGAAATACCACAAGCAGATGGCTTTAACAAAGAAATGTTTATTCTTACACAGTCCAGCGTAAGGGTATCCGGGTGTCTGCTCAAGGGGAAGACTCTCTCTTTGTTGGCTTTGGAGGAAGGTTTTCCTTGTGTTGTATCAGTCTTTGGTCAGTGAACACCTTGGTGCAGGAACAAGTCTGAAGGATGTGCTATATTCCAGTGCTGCTTTCTTGATGGTATGAGGTTTCTAGTTCTTTGCTTGCTTCCCTTTCCTTTTATCTCTAGTAGACTAAAAGGAGTGTAAACCATATTCCAGGAAGACTTCCTTAGTAAGGGTGTTGCAGTCCCATCCTAAGTCTCTTTCAACATAATCTTATCTATTAGCCACAGGCATAGCAAAATAGCATAGCAAAATCACAAAATGGAGGACAATCACACAGTACTAGGAATCATGGCCCAGCCAAACAGCTATGTACATTTTTGGGAGGACACAGTTAAATTCATGAAAATGGTCTTCTAAGGTTGCAAGGCACTCAAAATACGATTAAGGAAAAGCTGTCTCCTCAAAGTAGAGTTGGCTTTAATGATGTGGGTGAAGTATAGTTTGGGGGACTTTAATTTGCTTATGTGACAGGGCTCAAAATGAGAAGACAGAGTTGCAAACATCCATTAATAACCAAATGTGGAATGTATGAAGTATGTTGTTATTTTTAGGTTCTGAAGAGTCAGTTCCAACTCACAGCTACCCTGCGTACAAAAGAAAGAAAAACCACCTTCTTGAGTAACATCCTAACAATTATTGTTATGCTTGAACCCATCGTTGCAGTTACTGTGTCAATTTTTCTTGTTGAGGGTCTTCCTCTTTTTCCTTGACCGTCTACTTTCTGTGAGCTTCTCTAAGGATTGCTCCCTCCCAATAACATGTCCAAAGTACATGAGACAAAGTCTTGCTGTCTTAACTTCTAAGGAGCATTCTGGTTATACTGCTCCCAAGACAGATTTGTCAATTCTTTTAGCAGTCCATGATATATTCTACATTCTTTGCCAATGTCACAGTTCAAAGGCATCAGTCCTTCTTTGATATTCTTTATTCCTTGTCCAATTTTCACATGCATAACATATGAAGCTGTCCAAAATTGAATGGAACACATAAAGATGATTATCCTAAACTTCTGTGGGGTGAAATGGATTGGTACTGGCCATTTAGAATCAGACAATTATGTGGTCTACTGTAACGGGAATGACAAGTTGAAGAGGAATGGTATTGCATTTATTATCAAAAAAGAACACTTCAAGATTTATCCTGAAGCACAACACCATCAGTAATAGGTTAGGATTCACATACCCACAAGGATGACCAGTTAATTATTAAAACATACACATCAACCACTAAGGCCATAAATGAAGAAATCAGAAGATTTTTACCTATTTCTATAGCCTGAAATTGATCAAAACCATAATCGTGATGCTTATATTTACTCTTGTGCCTCATATTTTACTCTCAATATCTGTCATAACTATTTCATAAGGTGTTTGTGTTAAATGAGATAATATTCCTCAAATATTTAGCAATTTGCATTCTCCTTTAGAAGTATTAAATAAGATGACATCTGTTAATAGTGTTACTAGCTTTCTTTTTAATATTTAGAATTTCATTAATAAATACAAGTGTGAGTTCTATGAAGGAAGAACTTGGCCTTAATTATTTCTCTACCTTAAAAAAAGAAAACCCACAGCCACTGAATCAATTCTGACTCATGATGAACTTAATTTGCCTAACTCAAATAGTTGCAGTTTACATAAAATTGTATTCAGAAGTAGTAATGGTGCTAGATCAAGAAAAGTTTTGTGAATGCAAAAATTAAGTGTTTGCATTATACGAGGCTAATTAACTTGCAGAAATATGGTTGAGTAGTACTTTCTGTATTTGAAATAAAAAGTGTGGGATTCAAACATAAAAAAGTCAAGTGTATTTATGTGGTCTTACAAAAGTATGTTTCAAAGAAGTGCTTTGGATGGATATATGTATAAAAAATTTATACTACTCAAATAACATTATTTTAAAAACAAAATATCATTAATATAGTATTTTAAAAGAACTTACACAGAGTCCCTGGGTGGTGAAAGTGACTAAGTGCTGGACTATTACCTGAAAGGTTGGTGATTGAAACCTACTCAGGTAGGCATGGTGATCTCCTTTAGAAAGAAAACAACACTGAAAATCAGTCTGCACAGATGTGGTTGCCACAAACAGGAATTGACCTCAACTAAGAGCAACAGCAATGTACACATGTATGTGTACAAGGGACTGGCAATTAAATTTTTGAACTGTCCTAGAAAAAGTGTTACATACCTCATTGCTGAATATCACTGTGGTCACGTTTGAAGTACCCCCTTGGGAAGCTATGCACCGATGCCAGCATCTAGTCCACACTTCAAAATACTTTTGGAACTCTTTCTGGAATGACCATCGCTCACAGAGGGCACACTGGCAATTCTATGAACTTAATTGTATAATTGACTATGAGGGAGTTTTTAGCCAGTAAACAAATAACCGTATTGGAATACCCCACCTACTCACTTGATCTAGCCCCCACTGGCTTTTTTCTTTACCCAGAGATAAAGGAAATATTGAAAGGAAGACATTTTGATGACATTCAGCACATCAAGAGTAACACAATGGCAGCTCTGATGGCCATTTCAGAAAATGAGTTCCAAAATTGTTTTAGGGTGGGCTAGGCACTGGCATGGGTGTATAGGTTTCCAGAGGGAGCACTTTTAAGGTGACCATAGTGATATTCAGTGATGAGGTATGTAGCACTTAGGACAATTAAGTTCATGGACTTAATGGTCAGATCTCATATTCTGTCTAGTAAGGACCAGGTATATAGTCACCATGAAAAAAAGACATTTCAAAATAAAAGTCATTGGTCTTGCAAAATTATATTAAGCAATCTCTGATATTATTTCTATCACTTTCTATCATTTCATCATTTACCATTTTCAATTGCTGATTTTAAAACACATGTAGCCTTCTTAGAACAATATTGAGAGATTTAACAAGAAATCTAAATTATACAGCATAGCAAATAGAGTTAAACATATAATATTGGAAGATGTTGATCTTATTCTAAGATGGTCACATGTGATTTGAAATAATAAAGTGCAATTCTAATTAGGAAAATATGGTCTTGATGACAGAAAGAACACTGGAGTCCACATGATAGAATTTTGCAAAAGCAATGACTTCTTCATTGTAATTACCTGTTTTCAGCAACATTAACAGTGACTACACATACCATGTCTAACAAGTTTGCAAACTTGCCACTGTGTACTTATGTTGGCAACACGGAACAAACAACTCAGTAAGGTTTCATAATCTTGGTATACCAGTATCTCATAGATGTGTTCACGTCAACAAGTGGCAGTGTCTTGCTGAGTGGCATTCATTATTGTTGTTGCATGTTTTTATGTGACATTGTGAGAATGTCACTTGGATTAGTGCAATGGATACACATTAAGTTCCTCATTAAACTTGGCAACAGTGGAAGTGAACTGAGGGCCTCCTTAGTCAAAGTTTATGGGGATATTGCCATGAAAAAATGGCAGTGTGCAAATGGATTAAAATGCTTTTCTGAGGGGAAATGATTTTTTTCTTTACTGGAAGGAAAGGAAATATTGAAAGGAAGACATCTTGATGACATTCAGGATATCAACAGCTCTGATGGTTATTCCAGAAAAAGAGTTCCAAAATTGCTTTGAAGGGTGGACTGGACCCTGGCATTCGTGCATAACTTCCCAAGGGGAGCACTTCTAAGGTGACTGTAGCAATATTCAGCAATGAAGTACTTGGTACTTTTCTAGGATGAGATCATGAACATAGTTGTCAGACCTCATAGAGATCTTAGCAGATGAAATACACGGGCATCAAACAGATTACATCTGTGGAAAGAGACTATGAAAAAAGCTCAGTATCACTAGTTAGAACAAGATCTGTGGACAGCTGTGAATCAGACCATCAATTACTCCATTACAAGTTCAAGTTGAAACTGAAGAACACCAGAACAAGTCCAAGAAAGCCAAAATTTCACCTTGAGTATATACTACCTCAATTTAGAGACCATAGCAAGAATAGATACGATGCATTGACTGCTAATACCTGAGATCAAAGGAGTTGGGAATGACATCAAGAACATTATGCATGAAAAAAGCAAGAGGTCCTTAAAAAGAGAGTGAAAGAAGACCAAAAGGGGTATCAGAAGAGACTTGAAACTTGCTCTTGAATGTCAAATAGCTAAAGCAAAATGAAGAAATGATGAAATAAGAAAATTGAACGGAAAATTTAAAAGAGTAGCTCAAGAAGACAATGTAAACTTTTATATTGAAATAAGAAGAAAAGACATGGGAATAGAATACCAAAACGGAAAAACACGCTCTCTATTTCTGAGGATTAACAAATTGAAGAAAAATTTCAATATTGAAGGATTCTATAGGGCACTTGGCTTGGCATAGGCTAAATATCAACCATGTAGGAAACATCAAAAGAAGATAAAGGAATACTTGTATTCTTTGAACTTGAAGAATTTGTTGAAATTCAACCGTTCTAGGAAATAGCATATGAGATCTGGCAATTAAGTTTGCAAACTCATCCTAGAGAAACTGCTATATATCTCATTGCCGAATATCACTACAGTCATCTTAGAAGTACTCCCTTTGGGAAGTTATGCACCAATGCCAGTACCTAGTCCACCCTTCAAATCAAATTCAGAACTTTTTTTCTGGAATGACCATCAGAGCTGTTGTCATACTACTGAGTATCATCAAAATGACTTCCTTTCAATATTTCCTTTATCTTCAGGCCAAAAAAAAAAAAAAAAAAAGTCACTGGGGGCCAAATCAGGTGAGTAGGTAAGGTGTCCCAATACAGTTATTTGTTTAGTGTCTACAAACTCCCTCACAGACAGTGCCGTGTGAGCCAGTGCATTGTCGTGATGTGAGAGCTATAAGTTGTTGAGAAAAATTTCAGGTAGTTTTCATCTAACTTCTCCACACAGCCTTTTCTGCACTTCCAAACAGTAAACTTGGATAACTGTTTGCCCAGTTGGTGCAAATTCATAATGAACAATCCCTCCTATATGAAAAAATCTTAGCAACCTCATTTTGACTCTCGGTTTGGACTGATGGAGCTTTTTTTGGATATGGAGAATTGGCTGACTTCCATTGTATACTTTGATGGTTTGTTTCAGAGTCTATTTAGTACACTCATGTTTCATCACCACTGATAACATAGCCCAAAATATCACCTAGCTTCTCTGAAAGCTCTTGGCAAACTTTGTCTGTCCTTTGCTTTGTTTTGTTAGTGAGCTCCTTCAGGACCATTTTTGCACACACCTTTCTCATGCCAAGATTTCAGTTACGATTTTCCTGTTTCTCTACCACTGTTTACTTGGTCTGGTATGCTTCTCATAGCCAGCTTACAAATCTAATGCACGACTCAAAGAAATTTTGTGATTTTTTTTTTGTCAGTTTTTCTCGTTACTGGCTGCCCTGATCTCTCTTCATCAGTTACACTTTCTCTCCCCTCAGAAAATCATTTAATAAATTTTTACATTGTCATTTTCTTCATGGTATTATCCCCATAAACTATGACTAACATGAGCCTGATTTCACTTCCACTCTTGCCAAACTGAGCAAGAAATTCAATGGGTCTTTTTTTGTTGCTCTAATTCAAGCTCTGATGTTCTCACAATGGCACACAAAAGTACTCAACAATAATGAAAGCACTCAGCAAGACATCACCACACATTGACATAAACACTGCTGTGAGACACCGATATATCAATGTCATGAAATCTTACTGAGTTGTTTGTACAGTGTTGCCAATGTAAGGGCACTGTGGCAAATTCATATAATCAGTAACTGATGTTGCTGAAGGAAGACACACAGGTGCACTGACGACATTGTCAAGAAACAAAGCCCTGGACATTAACAGAATACTGACATGCTTCAACTAAAGGATGCTGGGCTGGAAGTACTCACTTGTTTAAACCAAGAAATTTGGAAAACAGCTACTTGGCCAACTGACTGGAAGAGAGTCATAACTGTGTCCATTCTAGAGAAAAGTAATCCAAGAGAATCTGGAAATTATCAAACACTGTCATTAATACTTAGGGTTACTGTGTGTTGGAATCTACTTGAAAGCTATGGGTTTGGTTTTGGTTTGATATCATTAATATCTCATGCAAGTAAAATTATGGTGAAGATAGTTCAAAAGTTGTTACAACAGTACATTCACACTGAACTGTCAGAAATTCAAGCCAGATTCAGAAGAGGAAGTAGGAGAAGAGATGGCATTGCTGATGTCAGATGGAGCTTAACTGAAGGGAGAGAATATCAGAAAGCTATTTTCTTGTGTTTTATTGACTATACAAAGCCATTTGACTATGTGGATCATAACAAATTACAGATAACATTGCAAAGAATAAAAATTCTGAAACAATTCTGGTAATGAGGAATCTGTACATAAACCAAGAGGTTCATTTAAACATAATGAAAGCACTCAGCAAGACATCACCACACATTGACATAAACACTGCTGTGAGACACCGATGTATCAGTGTCATGAAATCTTACTGAGTTGTTTGTACAGTGTTGCCAATGTAAGGGCACTGTGGGTATTGCTTTGGTTTAAAGTAAAAAAAAAAGAAAAAGTGTGCATAAATGGTTTATCCTTTCACCACACTTATCCAATCTGTATGCTGAAAATATGGACTAAAAGTGTAATAGATCATCAAAATTGGAGGGAGGTTCATTAACAACCTGCATTATGCAGGTAAGACAGCTTCACAAAGTAAAGAGTACTTGAAGCACTTATTGATGAAGATCAAAGATCACAGCCTAATTCAGTACAGTTGCAACTCAACATAATGAAAACAGTAATCCTAATGACTGGGTGAATAAGCAACATGATTATAAATGGAGAAAGGACTGAAGTTGTCAAAAATTTTATTTCAGTTGTATCTGCAATCAACACCCATGGAAACAGCAGTGAAAAAGTCAAAGGACACATTGCATTAGGCAAATCTGTAGCAATAGGGTTTTAACAAAGTCACTTTAATGAGAAAGGTGGGTTTGATCCAATTCATGATGTTTTTAATCATTTCATATGTATGAGAAAGCTGGGCAATGAATAAGGAAGAGTGAAGAAGAGTTGATACTTTTGAATTAAGCTGCTGAAGAAGTATATGGCATCTGCCATGGACTGCCAGAATGAACAATCTGTCTTGGAAGAAGTATGGTGAGGATAATCCTTAGAAGCAAGCATGGCAAGATCTTGTCTCACATACTTTGAATATGTTATGAAGAGGGACCAGTCCCTGTTGAAGGACATCACGTTTGGTAAACTAGAGAGTCATTAAAAAATTGAAAAACTCTCAAGGAGATTGTCATGGGTTGAATTGTGTCCCCCCAAAAATATGTGCAGCTGTGTGGCTGGGACATGATTCCCAGTATCTTGGGACTGTCCTCCATTGTGTGGTTTTGCTAACCTGTATGTTAAAGGATTAGGGTGGGGCTGTGAATCCCTGCTATGGGGGGAGTTTCCCTGGAGTATGGCTTGCCCCACCCTTAATGCTTTTAGCTTGCAAGGAATAAAAGGAAAAAGAACCAAGGACAATTTGAGAACCTCACTACCATCAAGCAAGCAGCACCGGGAGCAGAGCGCGTCGTTCAGACCAGAGGTTCTTGCATTGGGACGCTCCCTGGACAATGACTGATGCAATACTGGACTTTCCTCCAGAGCCGTCAAGGGGAAAGTCTTTCCCTGGAGCAGACACCCTGAATATGGATTTGCAACCTAGCTGACTAAAACAGAATTGGTACCGTGGGAGTCGGGTGCTGCTCTAGCAAATACCTAAAATGTTGAAGCCACTTTGAAACTGCGAATGGATAGAAGATTCAGAAGGAACGAAGAAGGCGCAGATGGTGAGAAACAACAGAGGACCAGCAGCAGCAGCAGCGGCAGCAGCAGAACCAGAGGCAGCGCTGGAGCCGACCCGTGGAGCGAGAGAGGTCAGTGCCTGCGCAGAGTTTTCCTCGCGGAACAGGGTGCCTCTGGGCACTTGAATCGGTGAGCTGGCCTTGCTGACCCACGGAGTGAGAGAGTTGAGTGCCTTTGGGCAGGACGCTTTCCAGCAAGAGTGGGGTGCCTCCGGGCACTTAAACCAGTGGAGCTACAGAGCTTTGGAACACTTGCCCGGCAGGGCAGATGTGGGCCTGAGGCCCGGGCCATGTGGACCATAGGAAGCTGAAGCTGAAGAGGCAGATAGCGTGAGAAGCTGAGCTGCCTCAGTCTCAAGAGGTATGGCCATGACCTTAGGGGTTTGAAAGGGTGGAACCATGGTGTGCTGTGTTCATAAGGGTGGAATTGCCACTCAGTTGGGCTTAGGGTGCTCCTAAAGCCGATGGGACAGAGTTTCTGTCCAAGTGGGCCTTGAAGGCAGAGTTGTAGCACAGGGCTGGAGGTCTCCACTCAGAAACCTGAGAGCGTGGCCGATATCTAGAGTCTGGAGAGCATTGCTGTTGTGTAGAATGTCTCAGAAAATGTAAGAGTATTTCCAAAGCTTTGAGGGCTAATGTAATGTGTTCTGTTGACTTGCCTGTTGCCTGTTAATGCCTTCTAAGTTTCACAGATGTAGAAGAGTTTTTGTATTTTGGACTTGGGACTGATTTAAGACTTCTGTTATATGGATGGACATAATTTTGCTATGGTGAGATGAATGTGTTAAATGTTTCTGTGATGTGATTTTTGGGTTGTCAAAGGGTGGGATGTCATGGGTTGAATTGTGTCCCCCCAAAAATATGTGCAGCTGTGTGGCTGGGACATGATTCCCAGTATCTTGGGACTGTCCTCCATTGTGTGGTTTTGCTAACCTGTATGTTAAAGGATTAGGGTGGGGCTGTGAATCCCTGCTATGGGGGGAGTTTCCCTGGAGTATGGCTTGCCCCACCCTTAATGCTTTTAGCTTGCAAGGAATAAAAGGAAAAAGAACCAAGGACAATTTGAGAACCTCACTACCATCAAGCAAGCAGCACCGGGAGCAGAGCGCGTCGTTCAGACCAGAGGTTCTTGCATTGGGACGCTCCCTGGACAATGACTGATGCAATACTGGACTTTCCTCCAGAGCCGTCAAGGGGAAAGTCTTTCCCTGGAGCAGACACCCTGAATATGGATTTGCAACCTAGCTGACTAAAACAGAGATGGACTGACACAGAGACTGCAACAGCAGTCTCAAACATAGCTATTATAAGGATGGTGCGGGACTGGACATGTTTTTTTTCTGTTGTAGAGAGGGCTGCTATAAACTTGTACCAGCTGGACTCCACCTATCACGTCCCTTTAGATCTCTATGTATTTCTTGACATCTGCCCAAGTTCAAGTTTTTTCTACTAATTTTTGGACTATTACAACTACCGTAAGATTTTCCATTTTATCTTTAATTTCATCTTCTTTAATCTGTCTTCTACATTGTCTTTTTTAAAAAAACTGAGCTGTTGAAACTAACTTTTCAGACAGAGATTGGACTGAACTATAAGACATAAAATGATACTGGCAAAGAATGTGCTTCTTATCTTAGGTACGTACGTTAGACTAACTGAGCAGCCCCTGTCCAGAGATAACATTAGAAGGTAGAGGGGGACAGGGGCTAGATGAATGAACACAAGAAATACAGGGTGGAAAGGAGGACTGTGCTGTCATAAGGTGGGAAGAGAAGTTAGAGTTAATAGCAAAGTGTGTTTAACTTTTTGTGTGACAAATTAGACTGTAAACTTCCATTTAAACCACAATAAAATATTTTTTAAAATTGGGTTGCATGCTTTCTAAGAAGCTAAGAATGTTCACATATTTTCTTATGAGGTTTATGTTTTACAAACCTTGTCTTCCCATCATGACCTGCCTTTTCCTTCTTTTTTTGATGTCTTTCAAAGAACAAAAATTATTTTATAATAACTAGAATTTTTCATTTATTTATGATTTGTGATTTTTGTAGTCTAAGAAAATTTTACCTACCCCACAGTCTCAAAAATTTCCTTCTATGTTTAATGCTAAAAGTTTCACAGATTCTATCGTTACATTTAGATCTATGATCCATTTTGAGTTCATTTTGTATTCCATCCTATATCATATGACATAAGTAGGTCTATTTATGAATTTTCTATTCTGTATAAGAGATCTATATCTTGATCACTTAACAAATGTCAAAATTAATTCTTATAGCTTCAAACTGAGTCTTGAAATAAAGTAGGAAAACTCCTAACTTTGTTCTTTTAAAATATTGCTTTAGTTTTCTAGGTCTATTTTATTTACTGATTTGTTTTTTTGCATTTCCATATAAATATTTGAAGTTACTAACAATATGTACAAAGAAAGGACTGCTGGGGTTTTTATTTAGTTTGTGTTGAATCCAGAGATTTACTTGTAAAGAATTTCCTTCCTAGCAGCATTCAGGGTTTCAATCCACAAACACAGTATATTTTCTCTTTTAGTTTTTTTTTTCATCAAGGTTCTATATTTTTTAGCACAAAGGTTCTAGAAATTATTGTTAAGTTTATTGTCCAGCACAATATCAAAAACAATCGTATACATCAGGAAACAGATAAAATGAATCAAGAGCCAGAAGAATGTGGATAACCAACGAATTTTTCAGAAGAAATATTTGGAGAGATAACTAGGGCTTTACTCTTCCCATACAGGAAGACACTCAAAGAATATATGTAACTGTATTATCAGAAATATACTATATAAGAACTATACATTCTATATGCAAAGAAGTAAATTTCAAGTGTGAACATCATGGTATGTGTCTGGTGAGGTATTGCAAGCCAAGTGCATGGTCAGGTATTAGATCAAATATAAATTCTAGTACTGAGAATCACCACAGTCATAATTAAGAATACAGTGAAAGTATATCTGATGCTTTCTATTCAGGTAAAATAAATAAATAAAATAAAAATCATAATCTAAATAGACTAGAAAGAAATACCCAGAAATAAGCTCAGGAAAGCAAAAGATGGGAAGTACAGAAAGGAAGGTAAAATAAGAGTGAACACACTGAAACTTCTAAAACATACATTTGTTTACTTTTTTCCTTAAAGAGAAAAGAATGAGACAAAAGCAATGTTAGGAAATTGCTGATAATTTTCTGAAAATGATGAAGGAGATTAATCCACAGATTCAAGAAGCCCAACATATGCAAAGCAGAATGGATTAACAACAACAAGAAAAAAAAAACCTGAAAAACTGGCTTTAAAAAAACTGCACATTCCTATATAATACTTTCTAAACTAAGAAACACATTTTAGAATAACATGTGTATCAAAGAAGAAATTCCAACTGAAATACACAGATGCTAGTTTGGTCCTGTTGTCCGTGGGGCCGCTATGAGACAGAACACCTGCAGGTACCTAACAAACAACGATGCTCCCAACAAGCAATATTATTATCGGTTGCCATCAAGTCGATACTAATTCATGGAAACCTATGCTTAAATCTAGAGAGCTTATGATCGTGCTAGCCTAAAAGGTGTATTATTCTGATGCTATAAACAGTAGTAAATCAGAGATGGAATGACAAGAAAACTGAAAATAGTTAATCTAGCTGCCACTTAATGAACACTTACTGTTACAAAGCATTTTATTGAGCCAAACCAAAACCATACCCACTGCCATCAAGTAGATTCTGACTCACAGCAACCCTATAGACAGAGTAGAACTGCCTCACAGAGTTTCCAAGAGTTGCCTGGTGGATTTGAACTGCCACCCTTTTGGTCACCAGATGTAAACTTAACCAGCTACACCACCAGGTTTCTCAGTACTTGATTAACATCAAATGACTGAATACACATAACATCCTGATAGCTGGATTACTATTACTCCCATTTTAGCCAAATTTAAACTGAACCTAAAATAGTCTAATAATGTTCAGAGTCATCACAGAGTAAGCCCGTGACTAAAGAGTGATTCATTCTCAAGTTTTTCTGATCATAAATCTTCTAATCTCTTGGCTAAAGTATCTCTCAAAGGCTGTAATGTGGACTCATTGAGAAATATACAGATGCTTGTTTTTAACATGATCTGAATTCCAATTCAGACTTACTTGGAAAGGACTAGAAAACCACTGTATCTCCAAAATAACCACATACAAAATCTCAGGATCGGTTATGGATTATCATAAGAACTATCACAAAAGCCCTTATCATAGAAACTACATATGTTTAATCCCTCCTCCACTTTCACTACTTAAAGCCAGGAATGGCTAAGTAGCTTTCTCCTTAAATGACAGCTGCAGTGTTCTCAACTAACTGGGTCATAAGGACTTTCTTTCAACACTGAAATCCATGATGTAGTGAAACTACACCTGGGAAATTTCTAAGTGCTAGGAAGCAAATGACTTCCACAGGCTTTTACTCGGGGATCTTGTCTCAGAGACATTAGCAGCATGAATGACTTCTGATGATAGCTATTCTCCCTGCTTGTGTCCAGCTCCCACCCACCCACACTCATCATTCAACAGTTAGTCTCTTTAGGGAAGTGAGCAGCTCCTCTGGTCTGACTGGAAAGAGGCAAAGCACTGCTGAGCTGTTCTCACATGTTCCAAATTCTGCAGTGCTGGTGTTCTTCAGGTTTGATCATCTGAGCTGACATAAGGACTTCCAAAATGGTGTAAACGTGTAAGGAAAAATAATAGATTTGAAGCGTTTTTGTCAAAGCTGCGTCAATCCTTTGTGAAGAAGAGCAAGTAGAAGACAAGGCAGTTTTAGTCTTGGCACCCAACACTTTTCCACCAAAGGCTAAGTGGATTAGAAGTCAATTTTTTTTTTTAAATAAATGGATTAGAAAACAATTTTTTTTTCTTTTCTATCAAAAGAATGGGGAATGGAAGGACTAACGCCCTGAGTAAAACGCAAGGGTATCATAAAAACGTTTCATAAATTTTTAGAATGAAAGAAAAAACACACACACTAAAATTAGAAAGCTTATACCTTCTGTTAGTAATAGCTAAAAATATTTCACACAGACATAATGTTTATCTTTGTAGTCCCATTTCCTCAATTAGCTAAATTCTATCTGAGGCTTACAAACCAAGACAACAGCCTGTCTCTGACCATCATACCCGTCATCGCTGATAGCGTTTCACCTGTTGGAATGCTTTTGCCCCGCCCTTCACCAGGTAGCACTCGCTCACGTTCCTGATTATACATCCCCCTGTTCTCCTAGAAGTTATCACTGCTCTCCCTCTCAATCCAATATATTTAGTACTCAGTATGAGCGTCTCTATTCCAGGATATTATCTTATTTATCTTTTTAATCTAACTTGTTGGCATAGAGCTTCGCTCACATTAACCACTCAGTAAGTGAATAAATTACTTGAACAATAAAATGCCATTCATTTCTGTAGGCATTCTCTTATCTGTGCAATGAAGTCAGGATAGATCATTCTGACCTCTCTTTCACCAATACATTTCTGTATTTCTGGGAGCTGGGGCTCTAGTGTGGGGTCCTAAGCTTGAGGTTGGAAGCAAGCAGTTAGCATAAATCTTCAGGCCACATATAAAACTAGATGAATTTGTGTTAAAATTTCAGATCTTATATTCACTGGAGACATTGATATAAGAAAACCTTGATATGCAAACATGATCCAAATATTGTGGTCTGCTTAGATCCTAATGTCAATATTACCTAGTCCTTTCAGTAGATAGATCTCTGTATCCAATTTTGTTTTGTTTTTAATGGAAAATAAAGTTAAACTAAATAAAAAGAAAATTGCTGAAGTTTTATCTGGAAGCAAGAATTGGTTACTATCATAAAATTTCATTAAATGTAACTACAGTTAAAGACAAAAGCTTTTGATTTGTTTTTACAAACAGTACGACTAATGAAATGATTGGTCAATTAATATCGAGGTTCAGAATACGTCCCAATAGAATCCCTGAAAATATTTCTGCAAAAATCAACTTAACGTTTTAATACATTTTTAGCCAAAGGAAATGAAATCCTTATAAACTCAGAACTATGAAATCAAATTTTTCTGTAGCATAAACAATTTTTATGCTTTTCATCTTAATTTAAAAATAAATGAGTATTAAAAGGCTAGGTTGCTTCACCATGGTTACTTCAGTAGTACTTTCAGGATATTGGATAATCCAACTTCCTTGGTACCAGAGAAACTATGAATCAGATGTTTAATATTCACCATTGAGAGCTAAAATGTCCTACCTTAGGCTATAGTTAATATAATTGTATCATCAGTGTTTTGTTTTGCTTCTTTGGAAGATGAGAAAAACAGTATGAGGCATCTGACTGTTTCAGTGTGGCTGGACTAATTGTTCCCATGTAGACTGACAGCAAGAAATGTGCACAACGGGGCAGCTGGGTTCTAGGAAAGCGTGTTAAGAGGTAAAATGTAATGAGAAAGCAGTCAATTAACTCTATTGATAATGATGATTAGAAGCGATTCAAAGTGACAATAAA
This sequence comes from Heterohyrax brucei, assembly GCA_028571685.1. Lineage (NCBI taxonomy): Eukaryota > Metazoa > Chordata > Mammalia > Hyracoidea > Procaviidae > Heterohyrax > Heterohyrax brucei. The sequence goes on along the minus strand of CM053143.1, from coordinate 56,369,761 downwards.
TAATGTCACATTTGATTTTGTATGTAAGATTGTTTCTCTAGAGGTGGGACAGTGACCAGGTCACATATGGATTGCAGGCAGCGGGTAGGAATCGGATGCTCAATTTTCTACTTATATCTAAAATTGAGTTCCATGCATTATTGAACAAGAATTCAATGAACTAGGAAATTCTCTCAAATGATAAAGAAATGAGTAGGCCAAGGAAATAACAACTAGCTATACAAGTTGTTAGTTGCTGTTAAGTCATCTCCAACTTATGGTGACTCATGTATAACAAAACGAAACCTTGCGTAGTCCCATGTAATCTTCATGATTGCTGGTATGTTTGAGTTCATGCTATGAATACTATATTAGTTCATCTCATAGAGGTGATGGGCTAACACAGCCCTCATTGAGAGTTTCCCTTGCTTTTTTGCTGGCCTTCTATTCTACCAAATACGACATCCTTCTCCAGTGATCAGTGTAAGCAAGGCAATGTTTCATACTCTATTCTGTGATTCAAAAGGCTTTTATCAGCTAATTTTTGGTAGTACATCACCAGGCCTTTCTCTCTCAAGTGTCTTAGTCTGGAAGCTTCAGAAACCAGGATAAGTCTGATATTTGAAATACTGGTGGCATAGCTTCCATTGTTACAGCAACACACGAACCACCACAGTACAACAAATAGACAGAGGAAGGTTATAATTTGAATAGTTTAATTTCTCATGCTAACATTTCACGTAGTTTGCTTTTAAATTTAGAAGTTTCAAAACATTTGCACCACCCAGGAAGGGATCTTGAAACAGGGCTTGAGCAAATAATGTTAGCTGATCTCCTTCTCTTTTCAGAAGCAGATAGTGTCTAGCTGATTTTTCACCTATGGAAATTTATGATTTAAAATCTGAAAATATTCAAAAAATGAAAATTATGAGAATGATTAGCAGAAGAGAGAGGCACTTAACAGCAAACCATTCAGATAATCAGGCACAGGACTGCTTTTCTCAAATCATCTTTTTCTCTCAGAAGTAAGCAAAAGTTATGATGAAAAAGATTAAATATGTAAAACACAGTTAATAATCCCACATAAGACTTTCATGAAAATACCAAAGACAAATATGAATTTCATAAAAGCCAAGTTCCAAGTGCCATCGAGTAGGATCCTACTCATGCTATTCCTTACCATCACGAGAATCTAACCATAAGACAGTTTGAATGCCTCAGTGTTTCCCTTCTTTCTTTTTCTACAGATTTTGTTTGTTTGCTTTTTGTGTTTTCCTCTTGTACTAGAAGAGATAAGAGCAAAAAGAGAGAAGGATTTCTTCTGGAGATTCTTAATTTGCTTCTGGATGTTAGAAGTAAGGTAACCAAAAGCAAACCATAGTTGTTGAATTGGTTCTAACCTATAATTTTCCCGCATGTTTCAGAGTAAAACTATGTACTATAAATTTTTAATGGTTATGATCACTCAAAATCATATCACCAAGATTTTCCTCTGTAGTGCTGCTGTTCAGATTCAAACTGTCAACTTTTTGATTAGGAGTCAAGCAGAAGCCACTTGTACCATCCAGGGATCTAGAAGTATAATAGAGAATTCAATAAACACAGGAGATCAGACTCAGTTACCTCCTCAAAGCAGGTTCCATGTACTCTCATCATCCAAGTAAGAGTTTAGGAGCAATGCGCTAGTGAACATCACTGTCCCTAAAACCTTCTTCTGCTTAACAAAAGACTATGAATGGACATGGTTTCTGATCCCAGGGAAACATCCAGTCATTTCGAGAAAACACCAGCCTTGGTGCTGTGGGCATGATCTTCTTTTAGCAATTCTTCACTGTTCTGAGAAATGAATGAAAAAGAGAACTCAGTATGGTCACCATGGCCATATGGCTTGCCCTTATTCCCACAAAGCTTGTCAGATACTAACTAGGCATTTCATTTTGTTACAGCTGCCACATGCACTTAAAAAAAAGTGTGCAAACATTAATTCAAATGGAGAACATCTTTGATACGTGTGAAGAATCCCAGCAGGCTCTTACTGTCTCAACTAAATATAATTTACCTATTAAATGCAGTAAGTAAATATTACTCAAAGCTGTAAGATATGCATTCCTACCTTAAGTACAGTCAGTGCTCCCCATATTTTGGATAGGGAGACTTCATTTGGTTTCACTCCCTGAAAAACACTATTACGTATCAATCAGTCCTAGCAGCTAGAGATCCATATTCACACATCATGGACATATGAATAGATATTTGAAATACAAATGTGAAATCTACAAATATTAGGTTAGACTATGTTTTTCTGTCACCAAAGAAAGACATTTATATTCTGGGACAGATGAGTAAACCAAAACTCTCCAGGCTGGGGATCATTTTCCCACAAAGGAAATGCCTTAACGGTGCTGGGGCAGATCTTTCAACACCTGTTTGGGGCCTTTGGGGCTGCCTGAAGAAATCATCCAAGAGAGGAGGAGAAGTTGAGCAGTTCCTCTTTAAATACTTTCACCAGAAGGTACTTTCCTGCTTGAGAGTTATAAATTCATGGAAACCAGTGCAAATCTTTTGCCGTAAATATGGTGGTGAAAGGTGTGTAACTGCCCCTGGGGCATCTCTCCTTCCTCCTCCTGCTTCCTGTTCCTGCCCCCAGGCCCATTCTTCTGCATTCACAAATCCCGAGAAATGAAGGAGCATTGACTGCGGCTCATAAATCAGCCACCACCGGGGGAGAGTTATTGCAGAGGACTCTGGCTGCGTGTTAGCTGGGAACAGGCAGGCCAGAGAAGACGGATAGTCAGAAACGTAAAACCAGAAAGAACTCAAGAGGTTGTTTAGTCCAAATCCAGATGCCTTCAAGTCAGTTCCAGCTCATAGGCAGTCCAAGAAGTGGTATTAAAAAAAAAAGTCTAAAACAGAAAATGATGGGATCCAGTCAGTCTAACTCCTAGAGAGCTCTGTGTATTACAGAGTATAGCTGTGCCTTGGGGTTGCCTTGGCAGTGTTCTTCTCAGAAGCAGATTGCCAGACCTTTCCACCTCAGCCCTGCTGGGTACATTCAGTTAGCACTTCCGTGCAAATTACGTGCGCCACCCAGAAACCTTGAAACAGGCACTCAGAAAAGTTCAGTTTATCCAAAACCACACAGTTTACAGCATCTGAGGCAGGTACAGAAACCCTTCTACATACGTTTTTTGTTATTGTGTTCACCCAGAGAATTGTGGCTTCAGTGTGAAAAAAACATAAGTAGATTCAACGTCATATAGTTAATGCTTCGGTCAGTTGATTAGTCTTCAGCAATTATTTATTGTGTATTTTATGAACAATTCCTTTTGGCTACTTCCTCATTTGCTCTTTAATTACAACACACGTTTCAACAGAATCAAGGGGAGATCAAGATTGGCAGCAGCAATTTAGTGAGTTCATGGCTCTACAAATAACATTGAGAAGGAGAAAAGCGATCTGTCACATTCATGCGCACAAACTTAATATAAAATACTTTAAAATACAATTCATTTGTGTGGTGAGTTTGCATGCTGATTAGGATTAAATGAAAGTTTTTGTTGTTTGCTTTTTTCTTTGAACACTTCAAGAGTACACAACTTGACTACGTGTGTATTACTGTAAAACAGAAAAAGAGATTTGTGTGATTCAGTAACATTTGAATTGGAAAACACTTATTAGTAAAGTATCACTTTCTTAGCCTCACATAGAAATGATCAAAACACAGTAGAAGATTAATTTTTATCTTAATTAAATTTGTGGGACATAAACACTGAAAGTCTTCATAAAGAAGATGTATTTAAAGTCCACAGTGTCTTCTTATTGGGAAGTATTTCAGAAAACATGAATAAGAAAATCGTGCGGCTGCAAGAACAGCAAAAGGAACAGGCTACTGTAATGCCTGTTTGTGTAGTTAAATGAATGATGTATGTGAGTAATCTCAAGATTTGTAGGCAAGGAAAATGGATTAAAAAAGAGAGAGAGAGAGAAACACATGTAGTTTGGTGATTCTGGCATCAGTTTAAAAGACGTAAAGTAAAGGAAGCGTTTGTTTACAGCATACATAGGGGAAATCAACGATACCTCTCAGACTGTTCCCATTGAGGAGACTTTCCCACACTCATATCCTCTAACCTCCAACATGTGGCAAGCAAACCTCTCCCGACTCCAATCTTGTAGGGTTGGTTTCCTTAAGCTTTTAACATTTTGGACAGTAAGCCAAAATATCTAAAATGCTGCCCAGCTAGGTGGGGACGTTTTTGAGCAGACTACCTTAGATGATTTTCTGATCTTTGTTCTTTATATTTTAGTATCTACTCACTGCAAAGTCTTTAAGAAAACTGACTCCCACTTGTCATGTAGGTCTCTGCTAAAACTGACTTCCTGAAGGTTGTCTCCTAATCATTTAATCTAATATAACAATGGCCTCCCTATTAGCCGCTCTTTAGCTGCGATGCTGGATTATTTATGGATAATGCTTGCTACTAGAGGCATGTTATTTTTGCTTTTATTTGTTGTTAGTCTCTCCAACAGATGCTATGCAAAGGTGACAAGCAACTTGCTCTGTTTTACACACCTCTGCAAAATTGTCACGGTGGAAGTTGCATAACAAAAATGTCACGAATAAATTACTGAAGAAAGACCTTGCTTGAAAACTAGCTTTAAGTAATCTGTCTCTGAAAGTCACATTCCATCTTGTCATCTTGCATAATTTTCATCATTGCAACCTGCCATCAACTGAATTGTGTTCCCCCCAAAATCTGTAGCAGTTTGGCTGGGCCCCGATTCCTGGTATTGTGTGATGTCCTTCCTGGTGTAAATCCTGCCTTTGTGGTTCTGATGAGGGCAGATGGACTGCAATTGAGTCAGTGGGGCAGGACTTAATGTGTGGGATTGCATCCTGGCTTGGAGCAGCCTCTCAGAATATTAAAGGGAGGCAAGCTGAGATCTGGGGACTTTATGACACCAAAAAGCTGTGCCAAAAGCTGAGCACACACTTTGAAAAGGACTGGGGTCCCTGCACCTCAGAAGCTTCCCTTGGAGCTGATACCCTGAATTTGGACTTGTGACCTACCAAACAGTGACAAAAGAAAATTTTATTTTTTAAAGTCATCCACTAATGGTAGTTCTGTTAAAGTAGCACTAGCTGACTAAAACACAGCCTCACTGACTCACATCATTGGATATACCAGTTTTTTGCATGGTTCTCTCAAGTAGAATTTGAGTTCAATGATGGCAGCAATACTCTAACACCTTGTTTAGGTCATACCACATAGTAAGTAGTCAATAAATGTATGTGAGCATAGTTCAGTCACTTTGGAAAACATTCTGACAGTCTCTTAAATAGTTAAATACAAACTTGCCATTTTATTCAGCTTTCCTAGGAATCTACACAGAGGAAGTAAGAACATACGACTACAAAGACTTATAAGTAAATATTCATTGAAGCTTTATTTATAAGAGCCTAAAACCAAAAATATTGAGGCTTTATGTATTTTATTTTATTTCTGAAATACTGAAGGATTCTTCAAGGAAAATATTTAAGGAGACAAGAAGTATCAAAAGAATATGAAGAAACAAACAGACTGTACCAAAAAGAACTTGCTGATGTTCAATCATTTACAGTGGTAGCGTATGATGAGGAACTGACGGTACTGAAAGAAGAGGTCTAAGTTGCACTGAAGGCACTGGTGAAAAACTAGGCTCCAGGAATTGGCAGCATACCAACTGAAATGTTTCAGCAAATGGATGCAGAGCTGGAAGTGGTCAATCATCTATGCCAAGAAATTTGCAAGAGAACCAGATTGGAAGAGATTCATATTTTATTCTGTTCTAAAGAAAAGTGCTTTAGCCTAATGTGGAGATTATCAAACAATATCATTACTGTCATGCACAAGTAAAATTTTGATGAAGATCCCTTGAAAGCAGTTTTAGCAGTACATCAACAGGGAACTGCCAAAAGTCCAAGCTGAATTCAGTAGAGGGCATGGTTGAAAGCAGAGAATGTCAGAAATATGTGTACCTGTGTGTTTTTTTTTTTTTTTTTTGACTATATGAAGGCATTTGATTGTGTGGATCATAACAAATTATGGATAACAGGTAAAGAGGAATTCCAGAACACTTAATTATGCTCATGAGGAACCTGTGTGTAGATCAAAATGCAGTGGTTCAAACAAAACAAGAGGAAAATGCATGGTTTAGAGGCAGGAAAAGTGTGTGTCAGGGTAGTGTCTTTTCATCATACTTATTCAACCTGTGGGTTAAGGGCTGTGTCTGCTAACCAAAAGGTCAACTGGTCAAATCTGCCAGGCACTCCTTAGAAACTCTATGGGGCATTTCTTCTCTGTCCTATAGGGTTGCTATGAGTCAGACCCAACTCAATGGCAGTGGGTTTTTGGGTGGGATTCAATCTCTATATTGAGGAAATAATCCAAGAAGCTATACTGTATGAAGAACTTGGCATCAGAATTAGATGAAGACTTATTAGCAAACTACATTACAACACAACCTTCTTGCTGAACGTGAGGATGACTTAAACACTTACTGACGAATACCAAAGATCACAGCCTTCAATATGGTTACACCTCAACATAAAGTAAACAAATCCTCACAACTGGACCAATAAGCAACATAGTGATAAATGACTGAAGTATTCAAAGAATTTCATGTTAGTTCTATCTATAATCAACACTTAAGGAAGCAGCAGTGATAAAAATCAAGGGATTCATTGAATTGGGCGAATCTGCTGCAAAAGATCTCTTTAAAGTATTAAAAAGCAAAGATGTCACCTTGAAGACTAAGGTGCACCTGAGCCAAGCTATGATGTTTTCAGTTGCCTCATATTCATGTGAAAGCTGGATGATAAATAATGTAAACTGAAGAATTGAAAACTTCGAATTGTAGTGTTGGTGAAGAATACTGACTATACCATGAAATGCCAAAACAAGCAAAAATCTGTCTTAGAAGAAGTACATCCACAGTTCTCTGAAGAAGCAAGGATGGTGAGACTTCATCTCATGTAATTTGTACATGTTATCAAGAGAGTTCCATCCACAGAGAAGCACATCATATTTGGTAAAACAAAGGGTTAGTGAGAAAGAGAAAGACCTTCAAACATGAATTGACACTGTGGCTGCAACAATGGACCAAAGAATGACAACAACCATGAGAATGTCTCAGGATTGGCAGGGTTTCGTTCTGCTGAAGACAGGATCAGTACAAGTCAGAACCATCTTGATAACACCTAACAACAACAACAAAACTGGAAAAGATCCAGTTGTCCAACAGCAGGTCAATTATTACATACCTATACAATGCAATATTATTCTCAAATAAATCAGATAATGAAACTCAAACATGCTGCAATATAAATGAACTTCAAAAACCTTACAGTAAGTGAAGGAAGCTTTGTGCAGAAGACTGTATTGTATGGTTCCACTTATATGAAATTCTCAGAAGAGGCAATTTTACAGAGACAAAAAGCAGATCAACAGTTGCTTGGGGCTGGAATGGGAAGTTAAAATAGGCTGCAAAGATGCCTGAGGGAAAAATTTTAACATAATGGTGAAGTTTGATTTTGCAATTTAGAAATGATTACACAACTCTTAAAATTACTGAAAGTTCATTGAATTGTATACTTACAATGAGAGAGCTTTATATAAAAATTATGCCTTATAAAGTAAAAAATGTATTTCAGGGTAAACATAAAATACATAATTAAACACAATATTTATGGTACTAAAAAACTCTAAATTAGTCCACTCTATCAAGTGTTTGGAAACCCTGATAGCATACTGGTTAAGAGCTATGGCTACTGTTTTAGTCAGCTAGTGCTGCTCTAACAGAAACACCACAGAGTGGATGGCTTTAACAAAGGTTTATTCTTACACAGTCTGGTAGGTTGCAAGTCCATGTTCAGGGTGTCTGCTCCAGGGAAAGGCTTTCCCCTTGTCGGCTCTGGAGGAAAGTCCGGTATTGCATCAGTCTTTGTCCAGGGAGCATCTTGGCACAGGAATCTCAGGTCTGTAGGAGTGCTCTTCTCCCGGTGCAGATTTCTTGATGGTGCGATATTCCCAGTTCTCCTTGTTTCTCTTTCCTTTTATCTCTTTCAGGCTGAAAGGATTAAGGGTGGGGCAAGCCATACTCCAGGGAACCTCCCCCTACAGCAGAGCAGGGAAGTAATCCTATGCAGGAATTTACAGCCCCACCCTAATCCTTTAACATACAGTTTAGGGAAACCACAAAATGGAGAACAGTCCCAAGATACTGGGAATCATTTCTCAGCCACATGCTACACATATTTTGTGGGGGACATAATTCAACCCATGACAGCTACTAAGCAAGAGTTTGGCAGTTCAAATCCACCAGGTACTCCTTGGAAAACCTATGAGGTAGTTCTACTCTGTCTTTTAAGGTTGCAATGAATCTGAATCAACTCAATGATGATGGGCTTTTTGAACAAGTGTTCAACATGATCACACTGTTTAACTGTTAATATCTACCTTGCTAATTAATCAGGAAGCAAATATCTGATTTTGTACATATTTGACAAATCAATGATCCATACTTTTTTTTTTTAAGATTTTGTCTATTTGTTTTTAATATTTTATATGTTCTGTGGGAGGTCTTGGTTATGGTAGTAACTTCAACTAATGTTGGTGATAAGAAAGACAAAATGATATTTTCTTATTATGAAATGTTATCAATTCAGCCAATATTTGTTATTTCTCACTATACACGAGGCATTCTAGAAATCGTGGTCACAAATATGTTTCTTAAATAGGCTTATCTTAGTACATCTCAATTGTATTTGTGTGAATATACTTAATCCAAATTGAGAATATAGCTATGTTTGTAATCTAGCACACTTCAAATTCCCTGGTTCATTTATAAATGACAGACCATAGGGAAGTGCTTTAGTCATCTAGTATTGTAATATCAGAAATACTACAAGTGGATGGCTTTAAAAACAGAAATCTTCTTCTGTCACAGTCCACTAGGTTACGATTCAGGGAATTGTACCTGTTACCTCCAGGGAAAGGCTGTCTCTGTTGGCTCTGGAGAAAAGTTCTTGTGATCAGTCTTCCCCTGGACTGGGATATTCTGAAGCTTGGGGACCCCAGGTACTTTCCAAAGGACATACTCTGCTCCTGGCACTGCTTCTCTCCTGAATGTATGAGGTCCTTCCTTTCCCTTATATCCCTAGAGATTGCTTCACATGCAATACAGTCTTACACATTGAGTCTTGCCCTACTAATGAAACTGTGGCTCATCCTCCTTCATTAACATAATAGAGGCAGTGTTGCAGAATGAAGGAACATCACATAATACCAGGAATCATGCTGTAGCCAAATTGCTACATACTTTTTGGGAAGAAGGCACAATTCACTCTGTGAGGACTGCCAGTTAAGTATGTGAACTTATCCTAGAAAAAGTGCTATATACCTTATTGCTGAATATCACTGTGCTCACCACTGATGTACTCTCATTGGGAAGCTGTGCACCAATGCCAGCACCTAGTTAACCTTTCAAAGCATGGGAGGGAAAGCAAAAAATATTGAGAATTGTTGGAGATTTGTTAATATAAAACTGCCCTAACATCATGAAAGATGAGACAATATATATGAGGTCTGACAATTAAATCTAGAAACTTAATTGTTCCAAGTGCTATGTACCTCTTTGCTGAATATCACTACGGTCACCTTTAGAGTACTCTCCTTGGGAAGCTATGCACTAATGCCAGCACCTAGTCCACCCTTCAAAGCTATTTTTGAACTCTTTCTGGAATGGCTATTGTGTACACTGGCATGGTAGAAAGTTCACAAACTTAACTGTACAGTTGTCTGTGAGAGAGTTTGTAGCCAGTGAACAAATAACTGGATTGGAACATTCTACCTACTCACCTGATCTGGCCACCAATGACTTTTCCTTTACCTCAAAATAATGGAAATATTGAAAGGAAGACATTTTGATGACATTCAGGACATCAGAGTAATAGGATGACAGCTTTGATGAACATTTCAGAAAAAAGAGTTCCAAAATTGCTTTAAAGGGTAGACTAGGTGCTGGCATTGGTGCATAGCTTCCCAAGGGAAAACTTCAAAGGTGACTGTAGTAATATTCAGCAATGAGGTATGTAGCACTTTTCCTAGTATAAAATCAAGAACTTCATTGGCAATCCTGGTATCCACGTTGCTCACTGAACTCGACACAAGATACGCCACGACAGAAATATGGCAAGACCTATTACAATTGAACGTGCCAAAACTAAAGGAAGAATTTTAAAACAGCTATAGATAAACAAAAAATAATCATTAAAGGAGAAATAATTAGATTAAGCTTGGACAACTAACAAGAAACCATTCAGGCAAGAAAACATTGAAAGTATATTCAAAGTCTTGAAGGAAAAAACTCACCTACCAAGTGTTATATACCCAGCAAAACTCTCTTTCAAGTATGACAGTGAAATTAGGAATTTCTAGATAAAGAGAATTCTATGGAACTTTCAAAAGTCAAAATTACAAGAAATATTACAGGATGTCCTTTGGTTAGAAAATTGATAACATCATATAAAACCCAAGACTAGAACACAGGAGAGAGCAAACAGATGTTAATCAGGATACTGAAATCACAAAAATAAATTCAAGCTAAAACACTAAAAATAGGGAAACAGAAATGTCATTATGTAAAAAAATGACAACGTTGTAACAAAAAAACTAGGACTAAATAAAAGGCATCATAGATCTTTCATACGGACAGTAAGTCAATGTGATACAAAGAAATGAAATACTGATCTAAATTTACAAAATAGGGGTAAATATTATGATAACCATAAAGAAAATTAATAATCCTACACATCAAGGTCAAAATAAGAACATGAAGTCTCAGTAAATACTAAACCAACAATAATGAAAAGGATGAAGAGGAAACACAATGAAAAATGACTTAGTACAGAAAATTAAGTGGAATAAAGAAACTGTCAACAATGCACAAAAAAAGACATTAAAATGACAGCACTGAACTCACACCTATCAATAATTGCAATAAATATAAATGGAGTAAATGTAACAATAAAGAAAGAGTGGCCGAATAGATAAAAACACAATCTATCTATACACTGTCTATAAGAGACACATTGAAATTAAAGACACCAATAAACTAAAATTCAAAGGATGACAAAAAATTTATCAAGCAAACAATATTGATAAAGGAGCAGAAGTAGCAATATTAATTTCTGATAAAATAAATCTTTAAGTAAAATTCATCATAATGCATAAGGAGTCGGATCCGGAGAGTTCAATATATCACTTTCAGTAAAGAATGGGGCACCTAGAAAGAAGCTCAGTGAAGATATTGAAGATTCAAATGTCACAATCAACCAATCTGATGTATACACAAACAAAGAACACTCCACTCATCAGCAGCCAAGTATACTTTCTTTTCAAATACACATGGGACATTCTCCAGAAAAAATCACACTTTAGGCCATAAAGTAAGCCATAACAAAAATCAAATCATTGGACTTTTGAAAAACATCTTTTCAGACCATAAAGCCATAAAATCAGAAATCAATAACAAAAAAACAGGGGAAAAAAATCAGTCACATGAAAATTGAACCACACCTGGAACAGGACTACTGGGCTACAGAAGAAATCAAGGAAAAAATAAAATAATTCATAGAATCAGGTGAGACTAAAAGCACATCCTACCTGGAGCTTTTCAACCCAGCAAAAACAGTGTTCAGTGGTCAATTTATCTCAATAAATGCACACATCCGAAAGAACAAAGGGCCCAAATCAAAGCCAAATCAAAGCATTAACACTAAATTAAGTAGAAAATGAGCACCAGAAGAAAGCAAATAATAAAAACTGGATCATAACTACATGAATTAGATTATAAAAATGATTGAAAGAGATAACAAAGCCAGAGCTGGTACTTTGCAAATATCAAAAAAATAGGTAAACCACTAGTCCCAGCACATCCTCCTCATTTCTTGGCATTGTGTCTGGGCCTGGAGTCTGATGCCATTAAATGAACCAGAAGTACAACTCATTAAGTGTACCATAAGCTATTCTCTTATACTCAGAAAGGGAACAGTTTAATAAGCTGGGGGAAGGAGGAGGGATCTTCCAACTCCCATAAGCCAGAAATTCAAAGCAGAAACAGTTACTTCACCTTGAACCAGACATAAAGGGTCACATCATTCTCACAGACACCAAAGAATAGCTATTAGCATCCTGCCTTTCCCAGTACATGCAGTCAGGTACTTATGCCTACGCAAGTCACCCTTGCCCATCTAGTACAGTAGGGAACCACTGAACCATATGCAGTTGGTGGCTGACTACCTGGACATATGAACTTAATTCATACAGGAAAAATAAATACAGTTATGGAGTTGCATGTCCAGTAACAGCTCTAGCCACTTGGGCCAAGACATTAGAAGTTCAAATGCACCAATAAATAAACTAACACACATGACCAGCCCAATTTGGACATTTCAAAACAAGATGCTAGAACACAGAAAGCATGGCTCCAGAAAACACTCCATATCAAATCACTTAAAGAGGCAGATCACGATGGTTTCAGAGAGAGCCTGAAACAATCAAGAAATCTTGCCAATGAAGAAAACTTCCTGGTATTATCAGAGGTAGAACACAGAACATTAATATTTAGAACACTCAACAGGTCAGGAAGGAAATCAAGCAAAATGAACATAATGACATGTTAAATGGGCTTCAAGAAAGCATGCAGAGGCAGGAATTAGTAATTCAGAAAATTAATAATAAAATTACAAAATTAGATAACTCAATAGAAAGTCAAAGGAGCAGAAATGAAGCAGAGAAATGCTGAATTAGACTGAAAATAAAGACCTTGACACCAACATATTTCAGGAAAATTCAGATAAAAGACATTTTTAAAAATCAAGAAATACTAAGAATTCTATTGGACTCTATCAAGAGGAATAATCAATGAGGGGGATGGAGTACTAGAACAGGGTAGAATACAGAAAATACAAGTAGGATTGTTGAAAATTTGTTGACAGAATACTTCCCTGATATATTTTTTATGAATCAAATATTCATTTTTTTATTATGACTGAGTGAAAATATACATTCACATATAAATTTGCATGTCCCCCTATGTGCAGCTTCCACTGCTCTCCCTGCCCTGTGACAGCACACTATTCCTCTCTGTTCCATAGATGTCTCATCCTCCCAACAGTCTCCTTTACCCATCTCTCCACCCACTCCCCTTCCTCCAGCCAGAGGTCAGTAGGATGATATCCTATAGATGCATAGAACCATAAAGTGCACCCAATATATAGTCACTCTACATTGCCAAGTCCAATCCCTTGCTGTCCAAAGAGTGAACCTTCATTATGATCCATGGGCAAGAGCAGCATCAAGGCCAGAGACCATACTCCCAGGGGAATCCTGAAGCACGTGGACCATCAGTTGTGATCTTTTAGTGGAGATCTCAGGGTGCACACCATTTCATTCTTGTGTTGCCAGTGAGACTCAACTTTGTGAGCTTCATTGTGGCTATCACTTGTGGTGGCCAGGCACCATCCAGTTCTTCCGGTCCCAAGTCGATGTAGGCACCCACTCATGTGGTTCTCTCTGTCTTCTGGGTTGTCATTTTGGCCCTCAGTGAGCATCCACTCCTGCTGAGTTGGGACCATTTGCTGTGTCCTCGGATGGCAGCTTGGTAGTTTTTAAGACACCAGACACCACTCACCATTCCCTAATATTTTGATAGATGAGATGATATCTATCTAAGACACTCATTGAACTCCACACAAATTAGAGCCCAAGAGAAAGACGGTACTTTAGTCAGCTAGAGTGGCTCTGACAGAAATACCACAGAGTAGATGGCTTTAAAAAGGAAGGTTTATTCTTACATGGTTTGGTAGGCTATAAGTCCAAATTCAGGATGTCTGCTCCAAGGGAAGGCTTTCCCCCTTTTTGGCTCTGAAGGAAAGTCCACTATTGCATAAATCTTTGTCCAGGGAGCATCTTGGCACAGGAACCTCAGGTCTGAAGGATGCGCTCTTCTCCCTGTGCTGTTTCTTGATGGTGTGAGGTTCCCAATTCTCTGCTTGCTTTTCTTTCCTTTTATCTCTTGTAGGATGAAAGGATTAAAAGTAGGACAAGCCATACTCCAGGGAAACTCTATTTACAGTGGAGCAGGGAGGTAATTTTATGTAAGGATTTGCAGTCCCACCCTAACCCTTTAACATACAGCACAGGAAAAGTACAAAATGGAGGACAATCACAAAATAATCAGAATCATGGCCCAGCCACATGGCTACACATATTTTGGGGGGGGGGGACATAATTCAATCCATGACAGACACCAAGACACATTACAATCAAATTAAATAAACATTGCTAGGGATAAACAAAAATAACCTACAAAGGAGAATCAGTAAAACTAAGTATGGACTACCAAGTAGAAACCATAGAGCAAGAAGGCAATGGGAATACATATACAAAGCCTTAAAAGAAAAAACTGGCATACCCAGCAAATCTGTCTCTCAAATAAGATGGAAACCTTAGTATGTTTCCAGATAAACAAATTTAGGGAAGTTGCAAAAATCAAACAAAAAATTACAAGAAATGTTAATAAAGAGAATCCTGTATTTAGAAAATCAGTAACATAATGTAACAAGCCAAAACTGGAACGCAGAACAGAGCAATCAGATATCAACCAAGATCAGGAAATAAGATAAATAAATAAAAGTCAAAACACTGGAAATAGGGAAACATAGCTGTCATTATGTAAATATTACAACATAAAAGAGGGACTTAAAAGAAAATATTGTCATAGATCTTCCTTATGGAGAGGAAATCAAGGAAGTATAAAGAAATTAAAGAGTAGTTTAAATTTAGAAAAATAGGGATAAATAGCAAGATAACTAAAAAATAAGTTATCAACCCTACCCATCAAAATAAACACCAAGGAAAACATAAAATCTCAGGAAAACCAAAACCAAAGTTGAAAAAGATGAAAGGAAAGCACATAAAAAGACTAAGCACAAGAAGTGAAGTGGAAGAGAGGAATTGTCTACAAAAGACAAAAAAGACATCAAAATGATAACAATAATCCCATACCTATCAATAATGATGTCTAATGTAAATGGATTAAATATACCAATAAAGAGACAGATGGTGGCAGAGTGGATAAAATAACACTATCCACATATATACTGTCTATAAGAGAGACATATTAAATATATGAACAAACTAAAACTCAAAAATAGGAAAAAATACAAGTTAATAACATTCATAAAACAGAAAGAGTAGCAAAATTAATCTGTGATGAAAAAGATTTTAGAGTAAAATCCACCATGTTTGATAAGGAAAGATACTATTTAATGATTTAAGGGTTGGTACTCCAGGAGGACATAACCATGTTAAATATCTATGCACCAAATGTAGGATTCTAAAACAGATAAAACAAGGAGTCAAGATGGCGGACTAAACACACATCCTCCTAAATCCCTCTGGAAACCAAGACCTGAACTAATAATTAAACAGAGTCTTCTGGACACACAGTGAGCCCTAGGTCATGGCATAGGGCTTTAAATTTGGACTTCATACCACTGAATGTGGCAATGTTTGTTTGTTTGTTTTGTATGACTGAACACAAAACCTCCCTTCTTTTGCTGACCCCACTCTTGGTGAACACGGGCTTGAATGGACTGAAAGTAACTCACCATTTTAATGTTTTTTTCTCTGTCTTAGCTGGTGGGAAGAGCTAGGACTTGACTAGCTGCTAATCCCAGATGCACTGCTGGTGGGATTGGCAAGTGCAATTGTCATATTCTAAGAGCCCAGATTTGGACTCTGTGCATCTTGGCACCTTTGGCCTATCTTTCTACCTCTGCCATATGGTAGCTGTATGGAGATGGTGACAATCTTGTGAGGGATGCCATCTTAATCCATTGGGAGACAGATAAGCCCATAAGGAGGCCCAAGCTGGACTTAGTTCCTAGGCTGGGAGGCAGTGCCGGACCACAGGAGAGGGCTTTTATGACAGAGAAGCAGTGTTTTGCACAGTGTAGCCTGAAGCTGGGGCCCAGCAACAGAAGTTGTGCACTCTGAGTGTCTCAAAACCTTTGGCCTCACTTTCCACCAGTAGCCTGGTCCCAGCCAGGTGGCAAGCTTGTACAGGACACCATCTTGTTCCACCGGAGGTAGAGTTACCCATACAGGTGCCTCAGCTGTACCTAATTCCTGGGCTAGAAGGCAGCACCTGCCCAGAAGAGAGTGCTTTTCTGGTAGATAACAACTCTACACAGTGTCAGCTACAACTGGGGTCCAACATTAGAGGCCAGCAGGAAGTAGCTTTTGTGTATATTGAACTAGTTTATAACATCTGTGTTTCGATATAGAGGTGCTTATTTTGCCAGCTGGGAAGAGGGACCTATACACCTGAAAGCCTGACTGACTTTGGAAGTTGTCAGATACTTTTACCACTCATTTTAAGATGACCCAGAGAAATAACTGCAGTTGACTCTCAGAGCATGTCTCCTAGCCTATTTGACTCACATAATGCCCAAAGCAACAAATTCTGGAGAAAACTGTAACCAAGAAATCACACATGGCTTCAGAAGGCACCCAAAAGAAACCACCTCAGAACTTCCCAGTGAAGAAACTTTTCTGAAACTATCATAAGATGAATACAAAAGGATTATATAGAGAACCATCCTAGACCTTATACAATGCAGCACAGCAAAATGAAAAATTAAGCAAGCTGTTTGATCTGATGGAGCATCAATATTATGAATCCAACAGATCAAGAAAAAAATCAAAGACATAGAAACCTCAATTCAAAGCCAAAAAAAACAGAATGGAACAAATGGAAAAGAGGCTTTCTGCCTTGGAAGACAGAACTACTGACTCCAGCATCTATGAGTAGAAATCAGAAAAAAAAAAAAAAAAAAAAGAAAAATGAAGAAGAATTAAGAAGCATGTGGATTGCTATTAAGAAGAACAATATACAATTAATTGGTTCCTGAACAGGGAGAGACACCTGAGAACACAGAGAGTATTGTTGCTGAGCTGCTGACAGGAAACTTCCCAGAAATCATGAAAGAAGAGAATACAGGCATGACACATTCAAAGCCTTGAAGGAGAAGAACTTCCAACCAAGAATTATACATCCTACAAAACTATTTTTCAAATGTGAAAATGAAATTAAGACATTTGCAGATAAACAGAAACTCAGAGACTTTGTAAAAACCAAACCAAAGCTACAAGAAATACTGAAAGAATCTCTTGGCTTAGAAGCACAAAACCACTAACTTTATATTTTAGAAGCAAATTCAGGACACATCATCCAGAAACCTACTCAGTTAGGCAAGGCTCCAAGCTCAATCAAAGCTATAATAGTGAAAAAAATGATCCAGTGATCATATCATGAAAACTCTGATGTCATCATATTAAAAAGAGGGATGTACTGCAGTCATTATAGTCATTCCAGATGGAGAGGAAGTTAATAAGACTGGTAGTACTCAGAATTGTGTTTATACATAGTTCATTAAAGGAGATTATGGGGCAGCCATAAAGCACAATGAAGATGTAACACACCAAGTCAAGAAATGCACTACAAGAGTCTCAACAACCACAGAACCAACCCAGAAAAAGGTGAAAAAATAATTCACTAAGAAGAATATCCCAGAACAGATTAATAAGAAAAACAGAAAATATCAACATGAAAATAAACATACCACAATGGCAGCACTGAACACATACTTATCAATAATTACATTGAATGTGAATGGACTGAACACTTCAGTAAAGAGACATTGGGTGACATCTTGGGTCAATAGACATGATTCATCCCTACGTTGCCTGTAAGAAACTCATGTTAGACTTAAAGATTGAAACAAACTGAACATTAAAGGATAGAAGAGTATGTATCAAGCTAACAATGAACAAAGAAGAGCAAGTGTGGCAATTCTAATCTCAGATAAAATAGATTTTAATGTAAAATCTGACATCATGGACAAGGATGGACACTATTTATTGCTGAGAGGTTCAATACACAAGCAAGACTTAACAATATTAAATACTTATGCACCTAATATTAAAGCACTTAAATACATAAAGAAACACTGACTAGACTCAAAAAGGAGATAGATCACTTCACAATAATAACGGGAGACTTCAACATTTCACTCTCTATATTGGACAGAACATCTAGAAAAAAGCTCAGTAAAGACACAGAAGACCTTTTTGCCACAATTAACCAACTAGACCTCATTGACACACACAGAACTTTCTATCCATCAGTGGACAACTACACCTTCTTCTCCAGTGCACATGGAACATTCTACAGAATAGACCATGTGTTAGGACAGAAAGTAACTCTCAACAAAATCCATACCATTGAATTAACACAAAGCATGTTCTCAGATCATAAAGCCATAAAAGTCAAAATCAATAGCAGAAGAAACATAGGTAGAAAGTGGAACTCATGGAAACTAAACAACATCTTATTTAAAAAGCCATGGGTTATAGAAGAAATCAAGGATGAAATACAGAAATTAATGGATTCCAATGAGAATGAAAACACTTCCAACCAGAATCTATGGCATATAGCCAGAGCAGTGCCCAGAGGGCAGTTTATATCCATAAATGCACACATCTGGAAGGAAGAAAGAAACCAAATCAAAGAACTAACTCTACAGCTTGAACAAGCAGAGAAAGAACAACAGAGGAATCCCTCAGGCACCAGAAAGAAACAGATCATAAAGATTAGAGCAGACTAAATGAACTACAGAATAGAACAACAATTGAAAAAATGGAAAAGACCCAAAGCTGGTTTTTTGAAAAGATCAACAAAATTGACAAACCATTGGCTAAGCTTACTAAGAAAAAACAGGAAAGGAAACAAATAACCCAAATAAGAAATGAGAAGGGAGTTGTCAAAACAAATCCAACAGAAATTAAAAATATCATAGCTGAATACTGTGAAAGACTGTATTCTAACAAATTTGAAAACCTAGAGGAAATGGACAAATTCCTTGATTCATATCACCTACGCCAATTATCTCAAGGTGAAGAAGAACTTAATAAACCCATCAAAAAGGAAAAGATTGAAAAAGTCATCAAAACACTGTTAACCAAAAAATCCTGGACCCAGATGACTTCACCGCAGAATTCTACCAAGCTTTTAGAGAAGAGCTATCTCCAATACTACTAAGACTACTTCATAGTATAGAAAGGGAAGGAATACTCCCAAAATCATTCTATGAAGCCAGCATAGCCCTGATACCAAAGCTGGGGAAAGACCCAAACAAAAAGGAGAACAGCAGACCAATATCACTCATGAATTTAGATGCAAAAATCTTCAAAAACATTCTTGCCAATAGAATACAACAACATATCAAACAAATAATCCATCATGATCAAGTTGGATTCATACCAGGGATGCAAGGCTGGTTCAACATCAGAAAAATAATTCATGTGATCAACCACATAAGTATCACAAAAGACAAGAATCACCCAGTAATTCCACTGCTCAGAATATATCCTACAGAATCAAGGCCATTCACACCAACTGATACATGCACAGGAATGTTCATCGCAGCACAGTCCACAACAGCAAAAAGATAGAATCAACCAAGATGCCCAACAACAGAGGAACGGATAGGTAAACTGTGGTATATATACTCAATGGAACACTATGCAATGATAAAGAACAACGATGATAGCAGGAAACATCTCTTAACCTGGTTTCAGCTGGAGGACATTATGTTGAGTGAAAGTAGTCAACGACAGAAGGACAAATATTGTATGAGAGCCTTACCATAAGAACTTAAAGGCAGACTCATGCATAACAGAAACGACTCCTTGATGGCTGCAAGGGTGGAAAGGGCAGGAGGGCGATAGTTAGATTAGATAGAAATTTGGTTGGGTGAAATCAGTGACAGCACACATTAGTAAGAATATCAATATTAACAGGACTTCAACACAACTTGTATACTCCTCCCAGCTTAACCCAATATTGCAAGGAAAGAGTAGCTGGGGTGGGGGCTAGGGACTGTGCTTTTAGAGGAAATCAAGGCCAATTGGCCCAAATAGAATTTTGCTAATGAGGACTCTCCACAACCTATATTGGTGAGTGGCATCTGGGGTCTTAAAAGCTGCCATGCTGCCATCTGAGGGTACAGCAAATGACCCCAAGTTAGCAGGAATTGGTGATCACTGAGGTCCATAACGATACGAGGGAAAGAGAACCCAGAAGATAGAGAGACCCACCTGAGTGTGTGACTATGACCAGAAGAAACAAATGGTGTCTGGCCACCACCTGTGATAGCCACGATGGAGCTCACAAAGTTGAGTCTCACTGGCAACACAAGAATAAATAGGGATGCACCATGAGATCTCACTAAAAGACCACAATTGATGGTCTAGGGGCTTCAGGGTTCCCCTGGGAGCATGGCCCCTGGCCCTGATGCTGCCCCTGTCCATAAATCATAACGAAGGTCAACTTTTCAGACAGCAATGGATTGGACTTTGTGATGCAGAGTGACCAAGTTTTATGTGCACTTTATGGTTCTAGGCATCTATAGGATGTTGTCCTGCTGACCTCATACTGGAGGAAATGGAGTGGGTAGAGAGGAAGAGATAGGAGACTGTTGGGAGGATAGTGCATGTAGGGAGCAGAGAGGAATAGTGTGCTGTCACCGTGCAGGGAGAGCAGTGGAGTGTGCACATAGGTGAGCATGCAAATTTATACGGTAATGCACATTTTCATTTAATCAAAATAAAAAAAAAAAGAAAAACAATCAGTGTGATTAACCACATAAATAACACAAAATCACCTGATTTTGTGTGTTGATGCAGAAAAGGTATTTGATAAAGTCTAACACCCATTCATACTAAAAACTATCAGCGAAATAGGAATAGACAGCCAATTCCTCAATGCAATAAGGGCCATTTATACAAAGCCAACTGCCTATATCATTCCAAAAGGAAAGAGACTGAAGCAGTTTTCCTTAAAAACGGAAACTAGACAAGGATTTCC
This sequence comes from Heterohyrax brucei, assembly GCA_028571685.1. Lineage (NCBI taxonomy): Eukaryota > Metazoa > Chordata > Mammalia > Hyracoidea > Procaviidae > Heterohyrax > Heterohyrax brucei. The sequence goes on along the minus strand of CM053143.1, from coordinate 56,348,746 downwards.
ACTCTCACCTCTCCTATTCAACACGGTACTAGAAGGTCTAGCCAGAGCAATTAGACAAGACCATGAAATAAAGGGCATCTGCATCAGCAAAGTAAAAATCTCCCTTTTTGCAGATAATATGATTGTATACACAGATAATCCTGAAGAATCCATAAGGAAACTTCTCGTACTGATACAAGAGTTCAGCAAAGTCTCAGGATACCAGATAAACATAAGTAAATCAGTAGGATTCCTCTGTACCAATAGTGAGATCATTAAGGAAGAAATCACCAAGTCAATACCATTTACTATAGCTCCTAAGAGGATAAAGTACTTAGGAATAAATCTAACCAGAGAAATAACAGACCTTTACAAAGAGAACTACAAGACCTTCTACAAGAAACTAAGGGAGACTTACATAAACGGAGAAATCTACCCTGTTCATGGATAGGAAGACTTAACATTGTGAAATGTCTATTTTATCCAAAGTAATCTACTTATTTAATGCAATTCCAATACAAATTCCAGTGACTTTTTTTAATGAGATGGAGAAACAAATCACCAACTTTGTTTGGAAAGGGAAGATGCCCCAAATAAGTGAAGCACTACAGAAGAAGAACACACTGGGAGGCCACTCACTACTCCACTTTAGAAACTATTACACTACCACAGTAGTCAATACAGCCTGGTACTGGTATTAAAAAGAGACACATAGATCAATGGAACAGAATTGAGACTCCAGAGATGACACCATCTTCCTATGAACAGCTGATATTCGAAGAAGGCCCTAAAACATTAAACTGGGGTAATAACAATCTCTTCAACAAACGGTGCTGGCAAAATTGGATATCCTTCTGCAATAAATTGAAACAAGACCCATATCTTACACCTTATACAAAAATCAAATCAAATTGGATAAAAGACCTAAATATCAAATCTAAAATGATAAAGCTCATCCAAGAAAAAGTAGGAACAGCAAGAGGAGTTTTAATATACAATATAGACAGACTTCAAAATCTGGCAAACAAACCACAGTCAACAGAAGAGAAAATAGATAAATGGGAAGTATTAAGAATCAAACACTTTTTCTCATCCAAAGACTTTATTAGTAGAATTAAAAGGCCACCTACAGAATGGGAAAAAATATTTGGCAAGCATATGTCAGACCGATGCCTGATCTCCATAATCTATAAGGTATTAAAAAATGTCAATAAGAAAAAGGTAAATCATACAATTAAGTGATAGGCAAAGGAGATGGACAGACACTTTTCTAAAGAGGAGATCCAGGCAGCCAAAAAACGCACGCAGTCATGCTCACGATTATTAGCTATTAAAGAAATTAAAATTAAAATATCTCGATTGATATTCCATCAATTTCTGGAGCCCCATTTTTTGCCAATGCCTTCAGTACAGCTTTGACTTCTTCCTTCAGTATCATCAACTCCTGATCACATGCTTCCTCTTCAAGTGACAGAATATTGACCATTTCTCTCCAGTATAATGACTGTATGTATCCCTTCCGTCTTCTTTTGATATTGAAGCAGTCTTTTTTCTATGGATAATTAAAAACATGAGGTCTGACAATTAAGTCCTTGAACTTAATTACTCTAAGTTCTACATACCTCACTGCTGAATCACAGAGGTCACCTTTGAAGTACTCCCATGGGGAAGCTTTGCATCAATGCAAGCGCCCAGTCCATTCTTCAAAGCAATTTTGGAACTATTTCTGGAACGGCCATTGCACATGGTGGCATGGTGGCAAGTTCATGAACTTAATTGAATGGATGTCTGTGAGGGAGTTTTTAGCCAGTAAACAAATAATTGTATTGGAACACCCTCCCTACTCACCTGATCTGGCCCCCAATGACATTTTTGTTTACCTGATGACAAAGGAAATATTGAAAGCAACGCATTTAGATAACATTCAGGATATCAAGGGTAACAGGATGACAGCTTTGACGGCCATTCCAGAAAAGAGTTCCAAAACTGCTTTGGAGGGTGGTCTAGGCACTGTTATTGGTGCAAGATTCCTAAGGGGAGTACTTTGAAGGTGACTATAGTATTATTTAGAAGTGAAGTATGTGGTGTTTTTTTCACAATGAGTTCTGGGCTTAAGTGGCAGTCCTGGTATTCCTTTTAGTTCCAGGATGATTAGAAAGGATACTTTCTGCCCATGGGCATGGAAAACCACTGTAAACTCATCTGTAAACTTCCATGGTGGTTAAATAAAGAAGCAATGGTTAATTAATTAATTAACTGGAAATCCTCATGACATATAGGTTAACACTTCAGCTGGTAATCAAAAGGTCAGTAGTTGAAATCCACCAGCTGCTCCTTGGAAACTCTATTGGACAGGTCTACTCTGTCCTACAGGGTTGCTGTGACTCAGAAGTGACTTGATGGCAACAGTTTTATTTTATTTAGTTCAGTAATTTTCAAATTTTATGGCATCTGATTACTCTCTTCAAATGAAAACTTATAGAGAATGCAATAAGTAAAATGGATAAAAGTGGAGATCCTGAGACCGATGAAGCACTGAATAACCTAACCTCTGCCCACTTAGCACCTTTCACCCTAGTCTACGGTATAATGAGTCTTAAGCACTCTCCTTGGAATCCACAGAAAATGACTAAATAACATGGTCCAAATCAGCTAAAGTATCAACCAATACAGTAACGTCTAGATTCAGAGAACAAATACATATATACACCGTTCCATATGTGAATTGTTTAACATCATAGAGAAATTAAGTTTGTTGTATGCTTACGTTACATGCTTATGTTATATGTAGCCTGGAGAGATTCAAGGAAACACGCTTTAAAAAAGTAGAAACTGATACGTTATAAGATGAATTCAGTTCAAATGACAATTCAGAAAAATCCTGAACCTCACAGGTCAGGGAAACCACAAACTCATACCTTAAGAACTTGACTGACAATTCTTGTGGAAACGCTTTTGTCTAGATCTAGAATATTAATCTTGTCATCACATTGTGTGTCTTGAAGAAATTCTGACAGGTTTATGTGTGACACTAAGGTCACCTATAAAGCGGCAAGCCTGTAATTATATGCACTGCTGTCAGCCGCTTCCTTCAGGCAACCAATGTGCATTAAATCTGCCATTAAGAGTAATAAAAAAAACTCTCCCTAGGGAGCCTCCTACTCTCATAATTTTCTAACCTCCTAAAAATGAAAGTGAACTACTTTGCCATAGCAGTGGTACTAACTCAACTTAAAAACTAAATAAAGAATAAGGCCCTTTTAAATAAGAGGTAGCTGCAGAGTTGGGATCACTATATATTTGTATTTAAGTTGTACTTTACAGTTGCTGAATAGAACAATCAGCCCCTGAAGTTTCTTGTTTACTCACTCGTGCCCTGTCATGCATGTTGATGAGATTACATCTAGGTTTTTAACATGGATTCAGTTACTTAGTTCTCACAGCTATAGTGTAGGATGGCTGTCGTTTAAACATTCTGCAGTTATTGTTAGGTGTTGCCAAGTCAGTTCTGACTCAGCGGCTCGGGGTACAACAAAACAAAACATCCCCTTTTCCTGTGCTATCCTCGTGGTCATTGTTATGCTTGAGCCCGACGAAGGCCGAAGATGAAGACTTTGAAAATTTTTACCAGCTTCTTCAATCTGAAATTGATCAAATATGCAGTAAGGATGCATTGATAGCTGCTAGTGATTGGAACTCGAGGTCAGAATAGAAGAAGGAATGATAGTTGGAAAACATGGCTTTGGTGACAGAAAAGATGCTGGAGATCACATGATAGAATTTTATAAGACCCAGGACTCCTTCATTGCAAGTACATCTTCTCAGCAACATAAATGGCAAGTTTACACATGGATAGAATACATAGGAATCAAATTGACTAAATCTGTGGAAAGAAAGATTGAAAAGCTCGATTTAGCACAGGGAAAACAGAATTTAAGAGAAAGAAATCTTTCTGGGAGTCACATAACTAGTATGTGACAGCTAAAATTTGGAAGCAGTTTGTTGAGTATTTATGCCAATTTTTGATTCATGAGAGTGACTATAGTAACAAGCAAGAAAAAGACACATTTAAAAATGCATATACACACACACACCAGTTGCTATGGAGTTAATTCTGACATATGGTGACCCCATGTGTACTAAGGCAGAGTTTTCAATGGCTGTCTGTCAGAAGTAGATCACCAAGCCTTTCTTCTGAGGCATCTCTGGGTTATCTTGAACCTCCAGTCTTTGGTTTAGCATCAGAGTGTGTTAACCATGTGTATCACACAGGGATGCATGCATGGGCTTGCATATGTGGGCACATGTTCTTAGTTGCCAACCAGCTCTGACTCACCACTATTTCAATGTAAAATAGAATAAAATATTGCTTGATACTGCACCATCTTCACTGGTATGCCTGAAGCCTTTGTTGCAGCTGCTGTGTATTTTGAGAGTTTTCCAACATAAAGGGCTCATTTTCCACAACACTACAGAACAGTATTCTATTGTAGTCTGTAGTGTTTTCACTGGCTAATTTTCTAAAGTATATCACCAGACCTTTCTTTCTAGTCTGTCTTAGTCCAGGATCTCCATTTGAAACATTTGAAACCTAGGGTTGCCATAAGTCGGATCTGACTTGATGGCACTTGACTTTGACTTGGCTGCCATGGTTACTTTGCTGATATTTGAAATAATATTGCCATAGCTTTGAGAATCATAGCAACACATAGTGTCAGACAAATTGGCAGATACAGGAGAGCTAGCATATAATACAGCATTGTTATTATTTTTATTCACATCTAGAACTTCCTCAAGGACACAGATATGTGCCCCCACTGGGTGAAATTCAATCTTCCTTAGAAAAATCAGTCCAAAGGCCTTATTTATATATTATCCCTTAAGAAACAGAAATTAATGACAAGATTACAATTTAAGCTCTAGGATAGAAACATAAAACATAAGACAAATACATATACCAAAAAAACCCAAACCCACTGCCGTTAAGTTGGTTTCAACTCATTGTGACACTGTAGGACAGAGTTCAATTGCCTCGTAGAGTTTCCAAGGAGCACCTGGTAGATGTGAGCTGGCTACCTTTTGGTTAACCACTAAGGCACTGCAGTAGGAAGTCAAGATCAGCAGATCCTCGAGAAGATACCTCCTGCTAATATTTGTCTGCTTCTGAATACATTTTTTTTCAGGATGTGAATTGTGTATATAAATGCATAGATTGCTGTATTGCAATATGAATTTTACTAATAATTTCATTTCAGAGGTTTCTGACTTACATGACCATCTCTTGCAGCCAGGCGTGACTATTTTGTTAATCTTCTGTAAGAGCTGACAATCACCTATGGTCCTTGGCCTGTGGACTACTTGTGCTTATAAATAAAATCTATTTATTTGTATAATGCCACTGGCTGTTTTCTCACTACAACAGCAACTTTAAACAGTTTCTGCAAAGCCTAAAATATTTACTGTTTCTTTACCCACAAAAATTTGCCAATTCATGCTCTAGTTTATGTTATTCATATATTTTCTGCCATCTGACTCTGTCATGCTTAAAAACAAAATCCATTGCCACTGAGTCAATTCTAACTCATAGTGACCCTATAAGACAGAGTTGAATGATCCCATAGAATTCAAAAGGAGGGGCTGTGGATCCAAACTGCCAATTGTTGTGTGAACAGCTGTAGCTTCTGATTTGTACAGTAATAATTTGTGTGTCTTTTAATTCATTTTAGGTTGCTGGTAATTTTAATTTATATCCTTATGCATGTGTTGTTTTTATTATCTTTTCATAGAAGATGAACAATATGTATTTGTCAAGTTGAATTAAACTGAGTATATATTAACAATAAAATCTTATAGTTTTACTCATGCCATGCTAGAATCAGGTTATCCCCATACTGAAACTAATATTCATTTCTGCAAGGTATATTTTAGCATTTATTTTTTTTACTGCTATGTCGTATAACTATCCATACACCATAAATTTTGTTTTCCCTTTCCAATCATAGAGTTTTTGTTGGGAAGTGACACTCACTCACTCTGCATTTAGTATGGCCACATGACTAGGTCATTCCAATATATGTCATTCTAGGCCAAGTTGTTTTTAAAGAAATGGGTTTACTTTCTACAGTCCCTGTACTTTCTCTTCCGCCAGCAGATTCAGAGGGTTCTGATGCCCTAAGGGATGATAGAGTCATAGGAAGGAAAGAGCTTGACTAGGACATTTATACTGGATGGTCACTTGAGTGAAGAATAATTTCCATTATGTTAATACCTGTGTCATGGATTGAATTGTATCCACCCCCAAAATGTCGTAGCCATTTGGGTTGACTGATTACTGGCACTGTGTGGTGATTAAGTTCACGAACTTGCTACCACATGCTTATGTTGATGGCACTGTATAAACAACTCAGTAAGGTTTTATAACCTTGGTATATCAGTGTCTCACAGCTGTGTTCATGTTGACATGTGTCAGTGGCTTTGGTGTTGTGTGTTTTTGTGTGCCATTGTGAGAATGTCTGAGCTTGAATTACAGCAATGAACAAAAATCAAATTTCTTGTTAAATTTGGTGAGAGTTGAAGTGAAAGTACAGATATGTTAATCCAAACTTATGGGGATAATACCATGAAGACAATGGCAGTGTACAAATGGATTAAACATTTTTCTGAGGGGAGAGAAAGCATCACTGATCGAGAAAGGTTGGTGCAGTCAGTAATGAGCAGAACTCACGAAGACATTGCAAAAATTTGCCAAATTTTACAGCAAAATCATCAGCTGACTGTGAGAAGCAGAGCAGACCAAGGAAATATTGGTAGAGAAACAGTTAGGAAAAGCCAAGCCAAGTGCTGTCGAGTCTAAAAATCTTCACATGAGAAAGGTGTGTACAAAAATGGTCCTGAAGGAGCTCACCAAAGAAGACCATTAAGTTCTCGAACTCATCCTAAAAAAAGTGTTACATACCTCACTGCTAAATGTTACTATGGTTACCTTTGAAATATTTTCTTTGGAAAGCTGCCAAGACCTTTTAGAGAGGGAAGATGATGTTTTGGGCCATCTTATCACTGGTGATGAAACATGGGTGTACCAATATAACCCTGAAACAAAGCCTCAAAGTTCACAATTGAAGTCAGCCAATTCTCCGCCACCAAAAAATTCCAACAGTCAAATCAAGAGCCAAAATGATGTTGCTGATTTTTTGGTATTAGAGGGATTGTTCATTAAGAATTTGTACCAGCTGGAGAAGCAGACAAGGTTGTTATTTGGAAGTGCTGAGAAGACTTCATGAAAAAGTTAGACAAAACTGCCGGAACTTTCTACCAGCAACTCATGGCTCTTGAATCACAGCAACACAATCAGCTCACATGGCAGTCTGTGAGGGAGTTTTTAGCCAGTAAACAAATAGCTGTATTGGAACCCCTTCCCCACTCATCTGCTCTGGCCTGGAATGTCTTCTTTCTTTGCCCAAAGGTAAGGGAAATATTGAAAAGAAGACATTTTGATAACATTCAGGACATCCAGGGTAATACGATAACAGCTCTGATAACCATTCCAGAAAAGGAGTTTCAAAACTGCTTTGAAGGGTGGCCTAGTGCATAGCTTTCCAAAGGGAATATTTCAAAGGTAACTATAGTAATATTTAGCAATGAGGTATGTTAACATTTTTTCTAGGATGAGTTAGAGAACTTAATTGTCACATGCTATAAACTCTGCCTCTATGATGTTAATGAGGGAGGTTGGATGCCAGTTGTGTTCATGGGGCAGGACTTAATGTGTAAGACTGTACTGCACATTGAGGCAATCTCTTGGGATATAAAGTAAAGGGAAACCAACATGAGCTGTGGACCTCGTGTCACCAAGAAGCAGTGTTAGGAGCAGAGCAATTTGCTTTAAAAAGGACCTGGGGTTCCTACATCTCAGAAGCCCCCAGTTCAGGCAAAGACTGACACCAAAGACCTTTCATCCAGAGTCAACACAGGAAGTGTGCCTGCCCGTCCCATCCAACCATTACACTTACTGCCTCTCCCCTCACCTCCCTGAGCTAACTACTTGAATTTGGACCTGTAACCTATTGAACTGTAACAGAATGAAGTTTATTGTGATATCTCTATTACGGCAGAACTAGATGACTAAGACAATCTCATATTTGGGGGTTTATCTGTTTCAGAAGTTAAGATTACACAACTAACTGTTGTTTCTTAGGTGGTCACATTTTCTTCATCATTTGTGTTTATAGTTCTCAAAAGTTAGATATCTTCTTCCACATTAAGATGGACCAGGAAGAAAGGCCTGGAAGTCTACTTCCAAAAGATTAGTCAATGAAAACACTATGGACTACAGTAGTTTGAGTCACAACCAATCATAGAGGTGGCAGAAGACTGGCAACTTTTTTTCTGTTGTACGTGGAGTAGCCACGAGTTGTGGAACAACCTGGTGGCGGCTAACAACAACCACCTCAGACAAGCAGAATGTAAACACATAAAACTTAGAAAGATAGGCACAAGGGAGTCTTCACCCTTCATGCTTTAAGACATTGCTGTGAATTCCCAAATACGGACACACTGTCTTCTCTGTTACCTGATGCACGTTCTTGTCAACATGTGTCTGTGTGTCTATATATTTGAGTAGCTCATTCTTCCTCTGAATCCCCTATCACAGGACTATGCTCAGTATAAGGCATGTGGATACATTTTTTGACGATTTCTTAAAGTTGCTTCCTGGAGTTTTTTTGTCCTGGATGTGTGTGATAAAGCCACATCTTATGACAGCAAAAATGACTGGTTAAAAAAACAAATTCAGTTAGTTAAACAAGTTAGCTTTTTTATATAAGAGCTGCTGCCTGATAAGAGTTTCACTTTTCTTTTTTTGGCATGACATTACTGATTTTATCTTTGCTATATTAACTGCATTAAACCACTATTTTTCAGTGTCCAACATAGAATACTTCTGGAAGATAGCAGATAACATCCACTTGATCTTGGGACTTTCATTTTGTTTCATCATCGTAAGCGATTCAGATGTCTTTTTAGCTGCAGAACTCTTTGTTTAAATGAAAAGAATTTTCCACTGTGAAAAAGGAACCAACTGCCTACATACTCTCAGTAATGCGAGACAGAGGACAGCGTCCAGACCCTCTTCCCATTGCCTGTGTAAAGATCCCTCATGGGCCTCCGTAGACTCCCTCCCCATCCTCCAGCGCTGTGTAGGGAGCAGTTCTAAATCCATTGGGGAAGAAAATTTGAAGAAAAGCAGTAAAACTTCTATTGGAGAGTAGACTGCATTTCGAAGATTCAGCATCTAAGTTGTAAGTTAAAAAACACAAGACTTTATTCAAGGAACCATGATAGAAAGCATGATATAAAGGCTCTTAGGATTGGAAAACTCAAAAATAAATAAGTACCATTTACAAACTATTACTCATCTTACTGTTGCTGATAGACGTAGTCAAGACATTTCATTTCGTAAATCACTTAACCTCTAGGGTCGCCATGAGTAGGACCCGACTCGACAGCAATGGGTTTAATCTCCTAAAAAGCGACATTTCTAAAAATCCAAATAATTTCTTTGCAAAACAAGGAAGACAAAAAGTTCTACTGAATGGTAACGTGACCCAGAAACAGCATTATGTTTGCCATACATTGGCACGTTCTTTCCTTCTTTGAGTAAAAACAGAAATGAACAAACTCATAGCCATTTCTGAACCTTCAAACTTAAAGAAAAAAAAAATTGTTTATGAACGTTGCTTTTTCAGTTCAACAAATTAGAAATATCTAATGGAGTAGAATTATACTCCTGATTTACTTTCTTTTTATCATTACATTATAAATACATTTTATTATTAGTTTATCATAAATAATATACTCCATTTCTGTTACTAAACCTAAGTATTAAAAATCTTAATGCATTTTCCAGTTCTTTATGGTTACAGTATCTTATTTTGCCCTTGCTAGATGAAAATTTAAGGATCTCTGGTGGTGAGGTAAATTAAGTTGCTAACTGAAAGGTTAGCAATTAAAACCCATGGGAGAAAGATAGGCAGACTGCTTCCAGAAAGGTCATAGCCGTGGAAACCGTATCGGGTAGTTCTATGCTGCCTTATAGGGTAATTGTAAGTTGTAATCACTCGACAGCAACAGGTCCATGAAAACTGTATGCACATTTATACTTAACAGTTAGTTCAGCTTTTATATGGCCTTGTGTGTTTTTAAAACTTCCAGGCTAATTTCAATTATGATTTTCAAAAGTCTAATTTGATTTTATATATATACACACACGTTTTTTTGAAAGCATAGTTACCTGCTCATACTTTTAATGCATAAAATTGTAAGGTATACATGATTATAGCGCAAATCCTAGTGTGGTAAATAGTTATAACACATCCTTTGTAGAGATGGTCACTTTTGCTGTTCTTGCTTTTAATAGCTTTACGGAACATCAGAAGACTAGAATCGGAAAATAAACTAAACAACGCAGTGTGCTCTGCACAGAAGAAACCCTTAGCCATAAGGTGCCCTTGTCACAAAAATAAAAATGGAGGGCTGTTCTGCCATCTAGTGGACACGCTGAGAAATGATGAGTATTTGCTGTTTTAAGTAGTAACACTGCCTTTCACCAAAACGTTTCATTTTTCCTGAGCTACGTAGAAACGCCTTTGTTTAATTGTTCTTGATAGATGTTGTGAAGATTTATGTATGAATAAGATGAGATCGTATTCATAAAGAGTCTTGAAAAAATTGGATTTGTAAATTAAAAAGGTGCAGTTGACACGGTAGAAGACTCAATTTCATGCTTAAAATGGTTTAAGTGGCAAACTTCGTTATACACATATTTCATCATAATGAAATGAAAATGTGAAAAATGCATGCAGCATAAAATGAATATTTCGATATATAAAATATAGGAGAGCTCAAAGAGAAAGAGAGAGGAGGAACTGATTATTAATTTTTAAAAGACAGAACAAATAAAAAAAGAAGTATTGTTGGACAAATTTATAAAGCTTAAAAGCAGAAGTCCCCCGGGCTCCAAGAATAATTCTTCAGTCTAACATATGGAAAGTTTGGCAAAAACGGAAAACGTCTTGGAAGACGTTTCAGTGTCTGGGAGGAGGGAGCAAAGAGGAGATGAAGAACAGCTGCTGCAAGAAGTGCTGCACACAGGAGGAATTCTGCAGCACGGTCAAGGTCAACAGATGAAAACAGTGCTTGAGGACGACTGTGTTCCTCCACTTCAGCTAAAAGTACCTAATTGTGGTGAAGGAGGAAAAGTAGGAACAAGACGTATAATTAAAATTGAGTTTTCAATAAAAGTTATAGCATTACAAAGTTTACATTACTAGGCTAAAATGAAACAGCATTATGGGGAGAAAAAGACAGGCAAATTATGTCCTACTGTAGGATATAAGGAAACCCTGATGGCGTAGTGGGTTAAGCGCTATGTCTGCTAACCAAAAGGTTGGCAGTTCAAATCCACCAGCCACTCCTTGGAAACTCTATGGGGCAGTTCTACTCTGAACTGTAGGGACACGATAAATCGGACCCAGCTCGACAGCAGTGGATTTGGTTTGGTTTGGTAGTATATAAAGAAACTCTGGCAGCATAGTGGTTAAGTGCTACCTTGCTACCTCTGCTAACCACAGGGTTGGCAGTTCAAATCTGCTGGACAGTCCTTGGAGACTCTTCAGAGCAGTTGCACTCTGTGTCATGGGGTCGCTGTGAGTCTGAAACGACTTGACAACAGTGGGTTGTTTTGGTTGAATCCTGTAGAGTCATTCTCCAGTGCACTCTGCATTCTCCATGCACTCTGGCAGTTCAGCCACTGCTACACCTGCCACTGACAGATTTTGGAGGACCTACTAGGGTGGTACTATCAACAGGAACTGACTAGGACAACAGGAAGTCCAGGTGGCTACCTCATTTTAAATATTTGATAACCATGCTCATTGCACTAATGCTTCTCAGCACTTTAGAAAAAGGACCATTCCTTCACTTTTACCTACCAGTTTGCAGAATACCCAGATAAGGAAAGAGGTCACTGGTAGCAAGAGGGAAATAACCAACATTAAAGCCCTTGGTTTGGGAAAAAATACTCTTGGGCTGATCAGAAGGGAAGATCAGGCTCATCTGAGACTGGTGTCAGAGATTTAGACAGAAGAGTTATAATAAAAATGGGATAAAATAAATTGTGTGTTGCTAATAGATCTTTGTGAAATGGAGAGAAAATATTTTGAAACCCAGGATGGTGGTTTTCCACTGGCAGGATTTAAAAAAACAAACAAATAAATCCCTCTCCACTACCTGCTTCTCCTACTTAGTCTTTTGGAAAGAAAGGGGAAATGAGATGTCTTTGAGCAGGCAGGATGAAGAACTTTTGCAGTCATGCATGGAGTTTTGAGTGCTACAGTAAGATGATGTTCTGTGATGACAGTTCGGACCTAGATACATAAGGCATGACTAGAGACATCGCCACCCCCTCCGCTGCAACTGTGCATCTGTCAGTTTGTCAGACTGGGAGGGCTTGCTTGATACTGTGCTGTTGGAAGCTATACCACCAGTATTCAAATAGCAGCAACATAACATAATCTAATATAGTAGGTAGGTTCTCAGATAAGCTTGCAGACTGAGACTAGGAAGAAGCACCATGAGGTTTTCACCAGCTAGTTTTCTTCCCCCTCCACCCCCGCAAATAAACTACAAGTTTCTTCTTCCTAATCTTAGTTTGCAAGCTTATCAAAGAACCTACCTACCATGAGTGATGTTGCTGCTATTTGAGTACTGGTGGCATAGCTTCCATCAGCACAGTATAGTGCCAGAAGAGGAGCCTCTGAGATTGGAAAGCACTTAAAAGGCACCTGAGAAAAAGCTGCTTCCTTGAAGTAGTTCGTTTTTACTGTTAGGGGTCATCAAGTCTGCTTTGACTCACAGCAACCCTATGTACAACAGAATGACAACGTGGCCCAGTACGGCATCTTGCCCACAATCGTTGTGATCTTTGACCCCACTGTAGCAGCCTCTTTTTCACTGACTTTCTCCTCTGCCAAGGCTGATGTCCTTCTGCAGAGACTGATCCCTCCTGACAACATGTCCACAGTATATAGGATGCAGTCTCACCATCCTTGCTTCTAAGGAGCACTCTGGCTATACTTCCTCCAAGATAAATCTGTTCCTTCGTTTGGCAGTCTGTGGTATATTCAACTTTCTTCTCTAATTTGAAGGCATCACAACTCAAAGGCATCAGTTCTTCTGTCTTCCTTGTTTATTTTCCAGCTTTCCCATGCATATGATGTGATTGAAAATAGCATGGCTTGGGTCAGGCACACCTTAGTCTTCAAGGTGACATCTTTACTTTTCCACACTCTAAAGAGGTCTTTTGGAACATATTTGCCCCATGCAATGTATCTTTTGATGTCTTGACTGCTGCTTCCAGGGTTGTTGATTATGGATCCTAGTAAAACAAAGTCCTTGACAATCACAATTTTTTCTTCATTTATCATGATGTTCCTTCCTGGTCCAGTTTTGAGGATTTTTGTCTTCTCAATGCTGAGATGTAATTCTTACTGAAGCCTGTGGTCTTTGATCTTTGCCTGTGTTTCAAGTCCTGTTCACTTTCATCAAGCAATGCTAGGTCATCTGCATAACACAGGCTGTTAAAAAATCTTCCTCCAATTTTGATACCATATTCTGCTTCATACAGTACAACTCCTTGGATTATTTGTTTGGCATACAGATTGAATAGTTATAATGAATGGATACAAACTTAAGGCACACATTTCCTAACTTTAAACTGTGCAGTGTCCCCTTAATCTATTCAAATGACTTCCTCTTGATCCATGTACAGATTCCTCATGAGCACAATTAGGTGTTCAGAAATCTCCACTCTCTGCAGCTACCCACAATTTGGTATAATACACACAGTCTAATGTATTTGCATAGTCAATAAAAACACGTAAACATCTTTGTGGTATTCTCTGCTTTCAGCCAAGATCCATCTGACACCAACAATGATATCCCTGATTGCACATCCTCTTCTGAATCTAGCTTGAATTTCTCGCAATTCCCTGTTAATACACTGCTGAAGCCACTTTGAATGCTTTAGCAAAATTTTATTTGTGTACAATATTAATGATACCATTGCATAATTTCTGCAATCAGTTGGACCACCTTTCTTGGGAATAGGCATAAATATGGGCCTCTTCCAGTTGGCTGGCCAGGTAGCTGTCTTCCAAATTTGTTGACATAAATGGTTGAGCACTTCTAGTGGGGCATCTATTTGGTGAAACTTCTCAGTTGACATGCCATCAATTGCTGGAGACTTGTTTTTTGCCAATGTCTTTAAGACAGTTTTAACTCCTTCCTTCGATACCGTAAGTTCCTATTCATATGCTACCTCTCAAAATGGTTGAACATCAACCAATTCTTTTGGTACAATGACTCTGTGTACTCCTTTCATCTTCGTTTAATGCCTCCTGTGTAGCTGAATGTTTTCTCCTTAGAATTCTTCACTATTGGAACTGAAGGCTGGAATTTTTGTTCCAGTTTTTCACCTTGAGAACTGCAGAACCTGTTCTTCCCTTTTGGGTTTCTGTCTCTAATTCTTTGCACATGTCATTATAATACGTTGTCTTTTCTAGCCACCTTTTGAAATCTTTTGTTTGGTTTTCTTTTTTTTTTTTTTTTTTTTGGTATTTCATCACTTCCTCCTTTGGCTTTAACTTCTCAATGTGCAACAGCTAGTTTCAGAGTCTCTTCTGACATTCAATTTGGTTTCTGCTTTCTTTCCTGCCTTTTTAATGACCTCTTCTGTTCTTCATATATGATGTGTTTGATGTCATTCCACAACTCATCAGGTCTTCGGTCATTAGTGCTCAATGTGTCAAATCTATTTTTGAGATGGTTTCTAAATTCAGATGGAAAATACTCAGAGTTGTACCTTGGCTTTTGTGAGCCTTTTCTAATTTTCTTTGCTTTCAGTTTGACCTTACATGCAAGCAGTTGATGATCTGTGCCACAGCTGCACCTGGTCTTCTTCTGATTGATGATATTGAACTTTTCCACAGGTATAGTCAATGTGATTCATGTATATTCTTTCTGGTGCGATCACTGTTTATATTGGTGAAAAAATGTGTTTGCAATGAAGAGGCCATTGGTCTTGCAAAGTTCTATCATGTGATCTCCAGCATCATTTCTATCACCAAGACCATATTTTCCAAGTATTGATCCTTCTTCTTTGTTTCCAACTTTTGCACTCCTATCACCAGTAATTATTAACATATCTCAACTGAATGTTTGATGAATTTTGGACTGTAAAAGCTGGTAAAAATCTTCATTTTGTTTATCTTTGGCCTTATCAGTTGGTGTGTAAATTTGAACAATAGTTGTAGTAACTGGACTTCCTTGTAGGTGTATCAGCACTGTACTTCAGAACAGATTTAGAAATATCATTTCTGATGATAAATGCAACACAGTTCCTCTTCAAGCTGTCATTCCTGGCATAGTAGACTGTATGATTGTCCCGTTCAAATGGCCAGTACCACTCCATTTCAGCTCACTAATGCCTAGGATTTCTATGTTTATTCTTCCATTTCATTTTTGATGATTTCCAATTTTCCTAGAGTCATGCTTCCTACATTCCACATCTCAGTTGTTAAAGGGTGTTTGCATCTGTTTCTTCTCATTTTGCGTCATGTCACACAGAAAATGAAGGTCCCAGAAGGTTAACTCCATCCACATCATTAAGGCTGACTATTTTGAGGAGGCATCTCTTCCCCAGTCCTCTTCTGAGAGCCTTCCAACATAGGCGGTTCATCTCACAGCACCATATCAGACAGTGTTCCACTGCTATTCATAAGGTTGTCCCTGGCTAATTCTTTTTGGAAGTAGACTGCCAGGTCCTTCTTCCTAATTCATCTTAGTTTTGAAGCTCAGCTGAAATCTGTCTACTATGGGTGACTCTGCTGGTATCTGAGTACCACTTGCATAGCTTCTAGTGTCACAGTGCCACACAAGCCCCCACAGTACAATAAACTAACAGAGTCCTGAGAGCCTTAAAGTGGCACCTAACAATAAAACAACAAGAGAGTGTATATTACTTACACAGATTCTTAATTCATAAGGAAATCTGGTCCCATTCTGCCCCACATTAGCCTTTTGAGCCAGAAGAAGCAAATTTGAAAGACTAGGCTTCCATCAATACTTTATGAAGCAAGGTCCTTAACTGGGGCCTCACCACAAGGCTCCACTCTTTTTAGAGCTTCTTTAAATATTTTCCAAGTCCTCCTTCAGTGCTTTGGACCAGTAGGAATCTTTTGAGTATTTAAGGAGAGGAGTCCTGGTTCTGGTCCATTTCTCTACTTTGAGAGGCTCTGTGACCCTCTGTCACCCCAACGATTAAATTCATAGAGGATTTCCAGTTCTTATGGGTTCCTATAATTGCCCATAGCTAGGCCCCTATCTCTAGCAAACATATGACTTTCATTGACCAGTGTGATAGTTCTTTCACAGATTGTTTGAGCTTGATGCTGATATGCTTGTTCCAGGTGACTCTCGCTTACAGTAGACACAAGATGAGCCTACATCTCTGAAATACCCTTAGCCCACTGATAACCCTTATATTTGAGCTCCATGTGTGGGTCCTTGTGTCAGCTCTCACCTGTCCATGATCTGACCACAGCAGTGCTTCTGGTTTGTAGCACTCAAGGGTACAGGATTGGTAGCAGGTACATTTTACTTTGTGGGACCCCTCTGCTGGCACCCAAAGCACTCACCTCCCCCTTTGACCCTACTCTTCCACTCCCACCCCCACTCTGCTGAATTGAGGTGATGTGTGTAGGAGTCCTTGGGAGGCTGTTGTGCATATTTCCCTCAAAAACCAGTGACACTATTGCATCACAATGTCACCAGACCCTTCTGACCTCCAGCAGAGGTAGAAATATCAGGCTCTGCCAGGTCAGTCTTCCATTATGCCAGGTGAGGTACCAGAATTCCTTCTGCAAATGGGACTTCTCTTCTTGCCCTATCTGTCTAATCTCCTAGTTGAAGGCAGCATGTGGAAAGCAAAGTGCATTCAACATTGAAAGAGACCACATTCTGAGACTGTTGTGAATATAACCCAAAGAGCTGAAAAGAAGACATGGTTGAAAGATGTATTATTCTACAGTTACATTATAAAATTTAGAAAATAAACTATATGTGGCCAGAAAATGAATTATCGCTGACATTTGTGGGCATCCATCATGAAGTGTGGGAGCCACCGCTGAGGTAGTTGTTTGAAGCCAGTGTTCGCAGATCACATAATGGCTCGTACATTGATAAGAATAAGAGTGCAACCCACATTAAATACATAGAATTGGGAAATTTTGGAATAAAAAAGAAGCTATATGTTTACCATATAACCAACTTCCAAAGAGCTAAGAATGTGAAAAATAACAGCATGACTATATTTATGTTGTATTGTCAGATAAAGGAAATTACATAGACATAGTATATTTGTCAATTTAAAAAATAAATAGTACTGATCCTAAGTTCAATGCGGTAAAACCTGTACCTAATGAAGAATCTTCTTGAGCAGTGATTTTTCATGAGTAATTTCTCTATCTATTATTCTTATACTTCATGAAAAAAATCATCATCTCTCACATGGGCCTATGAATTTTGTCCTAAATCCAATATATTTGTCTGGAGACTCCCAAACAGTGGGAGAAACCTTGAATTCTGTCAGTATAGCCAGAGAACACAAGCCATGTAAACAACTAGATTCTAGATTGCTAGAAAATTGGTGGCAGGGTTAGATGTGCAAGAGTGGAGTAGTGGAGTATTTATTCTTTACAATTAGTCTGGAATTAGAAATACCTCTTACCTCTCTTTAAAACCTGAAACAAAAGCAGAGCATGCAGTGTTAAGGGGGCAAATAAAAGCACTGGAGAATGAATTACGACACTCAGTTTATGGCCCTATCTACCACCAAGTAATGACAGAATTTTGGCCAAAGTTACTGATTTCTACATTTCAGTCTCCTAACTGTACATTTCTGGGATTTGTACCAGCTTTGATTTAATTTTCCTTAAGATATTAATATTTCATTCATTTATTCCACAGTTGCCCACAATATCCTGTCGATCAGAATTGCACTGGTAGATAAAATAAGAATAGTTCCTGACCTTCGGGAATTCACAGTCAGCCACAAGCTAAATTTCGCTGCAGAAGGGTATCTGTTTGCAATTTCACCTTAATAGATGCAAACTAATCCAAGCATCATCAATTCTACAGCCATCCAATAGGCATCTGCATTCACGGCCAATCACTGTATTGTTTGATATAGAGCTAGCTGTGCATGGTATATTTGTCTGGATTCTCTGTAGATTTGAGATTTGCAAACGTTTTAAATCCTCACAACTCTGTATCACAAATGCAATACAAGTACATAAAGTGCTAGTGAAAAGAAGTGAAGGAAAGATTTAAAAATATGAGAAGTGGTAAAAATACAGGAAAGTGATTGTATGTGAGATTGGACTAGGGAATAGCGTGGACCTCACAAACTTTAAAACAAATATTGATTCAGGAGTGTGCTATGGACTTATAAATACCTAAAACACATCTATTTCTAAGAATATACTTATAAGAAGAAGAGAAATTGCTGGCTCATGTGAAGTTGTATAACTAGAAGGCCCCCCTTTTGTGTGTGTGTGTGTGTGTGTGTGTGTGTGTGTGTGTGTGTGTGTGGTGGTAGTTGAGGTGGCAGTGTTAGTCAAATGGAGGCAGTTGGATCAGGCACCCCTGGGGAATGATGGATTACTGAAATTTGAAACTTGCATGGGACTAGCCAGGTTAATTGATATAGATTATGTAAAGGACCTAGTCAGTTCAGAAGCCCAGAAAGAAGAGAAAGACGTGAAGGAGGAATTCCATATTAACAGGGACAAAAACAGAAAAAGCAGCATCTAAAGAAATTAGATTTCATTGTCCAGACAACAGGACAGCACTGGAGTCTGTTGAGCAACTTTCCTTTTAAATGGTTGCTCTGGTTTCTCACCCGATGCAGGAGGCCGATTATGAAGTTAATCGTGGTGCCAGAGACGAATAGAAGAGGATTGAATCTTATGAGATAAATATAGAAGATGGAGATGCAGCAGATTTGATGAGAGCGTGGGGAAGAAGGAAGTGTCAGGAATAACACCTGAGCTGAGCTGCTCGGAGCACAGCAGTACCATTTTCCGGGAGAGGGAACACAGGAGAGTGAGTACACAGGTCAGGGCTGGGTGTGGCTATGGGCGCGAGTATTGGGACTATACCAAGGGGCACAGGTGACGTGTGAGCTGCCTAAAGGACTTCCGAGGAGGAAATGGATAGCAGTAAGTTCGAGACACAAGGCTGAAGCTTCCATCATGAAGTTCTTAGCTGTCTTGTTCCGTAAAAACACAAGCAGTGCTGTGTAGCTTCGTGTCTCACCAAAAAACTGAACACTGAACCAAGACACACAGTTTCTATGTTTAAAAAAGGACTTCCAAAAACGATGGGAAACGTAAATAGTCGGAAGTAGCTGATACATACTAAAGAGAAGGTTGTTTATATTTTAACTCTGTTCAGGCAATGCCACAAAATAGAATTTAAAAACCTCAGGTCGTAATGAGAAGAAAACCTCTAAGCAAGAGTTTTAAGAGTGTTTCTCTTCCACTGACAGGACAGATAACCTTTTATAAGCCATGGAAATCTGCCTTTGGAGTTTGCATATTAATTTTCTTAACGTGTTGTTGTTAGGTACCATTGATTTCATTCCAGCTTGTAGTCACCTTACATTTAAGCGAACAGAACACTGCCTGATCCTGCGCCGTTCTGGCAGCTGTCGCCAGGCTTGAGTCCACCGCCACAGCCGCCGTGTCGGTCCACCTCGTTAGGGATCTTGCCCTTTTTCCCTGACCATCGACTTCACCAAGCCTAATGTCCTTCTCCAGAGCCACCTTCTTCCTGGCAATATGTCCAAAATAGATAGGATAAAGTCTTGCCATGTTTCCAAGAAGTTTTCCTGATGTACTTCTTCCAAAACAGGTGTTCTTTTTGTTTGTTTGTTTGTTTTTCATTCTAACCATCCATGGTATGTATAGTCAGTATTCTTTGCCAATATCATAATTCAGTGGCATCAGCTTTTCCTTAGTCTTTCTTATTCACATTCAACTTTCACATGTATGCGATGTAATTGAATGTAGCATAAATATCATGCATTGGGTCAGGTGCATCATAGTCCTCAAAGCGATACCTTTGCTTTTTAACTCTTTAAAGAGATCTTTTGCAGCAGATTTCCCAATGAAATATGTCATGTAATTTCTCGACTGCTAGTTCTATGTGCATTGGCTGTGAATCCAAGTAATGTGAAATGTTTGAAAAACTACAATTGTTTTTCCTTTTATCATTATGTTGCTTATTGGTCCAGTTGTGGGCATTTTTGTTTTCTTTGTATTGAGATGTAATCCATATTGAAGGCTGTGGTCTTTCATCTTCATCAGAAAGTATCTTGTCTTCCCTTTCATTAAGCAGGGCTGTATCATCTGCATATCACAGACTGTCCGTGAGTCTTCCTGCAACCCTGATGCTCTTTTCTTTAAATAATCCAGCTTCTTGAATTATTTGCTCAGTATACAGATTGAATAAGTATAGTAAAAGGATACAACCTTGACACACAACTTTCCTAATTTTAAGCCATACAGTATCTTCTCTTCAGCACAATTAGGTGTTCTAGAATTCACGTTCTTCAAAATGTTATCTATAGTTTTTTATGATCCACACAATCAAATGCCTTTGAATAATCAATAACATACAAAGAAACATCTTTCTGGTGTTCTCTGCTTTCAACTAATATTCAACTAACATCAGCAATGATATCCCGTTTTCTACACCCTCTTCTGAATCTGGCTTCAAGTTCTTGTAGTTCCATATTGATATACTGCTACAACCACATTTGAATGATTTTCAGCAAAATTTTGATTGTGTGTAGTATTAATGATACTGTTCAACAATTTCTATGTTCTCTTGGATCAGCTTTCTTTGGAATGGCCATCGTACAGATCTCTTCCAGTCATTTGCTCAGGTAGCTATCTTCCAAATTTCTTAGAGAGACAAGTGTGTGCTTTCAATGCTGCATGTATTTGTTGATACCTCTCAACTGATATTGCATTAATTCTTGAATCTTATTTTTGCTGTTTATTCAGCTTGAACTTCTTCCTGCAGTACCATCAGGTCTTGATCATACGCTACTTCCTGAAATTGCTGGACATCAACAAATGTCTTTTGGTACGATGATACTTGTATTGCTTCCATCATGTTCTAATGCTTCTTGAGTCATTCAGTATGTTGCCCCTGGAATCTTTCAACATGTCAACTCAATACTTGAATTGTTTTCTTCAGTTTTTTTGAACTTGAGAACTACCAAGTACAGTTTTCTTTTTCTTAACATAGGGGTATGATAAATGCCTCTTTACAAGCGTATTAGGTGGCTATGCTCATATAAGACAACATAATTTTTATCTAGAATATGCATTTCAATATAGTCATTTAGCTGTGCAAATAACTACAAAGTGTTGCCAATATAAAAGTGATGTATTTTTAAATTTATCAGAATATTTGTCCATTGACCACAGTCTTCCTGTATCTTCAATCAGACTGTCTCATGACCTCTGTTGACACTTGGTTTACCTACTTCTTAAATAAATCAATGTATTTCTTATGCTGGGAAAATGTGAGGTCTAACTCAGAAAAAAAAAGATATTCTTAAAAACTGTGTCTAATCAACCTGAACAAGAATGATTGTTCAATTTCTAGTGATTTTTTTTCTGAGTTTTTAATTGAAACTTAGAAACATTAAATTGCATTAAGTCTATCATGGATCTCTATGAACCTTAAACTATATTACTAAACTAGCAGTGTAAATGACCTAGAAAACATGTGCTTTTATGTTACAGGGAAAAAAGGAAGAAATTTTGTTTCAACATAGTTCATACTTTAGAGATAAAAATGTCCTCTGCAGTCAAAACTTAATCTGAGAATTCTAGCTCCAGGTGTTATGTTTACATTGTTTTTACCTTGGACTTTGTCTACATGTGAAAAATGAAGTATGAATTTTGACTGCTATGTGTTATAATCTTTCAAATTCAAACTCAGAAAGGGAATAAGGAAAAGGAGACACTGATATTTAGGGAAAATTGTTTACAAGGACTTTTGTATGCTTGGGAAACCTTGGTGACATAGTGACTATGAGCTATGGCTGCTGAGCTGAAAGGCTGCAGTTTGAATCCACCAGACACTCCTTGGAAACTATGGGGCAGTGCTTCTCAATCCTGTATGGTTAAGGTGCTAGAGTCAGAATCCATTCAATGGCAAGGTTCTTTTCTTTTCTTTTCTTTTTCTTTTTTAATATACTTCAGCTTATTATAATGGTACATTCGAGCAAGAGGTTTCTAACCTCATTTTTAGATAGGGAAATTGAGTCTCAGAAGGCATATTTGTCTAAAGTTATACTGCTAAGTGGCACAGGGCAAACAAAGATTTATTTTCCTCAACACTTCATGTTCTTTGTGCTATACCAGAGGTTTCAAGTTAGGTTTCATGGCACCTAGGGTGGAGGCAGTGAGTAAATTCTCCACTACTAACCAAGGTGTTGGTGATTTGCATCCATCCAGAGGAACCCAGGAAGAAAGTCCTGGTGATCTACTTCTGAAAAGTCACAGCCATTGAAAACCCTATGGAGTGCAGTTCTACCGTGAAACATACGTGGTGGCCATAAGCCGGAATCAACTCAACAGTAGTAAGTATTTTTTAAGGACTTAGGAGCTACCTCATTGGGGGTAGTGTGGGAAAGGAAGACTACTTGACCAGATTTTGGCTCTCAGCATTCTTTTGAAGTAGAACAATTCTTGAGTTCCTGTAAAGTTATTAATTTGAAAAATGACTCCCACCACTGCCAATGTATTTGTAAGCATTTGCATTATAAAATTCACTGTGATAAAACAAATGCATAATGAAGCTAGAGTTGTAAGATGAAAACAACATTAATTCTGAATGTAGTAAACTTGGTATCATCATTTACATTTAAAATGTTATCCTTTTCTTCAGTATTTACGGCAAGTGATTATTAAAGAGTTGCTTTCTAGGTATGTTTTAAAATAAATAGACAAGATTCTGGAATATAAAAGGAGGGTTTTCTAGACATGGCTTGAGAGAAATATAATCAGGACTAATATGAAGTAGAGACAAAATAGAACTCTTTTCTGGAAATGAGATCAGAAAATTTTGGTGCTCATCCAAAGACTTCACCAAAAGAGCAAAAACACTATCTACAGACTGGGGAAATAATTTTTGGCTACAAAGAATTGGATCAGCAGCTAGTCTCCATGTTCTACAAGGCAATGCAAAACCTAAATAAGAGAAAGACAAATAACCCAATTAAACAATGGACGAAGTATATGGACAGGCAATTCACCAAAGAAGACATCCGGGATACTAATAGATACATGAGGAAATGTTAATAATCATTAGCTATTAGAGCAATACAAATGAAAATTATGAAGAAATACCATTTCACCCCAACAAAGCTGGCCTTAATCCAAAAAAAAATCACAAAATAATAAATGTTGGAAGGGTTGTAGAGAGACTGGAACTCTTCTATGTTGCTAGTGGGAAGGTAAAATGCCACAACCACTTTGGAAATCAATTTGGCACTTTCTTAAAAGCTAGAAATAGAAATACTATATAATTCAGCAATTTTATTTCTTGGAATACATACTAGGTAGATAAGGACTGTCACATGAGCAGATACGCACATAACAATGTTTATTATAGCACTGTCCACAACAGCAAAAAGTGCACTCAACCTAGAAGCCCATCAGCAGATGAATGGTGTATTCACATAATGGAACACTATGTAATGACAAAGAACAGTGACAATCTTAGAAAACATAACATGGAGTCACTTGGAAGACATCGTGCAGAGTGAAATTAGTCAGTTCCTAAGGACAAATATTGTCTGAGACCACTATTATAAGGATTTAAGAAAAAGTTTAAGAACAGAAGAAAACAGTCTTTAATGGTTACAAGGGATGGTGAGGGATACTCATACATTAGATAGTAGATATGAATTGGGTCAGGTGAAGGGAATGACAGCACACAGTAGAAGAGAGATCAGTACAACTGGACTGCACCCCAAACTACAAGGTTTTCTAAACACAACTCAACATTTTGAAGGACAGAGTAGCAGGGACAGGGGTCTGGTGACCATGGTTTCAGAGGACATCTAGGCTAATTGTCATAACACTTTTTAAAAATAGTGTTCTCTGTGCCACTTTTGTGAGTGCCATCAGGGGTCTTAAAACTAACAAGCGGCCATCTAAGTATCATCAAGTGGTCCCAATCCACCTGTAGCAGTGGAGAATGAAGTATGTTAAAGACAGGAGGGAAATATTAGCCCAGGAATAAGAAGGTACCATGTGAACCAAAGACTACACCAGCATGAAACCACAAGAATCAGATGGTGCCTGGCCACCACCAGTGACTGCCCTGACAGGGAATTAAAAACAAAGCCCCTGATGTAGCAGGAAGAAAAATGGGTGTGCAGAACTAGAACTCTGCTAAAAGGCCAGACTTGATAGTCCATCAAACTAGAGGGTCCGCTGAGGATGTGTCTCCCAGACTCTGTTAGCTCAGAGCTGAAACCGGTACTGAAACCAACTCTTCAGACAAAGATTGGACTGGACCAGAAGACACAGAGTGATACTGGTGAACAATGTGCTTCTTGTCTTAAATATATGTGAGGTTGTCTGAGCAGCTCTTGTTCACAGGTGAGATGAGAGGGTGGAGGGGAACAGGAGTTGGTTGAAATGATATGGGAAATACAGGGTGAAAAGGAAGGGTGTGCTGTAATGGGGGAAGGTAGAAAGCAGTTAGAATTGTGAGCAGTGTGTGCAGGGTTTTATATGACAAATTGATCTGGATTATAAATTTTCACTTAAAACAATAAAACATTAAGAAAAAGAAAATTGTAGATTAACTAAGTGTTGTGCAGAGACCAGGGAATGAACTATTTGAAAATCATGATTCTGACTGAGGGCAGCTCTCAGTGGATTTCTGGCTTGAAGAAAATGCCTGCTTTGCCTAGTTTTTAATTTTTTAATCAGCTTTAATTAACTTACTTGATGTCATAATCAGAGTACCAGTCGTACCTCCTGCCCTCTCTGAGGAAACTGCTGCTCTCCCATCATTTGCACAGCGAAGCAGTCTAAATTATTTCTTGAGCAGGAGTTAATCACTGTTTTGATTGGGACAGGTGTTCTGAAATGTGGCCCCTGGAACAGCGCCATCAACATCACCTGGCAACTTGTGAGACACGGAAATCCTGGGACTCCACCTCAGACTTATTAATTAGAAATGCTGGGAGTGAGGCCCAGTGATCTGTGTTTTACGACGTTCCTCAGGTGGTTCTGAGATACAGTAAAATTTGCAAAGGCTTGCACTGAGATTCAGTCTTCCACAAAGGTTTCATCAAACCCAGGGCAGCACAAACTGTGAAGTACTCTGTTATTAACCAAGAATTTGGCTATTCGTCCATCCCTGGGCTCCTCAGGAGAAAGACCTCATGATCTACTTCTGAAAAGTTTGTGGCCGTTGAAAACACTGTGGCACACAGGCCGTGAAAGGTTTGATGAGTTGACTCAGCTCTGACTCATGGTGATCCCAGAATGCTGCCTGGTCTTGTGTCATCTTTGTGATATTTGGTATGCCTTTGCTAAAATCCATTATTGTGCTCACTGTGTATTTTGAGGACCTTTCAAATAGGGGGTGGGGTGTTTGTCTTCCAGCATTAAATCAGACAATATTCTGTTGTATTCATAGGGCTTTCCTTGACTAAGTTTTGAAAGTAGATTGCCAGGCCTTTCTTCCAAATCTATCTTAGTTTGGAAACTCCACTGAAATCTGTCCACTACCAGTGATACTGCTGCTGTTTGCGATACTGATGGCATAGTTTGCAGCCTCACAGCAGCACACAAAGCACCACAGTACAACCAACCGGAGGAGTGAAGGGCAAATTAACATGCGTAACGATAATTAGCAAAGATATTCTCAACTTCCTGAATTGGAAGAGAAACCAGAAGGAATCAATCAGCTGTTAGCATGAAAAGGAGAAAATACTTAATCAAAAGTGGAAAATAAGAGTCATACAAAATGTAGGCTGATAAAATTCCTGTTGAGCTTTGAGGTTAGTGTTTCTCCCACTTCCACACATATTCTTACACAAAGCTTTCATAATGTGAGGGAGCTCATAACCAAAGCCGCTTCAGATAACTAGAGTTCTTTTACATCTGCAATTTAGAGTCTACAACAAAGAGATACAACTGTGTGTGTCAATAAGCATTAGATTCAACAAGATGGATGTTATGTATTGAACTGTGTCAGCCCCAAATTACATGTTGGAATACTAACGCCTATACCTGTGGATGTAATCTTATTTGGGAACAGGATTTCCTTTATTTTGAAAGGAAACCATGTTAGTGTTGGGTGCATTTTAAACCTATTCCCTTTTGAGATACATCAAATGCAGATTAGGCACAGAGAAACAAGCACAAATGGAAGGGGAGATACTTGTCCTGTGGAGACATCAAGGAATTTGTGAATGCCAGGTCTACACAAACTCAGTGAGATCTTCCTCCTGAGACAACAGAGAGCTTCCCCTAGAACAAGTGTCTTAAAATGGACTTTCGGCTCCCTAGGCTATCATAAAATAAATTTTTGTTCTTTAAAACCACTGACTTGTGTATTTCCATTATAGCGGCACTATGATTGAAGACCACGGAGAAGGCACAAACATGCAGTCTTCGTATTCTGAGAAAATAATGCACACAGATTTTGTACACAGGAGACCTCTCTGATGATAGATATCTTTCAGCTACAAGAAGGTCTACAGAAGAGGTCACCAAAAATTATAAATCTTGATATCTATGTGGACTAATGACATTGATATGCATTATGCTCTCAATGTATGGAGAGTACTATAGATAGATAGCTAAAAGGATAGTCTAGTGATACATATTAGCCAGCCAAGTGCTGTCAAATTATATATGCTAATAATATCTCAATGTACTTAAGGCACATAACAACCCAACTATGACTGTACTGATATTATAGTTGTTCTATATGTAAGAACATTAAGGCAGAGGAAAACGAGTTAACGTGCCCAAAGACATGCATGGATCTAGTACAGGGTGAGAAACTGAATCCCAGCACCCTGGAAACAAAGCCCTCGCTATGAACTACAATGCTATGTTGCTTTTTGATATACATGATTAAAATGAATCCTGTATGTTTAGGACTCTATAAATTGCCTGTTTGTCTCTATGGCAACTGTATTCAGAACCATGTGCTTCTAGATTCTTATTTGAAATCACTACTAACCAGAGGATTTGCATGGCTCCTGGGTTTCCCACAAAACATACGTGTATGATTACATTTTATATATGACTCCTAACGTATTTATCTAATAAATGTTCAATATCATGAATAGTGGCTTTAGTCCATATGTTGTTTATGCTTGACTTTTTACTAGTAATACAGAACAAATAAGGGCAAAGTGGGAAAAAAGTAGGTATCACTATCCTCTTTCTACATCATGAATGTGTTAAAAAGTTTTATGGTGGGTCAATGAAAAGCCACAGAGGCTTTTCTGAAAGATGTGACAGATCCTTACTTCCACAAAGATAGCTTGCACCTAAACTGATTCCTAAGAAATGCATGGTCGTTACAGGACATGTCCCTTCTAAACTATTGGTGATCAACTTTTTAATGCATTTTTTTAAATTTTACCTAAACAGGCCAGTTAGGGGAAAAAAAAATATGTCTAAGCTAAACATATCACTTATTAATTCAGTGGTAGAGCAGAGCCTAAGAGTTGCTCATCC
The DNA here is from genome assembly GCA_028571685.1 of Heterohyrax brucei. Taxonomy (NCBI): domain Eukaryota; kingdom Metazoa; phylum Chordata; class Mammalia; order Hyracoidea; family Procaviidae; genus Heterohyrax; species Heterohyrax brucei. The sequence continues at coordinate 56,320,850 of CM053143.1, read as the reverse complement.
TTCCTGCTGCGGTCTTCACTGATCACCTATTGTATTCCAGGTACTTAACCTTCCACAGGGGATACAGAAATAAACTTGCCCCCTCCCTATCACCACCCTGGTGCTACCTGTGATTTGTGTGATGCAGTTATAACATCAACACTGTTTCAAACTGTGTAACTCAGAGCACAGCAGTATCACCAGGGCTCTGGGAGTGTAGACTGCCCACATCCTCTACCTACTTAGTGCTGCTTGGCATGAGCTTGCTTGTCCCAGGCACTTAGCCTGCTACTGGGCTGTGGATGTCAACCTGAGTATGAAAAAGGATAAGGAATGCCGCCACAGAGAGTGATCTCCTACACCACACCCCACGCTAACCTCCACCTGTCTTAGTTGCCCTAGAAGGTTGTTTGCATGGATCCCCTCCTTTGAAATCAGTTGCCACTGAGTGGATCCCAACTCATACCGAACCGGTGAGTGCCAGAGTAGAAAACTCATCCTAAAAAAAGGGCTACATGCCTCATTGTTGAACACCAATGCAGTCACTTGCTAAGTACTGCTCCTGGGAAGCTATGCACTGACACCAGTGCCTAGTCCACCGTTCAGAGCAATTTTGGAACTCTGTCTGGAAGGGCCATCAGAGCTATTGTCATAGTATCCTTGATGTCCTGAATGTCATCAAAATATCTTCCTTTCAATATTTCCTTTATCTTTGGGTAAAGAAAAACGTCACTGGGGGCCAGATCAGGTGAGTAGGGAGGGTGTTCCAATACAGTTATTTGTTTACAGGCTAAAATCTCCCTCACGGACAGCTATACAATTAAGTTCGCGAACTTGCCACTGTGGCACCGTGCACAATGGCCATCCTAGAAAGAGGTCCAAAATTGCTTTAAAGGGTGGAGTAAGCACTGGCACCTGTGCATAGCTTCCCAAGGGGAGTAGTTCAAAGGTGATCGTAACGTTATTCGGCAGTGAGGTATGTAGCACTTAGAATAATTAAGTTTGCAGACTTAATTGGCAGACCTCATAGCATGCAAGGATATTGCTTAGTAACAAAATATAATGTAAAATATTACAGTGAAAATTGAAATAAAGGCAGTAACCAGGTTACTCAAGCCCAATTTAAGGACAACTTTTACTTGCCTTATAATGTTACATAAATTTGCTCGCACTTTGAAACAATTGAATAAACATCTGCTCGACAAATTCTTGCTGGCAGTCATCTTCACTTGCTGCATGGGCAACTGTTACATCACCTCAAGGGCTTCCGGTCTTGTCTTGCACTAGCGTAGAGCTAAGTAAGTACTGCCTGCACCTGTCCTGACTTACCTACAAATCTGACTTAGAGACGAAGGAACTGATCTGGTTTGTAACCCAGGGGCTGTCTGTATCTATATTTTATTTGAATTTTACTCTATTTAATGAATTAATTCTCCACAAAGAATAATGATCTGTGAGTGTGTATGCTTATAAAATAGCCAATGAGTGGAGAGACTGTTGAGAAAGATGAAGCAGTTAAACTAGAAATGAGTGCTGTAGAGCAAGACAACGAACAGTACTGAGAAGTCAGCACAGTTTGTCTGCGGCAAGGTCACAGATGCTTCACAGGCACAGCCGAACTCCCTGAAGGACCAAATTATTGGGCTGACGGCTATGGGGACTATAGTTGGTGGGAACAACTATCTCAACTGGCATAACAGAAGTTTTGTAGGCTATCCAAAAGTCTTTCCTTATCACTCAGGGAACTCATATTTTCCTAACGATCTGACTGAGTGGAAATCAGGTGTGCTTCTTCGTGGGCTGCTCACTCTGAATTCTCAAGCGTCTTATTCATCTGGTGAGAAAAAAATATTATCGTTTGAGAAATCCTAATGAGTCACATCCGACCCGACTCGACGGCACTTGGCTTGGCTAATGGGTATTTAAAAGGTGACTATTTAGTGTAAGAAATCTCAGGTGACATAGTGGTTAAGTGCTACTGGCTGCTAACCAAAAGGTCAACAGAAGCTCTATGTGGCAGTTCTACTCTGTCTTGTAGGATCGCTGTGAGTCGGAATCGATGCAATGGCAGTGGGTTTGGTTACTTTTTTTTTTTTTTTTAGTCTAAATATTAGTCACACATGACTACAAATCTTTAATATAACAATATGATATTTTGGTGAAGAAATTAAGTATCTCAAAGAATGCGCGCGCTCACACACACACACACACACACACACACAGTGCAACAGAGAACTTAAAACCATCATCATGAGACCACTGTTTTATATTTGTATTAAAAGATCATTGGATTCATTTTCTGTATATGCACCTTCAGGCATAACGTTAGACTGTATACAGACTGGTTAATGGACCCCCTTTTTAGAAAATACTATCATATACAGCTTCCCACTTCCTTCACGTTAAAAAAAAAAAAAAAAAAAAAAGACCCTCGTTCTTTTTGTGTACGTCAGATAGTAGCGCGGCATCAAGCACTGAAACAATAAGGTTGCATAATCATAAAAAAATGATGGGAACTACCATTCTTTTGAATATTATACCAAAAGAAAATTCGTTGTTATTTTCTCATTTTACTTAAAAAAATACAACAGTAGCAACTTAAATAAAAGCAATGCTTTTGAACAGAAAGGTAATTTCCAGGTTTAAAATCAAAACATCAACTGGGGACAGTGCCACTAGATGGCGCCCACGGTTTCTAAGATTGTTAGTACATGACTCGGTCCTGCGCTGTTTTCTAGTTATCGAATCTGCATTTTTAACTTTACGGATAGTTGTTAAACTGATACTGAATGCCGTTAGTTTGGCTCCTACAACTAGGAGAGTATTTGGGACGGAGTGATTTATTGTTCTTTCTTCACTGCTAGATGAAAGAATGTGAGTTGAAGCGATCTCTTTCTGGAAGGTAATGTAATTTAAGCTGGCGTTCTGGAAAAGAACAATCGATAGTTCAATAATCTCATATCAAAGTAAGTTAGCCATGGGGCATACTCATTGAAATGAAATTTTCTCTTGCGAGGACACTAAATGCCCACTTTAAGAAGGGTTTTTAAGAAAATTATCACAGGAATATTTTCTGAGATATATTTGTCAGCAGGTGTATGACAACTAAAAGAAACCCATTCTTAAAAATTACTTAGACTGCTTTCCTTGCAGCATATAAAATCTGCTAACTAAATTCTGGGGGGATATATATATATATATATATATATTATGTCCTAGTAGCTATTATCAGAGAGCAAGTATAGCTTTCTCTACTGGTGTTACCTAATTAAGCTAATTAAAATGGATTTTTAATTAATGACTTCACTGATTTCTGAGTTTAAGTTAAGGCATTCTAATGGATGTCTTGAGATAAATTGAGATACAATAAATTACAATTACACATATTTAAAGTACATAATTTGATAAGTTTCCTCTCTAGCTCGCTCTCTCTCTCTCTCTCTCTCTCTCTCTCTCTCACACACACACACACACACACACACACACACACGGAAGACTCCCCACCACAAGCGTAAACATTTCATCTTCAGAAGTTGCCTTATGTAAAGCTTTCTTCTATAAGACCTTGGGCTCACCCTTTCCTGTTATCCTCTTCTCCCAAGTAACCAGTAATCTGCTTCCTGTCATTATAGATTAGTTCTCATTTTCCTGATGGATTCATTTATTTTGAGGGCAGGGCCTGGTTTCCTTCACCCAGGATAATTATTTTGGGATTTACAGTGTCATGGCATGGATCAACAGCTCATACCTTCTGTTGTGGAACAGTATTCTAAGGTTTGGATATATCGCAGTTTGTTTATCCATTCATTTGTTGTTGGACATTTGCTTTTTTTTTTTTTTTTTTTGCTGCTGTTTGCTAATTTTGTTTTTCCCAAGTTTGGACTTGCTGCAAGTAAAGATTCTATGAACATCTATGTACAAGTCTTTGCATGGGCATGAATTCCTTTTTCTACTAGGTAAGTACCTAAGAGCAGACTAGTGTTGAATTTACCCCAGTGTTGAATTTTCCCCCCAGAGTACTGTCCAGGGACAGAAACAAATCCATCATCACTATTTTAAACTACTTGAATAAGTTAAAAACCTCAAAACTATTGGGTAATTTATGGGAAAAAGAAAAGAACAAATATGATTTTTATTTCACCAAAATAAAAACCTGATGAAACACCCTAGAAATATAAGTAGTTCATGAAGCCTCATAATTTTGTCACTTTAGGTTATGCAGAATTCACATCTCAAAAAACCTTAGGGGAGTTTCTGATTCAATGCTCTATCCTAAATTCAGTCCATGTGTTCTTATGTATACCAGAAGGGGGAAAAAAAAAGTGATCATTGCAAATCCAGCAGACAAATTTCTGACAAAATGTCTCCAGCAAGTACTAAGAAGCTGTGTCATACTTGTAGCATACCATGGTTTATACTCAAAAAAGTTACTTTGGTCATAGTTTATATTGAAATTTACTATATCTGTAGGTAGGAAGGGGCTCAAATTAATAAACTATGCAAAAATGTTAACTATTATCTTGAGAAGATTCCATCATTTGCCAAGTGCATTTCCTTATAGATTCCTGGTTAATCTCCTACATCTGCACTAGTCAAATGGAAATAGTACTTTTCTGCAGCTCATATGGCTTTCTTTCTTCAGAACTGAGAAAATTAAAACAAAGTACTAACGAGCATACTGGTTATATATTAAGTACTCAATAAATATCATTTTATTTATTTATTTATTTATTTTTATTACTATCTTTTTTTAATTATGATGGAATGAAAATGTTCATTCCCATATAAATTTTCGTGCTCACCTGTATGCAGCTCCCCCTGCTCTCCCTGCCAGGTGACAATACACTCTTCCTCTCTGCTCTATACATGTCCTAGCCTCTCAACAGTCTCCTTTCCCTTCCTCTCCAACCACTCTCCTTACTCCAGCCAGAGGTCAACAGGATGACATCCTGTAGATGCGTAGAACTATAAAGTGTCCACAAGATACCGTCACTCTGTGCCGCCAAGTCCAATCTATTTCTGTCCAAAGAGTTGAACTTCAATATGATTTATGGACAGAGGCAGCATCAGTGCCAGCGGCCATGCTCCCAGGGGAGCCCCAAAGCCCCTGGACCACCAGTTGTGGTCTTTTAGTGGAGATCTCAGAGTGCACCCGTATTTATTTTTGTGTTGGCAGTGAGACTCAGTTTTGTGAGCACCATTGTGGCTATCACTGGTGGTGGCTGGGCACCATCCAGCTCTTCTGGTCATGAGTTGATGTAGAGCCCCACTCACGTGGGGCTCTCTGTCTTCTGGTTTCTCTTTCCCCCATGTCGTTTTGGTCCTAGGTGATCATCCCTTCCTGCCGAGTTGGGACCATTTGCTGCACCCTCAGATGGCAGCTTGGCAGCTTTTAACATCCCAGATGCCACTCACCAATATGGGGTGCAGAGAGCCCTCATTAGCAAAACGCTAGTTGGGCCAGTTGGACTTGATTTCTCCTCAGAGCATGGTCCCCACTCCCCCGCCCAGCTACTCTGTTCTTTCAATATTGGGTTAAAATGGGAGGAGTACTCAAGTTGTGTTGAAGTCCAGTTAATATTGATCTTCTCTCTAACGTGTGTTGTTACTGATTTCACTGAGCCAAATATCTATTAACTAATTTAAACCCTCCCCCTCTCACTCTCTCTCCCTCCCCATGCTTGCAGCCATGAAGTCTTTTCTTCTATGCATGAGTCTGTTTTTAAGTTCTTATGATAGAGGTCTCATGCAATATTTGTCCTTTTGTCGCTGACTGCTTTCACTCAACATAATGTCCTCCAGTTGAAACCAGGTTATGAGATGTTTCCTGAAATCATTGTTGTTCTTTATCATTGCACAGTGTTCCACTGAGTATATATATCACAGTTTACCTATCCATTCCTCTGTTGTATCTGGATTGATTCCATCTTTTTACTATTGTGGACTGTGCTGCGGTAAACCTTCATGTGCATGTATCAGTTGGTGTGAATGGCCTTGATTCTGTAGGATATATTCTGAGCAGTGGAATTACTGGGTCAAATGGTATATCTATATCTAGTTTTTTAAGGGAGAGCCAGATTGCTTTCCAAGGAGGTTGCACCATTTTACAATCCCAACAACAGTGTAGGAGAGTTCCACTTTCTCCACAGCGTCTCCAGCATTTGTTGTTTTGTGTTATTGGGATCATGGCCAACTTTGTTGAGGTGAGATGGTATCTCATTGTAGTTTTGATTTGAATTTCTTTAATAGCTAGTGATCGTATGTCTGCATGCATTTTTTGGCTGCCTGGATCTCCTCTTTAGAGAAGTGTCTGTCCATCTCCTTTGCCCATAGCTTAATTGGATCATTTATCTCTTTCTTATCGATATTTTGTAGTACCTTAATAGATTATGGAGATCAGGTGTTGGTCTGACATATAGTTGCCAGATATTTTTTCCCATTCTGAAGGTGGCCTTTTAATTCTATTAATAAAGTCTTTGGATGAGTAAAAGTGGTTGATTCTTAGTAGTTAGTTCCCATTTATCTATTTTCTCTTCTGTTGATTGTGGTTTGTTGGACAGATTTTGAAGTCTGTCTATGTTGTGTATTAAACCTTCCATTGTTGTTCCTACTTTTTCTTGGATGAGCTTTATCATTTTAGATTTGATATTTAGGTCATTTATCCAGTTTGAGTTGGCTTTTGTATAAGGTGTAAGATATGGGTCTTGTTTCAATTTATTGCAGATGGGTATCCAATTTTGCCAGCACCATTTGTTGAAGAGATTGTTTTTACCCCATCTTAATGCCTTAGGGCCTTTGTCGAATATCAGTGGTTCATAGGAAGATGGTGCCCTCTCTGGGGCTCGATTCTGTTCCACTGATCTATCTGTCTATTTTTATACAAGTACCAGGCTGTTTTGACTACTGTGGCATTGTAATAGGTTCTAAAGTTGGGCAGTGAGAGGCCTGCCAGCGTGTTTTTCTTCAGTAGTGCATTACTTATTTGGGACTTCTTCTCTTTCCAAAGCTGATGATTTATTTTTCCATCTCATTAAAAAAATGTTACTGGAATTTGTATTGGGATTGCATTATATAAGTAGATTGCTTTGGGTAAAATAGACATTTTCATAATATTAAGTCTTCTTATCCATGAGCAGGGCACATTTTTCCATTTATGTAAGTCTCTCTTAGTTTCTTGTAGTAAGGACTTGTAGTTCTCTTTGTAAAGGTCTGTTATTTCTCTGGTTAGATTTATTCCTAGGTACTTTATCTTCGTAGGGTCTATAGTAAATGGTATTGACTTGGTGATTTCTTCCTTAATCATCTTGTTGTCAGTATAAAGGAATCCTACTGGTTTACTTATGTTTATCTTGTATCCTGAGACTTTGCTGAACTCTTCTATTAGTTTGAGTAGTTTCCTTAAGGATTCCTTGGGATTCTATGCATATACAATCTTATCATCTGCAAATAGGGAGATTTTTACTTCTTCTTTGCCAGTGCAGATGCCCTTTATTTCTTGGTCTTGTCTAATTGCTCTGGCTAGACCTTCTAGTACAATGTTGAATAGGAGAGGTGAGAGTGGGAATCCTTGTCTAGTTCCTATTCTCGATGGAAACTGTTTCAGTCTGTCTCCATTCAGGGTGATACAGGCAGTTGGCTTTGTATAAATGGCCCTTTTGGCATTGAAGAATTTTCTGTCTACTCCTATTTTGTTGAGAGTTTTTAGCATGAATGGGTGTTGGACTTTATCAAATGCCTTTTCTGCATCAATAGACAAGATCAGGTAATTCTTGTCTTTTGTGATATTTATGTGGTTGATCATATTGTTTTTCTGATGTTGAACCAGTCTTGCATCCCTGGTATGAATCCAACTTGGTCGTGATGGGTTATTTTTTGGATATGTTGTTGTGTTCTGTTGACAAGTATTCTGTTGAAGATTTTTGCATCTAGATTCGTGAGTGGTACCGGTCTGTAGTTCTCCTTTTTGGTTGGATCTTTCCCTGACTTTGGTATCAGGGCTATGCTGACTTCATAGAATGATGGAGTATTCCATCCCTTTCTATACTGTGAAACAGTCTCAGTAGTATTGGAGATAACTCTTCTCTAAAAGCTTGGTAGAATTCTGCAGTGAAGCCATCTGGACCCGGGCTTTTTTTGGTTGACAGTTTTCTGATGACTTTGTCAGTCTCTTTCTTATTAAGTTGTTCTGCTTCACCTTGTGATAATTTGGGTGTGTGATAGGAATCAAGGAGTTTGTCCATTTCCTCTAGGTTTTCACATTTGTTGGAGTACAGTCTTTCATAGTATCCAGTTATGATATTTTTTATTTCCGTTGGATCTGTGTGACAATGGCCCTTTCATTTCTTACCGGGTTTATTTGTTTCCTTTCCTGTTTTTCTTTAGTGAGTTTAGCTAATGGTTTGTCAACTTGATTTATCTTTTCAAACAACCAGCTTTTGATCATTTCATTTTTTTCAATTGTTCTTCTGTTCTCTAATTTGTTTAGTTCTGCTCTGATCTTTAGGATCTGTTTTCTTCTGGTGCCTGAGAGGTTCCTCTGTTGTTCTCTCTCTACTTGTTCGGGCTGTGATTTTGTTTCTTCCTTCCTTCCAAATGTGTGTATTCATGGAGGTAAACTGACTTCTGAGCACTGCTTTGGCTGTATCCCATAGGTTCTGGTAGGAAGTGTTTTCGTTCTTATTGGAATCTATCAATTTATTTATTTCATCTTTGATTTCTTCTATAACCTGTGGCTTTTTTGAGCAACATGTTGTTCAGTTTCCATGAGTTCCACTTTCTAGCTATGTTTTTTTCTGCTATTGATTTTGACTTTTATGGCTTTATGATCTGAGAAGATGCTTTGCATTAATGCAATGGTATGGATTTTGTTGAGAATTGCTTTATGTAGTAACACATGATCTACTCTGGAGAATGTTCCGTGTGTACTGGAGAAGAAGGTGTAGCTGTCCGCTGATGGATAGAAAATTCTGTACATGTCAATGAGATCTAGTTGGTTAATTGAGCTTTTATTTGTTTTATATCTTCAAAGGTATGTACAATGTTGGTGTGTGTTATGGATAAATTGTGTTGCCTGTCAATCTTTCTTGAGATACTGGAGAGATTAAAAAAGCAAGGAAAAGAGGCAAAGATGGGAAAAGATTGACACCAAAGCCACCTGGAGATCTCCAAGGAACCAAGAAACAGAAGCTAAAGAGACAAGGATTCTCCCCCAGAGGTCATACTAGATCCTTAACTGTTAAAGTTGTCTACTTGTAGTATTTCAGTTATAGCAGCCCAAGATAACTAAGACAATGTGTATATTTGTACTGAGAACAAAAAAATACATACAAAGAAATATGCTCAGTAACCCTTCCTTTCTTTCTTATGTATGGATTACTGCAAAGAACATCTTACTACAACCCATAAAACAGAGTTAGACCACATATACTTCTCTGAACTCAAGTATAGTGACAATTGTGAGGATGATGCAGGACCTACAAGTATTTCATTCCCATGTATATATGTTGGGTCCCCGTAGGTGAGTACTTACTTGACAGCACCTAGCAACAACAGCAGTAACAGATAGTCAATGGCTGAACAACTTTTAGATTCTCAAAGAACTCTTGTGATTTCTTTGATAATTTCTCAAGTCTAAATATATTTGTTGTCCCACTCAGATGAATTTGTTTAGAATAGCGCTTTGCTAATCCTCTGAAATATGAAGATTCCACATGGTAAAATAAATTACACTTAAATGCATTTAACTTAGGATTTATTTAAATGTCTAAATATATATTACTCTGGTTAGAAATATGTTAGAAACTTCAGAGGGTTGAGCGCATGTATAACCATTCCTTTCTGTTACAAATTAGCTGAAATAATAGGTACAATATTTACTTAAATATTAGTAATTAAATGCATACACAAAAATTGCTGGAAGAAATTAAAAGGCTCTGCAACAAGCAGGAAGCCCCTGGTAATAAGGTGGGGCTCAATCTCTGGGGTCACTGACAGCTAATTCTGTACATGAGCCTGGGATTGGGACTTCTGTCTCTGCCTGGGCTGCAGAAAAGCACCTACATCACCTGAAAAGGGAGCAGAACTGTGCTCTTTGCAAGCTCCTGTCCACCAGTATCTGAAGTTCTACCATTTTTAAGATTTCAAGTAACCCAATACTGCTGTATCATTTTTGCAGCTGTGGTCAAATTTCCTTTTGAGATGGTGGCAGAGCACAGATGACCATCCAAATTCCAACCATTCCATATTTGTGTAAGAAAGGTAGACTAGGGTAGTGGTGAATAGTGAAGGCTGTAGAGTCAGATTATTATCAAAGATTAAATTCCAGCCCTGTAACTTAGAGCGTGTAACTAGGGCTTTAGTTTCATCATCTGTAAAATAAAAATAATAATAGCAACTAAGGGGTACAGTGGTATGAGATAGAATGTTTTAACAATTTGAAGTCAAGTCATGTCAAGTTTGCTATTATTGGTATTATGACCTGTATACGTGAAACATCTTAAATAAGTTAAGCTTTATACATCTGGAAAACTGGTTATGACATGAAAAACTTACTTGCTTCTCTTTGTGTTCAATTTTAAATATCCTGTCTCCAATTTTTTCCCCAGACTTCTTATTCTTGAATCTTCATGGAAATCTTAGCAAACGTAGACATCACCTTTCAATGTTGGGTGATAAAATTTTTGCATAAGGTCTTTGCCTTTTGAAGATGTATTTCTCTGGAGTGGAATTTGTTAGTTTCAGCAAATTCAAGGAAATCCCTAAACAAGCTTTAGTCTCCCTGAAATGTATTCTGCTTATATTCTTATGTATGAGATCATCATTCATCACTGAGCTCAAGCTCTTCGAACTCATGGTCCAGGAGCTATGTTTGTTGTTTCCTGATTCTTCCCCTTCTTCCCAAATATCCAACCACCACATAATAACCCTGCTGATTTTATTTCTGAATATTTTTCAACTTGAACTCTCTTGTCCATCATGTTACTGTGCTCACAGACTTTTCTCACTGTGCCTCAAATGGCCACCATTCCCAGCCACCTAACCAGGCTTCCTGCCATCTGACCTGACCCCTCGAGTCCATCTGCCTCACAGCTGCCAGAAACAGCTCTCCAAGAGAAAAGCTGGCAGTGACTCTGGATCACTGCTATAGCATAAAATTTCATATTCGTGTTGTAGCATCCTGTCTCCTTGTCCAGTTTCACATGACTGTTGCTGAATTTATGGGATACAACTCACCCACCCTCCATGGTTCTTGACATGTGCGTGCATTTGCTCATGTTGGAGGTCTGCCTGCAGTGCCCTAGACTTTCCCTCACACTCCCACCTCACTCACCCATCACCACAATACCCACTGATTACTAGGTAATTTTTAAGATTTAGTTTGCTGAGTGACTCCTGTGGAAAAGCCTTCCTGAAGCCCCAATGCCAGCTTAGATGTCCTTTGTCTTGGCTTATTGGCTACTTGAGTATTTGTGTTTTGATCTTGTGAACAATTTTTTTTTTTCTGGTAAAATGACTTTCAGTCTAAACTGCTCCTGATTCTTGGCCATAACATTGGACTTAATTATTAGAATACAGTATACCTTGATTACACATTCATATTTAATAATATACCCAATACATAATGAGCATTTAAATAAATGATCTTTAATACATGTACACGAAAGCTGAAAATACATAATTTATCTACTATCACTATTTCTGTATTTTAAATTAAAGAAAAACTGATTGTCAGCTGTGCCATGATACAATACTAGTGCTAACAGATTTTTTTTTGAAGAGGTTGTTATTAATTAAGAAATCTAACAAATTCTAAGAATAAAACTGCTGAGCAGTTTTTGGCTCTTGTTTTCTTTTCCACCAGTCTCTCCATCTATTTGCAGGTACAGAAGGTGATAGGCAGAATGCCCTAATTCACTGACCACTTAACTACGTAATGTCACAAACCAATAAAAACCTGTGTCCAATGCCCTCATCCCCTGCACGCTGGGCTTTTGCCTGTGTTGTTAGCTATAAAGTAAGATGGCTTCGTTTCTGCAAAGAGGAAGAGATTTATAACAGTTTACAGAGATTATAGAGACAAATTATATCTGTGTTATGTAGCAGGAAGATATAAAATACATAGAGTCTATTTCTAATATTTACTGTAATTAAGTTCTATAAAGTCACTGAGATCAGTGAAATAGTGAATAATGACTATGCTCCTAGAGAAAGAATAATGACTATGCTCCTAGAGAAAACACAGAGTTAGGTTCCAATCAGCTTCTGGTCACATTTTCTATATAGTAAAAAAGACCTAAAATCAAACCCACTGCTGCTGAGGGGATTTTCACTCATAGTGACCCTATAGGACAGAGTAGAACTGCTCCATAGAGTTCCCAAGGAGCACCTGGGGGATTCAAACTGCTGACCTTTTGGTTAGCAGACGTAACATTTAACTACTACACCACCAGTGTTTCCACCTATGCAGTATAGTAATGTAAATAAGTCCTATCAAACTTTTTAAAAACATTAAACATTTAAAGTTTTATGAAAACATTAACTATTGATGGAGTGACAGAATGTGTGGTGGGCAGTAGAGTGTGTGGTTTAACCACTAGACCTTAACTTGGCACATGAAAATTGAGAAGGAGGTTGATGGAATGGTCAAATCTTGCTCTTCCACAGTCTTCTTTTTCTATATAACACTTGCTGTTATTATTAGTTGCTGTCAACTTGGCCCCCAACTCATGGCTACTCCCTGCACAATGGCATGAAACTCTGCCAAGTCTTATGTAATCCCCATCACTGGTTGGAGATCTGACTGTTGTGATCCACTGCATTTTCACTGACTGATTCTTTGAAGTAAATTTCCAGGCCTTTCTTCCTAGCCCTTCTTAGCAATTTTATGTTTCAAATGCACATAGATTAATTCACGTATTATTTTTCTCATTCTCTCCATTAAAATTCACATAGTGTACTCCGGAAAAAAAAAAGTACATTTGTTTCTCTGTCTACAATGAAAATTCTTTTTGTGTTTAATTTCTGAATCACTGTTGCCCATTATTAAATTAATCTATATTTTAAAATGAGACTGAAATTGGAGGACGCATTTCTCCCCAGCAAAAAATGTAACAGAAACAGTTTTGTGGATTTACAGCTTAGATTTTAATTTATAAATTGTAAGTTAATGTAACTTAATAAAAGAAGAATTTTATTCAGATTCAAAAAATTTCCAAATGGAAGGCATCATAATGAAAGCTGGAAATGATATTTCAAAGTTAGAAAGAAGCCTGAGCTGAAACACGAATAGATAGATGTGCACCAGCGTTTACGGTTGCACTGTTCAGAAGAGCAAAAAGATGGAATCAACCTAGGTGCTCTTCAACAGATGAACGGATTAGCAAACTGTGATTATGTGAGGACTGCAAATTCAGTTCACAAACTCATCCTTAGAAAAAGTGCTACATTATCCCATTGCTGCATATCTTTATGATCACCTTCAAAGTACTCCCCTTGCGAAGCTATGCACTGACACCGGTGCCTCGTTCACCCTTCAGAGCAATTTTGGAACTCTTTTTCTGGAATGGCCATCAGAGTTGTTGTTTTATTATCCTTGATATCCTGAAAGTCACCAAAATGTGTTCCTTTCAATATTTCCTTTATCTTTGAGTAAACAAAAAGTCACTGGGGCCAGATCAGATGAGTAGGGAGGCTGTTCCAACAGAGTTATTTGTTAACTAGCTAAAAACTCCCTCATAGAAAACTGTACAGCTGAGTTCATGAATTTGCCACCTTGCCACTGTGGACAGTGACCTCTATAGAAATAGTTCCAAAATTGCTTTGAATGTTGAACCATCAGTGCGTAGCTTCCCAAGGGGAGAACTTCGAAGACGACCACAGTGATACTCAGCACTGAAGTATGTAGCACATTTTCTCGGATGAGTTTGTGAACTTAATTGGCAGTCCTTGTATAATGAATGCATCACTGGTATTGTAAAGTTCTGCCATACTACTTCCAGTGTCATCTACGTCATCAAGGCAATACTTTCCAGCTATGGGTCTTTCTTTTTTGTTTCCAACTTTCATATTCAATAACCAATAATTCTCAACACATCTTGATTGCATGTGAATTTGTCATTCCTGTTGTAGTAAACCACGTGATTTTCCAATTCAAATGACCAATACTGGCCCAGTTAGTCTCACTAATATCTAGAATAATAATCTTCAAGTGTTCTGTTTCAGTTTTCACAACTTCCAGTTTTCTTGATTTATACTTCTTAGATTCCACATTTCAAATATGAATGGATATTTGCAGCTCTTTCTTCTCACTTTGAGTCATGCCAAATCAGTAAATGAAAGTTCAAAAAGCTTTACTGCACCCAAAGCATTAAGATTACTTGACCGACTTTGTGGAGGCAACTCTTCCCCAGGTGTCTTTTGAGTGCCTTCCAACCTGAAGACTCATATTCTGACACTATATCAGACATTGTTCCGCTGCTGTTTGAAAATTCTCATTGGTTAATCATTTTGGAAATAGATTGTCTGGTCCTTTTTCCCAGTCTGTTTTAGTCTGTAAGTTCCACGTAAGTCTGTCTGCCCTGGGTGGCCTTACCAGTGTATGAAATACTGGTGGCATAGCTTTCAGCATCACAACATATGCAAGTCATTGTAGAATGACAAACGTACAGATATGTGGTGGATATTTGTGCATAAAGCCACCAATGTTATTTCTTTTTCTTACTACCTTTTGTGTCTGAATTATTCCAATTAGCTTTTGATTTTCAGAAACATTAGCCCTAGGATTACAGGATGTAAGATTTTTTTTCAGGGCAAAGATAACTCTCAGGTCACATATACAGAGCTTAATGTGGGAATATGAAACTCTGGGTAAATCTCTCTTTTCAAAAATTTTATTATACTTTAGATAAAAGTTTATGCATCAAATTAGTTTCCCACTCCATAATTAATATAGAAATTGTTCAATGACATTGATTAAAATGCCTGCAAAACATCAGTATTCTCATTATTTCCACCCTGGATTCCCCTTTATCCATTTCCCTGTTCCTTCTTGCCTTCCCATCTTTGTTACTGGATGTATGTGGCTCCATTGGTCTCATATAGACGATTATTCTCAGAAGCATGTTTCTCACAGGTATTATTGTTTATTTTGTAGGCCTGTGTGTAACCGTAGAGTAGCTAAATCTAAAGGAAAAAATAATCACATAAAGAACTGAAGAGCATATTTGAAAGGACAATTCAAGAAGACAAAGTAAACTATTACAGTGAACATGCTAAGATCTGGAGTTAAGAGGGGAGGGGAAAAGGGATGAGCATGCTCAGCGTTTCTCAAGCTAAAAGAACTGAAGAAAAATAATTCAAGCCTTGAGTTGAAATGTTGAATTCTATGGGCAAGATGTTGAATAACACAGGAAGCAACAAAAGAAGATGGAAGGAAAACAGAGAATAACTATTCTAAAAAAGAATTGGTTGACATTCAACTATCTGAGGGACAGTACACTATCAAGCAGCAACAGTAATGAAGAAAGGAGTCCAAACTGCACTGAAGGCACTGGCCAAAATTATGCTGGTATGGAACCTGTACATAGACTGTAAGCCAGTTGTTCAAACAGAATCAGAGAATACTGAGTGGTTAAAATCGGAAAAAGAGTGCACCACAGCTGGGTCCAGTCTCTGTATATTTTCAGTCTATATGCTGAGCAAATAATTTGAGAAACCAGACTATACGAAGAAGGCAGTATCAGGATTGGAGGAAGTTTCATTAACAACCTGCAATGTGCAGATGATACAAATTTGCTTACTGAAAGTGAGAAGGATTTGAAGCATTTATTGATGAAGATCAAAAACCACAGCCTTCAGTATGGACTACACCTCCGCATAAAGAGAACAAAAAGTCTCACAGCACCAATAATCAACACCGTGATAAATGAGGACTGTATAGAAGTTGTCAAGGATTTCCTTTTACTTGCATCCACAATCAACATCCATGGAAGCAGCAGGCAAGAAGTCAAAAAAGCATTGCTTTAAGCAAATATGGTACAAAAGACCTCTCTAAAGCACTAAAAAACAAACAAAATGACACTTTGATGCCTAAGGTGTGCCTGATCCAAGCCATGGTATTTTCAGTCATCTCATATACAGGTGAAAGATAGACAATGAATAAGGAAGAATGAAGAATTGATGCTTTTGAGTACTGAGTATACCACTGTCTTAGCTAGAAATACCACAAGTTGATGGCTTTGAAAAGAGGAATTTTGTTTGTCACAGTCCAATAAGCTGAAAGTACAAATTCACGGTTTCAGCTTTAGGGCAAGGCTTTTTCCATTGGTTCTTGAAGAAGGTCTTCGTCATCCATCTTCCCCTAGACTGGAAGCTTCTGATGAACAGGAACCTCAGTCCTTTCCAAAGGACATGCTCAGCTCCTGGCACTGCTTTCTTTCTTGATGATACGAAGTTCCCAAATCTCTCTCTAGCTTATTTACATTATATTTCAAGAGACTACCACAAGGCACAAAACAATCTTACACATTCAGTCTTGCCCCAACAATACAACTGACACCCATTTTCCTTCATTGACATCGTAGAGGCAGAGTTTATAACATGAAGAAACATCACACAATATCATGCATCATGGTGCAGCTGAAAACCACACATGTATTTTTGGGGAACACAATTCAATCCATGACAACCATGGGCTGTTAGATGAACAAACAATTTTGCCCTGGAAGAAGTACAGTCAGAATTCTCTTTAGAGACTAGGATAGTGAGACTTCATCTCATGTAGTTTGGACATGCTATCAGGAGGGACCTATTCATGGACAAGGACATAATGCTTGGTACAGTAGAGGGTCATGGAAAAGGGAAGCCCCTCAGTGTGATGGACTAACACAGTGCCTGGAACAACAGGCTCAAACACAGCGACAATTATGACCATAATGCAGGTCCAGGAAGCACTTCAATCTGTTGTACATATGGTTGCTATGCTGCAGATCTGACAAGAGAATACCTAACAACTATTATTTGGCTGAAAGGTGTCTTAGGGTTATAGTGTCAGGAGTTCCTCCAGTCTCTATCAGACCAGTAATTCAGGGTTTTTTTAATGAATTTTATCTTTTTTATACGTATTTTCTCATGCTGTTACAGAGAACTTTATTGTTTTCCTGGTTAGAGTAGCAGTTGGTGGTGACCGGGCTGTTCTTCTGAGCTCAGGCTAGTGTAGGCTGTGGTTCCTGTGGCCCATTAGTGCTGTGGAATGTTTCCTTGAGTCTTTAGTTTTCTTCATCCTCCTTTGCTCCAGAAGGGGAGAGACCAATAGTTGTATCTTAGAAGGCCACTCTCAAGAGTTTAAGAACTCAGATGCTTCTTACCACAGTGGGATATGGAACCAGGTCTTTGTGAACTATATTATGCGAATCGGTCTAGAGGTGCTTCCCCAAGACTTTGGTTCTTAGCATTTACATCTTGTAGATGAGTCCCACGAGGTATTTGTAATATCTGAGATGTTTTCATAACTATTCCCCTATGTGCTCTATTTTACATACGAATGTATGTGCAATACATACAAATACATATGTAGAAATATCCACAATCATATCTATATACACATATGGATGTACTCCTGTATAACCTCCCACGCTTATTTTCCATACATATCTACCTATGTATCAACTCACAAATTATTTTTTTACTTTGTTGCATATTTGTATGTTATAATCATTGCTATAAACTCCCAAACAAAACCCACTGCTCTTGAGTTGATTCCTACTCATAGCAATCCTTTAGGACAGAAAACTGCCCCCATAAAGTTTCCAAGGAGTGCCCAGTGGATTGTAACTTGAAACCTTTTGGTTAGCAGCTGCAGCACTGAACCACTATGCTACCAGGGTGTTCCACATAGTTGGTCTTTATTCTTGCATACTTAGTGTCTTCCTTTGTCTTGCTCTCATTGTGCTGATTTCCTCTAAGTTATGTACACACAGTCCTAGGATATAAACAAGATTCTTTTCCAATTGCATCTTTAACAGTTTCAAAATCCAATAATTTTGTGCTTGAATTTTTTCTATTATCATTTGTTTTCATTAATAGAATTATGATGGGTCATGGAATATGTTTAAAGTTTTGGTTTATACTATGGATTTTGAGGAACATGTAGGGAGTTCTCAGGTACCATGATTGGTGAGCACCCATCCATCCCATCAGTCCAGGTTGCAGATTGTATTGTGGGGTAACTTCCACTAGGACACATAGGGTGCCTCTGGTTTTCCAAATATGACATGCAAAAAAACAACAACAACAAAAAAAAACCTCACCAGTGTTCCATAGCAAAGTAAACCTTGTGTATGTACTTAGAGGGCTAATCTAGATGTACAAAAACTAAGCAACAAAATTTTAGCCTATCGCACTTCCTCACACTTAAGTTCTTTCAAAGCTATTCAATTTCAGTAAACTTTTCTTTCACCTTTCTCCATTACACAAGCTACCGGTGGAGGTCAGTAAATTTACTTCAGCTGGAAACATAGACTCCCAAGAAATCTGAGAGCTGGAAAAAGTAGATGGGAAATGATATACCTCAAGTGTCCTTTAAGAGCTAAAAATTTGTAAGAAAGTCAAAAGACGGTGGTGCCCAGCTCTATAGTTGTGGCACTCTGCACAAAGATGGTGGCACTTCATTCAAAGGTAGCAGTGCACTGCTCAGAGATGGTAGTTAAACATGATGCTTTGTTTTGGGAGTTTTCTCAAACCATTGTGATCTGCCTATTTAAGTGGTTTGCACAGTATGTTTGCACTGTATTCTAATTTCTTGTTTTATTTTGCTTTTGAATGTGAAAACAGGCTGGTCGTGTGAGCTATTTTGATTATTGGTGCCTTTGAGGCTCTAACATCCTGTCCCCAGCTGGTGAGAGCTGTTACTAGGCAGATGAGCCCAGACATCCACTTAGTTTCTTCTAGCACTCAGCTCAGGTGCCCAGCTTTTTGATCATTTAACTATATGTTGCAAGCTCTCTCCTACATTCCTAGATAGGCAGGGGTGTTTGGTGTAGGTACAGGTATGTGTCTTCATTCACTGAGAAAGGCAGGGGCTGAGAGTCTTCCATGAGTGTCTGTGAGGAAGATGTGTCCCATTATACTGAAGCCTTGGCAAAGGAACTGTTTCTGCCCTGAGTTCCCTGTTTAGAGGAGCTGGCAGATGTTTTTTTTTCCACCTTTATTCATTAAATTATTCCCTCTCTGAATCTAGGCGAATGGCTTGGGGTGAGCACAAAGACTCCTACTTCTGGCACAGGTAATGGTGTCAGACTCCCAGCCAGACACAGTACAGAGATGGGAGGGGGAAGTTCTGGGAAGAGGGAGAGAGGTTTATCCTGACAGCAAAATGTAAGTCCTTGTGTGGCAGATTAGACATAATTCATCTAGCTTTTGACCATCGAATGCTGTCTTTCACTGATTCAGGAGGCATGAATAGGTCAGCTGTTCCTGGATCTCTCCTTTTATGGAAGGCATCTTCTGAAATCCACTGTTTCCACTCGTCACTCTCACTGCTGCTGATCTGTCTGTAGGGTGCAGACTCCCATCGGGTTAGGTCTGGCCAGTTCTAGATATTTCTAGACATTCTCTCCTTTGCTGACATTCAGTACAATTAATCAACTTTCCCTTTGATATTCAAGACTCCTAGAATGTCATACACAATCAATTAACTTATGAGAGGGGCTCTTTGTTGTTAGTGGAACATGACACCTTGAATATATGAAGTCTGATAATTACATTGGTGAACTCATCCTGGAAAAAGTGTATATACGTAATTGCTGAATATCACTATGGTCACTTTCAAAGTACTCCCTTTGGAAAGCTATGCACTAACCCCAGTGTGTAGGCTACCTTTCAAAGCAATTTTGGAACTCTTTTTCTGGAATGGCCATCAGAGCTATCATCTTATAACCTGATGTCCTGAATGTCATCAACATGTCTTCCTTTCAATATTTCCTTTATCTTTGGGTAAAGAAAAAAGTCATTGAGGGGCCAGATCAGATGAGTAGAGAGAGTGTTCCAAAACAGTTATTTGCTTACTGGCTAAAAACTCCCTCACAGACAACTATAAAACTAAGTTCACGAACTTGTCACCATATCACCATGCACAATGGCCATTCCAGGAAGAGTTTTAAAATTGCTTTGAAGTGTGGACTAGGCACTGGTATCTGTGCATAACTTCCCAAAGGCAGTACTTCGAAGACGACTGTAGTGATATTCAGGGATGAGGTATGTAGCCCTTAGACAACTAAGTTCTCAGACTTAATTATCAGACCCTGTATGTGGTTCTCCCCATCTTGACAATAATCCAATCTCACACATCATGTTCCTGAAAGGATACACTATGCCTCTTTTAAGTCTACCACTCTAAGTCTTTGACTGATAGTTTTTCAAATTCCAGTAACCATGAAAAATCACTCAAACTATAAAAAGTCAGGTCTACTCCTGTTTTGCTGTGTTGGCCTTGACAACTGTTTTGAAACATTTCAAAGTGAGGGCAATGTTATATAACATTAAAGGACAAATACAAGTTACATGTAAATCATAAGATCACATCTTAGGGACTTCATTTGTTACTTTTCCTTTCACCAAAGTTAACACATAAGTAGTGTAGTAGTTAAAAGCTTGGCTGCTAACCAAAAGGTTTGTAATTTGAATCCATTGGCTATTCCCTGGAAAACATATGGGGTTGTTCTACTCTGGCCTATAGAGTCCCTATGAGTTGGAATCAACTCTTTGACAAGTTTGGTTTTTAGGTTACTATCTCCTTAGTAATTCTCCTCCTTTTACCCCACCTTATCCCAGGTAGCCACCAAATAATGTTTCTTTCTGTCTGTAAATCTTTTTTTTGACTTTTTATATTAGTGGTCTCAAGCAACATTTGCCACTTTCTGATTGACTTATTTTACTCAAGACAGTGTCCTCCAGATTCATGTATATTGTGAGGCATTTCAAGGATTCATCATTATTTTTAATTGCTGTTTGATATTGCATGATGTGTATGTACCATAATTTGTTTATCCTTACATCTGCTAATGAGCACTTAGATTATTTCCATCATTTTGCTATTGTGAATAATGGTACAGTAAACATGAGTGTGTGTATTTGTTCGTGTCATAGCTTTAATCTCTTTAGGATATTTCTCTAGGAGCAGGATTGCTGAGTTATATGTTTTTTTCTATTTCTAGCTGCTTAAGGAGAGCCATACTGTTTTCCATTGGTGATGTACAATTTATATTCCCACCAATACTGTATAAAAGTTCCAAACTCCCCACAATATCTCCATGATTGTTTGTATTTGGTTGTAACTGGGGTGTAATTGGGGGCGGCTAAGGGGAGGGCAGTGATCAGTGCCAATAATGCTGGGGTGAGATGGTATTCATGGTGGTTTTGATTTGCTTCTCTCTAACAGCTAATTAAAATCCTGGTAATGTACTAGTTAAGAGTTATAAAGATCCGAAGTTTAAATCCACAAAATGTTCCTTGGAAAAGCTATGGGGAGGTTCTACTCTGTCCTATAGGGCCATTATGATTTAGAATCAAAGCAATGGCAGTAGTTTTTTTTTTTTTATGGCTAATAAGTCAGAATTTACTTGATAGCAGTTTTTGCTTTTGGTATCTAATGATCATGAGATACCTTCATGTGTTTATTAGCAACCTAAATGTCTTCTTTGATAAATTGTCTATTGATGTCCTATGACCACTTTTTTAAATTGTGTTGTTTGTCTTTAGTTGGTGAGGAATTGAAGTTTTCGATAAATTTTAGAGATTAGACCATTGTCAGATATATCATTGCCATTTTTTTTCCAGTCTGTGGGTTCTCTTGTTACTCTTTTCGAGAAAACTTTTGATGAGCACATTGATTTAAATTTTAGGAGATCTCAGTTATTTATTTTAATCTTGTATTGCTTTTGCAATTTTGGTTATATTTGACAGTCTATGCCATAAATTAGGGCTACCTGCTTTGTCCTTATGTTTTTGTCTATGAACTGTACAGTTTTAAATTTTACATTTAGGTCTTTGATCCATTTTGAGTTAGTTTTTGTGTATTGTGTGAGGTATAAATCCTACTTTGTTTTTCTGCAAAGGAATATCCACTTTTGCCAGCACCATTTGTTGGAAACTATATCTGTCCTATTTAGTGGACCTCAATCCTTTGTCAAAAATCAGCTCCACATAGGTGGATGGATTTACCTCTGGGTTCTCAATTCTTTTCCACAGGTCCACATTCTGCTGTTGTGCCAGTACCAGGCTGTTTTGGATGCCATAGCTATGTAGTGGATTCTGAGACAGGGAAGTGTGAGCCCTCTCGCTTTGTTTTCTTCTTCTGTAATGCTTTATTAATCTGGGGCTCATTTCATAGAAACTTGTAGATTTTTTTTTTTCTTTTCATCAAAGGATGTCATTGGGGAATTTATATCAGAAATTATTTCTGTAGATCACTTTGGGTAACACTGACATTTTAACAACTGTAAGCTTTCCTATCCATAACACCTTGAATACCAATGACTGAAGACCAGAAGAGTTGTTGCATGATACCAAGGACACCACACCTGAAGAAAGAAAGAGGGCATTACAAAGACAGGAGAGAAAGAAAAGACTTAAATGGATTTCAGAAGTGACTCAGAAACTTTTTCTTGAACATCAAATAGCTAAAGCAAAAGGAAAAACTGATGAAGTAAAAGAGCTGAACAGAAGATTTTTGACGGGCAGTTCAAGAAGGCAAGGTAAAGTATTGTGATGATATGTGCAAAGACTTGGAGATAGAAAACCAAAAGGAAAAAATATACTCAGAATTTTTGCAGCTGAAAAAACTGAAGAAAAATTCAAACCTCCAGTTGTAACACTGAAGGATTCTAAGAGGAAAGTATTAAAAGAGGAAAGAACCATCAAAAGAAGATGAAAGGGAAGTGCAGAGTCACATAACAAAAAGAGCTGGTCAGTATTGAACTGCTTCAGGAGATAGCACGTGATTAGGAACTGACAGCAATGAAAGAAGTCCAAGTCACTCTGAAGGCATCAGAGAAAAACAAGCCTCCAGGAATTGACAGAATATCAATTAAGAATTTTCAACAAGTGGATGCAGCCCTGGAAGTGCTCATATGTCTATGCCAAGAAATTTGGAGACAGCTACCTGGTCAACCAACTAGAAGAGATCCATATTTGTGCCTGTTCCTAAGAAAGGTTATCCAAACAAATGTGGAAACTATAAAACAATGTCATTATTATCACATGCAAGCAAAATTTTGCTGAAGATCATGCAAAAGCAGCTGCAGCAGTATGTTTACAGGAAACTGACAGAAATTCAAGCTGTATTTAGAAGAGGATGTGGAACCAGAGATATTACTGCAGATGTCAGATGTACCCTGGCTGAAAGCAGAGAATGTCAGAAGGCTGGGTACCTGTGTTTTATTGATTATGCTAAAACATTCAACTGTGTGGATCATAACAAGTTATGAATAACATCGTGGAGAATGGGAATTCCAGAATACTTAATTGTGCTCATGAAAAATCTGCACCTGGATCAAGAGGCACGCAGAACAAGGGGATACGATATAGTTTAAAGTGGGAAAAGATTCGCATCAGGTTGATAACTTTTCACCATACCTGTTCAATCTGTGGAAACCCTGGTGGTGTAGTGGGTTAAATGTCATGTCTGCTAACCAAAAGGTTGGCAGTTCAAATATGCCAGGGGCTCCTTGGAAACTCTATAGGGGCAGTTCTATTCAGACCTCTACAGTCGCTATGAGTCATACTTGACTCGACGGCAATGGGTTTGGGGATATTCGATCCATATAACCAAAAACCAAACCCAATCCCTTTGAGTTGATACTGACTTATAGCAACTCTATAGGACGGAGGAAAACTGCTCCATAGATTTTCCCAGGAGTACCTCATAAATTTGAACTGCCCACATCTTGGTTAGCAGCCATAGCACTTAACTACTACACCACCAGGGTTTCCTTCGTCTGTACACTGAGCAAACAATCCAAGAAACTGAACTATATGAAGAATAATGGGACATTAAGGTTGTAGAAAGACTTAGTCACAACCTGTGTTATGCATATGGTACAACTCTGCTTCTGAAAGTGAAGAGGACTTGAAACAGAGGTAAAGATGGAAGACCGCAGCCTTCAGTGTGGCTTATACTTCAACATAACAAAACCTAAAATCCTCACCAGGAAACAATGAGCAACATCGTGATAAACACAGAAAAGACTGAGATTATCGAGGATTTCATTGTTTGTGGATCCGTGATGAACTTCCGTGGAAGTAGCAGTCCAGAAATGAAAAGATGCATTGTATCAGGCATATCTGCCACGAAAGTTTTCTTTCAAGTGTTGAAAAGCTAAGATGTGACCTTAAGACTTAAGGTGTGCCTGACTCAAGCCATGGCGTTTTCAGTTGTTTCATAGGCTTGTGAATGCTGGACAGTCAACAAGGGAGACTGAAGAAAACCTGGTGCCTTTGAATTGCGGTGTTGGCAAAGAATATTGAAAATATCACAGACTGCCTTGAAAGAAGTACAACCATAATGCTCCTTAGAAGCAAGGATGGCAAGACTTCGACTCACATACTTTGAACATGTTTATCAAGAGGGATCAGTCCCTGGAGAAGGACATCATGGTGGGTGAAAAACAGAGTCTGCAAAAAAAAGCAGACACTCAGTAAGATGGGCTGACACAGCAGCTGCAGTAATGGGTTCAAGAATAGCAATGACTGTGAGGATGGTGCAGGACCAGGCAGTGTTTTGTTCTGTCGTGCACAGGTCCACTATGAGTTGGAACTGACTCAAGGCCACCAAAGGACAGCAACAACATCCATGATCATGATATGGTTTTCATTTATGTAAGTCTCTTTTGGTTTCTTGAATTCAAGTTTTTAGATTTCTTTGTGTTTTTTAGGGTTGAGTCGGATCTGACTCGACGGCACTTGGCTTTGCTTTGTGTTTTTTATGGCCTCGGTTAGATTTATTTCTAAAAAGCTTTATGGGGGGGCATTAATGTCATAACTTCAAGCAGTGCACCTCTTTTTCATCCTGAATGGATGGAGAAATGCCCAAATGTATGATTGTATACTGATTCATGTACTGTGGGTAATGGCTTGGCTAGATGATCAGGGACGTGGAAGGAACGTGATTAGAAAATTGGAGATAAAGTGTCATAGACTGAATTGTGCCCTCCCCACCCTCCCAACCCCAAGACATGTGTGTAAGCATCCCGCTATGCCATGATTCCTGGTATTGTGTGAGGTTTCTAAATGCCATAAATGCTGCTTCTATGGCGTTTATGCTGGAGAACGGGTAGTAGTTTTATTGGCGGGGAAGGACTCAGCTTGTAACACGGTATTGTGACTTGAGGCCATCACTTGGAGTATAAAGCAAATGTAAGTAAGCAGAGATTTGGGGAGCCTCAGATCAATCAAAAGCAATTCCAAGAGCTCAGCATGTCTTTTGGAAAGGCCTGGTCCAGGGGAAAATTGATGAAACAGATCTTCCTCCAGGCCCAAGAGAAAGCCTTGCCTGAAGCTGATATCCTGAATTTGGAATTTTAGCCTCCTTGACTATAACAATGGAAAACTTCTCTTTATATATACATATAGGGCGATTAAGTGAAAGTATAAAATCCTAATCAATTTTGCATCCCCATCTACCTGCAGCTCCTTCTACTGTCCTTGCTTGGTGACAGCCCACTCCTCCTTCTCATTCTATACTTGTTGTAACCTCCCAACAATTTCCTGTCCTCTCCTGTTTTCTCCCTTCTAGAAAGAAGCCAGTAGGACAGCATCCTATAAATGCATAGAAACATAAAGTACTTACATCTTATGGTCACAATGTGTCTCCAAGTCCAATCTATTTTTGTCCAAGGAGTTAACTTCGGCAGTGGTTTCTGGACAGGGGCAGCAGTAGGTCTAGAGGGCATTCACCCAGGGGATCCCCCAGGCCATCAAACAGTTAATTGCAGTCATTATTAGAGTTCTTGAGCTGCACTGCTCCTTTTCTTGTGTTTCTCCAGGGACTCAGCATTGTGTGCCCCATTATGGCTGTCTTTGGTTGTGGCCAGGCACCATGTGTTACTTCTGGTCATATGTTGATACAATCTCCCATTCCCATGGGTCTTTCTGTCTCCTGAGCTCTTTTTTTACCTCGTGGCTTTGTTATTCTCAGTCAGCATCTGTTCCAGATTAGTTGGGACCATTTGGTGTACCTCAGACAGCAGCTTGCTAGCTTTTAAGACTCCAGATACTACTCAAACTAGCTACTCTATCCTTGCAGTACTGGGTGAGATGAGAAGAGTTTTCAGTTTATGGTGAAGCCCAGTTAAGTTGATCCACTTTCTATTATGTGATGTCACTGCTTTCATCTAACCAAATTTCAATCCACCATCTAATTGATGACGAGCTCTCTCCCTCCCTGTCCACCTTTGTAATGGTCGAAGAGTCTTTTCTTCTGTATGTAGGTCTATTTTTAAGTCTTTATAGTAGGAATTTCATACAATACTTGGTCATGATGCATATTTTTGATGTTGTTGTTATGAACCAACTCCTTTACTTATTTGTTCTTTTTCTAAAATTCTTGGACCCAGAAATCACACGTTAACTTGTAGGAGCCATCTCAGGGAATCCCTATTTGGATGAGAATCAAGAATGTCCGGATCCAAGATCCTGATGAATATCTCCAAAAGACCCCTGAGGTCCTCAGATAGGTGCCCTTTCTTCTCCTGCCCCCGCCTTATCACTCACAGTTTCCCTGGCGTTCGCACCTGCACCTGCATGTAGCCCCTCCCATCCTTAAATATCTCGACCCCACTTGAGGGTTTTGGACAGGCTGGGAGAATGAAAGTGCTGCCTGTCCCCCATGTACACAGAAAACAATAGACGTTCGATAGCTTACCCAAATCCCTATCTCAGCAATTGATTTCAGTGGTAGGTAGCCACAGAGCTCAGACCTTTGCCTCGTAACACACGCAAAGTACACAAAGAACCAAAAATGACCAATGCTGTTGAAGATTAGAATAGTAATTATCCTTGGATGTTGGGATACAGTGAATGGAGGATGACATGAGGGGGCACTCGATCAACAGGAAGCACAGGTGGGGGATACGTGTCCCTACCAGTCTAGAAATAGTACCACGTTATCTAGTGAATTTGAACATGGACCTATCATATAGACCCACAGTTCCTTTCTTCTTTGTATATCTGAAACATTAGAGATAGATTTTTGCAACACTGTTCAGAGTAACATAGTTTGTGATGGTAAAAACTGCGCTCAGTCTCTGAATGCCAGGATGACTAAGAGGTGAAATGCTCATACACTGGAACTATTACACCTCTGTGGGGATGAAAAAACCAAAGGTATGTACATGAGTGAAATACTAGTGCAGTTTTCACCTTAAAAGAAGAAGAAAACTCCAGGAAAATATGTGGCTTAGTAAACAGATACAGTAAGTTTCTGAGTTACAAACATCAAGTTTATGGAAAACTCATATTTGCCCTCACTTTGAAACAATTGAAGCAACAACTAATCAAAACAAACTCTTCATCACAACCACATTCCTTTGTAGCACCTGCAGCTTTTAAATCATAGAAAAGGTTAAGAGCCTTTGCTGTACTAAAACAACAACAACAAAAACCCAATTCCACTACCATTCAGTCAATTCTGACTCATAGTGACCCTACAGGACAGAGCAGAACAGCCCCATAGAGTTTTGTTTTTTTTTAACATAACTGAGTAAAAATGTACATTCACATGTAAATTTACATGCCTCCCTATATGCAGCTTCCACTGCTCTCCCTGTCCGGTGACTGCACACTATTCCTCTCTGCTCCATACATGTCTCATCCTCCCAACAGTCTCCTTTCCCCTCCTCTCCGTCCACTACCCTTCCTCCAGCCAGAGGTCAGCAAGATGATATCCTACAGATGTATAGAACCATAAAGTGCTTCCAACATATGGTTACTCTGCATTGCCAAGTCCATTCCATTCCTGTCAAAAGAGTGGACCTTTGTTATAATTTATGGGAACGGACAGCATCAGGGCCGGGGGCCATGCTCTCAGAGGAACCCCAAAACCGCTGGACCATCAATTGAGGTTTTTTAGTGGAGATCTCATGATGCACCTCTTTTATTCTTGTGTTGCCAGTGAGGCTCCTCTCTGTGAGCTCCGTCATGGCTATCACTGGTGGTGGCCGGGCACCATCTGGTGCTTCCGGTCGCAGGTCGATGTAGGCACCCACTCTTGAGGGTCTCTCCGTCTTCTCGGTTGTCTTTACCGCATGCCATTTTGGCCCTCGGGGAGCATCCGTTCCTGCTGAGTTGGGACCATTTGCTGTGTCCTCGGATGGCAGCTTGGCAGCTTTTAAGACCCCAGACGCCACTCACCAATGTGGGGTGCAGAGAGCTCTCTTAGCAAAACGCTAGTTGTGCCAATTGGCCTGGAATTCGCCTAAGAGCATGGTCCCCCGCCCCCCGCCCCAGCTACTCTATCCTTGCAGTATTGAGTTAAGATGGAAGGAGTACTCAAGTTATGCTGAAGTCCACTTAATGTTGTTCTTGTTGCAAATGTGTGTGGTCACCGCTTTCTCCCAACTAGATTTCTAGTAACTACCTAAACTAAACCCTCCCCCCTTGCCTTCCCTCCCTCCCTCCCCTCCCTTGCAGCTGTCAAAGAGTCTTTTCTTCTATACACAAGTCTGTTTTTGAGATCTTATCATAGAGGTCTCATACAGTATTTGTCCTTTTGTCGCTGACTACTCTCACTCAACATAATGTCTTCCAGTTGAAACCAGGTTAGGAGATGTTTCCTGGAATCATCGTTATTCTTTATCATTGCGTAGAGCTCCATTGAGTATATGTACCACAGTTTACCTATCCATTCTTCTATTGTTGGGCATCTAGGTTGATTCCACCTTTTTGCTATTGTGGACTGTGCCGCGATAAACATTCTGGTGCATGTGTCCATTGGTGTGAAAGGCCTTGATTCTGTAGGATATATTCCAAGTAGTGGAATTACTGGGTCAAATGGTATATCAATATCCATTTTTTTAAGGAAGCACCAGATTGCCTTCCAAAGAGGCTGGACGATTTTGCAACCCCACCAACAGTGTAGGAGGGTTCCACTTTCTCCACAGCCTCTCCAGCATTTGTTGTTTTGTGTTTTCTGGATCATGGCCAATCTTGTTGGGGTGAGATGGTATCTCACTGTTGTCTTGATTTGAATTTCTTTAATAGCTAAAGATCGTGAACATGTCCGCATGTGTTTTTTGGCTGCCTGGATCTCCTCTTTAGTGAAGTATCTGTCCATCTCCTTTGCCCATCGCTTAATTGGATGATTTATCTTCTTGATATTTTGTAGTATCTTATAGATTATGGAGATCAGGCGTCGATCTGACATAGAGTTGCCAAATATTTTTTCCCACTCTGTGGGTGTTCTTTTAATTCTATTAATAAAGTCTTTGGATGAGCAAAAGTGTTTGATTCTTAACAGTTCCCATTTATCTACTTTCTCTTCTGTTGATTGACGTTTCTTTGACAGATTTTGGAGTCTGTCCTCGTTGTGTATTAAAACTTCCATTGTTGTTCCTACCTTTTCTTGGATGAGCTTTTTCGTTTTAGGTTTGATATTTAGGTCTTTTATCCAATTGGAGTTGGTTTTTGTATAAGGTGTAAGATATGGATCTTGATTCAGTTTATTGCAGATGGATAACCAATTTTGCCAGCACCATTTGTTGAAGAGTCTGTTTTTACCCCAGTTTAATGTCTTAGGGCCTTTGTCGAATATCAACTGTTCATAGGCAGATGGTGTCATCTCTGGGGTCTCAATTCTGTTCCATTGATCAGTCTGTCTGTTCTTGTACCAGTACCAGGCTGTTTTGACAACTGTGGCAGTGTGGTATGTTCTAAGGTCGGGTAATGAGAGGCCACCCAATGTGTTCTTCTTCTTTAGTAGTACTCTACTTATCCGGGCTTCTTCCCTTTCCAAACAAAATTGGTGATTTGTTTCTCCATCTCATTAAAAAATGATGCTGGAACTTGTATTGGGATTGCATTATATAAATAAATTGCTTTAGGTAAAATAGACATTTTCACAATGTTAAGTCTTCCTATCCATGAGCAGGGTAAGTTTTTCCATTTATCTAAGTCTCTCTTAGTTTCTTGTAGTAAGGGCTTGTAGTTCTCTTTGTAAAGGTCTGTTGTTTCTCTGGTTAGATTAATTCCTAGGTACTTTATCTTCTTAGCGGCTATCACAAATGGTATAGATTTGATAATTTCCTCCTTAACAGTTTCGTTGTTGGTATAAAGGAATCCTACTGATTTACTTATGTTTATCCTGTATCTTGAGACTTTGCTGAACTCTTCTATCAGTTTGAGTAACTTACTTATAGATTCCTTGGGGTTCTCTGCATATACAATCATATCATCTGCAAACAGGGAGATTTTAACTTTCTCTTTGCCGATGCAGACGCCCTTTATTTCTTCGTCTTGTCTAATTGCTCTGGCTAAAACTTCTAGCACAATGTTGAATAGGAGAGGTCACAGTGGGCATCCTTGTCTAGTTCCTGATCTCAGGGGAAAGTCTTTCAGTCTCTCTCCATTCAGGATGATGTGGGCAATTGGCTTTGTATAAATGGCCCTTATTGTGTTGAGGAATTTGCCGTCTATGCCCATTTTGCTAAGAGTTTTTAGCATGAATGGGTGTTGGACTTTATCAAATGCCTTTTCGGCATCAATGGACAAAATCAGGTGATCTTTGTCTTTTGTGTTATTTATGTGGTTAATCACATTAATTGTTTTCCTGATGTTGAACCAGCCTTGCATCCCTGGTATGAATCCCACTTGGTCATGATGGATTATTTTCTTGATATGTTGTTGTATTCTGTTGGCAAGAATTTTGTTGAAGATTTTTGCATCTAAGTTCATGAGTGATATCGGTCTGTAGTTCTCTGTCTTTGTTGGATCTTTCCCGGGCTTAGGTATCAGGGTTATGCTGGCTTCATAGAATGAGTTTGGGAGTACTTCATCCCTTTCTATACTGTGAAATAGTTTCAATAGTATTGGGGATAACTCTTCTCTAAATGCTTGGTAGAATTCTGCTGTGAAGCCATCTGGGCCCGGACTTTTTTGGGTTGGCAGTGTTTTGATGACCTTTTCAATCTCTTCCTTTGTGATGGGTTTATTAAGTTGTTCTGCTTCACATTGTGATAATTTGGGTAGGTGGTATGAGTCAAGGAATTGGTCCATTTCCCCTAGGTTTTCAAATTTGTTAGAGTACAGTCTTTCATAGTATTCTGTTATGATGTTTTTGATTTCTGTTGCATCTGTGGTGACAACTCCCTTCTCATTTCTAATTTGGGTTATTTGTTTCCTTTCCTGCTTTTCTTTAGTAAGTTTAGCCAGTGGTTTATCAATTTTGTTGATCTTTTCAAAAAACCAGCTTTTGGTCTTTTCAATTTTTCAATTGTTTTTCTATTCTCTAATTCATTTAGCTCTGCTCTAATCTTTATAATCTCTTTTCTTCCGGTGCCCAAGGGGTTCCTTTGTTGCTCTCTTTCTACTTGTTCAAGCTGTAGAGTTAGTTCCTTGATTTGGTTTCTTTCTTCCTTCCCGATGTGTGCATTTATGGAGATAAACAGACCTCTGAGCACTGCTTTGGCTGTATCCCATAGGTTCTGGTAGGAAGTGTTTTCGTTCTCATTGGAATCCATGAATTTCTTTAATTGATCCCTGATTTCCTCTATAACCCATGTTTTTTTTGAGCAAGATGTTGTTCAGTTTCCAAGAGTTCCACTTTCTATCTCTGTTTTTTCTGCTATTGATTTCAACTGTGATGGCTTTATGATCTGAGAAGATGCTTTGCAATAATTCAATGGTATGGATTTTGTTGAGCATTGCATTATGGCCTATCACGTGGTCAATTCTGGAGAATGTTCCATGTGCACTGGAGAAGAAGGTGTAGTTGTCTGCTGATGGGTGGAAAGTTCTGTATCTATCAATGAGGTTTAGTTGGTTAATTGTGTCAATGAGGTCTTCTGTATCTTTACTGAGCTTTTCTCTAGATGATCTGTCTAGTAATGAGAGTGGAGTGTTAAAGTCTCCCACTATTATTGTGGAGTCATCTAACTCTCTTTTCAGCATAGTCAGTGTTTCTTCGACATATTTAGGTGCTCTGACATTCGGTGCATAAATGTTTAATATAGTTAAGTCTTGCTTGTGTACTGAACCTTTCAGCAGTAAATAGTGTCCATCTTTGTCCACGATGGTGGATTTGACATTAAAATTGATTTTGTCTGAGATTAGAATTGCCACCCCTGCTCTTCTTTGTTCATTGTTAGCTTGATATATATTCTTCCAACCTTTAATTTTCAGTTTGTTCCTGTCTTTAGGTCTCAAGTGAGTTTCTTGTAGACAACATATGGATGGGTCGTGTCTTTTGATCCAAGATGACACTCAGTGTCTCTTTACTGGAGCATTCAGTCCATTCACATTCAATGTAATTATTGATAGGTATGTGTTCACTGCTGCCATTGTGATATGTTTATTTTTATGTTGATGTTTTCTCTGTTGTTCTTATTAGTCTGTTCTGAGACACTCTTTTTTGTGAGTTGATTTTTCACCTTTTTCAGAGCTGGTTTTATATTTATTGAGACTCGTGTGTTAGATTTCTTGAAATGGTATGATACAGTTTTGTTGTGCTTTACAGCTGCCCCTATGAACCCCCTTAATAAACTATTTATAAACTTTAATTACTACCAGTCTGGTCATCTTCCTCTCCATCTGGAAAGACTATAACGACTGTAGTACATCCCTCTTTTATGATGATGACACCATAGTTTTCATGATGATCACTGGATTGCTTCTTTCCAAATCAAAGCTGTGATTTACTTTGGAGCCTTCCCTAAATGAGTATTGAGTAGTGTGTCGTTCTAAAATATAAAGTTAGTGGTTTCGTTCTTCTAAGCCAAAGCCAAGAACTTCTTTCAGTATTTCTTGTAGTTTGGGTTTGGTTTTGACAAAGTCTCTGAGTTTCTGTTTATCTGGAAATGTCTTAATTTCATTTTCATTTTTGAAAGACAGTTTTGCAGGATATATAATTCTTGGTTGGAAGTTCTTCTCCTTCAAGACTTTGAATGTGTCGTGCCACTGTCTCCGTGCCAGCATGGTTTCTGCTGAGAAATCTGACGAGAGCCTACAGGGTTTCCCTCTGAATGTTAGCTTTGCCTTGAGTCTTGCTGCCTTTAAGAGTTGCTGCTTATGTTTCATTTTGTTAAGCCTGATTATAATATGTCTTGGAGTCTTTCTTTTGAGATCTATATTGGGTGGCGTACGATATGCATCTGAGATGTCTATATTCTCTTCCTTCATGATTTCTGGGAAGTTTTCTTTCAGCAGCTCAGCAACAATACTCTCTGTGTTCTCAGATGTCTCACCCTGTTCAGGGACTCCAATTAATCGAAGGTTGTTCCTCTTAATAGAGTCCCACACGCTTCTTAATGTTTCTTCATTTTTCTTGTTTCTTTTTTCTGATTTCTGCTCATAGACACTGGCATCTGTTGCTCTGTCTTCCAAGTCAGAAATTCTTTTTTCCATTTGTTCCATTCTGTTTTCTTGGGTTTGCATGGAAGCTTCTATGTCTTTGATTTTCTTCTTGATCTGTTGGATTTCAGAGTACTGGTGTTCCATCAGATCGAACAACTTGCTTAATTTTTAATTTTGTTCTGCTGCATTTTGTATAAGGTCTAGAAGGGCCCTGTATATAATCAATTTGTATTCACTTCCTGATGCTTTCATAAAAGTTTCTTCATCTGGAAAACTCCTTGGTTGCTTTGTTTGGGAGCCTTCTGAAGCCATGAGTGACTGCTTGTATGCCACAATTGTCTGTTGCTTTTTGGGTCCCATGTGAGTATATAGAGGGTGGAAGAGGTACTGTGAGGATGGATTGCAAATGTTTCTCTAGGCTGTCTTCAAATGTAAAGCAAAAGGTATCTGACCAGTTCACAAGTCAGTTAGGTTTTCAGGTATAGAGGTCCCTCTTCCCATCTGACAAAGTAAGCGCCACTGTATCCAACCCCAGATGATAACAAACTAGTTGAGAATACAGCACTGCTAATGCCCTGTTGGCCTCTGCTGACAGGGCCTAGCCTTATCCAACACTGTGTCGAGTACTGGTTTTGTGATAGAAAAGTGCTCTCTTGTGGGCAGGCTCTGGCTCCCAAGCTAAGAATTAGGTCCAGCTGCGGCCACCGTACCCAAGATGGCGTCCTGCACACAGGCAGCAGACAGGGGGGCTAAAGGTGCCCAGAGGCAGCGATTCCTCTGCTTCTGTTGCAGGGCCCCCAACGTAGGCAGCACTGTGCAAAATCCCTACTTTTCTGACGGAGAAGCGCTGTCCCGTTTGCAGGCGCTGGCTCCCAGGCTAAGAACGAGGTCCCGCTAAAATCTCGGTACCAACATGGCGTCTCGCACCCTGACCACGGATTTCCGCACAAACCCCACTGAGGCAGCTACAAACGAAAGGCTCAAAGTGTCTAGATTAACAGAGTCCCGAGCCTGGATCCCAGAACATGGGAATTTCGCCTGCCTATCCCCCTAGCAGCGTGTCTGAGTCCTGCTGCCGGGCAAGGCCCAGCTCCACCCGCCAGCCGAGACCGAGGAAAAAAAAAGTCAAAACGGTGCGTTTACCTTCCGTCCGTGAGAGCCGGGGCTAGCCAGGAGCGGGAGTCAGCGCAAGAGAGGAGGTTTTTCACTGAGTGATATAAAGTCCCAATTAACAGCTCTGTGCCGTGTCCTGAGGCTGATTAGGTGCTCAGAAGGCTCTGTTTGATTGTCAATTCAGGTCTTGGTTTCCAGAGGGATAGAAGGATACGTGTCCTTAGTCCGCCATCTTGACTCCACCCAATCCCCATAGAGTTTTCAAGGAGTGCCTGGTGGATTGGAACTGCCGACATTTGACTGATGGAACTAGCAATTAATCATTAGGCCACTGGGGTTTCCTTCTTGCACTAAACCTGCCAAACTCACTCTGTTGAGTCTATTCTGACTCATAGTGACCCTATAGGACAGAGTAGAGTTGCACCATAGAGTTTTCAAGGAGGGCCTGTTGGAAACCATTAACCCTTTGATTAGCGGCCTATAGCACTTAACCACTATGCCAGTAGAATTTCCTCTTGCACTGAAAAACTGAAAAGAACCCCAGTGCTATCAAGTTGAGTCTGACTTATAGTGACCCTATAGGTCAGAGTAGAACTGCCCCATAGAGCTTCCACGGAGCACCTGGCAGATGTAGCACCCAACTCACTACCCAATAAAGTAGGACTAAATAAGAACCATGTGCACTTATTCCCATCCTACCTACAAATTCTTAAAGACACAGAAATGGATCTTATTGGTAACCTAGGGACCACTTGTAGTGTTCAAAGTGATTTTTTTGTTATTCTTATTGATAGTTTATTAGTGATTACATAAAGAGAATGAGAGAATGAGACAAATAGAAAAGGAGAGATTGTTAACTTAAGGAAAACAGAAGTTATGCAATACAAAAATTATAATACTTGTCTCTGTCATCAACAATAGTATACATATGTGTGTATGTGTGTCTTTACATATAGCTATCGTGTCATAAATATCAATTATTTAATTTAATAAATCAATAGTTATAGAATTATATTGGGAGGTTGGGAAAACAAAGGTGGAGTAAAAAGCTAAATCCTCATCTAGCATAACCAGAAGCCAATAGATAAATGCTAAATGGCTACTTGCTAGTAGAAATATAAGCATATTATTTGAAAACATGAAAGCAATTGCCACTGGAAATACGTAAACTTTTCTCCTTTGGAAAGGATATCTAAAAGATGGAAAGACACAGGAGCAGTGACTATACTTTTTAATTTGAGCCTTCTGTTACACTAGAAAAGCATTTTCGTGTGCCTATTTTTTATTAACAAAAATCATAAACAAAAATGAATGTATTTTGAATTTTTAGATTTTTTTCCTTTATTTTCATTCTATAAAATCCCATTACTGCTGATTGATCTGTCCAATAAATAAATGGTGTCTAACCTAAAACATACTGGCACAAATAGAAGGCAGTGATTTCTTTAAATAAAATTTACCTTACAAGGAACCACTAATTTAAAAGAGTTGTACCATTTAAGCCTGTGTCTATTCTGAGTTCTCTATGTAAATTCATGAATGTTCAGTCTACTCAGACATCAGAAAGGAGCTACTGTCTCTGAAATTCTCTTTCTTCCACCCTGGCCACATTTACCAAAGTACTGCCTTTCCACATAATTTTTCCATAAAATCTTGGTGCCTTGATGGGTTAAGAGCCTTGACTGGTTACATCTACTGTTGTTTATGGTGTTGTCATGGTTGCAGAAATAGCAACTACAACAAACTTTTAAACTGACCTCATGGTATGCCCTTGCCATGATACCAAAGTTCTAATTTTCCACTTGAACTTGGATCTGAGATTTGGCTTGCTGTCTGTCCCAGGACAATATGAAGCCAAATTTACATTGTGTACTAAATTTTCCAGTGGTCAGTACTACTTTGGTTTTTCAAACATGGCACACAGTTTATGTGCTAGAATATAATTAGCCAGCCAAGTGAATTAGATGGTAAAAAAAAAAAACAAAAAAAAAACTGGAGAATTTAATTAAATGTTTCTTTTTCTGTTCTTTTATTTCAAACTCTTTTCTCTCACCTTAATTTTTTTTTATTCTTCAGTCATTATTGCTTATTCGACAAAGAAAGCAAAAATATCCAAAACTCTGGAGAGAAGTCAAAGATAAGAACTAATCAATCACTAATAATTCTTCCCATTAAGTGTGTTTACTCTCTTTTTAAGTCTCTCTTCTTAAAGTCTGTGACTTTAAAATCAGCACCTCATTGAACCTGTATAAAAAGCTGCTGTTCCTTAACTATAGACACTGTACATTGGGAATAGACCATTCTGATGACGTAAAGATGGCATAAAGAACTAGAACTCCTGAAAAACCTTTGGCGCTCCTTGAATACTCCTCTGGGGGTCACTTCTACCCTGGCCCCTAGGGTCACCATGAGTCGGATCTGACTTGACAGCACTTGGCAAACCTACGATATTTTACACTGATTCTAGTCAAATCTGGAGAAATCTGTTTATCTCATTCTTTCAGAAAAAAATTGGTTAAACTTTTAAGAATTAAAATCTGATTTTAAGACTTGTTCTGAGCTCAAAATACAACTGGACCAATTTAGCATGTTTGATTATATCTGCTAGATATCAGTTCGTGTTTGTAAATGACAACAGAAGACTCAATGTTACATGAAATTGCATATAGAAATTCAACCACTAAATCCATATATGTGTGTGCTGCTATCTGATATTTTC
The DNA here is from genome assembly GCA_028571685.1 of Heterohyrax brucei. Lineage (NCBI taxonomy): Eukaryota > Metazoa > Chordata > Mammalia > Hyracoidea > Procaviidae > Heterohyrax > Heterohyrax brucei. The sequence continues at coordinate 56,283,484 of CM053143.1, read as the reverse complement.
AGATATAAAATAAAATGCAAAATTTAAAAAAATGCAAAATAATGTCCACATACTCCCACTTAAGAAAGAGAAGATTCTCAGTTTATTTTCAACTAAGGATGTCATGCATACCAACAATGTTAGGGTTAGATAAAGAGGGTGATGAGGTTCCTTGGGAATGTGCTTGGCACCCAAGCTGTGTCTGATAACTTCGTGGAGAATGTTAGCACTCCCAAATGACAAGAAGTCGGGTGCTTGTGCCTTGTAAAAAGCATCAGAATCCAGTGCAGATTTAACACTACTTGAAAGATCAAATTAGGATGGAATTCAGTCTCCTAAATCTGGCAGTCCATGAAGAATGAAGAAGTGCTAGAGAATATTGTCAGAGTCAGGATGAGGAGTAGTGAAACAGCCATGATCACTGTTACACTTCCTCACTAGTTCTAAAAGCACTGGTTAAATTGGACATAGGTCGTTAACCTGATCATTCATCTAATCCTTCATCAATTTTTTTTTTCCTCAAACCTCCTATATATGTTTGCAGAGCCCTGGTGGGGCAATTTAACAGCCCAGCTATTAACCAAAAGGTCAGCAGTTCAAATCCACAGTCACTTCTTGGAAACTCTATGGGGATGTTCTACTCTGTCCCCATAGAGTCACTGTAAATTAGAACTGACTTGACAGCAATGTTTTTTTAGTTTGCTTCTCTTTATTATAGCCTTGGAAGTCCTGCGGGACAATTCTACTCTATCTTACAGGGTCACTGTGAGTAGGAACTGATTCCACAGCCATGAGTTTTCTTGGTTTCATATACGCCTGCAATATTGATGTCCACTCTTATTCCATCATCACTATAGTTCAATGAATGATCATTCCAAAGAAGTTTGTAATCACTCTTCATATCTATGCTTAACTTGTCTAAATTCACTGTTGGCCCAGAAGTCAGAGGAATGTTTGTCAAAATACAAATTGATATTATCATTGCCCTAGTTAAAATGATAGAATAGCTTCACATTGTCTTGAAATAAAATAAAAAAATCCTTAAATCTATCCACAATCTAGTCCTCACAATTCTAGATTTTTTTCTAGATTTTTCACATGTTATTGGACCTTTGACTTTTTTGCGATACATCTTCTGATCTTCTTTCAGATCCCAAACATAATACATAGGATCTCTTTGTTCTGGGACACTGTAAGAACATTTTTGTGTGAAATGCTGTATTACTCCCATCTCTGTTCCTGTTCATTCTTTTGTTGCAGTTTAAGAATTGCCTCTTTAAGGAAGTCTTCCTTCCTTGTTCCTAGAGGAGTTATGGCCCATGTGTTAACTCAGTGATTTTGTATCCTGCCTTGGAAATCCTTATAAGGTAGTGGCTAAATGCTATGGCTGCTAACCAAAAAGTCAGCAGTTCAAATCTGCCGAGAGCTCCTTGGAAATTCTATGACGTAGTTCTACTCTATCTATAGGGTTGCTATGACTCAGATTTAACTTGACTACGGCAGTGGTTTTATTTGCTTGTTTTGGTTTTAATTACCTTGTTCTGTTATAACAGCAGCAACAACAACAAAAATATACCACAAATGGGTGACTTTAAAGAACAGAAGTATATTTTATTACAGTTCCAAAGCCTGAAAGTCTGAATCAGGGCATGAGGCTCTTCTTATCTCTGTCTTCTAGAAGCTGCCAGCTATTCTTGGCAGAGTTGGGCTCATTGATGTATCTGCGTCTACCATCGCACAGTATTCATCTTCCCTGTGTTTATTCTACTCAGCCTAGTTTTCCAAGAGACTATACTTAAAAGAGATTAGGTTTAGGACCCAGTCTAGTGAAATTATTAACATAATGAAAGAGAAATCCTTTTTCCAAACAGGGTTACATTCACAGGTACAGGGATTAGGATTTCAGCATATATTTGGGGGGGGGCACAATTCAATCCATAAAACATCCTAAATCTCTTCTTTCTTCTTTCTAACATACCCTGTAATTCCCAGTTCCATGTCCACATTTGATTATAAGCCTTGTGTGTTCAGGGACTTTGTCTAGCTTGTTTGTACTTGCCATCCTTTATTACAAATTTACTGACTTCAGCAGGGATGCTGAGACTTCATACTTCATCTCACATTCTTTTGACATGTTATCAAGAGAAATCAAGAGAGTCCCCTGGAGACAGATATCGTGATTGGTAAAACAGACGGTCAGTGAAAAAGAGAAAGACCCTCAATGAGACGGATTGACATAGTTCCTCCAGCAACGGCCTGAAACTCAGCAGCAAGTGTAGATGACACAGGACCAGGAAGTGTTTTGTTCCATTGTAAATAGGGTCAACTTGCTGGCACGTAACAATAACCACAACATTATATATCTCTAGCACAGTAGACATTTCATGAATGTTGATTGGATAAACATGAAGTATTTATTCATGTTTATCCAATCAACATTCATGAAATATATCAGAATAATTATATTTACATAAACATGTAACCACCTCCTTTAAAATGATCGAGACTAGAGATTCTGAAGCATTCTATCTATATTATCATGGTTCACATGCGTGTGTGTGTGTGTGTGTGTGTGTGTGTGTGCGCGCACATAAGCGACAGAAGGTGAAAAGAGATGAGGTGTTAGTCGCAAGAGAAAACAAACAACAACAAAATTAACTTTCTTGGCCAGCAATATTTAAGGAACTGTAGGAGACAGTTTGGCTTCCTTTTTTCAAAATCTTTGCCATACTTTAAAGTTTATCATCAGCTTCTTTGTACAGTACCACATCCAAACCCAACTCACTGCCCCTGAGTTGATTCTAGCTCATGATGACTCTATAGGACAGAATAGAACTGCCCCACAGAGTTTCCAAGGAGCTGCTGTTAGATTTAAACTGCTGACTTTCTGGTTAGTGGCCAGACTGGTAACCAATAAACCACCAGGGCTTCTGGTATAGTACAGACAATGGTGTTTACTAAACAAAATGATTTTTTTTTTTTTACTAAACAAAAATGATTGAAGATTAAAACAAAAATCCCTTTGGGATTAATAATAGCATAATCTAACTCTTTTGACTTCCTTTCTTTAAAAGTGTGAGGATCTTGGAGAACATATAAGGCCTAAACTTTCTCTATCATTTTAGAAAAATATTGAAAACAAACTACACATAGCCCTTTGTATATGCCTGCAGTCACTACAAAGTAAATGTTTCCTCTCTGCCTTGCAAAAAAAGAGATTTTGTGACTCCTTTCTTTTTAAAATGAGCCAGATATTTTCAAAGACCATCTCACTGAGAAGTATAACTCCCCAAACCAAACCAAACGAAATCCCACTGTGGAGTCAATTCAGGTACATGGCAGCCCTACAAGACAGAGTAGAACTGCTCCATAGGATTTCCAAAGCTGGAATCTTGACAGAAGTGGCATCTTCCTTCTGTGGAGTTGCTGGTGAGTGTGAACTGCCAGTCTTTCCATTAGTAGCCAAGTTCTTAACCACTGTCCCACCAGGGCTCCTACTGAGAATCATATATGCCTTAGAAGTAGCATCATTCTTAATTTTCTTTTCCTTGAAATCCTGTTTCCATTTATATATTGAACTGCACTGTAGTATAGTACGTTTTGAGAAATGTAGTAGCAAAGATACCTGAGTAGCATGGGTTAATGCAGACTTTTCAAATGTTTTATTATGCAGTCAAACCCTGCTCTTTGGTTATTTGCTTTGAATGGCTATTGAAATCAAGTTTGCTCAGTGGGGAATAAAAGAGTGAAATTCTAATGCAGCAGAAAGGAAATGAGTCCCAAACTGGTAACCTAATCAGACTCATTTACTGTTTAAGTTACCTACCATCTTCCAGCACAGTCATCATGAATAAAGTGATCACACTTACTGTCTAGCGGTGTGATGAATATTAAATGAAATACATTAGCTTTTTCTTACTCAAAACTCTCTTTTGCTCTTTTAAGTCTCTAAACCACAGAATAAACATTTATATTTTTAAAAAAATCATTTCATATAAAAATATGTAATATTTAGTAATTAGTATTTCTTTAAAGAGGAAAAAGTGCTAATAACTTTTACTATTGAAATTGCAGCACTGGTATAAACTCTTAAACCTCAGTGGCTTTTGCACTGGGGCAGGACAGTGGTGGAGATTCTGTACAAATTCTGGCTGCTGCCGTCAAACATTATATAGCTAAAATGACAAGCTGTGCAATGCACGTGCTCATGGACAACCTGACGGGCACTGCACAAAATTCAGGGAGACACAACAAAGCAACCATGGAAACAATAATTCTGAAAACTCTTTTGTATTCACATCACTGTCAGCCTGTTTGAGAATTATCAATGGGATTCAAAGAATGAAGTCAGAAACTGAAGCACATAGCATATGAATTTCTAGAGAAGTCTAGATGTGGAGAGGAAAATGACCAAATTTGATTTCCTTGTCAAAAGTGTGCCTGCTCAGGAATCTAACCTTTACCCCATCATTCCCTATACTACTACTTGTGTTTAATAAGCAAAGGAAAACTCAAGCTAAAAGGAAAAGTCTTAACATCCCAAAGTAAACACACAATATTTTTTGTCTTAGGGGACATACTTCAGAGAGAACAAATTGCACATATATGTATATATGTAATTATATATATTATATATATATATATTTCCCCAGAGAGAATTGCTATTAGCAAATATGTGACAACTCCTGAACCTTCACTCTAGGTGACATTCTAGGTGACCCTTACTAAATCAGGCTGCAAATGGAAGTAATCTGCCGGAGTCCCAGTTTTTCAAAGTTTCTATCATTTTCCTATGTGCGTTTGTACTAAAGGCATGGTTAAGAAACAGGGAAGTCAAACCATGGTTTCTCTTTTAAAAAGGGAAAGAAAATAATATAGTCTTTTAGATTCTGAATAATCTTTCATTTTATCTTGTCCATTTTCATGATCCAGAGACTTGATTACACAGAATTTTCTGCATTGCTTCTCAAAATACAGAACAGAAAATTAGCAAACAGTAAAAACTGCTTAGAAATCCTTGCAAATCTTTGTATTTGATACTAAGATGAAAAGAAACCCAGACAGAGGCACAGAAAACAGAAGCCTACTCCAGGTACGTTACAAAAACTGTTCAACTGAGCAATGGAATATTTCAACTTCTGAAGATAAGATTTGTTTTTCGAGGAAGGCTGGCAATCAAGTGAATTAAACTTAACTATATTTCATTTTGTGATTTGATATTTTAGAACATGGCAAAAGATTATGATTGGTCCAAATATAGGCTTCTTTTATTTGACTGCTTTTTTTTTCACATACTTAGTTATTTTTTTTTTATTATTTAAGAATGTAATTATGCCTCGTTCATCACTTTAATTTAACACTGTGTTGGAGGCTCTAGCCAGAGCAATCAGGCTGGAAAAAGAAATAAAACATCTGAATTGGTAGGCAAGAAGCAAAAGCATCTCTATTTGCAGGTGATATAATCTTATACACAGAAAACTCCTAAAGAATATTAAAAAAAAAAAATACAAACTATGTAACTAAGAGAAGTACTAGGATATAAGATAAACATGCAAAAATCAGCTGAATTTCTCTACACCAACAAAGAGAACATCAAAAAGGAAATCACTGACTGAGTATCACTTACAATAATCCTTAATAAGAAAAAAATATATTTAGGAATAAATCTAACCACAGACATAAAAGATCTATACGAGGGAAACTACAAGGCATAACCACACAAAACCAGAATAGACCTAGACAGGTATAGACATCTACCTCATGGATAAGAAGACTGAAGTTGTGACAGTAACCTTTCTGTCCAGGGCAATCTATAGACACAGTGCAATCCTGATCCAAATTCTAATGATATATTTTAATAAGACTGAGTTTCTTAGTCCTCCAGCGCTGTTTAACAGAAATACCACACATGGATAGCTTTAAAAGGAGAAATTTTATTTTGTCACAGTCTAGTAAGCTAAAAGTCCAAATTCAGCATGTCAGCTCCAGGAAAAGGCTTCCTCTGCTGTATCTGGAGAGACATCCGTGTTGTCAATCTTCCCCTGACCTGGAAGCTTCTGAGGTGCAGGGAATTCTTTCCATGTGATGTGCTAAACTCAAGCACTGCTTCTTTCTGATGGTATGAGATCCCCAGATCTCTCTGCTAGCTTCTTTCCTTTATGTTTCATTAGACTACCTTGAGGAACAAAACAATCTCACACGCTGAGTCCTGATCCATCAACACAACTGCTGCCTGTCCACCTTCATTAACATCACAGAGGTGGGATACATAACACGGAGGAACAGCACACAATACCAGGAATCTAGGCCTAGCCAAACAGCCACATATGTTTTGGAGACATAGTTCAATCCATGATACTGAGAATCAAACTAACAACTTCATATGGAAAGGGAAGAACCACCAGCTAAGTTAAGTATTACCGAAGAAGAACAAAGTGAGAGGCCTCTCATTACCTGACTTTAGAACCTCTTATACTGCCATGGTAGTCAAAAATCCTGTTACTGATACAAAAACAGGTACATAGACCAAAGGAACAGAATTGAGAATCCAGACATAAAATCATCTACCTACAAGCAAGTGATGTTTGATGAAGACCCAGAGTTCACAAATCGAGGAAAAGACAGTCTCTTTAACAAATGGTTTTGGCATAGCTAGATATCCATCAGCAAATAAACCAAAACAAAACCCATATCCCACACTATGTACAAAAACTAAATCAAAATGAGTTAAAGACCTAAATATAAAATCTAAAACAATGAAGATCATGGAATAAAAAACAGAGACAGCACTGGGAGTCCTAACACACAGCATAAACAGAATACAAAACGTTACTAACAATGAATAAGTACCAGAAGAAAAAATAGATAAATGAGAACTCCTAAAAATCAAACACTTGCCCCTATCTAAAGACTTGACCAAAAGAGTAAAAAGACAAACTACAGACCGGGAGAAAATTTTTGGCTACCACAAATCAGATCAGCACCTAATCTCCAAAATGTACAAGATACTGCAAAACTTCAACAACAAAAAGACAAATAAACCAATTAAAAAATAGGCAAGGGGTGTGAACACTGGTTCACCAAAGAAGATAACCATGCGGCTGATAGATATATGAGGAAATGCTTATGATCATTAGTCATTAGAGAAACCCAAATCAAAACTACAATGAGAAACCATCTCACTCCAATAAGACTGGCATTAATCCAAAAAAGCACAGAATAATAAATGTTGGAGAGACTGTGAGAGCCTGGAGCACTTACTTCTGGCAGGAATATAAAATGGCATGACCACTTTGGAAATCATTTTGGCACTTTCTTAAAAAGTTAGAAATAGAAATTCTGTGTGATCCAGCAATCCCAATTCTTGGAATAGGCTCTAGAAAAGTAAGAAGTCCCACACCAATAGACATATGTGTACCAGTGTTTACCATAGTACTATACACAATAGCAAAAAGACACAATCAACCTAGTGCCCATCAACAGATAAAGGGATAAAGATCCATGGTATATTTACACAATGAAATATTATGCAACAATAAAGAACAAAGATGAATTTGTGTAACATCTCACAGCATAGAGGAATCTTGAAGACATTATGCTGAGTGAAGCTAGTCAGCTGCAAAAGGAGAAATATTGTATGAGACCACTATTATATGGACTCAGTAAAAGTTTTAAACACACAAAAGAAAATAGTCTTTGATAGATATGAAGGTGTAGAGCAATGGAGGGAGTATTGACTAATTAGATAGTTTAACAAGAATTATTTTAGCTGAAGGGAGGGACAGCACACAGTAGAGAAGTCAATACGACTGGACTAAACCAAAAGCTAAGTAGCTTCCTAAATGTAACCAGTCTCAGGGACTATGTACGAAGGGTAGGGGTTTGGGGACCATGGTTTCAGGAGACGTCTACGTCAATCAGCATAACTAAATTTTTTAAGAAAATATTCCGTATCCCACCTTGATGAGTGGTGTCAGTGATCTTAAAAGCTAGCAAGTGGCCATCTAATAAACATCAGTTGATCTCAACCGACTTGAAGTAGAGAAGAATGAAGAGCATCAAAGACACAGGGACAATTTGAACCCAAGAGGCAGAAGGGGTCACGAAACTCAGAAACTGCATCAGTATGAGATCAGAACTAGATGTGCCTGCCTAGCACCAGTGATTGCCCTTACAGGCAACTCAGCAAAGAGTCCCTGAGGGAGTGGGAGAAATGTGGGGTGCAGAACTCAACCTCTAGTAAAAAGACCAGACATGAGGATCTGAAAGACTGGAGGATCCACAGGAAACACAGGTCCTGGACTGTTAGCCCAGAAATGAGACAATTCCCAAAGCCAACTCGTGAAATAAAGATTGAACTGATATATAAGGCATAAAATGACACTGATGAAGAGTGTGCTCCTTAGCTAAAGTAGATACAGGAGATTAAGTGGGCAGCTCCTGTCCAGAGGTCATATGAGAAGGCAGAAGGGGCAGAAGCTGACTGAATGGATGTGGGAAATACAAGGTGGAAAGGAGGAATATGTTGTCACAATGTGGGGAGAGCAACTAGGGATACATAACAGACTATGTCTAAATTTTTATATGAGAATTTGACTAGAATTGTTATCTTTTACTTAAAACGCAATGGAAAATAAATATATATTTTTAAAAGGAATATATATTTATTTTTCATTGTGTTTTAAGCCAAATAACATTGCTGTTGTTTTTCGTTGCCACTGGGCCAGTTCTGACTCGTGGAGATCTCATGTGTGCAGAGTAGAACTGTTTCGCAGGGTTTTCAAGCCTGTGAATTTTCTGTAGCAGATCACCAGGCCCATCTTCCAAAATGCCTCCAGGTGGGTGCCAACTGCCAACCTTTCTGCTACTAGTAAGGCATTTCACCAGTTGTGCTACCCAGGGACTCCTAAACTGAACAACTGGTCATTACAAATAACTTGCTTCTAAAGGATTCTTTGCCTTTTCTTTAGTGTTTTCATATCTTTCCTACACTCCAGAGGTAGACACTATTTCGATTCTTTTTTTATTGTGATTAAGTAAAGATATACAATCCAAATTAATTTTGCGTGGCCTCCTATATGTAGCTACTTCTAGTCTCCTTGCCTGGTGACAGCACACTCCTCCTTGTCATTCTATACTTGTCATAGCCTCTTAACAATCTCCTGCCCCCTCATCTCTGCTCTCGTTTCTTCCTTTTAGAAAGAGACCAGTAGAAGAGCCTCCTATAAATGTATAGAACCATAAAGTATACATATCATATGGTCACATTGTGTCCCTGAGTGCAGTCCATTTTTGTCCAAAGAGTTGACCTCAGTAGTGTTTTCTGGACAGGGGCAGCAGCAGGTCTAGGGGACACGCTCCCAGGGGATCCCCCAGGCTTTCGCACCATCAATTGTGGTCTCTTAGTAGAGTTTCTGAGTTGTACCCCTCTTTTTCTCATGTTGCCACAGGGATTCAACTTTGTTTACCCCATCATGGCTGTGTTTGGTGGTGGCTGGGCACCACCTGGTTCTTCTATTCACATGTTGCTACAGTCTCCCATTCACATGGGTGCTTCTGTCTCCTGAGCTCTTTTGGTCTTGTGTGTTCATTATTCTCTGTGATCATCTGTTCCACATGAATTGGAATCATTTGGTGTACCTCAGATGGCAGCTTGCTAGCTTTTAGGACCCCAGACACTGCACACCAATATGGGGTGCAAAGGACTCTCTTAGCAATAGGCTAGTTATGCCAATTGACCTTAAAGTCCACTGACAACAGTATCCCCAAATCCTGCCCCTGCTACTCTCTCCTTGACATATTGGGTTAAGAGTAGAAAAGTTTTCAATTTAAGGTGAAGTCCAGTTAAGTTGACCTATTTTCTACTGTGTGAGGTCACTGCTTCCACCCAACCAAATTTCTGTCAACTATCTCATCCACTACCAACCCTCTCTCTCCCTCCCCACCTTTGTAGCCATCAAGGAGTCTTTTCATCTGTACATAGGTCTATTTTTAAGTCCTTATAGCAGGAGTTTCACACAATATTTGTCCTTTTGCTGCTTATGTCTTCCAACTGAAACCAGGTTATGGCATGCTTCCTAAAATCATTATTCTTTATCATTGCATAATGTTCCATTGAGTATATGTATCATAGTTTGTTTATCCATTCATCTGTTGATGCACATCTGGGTTGATTTCATCTTTTTGCTATTGCAGGCTGTGCTGCCATAAACATTTGTGTGCATGTATCTGTTCATGTGACAGTCGTTGTTTCTGTAGAATATATTCCTAGCAGTGGAATTGCTGGATCGGCTGGTATATCTATTTCTAGCTTTTTAAGGAAGTGCCTAATTGCTTTCCAAAGAGGTTGTACCATTTTGTAATCCTTCCAGCAGTGTAGAAGAGTTCCAATCTCTCCACAGCCTCTCCAGCATTTGTTGTTTTGTTTTTTGGATCATGGCCAACTTTTTGGAGTACAATGGTATCTCACTGTAGTTTTGATTTGGATTTCTCTGATGGCTAATGACTGTGCATCTTTTGGCCGCTGCATGTCCTCTTTGATGAAGAGTCTCTCCACCTCCTTTGCCCATTGCTTAATTGGGTTATTTAGCTTTTTTTTGTTATTTTGCAGTATGTTGTATATTATGGAGATTAGACATCGGTCCAACATGTAGTTGCTAGTTTTCTCATTTTGTAGGCAGTCGTTTAACTCTTTTGATAAAGTTTTTAGATGAACAAAAGTGATTCTTAGCAGTTCCCATTCATCTATTTTCTCTCCTGTTGATCATGCTTTGTTTGAAGTCTGTCTAAGGCATGTATTAGAATTTCCGTTGTTGACCCTATTTTTTTCTTACATAATCTTTATTGTTTTAGGTTTGATATTTAGGTCTTAGATCCATTTTGAGTTAATTTTTGTGTAAGGTGTGAGATATGGGTCTTGTTTCAGTATTTTGCAGATGGAGATCTGGTTTTGCCAACACCATTTGTTCAAGAGACTGTTTTTACCCCAGTAAATCTTTTTAGGGCCTTTGTTGAGTATCAACTGTTCATAAAACGATAGTGGCATCTCTGAGGTCTTCTCAATTGTGTTTTGTTGGTCTATATGTCTTTTTTTTTTTTTTTTTTTTGGTATCAGTATCAGGCTGTTTTGATGACTGTAGCAGTGTAATAGGTTCTAAAGACAAGAATATGAGGCCTCCCACTGTGTTCGTCTTCCTCAGCAGTCCTTTACTTATCTGGGATTTCTTCTCTTTCCACATAAATTTGGTGATTTATTTCCCCATTTCACTAAACTATTTTGAATTTTGAAATTTTTTTTTTTTTTTTGTCACTTGTAGTTGATGCTGGGAGCTCTGATTGCCTTGTGAGAGCTACAGGTGCTAACCAAGAGGTTAACAGTTCTAATTCACCAACTGCTAGTGGAAATCCTATGGAGAAGTTCTACTCTGTCTTACAGGGTTGCCGTGAGTAAGAACTGACTTGTTTCTTTCTTTTTTTCTTTTCTTCCTTCCCTTTTATTTTCAAGTGGATGCTGAGGTGATCACTCATTCAGGATGGAAATATCTACTCACCCAGATGCCAGGTGCTCAGACAGCTGTCTATTGACATACCTCCCTGCATCTTTCCCTCGAAATTTCATGAGAGCAGCAAAGTCACTTTCCTTTCTAAGCACTGTGTATTTGTCTCTGGGTATCTGTGTGTATGGATGTAGGGCCAGTACATGTAACAGGCAATGTCCCCTCACCTCCACATGGAAGAGCTCTAAAGGATCATCCCAGCTCTAGAGCTTCCAGTGCGGATGACTGAGTCTCTTGTTGAGACTGTTTTTTGGAGTTTCCAGTGGGAATGACTGAGTCTCTTGTTGAGACTATTTTTTGGTCCAGCCTCTCCATCTTTCACTTTTGCACAGAAATCTTCCAATCAGATTCTGTTTCCCAGGGAACACAATCTATGGCATTTTATTGTGTTTTAGGAAAAAAATTAAAAAGGACATTTTTTCAATAAATGGAGAAAAACATAACACATGATCATTTCAGATGATGCCACATACCTACTTGATAAAATGTAACTTCAGCTTCAATTAATACATTTGAAAAAAGAAAGACAGAAAGAAATTCTTGGTAAACTAAGAACAGAATTTCCTTAATCTCATAATCTAATAAAGGGTGTATAAAGAAATTTGAAGCAAGAACCATCCTCCTAAAAAGAAACATCTTTTAAACAGCACTTTTAAAATTAGATTTTAGTGATTTTAAAATTAGACATGCTGATCAATAAAATCAGATTTATTTATTTTTTCTAAAAAAGCATAGGGAATTGGAAACAAGGAAATGAAACTCTGAATACTCACAGAAAAAATAATTAGGAGTATATGAATTTTTTTTCCCTATTAAACTCTGCTTTATAGTTACAGAGAAAGTCTGTTTATAGAACGTGTTCCATTTTTCTTATTGGATTAAATTTGCTATTAAGTTGTTCGAATTGTTAATATCTATTATTTACAGTGAAATAGACCTACAGTTTTCCTTTCTTATACTACCCTTGCCTGGTCTTGGCATTTAATCTGTTTCATAAAATCAATTGGGGATTGTGCTCTATTATTATATACTTTAGGATACCTGGTATAAGAGTGGAATAATCCATTTATTAAAAATGTGGTACATCTTTTTTGTAATCTGAGGTTAGTTCTGTTTGTTTCGTTGTTTGTGTGTGTTTGATAAGATTTTTAAAAAATATTTAAAACATTTTTAAGACTTACAAAATTATTATGATTTTCCATTTATTGTCAGGCTATTTTAAATAATACTTTTCTAAAAGCATATCAACCTTTTACATTTCTAACTTTTGGGCACCAATCTGTTATGGCTTTTTTGCTGTTACCTTTTATGTTTTCCTTCCCTTTGATATATATATATATATATTTTTACTTCTATCTATTTTTCCTGGGTTAATATTCACAGGTACTAATCTATTTTGTCAGATTTCCCCCAAACACCCAGAAAAAACTTTCTTGAAATTTGTTGACTTTCTCAACTGTTTGTTTTCTTATCTAGGCCTATCCCTCCTTCTTATTTTGGATTTTACTTTAGTTCACTTAATTTAGTTTATTATTTTTCAGACATTTTTCTTTTTTGGTATAAATGTTTAAGGCTCTAGGTTTCATTCAAAGCATTACTTTCACGTTTTCCCACATGTTTTAATATGCAGTATAGTCATTTTCAGCTAATTCTAAGTATCTTTTAAAACTTATGATATCTTTCTCTGCTAGTTTTTTGGATATTTTTAAAATGTTCTACTATATGAGAGTGTATTTATTTAACTTTATTTTCTTCTTTTAAATTTCTAAGTGAATTGCATTGTCCTAAGAGAACATGGTCTGTACGACAATTGAAAGTGTACTGTGACCTACTTCATAGCCTAGTACACTACCATTTTGAAAATGCTCCCTATACACTTATGAAGAAAAGTGTTTAATTTGGGGAAACAGAAATCTGTATGTATGTCTTCATTAGAGTAAAATCATTAATTATATTTTTCAAATCATCTCTTTTCCTGGTTTTGTTTATTTGTTTGCTTGTTTTACCTACCTGTCCTTGCAATGATTGAAAAAAGGATATTGAGTTTCTCCTCTATATTAGTAGATTTGGCTAAAACTACCAATCGTTCCATTCAATTTTTATTTCTATACTTTAAGGCTATCTTATTAAAGAAAGCTTCAGGTTTAAATCTTTCTTTTTCAGTGAAATTTAAACTTTCATTTGCTTATATAGTAATTCTAAAAATGCTTCTTGCCATCAGGTCCATATAGTCTTAAATTATTACAGCTAAATCAGCTTCCTTTTGTTTAAAAACTCCTTTAAAAAAGTGATGTAGTTAGTTTGAATGTAGGAAAATTTATACTTCTCTTTGTGACATTACAAAACACACGACAATGTATGCCTTGAGTGACAGAGGGGTTACCACTTCTGGTTCAAGATATGCCTCGCTTTACTAAAAAATTTATAATAAATTTATTTTACACTACAATTTATTATTATTTCTAAATACTTGTTTGTGAAGACACAGAGTGGTTAAATTCACTATTAAGGATGTATTGGGGGAGAGGAGTCTTTATGTAAATTAAGAAACATAACTAATACAAGGCCTTAGTTTAATAGGCTTCTCAAAGCTTCACATTCCAACAATGCAGTAAAAAAAAATGTAGATGGCTTTTGGCCATGTTTTCAAGTATTTATATTATCATAAATCTTCTACTATACAGAAAAAAGTCTCCCATTTTTTCTCTCTAAGCTACTTTTTTTAAAAAAATCAGCAACGATATATTGACAAGGAAGTGCCAGAAATTCAAACTGGATTCAGAAGAGGATGTGGAACCAGGGATGTCATCATTGATGTCAAAGGGGTCTTGGCTGAATGCAGAGAATACCAGCAAGAGGTTTACTTGTATTTCATTGACTATGGAAAAACATTCAACTGTGTGGATTATACTAAATCATGGTTAATGTTGTGGAGAATGAGAATTCCAGATCACTTAATTGTGCTCTTAAGAATTCTGTATATGGATCAAGAGGCAGTCATGTGAACAGAACAAGGGGACACTGCATGGTTTAAAGTCAGGAAGGGTGTGTGTCAGAGTTGCACCCCTTCACTGTACCTTTTTAATCTGTATGCCTAGCAAATGATCCAATAAGCTGGATTCTATGAAGAAGAATGAGGCATCAGGATTGGAGGACACTCATTAACAACCCACATTATGCAAATGACACCACCTTACTTTCTGGAAATGAAGAAAATTTGAGACACTTCCAGATGAAGATCAAGGACCAAAGCCTTCCGTATGGATTGCACCTCAACATTGGGGAAACAAAAATCCTCACAACTGGAATAGTAGGCAACATCATCATAAATGCAGGAAGGGTTGAAGTTGTCTAGGATTTCATATTACTTGGGTCCACAATCAACACCTGTGAAAGCAGCAGTTAAGAAATCAAAAGACACACTGCATTGGGAAAATATGCTGCAAAGCACCTCTTCAAAGTATTCAAAAGTAAGGATGCCACCTTGAAGACTAAAACGCACCTGACCCAAGCCATGGTATTTTCAATCACATCATATGCATGTGAAAACTGGACAATGAACAAAGAAGACAGAAGAAGAATTGATGCCCTTAAATTGTGGTGTTGGAGAAGAATGTTGAATGTACTATGGACCACCCAAAGAACCAACAAATCTGTTCTGGAAGAAGTCCAACCACAGTGTTCCTGCAAAGTGGCAGGACTGCGTCTTAAACACAGTGGATGTATTGTCAGGAAAGATCAGTCCTGGAGAAGGACATCATGTCTGGTAGAGCGGAGGGTCAGTGAAAAAGAGGAAGACCCTTGACGAGACGGATAGACACAGTGGCCACAGCAGTTGGTTTAAGCATAAAATCAATTGTGGACACGGTGCAAGACAGGGCAGTGTTTTGTTCTGTTGTTTATAGGGCCTCTGTGAGTCAGAACCAACTCGATAGCACCTAACAACAAAAAGTGATTTTTAGTACTTGTGAAAGCAAACAAGTTATCTTTCTTTCTAAAAACAGGAAAAATGAAAAGCTTTGTATTAACTTAAGAACATTTACAGATATTGACTCTTATGCTGAGAATGAAGAATTCCTTGAATAGGAAAAGTTAGGTAAGTCCATATGCTGTAGAACATTCTACCCCCAATAAGTCAGCTAAGTCCTTTATATCGTCTTTTGTATTGTTGTTAGTATTGTTAAGTGCCATCACTTTGGTTCTGATTCACAGCAACCCTATGCACAACTGAAAGAAACATTGTGTAGTCCTGTGCCATCCTCACAGTTGTTGCCACACTTGAGCTTTTTGTTGCTGCCATTGTGACAATCCACTTCATTGAGGGTCTTCCTCTTTTTCTCAGACCCTCTACCTCTCAAAGCATGATGGCCTTCTCCAGGAACTAATTCCTTCTGATAACATGTACAAAGTATATGAGATAGTCTCTCCACCCTTTGCATCTAAGGAGAATTCTGGCTGTACTTAAGCTTCTATATTACTATATCTCAGTCAGGCAGTATTCCTGTGGTATAGAAGTAAATGTCTTTAACAAAGATAAATTTACTTTCTCACAATCTAGTAAGCTAGAAGTCTAGATTTAGGGTGTTAGGTCCAGGGCTGGCTTGTTCTCTTGGTCAGCTCTGGAGACAGGTCATTGTCATCAATCTTCTCCTGAACTGGGAGTTCTTCTGAGCAAGAACCCTGAGTCCAAAGGATGTGCTCTGCTCCCAGTGCTGCTTTCTTCATGGTATGAGATTGCCCCCTCTATTTGATTCTCTTTCCTTTTTATTTCTTGACAGATAGAAGGCGGTGCTGGCCACACCCCAGGAAAACTTCCTTTATGTTGGGTCAAGTATACGACCTGAGTTAGGATGTTATAAGCCCTCTCTAATCCTCTTTAACATAAAATTACAACCACAAACTGGAGGACTACTTCAAAATACTGAGAATCATGGCCTAACCAAGTGGACATATGTTTTGGGGAGACACAATTCAACCTATGACACGATGTATATTTTAGGCAGGTAACTACTGAAATAGGGATATAAGTAAGGTCACTTAAACCAAAAAAGAAAAAAGAAAACTCACTGCCACCAGGTCAATTCCAACTCATCACAACTCTGCAAGACAAGGGAGAACTGCCCCACAGGGTTACCAAGGGCCAGTTGGTAGATTCGAACTACCTTCTTTTTGGTTCACAGCTGAGTTCATAACCACATACCACTGGGGCTCCTAAAGTCACTTCAAAGGAAAAACAAAAACACAATGAACACATGCGGATAAGTGTCTAACATTAGTAAATGAAATAAAATTGCTTTCCATTAAAATGAGTCCGGTTAGAAAGCACTAAAAAATGTTTTGGGAACAGTACAACATTGAGTTGGTGTCACTAAGACCTGTCCCAGTTGTAGCTTTTACAGAACACTGGCTCTTTCACGAACAACAAATTTGGGGCTTTTGATCAACAACCAGAATATTCTGAATTAACCTTTCCCTTGGCAACCTGTCAGAAAAATCTCAACAGAAAATAATGAGATCATTGATGTCCCTATTTAGTGGATATTTAAGGACTCAATAACACTTTTGAATGTTTTTAAAAATTTGGGACAATTTTGTTTTCATTTGTTTGAAAGAAAAATCCATTCTTATTTGAAGCTTAATAGAAATGAATGGACACCAGTGAAGAATATGTGTCGTTTAACTTCTACAGCAAGTTATTTGATGATGCTGATAGTTACAGTATTAACAGCCCTTTAACTTTGTTTACAAGGTACAATGCTAACTCGTTTACCTTCGGCTGTGTAACACCTCTCATCTTCCATCTGAGAAATTTCAGTGGCTACCCGATAATTTCAAATCTATTGGCAGTACTTGATCTGTCTCTTAGTCCTAGGTTACTTCTGAACCTGGTTTCAATTTACATTTCCAAATTCATTTTATGCTGTTTTCTTTTTGTACCTATGATTCAGTCAAACATGAATTCTCTTATGCTGATCTGTTTCCTCAACTGGCCCTTTTTCCTACTCCGAGTATTCCAAAATTAACCATACTTTAATGTCCTGCTAAGATTTCATATTTTCAATAAATTCTGCTCTCAACCCTCCTCTAGGCTTAAATTACACATTTTGTGTGTGCACATTGTGTGTGGACAATAGAGAAGTAACTTATGTATTTACATGATTTTAAATTCTTGGTAAGCTTCCAACAATAATTAATTGAGTGGGTGCTATGCTGGAAATGGTTATAGAATGGTGAGCCTAACAGCGTTCCACATAGGAAAAGATTTCATGTAAGAAGTACGGAAAGATCGAATTTTCTCTAGGAAGGCAAAAGACGGTGGAAAGCTATAGCTGATAAAGCAACAGGCTGAATCCCTGACAAACTGACTGGCATTTACATAAATGTAGAATAAAATCTTTCCAGAACAACACCATTATTCACCCCTCAAGTTTCAAATGGACAAGAGATATTTAAAGAGGTACATAGCTCAAACATCCTCTGCTTCACTTTGCACTCTGGCTGAGGACTACTACATTGTTGAGATAGATTTTATACCACCCACAGTTATTTCAGAAGACAGAATCTAGCAATCTGCTTCCAAAAGATCACAGCCTTGGAAACCCTACTAGCAGTTGTACTCTGCACACATGGAGTCACTGTGAGTCAGAATCTGTATTAACTGACAACAATAATTTCTAAAAAAAAAAGGTACCAACTTATATGCATAGTTAAGAAACTGACAACAGTTTGGGTTTCATCTTGTAGGCCAATGGTTATCATGCTGTCATTCTCTAAGAGATACATATATATATATAAATATATATATTTAATTTATAAAACAGTGTATGAATAATAAGAATCTTCTGACTCATCTTGATCACTACTTAAAATGTTGACAGTTGCAGGCAGCGTACCTGCTTCAATCTACAACCCTTTCCTTTCATTCTTAATACAATAAAGAAACATTTCCTTCTCTTATTGTAAGTTAGGTATTCCTCAAGTACATGAAATATCATCCCCTCTGGCTCTTCAAGGATTTTCCTCCTGAAGCACTTTTTCTCTTTCCCAGCTCACCAGTTTCTTCTTTTCTCATTTCTCGTGTCTGCTTATACCAAAGCATGATCTACTGTCTGCCGTCTCATAAAACCCAACTAATGGTCCATTATATCCCTCTATAGAATATCTCATTTCTGTGATTTCTTTTAGAAACAAACATCTATCATAATTGACCTAGTGTCTGCCTCTATCACTTTCCATTCTATCCTATACCTACTTTGGTTGAATTTCCATGTTTGGATCATTTCAAGTTAAAATCATCGATTACCTCTCCTTTGCAAAATTAGTGTTCTGTTCTTTACCTTATAAACAACATATGACAGGGTTTTGACTTTCAATAGCATACAGCAGAGTTGAAAACTCACTTGCCATAGAAATAACTTTTTGTTGTTGTTTTTGTGAGCCTACACTCCTCAGGTTTTCTCTTATTCCTAAAACCTACATTCAAGTTACTTTGCTAGTATCTTGCATTGAACCTTGTCAACCCCAAATATGTGTCATCTTGGCTAAGGCATGATTCCCAGTAGTGTACAGTTGTCCTTCATTTTTCCATCCGATTATCTTCCACTTTATGATATGTTATACATACTAGCCTCTCTGCCCATGGCTATGGCCCCATTTGGAAGTGAGCTGTTAGTTTAATGAAGTAGGATTAGGGTGGGATGCAACACCCTCACTCAACTGACAGCCCTGATGAGATATAAGGAAATTTTCTTCGGGATATAGACTGCATCGCCTTTTATTTTACAAAAGATAAAAATAAAGAGAATGGAGAAGAGAAGGAAGACCTCCTACCACCAATAAAGAAGATCTGAGAGCAGAGTGTGTCATTTGGACCTTGGGTCCCTGTCCCTAGAACCTTCTAGACCTAAGAGGAGATTTATGCCAAGATACAAGGAACTCTTCAACAGATGTTGAACTCACAGATGTTGAAAGGAGACAAGAACTTCCCTCCAGAACTGACAAAGAGAAAAAGCCTTCTCCTAGAGCTGGTGTCCTGAATTTGGTCTTCCAGCCACTTGAACTGTGGAAGAATACATTTGTTTGTTAAGACAATCTGCTTGTGGTATTTCTGTTTAACAGTTCTAGGTAACTAAGACAGTTAGCTTTTCCTAATGTGCATAGCTTTAAATAGGCTTAAATAGGTTTAAAATTCCCTAGGGAATTCCTCCCCACCCCTACCTCCCTTTCTCTGCCTTCCTTGCCCTCCCTTCCCTATCTTCCCCCTACTGTGTTCCTCTTGATTCTGTCTGCTCATCTCCTGATAGCTCTTCTCCTCTCCCTTCTACTTGTCTTTGTAATTTCGCTGGAATAGATTTGATCCAGTTTCTTTCTTTCTTTCTTTTTTTTTTAACCATCATGCATATGCTCCTGACTCGAAGGTATATATTTTGAGTTCCCACCTCTTCAATGAGCTTTGAACGTACAACTAAATGTCAGCATTTCATTTTTACTTAAATGTCTAATCAACACTTCAAACTCATCATATCCAGTTCAGAATTATTAGTTCTTCTCTCTAAACTTGGTCTTTTTCTTTTTCTTCATAGCCGTCTTCTTATTATTTTTTTAAAAAAGCTGCATCTAAGATTAAATAAAGCTGGTGAATACTCTAAGAATAATAATAGAAAAATCCATCTGTATAAATAAAGTCACTCTATGTTAGTTTTCTTGTTTATCATCAAATCATTCAAAATGGAAGTGGAACTAAGATGACAGAGAAGCTGCTCACAGTCTGTGGTCATCTAACAACAAAGAACCAGAAAAAAAAAAAAAAACTGAAGAGAATATAACAACCTTGTAGGAGCCCTGAATTTCAGGAGAAAAGCTGAGAGATCAGACTGGGTAAAAGGTAAAGGAGAGCAGGTTCAGAACCAACTAGTTTGCCCAGAATTTGGCTCAGTCGGAACTTGTGTGTTGCAGAGGGACCCACACTACACTCAGAGTAGCAATGCAACACAGTGACTGGAGCAGCAGTGTGGTGAACCAAGCAGCAACAGCATTACTAGAAGAGCTCTTCTCACCAAAGCTGAGCTTCAGTTGGCCATACCTACAGAATCACTGAGGACTTCCACTTAAATCTCGTAAGTTAAGTGCTTGCAAACTAGTGCAGATTTAGATCTTTTCTATGGGTTGACCCTTTCTCCCTTTCCCTAGTGATCATCTTTAATTTTTCTGCACAGCACCAGGCACCAAACTGACACTCTACCTGGGCTAGAAAGAGAACACCGTACACACACCCTGAGTTAATCCCCCAGACTTGGAGAGGGAAACAAATGGGGGAAAAGAAAAGTTCTGCCAGCTCCTTTGATGCAGAAACTGCTCCTACTGTTCTCAGGGCACACAACCAGCAACTTGAGCTCACACTAAACACCCTTACTAATTGGGATTCCAAGCTGACCATCCAGTGACAAGGTGTTGGAATTTCTAAGGTTTCAGTAACAAAACTAGCTCAGTGATCAACCAACCAACCTATGTGGACACTTAAAAACTGTGCATGTGTGTGTGTGTGTCTGTCTGTCTGTGTCTGTGTGTCTGTGTGTGTGTGTGTGTGTGTGTTTATGTACACACACACACAGTCTGACCATTAAGTTTGTGAATGCAGCCCAGAAAAAGAGCCACATATCTCATGGTTGAATATCACTAAGGTCACCTTCAAAGTACCCACCTTGGGAAGCTGTGCACTGATGCCAGTGCCTAGTACAACCTTCAAAGCAATTTTGGAATTCTTTTTCTGGAATGACCATTAAAGCAGCCATTGTATTACCCTTGATGTCCTGATTGTCATAAAAATGTCTTCCTTTTAATATTTCCTACATCTTTAGATAAAGAAAGAAGTCATTGGGGGCCATATCAGGTGAGTAGGTAGAGTATTCCAGCACAGTTAACTGTTTACTGGCTAAAAACTTCCTCACAGACAACTTGAAGATTAAGTTCACGACATTGTCACTGTGTCATTACTGTGTGTAATGGCCATTCCACAAAGAGTTCCAAGATTGCTTTGAAGGGTGGACTAGGCACTTGCATCAGTGCATAACTTCCCAAGGGGAGGACTTCAAAGGTGATTATAGTGATATTCAGCAACACATACCACTTAGAACAATTAAGTTCACAGACTTAATTGTTAGACCTTGTGTGCATGTGCATGTGCATGCATGCACACACATACATGTTAGAACGTAATAATCAAAGATAAATAAATGACAACAACTCTATAATGGCTTGGAGAAAACAGTCAACTTCATGTCATTTAAAGAAGTAGACCATGATGGATTCAGAATATTTCTGAAACAAAGAATCAAAAAAGTTTACAGATGAAAAAAACTCCCTATAATTATTGGACCTAGAATACAAAAAGATTAATAAATAGAGCTCTTCAAGACATCAGGAGGAAGATTAGGCAAAATGCAGGAGAACATAATGAAAAATTAAACAAATTTCAAAAAATACTTGAGCAACAATGATCTGAAATTCAGCAGATTAACAATAAAATTACAGAGCTAGACAAAAAGTCAAAGAAACAGAATCAAAGCAATGGAATGGAGAATTAGTGAGACTGAAGATAAGCAACTGACACAAACGTATTTGAAGAAAAATCAGATGAAATAATTTTTAAAATGAAGAAGCACTAAGAGTTATGTGGGACTCTATCAACAAGAATAATTTACTGGTGGTTTGAGTAATAGAATGGGTGTAGTAGGGAGCAGATAACAGAAAATACAGAGAGAACTGTTGAAGATATGTTGACAGAAGATTTCCTTGATATCACGAAAAATGGGAAGATATCTATCCAAGATGCGCATCAAAGTCTACATAAGGTAAATCCCAAAAGAAATACATCCAGACCTATGATAATCAAACTTACCAAAACTAAACACAAGGAGATGCTTTTAAAGGCAGCTAGGGCTAAGCAAAAAACAACAACAAACTACAAAGGAGAGTCAATAAGACTAAGCTTGGACTACTAAGGAAAAACCATGCAAACAAAAAAGCATGGGATGACCTATACAAAGAGCTGAAAGAAAAATACTGCCAATTAAGAATTATGTATCCAGCAAAACTGTCACAAATGTAATGGTGAAATTAAGACATTCCCCGATAAAAAGGAAATCTAGAGAATTTGTGAAAACCAAACTGAAGTTATAAGAAACACTGAAGGAAGTTAATCAGTTAGAAAATCAGTAGGAGGAGATAAAAAGCAAAGACTAAAATACAGGACAGAGAATCCAGATACCAACACGGACATGAAAACCACAAAAATAAATCAATGATAAAACAGTGTATAAATGATAACAACATTACATCAAAGAGGGGGCTAAATAACATATTTGTACATCTGTCAGATGGAGAGGGAGTCAAGGTGATACAAAGAAATTAAAGACAACTTTAAACTTGGAAAATTAGAGGTAAATATTAAGTTAACCACAAAGGAAATTAACAATCCTACACATTACAATAAGAAACAAAATCAAGAAATGTCAGCAAATGTAAAACCTACAACAATGAAAAAGAGTAAAAGAAAGCCAACTTAAAAAAAAAGGCCCATGACATAAAATTATGTGAAGAAATTATCAACACACAAAAAAGACACCAAATAGACATTGAATGTTAAAGGGTTAAATACACCAATAAAGAGGCAAAGACTAGACGAATGGGTTAAAAAGCATGATCAGTCTATATTGTGCTTACAAGAGACACATCTTAAAGATACAAAAAAATGAAAACTCAGAGGACGGAAAAATACATACCAACCTACCAATGTTCAAAAAGTGTCAATATTAATTTCTGATAAAATATGACAAAGAAGATCACCATATACTGATTAAATGTTCAATATGTAAGGATGACATAACCATATTAAATGATAAGTCTTCCAAGAACATAGAACAAACTCTACCAGCATTGAAAAATGAGATAGACAGCTCCACAATAATAGCAGGAGACCGTAACACACCACTTTAGCTGATGAATAGAACACCCAGAAAGAAGCTCAATAAAAAAATACGACAGATCTAGATGACACAATAAACTGACTTGACCTCATTGACATATACAGAACACTTCAGTCCATAATAACACTCTTTTTCAATGTGCACACAACATTCCATAGACCATATATTAGGCCATAGAGCAAGTTTTAACATCCAAAGCACTGAAATATTGCAAAGCATCTTGTCAGACTATGAAGCGATAAACGTAAAAATCAATAGCAAAAGAAGAAAGGGGGGGTACAAATCAAATATATGGAAACTGAACAACACCTTGCTCAAAAACATCTGAGTTAAAAAGGAAA
The DNA here is from genome assembly GCA_028571685.1 of Heterohyrax brucei. NCBI lineage: Eukaryota > Metazoa > Chordata > Mammalia > Hyracoidea > Procaviidae > Heterohyrax > Heterohyrax brucei. Next base: position 56,259,625 of record CM053143.1, on the reverse strand, counting down.
TCAAGGATGGAATAAAGAGATTCAAAGACTCAAATGAGAATTAAAAAACACATCATACCAGAACCTGTGGGACACAGCTACACTCAGAGGTCAATTTATCTCAATAAATACACAACAGGGGACAAAAAAAGGGGGGGGCCCAATTCAAAAAATATTCCTACAATTTGAAAAAGTAGAAATAGAAAAACTAAAGAATCCCTGGGGTACTAGAAGAAAGCAAATGATAAAAATTAGAACAGAACTAAATGAATCAGAGAACACAAAAACAACTGAAAGCATTAACAAGACCAAAATCTGTTTTTTTAAAAACCTTAACAAAATCAACAGACCATTGCCCAAACTGACAAAAGAAAAACAGGAGAAGAAATAAATAACTTGAATAAGACATGAAATGGGCAATATCGTAACAGACCCAAGTGGAACTAAAAGATTCATAAGAAAGTACTATGAAAAAATATACTGTAATAAATTTGAAAATCTAGAAGAAATGGGAAAATTTCTAGAAACACATTATCTACCAAAATTAACACTAACAGAAGTAGAACAACTTAGCAAACCCATTGCAAAAGAAAATACCAAGAAGGTAATTAAAAAATTCTCAGCCCCAAACTGTCCTGGTCCATATGGTTTTGCCAGAGAATTCTACCACACTTTCAGAGAAGGGTTAACACCACCATTACTGAAGATATTTCACAGCCAAGAAAAGGTGGACTATTCCCAAATTCATTCTATGAAGGCAGCATGACACAATATCCAAACCAGGTAAAGATAGCACAAGAAAAGGAAAATTACAGACTAATATCTCTCATGAACTTAGATGTAAAAATCCTCAATGAAATTCTAGCCAGTAGAATTCAACAACATGCCAAAAGAATAGTTCACTACAACCAAGTAAGTTTCATACCAGGGATGCAGAGATGGTTCAGCATTAGAAAAACAATTAATGTACTCAATCACACAAAGAAAACAAAAGATAAAAGTTACTCAGTTTTTGTACCAGTACACAGACTGTTTTGACCACTGTGGCAGTGTACTACATTCTAAGGTTGGGTAATGAGAGGCCTCCCAACATGTTCTTCTTTAGTAGTACCTTACTTATCCTGGGCTTCTTCCCTTTCCAAACAAAATTGGTGATTTGTTTCTCCATCTCAATAAAAATTAATGCTGGCACTTGTATTGGGATTGCATTGTAAAAGTAGATTGCTTTGGGTAAAATAGACATTTTCACAATGTTAAGTCTTCCCATCCATGAGCAGGGTAGATTTTTCCATTTATCGAAGTCTCTCTTAGTTTCTTGTAGTAAGGGCTTGTAGTTCTCTTTGTAAAGGTCTGCTATTTATCTGGTTAGATTAATTCCTAGGTACTTTATCTTCTTAGGGGTTATAGAAAATGGTATTGATTTGATGATTTCTTCATTAATAGTCTCATTGTTGGTATAAAGGAATCCTACTAATTTACTTATATTTATCTTGTGTATCCTGAGACTTCGCTGATCTCTTCTATCAGTTTGAGTAGTTTACTTATAGATTCTTTGGAATTCTCTGCATATACAATCATATCATCTGCAAACAGGGAGATTTTAACTTCTTTGCCGATGCAGATGCCCTTTATTTCTTGGTCTTGTCTAATTGTTCTGACTAGAACTTCTAGTACAATGTTGAATAGGAGAGGTGAAAGTCGGCATCCTTGTCTAGTTCCTGTTCTCAAGGGAAAGTCTTTCAGTCTCTCTCCATTCAGGATGACGTGGGCAATTGGCTTTGTATAAATGGCCCTTATTGCATTGAGGAATTTGCCATCTATTCCTATTTTGCTGAGAGTTTTTAGCATGAATGGGTGTTGGACTTTATCAAATGCCTTTTCTGCCTCAATGGACAAAATCAGGTGATCTTTGTCTTTTGTGTTATTTATGTGGTTAATCACATTAATTGTTTTTCTGATGTTGAACCAGCCTTGCATCCCTGGTGTGAATCCCACTTGGTCGTGATGGATTATTTTGTTTATATGTTGTTGTATTCTATTGGTAAGAATTTTGTTGAAGACTTTTGCATCTATATTCATGAGTGATATCATCTGTAGTTCTCCTTTTTGGTTGGGTCTTTCCCTGGCTTAGGTATCAGGGTTATGCTAGCTTCATAGAATGAAGTTTTAACACACAATGTGGACAGACTCCAAAATCTGTTAAACAAACCACAATCATCAGAAGAGAAAATAGATAAATGGGAACTATTAAGAATCAAACACTTTTGCTCATCCAAAGACTTTATTAATATAATTAAAAGAACACATACTGAATGGGAAAAAATATTTGACAACTCTATGTCAGACCGACACCTGATCTCCATAATCTATAAGATACTACAAAATATCAATAAGAAGAAGATAAATCATCCAATTAAGCGATGGACAAAGGAGATGGACAGACATTTCACTAAAGAGGAGATCCAGGCAGCCAAAAAACACATGTGGACATGTTCACAATCTTTAGTTATTAAAGAAAGTCAAATCAAGATGACAATGAGATACCATCTGTCATGATTTGCATTCTGTCCCCCCAAAAATATGTGTAGCCGCGTGGCTGGGATATGATTCCCAGTATCTTGGGACTCTCCTACATTGTGTGGCTTTGCTGAACTGTATGTTAAAGGATTAGGGTGGGTATGTAGATTGTTGCATACAATTACTTCCCTGCCCTGCTGTAGGGGGAGTTTCCCGGGAGTATGGCTTGCCCCACCCTTGATGCTTTCAGCTTCCAAGAGATAAAAGGGAAAGAGAAACAAAGGACAATTGAGAACCTCACGACCATCAAGCAAGCAGCACCAGGAGAAGAGCGCGTCCTTCAGACCAGAGGTTCTTGTGCTAAGACGTTCCCTGGACAAAGACTGATGTAATACCAGACTTTCCCCCAGAGCCAACAAGGGGAAAGCTTTCCTCTGGAGCAGTCACCCTGAATATGGACTTGCAACCTACCGGACTGTGTAAGAATAAACCTTCCTTTGTTAAAGCCATCCACTCTGTGGTATTTCTGTTAGAGCAGCCCTAGCTGACTAAAACACCATCTCACCCCAACAAGATTGGCTGTGATTCAAAAAACACAAAAAAACAAATGCTAGAGAGGCTGTGGAGAAAGTGGAACCCTCCTACACTGATAGTGAGGTTGCAAAATGGTCCAGCCTCTTTGGAAAGCAATCTGGTGCTTCCTTAAAAAAATGAATCTAGATATACCATTTGACCCAGTAATTCCACTACTTGGAATATATCCTACAGAATCAAGGCCTTTCACACCGACGGACACATGCACCAGAATGTTTATCGCAGCACAGTCCACTATATAATCAACCCAGATGCCCAACAACAGAAGAATGGATAGGTAAACTATGATATATATACTCAATGGAGCACTACACAATGATAAAGAATAATGATGATTCCAGGAAACATCTCATAACCTAGTTTCAACTGGAAGACATTATGTTAAGTGAAAGTAGTCAGCAATAAAAGGACAAATATTGTACGAGACCTCTATGATAAGATCTCAAAAACAGACTTGTGTATAGAAGAGAATACTCTTTGACAGCTGCAAAGGAGGGGAGAGAGGGAGGGCAAGTGGGGGAGGGTTTAGATTAGATAGTTGCTAGAAATCTGGTTGGGTGAAATCGGTGATAGCACACATTAGAAACAAGAACAATATTAAGTGGACTTCAGCGTAACTTGAATACTCCTATCTTAACCCAATATTGCAAGGATAGAGTAGCTGGGGCAGGGGGCTGGGGACCATGCTCTTAGGCAAAACTAAGGCCAATTGGCACAACTAGAGTTTTGCTAAGAGGGCCCTTTGCACCCCACATTGGTGATTGGCATCTGGGCTCTTAAAAGCTGTGAAGCTGCCATTCAAGGCACAGCAAGTGGACCCAACTCAGCAGGAACGGATGCTCACCGAAGACCAAAATAACATGAGGTAAAGACAACCCACATGAGTGGGTGCCTACATCGACTTGGACTGGAAGAACCGGATGGTGCCCGGCCACTTCCAGTGATAGCTGTGATGGAGCTCCCTAAGTTGAGTCTCATTGGCAACACCAGAATAAAAAGGGGTGCAGCCTGAGATCTCCAGTAAAAGACTGCAATTGATGGTCCAGCGGCTTCAGGGTTCCCCTGGGAGCATGGCCCCTGGCCCTGATGCTGCCCTTGTCCATAATTCATAATGAAGGCCCACTCTTCGGACATGAATGGATTGGACTTGGTGATGCACAGTGATCATATATTGGATGCACTTTATGGTTCTGTACATCTATAGGATATCATCCTGCTGACCTCTGGCTGGAGGAAGGAGAGTGGGTGGAGAGGAGGGCAAAGGAGGCTGTTAGGGGGATGAGACATGTATGGAGCAGAGAGGAACAGTGTGCTGTCGCCGGACAGGGAGAGCAGTGGAAGCTGCATATAGGTGGGCATGTAAATTTATGCAGGAATGTACATTTTCGCTTAGTCATATTAAGTAAAAAAAAAAAAAAGTTACTCAGTTTTATCAATTGATGCAGAAAAGACGTTTGACATCCGTTCATGTAAAAACTCTCAGCAAAATAAGAATAGAAGGATACTGCTCAACCTAATAAGGGGCATCTAGAGAAAGCCAACAGCCAACATTATCCTACATGGAGAGTCTGAAACCATTCCCCCTGAGAATGGGAACCGTACAAAGATGCCCACTGTCACCACTTTTATACAACATTGTGCTGGAAATTCTAACTAGAACAATCAGACAGGATAAAGAGATAATGAGCATCCAATTGGTAAGGAAGAAATAAAAGTATCTCTGTTTGCAGATGATATGCCCTTATACACAGAAAAACCTAAAGAATCCACAAAAAAACTATTATAAGTAATCGAAGAGTTCAGCAAAGTGTCAGAACATAAGATAAACACGATTAAATCTGTTGGATTCATTTACACCAACAAAGAGAAGATCAAAGTGGGAATTACCAGATCAATACCATTTACAATTGTCCACAATATAAGATAAAACACTTAAGAATAAATCTAAACAGAGAGGTAAAAAACCTGTACAAAAACCTTAAAAGACTATTACTGCAAAAAACCAACAGAGACCTACATAAGTGGAGAAACCTATCTTGTTCATGGATAGGAAGACTTAATACTGTGAAAATATCTATTCTACCTAAAGCAATCTGTAGATCAAATGCAATCCTAATGCAAATTCCAATGGCATTTTTTAATGAGATGGAGTAACAAATCACCAACTTTATGTGGAATGAGAGAGAAGCCCTGGGTAAATAAAGCATTACTGAAGAAGAAGAACCAAGTGGGAAGCCTCACATACCTGACCTTAGAACCTATTACACCGGAGCAGTAGTCTAAACAATGTGATACTGACATAAAAATATATACGTAGGCCAAAGGAACAGAGTTGAGAATCCAGGTATAAGATCAATCAACTACGAGCAACTAATATTTGACAAAGGCCCCCAATCCATGAACTAGGGAAAAGACAGTCACTGCAACAAATGGTGTTGGCATAACTGGACAACCATCTCCAAAAAAAAAAAAAAAAGAAAAAGAAAAGAAAGAAGAGTCATATCTCACACCATGCACAAAAACTGACTCAAAATGAATCAAAGACCTAAACATCCCCTGAGGACATGGCCCCTAGACTCTCTGTAAGCACAGTGCTGAAACCGGTACCAATGACAATTCTTCAGACAAAGATTGGACTGGACTGTAGGACATAGTGATGCTGGCAAGGAGTGTGCTTCTTGGCCTAAATGTATGCATGAGGCTGCCTGAGCAGCTCCTGTCCAGAGCTAGATGAGAACCTGGAGAGAGGGGATAGGAGATAGTGGAAGAGATATGAGACGTATGGAGTGAAAACAAGGAATGTGCTGTCACAGGGTCGGGAGAACAGCTAGAGCTTCAGAGCAGTGACTGTGTGTGTGTGCGTGGCAGGGCTTACATGGCAAATTCACTTGGATTGTAAACTTTCACTTATAGCACAGTAAAATATATTTTAAAAAAATCTTTCAAAATGATAGTAGAGGTAGTATCAAATGTGTAAGGTATGTTCACAATAATTTGAATTAAATCAGAACTAGCTATGAGTTGGAATCAACTCAGTGACAGTGACTTTAGTTTTGTTGTTTTGTTTCACCAAAGTATACATGAAATACACTGTGGAGAACTGCCCCGGCCCGCGGGGCATTTCAGCGGAGGACGGGGAGGAACCTGTGAAAAGGAAAACGGGGCAAGAGACGCGAAGAAATGGAGGCAAGACAAGATTCTGATCAAGCCTCAGAAAAATTTTATTGCAACAGAGGAATATATACACACTGAGGAGGGGAGGGGTTTGGAGTCAGGCGAGATCTGGTGTGAGGTGCTTGGCGTTTTATGCTTGGTTAGGCAGTATGCCTGGACAGTGACGCTGGGCAGTGACGTGCGGGCAGTTTTTGCGCACGCGCATTTTCAAGGGCTTTCCAGACTTCCTGTTTTTGGGGGCCTGAAGTTTTTTCATGGCCCCCGACAGAGAACCTCAGGTGGAATATCTCATTTAAGTTCATCACCTGTAGCAACTAAACCAAAATTGGAGGTATGTTCGGAAAGTTCTGATTTAATATTACAGTTATGTGGAATGAACTACTTCAAGTAGAAATCCTCCTGGTACTTTAAAAGATATGCCATCATTTTCTAGGTGGCAGAAACTGATACACAATAAGCAGGTCACATATTATCCATAAAGAGAGAAACACAATATGCAAAAGTTGTAGACAGAAAAACATTTAAATCATTGATTAGAATATGATTTTCTCTTAATTATCCTTCCTTTGCAGAGGACTAGACTTAGTGACTTGCTCCTTATGAATAGACTGTAGAAAGGGAAAAAAAGAGTGATAACTTCCGAGGAGAAATCTGACAGCAGCCTCACCAAGCGATTCAGGTTACAATCATCACTAATGTTATGCCGAATTTGTACAGCCCTGTGTAATGCGATGAGAAGGTCACTGCTACAGCAGTCTTCAAAACAAGGAAACAACAAAAAAACCACAACCTCAGTCTAAACATAAGAAAGAATCAGGCAAATCTAAATTGGGGGACATTTTACAAAATATCCGGAGTACTCTTCAAAAGTGTCATTGTCAGGAAAAGCAAGACACTAAAATACCATAAATTAGAGGAGAAAAAGCCATGATGGCTAAAGGCTAATGGTATTTTAGATTTGATACTGAAATAGAAAAAATAATCTTACAGGAAAAATGAGTGAATTTCAAATAAAATATGTAGCTCACTTAGTACTGTGTTACCAATGACAACATTTCTTTTTCATAAATGTACCATGGTTACGTAAGAAGTAAATATTAGAGGAAGCAAGGTGAAGTATGTCTAGGAATCCTCTGTACTGTACTCACAACTCTTCTGTTAAACTAAAGTCACATCAAAATAACAAGCTTAAAAATTATATAAACTCCAACTTGACATATTGGAGTACGACCACTAAACTAAGTGTGGATTTTTAGTTGTTATTCTGTACAATGTGTTTCTGAGTGATAAACTGTAGAGATTTATTCATTTAAAATGTTTCACTGAGTCTTTCAGACAATTCTGTGCAAAACAGGGCTAATTTTGATGTATTTCCTTTAATATTTTTGCAATCTTTTTTTCTTTCCATTGAACACATGGAAAATACTTCCATTCTCTTAAATGTTCATAGAAAAATACCATTTTTGATAGGAGAAAAACAATTGAGTATATTATAAATTATTTAATTCTATTTACCTTGATGAGTATTCAGGTTGTCTCAGCTTTCACTTATATTAGAAATCAGACCAAGCCTGTTCTTTACTATGATTTGTTGAAAGATAACACCCTAGAGAAAAGACGCTGTTGTCTCGGGCATAGATCTTCAAGGGCTTACCAGGATGCAGACTGCATTATGGACACATACGTCACACAGGAAAAGATAGGGCACAGTCACAGGTATGGCCATTTAATATTACAGGGCAGATCCTGTATAATCAAAGCCACAATGTCTCAAGAGACAGGAAGGACTCTGTGATTGAAGAAGTGTTTAGGAAGCAGAGTAAGGGGAAAGAATGCACTACTAATGAGTCAAAGTGTAAAAGTTCATGTTCTGCAAAACATTCATGCACTCAATGTGTGATTTAAAAGTATCATTTCTATAGCTCTTCAGAATATTTTCAAATTTTATGCTACAAATGTTAAGTGGTTTATGAAGGTACAAAGATAGTTCAAAATTTACAACAATACTGAAAAACACCTACAGTAATTAGACAATAGGATATGAGAGAGATTTCCATTAATTACAAAGTTGAATGGGTTGGATTGAGAAACCCTGTATTACACAGAATTTGTCTCTGAGACATACTACTACAATAGCTAGGAAAGAGCTAGAAATATTCTCGACAGCATGAATTCACAATTAGTTTAGGCAATTAAGAAGTTAGAAATAGCTAAATGATTTTGAACAAAGAAAACATGAAGAGCTAAGTTAACTAAATATAATTATTGAGTATATGAATAATTTTTCAAATGAGTTAGATAAAAACACTGTTTAATAAATGCTAGTCTAATTGGTTAGTGATGACTAAAAAAACATTAGGTTCATTTCCTTACCTCATGCTATATAACCAAACAAATCTTGCATTCTTTACAGAAGTGTTTTTTTATTTTGTTTGTTTTTTAATAGTTATACTGTAAAGCATAAGTACAATGAATTTCTCACAAATTCTTACAAAAACTAAAAAAAAAAGAACACTTCATCATATATTTAATGATGCTAGTAACATTCTGATACAACACTAAAGAACAGTATCACAAAAAAAGAATGAAACAGATTTACAGACCGGTATCTCTTAGGAATACTGGTGCATAAAATCCTCAACAAAGTACTGGCAAACAGAATCCAGCAATATAGAAAAAGAATTAAAAATGCACACCAGGATCAAGTGAGGTTTGTCCCAGGAATCTGAAATTGGCTTAACACCTGAAAATCAGTTAATAGAATGCACCATACATAAATGAAACAAAGAATAAAACTCAATGAGTAGAGACCGAGAAACTATTTGACAAATTTCAACATACTTTCATGTTAAAAAACACTTCAAAAATCAGAAGTAAAATGGAGTTTTCTCAACCTGGTGAATGAAATCTAAATCTAAAATAATAATAATAATAATTCATAACTGGCATAACTAATGATGAAGAACTGAATGTTTTTTGCCCCCTAAGATGAGAAACAAGTGATCCTCACCATTTCTAGTCACTGGATGTTCTAGCCAGGGCAGCTAGAAAAACAAAGAACTAAAAGACATTCACACTGGAAAACAAAATGTAGAACAGTATCAGTTTGCCCATGACATGATCTGATATACAGAAAATCCTAACAGAGTCACACACACACAAACTAATAAATGAGTCCAGCAATGTAGCAAGACACAAGATTGGTATACAGAAATTACAGAAATCAACATTATTTCTAAACAATAGCAATGAGCACACTAAAAATGAAACTAAGAAAATAATTACACTTATAAAAGCAGAAAAAGGAAAAATACAACAAGGAATAAATGCAAAACTTAGGGAAACCCTAAGTTCAAATCAGCCAGGTGTACCTTAGAAACTCTACAGGGTAAACTTAGACTCTGAAAACTGTAAAACATTGTTGAAAGACAGTTTCATAAATCCTTAGTAAATGAAAAGGTACTGCTGTTTATGTGTTGGAAACGTACTGTTGTTAAGATGGCAGTGTACTCTTCCCACTCCTAAAGTGCCTTACAGATTTAACTTAATCCCTATCAACATTTCACCTGGCTTCTTTATGGAAGTTGTAAAGCTGATTCTAAAATTCTTCTTAGAATTTTAGACCTTCTTCTTAGGCTGGGAGGCAGTGCCTGCCCAGGGGAGAGCACTTTCCCGGCAGAAAAGCAGTATTTTACACAATGTCACCTTATGGCTGGGGCCAGGCAACAAAGGCTGTGGACTCTGTGCATCTTGGCACCTTTGTCCTTTCTTTCCACCTCCGACATAGAGTATCCTGTTCCGAGGCATTGGTGAACTTGTGTGGGACACCACCTTGCTCCACGGGGAGGTGGATAGACCCATAAAGAGCCCTCAGCTGGACCTAATTCCTGGGCTGGAAGGCAGCATCTGCCTGGAGCAGAGTGCTTTTCCAGCAGAAAAGCGGTATTCTACACAGTGTCACCTACAGCTGGGGCCTAACAGCAGAGGCCAGCAGGGCAGTAGCCCTTCTGTATTTTGAGCTAGTTTATAACATCTGGGGTTTGATATAGAGGTGCTTACTTTGTCAGCTGGAAAGAAGGACCTATATACCTGAAAACCTGACTGACTTTGGAAGTTGTTTTACCTTCCACTGTAAGATGGCCTACAGAAACAACTGCAGTCCATCCTGACAGCATCTCTCCCAGCCTCTGTTGACTCAGTTGATTCCCCAAAAGCAACAAACTCAGGAAAAAAAACAACCAAAAAATCACCCATGGCTTCAGAAGGCTCCTGAAAGAAACCACTTCAGAATTTCCCAGATGAAGAAACTTTTCTGAAACTATCAGAAGGTGAATACAAAAGGATTATACATAGAGCCCTCCTAGACCTTATACAAAATGCAGCAGAGCAAAATGAAAGATTAAGCAAGCTGTTCGATCTGATGGAACACCAGTACTCTGAAATCCAGTAGATTAAGAACAAAATCAAACATGTAGAAACTTCAATTCAAAGCCAAGAAAATAGAATGGAACAAATGGGAAATAGACTTTCTGACTTGGAAGACAGAGCTACTGACTCCAGCATCTATGAGGAGAAATCAGAAAAAAGAAACAAGAAAAATGAAGAAGCATTAAGAAGCATGTGGGACTCTATTAAGATGAACAATATACAATTAACTGGAGTTCTTGAACAGGGTGAGACACCTGAGAACACAGAGAGTATTGTGGCTGAGCTGCTGACAGAAAACTTTGCAGAAATTATGAAAGAAGAGAATATAGATATCCAAAATACATATCAAACATGACTCAATATAGTTCTCAAAAGAAAGACTCCAAGACATATTATCATCAAGCTTAACAAAATGAAAGATAAGCAGAAACTGGTAAAGGCAGCAAGACTCAAAGGAAAGCTAACATTCAGGGGGAATACCTATAGGCTTTCATCAGATTTCTCAGCAGAAACAATGCTGGCAAGGAGACAGTGGCATGACACATTCAAAGCCTTGAAGGAGAAGAATTTCCAACCCAGAATTGTATATCCTGCAGAACTACCTTTCAGATAGGAAAATGAAATTAACACATCCACAGATAAATAGAAACACAGAGACTTTGTAAAAACCAAACCAGAGCTACAAGAAATAGTGAAAGAATCTCTCGGCTTAGAAGAACACCACCACTAACTTTGTATTTTAGAAGCAAATACAGGACACGTCACCCAGAATCCTACTCAGTTAGGGAAGGCTCCAAACTCAGTCAAAGCTATAATAGTGAAGGAAATATTCCAGTGATTATCTCACAAAAACCACAGCCTGAGCAAGTAGAGAGAGAACAACAGAGGAATTCCTCAGGTACCAGAAGAAAACAGATCCTAAAGATCAGAGCAGAAGCAAACAAATTAGAGAATAGAACAATAGAAAAAACTGAAAAGACCAAAAGCTTGTTTTTTGAAAAGATCAACAAAATTGACAAACCATTGGCTAAACTTACTTAAGAACAACAGGAAAGGAAACAAATAACCCAAATAAGAAATGGGAGGGGAGTTGTCACAACCTGTCTAACAGAAATCAAAAATACCACATCAGAATATTATGAAAGACTGTACTCTAACAAATTTGAAAACCTAGAGGAAATGGACAAATTCCTTGGTTCCTGTCACCTACCCAAATTATCACAAGGTGAAGCAGAACAACTTAATATACCTATCACAAAGGAAGAGATTGAAAAGGTCATCAAAAAAATGACAATCAAAAAAAGCCCAGGCCCAGATGGCTTCACCACAGAATTCTAACAAGCTTTTAGAGAAAGGTTATCTCCAGTACTACTGAGACTATTTCACAGTATAGAAAGGGATGGAATACTCCCAAATTTTTCCCATGAAGCCAGCGTAACACTGATACCAAAGCCAAGGAAAGGCCCAACCAAAAAGGAGAACTACAGACCAATATCACTCATTAATCTAGATGCAAAACTCTTAAACAAAATTCTTGCCAATAGAATACAACATTTCAAAAAATAATCGATCAAGACCAAGTTAGATTCATACTAGGGATGCAAGGCTGGTTCAACATCTGAAAAACAATTAGTGCGATAAACCACATAAATAACATAAAAGACAAGAATTATCTGATTTTGTCTATTGATGCAGGAAAGGCATTTGATAAAGTACAACACCCACTCTTGCTAAAACTCTCAGCAAAATAGGCACAAGTGGCAAATTCCTCAAGGCAATAAGGTCCATTTATACAAAGCCAACTGCCTACATCATCCTGAGTGGAGTGAGACTGAAACAGTTTCCCTTGAGAACAGGAACTAGATTGCCCACTCTCACTTCTCCTATTCAACATTGTACTAGAAGTTCTACCCAGAGAAATTAGACAAGACCAAGGAATAAAGGGCATGTGCATCAGCAAAGAAGAACCAAAAGTCTCCCTATTTGCAGATGATATGATTGTATACAGAGAGAATCCTAAAGAATCTGTAAGTAAACCACTGAAACTGATAGACGAGTTCAGCAAAGTCTCAAGATACAAGCTAAACATTAGTGAATCAGTAGGATTCCTTTATACCAAGAATGAGATTATTAAGGAAGAAATTACCAAGTCAGTACCATTTACCATAGCCCCTAGCAGGATAGAGTACCTAGGAATAAATGTAATCAGAGAAATAACAGAACTTTAGAAAGAGAACTACAAACCCTTACTACAAGAAACTAAGAGAGACTTACAGAAATGGAGAAAGCTACCCTGCTCATGGATAGGAAGACTTAACATTGTGAAAATGTCTATTTTACACAAAGCAATCCACTTACATAATGCAATCCCAATACAAATTCCAGTGACATTTTTTAAAGAGATGGAAAAACAAATTACCAAATTTGTTTGGAAAGGGAAGAAGCCCCAGATAAGTAAACACTGCTGAAGAAGAAGAACACACTGGGAGGCCTCTCATTATCTGACTTTAGAACCTATTACTCTGTCACAGTAGTCAAAACAGCCTGGTACTGGTAAAAAAGAGAGACAAATAGATCAATGGAATGGAATCAAGACCTCAGAGATGACACCATCTTCCTATGAACAGCTGATATTTGACAAAGGCCCTAAGACATTAAATTGGGGTAAAAACAATCTCTTCAACAAATGGTGTTGGCAAAATTGGATACCCATCTGCAATAAATTGAAACAAGACCCATATCTTACACCTTATACAAAAACCAACTCCAACTGGATAAGAGACCTAAATGTCAAATCTAAAATGACAAATCTCATCCAAGCAAAAGTAGAAACAACAATGGAAGTTTTAATACACAACATAGACAGACTTCAAAATCTGTCAAACAAACCACAATCAACAGAAGAGAAAATAGATAAATGGGAACTATTAAGAATCAAACACTTTTGCTTATCCCAAGACTTCATTAATAGAATTAAAAGGCTACCTACAGAATGGGAAAAACTATTTGGCAACTGTATTTCAGACAGATGCCTGATCTCTACAATCTATAGGGTACCACAAAATATCGATATAAAAAGATAAAGCATCCAATTAAATGATGGGCAAAAGACATGGACAGACACTTCTCTAAAGAGGAGATTCAGGTGGCTAAAAAATACATGTGGACCTGCTCATGATCATTAGCTATTAAAGAAATTGAAATCAAAACTACAATGAGATGCCATCACTCTCCCTCCCCGACAAGGTTGGCTATGATCCAAAAAACACAAAACAACAAATGTTGGACAGGCTGTAGAGAAATTGAAATTCTCCTACACTGTTGGTGGGATTGCAAAATGGTGCAACTTCTTTGGAAAGCAGTCTGGTGCTTCCTTAAAAAGCTGGATCTAGATATAGCATTTGACTGAATAATTCTACTGCTTAGAATACATCCTACAGGATCCATGCCATTCACACCAACTGATACATGTACATAAATGTTTATTCAGTCCACAATAGCAAAATGATCGAATCAACCCAGATGCCCAACAACAGAAGAATGGATAGATAAACTATGGTATATATACTCATTGGAACTCTATGCAATGGTAAAGAATAACGATGATTTTAAGAAACATCTCATAACCTGCTTTCAACTGGAGGACATTATGTTGAGTGAAAGTAGTCTGTGATGAAAGGATAAATATTGTATGAGACTGCTACAATAAGAACTTAACAACAGACTCATTCACAGAAGAAAAGACGCATTGACAACTGCAAGAGTGGGAAGGAAGGGCGGGTGAGAAGGGAATTGTTTAGATCAGATAGTTGATAGAAATCTGGCTGAGTGAAATCTGTGAAAGAACACATTACAAAGATCAGTATTAAGTGGACTTCAACATAATATGAGTACTCCTCCCACCTTAACCCAATACTGCAAGGACAGAGTAGCTGTGTTAGGGGGCTGGGGACCATGCTCTCAGGGAAACTGAAGGCATTGGCACAACTAGCGTTTTGCTAAGAGGACCCTCTGCACCCCACATTGGTGAGTGGTGTCTGGGGTCTTAAATGCTGCCAAGCTGCCACCTGAGGGTACAGCAAATGGTCCCAACTCAGCAGGAACGGATGATCACCAAGGACCAAAACAACATGGGAGAAAGACAACCCAGAAGACAGAGAAGCCCACATGAGTGATTGACTACATTGACTTGTGCTCAGAAGAACTGGATGGTGTCCAGCCACCAGCAGTGATAGCCACGATGGAGCTCACAAAGTTGAGTCTCAAGGGCAATACAAGAATAAAAGGGGGTGCACCCTGAGATAGTCATCAAAAGACTGCAATTGATGGTCCAGTTGCTTTGAGGTTCCCCTTGGAGCACAACCCATGGCCCTGATACTGCCCCTGTCCATAGATCATAATGAAAGTCAACTTTTTGGACAGGAATGGATTGGACTTGGCAACACACAGTGATCATGTTTTGTGAGTACTTTTTGGTTCTATGAATCTGTAGGAGATCATCCTGCTGACCTCTTGATGAAGGAAGGGGAGTGAGTGGAGAGGAGGGAATAGGAAATTGTTGGGAGGACAGGACATGTAAGGAGCAGAGAGAAAGAGAGTGCTGCCACTGGGTAGGGACAGCAGTGGGAGCTGCATATAGATGGGCATCCATATTTGTATGGGAATGTACATTTTTGTTCAATCATAATAATTAAAAAGAGAAGAAATTAAAAAATCCACTGCATCCCTATAAAGCTGCTAGAAAAACATCTCTTTAAAGTGTTAAAAAGCAAAGATGTCACCTTGAAGACTAAGGTGTGCTTTACCCAAGCTGGATTGTGTTCAGTCACCTTGTATATAAAAAGTGAGCAATGTTATTCTTTGGAAAGTCAAAGAATTGATGCCTTTGAATTGTGGTGTTGGAGAAGAATGTTGAATATACCATGTACTGCCAAAAGGAGGGAACAAATCTGTCTTGAAATGATAACCAGAATGTTCCTTAGAGGCAATGATGGTGAGACTACATCTCACATAGTTTGGATATGTGAAAGGATATAAAGGGATCAGTCCCGGGAGAAGAGCATCACTCTTGGCAAAGCAGAATGTATGTGAAAAAGAGAAAGAACCTCAGTGAAATCACTGACACAGTAGCTGCAACAATGGGCTCAAACATAACAACGGTTGTAAGGATGATACAGAACCAGGCAGTGTTTCATTCTGCTGCACACGAGGTTGATGTGAATTGGAACTGACTCAGTGGCAGCTAACAACAACTGATTATATGTCAGTCTGTCTGTTCAAATAAGGTACAACAAACTTATCACTGTTACCCATTACAGATCTGTATTTGATCCCAACTCAGCTCTTAGTGTAAAAAATTACAGCATAAAAATGCATAGAAGATATTAACTTATGGCACTTGGCTGGCTGGCTGCTGTTATTTGACCTTGACTCTATTTTATCACCAGAAAAGGTGAGAATACTAACAGGTACAATATTTTGTGAAGATTAAATGAGCTAATGTGCAATCGAGTACCAAACAACAGATTTCTTCTAAAAATGGTAAAAGAGTCCTCATACTATCTGGGAAATGGTCAGACCAAAACCGAACTGTTGCTGAACTGAAGCAAGTTCATTCCACTTGTTACTGTAGCCAAAAATTCAGAGACAGCGTGGAGTTCAAGGAATAATTTATTTGCAGATTTGCTAGTAATCTGGGAGACAAACAGGCAAAAGCTGTCCCATTTGGGTTACATTTCTACTGGTTTTTATAGCTAAAGTTCAACAGAGTAGAGGTTTGTCATAGAATGATAGTCAGGAGTGACAAGATTTCATTACATCGTAAGGTTTTATTACATCTAACAAAGAGTGCGAGTTACCCCAAATTTCATTATCTTTCTGTGAGGTCTTAATCAACTCTACATTGTTAGAGACAGGGAGAGGAATGCAGACCTGTTAGTGCAGTCTGAGTGTGGTAACTGAGGCAGATGATGCAATGTAGCCGGATAACCTAAGTGATCTTTGTTAGATCTTTACCTTTACCATCAAAACCACTTGCTGCACAGTCAATTCTAGCTGATGGTTACCCCATGAACAGAACCACACTCCACAGTGTTTTGACTGGCTGTGATTTTTTGAAAGTAGATTGCCTGGACTTTATTTTGAGGCACCAGCTATGCAGTTAGTAACTGAGCATGGTAACCATCTGTGCCACTCAGGTGGCTTTGAGAAAGACAACTTTTTATCTAAACGTCACATAATATTCAAATCAAAGTGAAATATGGAGCCTGCTAGCCCTATATTTTGTATTAGATTTTTTTTTAATTCCTTATAGACTGAAACCTTTCAAAGGGGCAATAAAAGTGAACTACTAGACAAATAACTAAAAAGCGAAGAAATGTATAATACATGGCTAACATTTTTTATAAGAGTTAGCTTGCACAGTGTTATTGTATCTCATGATGCTCTCATTATATTCTGTCATTGCCTCACTGAGGATCATTAACAGGTAGTTCAAAGAACAGCCCCTATCTGTGGACCATCCTCCAGGTAACGGTGCAGTAGATCTTCCTCAGTTCATTAAAGAAAACCTGTTATTTAAAACCCTGCTATAGAAGTAAGTGCACTGTAAACTTTTTGACCAGTGATTTAGCAATGATATAACAAAAAATGTCACACAGCAACCAAAGGAATGTGAAATATGTAGCCTGCTAAATCAAAACCAAAGCAAACCCCATGCCATAGAGTTAATTCCAACTCATAGTTACCATATAGAACAGAGTAAAACTGTCCCAAATTGTTTCCAAGGAGTGGCTGATGCCTCAAAACTGCTGACCTTTTCATTAACAGCCAAGGTCTTAAACACTGTGCTACCAAGTTCACGAAGCCTGTTACCTTTATGATATTCTTATAAAAATGGAAAACCATTTATTAATATCTAGGTAATTTAATGCATGCATTTCACTTTTCATCTACATTTTGATCTTCTAGAAGACATATCCTGAAACTGTAGTCTTGGAATTTGACTTGATATTTTTTGTTATTAATATTTTTATGTATCCAACATATCCAACAGGGCATAGAGTAAGGATAATTTAACTTGAAACAAACTTTTTTTAAGGTGACTCAAGGATCATCTCATAGTAAATCCCAGCTCTTGGAGTCTTGTGTGAGGAGTCTTCTAGCTAGTGCAAATGGTTAACGTGCTCAGCTCCTAAATGAAAGTTTGGAAGTTTGAATCCTCCCAAAGTCACCTTGGAAAAAACCTGGCCATCTAATTCTTAAAAATATCCTTTAAAAATTCTATGATGCATAGGCGGGCATGAAAAATTGATTTGGATTGTGTACTTTCACTTAATCACAATACAAATAAATAAATATAAATTAAAATTTTAAAAAATTGGTATACAGTTCTATTATGATACGGACAGAGTTGTCACGAGTCAGAATTAACTTAAAAGCAACTGGTTGGGGAGCCTTCTGAATGTTGTGTCTATTTCTAATTTGTATAAACCCTTTATGTAATAAGACTAACTTACAATAAGAGATTTTTCACAATTTGTCTCAATAAGCGATGCTTTTCACAGCAAGTTTCAGAAAATCCACCATAACCAACTTACACAACTATGTGTTTACTTTTCTATTATAATAAATAATCCAAAGACAAACTCGTTGCTCACCCTTGCCACTGAGTTGGTTCCAACATATAGCAACCCTATAGGACAGAGTAGAACTGCCCCATAGAGTTTCCAAGGAGTGCCTAGTAGATTCGAACTGCTGACCCTTGAGTCGGCAGAGTAGCACTTAACCACTGTACCACTAGAGTTTCCATAAAGCACACAGTGACTCCAAATCTTCTTATCTTTTCCTCCTTAGTTCATTGATTTTCATCCCATCGGTTGATAAACACAGTATCTCTGTTCAAAATAAGAAGCAGAAAGAAAGGGGCAGGATTTAACATTGTCTCTTTTATCCAAAAAAAACAGAAACAAGTTTATCAGCAAGTTTACCATTATATCTCGTTAGTGAACATTACTCATAGGGCAACTCCTAGGATGGTAACCTCAGAAATGACTACCCCTGATGGGGTTCAACCCATTGATCAAAAAAGCAAAGTTTCACTAGCAAACAAAGGAAACACACACAGTGTCTTTAAGAGTTCTATTAACATTCTATTTCTTAACATAATTATTCTACAAAATATGCATATACATTACATAAAACATCTATATCATTTTTTGAGTATTTAATAAGCAAGAAAATTATTTTAAAAATACACATGAGGTGAAGACTAAAATTCTTGCAGTATTTATGTCAATATTTTCAATAGTAATACACTCAAGATTTAACACCCTCATTATTCTTCCAAAACTGCTCACTTTAAGGCTAGTATATATCTTTTGTTGTTAAGTAAATATATGTATATGTATGTATACTTTTGCTTATTGTTATCTTTATCTCCTCTAGAATATTGTTTTTTTGTCTCACTTCTCCCGTAAGTAACTTATTTTTGCAGAGATTTTTGTGACACACCATAATGTAAAGAATTTGAAAGCATACAGGATTATCGTAAAAATGGTGTCATGATCATCATCTGCACATCCAGCTGTGATTCATTTGATTAAGTGCCAATGCAACAGCACCAATTTTTTATTCATGGCCAATCAAAACAAAAACAAAAAACCTTGGAGGAATAACGGAGGATCCTACCAAAGACGACCCATTAAATTTTCTCATTGAATTTCTGTGAGTGCAACTGCTACCTGACTTAGTTTCCTCTTGTTGTTAGCATAGTGTCCTTTACTACTTGTTGCAACCCTAAGCATGCCGGGTAGAACTGTTCCACAGAGTATTCAAGCGGGTTGCCAGGCCTGTCTTTGGAGAGGTCTGTAAGTGGGTTCAAACAACAACCATTTCGTTAACAGTAGAATGCTGACTTAGTCTGCTTTCTCTAGAAGGCCATAACCAGTGACACGTAAATACACACATTTGTATGTGTTTTAGTCAGCTAGTGCTGCTCCAACAGAAATACCACAGAGTGGATCGCTTTAACAAAGGAAGGTTTACTCTTAGGTCCAAATTCAGGATGTCCTCTCCAGGGGAAGGCTTTCCCCCCTGTCAGCTCTGGAGGGAAGTCTGGTGTTGCATCATTCTTTACCCAGGGAGCATCTTGGCACAGGAACCTCGGGTCTGAAGGGTGCGCTCTTCTACCGGTGTTGCTTTCCTGATGATGTGAGGTTCCCAGTTCTCTGCTTGCTTCTCTTTCCTTTTATCTCTTGTAGGATGAAAGGATTAAGAGTGAGGCAAGCCATACTCCAGGGAAACTCCCTTTACAGTGGAGCAGGGAGGTGATCCTATGAAGGGATTTACAGTCCAACCGTAATCTGTTAACATACAGCACAGGAAAATTACAAATCACTGGGAATCATGGCCCAGACACGCGGCTACACATGTTTTGGGGGGGACACAATTCAACTCATGACAGTATGTATATGTATCGGGGGAGAGAGAGATGTGTTTCAAAGGAAATGGGCCACCCAGTTGTGGTGGCCAGTAAGATTCAAAGGCATAGGTAAGACGTCAGATTGGAGGCTTTTCCTGACTCCTGTGGTTGCAGAAGCTGACAAATCCAAAACTGGCAGGTCAAAGGGCAAGTTGCTGGCTCACGGGCTTGAAGGAGCTGGTGAGTTCCAAAATCTGCATGACAGGTAGCTGGCTAACATCCCAAAGACCATAGGCCAGAGGATGACCAGTGAGACACAGGATCCAAAGTCAGTGAATTTGTTAGAATATCTCTGTGTGTTGGATAGATGCCGCACACCCAAGCAAACTCCCCTTTCAGATGATTGCCTACTTACATCAGTTCACAAAATGCAGCATGATTATATAATATTTGTGAGAACACTGGGAATCATGGCCTAGCCGCACTGGCACGTAACCTCAACCATCATAAGCACTTAACTGTTTGTGCCACTCAGGGACTCTATTATTTTCTCAGTGCTGCTATAAAAAAAACACCAAAGTAGGTGGCCTTAATGAACAGAAATCTGTTTTCTCGTATTTAAGAGGCTGAAAGTCTAAATTGAGGGCACAAGTTCTAGGGGAAGGCTCTCTTTCTCTCTGTGAGGTCTGGAGGAAAATTCTTGTCTCAGCTTCTCTAGCTGGCTATCCTCAGAGCTCCTGGGCTTGTAGACTGAGCTGCCTCCGTTCTCTTCAGGTAGTTTTGGTCTTCCCCCTGTGTCTGTTTATTTTGGTGCCAAATCTGACCTTTCATATCTGAAAAATGATTGGTTTTAATCATACTCTGATGTGGCCTCCTTAACATAACAAAGAAAACTCTATTCCCCTGTGGGATTACATACGCAGGCATGGGGATCAGGGTTTACAACATATATTTGGGGGTACACAATTCAATCTATAACAGTATCTGACCTCTGTGAAACTCCACATTTGTGGTCTGCAGGACGAGAGGAACCATTGTCTCTCCTTCACATACTGAACAGGGAAGCAAAACTGAGTGATATGCCCTTTAATATAACTTTCCTCACTTTTTATATTAAAAGACACTTTTATGCTTGTATACTAGAAGCACCGCCTCAGCTAGCCTTCTAGAAAAATAGTGCTGGGTTGTCTCCTATTATTTACTGACCCAAACTCAGTGCCAATGAGTTGATTCCAAATCAGAGCAATCCTAAGGACAGAGTAGATCTCCCCTATAGGGTTTCCAAGGCTGTAAGTCTTTACGGAAGCCTGCGGCCACATCTTTCTCCGGCAGAACAGCTGGTGGGTTCCTACTACCAACCTTCTGGTTAGCAGACAAGGTTTAACTACTGTGCTGCATACTAGTAGCTTTAATTCACAGTGAACATAGAACTGTACCTATATCAGCTATAGTTTTACACTGTTGAGACAGAAAAACACTTTGCTGTGGGTGGTGTGCTGCATGGTGCAGCACTAAGTAACTAAAAATGAAATAAATAAGTGAAACATTTGTCTGAAGGCCAGCATAGCAGAGATGCCAGAGGAACTGTAAATGGTAATTTAATTCCAAATAGGACTGAGACTGTATTCATGTGAGTTATTCACAACCTTGTCAGAGGAGTTCACAGGCTAATTTTTCTGTTTATCATCAAAGTCTCAGCTACTATTCAGAAATGCCTTAGTCTCATCTCAAAAGAATAGATTTAAGTGTCATTAATTTCCCCTGATGATTCAGAGTTGTTTTTTTTAAGACCTCATTTCATGTCAAACAAGCATCCAACTAGAACTCCCAGATTTGTGAGTCATGATTTGCTTTGCTTTCTGCGGTGTCACCTGCAATAAACCACTCTTTTTACTGCCTTTGTGATCCCTGGGGGTGTTTGTATTCTAACTGCCATCCTGCAGCCATTGCTCAGTCAGTGCTCCTTTTCTCTTTCCTCAGATTCGTCATCATAGGAAAGACCAGTGTTCACATGAATGCCTGTTCTGTAAGTGAATAAAAAGGATTCAGCTCTGCTCAAAGTCCAACACACGAAAATAGATGAGAACGCTTTCAGAAGACTTGGTTAGCAGTTGAATAAAATGAGCTTTAGATTTACACATAACTTTCCACTTTTTAATATAGTCACCAAATATCCATGTGCGCTGTTTTATTTTCAATGACTTTAGGTAAGTTGTTGGCTCGAAGTAACTTAATTTCTACATTTTTCTTCGCTTTAGTCACTCAGCCTTGTACCCTATGACCTTCCGTTTTTATGTGTCTACTTCCTACTTGGATGTATGTTGCTTTCCAATGTGCTTCTAATCTTTAGTAAGCGGATGGCTTTCTCAATAGGATGCATTTTAGTATTTCCTTGCCATTGTTTAGCATTCAACCCAGAGGTGTCTGCTTGCATTCCTGTAGCTCTGCTACACAATAGAATATACTCTCTAGTGAGGTAGAAAGGAAACTCTTGTCTGGTAAGCAGAGACATAAATACCACGGCTGACTTGAGGGTGCTATGGAAGTTAACTAACTGGTGTAGCTTTTGATCCCACCTGTTTATTCCAGCAGGATCATGAGACAAAAGCATGAATGAGGCAGAGGGAAAATCAGAGTGAACTATGTTTGTTAAAAAAAAAACCCAGTGCCATGGAGTCGGATGTTTGTGAAGAGGTGCTAATTAATGGTTTCTTGAATAGAGAGCTGGCATGCAGAGCTTTTGATCTTGGCAGATCCCAAGAGTGGGACTGTAAATGAAAGTTTCAGGCTGTAAGTACCTAAACAACTGCCCTCAACAACTAGTGACTACATGGTAGTTTGCAGGTGAGTATGAGACTACAACCAGTAAGATCAACTTCAGTGGTGCTTAGACAATGTTCTAGGTACCTCTCTCAATCTGAGTGCAGATGCTGCTACCTGTAGGCATGTAAAATTATTTGCAAGATCAAACGTTAGTGACTATGATCACATTGCTTCTAACATGCCAGTAATTAATGTGTTTTCTTTTCATACCAAAAAAAAAAAAAAAAAACCTAAGAAGTTATATGGGGAAGTAAATTAAAACGTCATCATCAGAAAGCCATTTTTCAGCTGTGTATCTTGTTCTTCTGGACTTAATTCATCTATACATTGCCTCATACTATATTTTCTTACAGACTTATTGGTCTCTAACTTGAGACTGGAAAGAAACAGGTTCATATGTTATGGTTCTGACTAGAGAAATTTGAGAAAACAAAGCTATTTTAAATATAGCCATACTCATTGCCATGTAGTAGATTCCACCCTATAGCAATCCTAGAGGATGGAGCATAGCTATCCTATAGGGTTTCCTAGGAGTGGATGGTGGATTTGAACTGCCAACCTTTTGGTTAGTAGTCATAGTTCTCAATTACAGTGTCACCAGGGCTCCATTTTAAATATAGTCTATGTTAAACACTGGTAATGAATCCATGGCAAAAGTATATAGGAAGAACAGAGACAGAAATTTTAGATGGAGGGCAATGGTTCAAACAGGGATTTGGTAAAAGACAAATCCACAAGAAACTGGTCCTTAGTTTATTTTCTGTTATCTTTTCACTCTTAGCTGATTCAATTATGCTTCCAAAGAACTGCATTCTTGAAACTGAGTCTTTAAATGCAGATAGACTAGCTGGACTAGTCAAGAAAAGGATATTTCTGCAGAAACTAGTACAGGCAAAATAAAGGTTGTGGTTGGCCAAATAGACTAAGTGGGTTAGAGCACGGATATATGAAGATGGTAATGAGAGAGGAAAATTCTAAAAAATTCCAGAGGCTTCTCACAGACCTCAAGAACATCTTCCCCAGAACTTCCTGTGGTAGCCCAACCCATGGGAATTTATAAAAGAGGACTTCTCTTCCTGTAACTCGAGACAAATGTTTATCTTTAGCTGGTGCCAATAGGAAAGCAATATTAAAATCTGTAAACCTGCTAATGCCAATAAGGAGCCTCTATGGAAATTCCTTTGTCTGTACTCTGTGTAAAGCCTACAAAAAGAATGGAAAAAAGTAGCTGCCAGAACTAAGCCATTTTTGAGACACTGTCTGCGACAGCTCTACCAGCAGAAATAAAATGCCCTTCCTCTAATAATTACTGGTATTCGAATTATTTCTGCTCTCAGGGCCTTACTTGTACTTCCTGCAACCGTAAAGAAGGTATAACCTTGATAAGGTGGTTTGGGGCCATATTTTTTAGAGACAGACCAAATCCTTGATTGAGGAGTTTAAACTTAATTCAGTAAGAAATGAGAGCCATTAGAGATTTTAATTTTAAGAAAGTGTCTGTAGTTGGCTTTTGGCTTTATGAGAACAAAATTTAGCAGAGACATGAAATGCACACAACAGCTATGTTTATCTAATGCAAGTGACAAATATCCTAAAGGCACAGGAGGACTGAGAGGAGGGAGAAATTACTTCTGACCATTGGAAGAAACAATTAGGGCACTAAAACAGGAGGCCAAAAAAGAATTAAAACATCTAAGAAAAGAGAGAAAGATTTGTCTGAAGGACTAATTGACAATGAATACCACAGCCTCCACCAGACTGAGTCCAGCACAGCTAGATGGTGTCTGGCTGCCACCACTGACCTCTCTGATAGAGATCACAACAGAGTTTCCCAGACAGAGTTGTAGAGAAGCGGAGAACAAAATTCTAACTCACATAGCCCTGACTTAATGGCCTGATAGAGTCTGGAGAAACCCTGAGAGTATGGCCCATGGAGACCCTTTTAGCTCAGTAATGAAGTTACCCCTGAAGTTCACCTTTCAGCCAAAGACTAGACAACCCCATAAAACAAAACAAGACTGAAGGGGATACTAGTCTATAGGCAAGGACTAGAGGCAGGAGCCTACAGGAAAGCTAGTAATAAGGAACCCAAGGTTGAGAAAGGAGAAGGTTGACACGTCGTGAGGTTGGTAACTAATGTTACAAAACAATATGGATATGAGTTTTTTAGTGAGAAGCTGATTTGTTCTATAAACCTTCATCTAAAGAACAGTTATACAAGGACTAAAAGGCAGCAAGGACAGGAAAGCTAGTGATATGGAAGCCAGATTTGAGAAGGGAGAGTGTTGACCCATTGTGGGGGTGTTAACCAATGTTAAACCATGAAACAATATGTGCCCTAACTGTTTAATGGCTGTTAAGCAAAGTTTAACCATCAAACAATATGTGTACTGTTTTTAAAGTATAATAAAAAAATCAAACATTTCAGTACAACCATACAACAAGAAAATTATTATGTCTAACCTGACTAAAAGATGAAGTAAGACCTTAGAGGATCTTTTATTTATTGGGGAGACTTAAGCTGTGCCAATAAAGAATTATAAGTGGAAAAAAGTAAATAAATAAAGGATGGTGGCATCTAAGACAGACTTCCCAGGCCTGCCAAGGTTCACAGTCCTGCTGTCTGTTGAAGTATCAGTGCATTCAGACAAAAGCAGACCCTCCTCAGCCTACTCTCTCACTGGGCTGAAGCAATGTGGCTCTGAAACTAATTCTATGCTCCAGCTCCACTAAGATGCTGTCAATTCCTAATGAATTATTTCCCAATTAAAAATATGTGCTCAAAAATAAATAAATAAGAGTCTAAACTGTCAAATAATGAGAGTCAGAATATAGAGTGGGGACCGTAAATATAAACTTTTTGACTAGTAGGGGTATTGAAACAAAGAGTCTAAATTTCTGATTGCTTTTAAGCCTAGGTAACCTGCATTTATGCACTCATTTTTCCAGTCACGAGTTTTGCAAATGTTTTTATAGTGTCTACTATGTACCACACATTACATTTCTTGTTAGGACAGAGACACAAGATTGCTAGCTCTTGTGAAATTTACTTTTCAGTAGGGAAATCTGTCATGAACAACAACAAAAAAGTGATGTCATATGATCAAAACAGGATACAAGAAGGGAAGCTTGCTTGCAAAGGAAGATTTCATTTATTTTACAATATTTTAAGTTTGAGGAATTGAGGTAGGCAGAATAGGTAGAGAGGAAACACAACGGAAAACCTTCGGAAAATGCAGTACCACTTTTGGGTCAACAATTGGGAGTAAGACAGCGAACCTGAGGGCCTCTGTCAATAGTGTGACCAAAATTATCAACACAAGCAAAAAGGGATAAAAAGATCCAGCAATTAACAACATTCTGGGACACTGAGATAAGTCCCCAAACAATTGTGTAAACTTCTTGGGGCACCAGAGAACTGCAGTCAGGGTGCAGAGAACCATAATAAGGATCTGGGAATCAAACCAAGGTAGCAAGAAACTGCCCATGTATAACACCCCATAGCAAGTCCTGCTATCTAGAATCCCAGAAATCCCCGTGGCAGGAGTAATCTTGAAGTCTCCATGTGTGTACAGTTAAGGAACAAGGGTGTCTGCAAGAAAAAGGAGCTACTTCAGATCTACATAGCTGATTTGTGGTCCCCAGCTACACCCTGAGTGCAGATGGGCTACAAAAATCCAATCTTGAGCTTACTCAGTGGTGCACCTGCTGGGGTGCTATATGCTCTGCTGCTGCCTGACTTGTAAGTGCTTTCATTTTCCAATAAAGATTTGTCTGAGGACCAGCCAAGTCTCTCCAAGTACTTCTTTATCTTGGGTCTGACAAGGATCCTAGAAGATCTTCAGGGACCCTCCTGATAACAGAATGAATGAGCTATGAGTCTAGATATAGATGAAACCCAGAGTGACAGATTGTTACCTACAGTTTGAATGATGGAAAGTGATGATTTCATCAAAAGCACAAATAAAGTTCATAATAGAATCTTAGGAAATAACTGTATTTAGGAAAAGGGACCATGCAGAAGAATCACTTAAGGAGACAAAAGAAAAAGGATGGTAAATTCAGAACCAACAGCAAATCCTACAAATAGTGAAGAATAAGTGTTTTTTTAAAAAAGAAAATTACATGGTGAAAATTCAACAAAGTACTGGGATACAGAATGACAAAAATGCCAATCATAATACTGTAGTGGGAGCAGAAGCCAGACTGTGAGCCAATCTTGGTTGTAGAAGAAAGAAAAGAGATTGGATGAAAGCTTGAGAGAGGTAAATTACTGGAAAGTCTTTTTTTGAAGACTAGTGGTGATGCATGATAGCAAGTGGAGGAACAGGAACTTGTAGAGATCAAAGAAAGGAAAAGCAAAGTGAGAAGATAACTGAACCAGACAAACAGGAGGTGTGAGAGGGTTGCATTGGTAATATACGCAGACCCTCAGCAGGAGAAGAAACGCCTTGCTCAGAAGTGCATCAGAACTGCAGACCGAGATGAAAATAGCAGGAGGAAAGCTGGGGAGACTGCTGTCAAACAGTCCTGATATAACTGATAAATTACAGAAAGGATTGCCTACAGATTTGGTGGGTGCTGGGCTAGGTTTAAAAATACGAAGGATGAAGACAGTTTGAAGGAGCTGCAGGGGGAATTAAAACTGTGATTCAATGAAAGATGAACAAAGCAATTACTCATCAGCCTGGAAGATATAGTAGAAATTAGAGAACATGAATCTGCATTGGACCAAATTTCTATAATTTTATGACTTCCTCTTTAAGCCTCCACTGCCCAGTGGCAGTGGTCCCCCCTCATGTTCTACCAATCTTGTTACTGGCAAAGACTGGAGTGATCCATCTGGTGTCAGACAAGCTACAAAAGGTTTTTCTGTTCATGTTCTCCATGGTTTGTTTTACCTCTTTGATGAAATGACGCTGGATGCCAAAGTGAAGAAAGTCAAGTCACCCAAACACAGACCCACACATCTATCACTGACAGTGTTTCAGACTCATTCAGCCAGGTTGTCATACTGATGAGCGGGGATAGAATTGCCAGAAATCCGAGGAGAAAAATTCTCAGAAAGTTAAACCAAATGGGAGCAATCCATTTTCCCCAGCACGGAGTAAAATGTCTCTCCAAGATCAGGGACAAGGTCATACTCCACATTTGAAAACTCCTTGGATTTGCATGGCAGGAGCCCTGAGTACTTTCTGTGGCTTTTCTAACTCCTCCTAGGTGAGCCAGGAAGATCTGATGCCAGGCAGTGCTAGTTGATCCTTACCGGCATTTCCTGCTGAGGCCTTGTGAATTTTCATCATATTAAAGCATTGAACTTTAATAGGCATCATTGTGACCCAGATCCTAGGCTCAACCTCAACCCGAGCAAGAGCAGTGCAAACACCATACCTGTTAGTCAGGAGTGAATGAGTCAACAGTGTGTAATTCATATAATGCAGACGGTAAAATAGCCCAATAAAATAAGCTTGCTTCCCTCCAACCCCCACTTTAAAGGAGACTCTGACAATTATCCAGTCACAAAGAGAGGCATATATTCCTGTAATCCATCCACCTAAAATGAAGAGAAATCTCCCATCAGAGAATTTTAAAACTACTGCAGCCTCTCTTCCCACAATTAATTTTGCTAATGGTCAAGTTCCTAAGTGAGACAATATCTTTCAAGCTCAGCTCTATTCTTTCCCTAAGCAAAGGGCCTTTTGAAAGGGTGCTGTAGGAAAGCAAAGATAGGGCTCCTTTGTTGCCTTTTGATGGAGTGAGACAGAATGGCATCAGATTGGGGATAACTTTAAGCACTATCGCTGCTACATGAGGAGATAAAACAGAAAGCAGCCAGTGTCTCTCAGTTGTTTTGAAGCAGAAGCCTGTGTTGGAGCAAGGAATATTTGTAACTGGAACTGACTGTAGTCTGAACTAAGAACTGCCCTTGGCTGTGAGTAATGAATCCTGTGCCTGAGGTCTGTGTTACAGCTTTTGTTATCCAATATCTTGGTTCCAAGGCATACGCTGTTGGGCTTGGGTATGTTTATAAAAGAACACTGTAGTGTACGTTTCTAGACCCGCTGGAGACTAGCAAAGCAAGGACTGTGGGGCAGAGCACTCTCAGCCACTTCACTCGGAAGGAAAGAAAGGAAATGATTTAATGTGTATTAATGACTTTCTATGTGCCAGGCTCTTTCTAATACATGATATCATGCTAACTCTGCAACTTAAATATATTAAGCTCCTTTTTTCAATAATGAAATTAAGGCAGGCCTTTAAGTGACCTGCTCAGTCACACTTAGGAAATTGCCAAATGCACACTTGAATTTATCACGTTTGTCCCTGCCTAGATCCCTGGCGGTGTAGTTAAGAGATCATCTACTGACCAAAATGTTGGCAGTTCGAATCTGCCAGACACTCTTTGGAAACCCCAGGCGTCAGTTCTTCTCTGTTGTATAGGATCTCCATGAGTTGGATTTGACTCAGTGTCAATGAGTTTCATTGTTGTTGTTCTCACAGCATGAGACCTGGACTTGCAACATCAGCACCACCTGAAAATATATTAGAAATAAAAATTCTTTTTGGGAAAAATATGTGGCAATCTTCTTCCATAAAGGTTATAGCTTTGAAAAATCTATGAAGCAGTTCTACTCTGTCTTATAGGGTCACTATGAGTCAACACTGAATCAATAGCACACAACAGCAACATGTCTTGAAATACTTCTGCAAACCAAGCATAGCACATTAGTCTCCTAGGCACACAGTTCCAAGTCTGTCTTAATCATAAACAATAAACCCACTGCCGTGGAATCAATGCTGACTCATAACTACCCTACAGGTAGGAGCAGAACTGTCCCATAAGAGTTTCCAAGGAGCACCTGACAGACTTGGAACCGCAGACCCACTGCACCACCAGGGTTTCGATGTCTTAATTGTTGAGGTCGTGCAGCTGATTAGACCCCGAGTGACCTGATTCGGGTTCCAGAGATCGAGCTAGCAAGTTGGATCTCCCAAAGCGTGGCAAACTGTGATCCCCATCCCTAAAGCACACGAGGATGCATCTTTTTTGTAGCAAATGGTGGAAAAGTTTATTAAGGGAAAGTATGTTCCCAAAAGGGAATGGGTCAGTCTCCATGAGTGGTAAAATACCCCATGTAGATTCTGGGGGTGCTTTTTATAGGCAAAAGCCGGAAGTGATGTCATAGATGGGAGGGAGAGGTAGTAACTTGGCTTCCCATTGTGCCTGAGTCTACGGTAGCCACCTCACAACTTCCAGGAGTAAGGAACTGTTCTATTTGCATCACAACTGCCAGGAAGAACTCAAGACCCCATCACAAACTGCCGGGGAGAACTGTTGATATGTGATAGATCAGGTTCCCCTGGCGACCTTATCAAGAACGCTGTGTGTGTTCTGTTATGCAAATCATGACCTTTGTTATCCCTAGAATATGTTAGATTCTGGAGTAAAAAGTGTTAGTATGTAGCAGTAGAGATCAAGTTGCCTAGCTAACCTTGACATTAATTATAGTGCTGCTTTAACAGAAATAACCCAAGTAGATGGATTTAAGAAGAGAAATTTTATTTTGTCACTGTCCAGTAGGCTAGAAGTCCAAATTTCAGGGTGTCAGCTCCAGAGGAAGGCTTTCTCTGCCGGTTCTAGAGGAAGATCTTTGTCAGTAATCTTCCCCTGGTCTGGAAGCTTCTGCAGTGTGGGGACCCTGGGTCCTCTCCCAAGGACCAGCTCCCTGAACTGCTTTTGGTGGTGTGAGGTCCCCAGCTCTCTGCTTGCTTCTCCTTTTCTTTATATCCCAAGAGATTGCCTCCAGGCACAATACAATCTTACAGGGTGAGTCCTTCCCCACCAACACCACTGCTCCCCAACCTCCCTCATTAACATGACATAGGAAGGATTTATATACATAATTCAGTGCTTCACTTACCTGTTTACTTACCCGTTCATTCATTCATCTGACAAGTACTACACAAAGTAATACTGCCAAGCCAAGTGCCATCGAGTCGGATCCAACTCATGAAGGGACAGATTAAAGGATTAGGACAAATGGCTGTTGAAGAAACAGTTCAGGCACACATGCTACAGTTATGTAATGACATGAGGCAGTATCTAGTAATTGCCTAAATGAGGAATTTGATTTTGAATTCTCTGAGATTTTGGACAAGAAGGTGATGATGAATTTTTCATAGTAAATGGTATAAACAAGTGCTTGAGCAGGATCTTGAGAGAATGAGAACATAAAAAGGTGAAGGTGATGATGAGGTAGTACTCTGGGCTTCCAAGAGGGTAAAAACATGTAAAAAAAATTTTTTATCAGTTCCATACTGCTACCCACAAGGTCAGCAGTTCAAATCCACCAGGTGCTTCTTGAATACTCTGGTGGTCAGTTCTACCCTGGCCCCTAGGGTTGCCATGAATCGGATCCGACTCGACAGCAGTTGGCTGGCTGGCTGGCATAGTAATATACTCTTTTGTTAAATAAGGAAATTGGCACACATTTTGTGTGTTCATCGGAGACAAGTGAGGTATAAAGAAAAGAGTGTTGCAAAAATAAGACCTGAGTTCTAGCCTGTCAAAACTCGGTAGCATCAGACAAGCTCTCATTCTTGTTTTTATTTACAGAACAAGAATTTTGGTGCAGCCCAATTTCACAATATTGTTAAAAGCATTAAAGAAAATATTTCTGTCAGGATTCTGTCAGAATTCAATCTAGCATTTGTATACATGTTGGGGAGAAAAAAGTTCAATTTTCAGATAAATTTGTGGAACACAAGCTGATTTACATTCAATAAATTATAGAACTTCTCAGGGCCTTTGGTGTGTTCAAGAAATTGTGAGTTTCTCGGAGGAGAAATCTGATGCGGTATACTCCAGACTTACTGTGCCATGGAAGGCCTTTATTTGAGGAGCCTTTTGAATATCTTCCATGACAAGCATTTCAGAGAGTACCGTCAGAAAAACAGCCTTCTATATGATCATGGCTTGGCACAGAATGGCATTCATTAAATCTTTGTTTAATTGGATTTCAGCCATACCTAGTTTTACAGTTCATCTTAGATCACAATATACTATGATGGAAATGGTACAGCAATATGAGAATGCTAGGCCAACCACTTGAAAGCCCCACAACTAGGGCTCAGCATTATTTTCTGTGTATCTTAAAGCTTTTGCCGATGCAATATTTTACCCAGAAATGCATGTTTCTGTACATATTAAGCCTCCTGACTTTTTGCAGCCTGGCAGATTTAATGAAATTGCCAAAAACATCTCCCATGATCGTTGCAGTCAACCAATAACTGCTGCTTGCCAAGTGTCCATGTATATTAAAGAAATTAATGTAGAAAAAGTATGTATATTTATGTGACTACATACATACTCATACACACATATATGATGTATTTTATAGAGAGAGCTATAGCCAAGTATTACAAGACCAGCTGCTGTTGAGTTGATTCAGATTTACAACCTTACATGTGTGAGGGTAGAAATGTGCTCCCTAAGATTTTTAATGCCTGATTTTTCTGAAGTAGATCATCTGGTATTATGGAATCCAGAAAGCTAATGAAAATCCTTTGCAAATTTAGACTTGGAGACGTGGAATTCAAAGTCAAGACTTCAGTTTTCATATGGGTTGTATTTCGCAGCTCTGAAGTAACCAAAAACTTAAATAGTACTCTGGGATTGCAAATTGGCAGGCATTTTTAAAATGCTACCCCCATAGGCTATCTCAGTTGTTAAAAAATAAACACAACTAGCATTTCTCCATAACTGAACTTCTTTCTGTATCTCTTAATGTAACTTTCCCACTCACTTGAATTTATGCCAATCCTTTTTCTGGGTTCTTATTATCTTTTCTACTGAACTAGGAAGAATTTCTAATCTTCGCTTTTCTCTGTCTTATAGGATCCACAGCGTCACTATGAGTCAGTATCCACTGGATGGCAATGGTTTCTTTTTTTTTTTTTTCAGAATAATACGATACAAAATGTACACTCTGACCCCCTAGCTTTATTTCAAGATATTTTTCCTAAGAAGATAACAAGAAGAAGTTGGAGAAATAGAGACAAAATAATGAAAATGTTTTTGGAAGAATGGAGGCATTGAAAGACTAAATACAAGTCTTACAGATGTAAGATATCAATCCCAATTAAATTAATTTCTAAAAATAATTTTGTGTTTAGCTAAATCAGAACCTAGATAATGAAGGGCTGAAATACACACACAATCCACCACTCAGTTATCACTTATAAAAAGCCTGAATTAAGATTGTGATTCATTAGAACGGGAGTCCTTTGGTGGTGAAAATGATTAATGAACTCAGCTCCAAACTGGTTGGAAGTCTGAGTCCACCAAGAGGTACCTTGAAAGAAAGGTTTAGTGATCAATTTTTGAAATATTCGCAATAAAAAAAATCCCATGGAGCACAGTTCTCCTCTGACATACCTGGGGCCACCATGGATTGGAGTGAGGTCACCACGAGCTAGAGATGACTCAGTAGCAGCTGGTTTTTAGACTCAAGAAAGATAGGCAAACTGTGATTCTTGGTGTTCTTCTGAAATGTAACTACCAAGCTCCTAGGAGAGATCACGAGTATTAAGGAATGCGGAAAGCTAAAGAAAGTCCTTTGCAAATTTAGGCTTGGAGACATGAAATTTGAAGTCAAGGCTACAGTGTTCATGTGGGTTGTATTTAGCAACCCTGAAGTAATCAAAAGCTTAAATAGTACTCTGGGATTGCAAAACGGCACGTGTTTTTAAAATGCAGCCCTCACCTACATTCAAGCTTAGTAACTTAAGGTCAGAACTCTGAAATCCAGAATGTTTTATGCATTAGTTTGAACTTTACAAGTTAAGGTTGCCACCAGCCAAGTGCCGGTTACAGGCCTTAAATCTCTTTGGTCTGAACCTGTTTACTCAACAGGCAAATACCAAATACTAAGTATGTGGTTTCCAACTACCAGCCTGGTGCCTGGGTAGGTATTTCCGAGATAACACTGAAACTTCACGATCTTCTGGTCCTTCTCAAAGATGCAATTTAGTAAGAAGTGAAGTCAAGAGATCAAAAGTATCTGAACTAAAAGGGACTAGAGTCTGCAATCCCTGTGGTGAAGGAGATTGTACACCAAAGATATTTAAATAACTGGAAATGTTTCCTTCTCTTAAAATGCTATCTCAGTTGTTAAAAAATAAACACAAGTAGCTTTTCTCCATAACTGAACTTCCTCTTGCTGTATCTCTTAGCATAACTTTCCCACTCATTTGAATTTATGCCAATCCTTTTCTTTGGGTTCTTATTATCTTTTCTATTGAACTAGGGAGAATTTCTAATCTTTGCTTTTCTCCAAGAAACATGGGAATGCTGCACAGCACGGTGGTTGTTTTCCCTGTAAGGAGGATAGGCAGCAAGGGGTTTGCAGTAAACATTTCTAATTTAAGCTTTAATCTGACACACATGAGACAGCTCTTTGCAGACTCTGTATTCGGGGACATTTTTACGCATCAAGAATCAAATTAATCTGAAATACTCTGCTGGGTTCATGTTCAGTCACTACTGAACTACAGAAGGCAAAAATTAAAATACTAAAACAGCGATAAGACCAATTGAGTAATACTCTCTTTGCTTTTGAGTTCTCAGATAACTATTTTAACTGAACCGCTTATATTAGTCAGAAATTGTTTACAGTAGACAAGATTTAACTAGTTCTTATTACTGACTTGAAACCTTGGTGGCATAGTGGTAAAAACCTACAGCTGCTAACCAAAAGGTCAGCATTTCCAATCTACCAGGTGCTTTTGGAAACTCCATGGGGCAGTTCTACTCTGTCCTACAGCTTTGCTATGAATCAGAATCCACTCCACAGCACTAAGTTTGGGGAGTTTTATTACTCATTAGTAAACAGGAC
The DNA here is from genome assembly GCA_028571685.1 of Heterohyrax brucei. Classification (NCBI taxonomy): domain Eukaryota; kingdom Metazoa; phylum Chordata; class Mammalia; order Hyracoidea; family Procaviidae; genus Heterohyrax; species Heterohyrax brucei. The sequence goes on along the minus strand of CM053143.1, from coordinate 56,224,792 downwards.
ATCAGTCAATTCAAACTTTAAAATTGATTTTGAGAAATGCCAGAGGTTGTTTATAAAAGCTTAACAGCACATCTAGTCGGCTGCCATGTGGCTTTTCCTATTTTTTTCCTTGTGTCCAAATCTCCTTCTGCTGAGTGTGCTTATAAGCACCACCCAGATACCATTCACCACTCCTGGGCATCACTATGTTTTGCAACACAGTTTTCTGTCTCAGTTTCCATTTCTCTCTACTTGTATCAGCTTATCTTTGAATTATTTTATCTTCTCCTTGAGCTTTTCATACAAAAATGAAATAATTTCTTTAACTTCACAGAGGCTGTGCAGTCAAAATTTTCATCTTGTCCATGAGAGAACCCATCTAGCGTTCTTCTCTCTCATGCATGTTATTTTTTCTGTGCTTGTTTTGATTTCTTCCCCCCGACTTACATGTTTATCAGTCTCATTTGAATTCTAACAAACACTGATTATGACGAATAGGGGTTTATTTCAGGACCACCTATTGACTGGGAGAGGGCTAGCCTAGTAGAATGCTTGAATATAGATCACTTGTCTCAAAAAACTTCCTCTCTACCTTTATTGTGATGTTTGGAGCAAAGATCTGTCTAGTGGTAGCAGATATAGGGACGTCCAGTTGGCAGCGAAGTCATCATTTCCGAAGGTTGGGAATATTTTCATGAACAGTTCCTTCATTATTCTACTGCACCAGTAGTCTCTCTCTCTCTCTCTCTCTCTCTCTCTCTCTTTTCATAATGTAGAATGTAAAATGCTTATTTGAATAAGTGAACGAACAATGATCCCTTGGGGATGGCAGTTTGATATATTCCCCACAGATACTTCTTTTGCACTTGTCCCAAACTTTCAACTTTCATCCAGTTATTTTGCAGTCTCAGGAGGAATAAGAACCTGACCGTGTCCAGTATGGACACATTTAAATCTCACCTATGCGAAATTTAAAAACAACACTTAAAAAAAAAAGTGGTAGTACAGTAACATAAAGTCAAGGGAAAGTATTTGATTGTTTCTATCATCTTGGTCATTATCTGTGATTCAGATTTTAAATCAGCTTCTGGAGGCTTTTCTGCATCTCGTGTTCATACAATACTTCAACTCGCATTTTGAATAAGCTACATAATTAAGGCTGAAAATTCAAATTTTAGTTATTGTAATAATAGATACCATTCATAAAGAATTTACTATAGGGGCGGAGTCAAGATGGCGGACTAAGCACACGTCTCCTTATATCCCTCTGGAAACCAAGACCTGAATTGACAATCAAATGGAACATTCGGATCACCTAATCAGCCTCAGGACAAGGCACAGGGCTGTTAGTTGGGACTTCATACCACTCAGCGATAAACCTCCTCTCTGTCACTGACTCCCGCTCCTGGCTAGCCCTGGCTCTCATGGACGGAAGGTAAATGCGCCAGTTTGACTTTTTTTTTTCTCTGTCTTGGCTGGCGGGCGGAGCTGAGTCTTGCCTGGTGGCTGGACTCAGACGCACTGCTGGGGGGATAGGCAGGCAAAATTCCCATATTCTGAGAGCCAGGCTTAGGACTCTGTTAATCTAGCCACTTTAAGCCTTTCATTTTATATCTGCATCAGCTGGGTTTGTACAGAATTCCACAGTTCGTATGCAAGACGCCATGTTGGTACCAAGATTTTAGCAGCACCTAATTCTTAGCCTGGAAGCCAGCACCTGCAAACAGGACAGCACTTCTCTGACAGAAAAGCAGTAATTTTCCCAGTGCCACCTACATTGCAGGCCCTACAACAGAAGCAGAGGAATTACTACCTCTCAGCACCTTTAGCCCCTCTGTCTGCTGCCTGTGTGGAGGCCGCCATCTTGGATACAGTGGCCGCAGCTGGACCTAATTCTTAGCTTGGGAGCCAGAGCCTGCCCACAGGAGAGCGCTTTTCTATCACAAAAGCGGTACTCAACACAGTGCCGCCTAAGGCTAAGCCCCATCAGCAGAAGCCAACAGGGCAGTAGCATTGCTGTATTCTGAAATAGTTTGTTATCATCTGGGGTTGGATATAGCGGCGCTTACTTTGTCAGTTCAGAAGAGGGACCTCTACATCTGAAAACCTAACTGACTTGTGAAGTGCTCAGATACCTTTGGCTTTACATTTTAAAACAGTCTAGAGAAACATTTGTAATCCATCCTCACAGTACCTCTTCCAGCCTCTACATACTCACATGGGACCCAAAAAGCAACAGACAACTGTGGCATACAAGAAATCACCCATGGCTTCAGAAGGCTCCCAAACAAAGCAACCAAAGAGTTTTCCAGATGAAGAAACTTTTATGAAAGCATCAGAAAACAAATACAAAATGATTATATACAGAGCCCTTCTAGACCTTATACAAAATGCAGCAGAACAAAATGAAAAATTAAGCAAGCTGTTCGATCTGATGGAATACCAGTACTCTGAAATTCAACAGATCAAGAACAAAATCAAAGACATAGAAACTTCCATGCAAAGCCAAGAAAACAGAATGGAACAAATGGAAAAAAGAATTTCTGGCTTGGAAGACAGAGCTACTGAGGCCAGCGTCTATGAGCAGAAATCAGAAAAAAGAAACAAGAAAAATGAAGAAACATTAAGAAGCATGTGGGACTCTATTAAGAGGAACAACCTTCGATTAATTGGAGTCCCTGAACAGGGTGAGACATCTGAGAACACAGAGAGTATTGTTGCTGAGCTGCTGAAAGAAAACTTCCCAGAAATCATGAAGGAAGAGAATATAGACATCTCAGATGCATATCGTATGCCACCCAATATAGATCTCAAAAGAAAGACTCCAAGACATATTATAATCAAGCTTAACAAAATGAAACATAAGCAGCATCTCTTAAAGGCAGCAAGACTCAAAGCAAAGCTAACATTCAGAGGGAAACCCTGTAGGGTCTCTTCAGATTTCTCAGCAGAAACCGTGCTAGTACGGAGACAGTGGCATGACACATTCAAAGCCTTGAAGGAGAAGAACTTCCAACCAAGAATTAGATATCCTGCAAAACTATCTTTCAAACATGAAAATGAAATTAAGACATTTCCAGATAAACAGAAACTCAGAGACTTTGTAAAAACCAAACCCAAACTACAAGAAATACTGAAAGAAGTTCTTGGCTTTGGCTTAGAAGAACGAAACCACTAACTTTATATTTTAGAATGACACACTACTCAATACTATACTCTTTTAGGGAAGGCTCCAAAGTAAATCACAGCTTTGATTTGGAAAGAAGCAATCCAGTGATCACCATGAAAACTATGGTGTCATCATAATAAAAAGAGGGATGTACTACAGTTGTTACTGTCCTTCCAGATGGAGAGGAAGATGACAAGACTGGTAGTAATTAAAATTGGGTTTATATATAGTTTATTAAGGGGGACCATAGGGGCAGCTGTAAAGCACAACAAAGATGTATCATACCGTTTCAAGAAATGTAACACATGATTCTCAACAACTACAAAACCAGCTCTGAAAAAGGTCAAAAATCAACTCAAAAAAAGAATGTCACAGAACAGACTAATAAGAACAACAGAGAAAACATCAACATAAAAATAAACATATCACAATGGCAGCAGTGAACACATACTTATCAATAATTACATTGAATGTGAATGGACTGAATGCTCCAGTAAAGAGACACTGAGTATCATCTTGGATCAAAAGACATGACCCATCCCTATGTTGTCTACAAGAAACTCACTTGAGACCTAAAGATAGGAACAAACTGAAAATTAAGGGATGGAAGAATATATATCAAGCTAACAATGAACAAAGAAGAGCAGGGGTGGCAATTCTAATTTCAGACAAAATCAATTTTAATTCCAAATCCACCATCGTGGACAAAGATGGACACTATTTATTGCTGAAAGGTTCAGTACACAAGCAAGACTTAACTATATTAAATATTTATGCACCTAATATCAGAGCACCTAAATACGTCAAAGAAACACTGACTACACTCAAAAGAGAGTTAAATGACTCCACAATAATTGTGGGAGACTTTAACACTCCACTGTCATTACTAGACAGATCATCTAGAAAAAAGCTCAGTAAAGATATAGAAGACCTCATTGACACAATTAACCAACTAAACCTCTTTGATATATACAGAACTTTCCACCCATCAACAGACAACTACACTTTCTTCTCCAGTGCACATGGAACATTCTCCAGAATTGACCATGTGATAGGCTATAATGCCATGCTCAACAAAATCCATACCATTGAATTACTGCAAAGCATCTTCTCAGATCATAAAGCCATGAAAGTTGAAATTAATAGCAGAAAAAACATAGATAGAGAGTGGAACTCTTGGAAACTGATAACATTTTGCTCAAAAAAAACACGGGTTATAGAGGAAATCAAGGATGAAATAAAGAAATTCATGGCTGCAATGAGAATGAAAAGACTTCCTACCAGAACCTATGGGATACAGCCAAAGCAGTGCTCAGAGGTCTGTTTATCCCCATAAATGCACACATCTGGAAGGAAGAAAGAAACCAAATCAAGGAACTAACTCTACAGCTTGAACAAGTAGAAAGAGAACAACAGAAGAACCCCTCGGGCACCAGAATAAACAAGATCATAAAGATTAGACCAGAGCTAAATGAATTAGAGAATAGAAAAACAATTGAAAAAGTTGAAAAGACCAAAAGCTGGTTTTTTGAAAAGATCAACAAAACTGACAAACCAGTGGCTAAACTTACTAAAGAAAAGCAGGAAAGGAAGCAAATAACCCAAATTAGAAATGAGAGAGAATCTATCACAACAGATCCAACAGAAATAAAAAACATCATAACAGAATACCATGAAAAACTGTACTGTAATAAATTTGAAAACCTAGGGAAAATGGACAAATTCCTTGACTCATACCACCTACCCAAATTATTGCAACGTGAAGCAGAACAACTTAATAAACCCATCACAAAGGAAGAGATTGAAAAGGTCATCAAAACACTGCCAACCCAAAAAAGTCCGGGCCCAGATGGCTTCACGGCAGAATTCTACCAACCATTTAGAGAAGAGTTATCCCCAATACTACTGAGACTATTTCACAGCATAGAAAGGGATGGAGTACTCCCAAACTCATTCTGTGAAGCCAGCATAACCCTGATAACTAAGCCAGGGAAAGACCCAACAAAGAAAGACAACTGCAGACCTATATCACTCATGAATCTAGATGCAAAAATCTTCAACAAAATTCTTGCCAATAGAATACAGCAACATATGAAGAAAATAGTCCATCATGACCAAGTGGGATTCATACCAGGGATGCAAGGCTGGTTCAACATCAGAAAAACAATCAATGTGCTTAACCACATAAATAACACAAAAGACAAGGATCATCTGATTTTGTCCATTGATGCAGAAAAGACATTTGATAAAGTCCAACACCGAATCATGCTAAAAACCTTTAGCAAAATGAGCATAGATGGCAAATTCATTAACACAATAAGGGCCATTTATATGAAGCCAATTGCCCACATCATCCTGAATGGAGAGAGACTGAAAGACTTTCCCTTGAGATCAGGAACTAGACAAGGATACCCACTCTCACCTCTCCTTTTCAACATTGTGCTAGAAGTTCCAGCCAGAGCAATTAGACAAGACCAAGAAATAACGGGCATCCGCATCGGCAAAGAGGAAGTTAAAGTCTCCCTGTCTGCAGATGAAATGATTGTATATGCAGAGAATCCCAAGATATCTGTAAGTAAGCTACTCAAACTGATAGAAGAGTTCAGCAGTCTCAGGAAACAAGATAAACATAAATAAATCAATGGGATTCCTTTATACCAACAACAAGACTGTTAAGGAAGAAATTATCAAATCAATACCATTTATGATAGCCCCTAAGAAGATAAAGTACCTAGGAATTAATCTAATGAAAGAAACAACAGACCTTTACAAAGAGAACTAGAAGCCCTTACTACTAGAAACTAAGAGAGACTTAGATAAATGGAAAAACCTACCCTGCTCATGGATAGGTAGACTTAACATTGTGAAAATGTCTATTTTACCCAAAGCAATTTATTTATATAATGCAATCCCAATACAAGTTCCAGCGTCATTTTTTAGTGAGATGGAGAAACAAATCACCAATTTTGTTTGGAAAGGGAAGAAGCCCTGGATAAGTAAGTTACCACTAAAGAAGAAGAACACACTGGGAGGCCTCTCATTACCCAACTTTAGAACATACTACACTGCCACAGTAGTCAAAATAGCCTGGTACTGGTACAAGAACAGATAGATGGATCAATGGAACAGAACTGAGACCCCAGAGATAACATCATCTGCCTATGAAACAGTTGATATTCGACAAAGGCCCTAAGACATTGAACTGCGGTAAAAACAGTCTCTTCAACAAATGGTGCTGGCAAAATTGGTTATCCATCTGCAATACACTGAATCAAGATCCGTATCTTACACCTTACACAAAAACCAACTCCAACTGGATAAAAGACCTAAATATCAAACCTAAAACGATAAAGCTCATCCACAAAAAGGTAGGAACAACAATGGAAGTTTCAATACACAATGAGGACAGGCTCCAAAATCTGTTAAGGAAACCACAATCAACAGAAGAGAAAATAGATAAATGATAACTATTAAGAATCAAACACTTTTGCTCATCCAAAGACTTTATTAATAGAATTAAAAGGACACCCACAGAATGGGAAAAACTATTTGGCAACTCTGTGTCAGACCGATGCCTGATCTCCGTAATCTGTAAAATATTACAGAATATCAAGAAGAAGAAGATAAACCATCCAATTAAGCTATGGGCAAAGGAGATGGAAAGACATCTCACTAAAGAGGAGATCCAGGCAGCCAAAAAACACATGCGGACGTGGTCACGATCTTTAGTTATTAAAGAAATTCAAATCAAGACGACAATGAGATACCATCTCACCCCAACAAGATTGGCCATGATCCAGAAAACACAAAACAACAAATACTGGAGATGCTGTGAAGAAAGTGGAACCCTCCTACACTGTTGGTGGGGTCGCAAAATGGTCCAGCCTCTTTGGAAAGCAATCTGGCACTTCTTTAAAAAAATGGATATCGATATACCATTTGACCTAGTAATTCCACTACTTGGAATATATCCTACAGAATCGAGGCCTTTCACACCAACGGACACATACACGAGAATGTCTATCGCAGCACAGTCCATGATAGCAGAAAGATGGAATCAACCCAGATGCCCAACAACAGAAGAATGGATAGGTAAACTATGGTACATATACTCAATGGAGCACTATGCAATGATAAAGAATAACGATGATTCCAGGAAACATCTCCTAACCTGGTTTCAACTGGAGGACATTATGTTGAGTGAAAGTAGTCAATGACAAAAGGACAAATATTGTATGAGACCTCTACGATGAGATATCAAAACCAGACTTGTGTAGAGAAGACAAGACTCTTTGGCAGCTGCAAGGGAGGGGAAGGAGGGAGGATGGGGGGGAGGGTTTAGTTTAGACAGTTGCTAGAAATCTGGTTGGGAGAAAGTGGTGATAGCACACATTAGAAACAAGAACAACACTAAGTGGACTTCAGCATAACTTGAGTACTCCTTCCATCTTAACCCAATATTGCAAGGATAGAGTAGCTGGGGCAGGGGGCAGGGGACCATGCTCTTACGTGAAATTGAGGCCAATTGGCACAGCTAGCATTTTGCTAAGAGAGCTCTCTGCACCCCACATTGGTGAGTGGCATCTGGGGTCTTAAAAACTGCCAAGCTGCCATCCGAGGACACAGCAAATGGTCCCAAGTCAGTAGGAATGGATGCTCACCGAGGACCAAAATGGCATGCGGTAAAGACAATCGAGAAGACAGAGAGACCCACAATAGTGGGTGCCTTCATCAACTTGAAACCGGGAGAACCAGATGGTGCCTGGCCACCACCAGTGATAGCCACGATGGAGCTCACTAGGTTGAGTCTCACTGGCAACACTAGAATAAAAAGGGGTGCATCCTGAGATCTCCACTAAAAGACCTCAATTGATGGTCCAGCGGTTTCGGGGTTCCCCTGAGAGCATGGCCCCTGCCCCTGATGCTGCCCTTACCCATAAACTATAATGAAGGTCCACTCTTTGGACAGGAATGGATTGGACTTGGCGATGCAGAGTGACCATATATTGGATGAATTTTATGGTTCTATACATCTATAGGATATCAGCCTGCTGATCTCTGGCTGGAGGAAGGAGAGTAGGTGGGAAGGAGGGGAAAGGAGGTTGTTGGGAGGATGAGACATGTATGGAGCAGAGAGGAATAGTGTGCTGTCACTGGACAGGGAGAGCAGTGGAAGCTGCATAGAGGTGGGCATGTAAATTTATAGGGGAATGTACATTTTCACTCAGTCATGTTAAATAAAAAAATAAATAATAATAAAATAAATATATATATAAAAAAAGAATTTACTATATGTCAGGCACCCTGCAATTGTTTTGCACAAACTTTTTATTTAGTCCTTACAACAATCTTTTGAGTAGGAACAACAATGAAAATTGAAATAAAATCTGAATTAGTGTTGAAAACTTCAGTTCCAGCCCAAGCAGTCTAATTACAGAGAGGACCACGTGAACGCCTAAAATATACTGCCGTAAAACATTCAAAAGATAAAGACATTTGTTATTTGGCATTTAGCAATAAATAACAATTAATTTTAGCAGTTCCTCACATAAACTTACATTAGTTTTTCATACCTGCAGTCAACTTTCTCTAGCTTATTTAAAGTCCTCACGTCTAGGTTATTGTACATCACTGAGCTGATTTGCACCTTCGGGGCTCCTTTATGACAGAGTGGACCTGCCACAGAGGCTTTTCTTGGCTGTATGCTATGAGTTAAAATTGACTCAGTGGCCATGGTTTGTATGGGTTGGGAGTTTTTTTTGGTTTTTAATCTTTGCAGGAGCAGATTCCTGGTGTTTTCTCTGGTGGAGTGAGAGTTGGTGAGTTGGAGCGATCAACCTTTCTAAGTATTGTGCCACCGGAGTTGTTTAGGTCTCTGTTCACAGTCTTTAATAAATAACTCATAAAATACCACTTTAGACATACATTCTTTCAATCACTACATTCATACCCACATTCAGCAACCGTGTAGCCATTAGACGATCTTTTAGCAATGCTCGTGGCAACTTCAAAGAAATTATAGGCAGACCATATTTAAAAAAATAGAAAGTCTTCCCCTAGCCAACACTTCCATTTGATTTTGTATGACAGCCATTCACTATGGAACTGTGCTCATGCACTGCACGGAGCTGTAGTCAGGAACACTGCTTTTGTCAAATACCTACTTGTGTTGAACATTCAGTGAGAAGTGATTAAATGGAAAGCAATATATCAAGTGCTATGAAAGAAACGCTAATACAATATGCCCTTTGGGCTTATATTCCATCAAGAGAGACAGGCACTCAGCCTCAGACACAAATACACCCCAGCACGTTGGCTGGCACGACCTAATGCTGAAACGTGCTCCGAGCTGCTGAGGTTCTCCAGGAAAGGTAAGGGTTTGTGCAGCGTGTGGTCAGCTCGTGGTTGCTTTCACAGAAGGATTGATTTTGAACTGGAATTTAAGAGTTGAGTAAGAGTTCAAAAAGCGGGGCTGGGAATCACTCCAGGTCACATTATAACGAATATTATTAAATGAATCAAATTACCTATCAGAAAATATGCCTTTAAACTCAGCCATCCTGGGGGTGGGGGTGAGGTCGGGTGAGGGAGAGGATGGTGGTGGCGGAATCAAATAAAACATGACTAATTACTCTTTATAAAGAACTTGAGACTTTTTTTTGTACCTCATTTGAATATTTCTAGATTTTTTTCCTTATTTCATAAAGCTTCACTTATTTTAAAAAGAAACTAGTGTGCAGAGGTTAAAAGCTCATACTCTGGAATTAAGCAGAGATGGCTTCATTTACAATCTGGCTCTACTATTTAGCAGTAGCTGGATGAGATTATAGAAATCACATAATTTCTCTGAGTCTCAGTTTGTTCGTCCAGAAAATGGGGAAAATAATACTGATCTTAGTCTGCTGACATGTGCAGGGTTTAGCATATGGCAGGTTCAACAAAATGCTGTCCCTGTCTGTAAATCATTACTGCGGTCAACTCCTCAGACAGGAATGGATTGGACTCAGAGACAAAGGGTAACCACATTGTGCGTGCGCTTTATGCTTCTATGCATCTATATAGGATGTTGTCCACCTGGCGTCTTACTGGAGGACGGGGAGAGGGTGGAGAAGAGGGGACGGGACATTGTTAGGAGGATATGACACGAACAGATAGGAGGAGTGTGCTGTCACCAGACAAGGAGAGCAGAGGGAGTTGCACACAGGTGGGCGTACAAATTTATACTGGATTGTACACTTTCACTGAATCAAGAAAAAAAAAAAAAAAAAGATGTTGCTACTTTAGAATACTAGTTACCTGGATGATTTTTAAAGTCCTTGAAACAGAGGACTATCTCCCATCTTTCTAATGCAACCATGCATAGTACATGGTTTTCACAAGAAAGTGGTTAAAAATATGTGATGTAAGGTTATAGGAATGGAAGTGTAAGCATATAAATGAAAAGAATGAGGGAGTGAATGAGTGAACTGGGCAGCACTTGGATTCTGCCAGTTTCCTCCTTCAAACAAAGAAAGCCACTTTCTGGATATTTCTGTACAGTAAAATCAAAAATTGTTTGTTGGTTGCTATGTTGCTGTACTCTGAAGACATGATATGATTCTCATGTTATAAATATATTCAGCCAGCAGAATCACAACTACACAGATCCTGCCAGGCACCAATTGCCTTTTTAAGAAGTCCTTGATATTTTATTATAGTTCAGTTGTATATACACACAACTTAAGACGACTATTTTTCTTAAAACTTCATATACATTTAAAATAAGAAGACAGTAAACAAAATAAAAAGTGGTATTTTAGGACATTCATGACATTCTAAAATGGACTATGGCCAAAAAAAAAAATAATAATAATAATAATGTAGAACCTGTTTTAGCACATAAAATCCTGGCAAAGGTTTTTTTCCTCAAAAAAAAGTAGAGTTTTTTTTTTTTATTTTTTTTTATGGAGATCATGATTCATACCTTTAACAGATCTCCTATAAATTGTCTTAAAACATTCTATTACAATATTTCCAAAGCCAGCCAAGTGCCGTCGAGTCGGATCCAACTCATGGTGACCCTAGGGGCCAGAGTAGAACTGACCCCCGGAAGCAGTACCAAAATATTTGAACTTAGGCATGCCACTTCGAGTGCTTGACTCTCCAATTATGTGTACTGCTATCAGTTACCTTTTTTCCCATCTCTCCCTCTCTGTCTCTCCCTGCCTCTCTCTCTTTTTCCTTCACACACCCTTAATCACGCTGAAAGGAATGTAAGAGGAGATTAATTCAGTTTTTGGTCAGACACGAATACAAGGAGAAGTATACCGGAAAGAATGATAGGGAATGAAATACTGAGTATCAAGCTGCTTGCAAAAGGAGGATCAGAGTGGCTATGGAATCGTTAAGAGGAAAGTAACCGAAGGTATTAAAGATTTATGAAAGTTAACCAGGTTGAGAGAAAAAAGGAAACTGGACAAAAAAAAGCATTTGTGAAAGGAGACCTAGGTTCAGAATTAACGGAAACAGGTGAAAACTCAGATGGCTGCAGAACATTATCTGCACCACAGTGGTTATTTCTGGACCTCTCTAAGAAAGGGTGGGAATTAGTGTATTTAAGAAACAGCGATGAAAACAAACTTATTCTGGAAACCTTAGTGGTTAAGTGCTATGGCTGCCAACCAGAAGGTCAGCCGCTGAAATCTGTCAGGCACTCCTTGGAAACTCTATGGGGCATTTGTACTCCATCTGTAGGGTTGCTATGAGTTAAAATTGGGTTTTCTTGTTTGGCTCTGGGTTTTATTGTTTGTTTGTTTATTTTATCAATATCACTTGAGAACTCCTGAATCCATCCACCTCTCTCTATTTCAATGGCCTCAAACTTATTTCACCTGGACTTCTGCAATAGCTTTTCTATTTTATTCTTAATTTTTTCTCTCCCACCTCCAGTATACTATTCACTTTGCAACCACAGGAATCTTCTGAAAATACTGACTTCCTAAAATCAGATGCGACTCAACGGCCTTTGGCTGGCTGGCAAAATACAACACTGTTTAAATTCTTTAAATGACTTCTCATTGCTTGTGGTTAAAACAACAAACACAATTTAACAGAGATGCCTCCAAAATTCAATGACTTAAAGAAGCAGTTCATTCCTCATCCATGTAAGAATCCAGAACAGGAGTTCCTAGTTGGCACATTATTTGTTCTAAGCAGTCATTCAGGGAACCCAGGCTGTTGAGTGGTTCAGTCAACTGCTTTCTACCATTGTAGCCCACAGAACGGGTGATGGGGATGAGAAGGAAGCAAACCCACTGCCTTAGTATGTTGTCTGGGTTGTGGATGTGGTGATGTTGCCTCTATTCACAGTGCACTGGAGAGAAACTAGTCATGTGACCATACTTAATGCAAAGCAGGCTGGGAAATGTAGTCCTTGGCTGTGATGTTACATTCAGGTACCATGGAAGAGAGAAAAATGGTGGACACGTCTCTGCCTCTTCTTGCTTACCTTGTCTTCATCTCCATTGGCAGCCATCAGTGGCCTTGTTAGCTACACAGGTCACAAATTTCCCTATGTTAACGAACACATTATCTATACCTAACTGTCTCTTACTCATAATGTAGGTCTCAGGTCAAATGTTACTTGCTCAGTGAAGCCGTTTCTCACCTGTAATTTAAGTCTGTTTTTTCTATAGAAGCCGTTGTAGTGTGTTCCTTTTTCTTATAGCATTATTATCTGTGTTCATTTTAAAGACTCTATACATCATTGCTTGTATTTAGTATTTCTCATCTTTACTGTATTTTATTACTGTAGTGGTTAACACGAGATTTTAACCTGACTGGGCCGTGATTTTTATTGGTTTAGCAGTCCTGTGATGTGATCGTTTCATAATAGGATCTCCTGTGAGTAGCAATCAGTTGAAGTTTCCTCGGATGTGTGGCCTTCATTGAATATAAGTGGATATTGTGGCAAGACGTGTGGGCTTTCTACTCACAGTGGATCCTGCAGCTGGCCTTTGTTCATCTGACCTTCAGTTCTTGGGACTTGACCTAGCAGTTTACCTGGGGTCTTGTCTGCTGATCTTGGGTTTCACTGACCTTCATAGTATGTGAGAAACAGCCCTGCTCTCTGATGTGATCTCGGGTTTACCAGCCCCTGTGGCTACATGTCAGTCAGGAGAAGCCTGTCTGAACCCACAGACTTGGGAGGTTCCAGCATCTACAACTGCACAAGTCATTTCCTTGATATAAAACTCTTTCTCTATATATTTTTATGTTTTCTGGTTTTGCTTCTCTAGAGAGCCCATGCTAAGACAATTATGTATTATTCATACCATATTATAATCTCTGCTTGAGAAGAAACCCTTTTGCATACCACTATATTTCTACTTAGATCCCTGGATGGCGCAAGCAGTTTGTACTTGACTACTAACTTAAAAGTTCAGTAGTGCAAGCCCATTCAACAGTTCCTTGAAAGACAGGCCTGGATATCTGCTTCCACAGAAATTGCAGCCAGGAAAATTCTATGGATAATCTGTAGCACATAGAGTTGCCATGAATTGGACACCAAAGGCTTATACTCCTCCCTTCCGTAGTATTCAAAACGTATTTTTTTTTTTTTATTTTTGAACTTACCCTGGGTAGTTTGTCACATGGCATTGTACTTTTCTACAAAGCTTTATCATTACATCATTTTTTACCGAAATCTACAATTGCTTAGTCAATAAATATACACATAACATAGTAATGTACCAGGATAAGCATGGTGAGAAATGGGAAAATATAACTCTTGATCTGAAAGGTTTTATGTTATAGAGGAGGGAAAGACACAAAAAACTGTTGAGTATCAGCCAACTCAAAAGCAGTGTTACAAAATAGTATAGGATTAAGTACTGAATTAATAATACTAATACCTATTACCCATTTCTGTGGAGCTGTTTCTACCTCATAGCCATTCTACAGGACACAGTAGAAGTACCCCATAGGATTTACAAATCATAGGTGGTAGATTCAAACTGCTGGAGTTTTGGGTAAGCTCTAAGTTCTCAACCATATATTTATAGAAGATTTTAGACTTAGAGTTAATGCCAAGATGGTTTAAGAGTTCACAGAGATGTTGGGATGGGATGAATGTATTTTGCATACAAGAAGGACTTAATTTTTGAAGAGCTAGAGAGCAGACTCACATGTTTTGAACTGTGTCCCTAAGAAAAGGATATGTTGAAGTCTTAACCCCCAGCACCTGTGGATGTGACTTTAATTGAAAAAAGTGTCATTGCCAGCACAATCAAGTCAAAATGAGGTCATACTGGAGTCACAACTAAGAAGAAAGATTTGGAGCCCACAGACACAAAGAGAAGAAGGACACGGAAAGATGAAGGCAGAGGCTGGAGTGAGATAACAATAAGCCAAAGATTGCTAGAAACCACCAGAAGCTGGAGAATCTTGCCTTGCATTCACAGGGAGGAAGGTTATATTGACACCTTGATTTTGGACTGGTAACCTCCAGACTGTGAGATAAAAAAGAAAAAAATCTGTTGTTTTAAACCACCCAACTGAGATTAAGTTGTTATGGAAGTCCCAGGAAATACATACTAATATAAGAGATGATTACCAAACCTAGAGACTGAGTTGTCTGACATTCCCCAATAATTCTGATTAGCAGGGTCCTTAGGAAATGTCCACTGGCCCTCTGTGACCTCTTCTAGGAAGCTATGCAGAGTTTGGACTGGAAGTGTCAGTTGTTCTGTGTTGTGTCCAAGTAGCTCTGCGTAAAATTGTTGCCATCCTGTATTGTTTATCCCAGAAACTCACTATGTTGACATTCAGTAAGATATAAAATCTCCATAATTTAATGAATTTTTCATACTTTGGCCAATAGCTTAAAGGAACTTGCAGCAACATAAAAATGTCTGAAAATTTTCAGATTCAGAAAACAAATTTGTGGCACGAAAGCTGCTAAAGCACTAGACCCCAAAATACAACATGCAGGAGAAGAAAACATACCTTAGATCAAAATGAGGGTCACATTTCTTTGGACCAAAATCTAACAAACAGACAACTGATTTCATGACTATTAAAGGTTAATTGTGCCAAACCTTGATTGTTTATCCTATCTCATCTATGTGACTTCTCTTCATCTTCCCTGGCAGAGTCCGCCACGCTGAACACGCTGGATACCAGCTTACCGGGAAAGCTTATGGCTACTTGTAGCAAGATAAGTGACCAATGCTGGCCACTGGGGAGAGTAAGGAAAAGCTTTGGGGAAGAACTTCCTTTTCTATCAAAAAATGAGATATAGAAGAAATGACCTCGTTTCCTTTTCACTGTGAGTGGTTATGACTGTCTTTGCCACAAAAATCTTTGCCGCTGTGTTGAGATCATAAGAGGTAACAGCAAACACTGACATGCTGAACACAACAGGAATAACTGAGTTGAAAAAAAATCCTAGATATCTGATGACATCACTGAGCCAGGGCTCCATCGTTGGCCTGCCTAGCCGTGCTCTGGCACCCATTTACATACACTCCTAAATGCCTTTAAAATTTCTGCCACTTTTACTTTGATGTTCTATGACGTGCAGCCTAAAGATCATATCTGATAGGATATCTAAGAAAATGACAGCTGGAAGGAAATTAAAATGCGGTACAAGGATGAAAACAAGGATTTTAAACCTCATATATAAAAACATTTATTTCACATGTTATTTGTATACTAAGTTACAGAGATCCATGTGATACAGCACCAAAAACCAGAGTACTACAAAGGTCATTTATGGCTTTCCTCATGTATCTTAGCAACTGAAATATATATTCATATTGCATTTCAATTTGCAGCATTCCAGAATTGGTCAATTTTCTTTAAGAAATATGGTAAAATACATGGTTGAGTCCTCAGGAAATTTAGTTAAGATTTCATGTCCTCTTCATTTTGAATCTAGAAATTTAGCCTGCATAGAGTCAGCCAAAAAATTAGTCCACCTACAGAATCTGTCAGAAAGAATGAAGGAAACCAAGTAGCCAATATAGTTTCTTTATAAATCACATTTTTACGCTATTTGAAAGGGAATCAAAATTACAAATGTAAGATGAAGTACAGGGACTTGTGAGGGACCGAGGCAAGTGAGGTACCCAAGTTTCAATTTCATTGCTTCTTGGTATATGCATTTCTGGTAATCAGTTTTGAAAGAAAAATTAATACCCAAAGCCTCAGTCCAGCTCTTTGGATATTAACATCAAAGTTCACGTCTTAGGCTCAAATCTCTAAAACCTGGAGTAAATACCATTAATCTCAGAACCTGATCTGCAGAAAAGGCTATTGGGTGAGCCAGGCTTTAGGCCATCTTTCTTCTTTTCTAAAATTCTGTGCTCCATAATTTTTCTTGCTACAATGTCTTCTGTCTGAATTTTAGTCATAAAATCTGTTCCCAACAGAGCAGAGAAATGAGGACATAATGGTATGATCTATGTTTCCTGCCAAGGCCACTGTCCCAGTGATGAAGTTGCTTTGTAGTCCTGTTGGTTATTGCATTACAGCATCTGTTCCTGCTGGCCCCCACCTGGGAGCCAAGTGTCCTGCCTTTATTCCTTGACCCTTATGTTTATTCTACTTCCCCTTTGTGCTATGTTTTTCTCAGAGCTATCAAATACTTCTAATTCCTTTCCTCAGCCTCAGTACTTCCTGTCAGCTCCCAAGGGCAACCAGGAGACTCCTCACTTCTTAGACTCTGCAAACCCCACTTCCTGATCAACACTGAAGTGTTTTCCTACATACGTATGTGCCACTTACATGTCTCTATTTTAAGCTGTCTCTTCTAAAGTTGAAGAATTTTGAGATCAATAAATGTTACCATTTCCTTTAACTACAAAAACATTCGCTCTCTTTTTTCTGGTTTGTGTACATTTTTACTCATTTGGAAACCTTGGTGATGTAGTGGTTAAGTGCTAATGGCTGCTGACCACAAAGTTGGCTGTTCAGATATGCCGGACAGTCTTTGGAAACTCTACGGGGCAGCTCTATTTTGTCCTACGGGGTTGCTATGAGTTGGAATTGATGCAACGACAGCAGGTTTTTTGTTTGTTGTTTTATAGAGTTGGGCTTCATATTTGTATTCTTCCAGCATGATTCATTTTGAAGTGAAAGTTTTCAGGAAAACTAAACTTTATATGTCTATTTCTTCAAGTCTTAGATTTGATTTATATACTCAAATGTTATATTTCTTTTATTTGGAATGGACTTTTCAGCGGGTTTGGTAAGTGATATAAATGTTTCTCTGTTTGATCCCCCTAGTACCCTATATTTTTACCAAGCTGCATCTGAACTGTTGTTTTCTAATCTCCCTCCCAACAAGAGTGTATTCTTCAGCAAGGACTAGGGTCTTGTATATCTGAGCACATACCTAGCACCTGGTACAGTGACAAGAACAAAGGAAGTACTTGTGAGTCTTTGTGGCATGAAAGAAAAACAGTTACCTACTCTTAATTTTTTCTGAATTATCAGATATTTATATTATTGAGATTAAATTATAAAAATACGAAAAATTTAAATTCAATGTAAACTCCAAATCATACCAAACATATTTTATAGGGGAAATTAAATATTTTATTTGCTATCTAAAATGCATGGACTGCTTATGGTTATTTTTTGCTTAGTGCTAATCTCATTCATTTTTAAGTAAAACATCATTTTACTTACTATATGTCATAGAGACGGCAATTAATTTAAATTTAAATTGTTTTCTTTGCACATCACCCACACCTCTGTACACGAACCTATTGCCTCTCCTCTTTTCTTCCTTCTACCTTTAATTTATATCAGTGATATTACAGTACTACAATAAAATGAAAGTATTTATTATTTTAACTATCTTGTTGGATGTATTTTTAATTGCTAAATTCAAATTTGATTTGGAAAGTAAATGGATGAAAAGAATGAATCCACATTAATTTTATACACCATGAATTTTAGCAGAGCAAAACAATAAGATCAATAAGAGAGAGGGAAATTACAAAGAGCTGAATGCACTTGGCTTCAAATCCAGCTGTCTGTTGTAGCTGTGTAAACTTGAGTAATTGCTTAACTTCTCTGAACTTTAGTTTTCTATTAGGAAAATGAAATAACAACCTTGGTTGATGGGAGGATTGATACATGTAAATATACATAAAGCACTTAAGACATGTTGTATGTATCCATGTGAATTCTATTCATTGTCCCTTTTGTGTTTTTTTTTTTTTTTAATGTTGGAAACACAGTTGACTAGATGACAGAACTTGATTTTAAAAAAGGAAAAGACAAGTTACTTTTAAGTCATCTACTCCAAATGGCTTGTGTATAACTAACTTGGAGCATTAAGGTGGTTCACAGTTTCATGGTGGTATTTTGTAGGTAAAATAGAATAAAAGATATGTTCATGAGTGTGTTTATGTATCATTGTTGTACAAGAAGAAGTCTGCAAAATAAAGAAAATTACTTAGGAAAACTAGATGGAGAAATCACACTATTACGTGCAATGGGTAGACGTTTCGGGCACAAACAAACTTATGTGTAAATCAGAATAGTCAAATTTCCGTAATAACTTTGAAGTTCTAGGAAGCTTGAACATTTAACAAAATTGTATGTTGTACATCATTTTTATAAATTTTAGCATGACTAATTCTCATTTAGCTTATAGCACTTTAATTCTATGAATGTAGCAAACTCTTTGGATCCATCATTCCAAAACGGTTTGCAACTCTCTGTTGTAGAAACTCCAAAGCTAAGCTAAAATATTCAACTTCCTGTACTTCCTTCCAGTTACAGATAACTGTGTGACCCAATGCTCCGCGAAAAGATTAAGTTGAAGTCACTGAGCTTAGCTGCTGCAAAACTTAAAAGAGACTCTTAAGAAGGTCATGTTCCTTTAGTCTTTCTCTTTCCATGTCTTCCTGCTTACACTAGGAAAACAGATGTGAGCCTGTAGAACAACCTTGAGAAACATCTATGAGGCCAATCTGCACATCCTAAGAATAATTGAGCAGAAAAATGGGAAAGTGCCCTGGGATACTAAACTCATAACATCTGACTTGTTGCTGTCAGACAAATAATAGTTATTTGTCTAAGTCACTGCAGTAGACTTTTGGTTGCTTAAATCTAAATTTCATCCTAAATGGTATGAATTCCCAACTAAACACAGAATGCAGAGAATAACTTAAAGACTATTTTTTTTTATTCTGTCAAGGATGCCTTTAAACAAGTATCATTCTTGATGCATATAAATAAAGTTAATTCATCACACAAAATGAATGAGTAGAATATCTGAGTCTACTCTGTTGACTGAGAAAACCAGTAGTAAACTCCTGCAATCTAAGACATGATTATCAAACCATTAAAAGACATTGCCTAACAAACTGTTAGAAATGTAGAATCTCAGAACACTCTTTGTCCAACTACTGAAACAGTACTGCATTTTAACTATGATTCCCAGGTGATTCATTACATATTAAGGTTTGAAAAATACTGAATAAATCTAAGATCTTTGAGGTAAGTGAGCTGATCATTTTTCCTTTTTATCTTTTGTATCTCTATTTCCGAGTACAATGTTTAGAAAGAACATAATGAACCCAACCAAATATTTGATGAATGAAACACTGTGAACTATTATATTCTATATTTGATAATCAGAAATCTAATCATTACTTATAAAACAGGGATTATGACTATGAGGATATGAGTAACTGTACAAATATGATGTGAACAGAAAAGACAAAAACTGGGACAAATACAAACAGTAGAAAGAAATAAAGGATGCATTCTAATGGCATGCTGAAATTAGTTTTGAGTATATGAGCCACTTTAACAGAAAGAGTTAAAGATAGAAAACTGAAGGCTAAGTCTTCAGGAGATATCCTTGCCATGATTCAGTTATTTTGCTTGGAGTCTTCTTGATTCATCTCTTCTAGGTCAGTGATTTTCCTAATCGGGCAGATTATGGATTGCTTTGAGACTTTGAGGAAAACTGAAAACACTATCCTAGGGAAAAGCCTGTATGTACACACAGACACATTTTATACAGTGTTAAGTACACAATCTCCTCAAAGCCTATGTATCAAATGTTCAGTAGGAAACTCCTTGAAAACTGAAATTTTCTACATTACTAGTTAGGCGGAAGGATGAACCCTTAAATCTAGCAAGGTGCAGAAAACTAGAACAATGATACCTCTTCATTTATCCTAAATCCTAAGTTATTTCCCAAATTAACTTTGGACTGAGTGGAAATACAATCCTATTCTGTCAGCATTTTCTGGGGGCCAGTTATAACTAATGAACAAACCAAGATCCTGCAGAAACGAACTTGTTCTGTTGTTAGCCTGACAAACACTTGCTATACTCAGATATGGATGAAGCGTACTGATGCTAGAAACATATACCAGCGTATATTATGGATTTCCATTTATTAAAAGTGCCTTGATCCGACTCAACGGTACACTTGGCTTGGCTGGCTTTGTGTTAGCGAGAAAACCAAATTCCAAATTACAGCACTTCACTTCAAAATTTCTGCCATGTTTATTAAGAAAGACATTTATTCAGGAAAAAAATGAATTTGTTGATCACTACTAAGCATAAGACATTTTGCCATTTAGGATCTTAATGATTTTAGCTTAGAACAATATATTCTGGCCCCTAAATTAATAAATTGTTTGATTTTGTCATCTGAACAATCACTTGCCAAGACAGCTTTAGGGCATTATGGGCATTCCAAAGATAACTGGAGAGTTACTTGATCATGTTTTCCAAATCTGGGAGGGCAGAATCTAGAAGGGCAGAATCCAGAATCCAGAAGGGCAAGATTGGAAAGATCATTCACTGCAGAAATGGGAGTTCAAACTTTGTGTCTGACCTATAGCAGTGATGTAAACTTAGTTTCTCCATCTGATGTCCCTTATTCGTAAAATACAATAAATCCTCAAGGTATGTAAGTCCAGTTTATGGAGAACTCATGCCTGCTTCTTAATGTAATGTAAATTCGCCCTCACTTTGAAATGATTAGACGATGGCCACTTACAAAAAATTCTTCATTGCCAATACCTTCATTTGCTGCATGTGTAGCTTTTAAATCACTGAAAAGACTTCAAGCCGTGTCTGCCACTAAAATCAGGCTAAATGAGAGCCATATGTACCTGTTGCCACTTACCTACAAATTAGACTTCAAATCTTAAATTAAAAAGACAGAAATGGTTCTTGTTCATAACCCCAAGGACTGCCTCTAATTGTATTAATGCATAAATTAACATATTCTTATAAATTGTAGAGAAAATAATGAATATAAAATATCTAGTCATGAGAATTGCTGGTGCAGTGGTTAACCGCTCAGCTGATAACTCAAAGCTCGCTGGTGCTAACCTACCAGCCAACTCCTTGGGAGAAAGATGTATGAGCTTCCTTCCATAACGGTTTACTGCTGTAGAAACTCTACTGGGCACTACTGCTCTGTCCTACAGGGTCACTGTCAGTTGCCATCAACTTGACAGCGGTGGGGTTGATTATGGTAGTCACTACTAAACACTCTTCTTACTTTTATGTCTTTTAAAAAAGAAAGACAAGACTAAAATATATGTCAGAAGAGACTCTGAAACTTGCTCTTTAACTTCAGGTAGTCAAAGTGAATGGAAGCAGTGAGGAAGTAAAAGAGCTGCAAAGGGGATTTCAAAGGGGGGCTTGAGAAGACAAAGTAAAGTATTATGATGACATATACAAAGACCTGGCATTAGGAAACCAAAAGGGATGAGCATGCTTGACATCAATCAAACTGAAAGAACTAAACAAAAACTTTAAGCCTCAAGTTACATTATTGAAGAATTTTGTAGGCAAAACATTGAAGGACACAGGAAATATCAAAAGAAGATGGAAGGAATACAGAGTCACTGTACCAAAAAGTGTTTGTTGATGTTCAGTCATTTCAAGGGGTAGCATAGCATCAACAATCAAAGATAAAGAAGGAAGAAGTCCAAATTCGACTGAATTCACTGGCAAAAAACAAGTCTTCAGGAACTGATGGAATGCCAATTTATATGTTTCAGCAAATGGCTGCAACACTGGAAGTGTGCACTCATCTATGCCAAGAAATTTAGAAGACAACTACTTGGCCAACTGACTGAAATAGATCCATATTCACGCCTACTCCCAAGAAGGGTGATTCAACTGAACAAATTCATTAATATCATACACAGGTAAAATATTGCCAAAGGTTATTCAAAAGCAGTTGCAGCAGTACATTGACAGAAAGCCACCAGAAATTGAAGCTGGATTTAGAAGAGGACATGGAAGGAGGAATACCATTGCTGGTGCCAGACAGATCCTGACAGCAGAGAATAAAGATCTTTTTTTTTTTTTTTTTTTTTTTTTTGACTATTCAAAGGCATTCAACTGTATAGATCAAAACAAATTTTGGGTAAAATCATGAAGAATAGGAATTCCAGAGCTTTTAATTGTGCACATGAGGAAGCTTTACATAGATCAAGAGAAGTCATTTGAAAATAAGGGGATAACATGTGGTTTAAAGCCAGAAAAGGTTTGCACCAGGATTTTATCCATTTACCTTATGTATTCAGTCTTTATGTAGAAAGCATAATCTAAGAAGCTGGACTGTGTGAAGAACAGGGCATCGTGATTAAAGGAAGATTCATCAACAATTTGTGTCAAGTAGATAATGCAATTATGTTGTTTATTGAAAGTGAACACAATCTGAAGCATTTACTGATAAAGATCAAAGACCACAGCCTGAAGTATGGATTACACCTCAACACAAAGGAAACTAAAAGTCTCACAACTAGACCAGTAAGCAACATCAAGATAAACAGAGAAAAGACGGAAGTTTTCAAGGATTTCATTTTACATGGGTCCACAATCAGAGGGAAGCAGCAGTCGGAAATCAAAAGACACTTTGCATTAGGCAAATCAATTGCAAAAGAACTCTTTAAAGTGTTGAGAAGCAGAGATGTCCCCTTGAGGACTGAGGTGTGCCTGACCCAACCCATGATGTTTTCAACTGCCACATATGTGTGCAAAAGCTGGACAATGAATAAGGAAAACTGAAGAACTGACACCCTTAAACTGTGGTGTTGAAGAATAATATGGAACGTACAATGGAACGCCAAAAGTATGAAGTAATTGGTCTTCTAACAGTTACAAGGTAGAATTCGCTTTCGAACTAAAGATGGCGAAACTTCATCCTGCATACTTTGGACTTGTTATCAGGAGGGACCAGTCCCTGGAAAAGGACATAATGCTTGGTAAAGAAGAAAGTCAGCTAAAAAAGAGCAAGACTCCCAAGGAGATGGATTGACACGGTGTCTGCAGCATTGGAGTCAATATAACAACAACCATGAGGCTAGCACAGGACCGGGCATTGTTTCTTTCAGTTGTACGTAGGGTTGCTGTGAGTGGACACCAATTTGATGGCACTTAATAACAGCCAACTGTAACAGTCAACCCTTAATAAATACTGGTTTCTTCTTTACATTTGCTACTGTTTGACTTGTGTCCAGAATCTGCATCCAAACTCCTAAACATAACAAGAGATCAATATAAAAGAACATCCTTAAGAAAAGTATTTAGAAAACTAAGAAATAAAGTATATTCCACCACATATTAATGTTTATGTCTAGGGATATATGCCAAGTGCCAAGTGCCGTCGAGTCAGATCCGACATATATAAGCTCACTAATAATCACTCAGATTTGTGCTGTGTTTTGTCTTTAAGGGAAAGTACATTTAGAATGGCAAACCATGAACCAGATTTTTGAGGGAGAGGAAAAGAGCAAAAGTGGAAAGACATTACTAAGATTTTATCTGAAGAGGTACTGTGGAAGTTCTGAAAAAATTTGAGAAAAACAAACTGACCCTCAGTCATTTTATCTTCTAAAGAATTTGCTCTTTCTTGACATTAATCAAATGTTTCAATTTGAACAAACATTTTCTTCATAGTGAGAAGATCCAGAACTGTGAACTCAGCTTCTTTATGATAATTGCTATATAGTACAATTCCATGGCAATTTTGTGTTCAGCTATCATGTTACTGATGTGGGTGGTTTTGAAGAAATATTCTGCATTTCTCTACTAGAATTAGGATGTTTACCCACACATTCCTGAAAGCAAAATGAAAAAAAAAAAAAAAGTTGACTGAGGTCCCTTTGCAGTTCTTACATATTTTCTCATGCTTTCCCTGTATAAATAATGCCAATGACAAAATATTTAAAAACTTATTTATACTTTTGTGGATATTAAATTCTAATTTGACATAGATATTGGATTCTTCTTATATATTTTTAAAGCTATTCTGAGTCTTAGCTTAAGTTTTATAATTTTTCTATCACTAAAGCACATTATTAAAATTTACTGTTCGAATGTTAGTGTGGAAAGAGTGAAAAAAAGCATTGATTCAGTCTTAAAACATGTGTTCAAATCTTAGCCTCACAATATACTGGTGGTATGACTATATCATTTAAATTATCTAAACTTTCATTTTCTTATAGTATCAGAGAGTGGAGGGTCTCGATTTAAAGTATATGTAAAAATTCTTTACAGATTATAAGGCACTACAGAGATAAACATTATTAACATGTTATTATGTCATAATCACTAATTACTATATTTCAATTTTTTCCTGATCTATCCTTTGAATGAAAACTGTGATAGCTAAGACATATCCATATCTATTATAATCAGTGGTGTATTAGATTTATATTATATCTGGAACATTCTTGTCTTCTGAAGGCATTACAAAAGCAAAGATATAGTTTTGCTGAAAAACCAGTTCCTCATTCAGCAAGTTTATCCATTCAAAAAATAATAAACACCAATCACATGACAGAAAATGTGCTAAGTATTAGGGTTACAACGGCAAATGATAGACCAGTATGTTTGTCTTCATTCAACTTGAGTTATTCTGGGATATAATATACAATACACAAGGAAAGAAAAAGCTGTTGAGTCAACTGTGACTCATAACAACCCTATAAGACAAAGTTGAACTGCTCCATAGAGTTTCCATGGAGTACCTGGTAGATTTGAACTGCCAACATTTTGGTTAGCAGCCATAGCACTATACCGCTATACCACCAGGGTTTCCTATATACAATATAGTATATATATGATATATAATATAATTGTATTGTATATGTAATATACAATATGATACATTTTATATATATGCAATACAATAATACAATATGATATGTCCTAAGGCAAAAATAAAGTAGAATCTGAGTTTGTACTTGTGGACACACTTGTATGTGGGATGACAAGGGAAGATGTCTCTTAAAAAGTGGTATCTAAGTAAAGATCTGGCCTGGTGGAAGTAAAGGAGTAAGCTATGTAGTTATCTGGAGCAACAGAATTACAGGTAGAATGAACAGTGAGAACCAGTGCTCCAAGATGGGAACATGCTAGCGTACAGCAGAAAAAGGAAGGCCAGTGTAGCTTGAGAAGAGGGAACTAAAGGAAGAACAGTAGGAGACGATGCTGGAGAGGCAGATGAAGCAGGCACATAATCCAAATGCTGTAGACCATTGTAAAGATTTTGCCTTGTATGTGGCATGAGAAGCCATAACATGTCTTTATGCACAGTAGTAACATGATCTGACCATTGTTTTAAAAGGATCCTCTGGTTACTCTATTGTGAACAGACTGAAGATCAAGGTGAGACAAATACATCAGTTAGGATGCTATTCCAATAATTCATGGCTTGGACTAAGATGGTAGTATGACGGTGGTAAAAACTGGTCAGATTCTATGTTTTCATGGTAGAACCATTAGGGTTTGCTGATGGATTAGACATGGAGCATAAAAATAAAATGAGGAGTCAAGAGTAGCTCCAAGAAAGCTGGCCTGATCAATTCAAAGAATGTAGTTGTCATTTTCTGAGATTTAAACATAGAAGAAAGTTAAGTTTTTGGTAGAGATCAGTATATTATTTTTGGACGTCAAGGGTACCTACTAGGTATCTATAGCCACCCACTTTCTCTCTGAGTTCTCATGGTTAACTCAGGAAGACAGAAAAAATCTCAGGAAGTCTAGTAGGGACCTGTGAACCAATAATGGGGAGACTCACCAAAGCAACATCATGTATTTCTCCATAAGGGCCAGGCTGCTTCTATTACCGTATGAATAACAATGCAAGAAACAGTAGTTAAAATTAATTCTCCTCTAGAGACTTCTGTAGACATTCTCTGCCATACGCAATAATCTGTCTCTGTCAGATGGGAAGGAAATGGTCAGAACCAGCCATTTATATCCTGTATCATCCAGGATCTCTAATTTGAGTAACCACTAATTTGAGTAACCTGGAAAATCGGCATAACTTTCTGGTATCCAACTATAATGTGAAAATCATAACATTTTTAATGATCAGCCTGTCTTACAGGATTATTGCAAAGAATAACTAAGATGAGGTATGCAAAAGTGGTATCCACACATAGTGGCCATGATTCTGTTTAATAATACTTAGTGAGACATGATTTTGTTAGAAGCAGACTTTTTGTTCTTTCTTTTTTAACCGTAGATGCTACAACTAGTAGAACCTGAAGGTTTTTTTTTTGTTGTTTGTTTTTTTTAAACCAGGCAGTTAGCTTCAAATAAGTTATTTTTTAATTTACTAAACGTCATAGAAAAAAGACTGGTTGGTGCAAATAGATCAACTTTTGACTGCTAACTAAAAGGATGGCTATTTGAACCTACCCAACTGTTCCATAGCAGAAAGATCTGATGATATGCTCCTGTGAAGATTACAGCCAAGGAGACACGTGAGGTGGTTCTGGTCTGTCACACGGTGTCACTATGAGTTGAAATCTACTCAAAGGCACCTAACAACAGTCTTAAAAACCACAGGCAACTACTCATCATTCCCCACCAAGTAAAAAAACTAAAGAGAAATTTTTGGCAGCAGAACAATTCGATAATCAAGGTTATTACACCATCTACAATTCTTACGATGTACACATCTGGGTGGTAGCAAACAGAATCCAACAGCCAGAACATGACAAACATTTGACTAATTGTACGTCTGTCTGAACTCTGAGGATATGTGAAGGGGCTGAATTAACTGCAAGAGATTTGGACTATGAAGCAAGAAATGACACTCTAGAGTCAACTACCACAGACAAATGTGAAGTATAGACTCACAGGGTACAAATAGACTGAATAGATGGCAGACACAGAATCAAGTTGAAGGAAGAAGAGGCATTGCCTGTGCTATGGACTTATCTATTAATGACCCATGTATTTCACCCAATTCCAAACAAGGGAGAATTGATCTTAAGTAGTAGAAATGTAGATAGACATGTACATATGCTGCTTGGGTGTATGCAAATACATGTGCGTCTACATGCTAGGAATCAGTGGATCTTAGCCCTGCTTGATATTGAAGAACATCTGATTCCGTAATGCTAAGGTATTTCCCGCTTGTCCTCAGGCATGTTTCACTGAAATATGAGCCAAGCTTTTCAGTTAATTCATAACATCACACAATTGTCCCTCCACTCCAGCTACAGCCACTCTCTGCTGTGTCATACTGTGTTTTCCAGGCTTCTGCTCTCACTTCTTCTGGGTATCCCCGCTTATTCTTTTTGGCATTTCTACATCTACTTCTGACTATTACCATGCCCATGGTTTAGCCTTCCCCGTCAATGCTCTTGTTACTCCTATGGGAAACCCTGAAACTCACTAGGTTAAAACATCAGCATTTCATCTAGAATGTCACTGTTTGCAAGACAGTATGGCAAGTCTGTTCTCTAGAACCTCCATGTGATAAAGTTGCACCGTGTTCTTTGTAGAAGTACAAAAAAATGCCTCTTCTCTCCCTAGCTTCTCATTCAGTGAACAAAATGTCACACTTCACAAAACAATAGTTGATTTATTTTGCTTTACCTTAAATGATATGTGTATGCCATAAAATAAATCGAGGTGACATCATATAAGATAATCAAGCTCAAATGGAGTGTGGAAATTTAAAAATATATATGGGTACCACTAAGCAATATAATATATTATTTCCCAGTGAGACAATGATATCCTTAACATAATGAAACACTAAAATGAAGTTTATAGTCAAGTCACAAGTTTGTAATCAATTTAGACCACATTTCAGAGTGCCACTGTGAGCTGCCTTCCGCAGCTGTTTCGCAGCTGCAATTAATTTGACATGCTTTGAAATCACCATGGAATGCCCCAGATCCCTTGGAAGCCTACGAAATAAAAAATGTAGCTTGCTGTGCTGGACAAAATCAAGAAAGACATGCTCAGACAGTATTTGTGAACTTTTGTTTTCAAGTATTCCAACTATGAGTAGCTGTAAACATTTTTAATTATACACACCAAGGTGCCCTAGTGGCCCAACAGTTAAACACTTGACTGTAACCAAAAGGTGAGCAGTTTGAACCCATTTCCTACTCTGTGGGAGAAAAGACCTGCCAATTCGTTCCCATGAAGATTACAGAGTAGGAAACCCTGTGGGCAGCTCTCTTCTGTCCTGTAGAGTTGCTATGAATCAGACTTGACAGAACACAACTCGAACAACAATTACATAAATATATATACATATATAAAGAAGCAAACGCACTGCTATCAAGTTGATTCCAACTCACAGTGACTCATAGGACGGAGTAGAACCACCCCATGAAGTTTCCAATGAGTGACTGGAAGATTTGAACTGCTGACCTTTTGGGTTGGTAGATGTGGCACTTAACCACTACAGCACCAGGTTTTCCATGCCAAGTGCCGTCGAGTCGGATCCGATAAACAAAGAAAAAAGCAAAACTCTGCTATTGAGTTGATTCTGACTCGTAGTGACCCTATAGGACAGAGGAGAACTACCCCATCATGGTTCCACAGAGCAGCTGGTAGATTTGAACTGCCAAAATCTTAGCCACATTTGCCACCAGAGCTCATATATGTATATATGACTTACCATGTTATGTAATGTCTTATTATGAACATTTTCAAACACGCAGAAAAATTGAAATAATTTTACAATGATATCTATAAGCCAACCACTAACAATTAACATTTCACTATACTTATTTTTCGCCACTTGGCTGGCATACTTCTTTTTCACATGCTTATTCAACTATCCATCCATTTTGCTATCAGTTTATCTTATTTGTTGTAGAACTTTTGATATTTTCTTAAGTCTCCATAGTATGGCAGGGAGAAAATTTTAAGCATGTGTAACTCCTGGATCTTAATCATAGAATCTGGGATTTTTAACACCAGAAGAGAACTTTATAGTTCCTTATGCCCCTCATTTTTCCATACAGAAATTGAGGCACACTGATTTTTAAGAGCTTGAGTATGAGTAGAAATACTGGTAGCATAGCAGCTAAGTGCTCTGCCTGTTAACCAAAAGGCTGGCAGTTCAAATCTACCAGGCACTCCTTGGAAACTCTGTGGGTCAGTTCTACTGTCTTCTAAGGTTGCTATGAGTCAGAATCAGCAAAATGGCAGTTGATTTGGTTTGGGATTTGAGTATGAGTGTCCAACTAATTAGTCATTAAAGGAAGATTAGAATTTATATTTTGTGTGTTTTCCACAAACGCGCACTTGGTAAGAAAAAGTTGTGAGGTTGTAAGACGAGGAAAGTCACTGAAGTATACGTTCACTGTAAAGACTGAATGACTTTAAATTAACAACCAATGTACAGTTGAATGAGCACTGCGATTTCAGAAAAAAAACTGGGATTGAGTGAGTTAAGAGCTGAACATCTGTGAAAATCCTCCTGTGTAATTGAGAGGGAAAAAAAATTGCTAATTCTCACTTAAGTCTTTTATGTGTGCCCAGTTTCTAAAACTATGTAACATCATGGGAAAAAAGAATTAAAAGTTAACTGAGTGCTGGAATCAGGGGATTTGAGTGGGAGAAAAAGAACATCTGCTGCATAAATCCAGAGGTTGACAAACTCAGTTTCAGTGACCACAGGTTCAACAGTGGTTAAGAAAACTATATATATATATATATATATATATATGTGTATATATATATATATGTATTTATGTACTGTAGGGGATACAACTGCTTATTAGAAAGCCAAAAAACAAATCGATTGCTATCAAGTCAGTTTTGACTAATGGAGACATCATGTATTATAGATTAGAACTGACCCATAGGGTTTTCTTGGCTATACTCTTTATGCAAATAGATTGCCAGATTTTTCTTCTGCAGCACTGAAGGGTAGGTTAGAACCATTGAGGTTTAGGTTAGTAGTAGTCAATCACAAACTATTTGAGTCATTGTCAGAAAAGAAACATTGTCAGCTAAACAATTCCAACAGATAGTGACAACATATGACAAAGTTATAACAGCCTCGAAGCATTTTTGAGGCTATGATCTTTGTGGGAGCAGATTCCTAGGTCTTTCCTACCATAGAGCAGCTGGTAGATTTGAACTGGTGACCTCTGGGTTAGCAGCTGAGTTCTTAACCACCGTAGCACCAGTAATCCTTCACTGCTAGAAAACAAAACAAAATGAAAAACATGTCTATTGCTGTTGAGTTGATTCTAACTCACAGCAATCCTATGGGACAAAGTAGAGCTGTCCCATGGGGTTTCCAAGGAGTGCCTAGTGGCTTCCAACTGCTAATTTTGGGTTAGCAGCTAAAACTCTTAACCACTATGCTACCAGTGTTTCCTCATTGCCAACCAAAACCAATTCCACTTTCATTGAGTCAGTTCTGACTCATAGCAACCCTATAGACTGAATGGAACTGCCCTGTATAGTTTCCAAGGAGTATCTGGTAGATTTGAACTGCAGGCGTTTTGGTCAGCAACCATAGCACTTAACCAGTACATCACCAGGGCTTCCCATCATTGGTAGAGGGACATTTAAGATTAACTTTCGTATTACTCGAGACCTAGTCATGAGTTAAAAACTTAAGCTTAAGTAAGAGTTGCAAGACTTTGTTCAGAGAACATCACAAATTAAGGCACTCATTTCTTTAAATCACTATTGTATGCCTGTGATTTCACATATTTCTTTTTTTCTGATTTAAGGAAATTTGAAATCAGTTGGTGAGCAACTGTTAGATTACATTTCAACTCATGGTTCAAAGTTGGTAAGAAATAGAGATTTTTTTCCTTCTCACTTCTCTTAACGCTTACCTGCTCCAATTATATTTCCTCAGGTTCCCAGCTGAGAGAATAATACATTCTCTCTGAGACAATGGTTTTAGTAATTTATAGGATTAAGAACTTAACAGAAAAATTGTTTTGAAATTGGTTTCTTGAGGTCTACTCTAAAAGAGTCTAGCTTGCTATGCATTTTTAACAGATTTCTAGATAATTGTTTCAGTCACTAGTATTTTATAACTACTAATATGAACAATTCTACATTAAGAATGAAGAAGCATGATTTCTAGTTCTGGTCCTATAATTATTATTGATTTATTTATTGGCCCTAGGTAAGATGGTAAGGATAGCTTAAGACCAGGCAGTGTTTTATTCTGTTATACATAGGGTTGCTATGAGTCAGAATCTATTTAATGACACCTAACAACAGATACTTCTCAAAAGATGGAATACAAAAGAAATCAAATTAACTACATCTGTGGAGAGACACAGTGGAGAAGCTCAATATCAACAGAGTGAGGCCAGGGGCCAGCTACATCAATTGCTCACATGCAATTCAAATTGAAATGGAAGAAAATTAAAACAAGTCCACGAGACCCAAAATACTATCTTGAGTGTATTCCACCTAATTTAGAAATCATCTCAAAAAGGAATTTGGTGCATTGGCATTAATAACCAATGAGTTGTGAGATAACATCAAGTGCATCATACATGAGCCAAGCCAAGTACCGTAGAGTAGGATCCGACTCATGGCACATCATACATGAAGAAAGAAAAAATAAATAAAAAATAAAAAAGACAGATAAGAAGAGCAGAACTAAGATGGCAAAGTAGTCAGATGCATTCTGTGATCTCTCTAACAACAGAGACCCCAACAAACAAATCAGTTTATTACATGTGAAATCCTAGGAGCTCTGAGCATTGAAAGGAAAGTTAAGAAATCGAACAGAGAGATGGGGAAGGCAGAGTAAGTCCGGAAGCACCTAGCACTGGCCAGAATTGGCTGCAGCCAGCATGGTGAGCTGAATGCTGGAATTTGAGGGAGTCCTGCTCAGCAGGGGACATTGACCAGAGAATCCACTGGTGCCTCCAGAACCAGTGAAAAACAGCACCAGATTGTAAAAAGCTGAGTGACTTGTGTCTGAATTACTGTGGGCAGGCTTAAATCTTTTCTTCAGAATAAATTTCCCTCCCCTCTCTCATCACTTTCTTATCCCTTCTCTGTACGTCACTGAGCTCTGGAGTCTGAAAGTATTTACTGAGCTGGAAGAAGGACTGCTTAAGTCGATCCTGAGCCATTCGTTGAGACTCAGAGAGGGAACAATTTAACAAACTGGGTGAAGGGAAAAAAGTCAACCTGCTGACTCACCTGAGCTGGAAATTCAGGGCATAAACAGTTCCTTAAACTAGATTTAGATATAATGGGACACACCATCCACACAGACACCCAGGGACAGCTGTTAGCACCCTACCTTACTCAGTGCCTGCCTCCAGATACCTGTGCCTACACCAATCACCCCTGTTCATCTAGGACAGTAGGGGACAGCTGGCTCCACCCTTGATAACTATCTTAGTCATCTAGTGCTGCAATAACAGAGATACTGCAAGTGGATGGCTTTGAAAAGAGAAATTTTATTTTGTCACAGTCTAGTAGGTTAAATGTCCAAATTCAGGATGTCACCTCCAGGAACAGGCTTTCTCCATTGGCTCTAGAGGAAGGTCTTTGTCTTCACCTTCTCCCAGATTGAGAATTTCTGAGGTTGAGGAACCCTGGGTTATTTCCAAAGCTCTCTCTGTTCCCTGCACTGTTTTCTCACTGATATGAGGTCCCCAAACCTCTTTGCTTACTTCCCTTGTCTTTATATCTCAAGAGATTGCCTCAAAGCAGAATATAATCTTACGTATTGAGTCCTTTCACGCCAGTACAACAGTCACCCATCCTGTCTCGTTACCATCAAAGAGGAAAAGTTCACAGCACCCAAGAACTTCACACAAAGTCAGGGCTCATGGCCTAGCCAAATTGCCACATATATTTTTTGGGGGGACACAATTCAATCCATGACAGTGAATGACCACCTGGACTTTCAGCTGAATTAATACAAGATGAGTAAATGGAGCTTTTGTCTTGCATGTCTAGTAACAACTCTAATCATGTGGTGGCAGGATATCAGAGCTCAAAAAATACCAATAAACAAACCAGCAAACATCATTAGTCCATGTGGACATTTCAAAGCAAAATAAAACAAGAAGCTAGAACACAGTAGGCAAACATAAATAAATACCATGAGTTACTGATGGCTCAGAGGCGATAGTTAATATCAAATCACTAACAGAAGAAGACTGTGATGTTTCAGAAAGCTCCCAACTCAAAGAAGAAAGAAATTTTCCAGATGAGGAGAACTTCTCAGAATTATCAGTTAGAATAAAAAATATTAGTATTATTAATTATAAATTAATATTATTAATAATAATATTAATATTATTCAAGAGTCCAGGAAGAAAATGAGGCAAAATGCAGCAGTGCATAATGACAAACTGAACATGCTACAAGAGAGTCTTCAGAGACATGAAACAGAAATTCAGAAAACAATACGATTCTCCAACTCAACAGAAATTCAAAGGAGCAGAATTGAGGCAACGGAATGACAAATAAGTGAACCTGAAGATAAGGCACATGACACCAACATATATAAGTAAAATCAGGTAAAAAAACTTAAAAAATAAAGAAACACTAAGAATTATGTAGGATTCTACCAAGTGGCATAATCTGCAAGTAAGTGGATTACCAGAAAAAGACAACAGAAAAATACAGAAAGGAGCGTCAACAATTTGCTGACAGAAAACGTCCTTGATATCGTGAAAGATGAGGTATCTATCCAAGATGCTTATCAAACCCCACACAGGGTAGTTTCCAAAAGACAGACATCAAGACATATCATAATCAAACTTACCAATATAGATAAGAAGACACTTTTAAAAGTGGCTTTAAAAAAAGCCAAAGCACTGCCATTGAGTTGATTATGACTCATAGTGACTCTACAGGCCAGAGTAGAACTGCCCCATTAGGTTTCCAAAGAGCATCTGGTATATTTGAACTGCCGACCTTTTGGTGAGGAAACCACTGCATCACCAGGGTTTCCCAAAACTAGCTAGGAATAAACAAAAAAAGCAACTACAAAGAATCAGTAAGACTAAGCTCAGCCTACTCAGCAGAAAGCATGCAGGAAGAAAGCAATGGAATGACATATAGAAAGCCTTGAAGAAGAATAATTGCCAGCTGAGAATTATATCCAGAAAAACTGCTTGTAAAATATAATGGCAAAATTAGTACATTTACAGATAAACAGAAATTTAGGCAATTTGGAAAAACCAAGCCAAAATTACAAGAAATATTACAGGCAGTCTTTTGGTTAGAAACCAAATAACATCAGATAACAACTCAAAGCCAGAGCTCAGAACAGAGCAACTGAATATCAACCCAAACAGGGAAATCACCAAAATAAAGAAAAGCAGAGTACTGAAAACAGGCAAACGTTGTAACAAAAAAAGGAATGGAACTTACCAAACATGTAGTCTTAGATCTTTCATATGGAGAGGAAGTCAAGGTGATATAAAGAAATTAAAGACTGATTTAACTTAATAAAAATAAGGGCAAATATCAAGGTAAACACAAAGAAATTATCAACCCTATGTATCAAAATAAAAAACAAGAAAAATATGAGGTCTCATCAAATACAAAACCATCAATAATCAAAAAGATGAAAAGAAAACACATAAAGAGAAACTACTCAGCACAGAAAATTAAGTGAATAAAAAGAAATGTTTATAACACATACACAAGAAAGACATCAAAATGACAGCATTATACTCATACCTATCAACAATTATGCTAAATGAAAATGGATTAAATGCACCAATATAGAAAAGGAGAGTCTGAGACTGGATTAAAAACTCAGTCTATCTATGTTTTGCATATAGGAGATGCCCCTTAGTCTTAAAGAGGTGAAGAAATCAAAAAACCAAAGGATGGAAAAACATAGATCAAATAAACAATATTAAAAAAAAAAAAGAGCAGGTGTAGCAAAATTAATTTCTGATAAAACAGACTTCAAAATAAAATCTACAACACATTATAAAGAAAGCCACACTATAAGGATTTAAGGGTCAATACTGAAGGAGGACACAACCATGTTAAATATTTGCACACCCAATGGTAGGGATCAAAATCACATAAAACAAACTCTAACTGTACTGAAAACAGAAACAGACAGCTCCATAATAATAATAGCAGACTTCAGCACATCACTTTCAGAGAAGGACAGAACATCTAGAAAGAAGCTCAGTAAAGACATGGAAGATCTAAATGTCACAGTCCACCAATTGGGTGTTGTAGACACATACAGAACACTCCGACCAACAGCAGCAAAGTGGACTTTCTTTTCCAACACACATGGAATGTTCTCTAGAATAGACCAATACTAGGACACAAAGAAAGGCTTACCAAATTTGAAAGTACTGAAATATTATCAAGCATAAAAAAGTTATAACTGGAGACCATAAAGCTATAAGAGGATAAATCTGTAACAGAAAAAGAAAGACAAAAAAGATTGAACACATGGGAATGGAACAAACCCTTGCTCAAAAACCTCTGGATTTTAGAAGAAATCAAGGACAGAATAAAGGAATTCACAGAATCAAGTGAGAATGAAAACGCATCCTACTAGAGCCTTCGGCACACTGCTAAAGCAACATTCAGAGATCAATTTACCTCAATAAATGCATACCTCTAAAAAGAAGAGTGAGCCCAACTCAAAGCATTAACCCTAAAACTTGAACAAGTAAGAGAGCAGCAAAGGACAGTTTTGGGTACCAGAAGAAAGTAAATAAGAAAAATCAGAGCAAAACTAAATGAATGAGAACACTGAAAAAATGATTTAAAGAGTTAACAAGACCAAAAACTGGTTCTTTGGAAAGATCAACAAAATGGATAAAGCACTGACCAAATCAACAAAAGAAAAACAGGAGAAGCAGCAAACAGACCAAATAAGAAATGAGATAGGCAATGTCACAACAGATTCAACCAAAATTTAAAAAGAAAAAAAGCACAACAGAATACTATGAAAAATTGTATCTAACAAATTTGAAAACCTAGAAGAAACGGACAAATTTCCAGAGACACACTAACCACCTAAACTAACACAAAAGTGGTAGAACAACTAAATAAACCCATCACTGTCAGCTTCACTGGAGAATTCTAACAAACTTTTAGAGAACAGTTAACACCACTGTCACTAAAGGTATTTTAGAGTATAAAGAAGGATGGAACACTGACAAATTCATTCTATGAAGTC
This sequence comes from Heterohyrax brucei, assembly GCA_028571685.1. NCBI lineage: Eukaryota > Metazoa > Chordata > Mammalia > Hyracoidea > Procaviidae > Heterohyrax > Heterohyrax brucei. The sequence goes on along the minus strand of CM053143.1, from coordinate 56,188,223 downwards.
AGCATAGCTGTGATACCAAAAGCAGGTGAAGACAACACACACACACAAAAATGAAAATCGCAGACCAATATCTCTCATGTAGTTAGAGCAAAAATCCTCAACAAAGTTCTAGCCAACAGAATTCATCAACATATTAAAAAAATAGTTCACCCAGACCAAATAGAATTCATACTAGGGATGCAGGAACGATTTAACATTACAGAAATAATCAGTGTAACCAACTACATAAGTAAAACAAAAAATAAGAGTCCCTTAATTTTGTCAGTTGAAACTGAAAAAGCATTTAGTAAAGTCCATCATCCATTCATGTTGAAAACTCTCAGCAAAATAAGAACAGAAGAGAAATTTCCCAACAAAAGATAAGGCATTTATAGAAAGCCAACATCATCCTAAAGGAAGACAGTCTAAAAACATACTACTTGAGAAGAGGAAGCAGACAAGGATGCCCTTTGTGTACACTTCTATTCAACACTGTGCCAGAGGTCTAGCCAGAACAATCAGACAAAATAAAGAAATGAAAGTCATCCAAATTGGTTAGGAAGAAGTATGGGTATCTGTATTTGCTAATGATATGATCTTATATACAGAAAACCCTAAACAGTCAGCAAAAACAAACAACAACAACAAAATCTGGAATTAACAGAAGAGTTCCGCAAAATATCACAATGTAAAAATCATTTGCATTCCTTTACACCAACAAAGAGAACATCTAAGAGGAAGCCACCAAATCAATACCATTTATAATAGCCCCCAACAACACAAAATACTTAGGAATAAAACTAATCAGAGACGTAAAGACCTATCCAAAGAAAATTACGAGACACTACTTGAGAAACCAAGAGACCTACATAAGTTGAGAAACCTACATTGTTCATGGATAGTAGGACTGAACACTGTGAAACTGTCTATTCTACTCAAAGCAATCTCTAGATACAGTGAAATCCCAGCACAAATTCCAATGACATTTTTTTCTGAGATGAAGGAAAAAATCACCAATTTCATATGGAAAGAAGCCTGTCTTAGTGATCTGGTACTGCGCTAACAGAAATACCATGTGTGAATGGCTTGAACAAAGAAAGATTTACTTTGTCACAGTCCAGTAGACTATAAGCTCAAATTTAGGGTGTCAGCTCCAGGGGAAGGCTTTCTCTATTGGCTTTGGAGGATGATCCTTGTCATCATTCTTCTTTTGGACTAGGAGCTCCTGAGGCTCAGTGACCCACGACTTTCCAAAGGATGCACTCTGTTCCCAGCACTGCTTTTTGTGGTATGAGGTCCCCAGATCCTCATATAAGTTTTTTTTTTTTTTTTAATTTTCATTTTATTTATTTATTGTGATTGAGTGCAAGCTTACAATCTCAGCTAGGTTCTTTTTTATCTCAAGAGATTGCCTCAAGGCACAATACAATGTTACACAGTGGATATTGCCTCACTAACACAACTGCTGCCCTGCCATCCTCCCTCATTAACATCATAGAGGCAGTGTTTACAGCATATAGGAACATCATACAATACCAGCAATCATGGCCCAGCAAATTGCTATACACATTTTGGGCAAGTGGGACACAATTCAGTCTGCAACAAAGCACAAGACAAGTAAAGCATTACTGAGGAAGAAGAGCAAAGCGGGACTTTAGAAACTATGACAATGCCACAGTAGTCAAAACAGCTTGGTACTGGCACAGAAATATATGCATAGACCAATGAAACAGTATTGAGAATCCAGACATAAAATCATCCATTTATGAGCAGTTGATGTTTGACCAAAGCCAAATGTTGATAAACTGGGGAAAAGATGGCCTCTTTAACAAGTTGTGTTGACATAACTGGATATCTATCTGCAAAAAGCTAAAACAAGACCCATATCTCACATCTTACATAAAAACTAACTCTAAATGGATCAATGACCTAAATATCAAACCTAAAATGATAAAAATCATGCAAGAGAAAAAGGATCAATAATGGATGTTCTATTACATATTTAGACAGACTTCAGAATCTAACAAAGCATAGTTAACAGAAGAGAAAATAGATAAATGGGAGCTACTAAAAAGAAAAAAAAACACTTCTGTTCATCGAAAGACTTTATCAAAAAAGTTAAAAGACCACCTACGGAGTGGGAAAAAAATATTTGGCAACTACATGTCAGACCATCATCTGATCTCCATAATCTACAAGGTTCTGCAAAATATCAACAAGAAAAAGGTAAACAATCCAGTTAACAGATGGGCAAAGGAGATGGGCAGACACTTCACTAGAGAGGAAGTCCAAGCAGCCAAAAGTCATATGAAAATATGCTCATGATCATTGGCTATCAGAGAAATCCAAATCAAAACTACAATGAGATATCATCTCACCCCAGCAAGGTTGGCCGTGATCCAAAAGCCACAAAACAATAAATGCTGAAGAGGCTATGGAGAGATTGGAACTCTCCTACACAGCTGGTAGGATTGCAAGCTGGTACAACCTCTTTGGAAATAAATCTAGTGCTTCCTTAAAAAGCTGGAAATAGATATACCATTTGATCCTGTAATTCCACTGCTTGGAATTTATCCTTCAGAAACAAAGGCTGTCACATGAACAGACACATATACCTGAATGTTTCTTGCAGCTCAGTTCACAATAGCTAAAAGAAGGAATCAACCCAGATGCCCATCAACAGATGAATGGGTAAACAAACTATGATACATTTACTCAATGGAATACTATGCTATGATAAGAAAACAATGTAGATTTTAGACAACATTTCATAACATGGTTTTAACTGGAACATATTCCACTGAGTGAAGTCAGTGTCAAAAAGATAAGTATTGTATGAGACCCCTGTTATGGGGATCTAAAAATAAAATTATCTACAAAATAAAATAATTTTATTGGCTACAAGGGTGGGGAACTGAGTGTTCACCACAATTGATAGATGTTAGGAATTTTATTCATTTACTGTAAATAATAAATTTTAAATAAATAAGTATATATATAAAGAATAAAAAGACAATCTATAGGCTGCAAAAAAAATTTTGCCGCCCACCACAAATCAAGTCAGTGTCTAATCTCCGTAATCTACAAGATACTGCAAAGTCTCTATAACAAAAAGAAAAATAACCCAATTTAAAAATTGGCAATAGATATTAACAGGCACATCCCCAAAGAAGACATCCAGGTGGCTAACAGATACTTGAGTAATGCTCACAATCATTAGCCACTGGAGAAATCCAAATACAAATTACAGTGAGACACATTTTCACCCCAAGACTAGCATTAATCCAAAAAAATGGAAAATAGTAACTGCTGGAAAGGCTGTGGAGACACTGTAACGCTTCTACCCTGTTAGTAGGAATGCAAAATGCTTTGAAAATTGATTTGGTGGTTACTTAAACAGTTATAAATAAAAATATCATAAGATTAAGCAATCTAAATCTTGGAATATATCTTAGAAAAATAAGGGTTCTCATACAAAATACATACATGCACACCAATGTTTATTGCAGCACTGTCCACAGTATCAAAAAGATGGAATTAACCTAGGTACCCATCAACAGATGAATGGATGAACAAGGTTTGTATAGTCATATAATAGAATATGATACAATGATGCAGAACAACAATGATCTTGGGAAACATAACAGAGAGTAGTCTGGAAGACAGTATTCTAAATGAAATTAGTCAGTTGCAAAAGGTCAAATATTATGTGAGAACACTAAGAACTCAAGAAAAGGTTTAAACACGGAAGAAAATAGTCTTTGATGGTTACAGGGGTGGGGAGGGAGAGGGATATTCACTGATTACGTACAAGATAGGAATTAGGGCTAGGCAAAGTGAGGGACAGCACTCAGCAGAAAGTCAGCACAACTGGACTAAACCAAAAGCTTAGAGATTAGCTAAATATAACCCAACATTTCAAGAGACTGAGTAGCAGGGGCAGGGACCCGGGGACCATGGTTTCCAGGGACATCTCAGTCAACTGGCTACGAAAGATTTTTTAAAGAAAATCTTCTTCATCCCACTTCGGTGAGTGGAGAGGTTTCCATGCAAGGCTGGAAGGGTGCACTTATTTACGTCAGTCAGCTAAAAGAGATTCACATTCATGTCCATTCAAAAGAAGGGTGATCCAGTGGAATATAGAAATTATTAAACAGTATCATTAATATCAAATGCATGTAAAATTATACTAAAGACATTTTAAAAATCTACTGCAGCAGTGTAACTGACAGGGGACTACCATAAATTCAAAGCTTGATTCAGAAGAGGATGTGGAAGGGGTTATGACTGCTGATGTCAAATCCATCTAGGCTGAAAGCAGAGAAAAGTAGTACGGTGTTCACCTATGTTTTATTGACCCTCAGTGAGACCGATTGACACAGTGGCTGTAAAAATGGGCTCAAGCAGCAGAAGTTGTGAGTATGGTACAGAACCAGGTGGTTTCTTTCTGTAGTACATAGAGTCGCTATGTGTCAGAATTAAATTGACAGCACCTGACAGCAACGGACTTTGCAAAGGCATTAGATTGTGTGGGTCATAAATCATCACAGATATCATTATGAAGAACAGGAATTCCAGAATACACAATTGTGCTCACACAGAACCCGTAAATAGACCAAGAGATAATACTTCGAACTGACTGCAGAGATACTGCGTGGTTTAAAATCAATAAAACTGTGCATTATGGTTGTGCCTTTTCACCATACTTATTCAGACTGAATGTTGACTGTTCTTTTTTGCTTATCCTCTACTTTACCAGAAATTAACCCAAGAAGCTGGACTGTGTGAAGAACAAGGCATCAGGACTGGATAACAACCTGTAACATTGTCATAGATTGAATTGTGTCACCCTAGAAATGTGTAGTAACTTGGCTCGGCCATGATTCTCAGTACTGTATGATTGCTGTCCGTTTTGTGATTTTCCTATGCTGTAAATGCGGATCTTTGCTTGTCCTTTGTAGACTGGATTATGTTAAAGAGGATTAAGGTGGGACTCTAACACCATTCCTAAGGTCACCTCTCTGCTCGAATGTAAAGGGAGTTTCACTGGAGTGTGACCCACACCACCTTTTATCCTATAAAAATTAATGGGAATGTACATTTTCACTCAATCATATCAAATAAAAAAATAAAATTTAAATTAAAAAAAATTAAAAGGAAAGAGAAGCCAGGAGAAAGTTGGGAATCTCATACCACTAGGAAAGCAGCACTGACAGCATAGTACACCCGTGGGACCCTAGGTTCCTGTGCTGAGCTGCTCTTATATTGAATTTGGACCTTACTGAACTGTGACAATGAAATTTCTCTTCCTAAATCCACCCATTTGTGGTATTTCTGTTATAGCAGCACTGACTCCCTAAGACAGACATACAAATGATACAACCTTGCTTGTTGAAAGTAAGGAGGACTTGAAGCACTTACTGACGAAGAGCAAAGACTACAACCTTCCGTATGGATTATGCTTCATCATAAAGAAAACAAAAGTCTTCACAACTAGACCAATAAACAACAGCATGATAAATGGAAAAAAGATCGAAGTTGTCAGAGATTTTGTTTTATTTGTATACATAATCAATGCCTATGGAAGCAGCAGCAAAGAAATTAAATGATGTATTACATTAGGTAAATCTGCTACAAAAGCCCTCGAAGTGTTAAAAAGCAAAGATGTCACCTTAAGGATTAAGGTGCACCTGACCCAAGACATAACAATTTCAATCACTTCATATGAATATAAAAGCTGGACAATGAATAAGGAAAACCAAAGAAGTATTGATATTTTTGAATTATGGTGTTTGTGAAGAATACTGAATATACCATGGACAGCCAGGAAAAGGAACAAATTTGGCTTCGGAAAAGTATAGCCAGATTGTTCCTTATAAGAAGCAATGGTGAGACCTACTTTGTACAACTTATAAGGAGAGAGAGTAGTTCTTGGAAAAGGACATTGTACTTGGTAAAGTAGAGGATCAGTGAAAAAGAACTAGGACCCTCAGTTTAACGGAGTGACACACAGGGTGCAGCAAAGGGCTTAAACATAACACAATTGTTAGGGCGGCCCAGGACAGGCAGTGTTTCATTCTGTTGTGCACAGGATCACTGTGAGTTAGAACCAACCAGAGGGCAACAACATTATAATTATAATGAGCCAAGCCAAGTGCCATCGAGTCGGATCTGACTAATAACCATGAGTTTTATTAAGAAATATGCATTAAAACTGATCTTTTATTCAACAATTGTAAAAAAAAAAAAGGCTGCTAAGATTAAACTGCACAGGAAGAGCAAAGTTTTTCACTTTCTAAATGCATCTTTGATCTTTTCTAAGATTATTCACTCGATGAAAAAGGTGTGATTTAGTTAAGGTAGGCAAAAGTCAACAAAGAAAATTGTGAGTCAATAGCCGCAGAATAAAGAGCACAGGAAATTTAACCTTGAAAGATAAGTTGAAAGGCATATCAATCTCTTTAACTTTCAATTTCCTCATCTTCAAAGTTGAAATAATGATTCCTTTGCTCATGTTCAGGAATCAAAACCAATTACTGTCAAACTCTGCCACGTAGTAGATGTGCAAACTGGGGTCAACAGGTTACCTATCTGAACCTCAATTTCTTTATCTTTAAAGTATAAATAGCACTAGGAAATACCTTACAGGCTTGTGAGACTTTTGAAATGTATTGAGGTTCAGTGACTGATGACACCTACTTGACATTCAGTTGAATGTTAGCTGTTGTGGAGGTGTCACTGTTTAAAATCAGTACTCCTGTGAGTATAACGTGAGGCCTTACAGAGAGAACAGTGTTACATATACAAACGTAATGAATAATGTTTTTACAAAAGCTTTCACCTACATGAAGTAGAGTTTTCGGAGTGAAAAAAAAAAAAGCCTAACAGAAAAGAATTGTAATTATACTTTGGAAACACATGATATGGATGATGATTCTGCAATGATAGGGTATACTCTCTGGCTGTCTTTTGGTCTGGAAATACACTGTAAAATACTGGAATCAGGATAAGTGAGTCATTTAGCATCAGGAGATTATGATGGTCTACAAAGAGAACAAATATGACAATAGTAGTCCAAATTGTAAATGTGATCACTATTTCTACTAACTACTTGTAACAAATAATAGAAGGAAGTATTTTACTGATATAAGCCTTTTGACATAGTGGTTAAGTTCTACATCTGCGAATCTAAAGATTGGCAGCTTAGATCCACCAGGTGCCCCTTGGAAACTCTATAGGGTAGTTGTGCTGTGATCTATAACATTGCTATGACTTGGACCTGACTCAGTGGCAGTGGGTTTGGTTTGATTTTATACCATTTTATTTTAAAGCTTCTTCTCACTAGTGATATATTTTTTTCCTTTGAACTATGGAGGGCAGCTATTATGACGACCATCCTCTTCTCTTTTAGAAGAATGGGAAAACTAACATGACTTTGTGGTTAATACCTGTTTTAGTCATCTAGCATTGCTCTAATAGAAATTCCACAAAGTCGATGGCTTTAACAAAGGAAGGTTTATTCTTACACGGTCCACTAGGCTACAAGTCTGAATTCAGGATGCCCATGCCTGGAGAAGACTTCCCCCCTTGTCAGCTCTGGAGGAAAGTCCTTGTGTTTCATCAGTCTTTGTTCAGAGAGCATCTTAGCACAGGAACCTCAGGTCTGAAGGATGTGCTCTTCTCGTGGTGCTGCTTTCCTGCTGGTGAAAGGTTCCCATTTCTCTGCTTGCTTCCCTTTTCTTTTGTCTCTCCTAGGATGAAAGGATAAAAGGTAGTGCAAGCCACACTCCAGGAAAACTCCTTTAGCAAGGGTGTTGCAGTCCCACCATAATCCTCTTTTAACGAAATCGTCCTATCTATTAGCCACAGGCAGAGATTAGGATGTAGAGCATAGAAAAATCACAAAGTATTAGGAATGATAACCCAGCCAAATGGCTACACACATTTTTCGGGGGACACAGTTCAATCCATGACAATAGCTTAAAAAGCTGAAATTCAAACATAGCATTTCGATTGAAAACCATGTACTTCATTCTTTAGTTTTTTGCCTGTTGTTAATTTTATTGTCGTTGTTTTGTTTTTGTTCCTCAGCACCAGCAGGACTGGACATGAAATTCAGCAGCAACAACAGCAGATCTGACCAATGTAGTTGTCCACTGATAGAACTCCATATGGGAATATACATCTTTCATTTATAGGAAGACAGCCCCTTCTGTTCTGAAAATAAATGTTTCCATTGTTTTCTTGATTTATTTTTAATTTTCTTTTTTTTACCTCTTAACACATTTCTTAAAATAATATTCAACTACTCTGTAAAACTGGAAATGAGTCTATGGTAACAACTTGTTCCACACAGAAGTGGCGAGGCATATATGTAGGCAAAGTATTAACAGTTTCAACCAATTATTTATACGGCTTTGTATTTACTGGAATCCAACAATAAACTCAAAGGGATATGAACTAAAGTAAGTACATGTCAGGTGCAGGTAGAGGAAACAACTTAATCCTCCCAGTTTTGCTGTTTCCCTGGAGAACACTCAACCAGATTTATACTATAATTTTACTGGGGTGGGTTAATTTACAAAAGACCTTTCCTACAATATATATATGTTCACCTTGGGAAAACATAAAAATCACTCTCAGAAGCTATTTCCAGATGGACCTCGCTAACCAAGTCAATGATCGGACCAAATACACATGATATATGCTTAGATCTAGCAGAAATTCAACCTTTCAAACTAACTGCAGAGAAATTACAAGCCAGCATAAAAACATTGCATTGTTATAGAAATTGTGAAGCTTGCATCCTTTTGAAATTTTTTGCTTCAGTGAGTATTCTTTATTCATAATCTCTTTGAGGCATTTTCTTTGGAACAAAAAGGATAGGTCATACTCTGTTTCTTTTTTTCTCCACAATTTATTCCTTAGCAGTCAGAGTCAGAATCTCCACAACAATGCTTTATTTCCCTTTACGCTCACCTAAACCTCCAATTACAAAAAGTGAATAGCTGGAAAATTGAAATATCACATCAATTTCTATATTCCTAGGGAAATGATCACTAAAATATTGATTGGATTTCTTAAGGTTCATTTAATATGTTTGGTTGGCTATATTTACATACTTCAGGTAATTACACTTGTCCAAAATGTCTCAGACATCACAGATTGTGACAGAAAGTCTCAGCTTAGACGAACCTTCTCATATGAGTATATTGTTGACTGCCTTGTCTTCAGATTGGTGTGATTCATAAAATTCATTGCATTCAACTCACCCTGATGCCTTCACAAGAAAGGCTCTTTATCAGATACCAGGAGCTATTGAAAATGCAAAGGAAGTAGAAGCCACGGTCCCAGTCTTAGGAAATTAAAATCTTTCTAATGGTTGTATTGTTTTCATCAATCAAGACCTGTAAATATGAAACAAAAAACAATTCAAACCACTGATGCCATGCTAAAATGCATGTGATATGGAACATGGACTGATGGACTGATACTCCTTAGTTCTAATCTAATCTGAAATTTAAATCCTTTTTTTTCTTTCTTTTTTTTTGTTAGGTGCTATCGAGCCAGTTCGGACTCGTAGATACCCTATGTAAAACAGAATGTAACATGTCTGATCCTGTGACATGCTCACAACTGTTGTTGTGCTCGAGTCTATTGTTAGAGCCACTGTGTCGATCCATCTCATTCAAGTTCTTCTTTTCAACTGACCCTCTACTTTACCAAGCATGATACACTTCTCCAGGGATCTGCTTTCTGATAGCATTTCCAAAGTATGTGAAACAAAGTCTCAGCATACTTGCTTCAAGGGAGCATTGTGTCTGAACTAATTCCAAGACAGAGTTGTTCAGTTTTCTGAAAGTCTGTGGTATATTCAATATTCTTCACCAGCATCATAATTTAAATGCATCAAGTCTTCTTTGGTCTTCCTTATTCATTGTCCAGCTTTTGCACACATGTGAGGCAATTGAAAACACTGTAGCTTAGGTTATCTTAGTCAACAAATGGAAATCTTTGCTTTTTAACCCTTTGAAGTGGTCTTTTGTAGCAGATTTTCCCAATGTAATGCATTTTTTGATTTCTTGACTACTGCTTCCATGGACATTGATAATGAATCAGAGTAAAATTAAAACCTTAACAACTTCCATCTTTTCTCTGTTTATCGTGATGTTGTTTATTGGTCCAGTTGCGAGACTCTTTGTTTTCTTCATGTTGAGGTATAATACGTGTTGAAGGCTGCATAGTCTTCATCAGTCAGTGCTTCCAGTCTTCTTCACTTTCAGCCTACAAGGTTGTGTCATCTGCATAATGTAGATTCTTAATGAGTCTCCAATCATCTTGAAGCAGTTTCTCAGAGTATTTGCTCAGAGTATGGATTGTGTAAGCACCATGAAAGGACACGGCACTGACACACACCTTTCTTGCTTTAAATAACAGAGTATACCCTTGTTCTGTTTGAATGACTGCCTTTTGGTCTATGTACAGGTTCGTATGAATACAATTACGTGTTCTGGAATTCCCATTCTTCACAATGTTATCCATAATTTTTTTTATAATCCACATAGTTGAGTGCTGTTGTATAGTCAATGAAGCGCAGGTAAACATCTTTCTGGTATTTAAAAAAAAAAGTGAAGCTTTTTCTTTTTTGTCCTTTGTATATATTTTTAAAAATAAATACCTCTCTTCCTTCCTCCCTACCCTCATAACCATCATAGACTACTTTCTTCTGTTTTTAAACTTTTTCTTGAGTCCTTATAATAGTGGTCTCATACAGTATTTTTTGTTCGACGACTGACTAATTCCACTTACAATAGCTCCTTTTCGACTCCTCCATGTTGTGAGCTGTCTCCCAAATTCATCACTGTTCTTTATCATTATGTAGTGTTCCAGTGTGTGAATATACTATAGTTTGGTTATCTATTCATCTATTGATTGGCACCTAGGTAGATTGCGTCTTTTTGCTAGTGTGGACAGTGCTGCGATAAATATTGCATCTATTTGTGTGGCAGAACAAAGTATTTTCTATATAATTCATAAGTTTTCTGTTTACTCAGACATGTTCTGTTAGCTAAATATTTGGTTTATAGAACTTGCTTGGGAAAAAGCTTCAATTTTAAATACATGAATGACAACAAGAAAATGTTTTCAGCCTTTCATTGAGAAACAAATAAAGAATATTTTACTTCATTTCAAACTTGCTTGTAATGAAGAGGGAGAACATAAGATTAAGTTAACTCTTCTTGAATCTGTAATATTTTAATATTTTAAGCTTGTCTGCTCAGTTTTCCTTTTTCAGTACAAGAAGACAAGTCCAAGATATAAGCAATCACTTTCTTCAGAACATTTTTTAGTATGTCAGTAATTTGGTTTCCCGATTCCTGCTATAAAGGCATTGGTTGGGGTTGATTGGAGAGATAGCAGGGAAGGACATTGGTCTTTCTTTCCTTTTTTCCCCGCTCCCAGTGACAGCCATATTTCCTTTCCAAAGTATCTGTGAACCTTAGGTATCTGTTTAATTTCACCATCTTAAATATTCTACTTTAGTCAGTGTAACTGAAGTCCCAAGTCAGCTTCTTCTGCTGTTTTACCAGGTTCTTATTAGATAAGAGTGATATGTAAAGGACTAAATCTTTGGACTTCAAATATCTCTTTTTCCACACATGCATATACCCCTCAGTACCAAGCATTGTATTTAGAATGTACTTCTTTTGTTTCTTTTCCATATTGCTTCTAAAATCTTGTCTAAAGAGCTGACAAACACACCCAGTAAGATATTTCCGACTAAGAAATCTGAATTCCCTGTCGCTCAAGTTGTTAGATTTGAATTATGCTTTTTCAAAGCAGGAGCCTTCTCTGTCTCCTTGTTGTTTCTACTTGCAATTGAGTTGACTCCAACTCATGGTAATGTTATGTATAACACAACAAAATGTTAGCTACTCCTGTATCATTTTAGTGATGGTACGTCTGAATCTATTGTTGCTACTGAGTCTCACTGAACATTTTCCTCATTTTTGCTGATCTTGCTTGTCTTATTGACTGCTGTATCCTCAGTCTAGGGTAGGGCCTGACATCTAAAACATACTCAGTAAATCCTTGCTGAATGAAGATATTCATTAGAGTTGAAGGTTTCAGTCAAATGAATTGAACAGCTATAGTGCTTATTTTTTTCATTTCCTTGATGTCAAGGGTTGAATGTGTCCCCTCAAAATGTGTAGCAATTTGTCCGGGCCATGATTCCTAATATTGTCTGATGCTCCTGCATGCTGTAAATCCTGCCTTTATGATGTTAATGAGGGAGGATGGCAGGATTTGAGGATGAAAATTCTGCTTATTGCAAAACAGCAATAAAAAACTTTGATCATTTACCCAAGCTCCTGTCTCAGTGATTGGCTTGTGGTGTGTAGTGAAAACCTGGAGTTTTGTCTGGTAACACCATCAGTATTTTGACTCTTTAACTGGAGCGCCAGGTTTTGGTGGTAGAACCACTAAATTCTCAGCTGCTAACTGAAAGGCTGGTGGTTCAAACTCACCCACTGGCTTCACAGGAAAAAGATCTGCTCCTGTAAATATTATAGTCTAGAAAACCCTATAGAGTAGTTCTACTTTGTTGTAAGGGGTTGCTATGAATCTGAATGGACTCAACAGTACCCAAGAACAATAAAACACAGGAAGGAAGAGGGCAGGGTTGGCTTGGGGGTAGAATTCTTGCTTTCTTTGTTAGAGACTTGGGTTCGTTTCCCTACCAATTCACCTCACATAAAGCCGCCACCCGTCTGTCAGCTGAAGCTTGCATGTTGCTATGAGGGTGAACAGGTTTCAGCGGGGCTTCCAGACTAAGACAAGCTAGAAAAAAGACCTAGCAATCTACTGCAAAATATCAGTCAACAAAAACCCTGTGGATCACAATGATCTGATCTAGCACAGGGATTGCCTAAATCTGGACAGTATTTTGCTCAATTTGTGTGTTGTTGCCATGCAACAGCTAGCAGCAAGAAATAATTAAATAGTTCCACAGCTCACTGGGAATTCACAGAGTCGGAGGATGTGGGATTTAAGCTATTCTTGTGCCGATGGCTCTTGCCTCCTGAATCGGAGGAGCCTAAGGGAAGAAAACACTAAGCAATCTCACAATGCTAATCTTCCCAGGTTGTGTGAGGAATTTTTACCATTGTTGAGTAAGTAACAGTAAACAGCAAGACACTTGTGAGCCTTCCACAAAGCAGCCCTTTATTACCATACTGACTGCTTGGGACTAAACCTCCCTAATGCGCCACAGCAGGACCTCCAAGGAACAAAGATACTTACATTAAATTACAGTGTCATCTGGCTCAGATTACAGCCATTTAAGCCAAGTTTTTCTTTTCCATAACAAATTCTAATCTTCAGTATCTATTTATCTTAAAACAAATATATTCATGATCTAACAGTTAAACCTTTTACCAAGCTCATTTTTTTTCTTTCCTTTTCAAGTTAGTCACAGACACCGTCCCCCTTCTCTGCATTGTCTAAGAGGTGACAGCAAGAGCCATTAAACTAAACCGTTGCACATACACAATGGAAAGCCTTGAAGTCAGTGCGTGTCTGCTTCAGTTTTTCAACGAGAACACAGCATGTTTGTAAACATGTGGCACGGAAAGATGACTTAGGCAAGGACAGCAAGCCTGCACCCCTCCAATTTCCTGTTTTTCTCTGTCATTATGTCACCCTTGGCAACCAACGAGAGAAGTAAACTGAGAGAACAGCACTTCTTTTTGTTATTAAAAAGTCTAGAATTTGGCAAATAAACCCTTTTGCTTCCTTAATTGTAGAAAATTTTTAGCCTTGTTCCTTCTTTTCCATGCACTTTCCTCCTGTCTCCCCACAGAGCGACAGAGAGGGAAACTCTTCAGTCTTTTGATTTGTTGAACAATGTTCTTCACTGAGTTTCTACTGAAGAAACATGTGCAAAATGTCACACAGTACTTGCAGATCTGCGACGAATGATTTCACCTCCGTTATCTCAGAAAGGATGGCTTGGCATCTCAGAAAGGTGTGGACTGGGGAGAATCAATATATTTTGGATAGCGCTTGTTTTTCACAGACAGATGGAAACAAGTTGGACAAATTCCTATGTGTCATAAAGTTTACTCTATGGAAAGACAAAACATTAGAGATGTGAGGTTTCTGGCGCTTTGTCATGCTCTGGTAGATTTAAGTCCTGATCTGATCCCTGTCTAATAATGTGTCTCCAGACTCAATGGCACTTGACTACTGGGAGACATCTAGTATCTCAGGTAGAGAGAAAAACAGGAATTTTTAGGGAAATAAACCAAAACAAAGAATTTAACACTGAAAAACCTGATATATTTACTCATTGTTATTTTAATTAATAACAAGCAAGCAAAAAGAAAAGCATGAGTGGTGGACTTCTAGTGACTTTTCAGAATCTAGTGTATAAATCAGAGCACAATGGAAAGTGTATTTGGAGAAAAGACAAAAATCTCCTGACTCATTTTTATGATTGTATTCATGTCACACAAAACAATGGCAAAATCGTGTTTTTGAGTTGTGATTTTTTAAGCCACTTTATCATTTAACACTTCTCAACAATTACTAACTCTTCATACTCTGTGACATCAGTGTTTAAGTTTTGAGCAACGAGTGTGTCTTAGCTATCTAGTGTTGCTATAATAGAAATACTGGAAGTGAACGACATCAACAAGAAGAAATCTATTGTCTCACAAACCAGCAAGCTAGAAGTCCAAACTCAGGACCTCAGCTTCAGAGAAAGGCTTTCTTTTTCTAGTGTCTCATGACAAAACTCCCTGTCATCAATCTTCTCCTGGACTAGGAACTTTTCAGCCAGGAATTTCAGGTCCAAAGGATCCACTGAGCTCATGGCACTGCTTTCCTGGTGACACGTAACCCAGCAGGAATAGACGCTGCCAGGTGAAACTACCTGAGTCAGTTAAGAGATACCAGTCCCTTGAAGAAGAGAATGCAGACTTTATTGCAAGTCAGTCAACAAAGGAGTTCTGGAGACTAAGTGAAATCAAGTTCCATGAAGTTGCGGAATCTATGGAAATTGCAGGGTTCCACATAAGGAATTTATGTAGAATTCATGAAGTTTCTGGGAATAGGTAGCCAGTTTGAAGAACTAATTAATATGTATGGGGTGAAGTCGGAGGGTGCAACAGGATGGCTGAAAGCATGTGTTTTTTAAGGTGTATAATACACAAAGTTTATCTAAAGATAGTTCTGTGGCTTATTGCTGATGTCCAAATTGGGGCAAAGGAGATGGGAGTGGAAGGTGGCTAATAAAATCATGTGGAGCAGAGACGCAGTTAGACAGAATGCCTTTTCAGGAACTCACAGACCCTGAGTGTGGTGGGAGGAGCAGAAGTGTGGAACCCAGTCAATTTCAGGCATGAGGTCTCTGTGACTCTCTGCTGGCCCCTCTCCTCTGCTGCGTGAAAGACAGACACAAAACGTAACCCAGTTCTGCAGATTTAATTCAGCAGCTCTGTTGACATAAATAGCTATTGCCATCCAGTCAGTTCCAACTAATAGTGACCCTATAGGACAGAGTAGAACTGCACCATAGAGTTTCCAAGCCTGGTGGTTTGAACTGCCAACCTTTTGGTTAGCAGCTGTCGCTCTTAAGCACCACACCACCAGAATTTCCATTATGGCACAGAGCTTAAGAGCTATGACTGCTAACCAAAAAGTGAGCAGTTCAAACCTACTAGGTACTCCTTGGAAACCCTGCAGGGGAGTTCTACTCTGTTCTTTAGGTTTGTTATGAGTGGGAATCCACTCAACACTCAATGGCAATGGATTCTATTAACATAACTACCTCTAATCCAGTCTCATTAACATCCTAGAGGAAGAATTTACAAATCACATCAAGTGACAAAGTGACAAGCAATCACACAATGTGGGACTGCTGGTCTAGCCAAGTTGACACATATTTTAGGGAGACACAATTCATTCCATAGCAGTACATCATATACTGGTGGGTATAAACTCTAAAGCCTTTTCTTTTTTGTCAAAAATGAAAACATTGGTATATTTTAAAAATAAAGCCACTTGCCATCAGTAGAATCCAACCTTTGGGAAATCCTTATGTGTGAAAATAGAACTGTGTAATACAGCATTTTTAATGGTTGATTTTTGGGAAGCAGATTGCTAGACCTTTCTTCTAAGGTATCTCTGGGTGGACTAGAACTTCTAATTTTTTTTTTATTATGATTGAATAAAAGTGTGCATTCCCTTATAAATTTGCGTGCTCACCTATATGCAGCTTCCACTGCTCTTCCCACATGGCGACAGCACACTCTTCCTCTCTGCCCCATACATGTCCTGTCCTCCCAACAGTCTCCTATCTCCTCCTCTCCACCCACTCCCCTTCCTCCAGTATGAGGTCAGCAGGATGACATCCTATAGATGCCTAGAACCACAAAGTGCCCACAAAATATGATCTTTCTGTGTCACCAAGTCCAATTTGTTGCTGTCCAGAGAGTTGAGCTTCATTATGATTTATGGACAGGGGCAGCATCAGAGCCAGGAGCCGTGCTCCCAGGGGAACCCCAAAGCCCCTGTACCATCAGTTGCAATCTTTTAGTGGAGATCTCAGGGTGTACCCCTGTTTATTCTTGTGTTGCCAGTGAGACTCAACTCTGTGAGCTCCATCGTGGCTATCACTGGTGGTGGCCGGGCACCATCTGGTTCTGGTTACAAGTTGATGTAGAAACTCACTTGTGTGGGTCTCTCTGTCTTCTGGGTTCTCTTCCCCAGTTACATTATGGACCTCGCTATTCATCCATTCCTGCTGAGTTGGGACCATTTGCTGTACCCTCAGATGACATCTTGGAAGCTTTCAAGACCCCAGATGCCACTCACCAATGTGCGGTGTAGAGAGTCCACATTAGCAAAACACTAGTTGTGCCAATTGGCCTGATTTCACTTGAGAGCACAGTCCCCAGCACCCCACCCTAGCCAACTCTGTCCTTGAAATATTGGGTTAAGATAGGAGGAGTAGTCAAGTTGTTTTGAAGTCCAGTTAATACTGATCTTTTCACTAATGTGTGCTGTCACCGATTTCACCTATTCAAATTTCTAACAAGTATCTAATCTAAACCCTCCCCCCCTGCCCTCATACTCTCCCCGTCCTTGCAGCCATCAAAGAGTCTTTTCTTCTATGTATAAGTCTGCTTTTTAAGTTCTTATCATAGGGGTCTCATACAATATTTGTCTTTATGTTGCTGACTAATTTCACTCAGCATAATGTCCTCCAGTTGAAACCAGGTTAAGAGATTTTTCCTGATATCATCATTGTTCTTTATCATTGTAGAGTGTTTCATTGAGTATATATACCATAGTTTACCTATCCATTCCTCTGTTGTTGGGCATCTGGGTTGATTCCTTGGCTTAGCTATTGTGAATTGTGCTGTGATAAACATTCGTGTGCATGTATCAGTTGGTGTGAATGACCTTGATTCTGTAGGATATACTCCAAGAAGTGGAATTAATGGGTCAAATGGTATATCTATATCCAGTTTTTTAAGGGAATGCCAGATTGCTTTCCAAAGAGGTTGCAGCATTTTGCAATCCCACCAACAGTGTAGGAGAGTTCCAATTTCTCCACAGCCTTTCCAGCATTTGTTGTTTTGGGTTTTTTGGATCATGGCCAACCTTGGTGGGGTGAGATGGTATCTCATTGTAGTTTTGATTTGAATTTCTGTAATAGCTAATGATCGTATGTCCTCATGCATTTTTTGGCTGCCTGGATCTCCTCTTTAGAGAAGTGTCTGTCCATCTCCTTTGCCCATCACTTAATTGGATGATTTATCTTTTTCTTATTGATATTTTGTAGTTCCTTGAATACTCTGGGAGTCAGTTCTACTGTGGACCCTAGGGTTGCCATGAGTCGGATCTGACTCAATGGCACTTGGCTTGGCTATATGTTGTGGAGATCAGGCACTGGTCTAATGTATAGTTACAATTTTTTTTTCCCGTTCTGTAGGTGGTCTTTTAATTCTATTCATAAAGTCTTTGGATGAGCAAAAGTATTTGATTCTTAATAGTTTCCATTTATCTATTTTCTCTTCTGTTGATTGTGGTTTGTCTGACAGATTTTGAAGTCTGTCTGTGTTGTGTATTAAAACTCCCATTGTTGTTCCTACTTTTTCTTGGATGAGATTTATTGTTTTAGATTTGACATTTAGGGCTTTTATCCAGTTTGAGTTGGTTTTTGTATAAGGTGTAAGATATAGGTCTTGTTTTTCAATTTATTGCAGATAGATATCCAATTTTGCCAGCACCATTTGTTGAAGACATTGTTTTTATCCCAGTTTAATGTCTTAAGGCCTTTGTTGAATATCAACTGTTCGTAGGCAGATGGTATCATCTCTGGGATCTCAGTTCTGTTCCATTGATCTATCTGTCTCTTTTTGTACCAGTCTCAGGCTGTTTGGACTACTGTGGCAGTGTAATGGGTTCTAAAGTTGGGTAGCTAGAGGACTCACAGGGTGTTCTTCTTCTTTAGTAGTGCTTTACTTATCTGGAGCTTTTTCCCTTTCCAGACAAAGTTGGTAACTTGTTTCTACATCGCAGTAAAAAAAAGTTACTGGAACTTGTAATTGGGATTATGTTATATAAGTAGATTTCTTTGGGTAAAATAGACATTTTCAGAATGTTAAGTCTTCCTATCCATGAGCACATAGGTTTCTCCATTTCTGTAAGTCTCTCTTAGTTTCTTATAGTAAGGTCTTGTAGTTCTCTTTGTAAACGTCTGTTATTTTTCTGGTTGGATTTATTCTTAGGTACTTTATCTTCTTAGATGCTATAGTAAATGGTATTGATTTGGTGATTTCTTCATTAATAATAGTGGTATAAAGAAATCCTACTGATTTACTTATGTTTCTCTTGTATTCTGAGACTTCATGAACTCTTCTATCAGTTTGAGTAGTTTCCTTATGGATTCTTTGGGATTCTCTGCATATACAATCATATCATCTGCAAATGGGGAGATTCTGACTTCTTTGCTGATGCAGATGCCCTTTATTTCTTGGTCTTGTCTAACTACTCTGGCTAGAACTTCTAATACAATGTTGAACAGGAGAGGTGAGAGTGGGCATCCTTTTCTAGTTTCTGTTCTCAAGGGAAACTGTAGAGTCTCTCTACATTCAGGATGACGTAGGCAGTTGGCTTTGTATAAATAGTCCTTATTGTATTGAGGAATTGGCTGTCTATTCCTATTTTGATGAGAGTTTTTAGCATGAATCAGTGTTGGACTGGATCAAATGCCTTTTCTGCATCTATAGACAAGATCAGATGATTCTTGTCTTTTGTGGTATTTATGTGGCTGATCATGTTAATTGTTTTTCTGATGCTGAACCAGCCTTGCACCCCTGGTATGAATCTAACTTGGTTATGATGGATTATTTTTTGGATATGTTGTATTCTGTTGGCAAGAATTTTGTTGAAGATTTTTGCATCTAGATTCATGTGTGACAGAGATTTGTTGCTCTCCTTTTTTGTTGGATCTTTCCCTGGCTTTGGTATCAGGGTTGTGCTGGCTCGATAGAATGAATTTGGGAGTATTCTAACCCTTTCTATACTGTGAAATAGTCTTAGTAGTATTGGAGATAACTCTTCTCTAAAAGCTTGGTAGAATTCTGCAGTGAAGCCATCTGGGTCTGGGCTTTTTTGGTTGGCAGTTTTTTGAAGACCTTTTCAATCTCTTCCTTTGTGATGGGTTTATTAAGTTGTTCTGTTTCATCTTGTGATAATTTAGGTAGGTGATATGAATCAAGAAATTTGTTCATTTCCTTTAAGTTTTCAAATTTCATAGAGTACAGTCTTTCATGGTATTCTGTTATGATATTTTTGAGTTCTGTTGGATCTGCTGTGACAACTCCACTCTCACTTCTTATTTGGGTTATTTGTTTCTTTTCCTGTTTTTCTTTAGTCAGTTTAGCCAATGGTTTGTTGATTTTGTTGATCTTTTCAAAAACTGATTTTTATCTTTCCAATTTTTTTAATTGTTCTTCTATTCTCTAATTTGTTTAATTCTGCTCTAATCTTTATGCTCTGTTTTCTTCTGGTGATTGAGGGGTTGCTCTGTTGTTCTCTCTCTACTTGTTCAAGCTGTAGTGTTAGTTCTTTGACTTGGAGAACCTCTAACTTTTTGATTACTGACCAAACATATTAATGTTTTGCACTGCTCAGGGACTACTTCACAAAAGGCTTAGTTATTTCTGAAAGTGAGACAGATTGCTAATTTAGCTCCATTTCTATTCTCCATTTCATAAAAAAACTGATATTCACTAAAAAAAGAAAAAGGAGATATCACATGTACAGTATCAGGCATTGCTTAATGAACACAGCAAAAAAAAAAATGTTATTTTAAAAAACCCACTGCTATCAAGCTGATTATGAGACATAGCAGCCCTACAACAAAGGGTAGAACTGTGTTATAAGGTTTCCAAGGACCTACTATTGGGTTTCAAATGGGCAGTCTTTTAGTTTGCAGCCACAGCTCACCATTGCTTTTAACCATTGCACCACCAGGCCTCCAAATACATTCTGTGAAATAGGTCATTATGTGATTTGGACATCGTGTGAACACCATATTCCATACTTAGAAAAGCTGTATGACATAACTTTTGTTTCACTGCTAAATCAATACTTCTCCTTTGTCTTTCTCTCTCCCTCTTTTTTTTAATGCTTTATGAAAAAATTTACAGAGCAAATTACTTTCCAACAATTCATACACAAATTGTTTTTGATATTGACTGCAATACCCGCTAAGCATTAACACACTTACTTTCCCACCTTCCCCATGCTGACTTCTCCATCTCCATTAGTCCATTTTTTTTCCTGACCCTTTGCCCCTTCCTGTCTTCTAGTTGCTCCTTTGGGGCAGGTGTTGCCCATTTGGTCCTGCATGCATGATTGAACTAAGAACCTTTCTCAGGTTTGATTTATAGACCTGATCTTTGGCTAAAGAGTAAACTTCTGTAATAAACTCAGTTCTAAGTTAAAGAGGTGCCTGGTGGCCATATCCTGGGGCCTCCTCCAGTATCTGTCAGACCAGTGGGTCTGATCATTGTATGTGTGTGTGTATGTGTAAATATGAATTTTGTTCTACATTTTTATCCCCTTCTAAATGGGGCCCTCTGTTGTGATCCACGTCGGAACAGCTAGTGGTAGTGGTCAGACATCTAGTTTTTCTGGTCTCATTCTGGTACAGGCTGTGATAGTTGTGGTTCATTAGTCATTTGGGTGAATATTTCCATCGTGTCTTTGATTTTCTTCATTCTCTTGCTCTGGAGTGATGGGACAAATTGATGTATCTTCAGTGGCAACTTTGAAGTATTTGTCCTTTTGCAATTAACTTACTTCACTCAGCATAATGCCCTTCAGATTTATCCATGTTGTGAAACACTTCAAGGATTCTTCATTGTTCTTCATCATGGCATAGTATTCTACTTTGTGTATGTACCATGATTAGTTTATCCATTCATCTGTTGATGGACAATTACACTGTTTGCACTTTTTTGCTATAATGAATAAAGCTTTAGTGAATAATGAACATGGGTGTGCATAGGTCTATTTGTGCGGCAGCTCTGATTTCTCTAGGATATTTACATAAGAGTGAGACTGCTGGATAGTATGATATTTTATTTATAGCTTAAGGAAACATTGTGTCATTTTCCACAGTAGTTGTGCCATTTACATTCCCATTAGCAGTGCAAAGGAATTCCAGTGTCCTCAAAATTGCTCCAACATTTGTTATTTACTTTTTTTTTTTGATTCATACTAGCATTGTTGAGGTGAGATGGTATATCATTGTAGTTTTAATTTGTATTTCTCTGATGGCTGATGATCACGAGCATTTCCTCATGTGTCAGCTACTTGAATGTCTTCTTTAGTGAAGTGTCTGCTCATACCCTTTGCCCATTTTTAACCAAATTATTTGTCTTTCTGTTGTCAAGGTATCTCACAGATTTTAGAGATTGGGTCCTTGGCAGATAGGTATTATTTTCTGCTGCCTTTCTAGGCAAGTGGTGTAGTATGCACCATTGGGAAAGGACAGAGGTATGGCGTGGGGTAGAGGGGTGAACAGTGGGAAAGCTTGTTACTCTGGTTATCAGGTGATCAGTCTCCTGTTGGGAGCTCTATGAAGTTGCTTTCCTGTACTCCCTGTCTGGGGTTGCTGTTGGTTGTGCTGCATTGGCTGGCAGGTTACCTCCACTCTATAGCTCTCCTCATTCTCTGTTCCCCATCAGTTTCTTCTTCCATATGGCATCTGATTTAGTTCTTTATCCCTTCATTTGGTGTTTAGCTTTGCAAGAAACATAGGCATTTATTACAGCTATCAAGAAATACAAGTTATAGGTTAAATATGCATTGTGCCATTATATTCTTGGCAGTGCAATCACTTTGTATTGAAAATACATGAGATATACATGCTGCATGTGGGAAACTGTTGCATTTGCTCCTTTGGGTATGTCCACTTAAGTCCTGTTCTCCAATTGGGACTTCTGAACTCTGTTATAACCTTATGGTACTGTGGACACATATGTGATCAGAAGTTTCCTGAAAGGATATTATACAGTGCATGACTCTATTAATTTTCTCTCAGTAAATGCCATCTGTCAGGAGCTCCTAAAGTTGTCTTACATGCTCTGACCTGATAGTTACTGTCTTTACATTTTTAACCCCTCAGGATTACCTGTACATTCAGAAAGCACTCAGATTTATCACACACTAATCAAACATTTAAACATTTTATTAGCTAAGAAGTCATTTGCTTTGTAAGTTAAACTGCAGGTAAAGCCTTCTAAGACACTTTTATATTTGGGGGCTGATCCTTATACTAGAATCTACTAAGCTTTTTTTTTTTTTTTAAATAAATCATTGTCCTTTCATAAAATGTTCATAATTTGTACTATTACAGTACATATGTTACTAAAATCAATTCACATAATTAATTATTGCACAACAACATAATGCCTATCAGGCTATACCTTAATGTGCACCCATATGAGCACTCTAACTTCCAAATAGCTACAGCTTTCTTAAATTGATATATTCAGTAGAATTTAGCACTTCACTTACACAAGCTCTTTCCTAGAAGAATCCCTAGCAATATCAAAGATCAATATATATTTTTGAAATTTGCAGTAGTAAAAAATTTTAACTGCACTTCTTTAAGACAGTTGTCTCTTTCGGTTCTGACTTCCCCCAGTATTGGATGGACTTGGAATGATCAAAAATGTATTTGGAATCTAAAGGAAGTTAACTTGAAAATACTTTTAGTTCAGTTCAGTGGAATATATTTGAGTGGTTCACCTTCACTTCTTTGTACTGGTGAGTAATTGCTCAACTGAAAAAAGAATGCCTCCCAGAAATACCCTTAATGCTTCCTGATTCCAAGGGTAAAATCAGAAGTCTTTTGACTATAATCAATTCAAAGAGCACTTATGATTCATCACTCCATAAGAAATCATGAAGTTCCCTGAAATCTGTGATCTTGTATGAAAGGCATTTGATATAATTTTTTTCTGTATTTGAAAGCAGTCCTGCATAACATTATCAAAAATTATTTGGGAACCTAGAAGAAATTTTTCTAAACTATGAGGGGAAAAATCATCAAGCGTTCTAAAGGAAAGACTAAATTATCATCCTGTGCTCTCTATAGGAAATCATATTACAAAATTATTATGATATACAAATGTACATAGAAAAATTAAGGACAGATAATCTAATAGAAATTAATGGGATTAATAAAGTTGATTTTAAAACAGTCATTTTGATGAATTTTGTATTTGCCAAATTTAAAAAGATTACAATTCATTGCTTCTTTTCTTATTCTCGATAAAATTCACATACAGATTATTTCATGTATGGATTCTTAATTATTTTCCTTATCAACTGGAATTAAAAATTATTTGACAGTGAACTAATTAAGCTTAGTTTCCTAGAAAGGGTTACATATTTAAGAAAAAATAAAATAAAATATTAATTTCAAATTAGATCCAATTACAAAAAATAAAAGTTTATGTTTTCCCTCTTATTTTAATTAGATTCTACAAAGATGAAGAGCATTTAAATAATCTGTCTTCTTGCAACAATTCTGTCATTTTTCTTTCATAGTGCAGCAAACTAAATCCAACCAAATAGTTAAAAATTTCTGCAGAATTCATTTTTTTCCCTGATAAATTAAGCCCTCAGTTATGAGTCTTACTAAATGGGACAAAAGACACACATATACATCACAAATTATATACAATAATATATATTATGCATTTTAACTTAAGTCAGACTTCCAGTTTCTCTGTGGCTTACCATTCACAACTTCAGTATGAAGGGCTTGGATGAAACATAGTCTCTTATGATTGAGCTACTATTATAAATAAGGTTTCCTAAGCAAATTAGGTTATTCTGGAATGGTTGCAGACCCTTAGTTTCATGAACTATCCTTTAAAACCAAAGAGGAAACTCTGGGCTAAGTTACAGCTTTATGAAATACTTGAGATGGCCAGATTTGAAATTTGAATTTTTTCCAGCTTCAGAGATAGGGCCTAGTTGAAATAGATGGTATAAAGAACTCAACAGGACTTACTGTATTTCTTTCCATGTATACCTGTTTTTTCTTAGAAGTCCTAACTTCCTTGTACTTCCTAGCCCCAGGGAGATTGCACATTAACTTATAACCCACTGAAACTATGAGGAGGGGAGGAGATGCACCAGGCACGAAGTACAATAAAATCTTTGCAGCTGGTTTGTTTCTGATGCTCTCCATATCACCTAACAGGTGTGGGAGCCAGTCACTGACGCCCTGTCCAGAATACCACTGCTGAGGACAACTCAAGAACTCCACACAGACTCCCTCTGACCTCCAGACACCCATTTCCAGGCAGACCCCCTCAGGGCTCCAGACATCCGTCTCTCAATCTCCTCCATGAATTACCTACCCTCTTCCACCATTGGTGTTCCCCATACCTAAACGTCTACATGCAACCACTCACCTTTGTTCACGCCTAGCTACTCAGTGAAAACCCTCAGCCCAATTGAAGAAGTCAGACAGGCTTTGGAGGACTTGATTCCCTCCTGTCACTTGTATATCAATATACCACAAACCTCTTGATCACCCATCTCACCTCTGTCCCAGTGTCAGCTTTGTGGCAGGCAGCACTGACCAGTATCTTAAGGCAACATATGAAGTGTAACAATTAAGTTTGAGAACTCACCCCAGAAAAAGTGCTACATACCTCCTTGCTGAATATCACTCAAGTCACCTTCAAGATATTCCCCTTGAGAAGCTATGCACCGATGCCAGAGACTAGTTCACCCTTCAAAGCAATTTTGGAACTCTTTTGCCAGAATGACCATCAGAACTGTTGTCATATTACCCTTGATGTCCTGAATGTCATCAAAATGTCTTCACTTCAATATTTTGTTTATCTTCTAGCAAAGAAAAAAGTTATTGGGGGCCAGATTAGATGAGTAGGGAGGAAGTTCCAATACAGTTATTTGTTTACTGGCTAAAAACTCCCAGTTTGCAAACTTGTCAACATGCCACTGTGTGCAATGGCCATTCCACAAACAGTTCCAAAACTGCTTTGAAGAGTAGGCTAGGCACTGGCATCGGTGCATAGCTTCCCAAGGGGTACTTTGGAGTCATATCCAGCAATGACATATGTAGCACTTAGAACAATTAAGTTCACAGACTTAACAGATCTCATAGTTTCTACTATCATCTCTTAAACTTTTTTCAGAATAATATCTCATTATTCTGTCCTCCCTCCATAAAGCAGAGCTTGTAAGTTTAAGCAATTTCTTACATAAGTCCTACAGGTTTGATACAGGTCCATGAAACAGGATATTCAGTGTTTTCATGAAGCAGTGGGAGTAACCTTAAAATTTTATGTTTCTTTCCTATCTACCCAACATCTTTCTTAGAATAATAAGACACAGTAATGAACATTTTCAACTTTCATCTACTCCGCTTATATATTATAAAATAATAATGCTGAGAACAAATTTCAAATAAATAAAATTGTATAAGTTTTTTCTCTCCATGAGTCAGATCTGACTTGATGGCACTTGGCTTGACAATTTCTTTTTAATGTTAATAAACTTCTATACAACCATTGCAAAATTTAAATCTTGTTCTAACTCAGTGAGGATTTTTTTGATCAATACCTAGTTGTTTGTGGACATGGACATACTATACATTCTCATCCCCACCTAGTACTTTGGTACATTAGAACACACCTGATAGAAATAGTTAGCACAGCCAGTTTTGTCTAAATATTTGAAAGTCACTTTTAAGCACTATTCACAGTGGGTAGAGATAAGGGGGTCAGCTGCCTCTTTCATCAGTTGTCCTCAGTTGATTCTGACTCATGGAGATCCCCTGTGGATCAGTACATGCTCCATAAGGTTTTCAATGGCTGATTTTTGGGGAAGCAGACAACAGGCATTTCTTCCAAGGCAGCTCTGAGAGGACTTGAACCCCCAACCTTGGTGGGTGTGTTACGCATTTGTACCACCCAGTGAAGCCAGCTGCCTCCTTGCATTTCTAACTAGCTTCATATCTCTCTTAGTTCACTCTGCCTGGGCTTCCAAATTTTTACAGTTTCTCTTTATTTGCTGATTTATTTTTATCCACTTCCATTTACAGACCTTGTTAGGACGGCGCAACACTCCCTAGAATTTTTCCAAATCTCTCTGAGGCCCTCTTTTGATTAAGATGTTGTTTTATCGCATGTCTTCTCTGTTTCAGGAATTTCCTGTTCTTTAAAATTATCAACTGAAATAAAAGCTAGTATTCACTCAAGTACTTTCAGTTCTTCAGATTTCTGCCACTTTATAACTGTTTCTTTTCCCAGCCCTCTGACACTAATTTACTTCATAAAGGGATCTTAGTTTTTGTACTTACATAGCCTATATTTTAAAAATGACATGCAGAAAATACTCAGTTTTTTGATGAGGCATTTATAGAAGCTTCCTGTCTCAGTTAGAGATGACAGTCTAAATTGAAACTCAAGTACATGTACTCTTGATAACAGAAAAAAATACATGTATATATATAATGCTGGAAATTGGTTAAATTCTGACAATGTAACTTACTCTCGACTAAATAAATGGATATTCTGTCACAAAATAACTTTTTATTTGTTCTGTTAAGTATTTGCTCTTCCGACAGCTATGTGTGTGGGTATAACTTCCTTTGATGAAAATATGTCTTCTGTTATTTTCCTTCCCTCACATTTGCAATTATATGTTGTTTTATGTAGCCACTGTACACTTTTATTTCTCCAAGTGAATAGGGCCATTTATTCTTATCTCTGCTTCAGTGGTTTGAAAAGACCCCATTAAGTACCTGAGGTATCTTCCTAACTAGCTGGTTCTAAACTCTTGAAAGACCACTGGGAAGCTCTTAGGTTGTTTGATGAGCAGATCAGTGATGACTGTTTCTGATTGTGCTTTCTTAAACTGTAAAGCATTCTTCAGACAGTAAGCCAGATACTTAACTGTCATAACTCTTCCAAAGAATTCCAGTAGTACCCCTAACACTATTGAATTGTTAAAGATCTCTTATTTAAACGAAGACTCAGATGCTTTCAATAAAACCTACCTAAAGGTATCATCACTGCAAGCTTATTACTGCACTGTACCTTGCTGCTCTTTTTTTAAATTCTAAAGGAAAAATAATTTTTAATTGGAGTAACCCCGACTCGACGGCACTTAGCTTAACCCTTAGTGCAGATACTGAAAATGGACTGCTCTGCAACTTACAAGGGAGCAACATCCCAAACTGCTCTTTTTTTTATTGATTCAAATAACGGTGAGAACTCTCATGATTCTTGTTATACACTTCTGAAGGGAGCCAGCCAGTTGCTTTTGAATCCTCTTCTCACTGGTAATCATAAATACTGTTGGACATGTGTTTTTCTTCAAGATGTTAAAAAAAAAAGAAGCCCAGATTCAAAAAATGTGAGAACAAAGAACCAGGAGATGTGTCTTCTAAAGAGTGCCCTGGCAGGGGAGCCCATGTTTTATTTCCTTTTCTCTGGCGGATGAGAGAACTAAAAAAAAACACAAACTGCCATTGAGTCGATTCTGACTTACAGCAACCCTCTATATATCAGAGTAGAATGGGAGCACCTGGTGGATTTGAGCTGCCGACCCTTCGGTCAGCTGCTGTAGCACTTAACTACCATGCTACCCGGGTTTGATACCTATTCTGGTTTTAATGTCTTCTCGTGTCTCAGTGGCCTGAGTTCTTTTCCACGCCAGTTCATCCTTTACGCTGCACTGAAGTTATCGTCTGGGCATATTGATTGGCTAAACATCTTTAAATGTTCAAACATCTGATAGAAAAAATAAAGTCTTCAACTTAACATGCCAGTCCTATTCTGGTTTGGGTCTTTCCCCTAGGTGGTTGTTCTCTTCTAACGTGCTGTTCTTCTTCTGGCATCCTATGCAATCTAAACATAGTCTGCAGCTTTCTACCTCTGCCCCTTAAGCTGCTTACTATAGGAACCATCCTTTGTCTCACATGTGTTCTTCACATATCGGTTCATGTCTAACACCTTCCACTCAGATATGTTTTCCAGTTTCCCTCTGTGCAAAATAACTTATTTCACATAACATTTGTAAAACCTATTGCAGGATGCCTTCTAGTAATTATTTAACGGGTTTCTGCCTTTCCCACTGCATCCTAATCTTCTAGAACACAGAAACTACTATATTTTAACCTAATTATAGGATCTTTTTTGAATTCTTCCCAATTCCTCTCTACCACAGCTTCCCTAAGAGTTTTTCACATATATGTAAAAAAAAAAAAGTAAGCTGCTCAGCTGAAATATCATTGTATACCTCCTTCAATGATAGTTTTTCTTATGTACAATTTTTTAAAAAAATAATTTAGGATTCTTGAATATATACAGAATGCTTTGATTCATAAAAAGCATGTCCATGAAGAATACACTTGGCAAACCTTGTACTGCCAAACGACTCCTTATAAAGTACAGAAATTTTCAAAGAAATGTAGAAGACTTGATTGCTTGCAATACATCGCTTTTGATGTACTCAAATGCTATGTTTATTCTAAAATACTAATTAAAATAAATGTAGGAAGCAATGCCTACACATATAGTACTAAAATAAACACAAGGAGAAAGTGTACAGTGGAAATTAAATCTTTCTGTAATCTTCTCCTCCATTCTTTTTTCCTTGAGGCTATCTTAACCAGTTTCTTATGAATCTGTATGCAGATTTTTAACATTTCTATTTGGCTTCCATTTGGAAGAATTAATCATAATGTGTTGTTTGCAATGTAGAATTTTTTTCCTGTAGAAGAAATATTGATATCCCATAAATGTGACTACCAGTTAATTCCTCAAATCCTTCAAGTCTCACCTTCAAAGTACATCTTTGTCCTCAGTCTTGGTGTTCACACACATATAATTAAAGGCTCTTCAGGCTCTTATAGAATCTCTGCAGCAGACAAAAATAATTCAAAAGGAAACTGCTATTTGATGAATGACAATGATTCAGCCAATGTAGCAGTCTCTGTATGTGTGTCATTTAATCCTCATTATAGGGTCAATGAGAGTCAGAAGTGACTTGCCACAAATGAGTTTGGGTTTTTTGAGTGGGTTTGGGTTTATATCTGTGTGTGTGTGTGTGTATATGTGTGTTTGCATATGTATTACTATACATATTATATATCGCATATGTATGTGTATATACATGAATGTGTGTATATACATAAAAAATAAGCCCTGTTGGCACAGTGGTTAAAAAGTATTTTAAAAAATCTTTAAAAAGTGCTCGGCTACTAACCAGAAAGTCAGCTATTAGAATTTGTCAGTCACACAGTAGAAAACACAAACAACAGCCTGCTTCTGCAGAGATTTATAGCCTTGGAAATCCTACGAAGCATTCTGCTCCATCTTTCAGGGTCACTGTAAGTTGGAATTGAATCAATGGCAGTGGATTTATATACATACATGTACACACATAGATGTAAGTATGTATGTATATTCACTGTATATATTTGTATTTGTGGAATCTATATGTTCACTATATGTATATATTCACTATATGGACATTCATGACATACCTATATATATTCAGTACACACATATATTTTCACTACATATGTGTGTTTTCACTATACATGTGTGTACTCACTAAGTATGTATGTATTTGCTGCATATGTATGTATCTACTATATATATTAACTATATTTTCTCTATGTATGCATTCACACACACACACGTGGGTGCGCACACATAAAAAAACAAACCAAACCTACCGCTGTCAAGTGAATTCTGCCTCATGGCAACCCTATAGGACACAGCAGAACTGCTCCATAGAGTTTCCAAGGAGTGCCTGGGGAATTTGAACTGCACACACACACACACACACACACACACATACAGATACTATTGCCTCTCATTCATAAGTTTCAGTTTACGGGACTGAACAGTGACTGAAATGCAGCTTATCACCAAACCAGATTGTTGAGTCAATTCTGACTCATAGTGACTCTATAGGCTAGAGGAGAATTGCCTGATAGGGTTTACAAGGAGTATCTGGTGGATTCAAACTGTCAATCTTTCTGTTAGTAGCCACAGCACTTACCTGGTGGTACAGTGGGTTTCAGCAATTCACCATGGTGATTTTAACTTTAATTAGAATTGTGAGTTGTGGAATTTTATGACTCCGTTGTTTGACTCTAGCACTTTCTAGTGATTTTTTTCCCTTTCTTTTGCAGTTAATCAGTACCAAGTTCTATCACTATTATGAAAGAACAATAAATTTAGGTCAAGGAATACTTCTTAATACGTTGAGAAAAAGAAAACCTGAAACTATTCTGGTGAAAATGTCTCCAATATGCAATTTCTTAATTTCAAAATTTCTGACAGGCAAGGATTCTTTTATTTCTTCTATTTTTAACATGTTGAGATATATTTTAAGCTTTGTTTTTCTGTTTCGAAACTTAACAGCCATAACTACATGTAGTATAAAGCAAATAATGAAGTCTTTCTCTTTTCTAATATTGGAGTACATGTGGATTTAAGAGAAATTTAAAGAGACCAGAGGCAACTTAGTATATATTATACAAAATGTATTGAGTGCTAGCGTCATGACGTGACAGTCATGTATGTAAGTATTCTTTACTTATTTTTTTATTGGCTCATTCATTCTTTATGTAGTAGTAGACCAAATCTATGCATAGTAGAATGAATCTACTCAGAATATGATAAAGAATTAGTCATTATTATGTGTTACTACTGCCCTGGTGGTATAGTGGTTAAGTTCTACGGCTGCTAACCAAAAGGTTGACATCTAACAGGCACTCCTTGGAAACTCTAGAGGGCAGTTCTATTCTGCCCTATAAGGTCGTTATGAGTTGGCATCGATTTGACAGCACTGAGTTTGGTTTTGGGGGGGAGTTTATTGCTTTTGTTGTTATCTGTTAAGAAGAGAGAACACTGAGCCAGCTGAGCAATCTCCAAGGTCACTTCAAGGTTTAATGTTGCACTCTATTTTCATCTTAAGAATTGTTTTTTAAGCCTCTGTGGAGCCTAAGATTACTGGAAAGAAGCATCTTGTTAAACTAGTACACCATCCTCCCTAAATAGTCTTCACTTCACTGCTTCCTTTAGAGTTCTGAAATTGTTATAGGGGCTGAAGTCTTCATGCTGTCCATATTCTGATTAAAATAAGACCTTTGATACCATTAGAAACAGAAATAAACAGTTCTAGAATGAAAACAATGTACCACCTCCTAGTTGGACCCTTGGGTCTTGGAGTGAGAGAGGTATAGCACATCACCACTGATGATTTAAGGGCAGATTGCATTCTAACCAGTATCCTTCTCGTTCCTTTATACGACAGAAGTACAGTGAACCACATCACATCTTAGGACATCATTCTCTTCTCTTAACAATAGCAATGACTCCCAAAATTAGATCTGCTCTGCTGAAGATCCTGTGTGAAGGACTTTCAGTATTTCAATTCAGATATGATGGAGGCCTTAATATCATCACCACATCTGGTTACTAATCAACTGAGGAATACTGATGACAAAATATATAAAGCCTATTGTGGAAACTCTGATGGCACAAATGGTTAAGCACTTGACCTCTATTCAAAAGGTTGATGATCTGAATACACCCAAAGGCTCTGTAGGAGAAAGGTCTTAAAGACTTCAACCCAGAATACTCTATGAAGCAGATCTGCTGTCACAGGGGATCACTGTGAGTAGGAATCAACTTGATATCACCTAACAACATTAACCAAAACCAAACCCAGTGTTGTTGAGTTGATTCAGACTTACACAACCCAATAGGTCAGAGTAGGGCTGCTTCCTAATTTCTAAGAAGTGCCTGGTGGATTTGAACTGCTGACCTTTTGGTTAGCGGATGTAGCACTTAACCACCGCACCACCAGTTTCCAAACAACAACATTACTATATTAGTAATTTACTATTTGAGTTTTTACATAAGGGCAGTTAATGTGTAGGGAAATCAAGACATTAACTTCAAGACTAAAAGCTGATTTAACACTCTTGGTTCTCTGAGTTGGTAACACAGTATATCTAGCTATACAGTCATTCAACAACAAAAGATTAATTTGGCTACATCAAACTCCAATACTACAAAGTTGCCACAGGCATGGGAGCTTTCTTCACATATTTTAGAAAACCTAATACTATCTTTTAGTCACAGTCTGAATGTTCTGCCAAGCATTCAAACACTATCATTAAACTGATAAATGGTCTTTAAGATATTTTCTACTATCATTTTGCAAGCTCTGCACAAATAGCTTTTCCCAAATTGAACGGTTATGAAAGATTTTGGAATGTCAGTCAAAATGTAAGATTTAATCAAGAGAGAGCTACATACATTTGAAGTTTTGTATTCTATTTGTTAAAAACAATTTAGTTTTGCTTATTTTCCCTTTGGTGTTTATAACCGTCTTTGCGGAAAGATGTTTATATTAACGCTGTGCATGCATAACAATCAAATTAGTGTAGAGGTATTTTAAAAGTATGCTTTAAATTCAGCAGTTGACAACCATTCATGGAGTTACCATGATAAATTATAAAGGCTAAAAAGTTACCATTTTTTTTTCCTGTTGTGTTTTGTTACATTTCCTCCAGTGCCATTTGATTTTTATCAATAGAGTGTTGACATTGTCATGTCTAACTTTCCACTGTTAAACTCTGGTAGAGAGGGACAGGAAAAGGAATAATATATTTACTTAGAAGGTTATAGTAAAAAAAAAAAAAAATCTCTTGGGTACTTTATTTTCTCAATTTTTGGAAAAAATATTATTTTATACCAAACACAAAAGCATGGAGTTGTATTTGTATGTGGAGTTTGTCCTTACCTCTTACCACTTTAAAATAGATATATTGATCCAGATATTACATTTTATTCTCTGTTAAAAAATTCCACAGAGAAATTTTAACATTAGAATTTACTGAAATTAAAAAAGATAAGGAAAACCTACAATCACATGCACTCGTGTTAGATAACAATTGAGCTTTCTTTGGTAATTCAACAGAATATACTTAGCACAAATCCAGCTAAAATGAAAGGATTAATTTTTGAGATGATAAAAGAGTAGAGAAGGCTTAGGGTTTCAGCTGAAACTGGAAGATCTGTTAGAAGGTAGGGAGAATGTAATAATAATACATAAGTAAATTATTCTCTGAAGTACATTTTAATGTCTTTTTTTTCTCTCTTTGGCATATTCTCTTTCTCAGAAATAGAAGTCAGAAAATAAGGGCAGAATCTGATCTTTTGGGTAAGTCTAGAGGTCATCTGTAATGCTTGTGTAGTGTGAGACATTCTCTTGGGAACTCGTGAATCTGAAGTTAATTTTTACTTAATAGTAATAGTAATCAACATTTACTAATGCCTACTATGCTTTTGTAAATGTTAATGGCATTAATTTTGTTCATCATGTTGTATACTATCACAATTATCTATTTCCAAATTGTTTCATTACCATTAACAGAAACTCACTCCTCTTCAAAAAAACACCATCTCACTTCCCTGTTCCATCTATTTCTGGTAACTACAAATAAACTTTGGTCACTATGTCTTGTCTATTCTAGATGTTTCACATAAATAAAATCATACAATACTTGTCATCTTGTGTGTGACTTATGTCACTCAGGATAATGTTTTCATGATTGATCTGCACTGTAGCATGTGTTAGAACTGCATTTCTCTTTATGACTAAGTGATATTCCTACACTAGACTCATTCGCTAAGCCCATGATATTTTGCTACTTAGGTCACATTCATAGTTTAGTAGAAGTTTACGACTAATCATATTTGCCATGTCATAGCAAATACATATTTCATAGGAATGATATTGTAAAATCAGCGTTAAGACCAAGTCTTTCTGCTGTTACGTGTTCTCTCCAGATGTCTTGAGGAGAGTCATCCTTCTCTTTTTCCACTGAATTTTCAGGCTGGATTTCATAACAGAGAAATGAATATTCAGCTGTGTATTCCTAGCCTCCAAGACACGTGGACAAAGACTCTATTTGGATATTTCCTCTCTGATCTGGGGCTTATAAGGGACAGCATTTTAAAAGAAAAAAACAAAAAACAAAACACTGATGCATACCAGAGAAGCCCTAATGTAAGCCCTTCTCCAGATCATTGTTTCTCTTTGCCTAGGGTCAATGGAATCTTTCCTTATAGATTTTTAAATTTTGCATCTCATGAGAATACAAACCCAAAAAGAAAACATAAGAACCTTGAGTGTAACTCAGGTGTCCTCACATAAAGTCATTGTTCTTTCCAGAAAACACATTGGTAGCAGACCTAAGGAACCAGTGTAAGGCTGAGCAAAGCTGTGCTCTGATCCTCATGCTGATTCACGTTAAACTCTTTCCAGATGGAATTATTTTTTTGCTTTGAACTTTGTGTTGATTCAATGTATTTTCAGCAGCGGAATGCATGCTGAGTCATTGAGTGCATTTAAATTTTTGGTCAAAATCACATTGATTTTGAGAAATATTATGTAAAAATACATAATCGTGAGGCTGGCTTTATTTCTAGATGCATCCCATTTGAGTACATGGGGCACCTCTAGTTTTGCCTGATATCCCAGCTATTTTGCGTCAATGAATACTTCTTTCATTTGTCACCATTACACAAGTCCCTACTGGAGGGAAAGAAATATTTTCAGTAGAAACGTATGCTTCCCCAAAAACTCAAGAGGTAAGGAAAGTAGGTGGGATACCGCATGTTCCACAAGGCATGTAAGGTTTTAAAGAAATGCCAGTCCAATAATTTTCAGCAAGAACATTTATCTGCACTGTGGGTTTTTCTTCAGGGAAAGTTCAGAGGATTTATAGGGTGCTTACCTCAGCATGACTTGCTAAAAATAAGCTGGAGATGTGTCATTCATCTTCAGAGTTTCATTTCTACAACAGGAACTGAAATTGCATCTACCACCCGTGTCTGCCTAATGTGAATTATTCCTCTCTGCCACTCTCTTTCACTTGCTTCGGTCTTTTTCACAGTAACAGCTGTATCATTCCCTTAATGAGAAATGCTATTCTTCTGATTCTGATGATAATAAATCAAGAGACATCCTCTCTATTAGGATAACAATGTCCTCCATCATTTTGTTATGCTAACTTATGTTTATGATTATTATGTATTTAAAATCTTTCCCACAAACCCCTAAGAATTAAAGGAAAATAAACAAAAAAATATTTTTTAAGGTCTCTGGACTGCATAAATGCTTTCACTTGGCCACCAACAAAAAGATTGACAGTTCAGATCCACCCAGTGGTGCCACAGAGGAAAAACCCTACAGTCTGCTTCCATGAAGATTACAGCCATGAAAACCCTTTGAGGTTCACTTCTACTCTGTAATACAAGAGAGTTGTCATGAGTCAGAAAGACAGCTAACAACAATTATTTTCAAAGATAACAGTAAAACTTCCCACCATACTGATGCCACTAAAAAAACTTCACTCTGGATCAGTGTTGGCAAAGAAATTAAGACAAAAAGCACGTGATGCAAGACCATAGGCATTTCTGGTTTGGAGTCAGTCAGTTTACTGTATTCTCTCCATTTTTAATGACTATACATTCATAAGTGTTTTCTCTATTAGCTTATGTGATCCTGGAGACAGAACTGTGCCTAATTGTTTTGTCCCCAACCATTAGTATTTTAAATTTTATTTTATTTTATCTTGTATCATTTGGCCTTTTGGTAAATGTTCGAGAAAGGAGAAGTGGATGACCAAATGAATATGTCCTTGGAAATTATTTTTTGTGGGTACTGAGAACAGGGGAGAGCAAAAGGAGAAAGGATCACCCAGATTCACAGCCTATTTAGCCCAATAGGATGGCAGAAGTCTGTTGGGCTGTGTTATAATGACAGTCCTTTTGGAGCCCGATACTCCGTCCCTTTTTAAAAATCCGTGCAAGGACTGCAGTCCCAGCAGACCTCTTTCATTCATTGTGAACTCAGGGGCCGCTTTGCTTTTTGGAGTATTGTTTGAGTCAGCAGTGGTTAACAGATCCCATCTGCCTGGCTCAAGGCTATAATCCCTGTTGCTTGGCTATCAACTGTGAGGACACCTTGCAGCAAGGTCAGGTGGGAAGCAATCAGGGCCCACTCTTTCCAGCTGCATGTTTCCTGGCAAGCAAGCCAGATCTTAGTCATCTCTCTTCTTACTAAATAGATAATCTACCAAGCCAGCAAATTCTTTAGATTTTGTATATTATGTAGCGTCCAATGTAGCATAAATCTGCATCTCCCAAACCTGTTTTCTTTGCCTCCTCCGCTTCTACTGTCGCAATTAACACAGGGTCTTTCTTTACACTGATAGATAGCTACCAGCTGTGCAAAGGGAGATAAATTAGCAGCTCCCTCAGCCAAACAGCTCAATAGGGTGGAAGCGTATTGACAAGATAGTCTGTAGCTGTAGCACCTAGATTATAAATCCCTTTTCGAAACCTCAAAGGTGCTTTCATGCCATAAACAGACACTGTAAACTTTTCAAAAATTCCATTTCCCTTATCTGATTGAGACTGATCCAGGTTATCTCAACAGCTAAATGGCAATGCATTTTAAATGAAAGAGGAGGTAAATCTGGATACTTTATAGAGTATAAGTGCAAGAACAGAATCAGGGGGAGGGGACCTAAGTGCCTTGTCTTACTTACATAGTCCCTAAGAAAAAGAGAGTTATTCTCAAAGAAAAGTTTTAGTTGACAGACTGGCCAGTGGGTAATTCTACTGCATTCTAGGAATATGAAACCAAATCTCAACTTTGAAAATACATAAATTTATTTTAAAATCAAATAGCATTTGAGTTAAGAAGAACTGAAAAAATAAAACACAGCAAAATAACTCTTAATGCTCTCAATTTGTTCTACTGATGTAAAAATAAAGTTGATGTTAATCGTTGGATAAACTAATCTGAATTTATAACATTTTTTCCGCCCATACATTCTTCTTTCATAGTTGTAGGGTTAACAGCTGCATATTTACACTTTGACATGCACTTACGTGATTGTAGCAGCATCTTACCTGGATGCACAGCAGACACACCTGGCCCATGGGAATTCCCAAGACACAGGTTTTCTGTCTCTCGTGTTTTATTTTTCCTAATCTAAATTGATAGGGCCACATTTGCTGCAAAAGCAATGGTCCAGGATTTACGACCTACACTCAAAGAAAAATGTTATTGAAGAATTAATTGCAATATATAGTCACTATTGAGGAAACCCTGGTGGTGTAGCGGGTAAGTGCTATGGCTGCTAACCAAAAGGATGGGAGTTCAAATCTACAGGGTGTTCCTTGGAAACTCTTTGGGACAGTTCTACTCCATCCTACAGATGTCTATGAGTGGGAATCAAGTCAACACAATGAGTTTTTATAGTCATTATTGAAGGGACCAAATTCAAAAGACAATCATTTTTAACACAAGTATAATTATATCAGGTACTGATACAGCCTGGTTTGTAATCCTATACTACAACTCTTGTTAATTTAGATAGTATATCCCATACCTGTGGAACTTACTTACCATCAAATATATAGCATGAATTCAATATCTATTGCAAATTCAGTATCTATTGCAAATCTATTGTTAGGGAAAAACAGGATTTTTTTAATGTAGGTGGTGTAATGTGAAAACACGATCATTTTATGTTTTACTAGAAGTCACTGGAAGCGAAGTTTATTTATAAGAGCAACTTGGTACCATTTTCAGTGAGCATGAATAAAAATGAAGACTCTTGGTTTGTATATGATATAGGTCATCGTGTAATCTGGTAAAAGTGCCAGTGTCTGCTCAATAGGAGTGTTAAAGTTACAGTCCTGAATAAAATTCACAGAAACAGTCTCAGGATATTAAATTGCCTATGACTCTTTCACAGTACACAGTACTACAAAATACTTGCTAGAAGATATACCAGTTAGCGTTGCAGCAAGAGAACTCTGCAGGACCTGGCTGTCACGGCAGGAGACAGTAGCAGAGGCCCTTGAGTTTCAGCCACTGAGAAGAAGGCTTTGGAGCTATACAGGCCACCCAGACCTCTTGGTGACAGCTAGAGGCAGCAACGATGTGAAGACAGCACCTGACCTGAACCATGACACGCCTGCCCCAGAAAAATGGATGTAGGCAATTTGAGAAGGGTGAGGATTTCCTCTTTGAGAATCTTTTGTTATGGTTTGCTATTTTCTTTCTATGAATAACAGCAATGGCTTTCCTTTACCAACATTGTGAAAGTGTTCCGTGTCCATCTGGCTTGATCATAGATGAATGTAGCACTCACAGAAGGAGTAATACCAGTGAAGTATGTGTGTTTCATGTCTCTTAGTCTA
The DNA here is from genome assembly GCA_028571685.1 of Heterohyrax brucei. Taxonomy (NCBI): domain Eukaryota; kingdom Metazoa; phylum Chordata; class Mammalia; order Hyracoidea; family Procaviidae; genus Heterohyrax; species Heterohyrax brucei. The sequence goes on along the minus strand of CM053143.1, from coordinate 56,149,353 downwards.
TGACTGTGAGGAGCTCTGGTAGCAGAGTGGTTAAGAGCTATGGATGCTACCTGAAAAGTCAATAGTTCAAATCCACCAGCCACTCCCTAAAATATCTTTGAGTAGTTCTGTTCTATACTGTAGGGTCACTATGAGTCGAAATTGACTCAACAGCAACACATTTTAATGTCTATCTGGAAGTTTGAGGCACAGTCTGTCTACAAGTACAATGCAGACAGACAGCAAAAATTCCATTTCTAGGAATATTTTCTAGGGAAATATTAGCAGGTATAAAAGCATTTATATGTAGGAATTTTATTGAAGTGTATTCATTGTAAATGAGCATGATTATGTAAAACATGCTTCACTCAACTAATGAAGTAATATGGGGACATTAAAATAATCTAGAAATAAATACTTGCTGGTGTTTATGTTTTATTTTGATTAGTAAGAGTAGGTAACAAAGCAGTCAGTAAATTACAAGCTATTCATGTAAAATTTGTTGTATATATATGAGGAAGTATCTAAAATATGTATAATAAAATATTTGTGATGACTTTCTGGAATAATTGAATTATTAAGGATTTTATTTTATTTCTGTTTAATAATGTTCTGATTACTACAGTAATATATATGGTATATGTTTTTAAACTTCTTAAAGAAAAGTTCACTTAAAATGGAAATATATTATTGGTGTATTTGCTCTCTGCTTATTAAAATAATAAGCAAAACTGTTTTTATCCCAGTTAAGAATGAAATCAATTCTATGAATACTCTACCCATGAGGTTTTCCACCTGCATATTAACTATGTTCATCTCTTTTTAAAATCATTTTTAACCTTCTGTTCCTGCAGATAATCTATGTGAAACCAATTATAGGGATTACTGTATAGTAAAATTGGATAGATTACAAGAAATTAGGAGCGATTTTAAGGAATTAGCGGGGAAGAAAAAACATGTTTCCGAAGCCAGAGAGAAAACTGTCAAGTATACTGTAAGCACGGCTGTGGTACTCTACCACTTTCCAGTAGGAAAGAGGCCACTGTCATCAAAGGCCATAAAGAATAAAAATAGCTCAGCTATCTGAGAAATGAGAGTCCTTGACTGAGAAGAGTAAAGCCATCATTCTATCAGTATAACAGAAGAACACATTCTGCATGTGGCCAGCATGATCTGTGACTGAGAACATTGTTCCTGTTTCCCCCCACTGAGTAGAAACTTGTGGTAGACATTTTCTTACTCTGAAGCATTTCCCAAACAGAATTACAGAAAATTGATAAAGAAATTCTGCAACCACCATTCATCTATCAGTTCATTGTGCTGTGGTGACTTCTGTCTTGCTTTGATGCTGAAAGTTATGCCATAGCATTGTTTAGTTGATACGTTTATCATTTCTATTCAGTCTTCATTCATTCAAATATAAGTTGTATTTTTTTTTAATACAGAGCTAAGTATAAAGTGAAGAATAAGACATTGTCTCTTTTTGCTGTTTTAAATACCAACAGGGTCATCCACAGTAGACAGATCTTAGTGGAACATTCAGACTAAACAGAATGAGAAGAAACTGTGGCTGTGTGCTATCAAGTTGATTCTGACTCATACTGCGACCACGTGGCAGAGTAGAACTGTCCTATAGGACTTTTTTAAGCTGTATGCTTCACAGGAGCAGATTGCCAGATCTTTTCTCATGCAGAGCTGCTTTTGGGTTTGAACTGCGACCTTTCACTCAGCAGCTGAGCATTTTAACCATTATGCCGCTAGGGATCCTTAGGAAGAAAGTAGCCAGTGAAAAACGTAACAGTGATCACAAAAGACTAGTGTCTGATAAAGTACTGGAAGATGGGCCTCAGAATGGGAAAACACTTACCAATAGCATTGACAATGGACTCAAACTTACCAACTATCATGAGAATAGCATCAGACTGGACAACACGTCATTCTGTTACACATAAATACACCATGAGCTGGAGCCAACTTGACAGTAACTAACATCATCTAGCAACAACACAGTGCTAGGTAGTCCCTGTTTCTGTCATGTCATTCTTTAGCCAAAATCATTTCCCTATAAACTACAATATATGTAGTTAGATTATTAATCAGAAAATACTTAAATTCTAAGAGGACCAGAGCCAATATCTTATTCCTCACCCTATACTTAGCACTATACTAAAAAAAAAATCCAATTTATATTTGAATGAAGATTGAATAAAAAAGATGAGCATATAAAATAACAATGCAATTAAGAGTGATTGATTTTAGGGAATAATCACAACGCACTATGAAATAAAAAAATACAACCAATTCTAAATAAACTTTTGATGAATGATAGCATTCGATAACAAAAACTTAACCACGTGGTAACTCCAATTGCAGTGGCTCTTCCAGGTGTGGTTTCATTGAACAAATTAATACATATCCTGATACCTGGGATGCAGCTATTGATCTGGCTGATGAAATAGAGCAGAACCTTAGAATTCCTGAGCAAACTCCTACCACCTTCTGTAGATAACTACTCTTCTTTTGAGAAACAGCTTTCAGCTCATTACTGGGCCTTAGAGAATGAATGCCTAAACATAGGCCACCAGGTCCCTATGCTGCCTCAAGTGCCCATCATCAACTGGCTGTTGTCTGACCCACAGAATCATAAAGTCAGAATGCACACTAACACTTTATTATTAAATAGAATTTGTGTATATGCTATCGAGCCAGAGCAGTAACTGAAGTCAGAATAAGTTGCATGAGGAAGTGGCTCAAATGTCAATAGTTTCTATTCCTGTTGTATTACCTGTCTCAGTTTGCATTATGGCCTTATGGGGAGTTCCTTATGAGTAGATGACCGAGGAAGAGAAAATTTATGTCCAGTTTACATATGGTTCTGTTTAATATGTATGCACCACTCAAAAGAGGACATTGGTAGCACTATAACCCTTTCTGGGACCTCCCCGAAGAACAGTGGTGAAAGTAAATGCTCCCAATGCACAGAATTGGTTGCTCACTTTGCTTAGAAGGAGAAATAGTCAGATGTGTATGATTCTGTACTGATTTATAGGCCATGGCCAACAGTTTGGGTAGATGATAAGTCACTTGGAAAGCACTTGATTAGGAAATTGGTAACAGGGAGGTGTGGAGAGAAGAAGTATGTAGATAGATTTCAGGATGGGCCAAGAAATGAAAATATTTGTGTCTCATGTGAATGCTTATCAAACGGAACCTGACAGAGGAGGACTACAGCAACAGTTAGACGGGATAATACATTCTGTGGAAATCAGCCATCACTTCAACCAGTCATTCCTGTCATTGTCCAATGGGCTGATAAACAAAGCAGGCATGTTGGCAGGGATAGATGTTATGCTAAGGTTCAACAACTCTCATTAGCTGAATCGTGTTCCCACAAAAGACGTGGGCCATGGGCCATGATGCCTGGTATTGTGTGAATTTCCCATGTGTTATAAATCCTAACTTTATATGCTGATGAGGAAGAATGGATAGTAGTTGTGTTGGTGGTGGAGGACTCAGTCTATAAGCTTGGATTGTGTGCTGAGACAATCTCTTGGAATGCAAAAGGAAGAAGCAAACAGAGGTAGGTAGGGACCTCATACCACCAGGGAAGTAGCACCAGCAACAGAGAGCATCCTTTGGACCCAGAGTCCCTGAACCTGAGAAACTCCTAGTCTGGGGGAAGACTGACAGCAAAGACCTTCCTCCAGAGTCAATAGAGAGCTTTCCCCAGGAGCTGACATCCTGAATTTGAATGTGAAGTATATTTTTCTGTAAAGAAATAAACTTCTCTTTGTTAAAGTCATTCATTTGTGGTATTTTTGTTATAGCAGCACCAGGTGACTAAGACAACAACATAGACTTCCAGACACCAAACCTGACTTGTCAGCTGTAGCTGCTGTTGAGTGCAAATCTTCCAGCAGCAAAGACCAACACTGAGTACCTAATAGGGCAGCATTCCTGGAAGTGATCAGCAAGTAACCTAGTGGCAGACTGTTTACACTGGGCCACTTCCATCAAAGAAAGGGCAGTGCTTAACTCTTTCTAGAATAGACATTTACTCTAAATAGGTATTTGTCTTCTTTACACATAATGCTTCTTCCCAAACTACCATATATGGACTCACATAATGCCTTATCCACCATCATGGCATCTCATACTACACCAATTCAGGTTAAGGGATTCACTTCACAGCAAATCTAATCCAGCAACAGAACCATGCTCATGGAATTCACTGGTCTTATCATGTTGCTCTTTATCCTGAAGCAGCTGGCTTGACAGAATGATGAAATGGCCTTCTAAAGACACAGTTATAACATCAACTAGGTGGTAATACATTGCAGGGTTGGAGCAATGTTCTCCAAGAGGCTGTATACGTGATCTGGCAACTGAGTTAGTAAACTCATTCTAGAAAAAGTGCTACATACTTCATTGCTGAATATCACTATAATCACCTTTGAAGTACTCCTCTTCAGAAACTATGCACTGATGCCAATGCCTAGTCTACCATTCAAAGCAGTTTTGGAACTTTTTCTGGAAGAGCCATCAGAGCTGTCATCATATTACTCTTGATGTCCTGAATGTCCTCAAAATGTCTTCCTGTCAATATTTCCATCTTCTGACCTCTGGTTTTTAGGACTTGAACTAACAACTTTGCTTCTAATCTTAGGATTTATTGGACTCTGCAGCCTGTGAGTCACTGGTCTACTGTCTAACCTGCCAGTCTTGGGTTCCACAGTCTCTGCAGCTATATGAGTAAGAAGAAGTCTTCAGCGTAATGCCTGACCCACAGACTTGGAACTTGCCATCTTTTACAACTGCATGAGCCATTTCCTTGAAATAAATCTCTCCTTTCTGTCTTGACATAGATAGATAGAGACTGAGATAACAGATAGGGATAGGTATAGAAAAATGTCTCACTGGTTTTGCTTCTCAATAGAATAGACTCTAAGACAACAGAATAGCTTAGAACAGCTTCAACAATGAACTCAGATATACCAATTATTCTGAAGACAACGCAAGACCTTTTATCATCTCGTTCCATTATATACAAGGTTGTCATGTGTTGGAAAAAAGCAAATAAAAACAACATATACTTTTCTGATAGTGAAGTAAATTAGTAACATCTTTTTGAAAACAATTTGGCAATATATTTCACTTACTCTAAAAATGCCTGTATGTTTTTTGCTATCAATTCTACTTTTTAAAATTCTCCCCTTGAAAATAATATGAAAGAAACTGCCTCCTGTATAAAACCAGTCACTGAATTTTTACTTAGAAAAGTAAGAAGTGGAAGCAACAAAATGTCCAGGAACAGAAAAATAGTTAAATAATTATAGAATATTCAAAGTAGTAAAATGCAGCAATTGAAGTGAGAATTACTGGTATAAAAATGTGTTGTTAAAAAAAAGTACAATATTGCATTTATGTTACAATTATAACCTATGTAAAAAACATGCATCTGGGAAAGATGAAATGGAGGTGCTTCCACGTGAGAACAGGAACCTATTTTTTTTTTCCTTCCTTTTTTCATCCTGTAATCTGTAACGGAAACCCTAATGGCATAGTGGTTGAGTGCTACATCTGCCAACAAAAGTTTGGCAGTTTGAATCCACCAGGCACTCCTTGGAAACTCTATAGAGCAGTTTTACTCTGTCCTATAAGGTCACTATAAATTGGAATTGACCCAACAGCAGTTTTTTTTTTGTTTGTTTGGTAATGTGTAATAAACCAATTTCCATCAAGTCTGCTTCAACTCATGGTAATCACAAGTTTGTCAAAGCAGAAGTATATTCCTTGTGTTTTTAAATGGCTCATTTTTTTTTTTTGGAAGTAGATCACCCAAACTTTCTCTTGAAGCACCTCTACATGGATTCAAACTTTCAACCTTTTGGTTAGCAACCAAATGCATAATAAGCACCAGAGTCCCCTTCAGCCTTGAGTAACAGGGTTACACTCACAGATGGCCAAATCTATATCCTGAAGTCTAAACTTCTAGTAGCTTTGCGGAGATGTTACATTAGTCCTGAGCTGACTTCTTCAGATTGCTTATCCAGGCTTTTATTTATTTAAGCCAGGTGTATTTGCTTTCTTCCTGCTATTTTTTGTGTGTCTATTCATTTTTGTTATATGATGCTGAACCTAATCTTAGCCAATATGTCACTGAAATAATGTAGGATTCCATACTTAAGTTAAATAATTCCACATTTTAATTAAAATTTTAAGCTGAACAAATATTTTACTCAGAATATAGTTTTACTGTATCACTGAACGTACTATCTCGTGTATCAGTTCTAAATGACCCAAGCATGCTGTTTATCAGGGTATCTACCAAAATTAAAAAATAGCACTTCAGAAAATTTTCTTATTATGAATAACCATTTAAGGCAAAATTTTTACAAATAATGAAACAGATTTGATTCCCATTTTTCTTCCGTTCCCAGTTTATTTCCCATCCGAACAATGAGAACAGCCCTTTATTTTCATTTTTTTCTCTTTGTTTCTGAACCGTCATGTTCCTCTCATGGGAACTGGATAATTCTGTTTAGTTTTGGCAGTCACAAAATATGTTCCCAGGACAAATGAACCATGTACACTGTGAAGAGTACACAATCCCCAGCTCAGCAAAATGCTACATGTTAACAAGCAGATGCATACAGCTGGCTTTTTTAAAGACTTGGCAAACTTCACTCTGCTTAGTTTTCTTACATTTAATCCGTGCAAGATTTTTCTGAATATTTTATACTGGCCTTGCTTTATAAAAGACTATTGATGTTGACAAAGAAAAGAAAATCAAACACATACATGGGGTACAATACAAAATTAAGTTCCATGTTTCTTTGTAATATAAATGATTGAAATATCAGTGTTACTCTTTCTAGAATTAAATATTGCAGATACTATTTATAATAAATCATATATGAGCCCTTAAGGAGCATCAGAAATGTTAATTAAAATAAGTGTTAATTCAGTGGAATAATGAAACAAAAAGAGGATTCTATATTGACATGCAAGTTAGAAAACGTGAAAATTATGAACTGCAAATTTTACAGTTTCCATTTGATTATACAGAAGCAGAGCATGTAATTCTTACTATAATGTTCTTCTGCTACTTTTATGATATAGGGCCAAAAGAAAATAGTACTTTTAGGGGTTTAGAATCTTACCGGTGACAGCTTAAGAGACAGTGAAAGAGAGAGAACGAAGGAGGAGGAGGAATAGTAGGGAGTGACACTGAACTGTGTGCAAGTAGTGTTAGTAGTCATTTCTCTAGCAAACCCAATGTTTAGTACAATACATATGCTATTTTATAAGCTTAGCAACAACAGCAATGAAGAATCTCTTTGGAAAAACCATAAACAAAAACTTCATTTCAAGTTTACACATGAGCATTCAGAAAGAGTTAGTGAAAACTGGTTCATAAGGTATTGTTCTCTTTACTGGGTGAACTTGATCAACAGCAATCATTTCTGAGTCCACTGATTCTGCACGATTTTTCATGAAGAAAAACTTTCATTTATGTTTTAAATATTTTATTGTGCTTTAAGTAAAAGTCTACAATCTGTCAGCTTGTCGTGAAAAAATGCGCTGATGCACTGCTCTTCAAATGTAGCTGCTCTCATTCTGTGACAGCACACTTATCCTTTTCACCTTGCGTTTGTCTTATCTATTCAACCAGCTCTTGTCCCCCTCTGTCATCTCATCTCACCTCTGAGCAGAAGATACCCAGTCGGCCTCATACGTCAACTTCAGCTAAGATGCACACTCTTCATGACTACCATTCTGTGTCTTACAGTCCAGTCCAATCTTTGTTTCAAGAGTCAGCTTTGGGAATGATTTCAGCTCTGGTCTAAGATACAGTCTGGGAACCATGTGCTCTAGAGACCATCCAGTCTGCTGGACCATCAGATCTTGTCTTGTTAATCGATTTTGAGTTCTGCACATGCATTTTTCTCCTGCTACGTCAGGGACTCTATGTTATACTTCCTGTCTGGGCAGTCACTGCATGGAGACAAATTTCAGTTGAGAATCTCACCAGCATAGAAAATAAATAGTCACCCTTCATACCGAGCCACTAAAGTGGCAAATATTTTCTAAATCATGATTATGAATATAATTGCCCAGCCAAGTACCATGAATATAATTAGAAAAGAGTAATACACTAAGAGCTAAAGTGATAGGCTTTGCTCAAATGGTCTTTCTGCCTGTGAATCTGGTTTAAGTCAGCCAGCACTGCTCTAACAGAAATAGCACAAAGTGAATAGTTTTAGCAAAGAAATGTTTATTCTTACACAGTCCAGTGGGCTCTAAGTTCAAATCCAGGATGTCCACTCTAGGGGAAGGCTTTCCATCTTTGTCAGCTCTGGAGGAAAGTCCTTGTGTTGCATCAGTCTTTGGTCAGGGAGCATCTTGCCACAGGAACCTCAGGTCCGAAGGATGTGTTCTACTCCCACTGCTGCTTTCTTGATGGCCTGAGGTTTCCAAATCTCTGCTTGTTTCCCTTTCCTTTTACCCCTTGTTGGATATAAGGTGGTATAAGCCACACTCCAGGGAAACTCCCTTTATGATTGAGCAGGGAGTGAATTTAAGAAGGGATTTACAGTCCCACCTTAATCCTCTCTAGCATATAGCACAGGAAATTCACAAATGGAGGCCAAACAAAATATTGGGTATCATGGCCCAGCCAAAGAGCTACACATATTTTTAGGGGAACACGGTTAAATCTATGACAGAATCCTACTCAGATTCTCTCCTGTTTTCTCTAAACCAACAAGGCAGGGGGTTTATGCCTCAGATATAACATCTGTATCTTCTATTCATGTAATAATTTGGTTATGAGTCCCAAATAATGCTCATGCTGCTGGTCCAGGGAAAAACATTTTGATAACTAGTGGTCTAATCCTTACCCAGGTGATAGAGAAGGCTTTAAAGAAACAGACTCATGGATGTCTAAAGAGTGTTAACATCTTAAACAGCCTTCACTAGAAGTTGTTCCATTCATACCCTGCTTCTCTGTCGAAGCCTATTGCTTTTCATGTCTCTCCTTTGTACTCAAGAAATAGTCACATGAAACTTTGTTTGGATTCTCATAAGTGATAAGATTTCTTTCTCTTCAGAGCCTAATAACTCTTCCTGAAGCATGTTTTTCTTCGTTTGCCTAGCTTCTCATTTTTCTTGTATCAGAGACTTTCTCTTTCAGGAAGCCCATCTTGTTTCCAAGGGAGGTGTTGTTCCTATGGATTCCCTTAGAACTTGATTCTTATTTTAGCTTAGCAGTAATAGGATAGGAATGGCAATGAATTTAGTTCTTTTTGGTTTAATGAATAAAGGCAACCTCTGTTTAGTTCACTACCATCTAGCACAGGGTCTAGTGAGTACTAGGTACTCAACAAAGATTTCTGGAATGATTAAATGAGTGTATGTCCTGGATTATCTATCAGACTCTTAGTTTATAAGACAAGGAATTTGGTGTTTGAATCTCTGTGTGGTTCATAGTATCCTGAACAGTTCATCATCACACATGAAAACGCTACATAGCGATAATTTGGATAAAAGAGACAAATAGGCATAGGGATGGATGGAAGAAAGAATGGTGAGTAGTCAAAAGGTGAGAGTGATGGCAAGACACACGGTCAAATGCCTAGAAGTAGTACAGGATCTGAAGAACCTAAACACTGAGTTTTTCTGATGGTAGATAAAACAAACATACAAAACAAGTAAAAAAAGCAAAAAAACTTCTTATGCGCTCAACAAAGTCAGTCTACAAAAGGAAAGCAATAGAAAATATCAATCACAGAGGACTAAAAGCAAAGTGTTTCAGAAGCTTTCCATCCACTAAAAGACCAGAATTGATGGTCCAGCGGTTTCGGGGTTCCCCTGGGAGCATGGCACCTGGCCCTGATGCTGCCCCTGCCCGTAAATCATAACGAAGGTCCACTCTTTGAACACGAATGGATTGGACTTGGCAATGCAGAGTGACCATGTGTGGGATGCACTTTGTTGTTCTATGCATCTATAGGATATCATCCTGATGATCTCTGACTAGAGGAAGGAGAGTGGGTGGAGAGGAGGAGAAAGGAGACTGTTGGGAGGATGAGACATGTGTGGAGCAGAGAGGAATAGTGTGCTGTCACCAGGCAGGGAGGGCAGTGGAAGCTGCATATAGGTGGGCATGTAAATTTATATGGGAAGGTACATTTTCCCTCAGTCATAATAAAATAAAAAAAATGAAGAAGTTTTCCATCATCTGAAAGTTCAGGATTATAAGGCATTAAATCCTAGTTGAAAATAGCTCTAGAAGAGATATCCCCAACAGAAACAGCATTGTATTACTGAAGGCAATGACAGCGTTGCATTATATTTATATAAGAAAAGAACTATAACACAAGACTATTCAGACACTGGGTTCAGGTGTGGCTGCCATCTGGTAAGTCACAAGTGTGGGAAAAATGAGAGCTGTGACTCAGAGGAATAAATCATGAGCTGGAAGCCGGAGTATCAGAATTCTTTTCTTGACTTCGGCTGCTGAATTGCTGCATGAACTTGAACATGCTGACTGCTTTAATTTCCTTATCTACGAACTGGGGCTAATAAAATCTCCAGGCAAGGCAGGGCAAGAATGAATAAATTCTGTGAATACTGGAAATCCTCTGAACGTAGGACTATAATGAGACAATTTCAGACACCGGTTTTCCCCTGTCTCGTTGCCTTGTCTGCACTCAAACATCCCTCAACTTCCTATTCTTCATCAGCTTTGTGGAGTCTGTGTATTATACAGATAGATAGATATGAAATATTTCCAAAGCTGCTGAGTACAACGATTTTTCTTGCTTTCAATGAGAAATTCTGCAGATAACAGAAATAAGTGGAGTTGAGCAGCTGTTAGCTTTCTCCTTGTTTTTAAACAATTATGAATGATTTCATTTTGTGTACTGTTTGCTGCTCACATATTCTCTTTCTTTGTAGCTAGAACTAAAAAAAATTCTGTTGTAAGCCTACAGAGATTAAGAATTTAATTAAGAAGCAGCAGAACTTGTTGGCACAAACCCCAGAGAGGATGGCAGGAAAACACCACTGAGCAGGAAAGGCAACTGCCGACAGCAACCATCCTACTAAGTGTAGTAGCGTGTAGGAAAGGAAACCAAGAAAGAAAAATTCGGCACTCTTCAAGCACTATCCAGCTCTTAGTGGGGCTCAGCAACACAAGAGGGCAAATGTAAGTAGTATACAGCACAGGAACATAAACATGTGCTGTTTACAGAAGCACATCTGGCTACAAGATGATTGTCTTAGGCTTTGTTGCTACCAAGTGGGTGAGCTTGCAGAGCATTCATTGTCTATTAGGTAGACTTCGAAATAGTGGTTTTGTTCATGTGCTCACCACGGCCTGAAATGACATTTCATTCCATTTCCTTTCCATAATCTCTTTAACACCTCAGCATGGGTGTCTCAGAAACCCTGGTGGCTTAGTGGTTAAGTGCCACCTCTGCTAACCAGAAGGTCAAAAGTTTGAATCACCAGGCGCTCCTTGGAAATTCTATGGAGCAGTTGTACTCTGTTCCATAGTGTCGCTACGAGTCAGAATTAACTTGACAGCGGTGGGTTTTACAGATGTCTCAAACCTTCCCCAGGAGGAAATATTTATTCTGTCTTCCAAGTTACCAATATTCACATCATATTTGTAATAGAACATCATCAGATCAAAACTATCTGTCCAGCCTATGTAATAGTGAGTTTCTTGAGAAGGGAAATCTTATTCTTTCTCATGTCTGCACTGTAAGTTACTAGCACGGTGGTTCTGACACTCAGAAGGTGCTTTATGGGTCCTGACTGACCTCTCAGCCTTCCTTTGGCTAGGAAGAGCTACTTTCAACAGAGAGACCTGTGTTACCCAGTGTCGCCTACCATCATTATCGGACCCCAAACTAAGCACGTTTTTTCTCATCACAAACCTTGCCTCTGTTAGGGAAGTCTGCAGACAGCCCCATTCAGAGTTCTTAAGTAGCTGTTCTCAAATTACTACAAAGTCAAAATAATAAAAATGGCTTACATCATAGATCTGGCATTAGGATAGCTCAGTGAGTGCGTTATCCACATATGGATCAATGAGGAAAAATCCAGTGTGACAATTAAATGGAGAGAAAATGTTTTTTTTGACTCAGAGCCGATTGATAATTTTTCCTTGGCAAGATGTGCCAGTCTCTCCCTCCAGCAAAATGCCCTAATTTTCAGAGAACTAAGGATGCTGAATTTTCAGAAAGTCTTTTGGTACTCTAATCTAAGAGACAAGTTCAAGGCAGGTAGCTATCCAGTATTGAGGTAGTACAGTGTTTCACTTCTTATGGTATGCACTCAACAAACCACAAATAAATGTGAGACTAAAGAATATTAAAGCAAAACAGAAACACCTTGTATATGTAAAAATAATTGTGGCAGTTTCAAATTAACTTTACCAAATACATTACATTCTTTAGCTGTGTCACTAATAATAGTGCATAGCACCAAATACTGAATGGTAGAAATTATGCTGTGCAATTATGAAATGATACCTGCTATAAATTTCTTGGTTTTCAAGAATGACTAAATAAACAATAATAATAAACAATTGTTATGGTTGACTAAATAAACGATATGACTAAATAAACAATAATGCTGGCAACATTATAAAAATGGCACCCTGTTAATTCATCCACATTAGCAGACACAGTTTTGTAGAAGTTAAAGCAAAGAATTTTTTTGTTGTTATTTTTGTTTTTTTTACATTTCTCTTTATTGCTTCTTCAAAACGCCTTTTGTCCTTTGCCATCTGAGTCTCATTGCTTTGGGGTCAAATAAAGGTGAACAATTGTTTAAACAACTGAAGTAATTTTCACTAATATCTAAGCTAGTTAGTTTGTTGCCTATCCCAGATGATGAAATATTTTATCTCAGTAAAGATGCAAAATAATCTAGACATTTTTAAAGAGTAAGTTTCCCAGGGATGATGGTAACGCCACCAAGATTAAGTCATGAGGGAGGAGTTTCCTGAGAACGTGCTGGAGATGCACAGAGTTGTGGCAAAAGAAAGGACAAAACAACTCCCATAAAACTGCTTAGAGTCACCAAGCAGGAATGTAAAGAGGCACTGTTTTGTGTGGCTGAGGGCATGCCTACAGGGTATAGAAGACAGAGCACATACACAAAGAGGTATTATCTTAGGCTGGGTTCTCTCAACAGGTAAAACTAGTAAAACGTCTCTATAAATATGTATGTAAATAGAGAGAGAAGAAGAGAGTTATATCAAGGAATGACTCACATGGCTGTAGAGGCTGGAAAGTACCAAGTCTGTGGGTCAGTAGCTTTAGGGCCTGGCAGGTCAGACAGCAGGCTTCTGGCTCAGTGGCTGCAGAGGCCAACAAATTTCAAGACTGGCAGTCTACTGGCTCACAAATTACAGAGTTGGCGAATCCAAAGACTGGCAGTTAAGCTAGCTACTAAGTCCCAAGAACCTGTGGTCAGACAAACAGGAGCCAGCTGTAGGATCCAGACTGAGGCAAAAGCCCATGAGCCTCATCAGAAAGTTCACCTGTACTGGATGTGCCACAGACTCAAGAAAACTCCCTTTCAACTGATTGGCTACTCATAGCAGATCCCATCATGAAGACGATCATATCAGATCAAATCTCAGCATACAGGTGCTTACATCATTACATGACTGCCACCCTATATCCTAACTGCCCAAGTACTGAGAATCATGATCCAGCCAAGTTGATAGATAACCTTAACTGTTATAATTAATACAGGCCATCAGTGATAAAGGCAATCCTCTGAAAATATTTTTTCTCCTTTCAAATTTTAAGTATACATGTGCTTGTAGAACAATTTTTTGAGGATGAGGAATCTGATAAGTTTATACATAGTATGACAGCAATTTCAGTGGTAGAATTCTCAGCTTTCATGTAAGAGACACAATGTCACGGGTTGAATGAGTTACATCCCCCCAATATGTGAGTATCTATTTGGCTGGGCCATGAGTCCCAATATTGTGATTGTCCACCATTTAATGAGATTTTCTTACATGTTGTAAATCCTCTCATTATGATTTAATAAGACGGCAGTTACATTGATGACGTCTACCTGATTGGATAGTGTCGTAAGTCAATCTCTTTTGACACATAAAAGAGGGAAACAAGCAGAGAGACATGGGGACCTCATATCCTGAAGAAAGTGCTGGGAGCAGAGCCTTACCTTTGGGCCTGAGGGTCCTGAGCCAAGCTGCACCCAGTTCAAAGGAAGACTGGCGCATCACAAGGACCTCTCTCTAGAGGCAACAGAGAGAGAGACAGTGCATTCTAGTCGAGCCAGTGCCCTGAATTTGGACTTCTAGCCTACTGGACTGTCAAAGAATAAACTTCCCTTTGTTAAAGTCATCCACTTGTGGTATTTCTGTTATAGCAGCACTAGATGACTAAGACATCCAGGTTCAGTCTCTAGTTCATGTTTCTTAAGCGTAATCACACGCATGCTTACATGTTGCTATTATAACTGCTTTCAGAAGAGCTTCAAGACAAAGACAAACTCACAGGAAAGTTTCGACAATCTGTTTTTAAAAATCAACCAGTGAAAACCGTGTGAATCACTAAGTTCTGATTCCACTGTAGGGTTTCTATGAGCAGGGGGCCAACTAGATACCAGTTAACAATGGCAAAAATACCCAGTGAGCAGGTACTGCAGTTAGCAGTAGCCTCTGGGATGTATAATTTATGGGCCAGGATGCAAAAAAATAGACATATTTTGCCTGAACTTTGGCAAAAGCAAATGTTTTTATAGTAAAAATAATAAAAATTAGGAATATAGTGAATATTCATGGACTTTTGTCATTTAAAAATATTTTTAAATTAGAAAATTTTGGATGTATACCTATCTACCAAAAAAGGAAATAACACAAATACCACTCAGAGATAATCATAATTAACATTATGTTATATATTGTTCTTGTCTTTTCCCGGAGCAAAGAGTATTTTACAAAAATCAGATCATATTATACAGACTGCTTCATGCAGATCAAATCATATGTGGATATGTCTTCATGCTGTCAACAATTCTTTCACAATGCAATTTTAAGTAAATGAACAGTTTTCCATTGTAGACTTTATGTTAATTTTTTATTCCCTCTAGGGAGAATGATTTAGCTTGATTCCTTTTTTTCTTTGATAAATAGTGCTTTGTAGAACATGCTGATAGATAACTATTTTCCTTCATGATTAATTAGTCCTGTGAAGATAATTTCCAGGATTGTGTTTCAGGGAGGTTTGTGGGGATCGCCCATCTTTAGGGGATTTGGTATATACTATTAATTTTATCTCTAGTAATAAGTCATAAATTTATACTTCTGTTTCTAGTTAATGTAGAGATTTCATTTCCTTTATTTCCTCCTTTTTATCTGTATTGATTGCACATGAAAAATGCTTTTGCTTTTGAGTAGCAAAAACTGGCAGAGAATTTAAATTTGTACATGTTCCTTAGATGTTCAGAAAATTCAATTGCACATGTGTATCAACCCAAATGATTTTATTTTTAAATCTTTGTTAACGTTACTAAGTAGAGAATAGTACATCAACCTTTTTTTTTTTGTTTGTATCTCTAATTATTAGCACATTTGGCATCTTTTTCATGTTTTTATGACATTTTTATATTTCCCTTTTTGTGCTGCTGTTCGCCTATTCATCTGTTAGTGTTTTCTTCTTCTTTTTTTTTTTTTTTCAAATTGATTGTACAAATTCTTATAAAGCCAAGTGCCATCAAGTCGGATCTGACTCATGGCTAGTAATTTTAATTTTCTGTCATACAGCCTATAAAGAATGTTACTAGCTTTCCATTTGTCTTTTAATTATGTGAATAGTTTTTTTATGAAAGAGAGATTTGTTGCTGATACGCAATTTCCCATCAATTTGAAGCAGCATTTATTACATGTTAAAGTATATATATATATGACATGTGCCATAATCAGTCCTATTGATGTGTTGTATAATTTTTTGTTTTTATTGTAGTACCATTCTGTTTCAATGATTTAGATTTATTGCATGATTTATTATCTGTTTGTACAAACCTCTCTAATTTTTTACTTATTTAAAATTTTTGCTGGTTATTCTTAACAACTAAGTATTTCAAATAAAATTTTAAATCATTTTGTAAAGACTATCTCAAACAAACTCTGATAAGACATTAAGCTTTTCCATTTATCATATCAGCCTTTATATCACTTAATAAAGTATGCACTCTTGGATCTTTGCATGTTTTATTTTAATATTCTCTGACAGTAGAATTTTATTATACGGAGTACATGCCATAATACTGAAATCATCTGTACCAAAGCTCAGTGATTTCTGACAAGGTGCACTAGTTTGGACATTGTATCTATCATTGTAGTTCCGTTAGTGCATCTGTTAAAGTTCTATGATCAGATTTCAAGAGTTAGTGGTAAATTTAATAAGATTAAAGTATGTGAACATCAACTTATACATAAAAGTCATATAGAAAGTCACCTATTTATAAAAAATGCTCTTAACACAATCTTATTGTTAAGCTAGTTGTAGATAAGTTTTACATTTTTACCTGAAAACAATTTATTCTGCATATATCATTGAGTGAATCCCTGGTGGCTTAGTGGTTACATGCTACATCTGCTAACCAGAAGGTCTTCCACTTGAATCCACCATGTGTTCTTTGGAAACTCTGTAGGAGAGTTCTACTCTGCACTATAGGGTCACCGTGAGTGAGAATCGACTCGGCAGCCCTGGGTTTATGTCACTGAGTGCTATGGCCAGACTACAGGTTTAGTACAGTGGCAGAATGATGGGTGAGAATGTATTTCTATCCTAAGTAAGTTTTCTTAGTAAAGAAGAGGGAGGAAATATAAAAACATTATTTACAAAACAATGGTGCTAGATGTTGTAATAGAATTCTTATTTTTTAAATATTGAGAGAGCACAGATATATGTTCCCAGGTTACTTCCTCCCCCCAAAAGCAATTTAACCTTTAAAATGCTCCAAATATTCTAAAACATCCAGAAAACATTTTATATTCATAATAAAAACTGACAGAAAAGCATTCATTGCAATACTAATAAGTCAAAAACCCAATGAAGAAGTAACAATAGGCAGTTCTACTCTGTCCTATAGGGTCACTATGAATCAGAATTGACTCAATGGCAGCAGGCATGGTTTTATAGTTATAATGTTAGTGATAAAGCTATCTATCACTAAATAGAATTGTATTTTCTGTTTTCATGATTATATTCTCTGGGCATCAGAACAAACAAAACAACCAGGTGGATAGCGAAGTGCTGAGGGAATTCATAGTTTTGATCTCATTTTCTTCTACTGTTACTGGATAAAAGGAGATTTGAGCATTAGGGTTTTAGCTCCCTAACTGAAGATGAATAGGAACCCTGGTGGCAAAGTGGCTAACAACTTGTTACATACTCTGTCCTATGTGGCCACTATAAGTCAGAATTGACTCGCTGGCAACAAATTTTGTTTTTTAGGATCAATTTATATCAAAGGAATCCTCCCACCTACGTACATTCATATTGTCAAGACTGATTAAGTAAGTTTCTTTTAATTGGAGCAAACACTTCTCATCTGAAGAACTAAAAAAAAATTTAAAAAATACCCAACGGGAAGCTTTTAATCAAGAAAAATGCAACTATCTTAAACTAGTAGCTGATCTCTAGCACAGATTCCAAACTACTAGTTTGGCCAACTATGATCAATGTTTTCAGACTCAGATTTTATCAAGTGAACCTTTCCATCATTCTACTGCTAGGCAGGTTCTTGTTCTAGCCCAGAATGATACAAAAGTTTATGTAAATATTTGGCATATTTAAGTTACAATAAATAAATAAAAGAAAAGCTAAAAGAACCCTTTCTTTCTCTAATGTGTAGATTTTCATCTAAAAGAGAAACCTCCAGGACAATCTGCGTGTTTTCCCAATATCTTCTCTGGTTTATACACTGAAGTCTGCACGTACTTGAATATGGCAGAGCTTAAAAGAATGTGCTGTCTAAATCCTTATCCCATGGCTCTAAAGCCCTGGTGAATTTTGATTTAGCTTTCTTTATCTCTCTCCCATGGTTGAATTAAAAAAAAAAAAAATCCCACCCTGCAATCTACTTTCTTTGCAGTGCCTTGTCTTTGTTACCCTGATTCCCATTCACCTAATCTTTGCCAGCACGATATAAACTTGATGAAAATGCAGAGACACAAGATAGAAGAAGTAAGCAAGATCTGTTTTCCTCCTCCATTGACTGCAGAGCTGGACACATTGGGAAATTAATTTCAGTTAACCCATGTGATCACAGCTTTTGGGAAGCTGTAGCCTGGAAACAAATCATTTCCCCTAAATGTAATGTGAGAAGATTCCACTGAGAAACAAAATGCAGCTATTAGAATGGCAGTGAGCACAAGGCCTGTCTGGAGTGAAACTTGTCCAGAATCCTTAATGTGTTTGAAAAGCCGCAGTGTTATACACCAGCCAGAGTCTGTGGCTGACCTGGAAGAAGGTATTAAAGCTTCCATGTGAAGCTCCCCAAATCACCTTCTGTGTGTGACATTGCTTCAAATATTTTCTTACCATTATATAGCTTTAAAGAAAAAAAAAAAAAGGCTGACAAACAACCAGAAATAAATCATAAATCAAAGCAACAAGCAGGGCACAAGTTAGTCAGGCCATTGTGATAAGAATTTCCACAGCAAAGCACACAGTTCATCAAAATTCAAATGGAAGAATGCAATTGATCAAAGGCGCACTTAACAACAAAATTCTTCTGATTTTTAAATTAGTGTGCTCAAGCAGAATTAGATCTATTGTGGGAATAGACATTATACTCCCCAATGTTCCATTCACGTTATGATGCAAGAATAATCTAGCTTCTCTTTATGAAAAGCAAAATTTTTACTTCTTGATTCTAGCCTGTTTATTTTATGCTCTGTTGCTTACTGAAGAAAACTGGCAGAAGACAATTTTATTCCTGTCTCCCTACCTCAAAACAAAGGAAAATACAACGATAAAAATAAGAGAATAATAAAATCATCATTATCTCCCAGGTCATTAGGAAAACCACTGCACACTAGAAAAGATTGTTTGTATCAAAGGTACTAAGAACTCGTGGGAAAACTGATAACATACAGGAGTGATTCTGGAAATCCTTGGCAACTCTAAGAAGGCAATTATAGCTGTAAAACTGCCTGGGGCATGTGGAGGAGTTAGAGAAGTCCTTGGGGACTGGCTACTCTGTCTGTGTACCGTAGTCATCTTTGAAAAGTTACTAACTGAGCTTTCCAACAATAGACATGAGGTGTATATACACACAAGGCTATTCTAAACCATACTTGCTTGGCAAAAGTAAAGATGACTCAAAGCACTTACTGACTCAGAGACCACAGCTTCCGATGTGAATTATGCCTCAACATAAAGAAAACAAAAATCCTCACAATTGGACTGATAAGCAACATCATGATAAAAGAGAAAATATTAAAGTTGGTAAGGATTTCATTTTACTATCCACAGTCAAGGCCCACCGAAGCAGCAGTCAAGAAATCAAATGATGCATTGCGCTGGGCAAATCTGCGGCAGAAGACCTTCTCCAAGTGTTCAAAAGCAAAGATGTAACTTTGTGGACTAAGGTGTGCCCTGACTCAAGCCGTGGTATTTTCAACCACTTCATAGACATACGAAAGCTGTTATTGTTAGGTGCTGTCGGGTAGGTTCCAGCTCATATTGACCCCATACACAACAAAACAAAACACTGCCCAGTCATGCACCACGCCCACCATTGATTTCCACGCTTAAGCCCATTGTTGTGGCCACTGTGTCAGTCCATCTCATCAAGGGGCTACATCTTTTCGTTGAACTTCCACTCTACCAAGCATGATGTCCTTCTCCAGGATAATTCTGACAATGTGTCCAAAGTATATAAAATGCAGTCTTGCCAATGAGCTGCCCATACTTGCCTGTCAGTTGTTGCTGTGACACTGGCAGCTGTGACACTGGCATCTGTGCCACTGGTATTTAGTTACCAGTAAGGTCACCAAAGGTAGACAGTTTTCAGCTGAGCTTCCAGACTAAGGCAAACTAGGAGGAATGAACTGGCACTCTACTTCTGAAAAGAAGCCAGTAAAAACCTTGTGAATAGCAGCAGAATATTGTCAGATATAGCGCTGGAAAATGAGTCCTCCAGGTTGGAAGACACTCAGGCAACAACTGGGGAAGAACTGCCCCCTCCAAGTAGCCAAGTAGAGTCGACCTTAATGATGCAGATGGAGTAAAGCCTTTGGGATCTTCATTTGATAATGTAGCATGACTCAAAATGAGAAGAAACAGCTGCAATCATCCATTAATAATCAGAACATAGAATTGTACAAAGTATGAATCTACAAAAATTGCAAGTCATCAAAAATGAAATGGAATGTATGAACATCGATATCTGAGGTGTTAGTGAGCTGAAATGGACTGATATTTTCCATTCTGAATCTGACAAAGGGTCTACTGTGCTTAGAACAAAAACTCGAAGAGGAATGGTGTTGCATTCACCATCAAAAAGAACATTTCAACGTCTGTCCTGAAGTATAGTGCTGTCAGTGATAGGATAATATCCATGTGCCTACAAGAAAGGCCAGTTAATACCATGGTTATTCAAATTTATACACCCACCACTATGGCCAAAGATGAAGAGACTGAAGATTTTTACCAGCTTCTGCAGTCCGAAATTGATAAAACATACAATCAGGATGCATCGACAATTACTAGAATGCAAAAGTTGGCAACGAAGAAGAAGCATCAGTAGCTGGAAAATATGGCATTGGTGATAGAAATAATGCCGGAGATTTCACGGTAGAATTTTGCAAGACTAACGACTTCTTCATTGCAATTACCTTTTTTAACCAACACGAACAGAGACTGTACACATGGACTCACCAGATGACATACACAGGAACCAAAGTGACTACGTCTGTGGAAAAAGACAATGGAAAGCTCCATACCAGCAGTCCGGAACAGAACCAGGTGTTGACTATGGCAAGATCATTATTTGCTCATCTCAAAATGCAAACTGAAACTGAAGAAAATTAGAACAAGTGTACAAGAGTCAAACCGTAAACTTGAGTATATCCTCCTGAGCTTAAAGACCATGTCAAGAGCAGATCTGATGTGTTTCCTACTCAGGACTGAAGACCAGACAAATTGTGAAATGACAGCAAAGTCATCATCCATGAAGAGGGCAAGAGGTTATTAAAAAGACAGGAAAGAAAGAAAAGATCAACTGGATGCCAGAAGAGACTCTGAAACTTGCTCTTAAATGCTGAGCAGCTAAAGCAAAAGGAAGGAATGACAAAGTAAAAGACCTAAACAGAAGATTTTGAAGTAGCTCGAGAAGACAAAATGAAGTATATGAAAGCTAGACAATGAAAAAAGAAAGACCAAGTAAGAGTTGATATATCCTAATCATTGTGGTAGGGAAGAATACCAAGGGTACTATCAACTGTCTTAGGTGAAGTACAGACAGAATACTCCTTAGAAGCAAGGATGGCAAGACTTCATCTCACAGGCTTTGGACATGTTATCAGGAGGGACCAGTTTCTAGAGAAGGACACTATGCTGGGTAAGGTAGAGAGAGGATCAGTGAAAAAAAGACCTTCAAGAAAATGGATTGACACGGTGGCAACAACAAGAGACTCAAATATAGTGTGGAAAGTTTTGCTCTGTTATACACAGTCACTGTGAGGCAGAGTTGACTCAACAGCACCTAACAACAACAACATTCCAGACCAGTGATCCGAAATTTTTTTTCTGTAAATAGCCACATAGTAAATATTTCAGACTTTGCATGCCTATGACATCTCTGTCATAACTGCTCAACTCTGAAAAGACAATACATCAGTAAGTGAGCATACTTGTGTTCCAGTAGAACTTTGCTTGGTAAAGCAAGTAGTGGGCTGAGTTTAGCCCATGGGTTATACTTTGCAGACACCTATTAAGAATTGTTGTATCTGCATAATTTTTTATGGTACCACTTAAGAAGATCTCTGAACTGTGTTCACTTCTCCATGTACCATAAAGAGCCAAAGAATGTGGACTTGACAGAAAGAATACTGGAGTCAAACAGTATGGATACATACAGAGGTCAGAGCTTAGAGATACAGAGAGCTATAGCACTTTAAAGTGGTTTCCAAGTTACAGAGCAGAGAGTGTGAACTTTCTGTAAAGATAGGTATGACTTTTGAAGCAAGAAGCTGCTATCTTAGACCACATGTAACAACAAATTGGGATGCACAGTGAACTCTTTATACTGTCCCAGAACTATTCCTTTAATTTCACTGATTGAAGTTTATCAACAGTTTAGACTCAGAAGGAGCTAAAACCAGATAGGAACACACTATCTACTATTCAGAGTCCATTATATATAACATGTGGTAAACTATGTAAACCATGTCTGACCCTTAGTTGAAAGGTGTTAACTAGTTAACTAGACACTCCTCCTCTAGGTTACAATAGTATTCAGCACAAACCTTCATTACAGTGCTTACTTTTGTCTATTTTTAGAGACTTTCCCCTGGGGTTTGAACTTTTAGAGGATTAGGTGGTGTTTTCTTTCATTATAGACTATTTAGAAATTCTCCCTTTTCTGTTTCTTAATTCTGAGTTTAAGAACTTCTTCAGATATTTTTAAATATACCCCTGAATAAGGCATATCCTACCTACCTAATATAGCCAAGATTATGAGACCTAAAGTACACAAACTCAGAAAGCTAGTATTTTTAAATGGTTTGCTATGTTTCACTTCAGTGTCACATTCATGAATGAACACTGTAATAATTCTTGTGCAAATTGCCTTGATCTGTCTTTCTGATACTTTCAAGTTAAAAATCAAAAAACCAAACCTGTTGCCATCAAGTTGAGTCCAACTCATAGTGACCCTATAGGACAGAGTAGAACTGCCTCATAGAGTTACAAGGAGCACCTGGTGGATTTGAACTGCTGACCGTTTGGTTAGCAGCTGTAATATTTAAACTAAGCCACCAGTGTATCCAGTTTTCAGTGGGAAAATCCATCCTAAAGCCAGCGGCCATTGCCGTACAGCTGATACTAATTTAAGACAAACCCGTATATGTCAGAGGAGAGCTGTGCTTCCCGGAGTTGTCAAGGTAGATTCCAGACCTTTCTTCCTAGGCACTTCTGGGTAGACTCTAACTTCCGACCTTTTGGTTAGCAGACAATTGTGTTAACCATTTGCACAACCCAGAAATTAGCTAACTTAAATGATTTGCTTACTCTATAGCTGCATGGAAGTCCTGGTAGTATAGTGGTTAAGTGCTACATCTGCTAACCAAAAGTTCAGCAGTTCTAATCCACCCGGCACTCCTTGGAAGCTCTATGGGGCCGTTCTACCCTGACCTTTAGGGTCACTGAGTCAGAGTTGACTTGATGACACCGGGTTTGTTTTTGTATATCTGTACGTATCAAGTGGCAGGACATGGCTACAGAAACTTTTGCATTCCAATTCTAAAGAAAACAAAAACGTGTTGCCATTGAGCTGATTACAAGTCATAGCAACCCTTCAGGACTGAGTAGAATAGCCTCATATGGTTTCCAGACTGGGTGACCTTTATACAGAAGCAGACTGCCAAGGGGTAGCTGGTGGGTGCAAACCTTTGACTTTTCTACTAGCAGGCAAGCAAGTAGCTGCTGCACCCTCAGAACTCCTCCATTCTGACTTTGTCAAATTTAAGACAGAAGTCTCCAGTGGATCCTTCAAGCAGTGAGATAACTCACCTACCTCGTACATTCTCTGTTACTCTCTGAGCATACCAAAATCTCCCACTTCCCTTCCACCCTCACTAGCAGAGAAAAGAAAAACTAGCTGTGAAGTATGTCACCTTCTCACTACAACTGCTCCTACTTGTATCTGTGGCCATTATAGTCTCTCTTTTCTCCTGTTATAATCAAAGAAGGATTTCTGCTCCTATTCCTATCCACTTCTTTACCTGGAATCTGGAACAATCTTTTGCCATTTCAAGGACTTTAATTTTTAGTTATCCTTTTCATTCTGTGTCACCAAGCCCTCTAACTTTCTACTGGATCTTTTCAATCATTACACAAACTTACTTACTATGGCCTAATTGAAAGAATTCAAGTCCCACCTGGACACCGTTAAGGCTTCATTTATCTACTCCTCCTCACAGCAAAACTGATCAAAGGTTGTCTATAACTTTTGTCTCTACTTCTCCATCTACTAGTCAATATCGAGGACCATGTCTGACCCTTAGTTGAAAGGTGTTAACTAGTTAACTAGACATTCCTCCTCTAGGTTACAATAGTATTCAGCACAAACCTTCGTTACAGTACTTACTTTTGTCTATTTTTAGAGACTTTTCCCTGGGGTTTGAACTTTTAGAGGATTAGGTGGTGTTTTCTTCATCTTTGTGTTTCTTAGAACTTAGTACAAAGTTTGGCACATGTTGAACAGCTCAGTACATGGCAAAGGAAGGAAAGAAGGAAGGAAGTTAATAATGTATTTGTACTGCATACAGTCTGAACTATAAATTTTCCTTTCACTGTATAAAATATGAGAGACACGTAACTCAGACTGAATAGGGAGTGATTTTCTGAAATTTCCACTCAGACCAATGTGATGATATGTAAATGATCCAAAGACTGTTGTTTGTAGATTAGAAGACCATATGAAAAAGCAGTAACATAAAAGTTTATGCACAAAGTTAGACCAAAAGCTTAGGAAAGAGCTAATCAAACAGACAGGCACATACTTAACAGTGATGTTTAAGTACGTAAATTGATGCTACATGGCATAAATACAACACAAACCATAGCTAACAATACACAAACATCAGAAGATAACCTAGGTAACTTTGAGTTCCTAAAAATTAAACACTTACACCCTCCAAAAACTTCTCAAAAGAGTAAAAAGAGAACGTTCAGACTGGGAAAAAATATTGACTATGATATATCTAACAAGGGTGTAATCTCTAATATCTGTAGAATATTTTAATAGTTCAACAACAAAAAGACCAATAACCCAATTTAAAAATAGGCAAAGGATATGAACAGATGTTCCACCAGGTAGCTAGCCAAACAATGAGGAAATGCTTGCGATTATAACAAAACCAAGCCAAATCCACTGTCTTTGAGTTGATTGTGACTCATGACAATACTGTAGGGCACAGAATTTTCAAGGAGTGCTTAGTAGATTTGAACTGCCAACCTTTTGATTAGCAGACATAGCACTACACCACTAACTACACCACCTGGGTTTCCAATTATTACAGATTAGAAAAATTCAAGTCAAACCATCTCACCACAACATTACTGTCACTAATAAAAGTAATAATAAAAATACCAAATGTCGGAGAGATTGCAGGGAGATTAGAACATTTACGCAATGCTAGTAGGAATGTAACATGGTATAACCACTATGAAAAAATAATATGGTACCTCCTTAAAAAGCTAGAAATAGAAACACCATATCATGCAGAAATCTTACTTCTAGGAGTATGTCCTAGAGAAAAAAGAACAATCACAAGACTAGACATATGCACAAGTATATTTGTGGCAGCATTATTTACAATAGCAAAATGTGCATCAACAAATGAGTAGATAAACAAATTATGATACTTACAGAAAATGGAATAACAAGCAATAATAAGAACAAAGATGAATCCACAAAACTTTTCACAACATGGATGAATATAGATGGCATTAAGCTTTATAAAATAAGTTTTATCATGAAATGACAAATATCACATGAGATAACAATTATAAAAACAAAAGAAAGGGCTTGTAAACAGAAAAAAACAACAAAAACGATCATTCATGATTACTTTTTGCAGGCATGAGAGAGGTAGAAAGGTGAAATCCCTGACAAGAGAGTAAATTAGTGTTAATTTTGGTGAAGGGAAAGATGACACACAATAAGGGGGACTTCAGAACAACCTGATGAAGGCAAAGTCATAGAAGGTTCTTAGGCACACCTAAACACCTTCAGAGACTAAGCTACTGGGGCTGCAGGCTAGGGACCACAGTCACAGCCAGCATCCAGGCCAACCAGCACAACATACATTACAAAGAAAACGTTCTACATCCTACTTTGGTCAACAGCATCTGAGGTCTTAAAAGATTCCAAACAGCAATCTAAGATGCATCTATTGGTTCCAGTATGTTCTTAGCAAAGGAGAGTGAAGAAAACTAAAAACACAAGAAAAATATTAATCCACGTGAACCGCAGCCTCCACCAGTCCGAGCCCAGTCTTCCTTATTCATCGCCCAGACTTCTCTTGCATGTGAGGCTATTGAAAACCCTATGGTTTGGGTCAGGCACATTTAGTTCTCACACTGACATTTTTGCCTTTTAACACTTTAGGAGGTCTTTTACAGCAGCTTTTCCTAATGCAATCCATTGTTTGATTTCTCTGCTGCTGCTTCCATGGATGTTGACCGTGGATCCAAGTAAAATGAAATCCTTGACAACTTCAATCTTTTCTATGTTTGTATCATCACAATATCACTTATCTTTCTAGTGGTGAGGAATTTTTTTCTTTATGTTGAAGTGTAATTCATACCGAAGGCTGGAGTATTTGGTCTTCATTGGCTTCAAGTCCTCTTCACTTAACAGCAAGCAAAGTGGTGTCATTTACAATTGTAAGCTGTTAATAAGTCTTCCTCCCATCCTGATTTCCTGTTCTTCTTCATAATGTCCACCATCTCTGATTATCTGCTCAGCACGCAGACGAGTACGTATGATGAAAGGGTACGGCCCTGTCCTCACTTTAAACCACGCAGTATCCATTTGTTCCTTTCAAACAACTACCTCTTGTTCTATGCACAGGTTCCTCATGAAAACAGTTAAGTGTTTTGTTATTCATCACTTGTTACAATCCATCCTGCTGAATGCTTTTGCATAGTCAATAAAATACAGATAAACATCTGTGTGAAGTCTCTGCTTTCAGCCAGGATCTATTTAACATGTGCAGTGCCATCTCTGGATCTACGCTGTCTTTGGAATCAGACATGAATTTCTGGCCATTCCTTGTCAGTGAACTGCTGTAGTCTCTTATAGATTTTATTTTGTTATTGTTGTTGAGAATATACACAAAAAATATACATCAATTCAATATACTGCTTTTGCATGTTTAATTTAGTGATATGGATTACTTTCTTTGAGTTGTACAGCCATCCTCTTCATTCTCTAAATTGTTCCACCCTCATTAATGTAAACTTACTGCCTCTTAAGTTTCCTGTCCAATCTTGAGTTGCTGATGTCAGTTTGGTCCCACATAGATAGTTCTTAAAAGAGCTCAAGTGAGATGTTTTCCAATAGTTAATCTAAAGTATTTTTGTATTTTAAGATGACTTCAGGGACTATTACTGGTTTAAAGCTTAAAGATTATCTCAGGGCAAAATTTCAGGAGTTCATTCACTCACCATCACTCCAGAAAGTCTAAAATCTACAAGAATGTCCTACATTTCCCCCCTTTTGATCAAGAGTCTTCTCTGGAATCTTAGACGAAAATATTCAGTTACGGTAGCCAAGCACTATGCAACTCTGGTCTCATGGTACAGGAGGCATTTTGTTCACTGAAGCAATCAGCCACACATTCCATATCCACTTCCTCTGTTGCTCCAGGTGAATGGGGACCAACTGTTATGCCTTCGATGGCTGCTTGCAAGATTATAAGACTCCAGGCACTATATAACGAACTAGGATGTAGAACAGAAGCACTAAACATGTTGTTAGGCCAATTAACTTGCACATCCCATGAAACCATAACTCTAAACCTACAAACCAAGGAACCAAATCCCATGAGGTATTTGGTTATACGTAAGCAACCTTAGGAGTTACTCTTTTCTTTCTTTTGTTCATTTTTTATTACTGTAAATGTATCTGCCACACAACTTTGCCAAGTCAACTTTTTATAGGTGTGCCACTTATTGACAACAATAACAATAATTAGGTGTGCAACCTTGCTCGTAATCAATGCTATTTTCCCTCCACCATTAATCCCCTTTTTCCTCCTTCCCTCCTAGTAACCACTAACAAGTTTTGATCGGCTGGCTTGGCTTCCGTTCATTTTTATTTTCTTGTCTTTTTACATAAGTGAGCATTACTATCATTTTTGCTTTTACTATTGTTTAGTATTATTATCATCTTTTGCTTTTTAAATAATTAGAAAACCAAACAAACATTTTTGCAGAGTCAATTCCAACTCATAGCAACCATACAGGACAGAGTAGAACTGCCCTGTAGGGTTTCCAAGGAACGCCCAGTGGATTCAAACTGCAGATCTTTTGTTTAGTAGCCTTAGCACTCACCCATTCCACCAGAGTTGTTGTGTTGGCATTGTTGTTAGGTGCTGCCAAGGCAATTCTGACTCACAGCAACCCTAAAGGTCAAAGTAGAACTGCTCCATAGACTTTCCAAGTTGGATTTGAACTGCTGACCTCGTGGTTAACAGCTGTAGCACTTCACCATTGCGACACCAGGATTTCCCAGGGTTGTTTTAAACAGTTATACTTAAATAATAAGAAAAAGCCTTATATAGTTACATATTTAATCAGTTTATAGTGATTTTTATTCCTTAGTACAGATTTGTATTACTGTTTGATATCATTATTTTCCTACTTAAAGGAATTCCTTCGACATATTTTGCAGTAAGAGTCTGTTGGTGAGAAATTCTTTTAGCTTTCATATTTTTGAAGACTTCTTATTTTACCTTCAGGTTTTTTTTTTTTTAAACTTTTATTCTCTCATGAGTATATAGTGGTGTTTTCCAGAGACTGTTGCTATTAGCTGTTGTTGATTCTGATTCATGGTGACCCCATGGGTGCAGTATAGAACTGATGCAGAGCTTCTCCTTCATAATTAAAAGACATTTTCATTGGATACAGAAATTTAGATTCCCAGGGTTCCTCCCCACCCCACCCCCACCCCACCCCCACCCCACCCCCACCCCACCCCACCCCTGGTTTAGAAATGTTACTTCATTATCATTATTGTTATTTTGTTTATACATTGTCCAAAGAGCCATATCGTTCTTAGCTTTGTTGCTCTGGGTAACATGTCTTTTTCCTTCATCTAAGATTTCCTTGCTTTTAAGATTTCTCTTTATTGCTAGTTTTGAGTAATGGCATATGATGTGCCTTGGTGCCGTTTTGCATTTCTTCCTCTTGGGGCTCGTTGAGCCTCTTAGGTTGTTCTGTCCCTGTATCTTCCTTGTGTCAGCTCTTGGGATCTTGGGATCCAGTATCTCTTCCGTGAAGCATAGTCGCTGTTACCAGGTGGATGCAGGGCAAGTGGACATCTGAGTGCTAAGAGCACTTAAATACAAGTGTGTTCTCTCCAACATCCTGCCTCAAGTTAGGTAACAGAAAAAGTTACCTGTAAGAATGAAGTCTCCTCTTACCCTTTGGAATAGCTCCTCCTCTTTCTAGTACCTACTACATAGTCTTGCTGTTTTTATGTAATGAAATGTTGCTTATATATCTGCTAACCAAAAGGTCGGCAGTTCCAATCCACAAGGTGCTCCTTGGAAACTCTGTGGGGCAGTTCTGCTCTGACCTCTAGGGTCTCTCTTTGTCTGACTCAACTCGACAGCAGTGGGTTTTTTTTCAGTACTTAATATATCAAACCTTTTGAATTCTATTAATAATTATGTGTAAAATCTGCTCCTTTTTATGTCATTCTATTTGCATATTAATAAACATCCTTTATTCTAATGTAAATTATTGGGGGAAAATGTTGAATGTGAAGTGCCAAGTTAAAAAACAACTTTCAATGAAACTTCAAGTTGACAGAAGCTGTTCACAACTATCCTTGGGGATATTTTTTCAATTTGCTGTTGTGGGTAAATTTTACATATCAGTCTGCATTTTTCCATTACATCCATAATTAGGAAAAATGGTCAAATATCTTAATGGACTGCCATGGCACTAATTTGCATAGTGCAGTTTTACTATACTTCATGAACTGTGCAGTTAGAAAAAAAACTATAAAGATATCTAAATTAAAGACTTTTTTTTAACAATATGAATGCTTCTCAGTGGTCTAGTAGGTAAGTTTTCTGTTTTGCTCTTCTATTTAGGTCAAAACTAAGTACAATATTTGAAATCCGAAAATTTGAGTCATTGAAACTCTTTAGAATCTGAAGCAAAAAAAATGAAAATGATTGAGGAAAGACACATTCAAAAAATGAATAATGGATTATATGGGATTATATGACAAATAAGACCAAATTTATCCCAAGAGTCTGTGAATCTAGATATTGTCCATTCCAATAACGATCAAAAACATATAAATGAAACAGCTTCCTCTGTCTCTGCTCATCTCCTCTAACTGAAAGGGAGGTCAAATTCACAATAAACTGCTCCAGGTCAGACCATGCTTTTATTATCAACCTCTTGTTTTCTGCAGCTCCTGTGATTGTACTGGCAATGACCTCAAAAGATAGGATACAGAATCAGATTGAATTTCTCACAGAATGAAGGTCATGAAATATTTATTTCCAATTAGGAAAAGAAAGTGTGGGATGATTCTTTGATTGGTCTTATTAGAAACCCAGTCATTTAGTTTGTCCGCTGAGCTTAAAGACGGCTGATCCAAAGGACACCAGCTATTTTCCCCTCTGTCTTTAATTTAGAAGGTCTTCCATCATAATTTGTGTTCAGGATGATTTCACTATTTTAATTAATAGCATTATTATCTGAATTGTCTGTATAACATTTAGAGCAAAGCAGCTGGACTGAGGTAAAGCCTTTATTAAAATGTGAGAGGTTGGTTTATAATTATATATTGTAAGAATCTCACTTAGACAATCACTTCTCAAAGCCATTTTCATCAAAACCCATTGGGTGAAAGCAGCTTTTCCTGAAAGCAAAATAAACAAGAAGATACACAAGCACTCTCTAAACCCTGAAAATATGACAACATTCAAAAGCAGAATAGTAGCTTGATTAAAATGCAATCATGAACATGCTTTTATCAGAATTTCTTAAAAAATGTAAAATACTGCTTGATTGCTTAATATTTCAGAATTCATGCAGTGTTGTAGATACTTGGCAGCACATCCTCTATCATTATTTCTGTTGTCCCTGAAAAATTATAATGTACATTTTCTGGTTCACTGCCTTCTTTAGTGTTTACCTCTCCTCCTGCCACAGTCGTTTACTCAAATGCTCCAGTGTTGCTTCAGATCAGAGAAATTATAATTCATAACATTTACACATAAAGCTTAGTATTGTGAAGCTTTTATAATAATCAAGTAGTATGAAACAAGAACTAAAGCAAAACAGAATGAGGAGAATTCTCTACTGATTTTGCCATGTTGTGAATTATCAAACACTAGAATTCCTTCATAAGAATGATGTATCTTCTTCTGTGAGCATTTATTATTTTGTCTGTTGAAGAAAATATCATTCTGCTTTGGGAAAACTGTTTCTCTCTGACTTTAGCCATATGTATTGGTGCTAAATTAATAAACTAAGTTTCTACCTTAAGACACTGGAAAAGAAGAGCAAACTTAACTTTAAACGTACAGCCAGCCAAGTGCTGTTGAGTTGGAATAAAATTAATAACAAATTCAAGTATTAACCGAGAAACAGAGAACATGAATATAATAAAGAAAATCAACAAAACCAGAAATTGATACTTTGCAAAGATCAACAAAATTATCATACCATGTGGTTTCTTGAATATCACATCAAAAGCACAAGCAATAAAATAGAAAAATAGATAAACTAGACTTTATCAAAATACATATTTCAAAGGATATTATCAAGAAGTAAGAAGGTAACCTCACTAATGGAAAAAATAATAGAAAAATCATCTGTCTAATAAAGGCCTACTATTTAGCATGTAAGAGCTCTGGTGGCACTGTCATGAAGTGCTCACTACTAAGTATAAGGTTGGGTGCTGGAACCCACTGGCCACTCTGCAGGAATAAGACCTGACAGTCTGTTTCCATAAATATAGACAGACTTGGAAACCAATTGGGGCAGTCTTACTCTGTCCTATAAGGCCAATATGAGTCAAAGTCTACTTGGTGGCAATGGATTTTGTTTAGTTTCAGTATCTAGAGTATAAACTTGTTGCTGTTGAGTTGATTCTGGCTCCTGGAAACTCCACCTGTGTCAGAGCAGAACTGTACTCTCTATAGGGTTTTCAATGGCTGTGACTTTATAAAAAATAGACTGCCAGACCTTCCTTCACAGTGTCCCTGGGAGTTTTGAACCATCAACCTTTCAGGTAGCAGCTGAGTGTAAGCCATCTGCATCAGTCAGGGTTACAGGAAGACTTACTAACTACCTACCACGTGTAGGTTACACAACTTAACTTGCTAACAATGAAGATAATTTGAAGCATTTGCTAATAAAGGTCAAAGACTACAACCTCAATATGTATTACGTTGTGAAAATTAAAAAACAAAACAAAACTTCACAAATAGACTGAAAAGCATGAAAACCAGAAAAAAAATGAAGTCAAGAATTCTACTCTATTTGCATCAACAGTCAACTTCCATGGAAGTAGCAGTCATGAAATCAAAAGGTGTATTTACATTGAGCCAATATGTTGTAAAAGTCCATTTTAAAGTCCTAAAATGTAACAATGTCACTTTGACAACTAAAGTGCCCCAGACGCAATCCATTGCTCACTTTGGACTTGACATCTGGAAAGACCCATAGCTAGAGAAAGGCATAATGTTTGATAAGGTGGAGGCTCGCTGAACTCAGGGAAATAAATGCTCAGTGAGATCGTCGGACAAGATGATCTCAACATGGGCTCAAACCAAAGATCAGAGAGGTGGCTCAGGACTAGGCAATGTTTCATTCTGTTGTACGTAAGGTTGCCATTTTCCATGAATCAGAACCAAAGTGACAGAAACTAACAAAAGTCCAGAGTATGTAAGAACCTCTTAAAACTTAACTATAGAAAACCAGATTAAAAAAATATGAAAGATTTGAGTATGCACTTTTTAAAATAAAATATGGAAATAACCAATAAGTACACCCAAAGATACTCAACATAATTAGTCATTAGGGAAATGCAAATCATAACCATAATGAGATATCACTCACACTAGAATAACTATAATCCAAAAGACTAACAATGACAAATGTTGGAGAGGATATATAGAAATTAGAACTCTAAATATTCCTGGTGGGAGTATAAATTGGTGCAGTCTTTTTAAAAACAGCTTTGAGAGTTCACAAAAATAGTGTAACCATATGACCCAGGAATTTCATCCTAGGTATATACGAAAAAGAACTGAAAACATATGTCCACATAAACATCTGTACATAAATAGTAAGAGCAGCACTAATCATAATAGCCCTAAAATGGAAACTACAAAAACATCCACTAACTGGTGTATTGTTATACAAAGTGTGGTATGGCCATACAATGGAACACTATGTAGTCATAAAAACAAATGAAATATTTGTGCATCCTTCAACATAGAAAAACACTGAAAACATGTTAAGGCTAAGTTTAAAAAATCCAGACACAAAAGGTCACATGTTATATGATTCCATTTTATATGAAAAATCCTGAAAAGAAAAGTTTAGAGAAAAAGGAAGTAGGTTTCCAGGAGCTGAGGAGAAAAGAGAATGCAAAATAACTCTTAAATTGTACAGAGTTTCTTTGGAGGTAAAAAAATAATCTGAAATGAGACAGTGATGACTGTTGCACAACTTCATAAACACACTAAAACACACACACACCGAATTATATGCTTTAAAAGAATAACTTTTATAGTATGTGAATTATATCACAATTAAAAGAAACGAAATATGTTCTTATATATAAGAGGTCAATGTTACAACAGGTCAAAGTCATGGTGAAAGGCTCTCTGCATCGTCTACTACATGATGTTGACTGCTGATATCAGGGGAAAGCCAGCGTCTCTGGAGCCACACAAAGACTCAACACAATGAGAAAAAATTGTGGGAACGACTGTGACATGAGTACTAGAGAGAGGACAAACAAAAGTCGACTACAGCCTGAGGGATCAAAAGGACATAGAAGACATAGAGTTAGAAACAGAGAAAGAGATGCAGACAGAAAACCTGAGATTGAGGCTGGGTTCACATTTTGCATTCTTCTCAGTAATTTAGTTTTCAGAGTCAATAAAGTGGAGTTTTGGCTACTTAAACCATTAGATTGAGTTTCTGTCATTTGCTAGCAAACAGCTGGAATAATACTTGTATTTGAAGAAAAATGCTACTCAAAGTGGCTTAAACTATTTTAGCTCTAAAAGTAGGCTGCATATTGCGTGGTGATGAGTGAAAGTGAAGATATGATGGTCTTGTATTTCAATAGCATTGGCCTGAAAGTTGTTAATGTATAATTTAAGCTCAGGTTCCTAATACTATGATTCTGAAACTTGAGGAAAAAATCTTGATAGGATCAAAGCTAAAAATGTTCAGGAAGAAAATGATTGTGATTTATCAAGCTTGACTCTTATAAGAGCAACCAGTGCTTGACTAATCTCTATGTTTGAATGCAGTGAACTGGTTCTTACATTACTGCTACCCAGGGATTTTTTTCTAGGCTGCTGAATAAAATAGTCCAAATAGTGCTTCATTTTATCACATAAGCATGCCTGATACCTCAGTTTTCTTCAAAATGGAGAATATATTTTACAATATTATTTTATTATTTACTAAATGACTTTATTTGGCATAATTTAAAAATATTCAGGTAATTTTTCTTTTCATAAAATAGTTAAACTAGTACTGAGTTTAAAAGTACTAAGAATTTCCATTACACAGCTTCAAAAAAGCACACTCATGGGGTCATGAATATGAAAATATTATTATTATTATTTTTAATCACCTAGTCAAATGTGTTCAGAATGATCTGTGAGTCATTTACCTAGAGAATTATTCATTTATTCATATTA
Organism: Heterohyrax brucei; assembly: GCA_028571685.1. Classification (NCBI taxonomy): domain Eukaryota; kingdom Metazoa; phylum Chordata; class Mammalia; order Hyracoidea; family Procaviidae; genus Heterohyrax; species Heterohyrax brucei. The sequence continues at coordinate 56,114,432 of CM053143.1, read as the reverse complement.
TTTATTATTCTGCTACAGAAGTACAATTAATTTTAAAACTGAATTAATTTTATTCTCCTAAAATTCCAACAGCAATCCATATGTCTTAAATCATCCTAATAAATATTTTAGCAACAAATGAACAACATACAGTGAAACCTGTAAGAGCCAGAATTTGAAAGGACTGCCTCTTCTGTGTCTCGAAAGTTTTCTACATTTGACAGGATGCAGTTTTACTACTTTTCCGTTGCTCATGTTAGTGGAAAACATTTGAGTTTTCCTTCTCTGACAGGTCTTAATCACCTTACATGGTTTGCACTGCAACAGCTTCCTGTGAATTCCAATTCATGGCAATCCACGTGTGTGGAGAACTACTCCATGGGGTTCTGAGGCTGTGACCTTTCAGAGCAGATCTCCAAGCTGTCCTCCAAGGTGAGTGTCAACTACCAACAACATTTCAGCTACTGGTAGAGCATACCCCCCAGCAACTTTCTACCCCCAAACAAATAAATGACATTCAAGAAATGAGTGAATTATCCAAGTTCATAAAATAAAATGTGCATTATGCACAACTCTAAATGGTGTCTCTCATGAACAGTCATTGGCAAACATATGAATACAGAAATACATACACACACATAGATGAGCACACAACAGAGCCAGATCTGTAGCTAATAAAAACAATAATGAGTTATAGAAGTTCTATGAAACTGGAAGTGAGAAACTTCAAACAGCATCCTAGGTTCTATGGAGTGGGGAGAACAGAATTCTTGGTTGGCAGCAGGAAGATATTGACAATTACAGTCTTGACAATGTCTGATGGACTAAAAGTATCAATATATACATAGAAAATATCTATGTGTATGTAGAAAATACTGTGATTTGGGGTATATGGGTTATTTAGACACCTGCTTACTGTTATAGATAGAATTGTGTCCTCCCAAAACATGTGTCAGATTGGCGTGGCCATGATTCCCAGTATTGAGTGGTTGTCCATCATTTTGTGGTCTGATGCGATCTTCCTACGTGTTATAAATCCTACCTTTATGATGTTAATGAGGCAAGGCTAGGGGTGGTTATATTAATGATGCAGAATTCAATATACAGGATTAGGCTATATCTTAGCCAAATGCCGTCAAGTCGGATCTGACTCATGGTGGCTATATCTTAAGTAAATTTATTTTTGAAATATGAAAGACAGAAACAAACAGAGAGGAGAAGAGCCTCTTATGACCAAGAATGTAGAATAAGGAGAGGAGTGTCCTTTGGACCCAAGGGTACCTGCCCTAAGAATCTCCTAGACCAGGGGAAAATTAATGGGAAGAACCTTCCTTGAGGGAAGACAGAAGGAGAAAGCCTTCCCCTGGAACAGACAACTTGAATTGGGAACTTCTAATCTCCTGCAGATCTGCAATCAATGTCCATGGAAGCAGCAGTTAAACAAACGAAAGGGTATATGGCATCGGGCAAACATGTTGCAAAAAACCTCTTTAAAGTATCGCAAAGCAAAGAAGTCACTTTGAGGACTAAAGAGCACCTGGCCCAATCTGTAGTAATTTCAGTCTCCCCACATGCATGTGAAAGCTGGACAATGGATAAGAAAGACAGAATAAGAATTCATGCCTTTGAATTACGGTGCTTGGCAAAGAATATTGAATATACCATGAACTGCCAGAAAAAAGAACAAATCTGTCTTGGAAAAAGTACAACCAGAACGCCCCTTAGAATCAACAATGGTGACACTTTGTCTCACATCGTTTGAACATGTAATCAGGAGCGAACAGTCCCAGGAGACGGACGTCGTGCTGGCTAAAGTAGCGGGTCCATGAAAAAGAGGAAGACCTTCAACAAGAAGTATTAATGCAGTGACTGTAATAGTGTGCTCAAAGAATGGCAATGATTGTGAGTACAGGTCAGAAAGGTAGTGTTTCCTTCTGCTGTACACAGTGTTGTTATGAGTTGTAACCATCTTGACGGCATCTACCAACAACAAGCCTCTTAGAGTATAAGAGAATACATTTCTCTCGGTTAAAACCACCCATGTGTGATATTTCTGTTATAGCATCACTAGGTCTCTAAGATACTTGAGGAAGTAAAGTTGCACAGAGAATATGAGAGTAAGTGAAAAAAGATTGCTACTAGGATCGGATTCCAGTTCACACAAGCATGAGTTTACTAAAAAAAAAAAAAAAATGTATTTAAACACATTTCTGTGATCAACGGATGGCTGAAAATAAGTTAGCTCAGTAATAATCTGTCTTAGTTTTGTTAGAGTGCCTTCAAAAAAAGAGAACACTTTTTGTGCCACAGAAAAAAAAAATGAGGTCAAGACTAACATCAAATTTTTAACAAAATTCAAGAGAATATCTTCCCAAATCATTGAAGCTTTGCAACAAGTTAATTGGAAGGCTGCTGCACATAAAACAACAGTTTTGAGAGGGGACAAGTGTTTAAGAAATATTGGGATGACATCAAAGATAAGTCAAGAAAGGAAAGACTGCCCAGAAGTTTATGGTGGTGTTTTTTTTAAGATTCCAAAGGGGTATCTCAACTGATCTTCACAGGATAATCATGGGGCTTGTTATGAAGATGTTTCAGGAAAACTGAAAACTGTGTTGGTTATAAAAAGCCTGGGGAAGTTGCACTGAGGAATTTTCTTCCATGTAACAACAACAGCGAGCACCTTGAGTGTAAGAGGATCAATTTCTCTTCATGAAAGCCATTCACTTGTGGTATTTCTGTTTTAGCATCACTAGATTGATGGGACAATGCACCTGCTCATTTTTGGGGGGTTTTAAGGGCTGTTTTACAAGAATTTCACTGAGAAACTGTGTCGCATCTACTCTACAGCCCTGACTGTGATCCTTCAGGCTTCTTTTCGTTACCAAACTGAAATATTTTAAAGACACATAATTACAGTCCCTGCAGACTGGCAAAACCGCTGTTTTGATGAGGTGTAAACAGAAGAGCTCAGAATCCTTTGGGGAAAGGTTAGAAAGATGAAAACTCCTTTTTCGGAAGAGTCTGTTAGATAGTAAAAAGTAGCTTTACATTTTGATATTTTTGTCTAATAACTGTTTCTTTGATGTTGTAGCAATATATTTTGACTTAGTCATCCAGCACTATACAGAAGAAGTGTCGCAAGTGGATGACTTTAATAAAGATAAATTTATTCTCTCACAATCTTTAGGCCACAAGTTCAAAATGAGGATGACAACTCCAGGGGAAAGATTTCTTGCTCTGTCAGCTCTGGCAGAAAGTCCTTGTCATCAATCTTCTGCTGGACGAGGAGCTTCTGAGGTCAGGAATCTGGGGTCTGAAGGACGCACTATTTTCCTGGCTCTTGTTTCTTGGTACTAAAAGGTCCCCAGCACTCTCTCACTTTCTCTTCTTTAATCTCTGGTAAGAGCAAAGGTGATGCAGGTTACGCCCCAGGGAAACTTCTTGCACATTACTTCAGGGATGTGACCTGGGTGAGAGTAGCATATCCCACTCTAATCCTCTTGAACATAATCTAATCTTACATTTTTAACTACAGGGAGAGATGAGAATTTACAGCATATAGGAAAATGACCAAACCAGAATCCCACTGCCATCAAGTTGGGTCTGACTTATCGTGACCCTAAAGGTCAGAGTAGAAGTGTCACATGGAGTTTCTAAGGAGCACCTAGCAGATTTGAACTGCTGACTTTCTGGTTAGTAGATGGCACTTAACCACTACACAGCCAAGGTTTCGTACATTAATCACAAGATAGAGGACGACTATGACATACTGGGAATTGCAGCCTAACCCAGTTGGCACATATTTGAGGGGAACACGTTTCAAGCCATGGCACTTACTTTCATTCAACATATGAGTAGCAATTGCTCACTATGTGCCACACAATACTTTAATCAGATCTTGGATATTCTGTTTCTATTCAAGTGGATACTGAATCTGTAAGTATCAACTGATTGATACTGATTCCTATAAGCCAATTCTTGAGAGATTGTTGGCTGGTCTTCTGGCTGGATTAGCTTTTTTGCACATCATTTAAAATATTTCTATCTAATTGGATTTTTCTATTGCCTAGAAATAGATTTAATTTATCTGCTTTGTATATTTTACCCCTACAGCAAACCTCCTCTCCTAGGATCTCCAATAGTTAAGCTGACTGTATAACAGATTATGGCCAAGCATTGGCATTGCTCAGTGGTAGAATTCTTGTCTTCGTTGCTGTAGATCCTGTTTCAGTCCCCAGCCAATGAATCATGGAGCAGCTATCAATTGTCTCTCAGTGGTTGGTAGTTTGCATGTTGATATGATCTGCTCTATCATGGGATGTCCTGGGACTGGGCAGCATTATTTTCTGTTTTTCATGGGCTGCCAAGCGTTGTTGGTCAGTGTATGGCAGCTAACAGCAACAATGCAGAAAGAAGAAGTAGAATAGTAAGTACCTGTGTCGTAGAATGAATTGCCTTGTACAGTGGTAGGAAGAGAGTTGAGTGCTAAGTTGGTTCCTGTCCCAGCCTAACAAATGAAACATCCTCATTTTTTAGATCCAACCTGGCTGGATTCTCACTAGCTGTAGGCTGCTTTGATTTTTCAATTGCAGGTATGCTTCCTTAAGAAATGCTATGGTGGCTTTGCAGAGCAGTCCCCAATCAATTATTTTTATCCTCATTTTGTGCAACTTAGGTATAACTTGTTTGTTGTGCTGGTAGTAAACTCAAATGAAAACTTAGTGAAGCCTGCCAGAATGGACATTCTCGCTAACCTTCAAATCCAGACCAGCACTGGGTGATCTGACTCAGCTTATTTGCCCTTTGACCAAATAAGCAGGATTGGTTAAAATCTTTTTGTACTCCCCATTGTATTTGTCATAGTGAAGTTCAAATGAAATATCACAGAGTATACTAAAAATAATAAGCATACAAATCTAAACATTCTTTGAAGGAGCAAATGATAAAAACATAAGAAAGAGAGAGAGAGATGTATGTATAAAAAGTCTTCAGCTAGAGCTAACACAATGGCAACTGCACAACTACAGCAACAAATGCACGACATTTAATGACCTTGGGGTGGTCTACAAACACAGGGGTCAATATCCTCATGGTGCAAGAGGAAGACACGAATACATCTGCAATATCCCCCTGAGATAACAATTTTAATCAAATTTTTGGTAAAAAGTTAAACGTTCTAACCCATATTTGGCCTCTGAGACACTGTCTGCTGAAAATTAGGGTGAGCCTCTAAGATACTTACACTACTTTTTCCTAACTTCTTCTGTATTTTCCAATGTTTTAAAAAGTATTTCCAAAACTTACTGCAGAAAAACCGGAAAGAAAACAACCCGAATAAGAAATGATATGGGAGATGTCACAATAGATCCAACAGAAATCAAAAGTGTCGTAACAGAATACCACAAAAGACTGTACTCTAACAGGTTTGAAAACCTAGAGGAAATAGACGAAGTCCTAGATTCATATTACCTACCAAAATTATCATAAGGAGAAGTAGAACAACTTAATAAACCCATCACAAAGGAAGAAATTGAAAAAGTCATAAACTACCAACCGAAAACAGCCCTGGCCCAGATGGCTTCACCATAGAATTCTACAAAGCATTTAGGGAAGAGTTAACCCCAATACTGCTGAGACTATTTCACAGCATAGAAAGGGATGGAATGCCCACAGATTCATTCTATGAAGCTAGCATAACCCTGATACCAAAGTCAGGGAAAGATCCAACAAAAAAGGAGAACTACAGACCAACATCACTCATGAAGCTAGGTTCAAAAATCTTCAACAAATTTCTTGCCAATAGAATTCAACTACATATCAAAAAATAATTCATCATGACCAAGCTGGATTGATATCTGGGATGAAAGACTAGTGCAATGTCCAAAAAACTTAATGTGATCAACCACACAAATATCACAAAAGATAAGAATCACCTAATCTTATCAATTGATGCAGAAAAGGCATTTGACAAGGTCCAAAACCCACTGATGCTAAAAACTCTCAGCAAAATAGATACAGAAGGCAAATTCCTCAATGCAATAAGGGCCATCTATGCAAAGCCAACCACCTACATCATCCTGAATAGAGAGAGGCTGAAAGAATTTCCCTTGAGAACGGGAAGTAGATGAGGATGCCCACTCACACCAGTCTCCTATTCAACATTGTACTAGAAGTTCTGGCCAGAACATTAGACAAGATAAAGAAATAAAGGGTATTCACACTGGCAATGAAGAAGTGAAAATCCCTCTATGTGCAAATGATATGATTGCATATACACAGAATTCTAAAGAATCCATAAGTAAACTACTTGAACTAATAGAACAGTTCAGCAAAGTATCAGGATACAAGGTATACATAAGTAAATCAGTAGGATTCCTTTATACTAACAAAGAGATCATTCAAGAAGAAATCACCAAATCAATACCATTTACTACAGTCCCCAAGACAATAAATTCCTAGAAATCTAACTAGAGAAATAAGAGATCTATACAAAGAAAACTACAAGACCCTATTGCAAGAAATCAAGAAAAACTTACGTCATTGGAGAAACCTACCCTGTTCATGGATAGGAAGACTTAACATTGTGAAAATGTCTATTTTATCCAAAGTCATTTATGTATACAATGCAATCCCAATACAAATTCCAGTGACATTTTCAATGAGATGGAGAAACAAACACCTACTTTGTTTGGAAAGGGAAAAAATCCTGGATAAGCAAAGCACTACTGAAGAAGAGGAACACAATGAGGGGCCTTCCACTACCCAACTTTAGAACCCATCACACTGCCACAGTAGTCAAAACAGCCCGGTACTGGTACAAGACATATAGACCAATAGAACAGAGTTGAGACCCCAGAGGTGCCACCATCCTCTTATGAACAGTTGGTATTGTATAAAGGCCCTAAGATTGTAAACTGGGGTAAAAACAGTCTCTTTAACAAATGGTACTGGGAAAATTGGATATCCATCTGCAAAAAACTTAAACAAGACCCACATCTCACACCTTACACGAAAACCAACTCAAACTGGATAAAAGACTTAAATATCAAATCTAAAGTTTTAAAGATCATCCAAGAAAAAGGAGGAACAACAATGGAAGTTGCAATACACAATGTAGACGAACTTCAAAATCTGTCAAACAAACCACAGTCAACAGAAGAGAAAATAGATAAATGGAAACTACTAAGAATCAAACACTTCTGCTCATCCAAAGACTTTATTAATAGAATTAAAAGGCCACCTACTGAATGGGAAGAAATATATGGCAACTATATGTCAGACCAACACCTGATCTCTATAATCTATAAAGCACTACAGAATAGTAATAAGAAAAAGATAAATGATCCAATTAAGCGATTGGCAAAGGAGATGGACAGACACTTCTTTAAAGAGGAGGTCCAGGCAGCCAAATAACACACGCAGACATGCTCATGATCATTAGCTATTAAAGAAATTCAAATCAAAACTACAGTGAGATATCATCTCACCCCAACAAGGTTAGCCATAATCCAAAAAATGCAAAACAAGAAATGCTGGAGAGGCTGTGGAGAAATTGGAATTCTTCTACACCGTTGGTGGGACAAAATGGTACAACCTCTTTGGAAAGCAATCTGGTGCTTCCTTAAACAGCTGGAAATAGATACACTATCTGACCCAGTAAACTCACCTCTTGGCATATATCTTACAGAATCAAGGTCAGTCATACAAACAGATACATGCACACAAATGTTTTTGCACAATCCACAATAGCTACAAGATGGAATCAACCCAGATGACCAACAACAGACAAGTGGATAAACAAACTATAGTATATATACTCAATGGAACACTATACAATGATAAAGAACAATGATAATTTCAAGAAGCATCTCGTAGCCTAGTTTCAATTGGTTAACATTACGTTGAGTGAAATTAGTCAGTGGCACAAGAACAAATATTGTATGAGATCCCTACTATGAGGACTTAAAAACAGACTCACGTACAGAAGAAAAGACTCTTTGATGGCTGCAAGGGAGTTAAGCGAGGGGAGGGAGAGGGTTGGTTATATATTAGATAGTTGATACAAATTTGGTTGGATAAAATCAACGACAGCACACATTAGAAAGAAGATCAATTTAACTGGACTTCAACATAATCTGAAAACTCTTCCAATCTTAACCCAATGTTGCAAGGAATAGCAGGGACAGGTGTCCGGGAACCACACTCTCAGGGGACATCAAGGCCGTTTGACCTAATTAGCCTATTGCTAAGACAGACTTCTGCACCCCATATTGGTGAGTGGCGTCTGGGGTCTTAAAAGCTAGTAAGTTGCCATCTCAGGTACACCAAATGGTCCTAACTCAGCTGGAACAGGTGATCACCAAGGACAACAATGACATGGGGGAAAGAAATCCCAGAAGACAGAAAGACCCACGTGAGTGGGTGACTATATCAGCATATGACCGAAAGAACCAGATGGTTCCTGGCCAACACTAATGTCAGCTGTGATGGGGTTCATGATGTTCAGTCCCAATGACAACACAAGATAAAATAGGGGTACACCTTAAGATCTCCACTAAAAGAGCACAATTGATGGCCAAAGGTCTGGAGGTTACCCTGGGACCATGACTCCTGGACCTGATGCTGCCCCTGGTCATAAATCATTACAGAGGTCAATTCTTTGGACACAAGTGGATTGGACTCGGGAACACAGAGTGACCATATCGTGTATGCGCTTTATGGTTCTAGGCATCTATAGGATATGATCCTACTGGCCTCTTAGTAGAGGTGAGTGGAGAGGGTGGGTAGGAGGGAACAGGAGATTGGTAAGAGGATATGACATGTATAGAACAGAAAGAAGGAGTGTGCTGTCACCAGGCAAGGAGAGCAGAAAAAGCTGCAGATAGGCCGGCATGCAAATTTAAAGTGGATTGTACACTTCACTCAACCACAATTTTAAAAAAAAAAACTTATTTCTACACATTCAGAATCATATAAACATTACTAATGTTGAAACATTGGAAGTTAATCTGTGTTCCACAGGGTTTCTAAGGAGCAGCTATTGGATTCAAACTGTCAGTTTTTTGGTTAGTTAGTGAAACTCTTAACAACTCTTCCACTGGGACTCCAATCTGTCTTTAATTGGGTTTAATTTCATGACACAGGGGAAAGAGAACCCAGAGGACACAGAGACCCACACCAGTGAGTATCTACATCAACTTGTGACTGGAAGAACCAGATGGTGCCTGGCCAACACCAGTGATAGCTGCGATGGAGCTCACAAAGTTGAGTCTCACTGGCAACATGAGAATAAAAAGAGGTGCACTCTGAGATCTCACTAAAAGGCCACAACTGATGGTCCAGGGGACTTGGGGTTCCCCTGTGAGCATGGACCCTGGCCCTGATGCTGCCTTGCCCCTAAATCATAATGAAGGTCCACTCTTCAGACAGCAAGGGATTGGACTTGGTGACCCAGAGTGACCATATCTTGGGTGCAATTTATGGTTCTATGCATCCAGAGGATATCATCCTGCTGACCTCGTACTGGAGGAAAGGGAGTGAATGGAGAGAAGGGGAAAGGAGGCTGTTGGGAGGATGAGACATGTATGGAGCAGAGAGGAATAGTGTGCTGTCACCGGACAGGGAGAGCAGTGGAAGCTGCATATAGGTGGGAGTGCAAATTTATATGGGAATGTACATTTTCATTGAATCATAATAAAAAATAAATAGGTTTAATTTCCTTTTATTTTTCCCATTTTCTAACAAGAAAATGTCTTCTAACTTAAATTTCAATGTATCCTGTAAGATTTTGAGAAATCCAAGTTAAAGATTTTGTTTCTCCCTTTAAAAATTATTTTGAGTTGAGAATAATGCTCTCATTATAAATTACTACAAACTGTTTGAAAAGAGGCTGGCAGCTTATACCAAAAGGCTTAAAAAGATTTTACTCTTGAATCAGTAATCCAATTTATAGTAATTTTGTTAAAGAAATAATCAGACATGAGGGCTAAGATGGATATACTTTTTATGAAAATTTATTTGAAAAGATGAGAAGCAGGTCTAGTTTCAAAAATGAATGGTTTCAAAGGTAAAGAACTGCCATCAAGAATTTGAGCTTTCTTATCTTCTAAATTTTATTCTTCTCCTTGGTGCATGACTGATCTACAACAATATTCCTGTGTCTGTTTCTTTTTCAGAAACCCTGGTAGTGTAGTGGGTTGAGTGCTGTGTCTGCTAACCAAAGGTCACAAGTTGAAATCCTCCCGGTGCTCCTCGGAAACTCTATGGGCTTGTCTGCTCTGACCTCTAGGGTCACTGTGAGTCAGACCCAACTCAATAGCAGTGGGTTTCGTTTTGGTTTTTTATCTCTCTTTCAGTCAAGGTGGTGCAGTTACCCTACTCTGAACAATTCTGTGGCTAGAGAGCAGATATATCTTGACCAGTTTAAATTAATAAGAGTCTACCCACAGCATTAGAGTAGAAACAACTAACGGAAGTCATGAGTTGAAAGCAAAGTAAAACTGGTAGTTAAAAGGAAGTTTTTCATAAGAAGAAAAACATACAACAGAAACTAAAGATATCCCTTCTTAGTGATACAAACTTGTGGTGAACTATTAAGTAACAATTAGAAGACACATCGTAGGAAATATTTAATTACATGAGGAAGTACTTAAGAAAATAGACCAAAAAAAAAAAGACTACGAAAATAATTAGAGTGATGGCCCGAGACAAAGCTGAGTTTAACCTGTAAAAACTGAAGAGGTGTACAAGTTCAAGAGTAATGAAAAGGGAGAAACAGAGTTATAAACAAAACTGAAGAGGTAGACAGAGGCCAGAACATGAAGTATCTTATAGCTACTATTACTCATTACTGTCTTGTTCCCAAGTTCAATGGAAGACTTGGAAGTTTTAAGGAGGAAAACTGCAGAGTGTGGTTAATATTTTAAAAGTAATGGTCTGAGTAGTGTGTGAAGAATGTATCAGGGAAAGGCAAAGGAGACACGTTGCTTTGTATTGTTGAATTGGTTCCTACTCGCAGCCAATCCAAGGTACCAGGGTAGAACTGCCCCATAGGGTTGCCTAGGAAGCAGATTGCCACATCTGTCTTCTGCAGAGCATCTGGTTCGTGGAAGTAGACGTTAACAAAATTTCCCTGTGAAAACCAGTACTACTGTATCTGTTTAATTCTGCCTGTATTACCTGTATTCTGTATTGCCTCTATGCCTCCAGTTTGCACTCTGTCATGGACACACAGCTTCTGTGGGGACAGGGATCTATCCACTAAATGTCTACATCTCTTTTAGTACTTAATCGATTTGTGTATTTTATCTTTCCAGAGTAGCAGATGGAAACAGTAAAGACTTGTCACTTATGAAAACTCTTTAGTAAACTTAAACAATAAAATTTAATGATACTACCCCAAGGAAAAAAGATTTTAGAGTACTTATAAACAAACACTATCTGGTGTAAATTTTCTGAAACATGGCAATTAGGGTACAACTTTAAAGAAGCCACTGTGGGATTGATTTCAAATATATATTCTTGAGCGAAAAAAAAAGGTGGGGGAAAAGGGTAAACCTGAGTGTAGAAAAATTGGCACCGTTTGTCTTTGGATAGCATTTCAGCTAAAAGAGACTCAAGACTATGCTGACACGGCCAAATAGCATTTAATGCCACTTGCGGGCATTTAGAAAATTTCATGGAAGAAGTACTTCTCAAGTTTCCTATTTAATGACATGAGCAGTTGCCAGTGATGAGGATGTGCCAAACCTGTCTGAATTTTGAGGTTACAAAATCCAATTTACTCAAAATCATATCTTCACATATTCCCTAAAAATAGTTGCTTCTGAAACCTTATGGAAGTGTATGGCTTATACACCTATTTATAAGTGTATTTCAGAATAAAAATTATAATTTATTTTGACCTTATTTCCTTTACTGGATTCTTTAAAGGGGTTTTGGTTCCCTAGAAAGAATGTGATATGTTGGGGAAAAAATATAAAAGTGAACTTTCCAAAGTGGAATTATAGAAAACTCAGGTTTTGTGTTAAGCAGCACAAAACGAATTTAACTCATTGAACAATAGGGCAAAGTGGTTCACTTAAACTGACTACTAGGTAAATTGTTGCATTTCTAATTTAATCAATGTATGCCTAAGCTGAGTTAGTTAACTGATGTATACTCAGCTGATGAGTTATTAACGTTACAAAGTGCTGTTGGAGTTCTTATTTTCTCTTCCAATGCAACGAATAAAATCGAATACATGATTATAACCTGGGATTGAAAAGGGGAGCTTGCTGTAACATTTTGGGGATTGCAATTAATGTCACAAAACAATATGTTTATAATTTTTTAAATGAGAAATTTATTTTGATCTGTAAACTTTCATCTAAAGCACAATGAGAGAGAGAGAAAGAAAGAGGGAAGGAAAGACGAACAAAGGAAAGGAAAGGGGAGGGGAGGAGAAGGAAAGGGAGAGGAGAGGGGAGGGGAGGGGAGGGAAAGAAAAAAGAAAGGAGAAGAAAAGAAAGCAATCTCATTTAAGAGCTTCCTGCTGACTTCAAACCCACGGATTCTGAGTGCTTCCAACACAAAGTGACCCTATTGAACAGAGTAGCATTATCCTTTAGGGTTTCCAAAGAACAGCTGGTGGACTTGAACTGCCATCCTTTCGGTTAGCAGCAGAGCTGTTTACCACTAAGCCACCAGTGGCCCCAGTAGATAATAATTAGTTGCATTCCACCTCTGTGTAACATTCAACTACTTGACTCTTTTCCTTTTATGTTTTATTTACTCTCTCTTTTCCTTTCCAAGGTCTTGAGTCTCTTGTTTGTTTATGTTCTGGATTTACTTTTCTCTGTCTGTAAGTTGTGGTTGTCAGGCAATCTTCAATGGGTATCAGTCCATACTTCCTGTACTGTGTTTTGTAGGCAGGGACTGACTTAAATTGTTAAGTGACACAGTAAGTAGTCTCTGACACACTGTTTTTCTTTCCATGTTTCCTTAAGTTATCAGTCCTAGGCCTCTATCAGTCTCGTATTTTCTATTTTTTGTTACCCCTGGGATTCACCTGAGGTAATCCCACTTAACCAGATACAGGAATTTTCAGAAAACAGCTCTTCAAAGCTGACTGAGCTAAGCCCAGGCTGGCTTGGAGAAGGTTACAGAAAAGATGCTAAAGGCATTGCTCATTTCCCCTCCTTGGTATCTATTTTTTATGATGCACACAATCCGCAATCACCTTGTGTACAGAGCTGGGCTCAAATTTCCTTTAGCCCCACCCTAAAGGGGATTAAATGTTTTAACTACGTATCTTAATTTTTATCAATCAGGGTTCATTAACTCTTAATTCAAAGACTCCTTTTTAGAACACAATTTTTAAAATAATCTCTTTTAATTTCAAAAAAATACACACAGCACATGCACACATATCTCTTAATATTTTCTCTCCTAAGGTGACCTGCAGCTATAAAGTTCAATAACTAATTTTTTTTTTTCAATCCTAAACAAAGATCAGTGATGGTTAGAACCCAGGACTCTCTGGGTTCTTCCACAACTCTTTCAAAGCATGTCCACCCAGCTTCTAGCGGTTGTCACACACATCCATCCTCGTTTGCTTGGGGATCTTCTCTATCAGCTTCTGTAGATTCATCCACAATTCTGTTTTATTACTATGGCTACACTGGGGAGACTGCTACAAGGGTTGCCTTGAGTCATAGTTTAGTGTAGCATTTTAACTATCAACTTCTGAAACAGAAAGCATCATTTCAATTTTTAAGCCAAGTCTGAGTTCATTGCCATTGAGACAGTTTTGACTCATAAACCAGTCCTATAAGAAAACAGTAGAACTGCTCTATATAGTTTCCAAGGACAGGCTACTGGATTCCAATTACTAACCTTTTGGTTAGCAACCAAGCTCCTAGTCACTGTGCCACCCTTGCTCCTTTAAACCACGAGAAACATTAACATTATTTATCTATTTTTCTAAAGAGACGCTTTGCAGGTCATTTGCTCAGTGCAATGTGTTGTCTGATTTTTTTTTTAAAAAATATTTTATTGTACTTTGAGTGAAAGTTTACAATCCAAATCAATTTAACATACTAGACCCATGCACACTTACTGTTACGCAATTCTAGCTGTTCTCCCCACTCTATGACAGTGTACCCCTCCTCTTCACCCTCTACTTCCCATATCCATTCAAACAACTCCTATTCCCCTCTACCCTCTCATCGCGTCTCTGGACAGGAGCTGATGGGTCAGCCTCTTGTGTATACTTAAGCTAAGAAGTCTATTGCTCACCAGCATCACTGTACGTCTTATTAACCAAAATCCATCACAATTCAGTTGATTCCAACTCATAGGAACTCCACGAAGCAGCGTAGAACTGCCCTATAGGGTTCCAAAGAAGCTCATGGAGGATTTGAACTGCCAGTGTTTGCTCAGCAGCCATAGAACTTAACCGCTATGCCACTAGGGTTTGTATGCCTCATAGTTTAGTCCAGTTTTTGAAGAGCTGACTTCTGGACTGGTTTCATCTCTGGACTAACAGAGAGTCCAGGGGCCATATCCTCAGGGGACCCTCCAGTCTATTAGACTATCGAGTCTGGTTTTTAATACAGTTCTGGTTCTGAACACTCATTTTTCTTCCACTGTGTCAGAGACTACGTTGTATTCCCTGTCAGGGCAGTCATTGATGGTGGCCAAACACCATCCAGTTCTTCTGCTCTCAAGATGACTCCAGATCCTGTTTGAGTTGATATCCACTTGCTCTGTTTTGTGTCTTAGTCTTGGGTTATTAGCTGATATTATTGATTTTCTAACCACAGGACTCCCTTTAGTATTTCTTGTAATTTTGTTTTGGGTTTTGTAAATTCCCTGAATTTCTGTTTATCTGGAAATGTTCTAATTTTACCATCAGATTTGAGAGTCAGTTTGCTGGATATGTAATTCTTGTCTGGAGACTATTTTCCTTCATATCTTTGTGTGTGTCACCCCATTAGCTGTCTTGTCCGGATGGATTTTGCTGAGCAGTGAGAATATAGTCTTATTCATCCTCATTTGTGGGTTATTTTTCATTCATCCCTAGACACTTTTAAAAGTACCTCTTTAGTGTTGTGACAAGTTTGATTATAATATGCTGTGGTGTCTTCCTTCTGTAATTTACCTTATGTGGAGTTCGATGACCATCTTGGATAGCTATCTAGATATCTTCTCTTTCATAATATCAGGGAAGTTTTTTTTTTTTTGGACAACAGAGCTCTGAAAATTCTCTGTATTTCCTGTTATACCCTTCTTCCACCCTCTGTCCTGTTCTGGTACTCCAGTCACTCACAGATTATTCTTCTTGATAGAGTCTCACACAATTTTCAGTGTTTCTTGATTTTTTTCAATTCTTTCATCTGATTTTTCCTTAAATACCTTGATGTCACATGCTTTATCTTCAGTCTCACTAATTCAGCCTTTCGTTGCCTGAGTTCTGCTGCTTTGACTTTCTACTGAGTTGTATAATTTTGCAACTTTATTATTAATTTTATGAATTTCTAATTCTTGTTGCTATATGCTTCTTGCAGCTTTTTCAGTTTATTGCTACGCTGTGCTGCATTTTGCCTCATCTCCCTAATCTCTAGAAGAGTTTTACATTTTAATCTTTTGCACTCTACCTCTGATAATTTCAGGAAGTTCTCTTCCTCTGGAAAGCTTGATTATTTGTTTTGGGAGCTTTCTGAAAACATCATAGTCTGTCTCTTTAAGTGATTTGAAATCGACTGTCTCTGAGACATTAGTAAATTGTATTTACTTATTTTATATTTGCCTAGGGTCGCCATGAGTCGGATCCGACTCGATGGCACTTGGCTTGGCTTATTATGTTCTAGCTTCTTGTTTCATTTTATTTTGAAATGTCCAAATAGGCTGATCTGTAGTTTGGTTATTGTTGCCTTTGAAGCTCTAATGGCCTGTTACAAGGTGGTTGAAGCTGTTGCTAGGCATGTGAATCCAAGAATCCATTCACTTTTCTTACATGAACTCAGCTCTGGTGTGCAGGTAGCCAGTCACCAAGTGTTGGTGCAGGTTCTCATCTCCCGTCCTAGATGGGGAGGGATGATTGCGGTAGGCATAGCTATCTGGCTGCAACTGCTAAGGCAAACAGGGGACTAATAGTTATCCTTGAATGCCTATGAGTATGACCCATCCCCTTATGCCTGAATCTATGTGAAGGAACAGTTTCTGCCCTGAATTTCCAACTCAGGGGAGTTGGGAGTTTTTTGGTTTTGTTTTCTTTTTTCTCCCCTTGTTCCTGCAATTTATTTGTTTCCTCTCCGAGTCTTGCAGAATGGCTCAGGGTGGGCTTAAGGAATACTATTTTTGGCTCTGTTAATGGCATCAGATGCCAGACCTGGGTGCAGTGCAGAGAAGGAAATGTAGAGTGGGCGGTTTACTCCAAACGAAATACTTAGATTCTTGTGCAGTGGGTTGCATGCAAAGATGTAGCTTTTAACAATCTAAAAAGTGTTTTTTCACTGGTTCTGGAAGCACAAGTGGGTTCTCTTGTTAGTTTCTTCTGCTGAGGCTGAGACCCTTCAGCTGCCACCACTCCACTCACCATGCTGGCCCACCCCGTTCCCACAAGTTGGGTCTGTTGAATCTTTTATACTTCTGGAACCACTCTCCCTTCGCTGTTGTTCAGTCCAATTTTTCAGCTTTTGCTTGGATGTTCAGGGTTCCTAGGATGTCATGTGTAGTGGATTTATTTATTCTTTGGGGTCTCTGTTGTTCAAGGGGTCATGAGAAGTGTCTATCTATTCTACTGTCTTAGCCCTGCCTCACATTAATTGTTTTTTTTGTTTTTTAAATTTAGTATACACAGGAATTTTAGGGCAGGCAAAGCTTATCCGTAGCTCTTTAAATCACATCATGTCTGTAGAGGGCCAATCAGTTTTTCCTAAGCCAGAAATGCATGCTGTAAATTACTAACATTGGCATAAAAGTTCTAGGTATGTTAATTACTATTTTAAAGTTTTCTGGAAGCTTAGGAAAGGGTAATACAGCAAATGACGAACAAGCATATACCTGAAATATGAAAATGGTATACCTCTGTGATGTATGATACAATAATGGATATTTATCAGCTTTTAAAATTAAGTAAGTTGATTACCTTCTCCAAGCTTCAGTAGCATGAACTATTAAGGGCTCAGCTGCCAACACAGGGTGGTAATTTGAAACTACCCAGCAGCTCTGTGGAGGAAAGACCTAGCAATCTTCATCAGTAAAGATTATGCCTCAGGAAATCCCATGGGACAGTTCTACTCTGTCTCATGGGTCACTGTGAGTTGAACATGATTTGACAGCATGCCTCAGTAACAACAACAAGAAAGGGGATAACATTAAAAACCAAAACCGTTGCTGACAAGTCGACTCATAGTGACCCTATAAGACAGATTAGAACTGCCCTATAGGGTTTTTCTAAGGCTGTAAATCTTTATGGAAGCAGACTGACACATCTTTCTCCCAAGGAGCAGGCTGGTGGGTTTGATCCTCCAACTTTCTGGTCATCAGCCAAGCACTTTCACCACTGTACCACTGGGACCCCTTCAGCGGACAATAGCTTTGAAGATTAAAAGAATTTATGTCAAAGACTTAACAATGTTGACTGTTGTGTTGCTAAGTGCTATTGAACTGGTTCTGACTCATGATGACCCCTTTGTTATAGACTAGAACTACTCCATAGCATTCTCCTGGCTGCAATCTTAATGGAAGGAGGTGGCCAGACCTCTTTCTTCCAGGCCTTATCAACTACTGGATGAGTTTGAACCACCAGCCCGTAAGTTAATAGTCAAGGAAAACAATTTGAGTCACCTAGGAATGATAACATTGTGACCACCCTTCAGTGCAATGACTTCAAAATTAGCTATTTTTATTTAGAAAATAAGTTTTAGGTACCTGGTACACACACAGAGCACAGAGCTAGCCTTTCTAGAAAACAGAAAAAGACATGAAGCCCTACTTCTCTTCACATATTGCGCTGATACTATGGGAAGAGACAGAATGTAGAAAAATTCCTCAAATAGAATGCAACACGAATGGTACCAGAAGGAGCTGTGTGTGTGCGGGCTTAGAGAAGGTAATATTTCATGGGATTCTTGGAAGGTTCACAATGGAGTTAATTTCGTATTTGAACCTTAAAGGAGAAAGAAACATAAAGTAGTTTACCTGAATGATATCAATTACAAGTGGCAAGTCAATAAATATGTCAAAATGGTAGGAGTCAGCAAACTGATTGGTTCAGGGCAGCCCATGTGCTCTCTTTATTATCTGTAGAATACGACTTAGACTGGTCAGAAAGGGAAAGACTGAAGGAAAACAGAACTGATGGATCATATTATATAGATACAATGCATTTTTAAAGAGTTCCACTAGTTTTGACAGAATTAATAGAAATGAAGCTACCACATTAAAACAATTTCTTACAGAAAACAACTTGCCATAAAAAATAGCATACCAGGGCACTTGGCTTGGCTTGGCAGGTACATTAGTAAATTAGGCTGTTAATAAATTAAATGACAATAATTAAAATTAGTGAATATGCATTTACCTGTAAACTTTTATTTGTTGCATGTAGGAATCAAATTTTTTGCATGTCATAGTGGGGTTGGTTTTAGATTTTTGCAACAGATCTATTTCTAGACTGTCTTCTGTGTCTAGAGGAGATAAGGCACAGTGCATAAACATATCTATGCCTGTCAGGGGACTTCTTTTCAGGATTCATACATAACTTAGGCTGGATTTAAAATGCCTTTGATTATGTATATTAATTTCCTAATTGCAGTATTTGTACAGATCATTACTTTTATTCTATACTGGGTGTTTTTCCCAAACCATTTGCTAAGAAGCAGCCCTACTTCTGAATCTCTGACAGTCCTGCTCTGGTTTACGCTTCTCTTCTAACCATTCTTAAGTTCAGATGATTTGAATACCACATGTGGGGAAAATTTTTATAAGTGAAAAATGATCTGCCCTTAAATAGACTGAACAGCATGGACAAGGTCTGGAGAGGAAGAGGGTTGGACTTGGCTCACAGAATAGAGGTGGGGCCCTGGGAGGCTGTCTCCACTGGTAGCCACCCACTGATTCTGGAATGTTCCCGTGTATATTTGATGCTCACTCTTGGTCAATGCAGCCAACATATTTGTGCATATGAAATCAATAGGTGAAAACCGACACTCAAAAAGACTATCCTGAACCAGTTACCACATTTCACTTTAAGGACAGAGGAAATGCTGCAGCCTAGGATAACACTATTGTCCCAGCTGCATTCGGGCTGCATAAAGAGCCAGAATATCTAAGTGGATCCACAGCTCTCTTCTTTCCAGATTTGGGATCTTGCTCAAATTATTTAAACTTTTCATATCTCAATATCCTTGTATTATAATGTAAATGATAGTATCATCAAAATCATGGAACCAAACCAAATAGAGCGATTGCAAATATTAAATGAAGTAATATGTGTAGAGTTCTTATGGTTCCTAAGACAACCCACACAGAGGCTTTGGCAATGGGCTCCCGCTAAGTCAAGGTCATGATGATGGAGCAGAAGCAGACCACCTCTAGTTCTGTTGTGTGGGGTCGCCGTGAGTCAGAGCCAAGTCAGCAAAAACTACCAACAGCATTATCAAAATTAATTGTTAAATACAAATATTATTTTAATGACTTTGTACTGGGAAGATAGAACAAAAGAGAAAACTGGAGTACGAATTAGAAAGATTATTGCAGACGATGTCATACACCAGGAATTCACTGCAGAAGATGTCTCACTTTCATTCTTTCTGTTCTCATGACAAAAATTATACAAAATTTGTTGCAGACAGTTAAATATATAATGCTGTTTGAGAAGTCTTTTCAGACTAAGATCTAGTGAATTAAGAGGCTCTTTAGCAAAAAGA
The DNA here is from genome assembly GCA_028571685.1 of Heterohyrax brucei. Lineage (NCBI taxonomy): Eukaryota > Metazoa > Chordata > Mammalia > Hyracoidea > Procaviidae > Heterohyrax > Heterohyrax brucei. The sequence goes on along the minus strand of CM053143.1, from coordinate 56,094,534 downwards.
TGCAGAGATGAAGCCCCTAATGTTCTCTCTGTGAAAATCACTGTCTTTCAATAAATATCTGAATTTACATGGATGCATAACTAATTGAATATTATTTATGCAATTGAACTATTTAAAAAATGTTTGATTTGCTCTGTAGCCTGGATTTTCACCATTGGGCCAATAAGCTTCCACAGCATCCCTGCTGTTATTAAAATCCATGGATGCTCAAATCCATTATATAAAATAGCATACTCCATACCATCAAGTCCATTCCAACTCATAGCAACCCTACAGGACAGAGCAGATCTGCTCCACAGAGTTTCCAAGGAGTGCCTGGCAGATTTGAACTGCTGACCTTCTGGTTAGCAGGGGGACTACTTAACCCACCACCAGAATTTCCATGTAAAATGGTATAGTTATTCCATGTAATCTATGCACATCCTCCCATATACTTTAAATCATCTCTAGTTTACTCATAATGCCTACTACAATGTAAATGCCATGTAAATAGTTGTAAAGTGTTATGTGATAGAGCTTTATGCTCCCTCTTAGCCTTTGAGGAATTGCTTTGACTACTTAATTGCTATTAGGGATGATATTCTCACAGAAATAGATTATGCAAAGCAAAAGCAGGGGAGGAACAAGATGCAAGCGGAATGAACAATTTTCAAACAAGTGTTGGAGAGACACTGAGGAGCTGTGAAATGGTGGGAGACTACAGCAGGACAGGCTTACACATGACTGCATTCATGTGCAGTCAGTGTGGTGCGAGGCACTTAGCAAATTCAAGTTCTGCTTTTTAGACCTTTATTCCCCTCCCCTCCCCCATTATTTTCAATCTGCAGTTGGTACAGTCTGCAGATGCAGAAACTGCAAATATAGCTGGCCAATGGTGTCTGCAAATAGTTACCGTTTACTAAAGGCCTTCGACTTCTTGATGCATTTCCTCCAAGTAACAATGTGCTCAGAATGAGAGTGTTAATGCAATCATCATCTGCATCTGAGAATCCAAATTGAAAATTAGGAGAGACAGTATGTTGAAAGTACATTAACCAGGTACATCTCGCCATCTCACTCATTATTGTTCACCAGACATCTCAGGAAGAGACAAAAAAAACTGTGGCAAGAGAGCAGGTCAACTGAAACACAGAGAACTCATACACAGAGGAAGTGCTCTATTTCCTTTGTTCTTTATATGCTCTATAAATATTTCATGTATTTGTTAAAGCTGTGTTATTGCTGGAAGCCAGCCTTCTCTCTTGTTTAATTCTTCCCTCATCCTTGAAGGCTAAAAATGTTTGAAATATTGAGTCTGCATTCCATGTGCGTGTTTTGCTAATAGACAACATATGAAAATTAGGGATGAAAATTTCTTAAAACGAAGAAAGGGAAATATTTAAGATGACTTGGGGTGAGGGGGAGTCTTGCAGTACGCCACAGTGAACTTGGAGCAATAGCGTTTATCAAGCTTGTGTGAACTGAAAATATGAATGATTTAAATAGGAATGAGGGTCAGCTTTTCCTTATCACAGATGCTGTGTGTCTTCCTTGGGTCATGTGGCAGGAAAGCCATGGGCTGAGAATCTCCATTAGAAAGCAGCTTGCAAGTTGTATTTATCTCAGTGCTGAAAGGCCACATTTCCTGTTTAGAAAGTGTGCATCTTTGAGACCAAGGGACTTCAGTTATAAAAATCAACAATACAGCTCCCTCCACTAATATTTTAAACCCAGGATCTGGAATAATGAAATGATTCCATAAACTGAAAGCAAACATGGAATTCTCTTCTTTTAGGAATCCAGATGACAATGTTGTTCCAATCTTGTCTGGGTTGTGAAATGAACAGAAACACTTGGAAATATTGCATTTGGCCTTAGTTAGGCATATGTGTTCGTTTCTCCTTTCCTCGCACTTAAAAACGTCACTAAACCACCCAACTGATTGTTGTTGAGTCATTTCCAGCTCATAACAACCTTACAGGACACAGTAGAACTTCCCCATGTGATTTCCAAAGCTGTAATCTTTACAGAAGCCAAATGACACTTTTTGGTCCCAGAAACTGGCTGGTGAGTTTGAACCACCAGTCTCTCAGTTGGTAGCTGGGTGATTAACCACTGTGCCACCGAGGCTCCTAGTAACATCACAGGGAGTCTAAAATGGAACACTAATAAGTTGATAGGGTACAATTTAGTTTACCATGGGGGTAAGTCAGCAAAGTACAAACATGGATATGAAAACCAAACCATACAAATAAAACAGCGCCAACACTGATGACAAACTACGTACTAGATCGTGTCTTATGTAGGAAATACCTGTTCTGGTTACGTGCTGAAACAGTGAGCTGTGTCACGGCAGAACTGCTCTGTAGGGATTTCTATGGCTGATTCTTTGGAAGCTGATTCCAGTCTTTCTACTGAGGCACTGCTGGGTAGATTCAAACTATCTGTGTGACCCAGGCATGGTTACCATCTAATGCCCAGTCCTGTAAACTGGAACGACTTTGTGAATGAAAGGATATGTTAACAATATTTGGCTGAGAAAACAAGTAGAAACCAGGACTGGCTTTTGCAAACTGGAATGTTTAGTTCTAGTCACTCTACTTACGTGTAAAATTTATGAATTTTATAGCTTTATGGTTATATTAACGACTACAATTTAGTGAAGGCTAATAAGATCCAGATTGGCTTATATACATTATTTCTATCTTTTATGACACTCTTCCAGGTGGGACTTATAATCTCTATTTTATAGATGAGGGAACAGAGATTCAGAGCAGATCATTGCAAAAAAACTAGCACCGAACAAATCCATTGTCGTCGAGTCTTAGGCTCCTTATAGCACAGAGTAGAACTGCCTCATTTGGTTCCCAAGGAGCACCTGGTGGATTTCAACTACCTGCCTTTTGGTTAGCAGCATAGCTCTTAACCACTACACCACCAGGCTCTCCAAACCTCCAAAGGATATTTAATTATTGATAGATAAATCTGTCATTCAAGTTTGTGTCTTGAGTAGCACTTTTTTTCTTTTTTTGGTTTTGTTTTATTTCTCTTGTTTCTTCTAGCCCTTGGAAAATTTGTCATCAAACTGCTATGCAAGCTGTTTCTCAATTATTTCAGCTATGTAACATTTATCAGTCCTCAAGGGAGAACCTTAGTAACTAACACTTTTAAAACATTAGATTGAGATAGCAGAGTACACACATGACCCTACCTTTCTTTCCACTTCAAATTCTTAGAAATGCTAGAATGTCTATTTGCAAAAGAGAGTAGAACAACATTACTACTGGCAAACAAAAAAAGAATGCCATCAGCAGATTAACAATTTTGAGGAATTATGAAAACAATATAAAGTAGGTGGGATCTGATCCACAGCTGAAAATTTTCAAGAGAGGATGGCCGCAGAGCTGGAATGAATCCAGGGACACACCATCATCAGAGACACAGGATGCAAAGCAGGAGATTTCCTTTTGGCAATTGCCAGAGTGAATAATCAAGTCAGGATTATTCAGGAAGATCCATAGGCTGCCCTTCCCATCTTACGCTTTTGATGAACAGACAGCAGAGTTTTTCCTTACAGAGTAAACCAGTGAAGATGTGGGCATCTAGACAGGATGGAGGGCCGGGCTGCTACCTAGCTGGTATAGACCAGTTGTTAACAAAATATTGAAGGACCTCTCCCGCAGTTATCAGTCGGACACTGTGCCCGGCCTCCCGAATGCTCTCCACTGCCGCTGTCTCCAATGCAGCTCGGCCACAACCTTACATTTCCTCAAGATTCAGTACCCACAGAATCATAGCATGGCATTACAGGAAACCGTGGAGTCCCTGAGTGGTGCAATTAACGCATACAGCTGCTAAACAAAGGTTGGAGGTTTGAGTCTACCCAGAGGCACCTTGGAAGAAAGGCCTGGTGATCTTCCTTCTGAAAACTCAGCCATTTAAAAATGCTATGGAATCAGCTGTACTCTGAGATGCATGTGGCAGCCGTCAGTCAGAGCTAACGCAGCTTTGCTCTTTTTGTCGGTATGCAGCCCTTTATGGTTAGATACAGTTTTGTAACCTACTAGCCAACGAAATCTGTGAGGAAGTGACCTGTACTACTCCAGGATGAAAACATTTAAGAAATGTTTCACTTTCCAGAGTGTCATGGATTCAACTGCGTCCTCCCAAAATTTGTGTCAGTCTCGTTAGGCCACGATCCCCGTATTAAGTGGTTATCCTCCATTATGTGATAGATACAATTTTCCTGTGTTGTCAATTGCAATCTCTGCCTGTGATTAATGAGGCAAGATTACAATATTTTAAAGAGTCTGGGTGGGGGGAGCGGGTGTGACATCCTTACTGAGGTCGCGTCCCTGGTGCAACGTAAAGGGAGTTTCCCTGGGGTATAGGCCTGAACTCCCTTTTAATCCTACAAGAGATCAAAGGAGAAGGAAGCAAGCAGTGAGGGGAGGATCTCACAGCTCCAATAAAGCAGTGCCAGCAACAGACACCACCCTTTGACACCCTGATGCATGGATGGAGGAGCTCCTGATCCGGGGTAAGACTGGTAACAATGACCTTCCCTCACAGCCAACAGAGACAGCCTTTCCCTGGAGCCGACACCCTGCATCTGGACTCCTAGTCTACTAGACTGTGAGGGAATAAACTTCTGTTTGTGGAAGTCATGCACTTGTGGTAATTCCGCTATAGCAACATTAGATTACTAAGACACATGGTGAATCTTGACACTTAAGTTGAAGTGTCAGAAACACAATATGGTGGAGCCTCTGTGTGTGTTGGTGCTTGAGTGGCGGTGGTAAATATTTGTTGTTCATTGTCATTCATTCACATCTGGGGATTGATTATTAAGACGGCAAAACATAGCCTGAGTTAGCTTAGTAGTTAAGTAATTTGTAAATATCTCCTGGTTTCCAGAGTGGTGTAAATGGGAAAGCTCTTGACTGCTACCAGAAAAATTGGCAATTCAAACCCACCCAAGGATGCCTAGGGACATGGGCCTGGTGATCTGCTTTCTCAGAGTCACAGTCTTAACAGCCCTTTGTAGCAGCTCCCTTTGCACACATGGGGTCATCACAAGTAGTAATCAACTTGACGGCAGCTAAAAGCAAACAACAGTAACTCATAGCTAGTGACACTATGAGTTGTCACACACCCCAAGACAAGTTAAAAGGTGGTTCAGGTCCACACCTCAGCGCCACACTCTGTGTTTCTGTTGAAGTGACCATCAGAGTGGGCATTCACTAACCACTGGAAGTTCTCTAATAGAAAACTTTCCATAAAACCCACAGGTCACTCGATATCTAAGGAAAAATACCCGACACAAAAAAAGGAGTACAAAGCTGAACAAACTGGAGGATTAACATTAAACAAAGTTTAAAAGTACATTTCCAAGGTACCGTTGGAGAGCTGTGAGAGGCTACTGAAAATATAAATTAATGGGCTTGCTGTAATAAAAGATAAGTAGTGGACATAAAAACAGAATGAAAATAGCTGAGAAGAGAATTTAGAGTGTTGTAAGAACCAGCCAAGTATGTCCTAAAGAATGCAGTGCAATAACTAACAAATGAACAGCAAAAACAGATGAAAGCACAAAGGAAGGCTTAGCAGACTGGGAGGGTACTTTTGAAAGTTCCAGAATCTACCTAGGAGAGATCTTGAAGGTATGAACAAGGAAGACAGAGGAGAAGCGATGCCTAGACCGAAGCGCCTTTGATTTACAATGACCCAGTCAGAATCAGTAAGATGAATAAACAAAGAAATACTCCATTATACATTCTTAGAATATATCAAAATGATAATGATAAAATGAAAGTTTTAAGTGTGTTCAAGATACCCAAATACAAGTACACAAAAAGGAAATAAAACAAAACAAAAAAGAAACATTTTTTTTAATAAAAATTTCTGGAATATAAAGGACCATGGAGTACTGGTTCCACATTTCTAATTATAAAACTATGTATTTTGATCTTAGACGTCTTCAACTGTACCTGTTAAAGAGCAGATCTCGGCAAAAATATAACTCTCTTGGCTAAAGTTTTCACTTAATGAAAGGTATCACAATAAGCCAACCCAGAGCTGTGGTAGAAATTTCTCAACGCGATTCATATCCAAGCTCCCTCTATCAAAGGATCACAATCCTTTGGCTAATATTTCACCTTCATAAGCATCCTATGGCCATAAATGGTTGCCTATTCTTGTTTCACATCTGCATTGTGTTAGGAAGAAGAGGAAAATAACAAAGGGAAAGAAACTAGGACTCTCCTGTGAAGGCAGCCTGCCAGAATACTTTCACCTACATTTTCTGCAAACACATCTGTCTTACGCGCTTCCCTTTGTTTCACTAGAGGCTGGGAAACCTAGTTTCTAGGAGGGCACATCTTACCTTAAGTGAATCTGGGAGGATAATTTAAAAAAAAACAAAAAAAAACTGTCATCAAGATGATTTGGACTCATAGCCACCGTAGAAGGCAGAGTAGTACTGCCCTATAGAGTGTCCAAGGAGCACCTGGTGGATTGGAACTGTCTGCCTTTGGATTAGCAGACATAGCACCTAACCACTATGCACCCAGGAATTCCTTGTAGCATAATAGCAAGGAAAAATGAGAGAAGAGATACATTAGGTGGTAACAGGCAGGACCAGCCAGTGATCTTCATTAGTATGAGTTAACAATTTTGTCCTCCTCACCTTCAGTCAAGCAGGGAACACTGATCAGTCACACATTTGGAAACAAAATAAAACTGAATGAGAACTTCCCCAAGTACATACAAGTAAATTGGGATCATAGGTCTAAACATACAACTATGACGGTATCTTTAAGGGTTGCGCTAAAAAGACCCAAAACCCAGAACACTTAAATGCAAAGATTAAAATTTGACAAACTAAGCATTTAAAACTTCAGCAATAAAAGAAACAGAAAATAAAGTGGGGGATGAGGCAGTTTTGAAGGAGTGTTCTTACATTTCCTTCATGCGCTTTTATTAGTGTTTGATTTTTGAGAAAAGGAAAATGTATACTCACCTGTATTCTTTGTGTATTTACTTTACATACTAAACAACAAATACACAAGTATGTGTCTTACTAGGTGGGAACCAACACGTATCTCCACAAGTCTTCAATCTGTTGATTCTGGTTATATACTCCAACACCAGGGCAGTACAGACCTTATGCATTTGACACAGCCATCTGTCAAATATTAGATGAAATAATTATAACCCTCCTGAGTTTGCTTTTGTCCCAACCAACATTTTTAATCATATCACTCATGACTTATAAGAATGGCATCATCAAATTCCTTCACAATCATTGCCTTCTTTGAATGCTACAGCTCTGAATTTAAGAGTTGTGGGGCAATCTAAAATGTCAAGGTGGTTTTCTGTCAGGAGCAGAATAAATCAGAGCTTCCCTCTGGTAGTTACAGACACAATGTTTCCATTAGTGGAGAAAACTCTTGCATACAGGTTTTTAAGCAACTCAGTTCTACAGTTAGAGGCCTGAAGCTTATTGGCTTTGCCTTGAAGTCTGTTTTATAGGTACCAATAACTAACATGTCTTATCTTTGTATCCTTCTTCATGAAGAGCTTTGTCTCCTGTCTTTCCTCAGCTGTATGATGAAGATTCACTGGTCTTCAACTTGCTATCTCAGGTCAACTTTATTCCTAAGCATTTGCCTGCTTGGCAGACCTGTAAGTAATTCATTCATCTAGATCCAGAATACAGGGACTGCTGACATGATGGCAGGCTTCTAAGTCACCACATGAGCTATTTTGGGGGCCAGTCATACTTAGACTATATTGCTTACTGGAAAAAAGCAGTGGACCAAATAGAGCAATTGCATCTTGGCTGCATGGTTATAGTGTACTCTTGGGGCATATTAAAAAAATCTTCATAGACTCGATTCCCAGTCATGGTGACCCCGTGTTCAGAGCAGAACTGTGCTCCATAGGGTTTTCAGTTAAAGTAGACCACCAAGTCTTTCTTATGAGGTGCCTCTGAGTAGATTTGAACCTCCAAACTTCTAGTTAGCAGCCAAGTGCATTAACCATTTACCCCACCCAGGAGTTTTCATTTCCTTACCTATAAATGAAGACTCTGAATCAGAAAATTGACAAGATGATACCTAGCAACAACAGCAAAGCTTGTTCTCTGCTATTACCGGGAGCATTAAAAGAGGTAACAGATGTAGAGTAGCTCGGGTAATGCCTAGGACACGGCAGTCAACAGGGAAATTACTCATCACCCTCGGATGATACAAGATAATTTTTCATATTTAAGTTATAAGTTTCAAAATTTGCTCATTTGCATTGGACAAATTTCTATAACAAGGATTCAATATCTACTACATGGTATTTCAGAAACCCTGGTGGCATAGGGGTTAAGTGTTCTTGCTGCTAACTAAAAGGTCAGCAGTTCAAATACACCAGGCACTTCTTGGAAACTCAATGGGGTAGTTCTACTGTGTCCTATGAGTCAGAATTGACTTGATGGAAGGTTTTTTTGTTTGTTTTTATGGTATTTTGAAATTATTTTACCAATAACTTAGCTTACTCTTGCACAATTATCTGGAACTTCAGTCAATAAATGAATGCCCAATTTACTCACCAGTCCTCTTCTCTAGAACACTGCATCTTCCTGTCCCCTGAGCATCACCTCCCAGGCCAGGCTCTTCTGCTGCTGCCCTCTATCAATGACAGAATATACATGAGGATCAAATTTCATATAATTGAGGTGGGACTTGCCTTTCTTTCTGAAATCGGTGCTTTGATGTTTTGATGTCCCTTTGAAGTCTGTCTTTATGGCTAGATCATTTCTGATCTCACTATGGCTTTCGGGTTAAGTTCTTAGTCCTTTTTTCCTGCTTCATGCCCATTGTGTGACCCATCAGGCTAAGCTACGACCTGTAGACTATGCATTTGTTCAGTTGAACCCTCTACTTGTAAATACTCAGACTTTCATTTATTCCTTCTTAATTTTATCTTTTGCATGTTGAATGCCTCCAATAGTTGAAGGAGCCACTGGGTCACAGTGGTTAAACACTTGGCTGCTAACTGTAGGATCACAAGCTGGAACCCACCAGCTACTGCTCGGGAAAAAGGTGTTTCTTCCATAAAGATTTAAAACCTAGGAAACCATACGGAGCAGTTCTACTCTGTCTTATAGGGTCACCTGTGAGTCAGAATCATAGGTCTGCATTATCTTCATTTTGTTTGTTTTTCATGTTTAATGACGTCAGTAGGTAAGGTATTTTATTCTTTATTATTTCTAGCATTTCATAAGGTCTGTACTTATAATTGTGTACATGCAAAAAATTACCTTAAACACTTAGCAGGTCAAGGACAGAGCCCTCGCAGCTCACCAAACAACAACAACCCAGTGCCATCGAGTCGATACCAACTCATAGTGACCCTATAGGACAGAGTAGAACTGCCCCACAGAGTTTCCAAGGGGCACCTGGTGGATTTGAACTGGGAACTTTTGGGTTAGCAGCCATAGCGCTTAACCACTACATCACCAGCTCAGCAGTCAGACACTTTCTTCTGAAGAGAAATGTGTCATTTCAAGCACTTACATTTACATATATTCTTCTAAGGAATAGGTACATATTTGATTGATATTTTTGTGCTGCTTTTTCCTATCACAGGAGAGCAACTCAAAAGGTTAAATTTCTTAATTAATTATGTTCCAGCTTCTGTCAGTGCCAAGATGTTAATATGCACTGGGTTTTATTAGGCAAGGTGTTCTGGAAGAATGCCCAGCTCTAAAATGAACAGTAGTTTCCACATATAATCATTTTATTCTTTAAAATATTAAGAAGTAAATTTGATTTTTTAATGGAATTTTCCCTATTCTGTGAAAAACTTGACAGGAATTTTGTACCTACCTGAGTCAGAAAAATACTGTCAACTGGTAAAAAATACTTAGTATTCATTTTTTTTAATGCCCACTTTGGAGTCCTTAATACAGTTATTTACATGCTTAATCTTCTTTAATCTTTGAAAACAATTTACAATGAATTGAAAAGCTCGGTAACTTTTCTAAAGTCACACAAGTATGGGGGCAACAGTGGCTCAGTGGCAGAACCGTGCCTTCCACAGGGGGACTTGACTTTGATTCGTGTATAGTACACCTAGTGTGGAGTGTTAGATGTCTCTGTGATGCTGAATTGTACACTTGAAGATGGACTCGAAAGAAAGGCCGGGTGATCTAGTTTTGAAAGTCAGACAAAGAAAACTCTTTAGGTCACAATGGTCCAACACACAATGACTGTGTGTGTAGCACAGAGTCAGGCAACCCTTTGTTCTGGTGTGTGTGGGGTCACCAAGAGTCAGGGGCCAACTCAGTAGCAGCAAACGAAACAATGAGAGCAAGACTTAGGGTTTAAACCCAGCTGACATCAATCACAGTTCGTCACTAACCCAGTGGCATATTGCATAATTACCTATTTTAATCATCAGAACTATGAACAAGGACTTTTATTGTTTATCTACCTATTTCAACACTTGAGAGCCTTTTTCTCTGACTCGTTTCGAGTCCTAGTGGGACAAAGCAGGTTTTTTGGTCAAAGGAAGCAGAAAAAGTCAAAAACTCTTTTCGATCCTCCCTTGCAGGGGGAGCCAGACATATGAATCCAGGCTCATGATCACATCTAGCCTTACCAAAGACTAATTCAAAACAGAATGATGGCACTGATGATAGCAAGACGAAAAGCTGCAGAAATTCAAGCTTTCATACATTAACTGGAAATGGTACACATTTAGAAGATTAGTTTGGGGGCTTGGTGATGGCAGCAACGGTTTCCACAGCACTGATGTGAGCATTGTTCTTGGCTGCTATACCTTGAGTCTGATTTTCAAGTATACTAGATATTTCTGTCAGCTACCCAGTACTATTTCAATGTGCCAGAGTTGTAGTGGATGCTATTGATTAAGAACACAGGTCTTAAGACCACAGTGTTGTTGTTCTTTAGGTGCTGCTGAACCGACTCACACAGCACCCCAGTGTACAGCGGAACCAGACCCTGCCCGGTCCTGCACTGTTCTTCCGGTCAGTGTTGTGTTGGAGCCTGTTGCTGCAGCCACTGAGTCAGTCCATCTTGTTGAAAGTCTTCCTGTCAATCTGTCTTGTTGAACATCTTCCTCTTTTTTAGTAACTCTGTTCTTTAGCAGATATAATAACGTCCTTCTCCAAGAGCTGGTTGTTCCCAATAACACGTACAAACCAGGTGAGATTAAGTCTCACTGGCTTTGTTTCTAAGGAGTATTTTGGCTGTACTTCTTCCAAGACAGGTTTGTTCATTCTTCTGGCAGTCCACAGTATATCTGATATTCCTCACCAACACCGTAACTTAAATGAATCGGTTATCCTTTGGTCTTCTTTTTTCATTGTCTACTTTTTGCATGTGTATTTTGCATGCCATAATGCCAAAGCCAAGTGCCGTCAAGTCAGAAAATTCAGTCTACCTCTTCCTAGCTGTGTAAGCAACTCAATCCCTATGTGTCTCAGTTTCCTTACTTGTGAAAAGGAATGATAGTGTGGGGATTCAAGGACTATGTAGTACCTAGCAGATTCTTTGTCATGTAGAAAGCTCCCCATGAATGTCCAATAATACTTATTATTCAGCTCTTCTTCTCATTAGTCAGCCAAACTCTGTTTCTGTTGCTTTCAACTAAGAACTATCAGTAATAACAATTAATATTTCCCCTTTTTTGATGAAGAATCAGGCTTGAAGGAGATATTTGACATATACAAACCCAAAATAAACTCACTGCTATCAAGCAGATTCTGACTCATAACAAACCTACAGGGCAGAGTAGAACTACCCCATAGAGTTTCCAAGGAGCACCCGGCAGATGTGAACTGCCAACCTTTTGGTTAGCAGCCATAGCTCTTAAGCACTGTGCCACCAGTGTTCCCATTTAATGTTATAGATTGAGAAAAATGTGGATACAAGAATCCCACAATAAAATTTCATCTATCTTAACCCCAAATTCATTTCAGTTCCTTCCACTTTCCTAAATAATATAGTTTGATTTAAGATGTCTTTATACCAAACAAAAACGAATGTCTTCATTCAAATGCCATTGACTAGGCAAAAGAAAAGGGTTGAAATCAAAAATTTTTATTTATCTCTGTAATTCCAATCCCCAATTAAACTACAAGAAAAATGTGTCTGTGTATATGAGATACAGCATGAACCCAATAACTTAATAACATTGTGATTAAAACTGTCTTGAAGTTAATCCTATTATAGCTATCTAGTGCCCTGAAAGCAGACAAGATTGCTAAAACAGAATGCATGTCTTTTTTTGGTTGTGTTTTTTTTGAAAAAGAAAAAAACACCTTTCTCCTTCTCATTTTCTTGGTTTTGGAATTTGGTAAGCTGCAAATCTCCACTTTCTTTCTGATACTAAATGTAGCAAGGTTAGCAGAAACTCTTAATAGAACGGCTTATCTTTCTCCTTACAATTACTAGGCAGAATTTCATCTCTTTTGCTGTGGCTGCAAAAAAAAAAAAAAAAAAAAAAGTGCATTCTAAAGCTAATAGTCAAGTATTTCACATTTGAGTAGCAGGCCTTCTCTTCCTATAGTAGAAAATTCTTCGTTACCTTCATCAAGGAATTCATCAAGAAAAGGGCCATCATTTTCAACTTAATGTTTTCCTTTCTATAAGGCTAGTCTCAAATTAATCTTTTAAAATGATGTTTTAATTTCTTTCATGTCTCTAAGGCTAAATTTGATGCTTTGATAGGGAAGTCAGAAAACTGTCTTTTATAGCACACATTATAATTGCATCATTTACATACTTATATGCAGAACTAATCATAGAGCATCTTTTGCTAAAGTTTTTTTTAATTGTTTCCTTTAGAAATACGGATGCAGTTTTATTATTTCTTGCTCTCCTTGCCTTTTGTAACTTGTACCTAGAGTACATCAAAAACAGCAGTGGATTTATTTTCTAATTGTGTATAACTTTGCATGTTTTAAATATATATAAACACTATTTGACATTCCCAATTTATACATGTCATGTTTTATTTCTTTTTCTTTTTTTTGTACCAGTAAGGTGTGCATTCTATGAGCAAAGCTGATAATCCCTTATTCAATCAAGCTAATATAAATATAATGTAATATATTAATCTTCATAAAATAGCCACGTTGTTGTTCACTTTAGGTGCTGTCGAGTTTGTTCTGATTCATACCAATCCTATGTACAATAGAACAAAACACTGTCTAGTCCGGTACCATGTCCACAATCATTTTTATACTTAAGCCCATTGGTATAGTTATTGTCTCACTCTGTCTTGTTGAGGGACTTCCTCTTTTTCTCTGAACCCTACTTTACCGAGTATAATGTCCTATCCAGAAACTGATCCCTCCTGACATGTCCAAAGTATGTAAGACGCAGTCTTGCATTTTTGCTTCCAAAGAGTACTCTGGTTATACTTGTTCCAGGATAGATCTGGCAGTCCACAGTATATTCAATTTTCTTCTCCAACACCACAATTCAAAGGAGTCAATTTTATTTCTGTCTTCCTTATTCATTGTCCAGCTTTCACATACATATCAGGCAACTGAAAATACCATGACTTGGGTCAGGTGAAACTTAGTCTTTAAAGTAACATCTTTTCAACACTTTAAAGAGGTCTTTTGCATCAGATTTTTGCAGTGCAATGCATCTCTTTATTTCTTGACTGCTGCTTCCCTGGGTGTTGATTGTAGAACCAAGTAAAATAAAATCCTTACAAATTCAGTCCTTTCTCCATTTATCACGATGTTGCTTATGGGCCTAGTTGTGAAGACTTTTGTTTTCTTGATGTTGAGGTACCATCCATACTGAAGACTGTGCTCTTTGATCTTCACCAATAAGTGTTTCAAACCGTCTTCACTTCCACCAAGCAAGGTTGTGTCATCTGCGTAATACAGGTTGTTCATGAGATTTCTTCCAATCTTGATACTTCATTCTCCCTCATATAGCCCAGTTTCTCAGATTATTTGCTCGGCATAGAGATTGAAACCCTGGTGGTGTAGTGGATAAGTGCTATCCCTCTTAGCCAAGAGGTCGACAGTTCAAATTCACCAGATGCTTCTTAGAAACTCTATGAGGTAGTTCTACTCTGTCCTATAGAGTCGACATAGGGTCACTGCGAGTTGGTATTGATTAGATGGCACCAGGTTTGGTTTTTTTGGCGTGCAGGGGGCGCGATATACAGATTGAAAACTTATGGTGAAAGGATACAACCCCGATGCATACCTTTCCTGACTAAACCATGTAGCATCTGCTTGTTCTGCTGCCTCTTGATCCAAGTAGGTTCCTTATGAGCACAATTGAGGACTCTGGAATTCCCTTTCTCTGCAATGTTACTGATAATTTGTTATGATCTACACAGTCAAATGCCTTTGCATGGTCAATAAAACAGGTAAACATCTTTCTGGCATTCTCTGCTTTCAGCCAAAATTTATTTGGCATCAGCAACAATATCCCTAGTTCCCTGTCCTTTTCCAATACTGACTTGACTTTCTGGCAGTTCTTGGTCACTGTACTATTACAGTCACTTTTGAATGATCTTTAGCAAAATTTTACTTGCATGTGATGTTAATGATATGGTTCAATCATTTCTGCCTTCAGCTGGGTGACCTTTCTCGGGGAATGGCATAAATATGGACCTCGTTCAGTCAGTTGGCCAGGTAACAGTCTTCTAAATGTCATGGCATACACGAGTCAGTACTTCTAGTACTGCATCTGTTTGTTGAATCATCTCAATTGATATTCTGTCAATTCTTGGAGCCCTGCTTTTTGCCAATGCCTTCAACGTAGCTTCAACGTCTTCCTGCAGTATCATTGGTTCCTAATCATTTGCTACCTCTCGAAATGGCTAAATGTTAACTGCTTCTTTCTGGTATAATGATACTGTGTATTTCTTTCATATTCTTTTGATACTTCCTGAGTCATTTAATGTTTTCCCTGTAGAATTCTTCACTATTGCAACTCGAGGCTTGCATTTTTTTCTTTAATTCTTTTAGGTTGATAAATGCAAAACATATTCTTCCCTTTTGGCTATCTGTTTCAAATCCTTTGCACATGTCATTGTAATACTTTAGTTCGTCTTCTTGAGCCCCCGTTTGAAATCTTCTGTTCAGTTCTTTAATTTCGTCATTCCACCCTTTTGCTTTAGCTGCTTTACACTCAAAAACAAGTTTCACAGTCTCTTCTGACATCCAGTTTGGTCTTTTCTTTCTTTCCTGTCTTCTTGCCTGACCTTCAGTCACCAGTGTTCAATAATTCAAATCTATTCTTGACATGGTCTATAAACTCAGTGGGATATACTTAAGGTCATGCTTTGGTTCTCTTGAACTTGTTCTAATTTTCTTCAGTTTCAATTTGAACTTACATGCAAGCATTTGATAGTCTGTTCCTCAGTCAACACTTGATCTTGTTCTGACTTATGATATTGAGCTTTGCCATTATCTCTTTCCACAGATATAGTCAATCTGATTTCTGTGTATTCCCTCTAGCAAGGTCTGTGTGTATGGTTACCATTTATGTTGGTGAAATATGCTGTTTACAATGAAGAAGTCATTGGTCTTAGAATATTTTATCATATGATCTCTAGCATCATTTCTGTCACCGAGGCTGTATTTTCCAACCACCCATTCTTCTTTGTTTTCAACTTTTGCATTCCAGTCACCAGTAATTATCTATGCATCCTGATTGCATGTCCAATCTATTTTGGACTCCAGAAGCTGGTATAAATCTTAAATCTCTTCATCTTTGGCCTTAGTGCTTGGTGTGTACATTTGAATAGTAGTTGTATTAACTGACTTTCCTTTTAGGCATAGGTATATTACCTTATTATGACTGTGTTGTACTTCAGGATACATCTCGAAATGTTCTTTTTGGTGATCACGCCTCTGCAAGTTTTTGTTTCTGGCATAGTAGACCATATGACTGTTTGATTTATAACAGCCAATACCAGT
Organism: Heterohyrax brucei; assembly: GCA_028571685.1. Classification (NCBI taxonomy): domain Eukaryota; kingdom Metazoa; phylum Chordata; class Mammalia; order Hyracoidea; family Procaviidae; genus Heterohyrax; species Heterohyrax brucei. The sequence continues at coordinate 56,078,579 of CM053143.1, read as the reverse complement.
CCATTTCAGCTCGCTAATGCCTAGGATATTGATATTTATGTGGTCCATTTAATTTTTAATGATTTCCAATTTTCCTAGATTTATACTTCATATATTTCATGTCCTGATTATTAATGGATGTTTACAGCTGTTTCTTCTTGTTTTGAGTTGTGGTACATCAGCTAATTAAGGTCCTGAAGGCTTTACTCTATCCAAGTCATTAAGGTAGACTCTACTTCGAGGAGGCTGCTCCTCCCGAGTCATCTTTTGAGTGACTTACCTCTTGGGGGCCTCATTTTCTGGCCCTTATCTGACAGTGTTCCACTAGCATTCATGCGGTTTTCACCAGCTAATTCTGTTGAGAAGTAGACTGCTGGGTCCTACTTTCCAGTCTGTAGTAGTCAGAAAGTTCAACTGAAACTTATTTATCATGTGTGACTCTGCTGGTATCTGAGTACTGGTGACATGGCTTCCAGGAGCACAGCAACATGCGAGCCTCCACAGTACTATAAACTGAATGACAAGTGGGAGAAAATAGCAACACTGAAACAAACTTGTGAAATAATAATCACGTTTCTGAAATACATCATCTCTTTTTTATCTGTGAGGAATGAGACTTGTTTACTCTTTGTAGTGATTTCAAATACATAAAGTGCTTTTACACTGACTTTCTCATTTAATCCTGGTAACAGTAAGGATTGTATGAGGTGAATATAGAAAAGTTTAATGTTATATTATCGGTTGAGAAAATGATTCCTGAAGAGGTTAAGTTGCATCTTCCTAACCCCTGGGAGGTGAGGGAGAGAGTACAGCTGGGACTTGAACCCAGTATTGTGAAGTTCAGTCTCAGTGTCTCCTTCTCCCATTTATCTTCCTGAATTCGCATGAGGAGTTGACAGTGAAATCAGTTGATTTATCTCAGGGAATTGTTCTGGCTGCCAGCCTTGCAGTAGAATTAGTCTCCAGCCTTACCTGGAGACAATCCTCCGTCCCACATTCTTAACACTCTGTACTCTCTCCTAGGACAAGAGGACAGAGGGCCTCTGATTCCCATCCAGTTTCACACATTGCTTAGCACGGCTCTGGCATTGATAGGCCTGACACATGGTTGTTAAATGAGAAAGTGCAGTCTAAATGTGCTTTTGATTTCATGGAAGGAACACTCAATAAAAATTTGAATCTGAGTGGCGTGTTCAGAGGCTCAAATGACCGTACCAAGCTTTATATCATTAGACACTTCTGTCTTCTTTCTGAATTCAATTTTTCTCACCCATTAGTGAAAGATGCAGACATTCGACTCTGTTCTAATTTTTGTAATATTTTATATGACAGCTATGGAACCCTAGTCTGTGTTTCATTTTAGCATAAGGTGACCATGTTTTTGCCTTTAAATTCCCAAGTCTTCACTTTTTATTTTTTCATATTCAGCTTCTTTTCTCACCTAGGTAGTGCGATCATTGTTTGATGATCGCTGTTTCTCCACTGATGGAGAACTCTTATTAAAAGGAACACTGAAGGTTAAGTTTTTTAGGCTGACTTACAAGATTCAGTAAAATAATTTCTGTACCAGAAAACTGATATGTCATTAAAATGTGATATTAAAAAAAAAAAAAAGAAAGAAAAGGACTTACCGATCTTGGCCTGGCTTTTGAGTTTAAAAAAAGAAAGAAAGGAGGAAAAAAAAAAAAAAGCTTCTTTCCTCTAACTCAGTTTTCAGATTAATGTTTTTTTCCTTGCAGTGTAAAAAAACTCCACATTTAATGCCTGTAACATAAAAATATGAGTGAATGCTATCCTATTAGACCTCTGAGGTATGAAATGGCTTCTGTATTTTGATTGACTTAGGTATGCAGGTTGACCATAATAACACTGAAGATGAATATCACTTCAGGTTTAGCTTTATAATGAATCTGATGCTCTGATATGTATGTAATCCACCACCCCCACAAAGCCAAACACGTTGCTGTCATGGTGACTCTGACTGCTAGTGACCATATAGCAACTCTATACAACAGAGTAGAACTGCACCACAGGCTTTTCAAGGATTTGCTGGGGTGGATTCGAAATGCCAGCCTTTTCATTAGTAGTTGAATTCTTAACCATTATGCCACTAGGGTTCCAATATTGTAAATGATGTAGATATTTCATATTCCTGAAAACAACGATTTTCTTTGCAATTCCTTTTGTCCTATAAACCAGTGAGGGTTGCAGTTCTAAGGCCCAGTTTTCCTTCTTGTTCAAAAGTGATTATTTCATAGGATTTATACAAAATCACAAATTTTAAATCATGTTTTCACTTCCTTTCACAGAATCTTAAGAAACAAGACACATGAGCCTTCCTTTCCAGAAAAAAATAAATAAATAAAGTCAGAAATGATTTGCCCTTTAAGATAGAAAATAGCTTAGAATAAATAAATTACCTCAATAGGTAGATTCGTCAGGTTATGATTTTAAAATCCTGAGTCTACATGCATTTTGCTATTTGCTGGTTTGGCTTCCCCCCCTCCCCCCATTCCCTGAATTTCTGACAACCAGGATAAAAAGATCGGGAGCCTTAAACATCACATACATTTCACACGCATCCTCATCATTCTTGGTGTGTTAGAGTTCATTGCTGTGGCTGTTGTGTCGGTCAGTCCCATGGGAGGCACTCCTTCTTTTTGCTGACGTCTGCTCAAGCAGGGTGTACTTTTCTTCCGGCTAGGTGGAAACCTTGGTGGCATAATGGTTACGTGCCGTGACTGCTAATCCAGATGCCGTCAGTTGAAGTCCAGTTGTTGCTCCCTGGAAATGCCGTGCGGCAGTTCTACTCTGTTCTACAGGGTTTCTGTGAGTAGGAATTGACAGCAATGAGTTGGGTTTTGTTTTTTTGTAGTTTTTCCGGTTTTCTGTAACTGGTCTTTCTTGATGATATATCTAAAATAAGTGAGACGAAATCTCCCCATCCTCCCTTCTGAGGAGCGTTTTCTTTGTGTTATTTCTAAGACTGAGTTGTTTGTTCTTCTGGCAGTCCACCACATATTTACCGTTCTTGCCAACATTGAGTTCAAACGCAATTCTTTCTCAGTCTTCCTATCCCTTTTCCATTGTCCAATTTCCCCATACATATGAGGCAATCTAAAAGGTCATGGCATGGATTAGATGTATCTTAGTCATCAAAGTTATGTCTCTGCTTTTTAAAATGCCTAGTTGAAAAAAATATTATATGAAACCATGTGATGATAGTAGTTGTTTAATATGAAAATTAATAACTGTTCATAAATCGATTCTGTTTATACACAAAACCTTATTAAGCTCCATTTTTTTTTCCCATCTGTGAAATAAAAAACTTAAACTGGATGGATTATATAGCCCTTTTCAGTTCCTAGAGTCCCCGCTCTGTGTAAGCGTTTAACATTCTTGACTACAAACAGAAAACTTGGATGATCTAATCTACTCAGAGGCAACTCAGAAAAAGGGCCCAGAATCTACTTCTGAAAAATTAGCTTTTGAGGATCTTATGAACCACAGTTCTACTCTGATATACTTGAAACCACCCTGAGTCAAAATCTATTCCCAAACAACTAGTTTATGTGTTCTAATTCCAAGTTAGAGTGATCTTCTCTGTCCTGCAAAAGAAGGAAGTGTGTTTCACAAGTGTTTTCTTCCATCATTTCTTTAAAAAATTCTGCAAAAATCTCTTCTGTACTCTTGAACACTTCATGAAGTCTATCAGTCATATAATAATCAACAAGTCCTAATAGCGCATCAATTGTGTGCAAACAATGCAAGATTTAAAAGACCCAAAAATAAATGCAAAAAAATCTTACTAACTTTAAGGAACATAAAACAAATACAGGGTAAGTTAAATAAGACTATATATATAGTCATTATATATATATCTTCAAGGAGTTAATATGAATGTCTAACTGAATGGATTTAGCTGAGTTCACAGGAAGAGGACCCTATATTTGGAGCTGAGTGAAACTAGGGATTCTCATGCAAACATAATTTGCTCTTTGCTTGCAGAATGGGGAAGATATGATTAGGTAAAAAGAAGGGCCATTACAATGATAGCTACTGGTCTTAGAGCTTTCAGAATATGTTAGGGGATTTTACAGAGTAACTTGACAAATTATATGACAAATGCTCTTATTTAAATGAGGAAACCACAACTATTAAAACTGAAATTATTATCCTGGTCTTCCGATTTCCCACCCTCTGTTCTTACCTCTACCTTAAACCGAATCCTACACATGTACCATTTCATAATCCTACTTTTATTTTGCTTGGTTTCATTTCAGTTTCTTACGGTGTTTACAAGACTGGATGGTTAATTAATATTTTAACTGCAAAACTTGACTCCCACAGCATGTTTTTCATGTAAATGACTACTGTATGACTACCCTGCTTTAACAGAAAAAGAAACTAGGCAAAACCTAAGTAGAGATCAAATTTAGGAATATAACTACAAGGCTTAAATTATAAATTTGGTCTTAATACAGAGAAGAAAAATCTTCCAAAATGTTTAGTCAACATACCAGCCAATGTAACTTTTTTTTCACACATGTTCAAACTGAATTATTCTTTTGATCCCAAAGTTCATGAACCTTTACAAATTCTTAGCATACACTCAGAGACTAATGTACATAAATGGAAACTGTAATTACTGTTATTATTTAGGAATCACTAAGTGCTAGCCTTGGCCCAGGTGTCAAGCCCGTTTACCCCCTAAGATCAGGAATAATCAAGAGTTCAATATTTCTGATAGCTACTTGTCCAAATTCAGCATAATTACTTGGAAATTTTAGTTCTACTTCTCAGTTATGCAGTAAGAGAAAACAAAATTTTAAATAACATACAATTGTCTCTTACATCCTACAGGAACTGTGAAGGTCAGATTTCTAACTGGGAGCCTGCCTGCTTCCTGCAAAACAAGGTTTAGGTACTAGTGTAGGGTGCTGGCAACTACTGTGCACATTCATTGAAGAAAGGAATTTTATGAAATCAATAGCCGGATTCCTTGAAAACCTCAATCACAGACTAATGAGGGTCTCAGGCCTTGTCTCAAGAGGAGTGTCACATTGACGTTAAAAACAACAACAACAACAACAAAAAAAAAACCCCACTTTTATGTCCTTGAAATAGTTTGCCTAATCAGAACACAAAGCAGGAAATGGAGGGGAGGCAGCGGACACAGATGACAAAACTTCTGCCATTAACATCTGCTCCAGGTTAACCCACTCAGGTATTTTTGATACCCAAAATCTCATGTTATTTCCGATACTAAAAATTCCACAGTCTACATTTATAATATTAACTTTGATGAATCAGTACAGAGTATAAATTTTTCAGATCAACAATTTCTTTCTGTAATTTAAAAAAAAAAAAGGTATAATTTATTCTGCCTGTGTTCAGGTCTGTGCACCAATGAAATGTTTCTTCATACATTGTAATCAAATGTTTTTAAAAATGTAAAGAACCCATATACAGTGACAAGCCAGTAACAAAAGCAACAAAAGCTCCTTTGTTCAGAGATCTATTTAGTACTTTTTTTTTTTCTTTCAGCACAGAATTTGGTATATGGCACCTCATTTTTAAAGCTTTATACGTTGCAGGAAAAAATAAGAATAGTCTCCCCTTTTGTGCAATTATGTCAGAATCACAGGCTTGTACTCACACACTTATATGTACTTAAAAATAAGCCTTGTCATGAAAGAAACTTTCGTTCTGGATGTTCCATGTTCCTTTGAAAAAAATGTTTGAGCGTGAATGATTTTTCCCTCTGTCTGCTTCAGCAATGCTCCCTAAACTGGTTATCTATGGCAGTGGTTCTCGAACACACTGGTCTTGGGCCTCCTTAGTACTTTAAAAAATTATTAAGGATTCTAAGGAACTTCTGTTTCTATTTATATTTAGTGATTAGAAATATTAAAAACAGACTCGATGGCACTTGGCTGGCTATTTTAAATAATAATAATTAGTCCACTAGATGTAACCCTAAATAACCTATATCTTGTAAAAAATAACTACATTTTCCTAAAAAAGAACAGTTCTTGAGAATAGAAGTGTTGTTTTGCATTTTAACTACTTTCATGTAGCTTTATAGTAGAAGACAATTGATTTCTTAGAGGCTCTACATTCCATCTGTTGAGATATATTGTTTGAGATGAGGTATATAAACAAAATCTGGCTTTATGCAAATTTGTAGATGGAAAAGGGAGCTACATTTTGGAAGTCTTTTCAGGTAGTTTCATATATACCTTTTTTTGACACTTCACCAAAACTTGGGGAGTGGTAATTTTTTAAATGCTAGTTTCATTATGAAACTTGCAATCATATCAATGAACTCTTTAAACTCTACCACTTGAAAATCCATTGATCAAACTTGCACTTTGACTAGGTTGAGTCGTTTTATAAAAATCATATGGAAAATTCACTGTTACACATCTCCACATATTGACATATTTTAGTGTGTATATATATTTATACATATAGCTTATATATATGATATGTGTGATGCTACATATATGTCATATATGTATATGATGTGTATGTTAATATTATACCAATTTCATAAGAAAATTCTGCCAGTAGTGGAAGCTATTGAGCTCGTAGTCATGGATACAGCTTCTCCAGAATTCTAAATTTTTAGTTAATTTTTGGAATTTTATCACTGGCAACAAATTTTATCACTGGCAAGCTAATTTTGCTCATTTTTGAAAATAATGTCTGCCAGCTATAGAAGTCAGAATAATCACTTGTCTTTCATTCAAAGAAAAATGCGGTTAGTTTAGCTTGCAACTGAAACAATGAGACAAATGCATTCCCTGTACAACCACTTATTTGCATATATGGAACAAAAGTGCTTATATGCATACTCCCTATTATGTCAGATTAAAAAAAAATAACACAAGTTCTCAAAGCTCAAGTCTTAATCATCATCATAATAATATAAAAAAGATTAATACTATTTACTGTTTCACTGAGGATATCTGGCTTTTTTTAAACTCTGACCATGTGGTAATGACCGTTAGTGAAAACTGGTGCCAACTTTACCTGTCACTGTTTCACAGCATTGCTTTTGCATTGTCAGTGCAAATAGCAACACAGTGAAAAAATTCAAATTATGTCATCATATTGGTAGGTAAATAAACTTGAGCTCACAGACCTCTTGAAAGTGTCTCAGGGTTTCTGAGGAAGTGCACAGATCATACTTTGTGAGAATGCTGATAAATAACATGAAATGATCATAAACTTATGAGTGACTATGCACCAAGCATTATCATTGGATGTCCACTAAAGGAAATTTATAGATTATACATGAGTTAAATATTTTCTATTCATAAATGTATGTAGCTACACAATATACACATTAATAATTAGTAAAGCTAGGAAAATTACATGAACCCGCTGCCATCGTGTTGATTGTGACTCATCGCGATGCTACAGGATGTAGTAGAACTGCCTTGTGGAGTTTCCAAGGAGCCCCTGGAGGGTTTGAACTGCCAGCCTTTTAGGTTAGCAGCCATAGAGCTTACCCACTATACTACCAGGTTTTCCAAAATTGCATAGGAATTGAATAATTTATAATTATATAGCAATACTTATGTTTAATTCATGTCAATTTTTTAATATATCTATTAGAAATTGTTTCATTAGCATATTTTTCATTTGTAGGTACCATCTACTGATTTTTTTCCCCAGAATAAAAACACCATAGTTGTTGCCCTAGACAGTAAAACAAGATGTTGTTTAGGAAAGTATAGTGAAGTTGTCATTAGGTGCCATTGAGTCAGTTTTGACTCACAGTAACACTGTGTACAGCAGAATTAAATTATTTCTATGTTCAAGCTTATTGTTGCAACCACTGTGTCAATATAGCTGTTTGAGGGTCTTTATTTTTTCAGTGACCCACAGGGACCCGTCCCTCCTGATAACATGACCAAAGTACATGAGATGAAGTTTTACCATCCTTGCTTTGAAAGAACATTCTGGTTGTATTTCTTCCAAGATGAATTTGTTCATTCTTCTGGAAGTCCACGATATATTTAATATTCTTCAGCAACAACATAATTCAAAGGCCTCAATTCTTCGGTTTTCCTTATTCACAGTCTAGCTTTCATATTCATATGAAGTGATTAAAAATTCCATGGTTTGAGTCAGGTGTACCTTAGTCCTCAAAGTTAAGGTAGTGAAATAGTGAAATTTAATTCACTACTCAATGGGTGTAAATGCTCCATATACTTACCGAATATCTGGAAATGCCAGAGTATTCCATATTAATAACATTATATGAGGTCTGACAACTAAGTCTGTGAACTTAACTGTTCTAAGTGCTCCATGCTTCATTTCTTTCCCTTGGGAAGCTATACACCAACGCCAGCACCTAGTCTACTCTTCAAACCAATTTTGGAATTCTTTCTGGAATAGCCATTCTACATAGTGGCAAGATGGGAAGTTCACAAACTTTATGGTATTGTTGTATGTGAGGGAGTTTTTAGCCAGTAAACAAATAACTGTATTAGAACACGCTCCCTACTCATCTCATCTGGTCACTAGTGACTTTTTTCTTTACCCAAAGATAAAGTAAACATTAAAAGGAAGACATTTTGATGACATTCAGGACATCAGGGGTAATACAACCACAGCTCTGATGGCCATTCGAAAAAGAGCTCCAAAGTTGCTTTGAAGAGTTGACTAGGTACCGGCATCAGTGCATAGCTTCCCAAAGTGAGTACCTTGAAGGTGACCACAGTAACATTCAGCAATGGGGTATGTAGCACTTTTTCTAGGATGAGTTTGTAAACTTAATTGGCAGCCCTTGTATTCATTTTTAAGTTATCAGTTAGAACTATTTTCATAACTTCATTTTTTATTCATCCATTCAGCTATTTTCTGAAGTCCTAAGGTAGTAGAAGGAAGTGATTATTGTGCAAAGATAAGGTGCAACTTTTACACTTAAGTTTGCTTTTATACACTGTTCTATATGAGTTAATGTTCCTGGTGCTATAAATAATAACTAAACATACACACACACACACACATACACACACACATGAAGAACTATAGAATTAGAGGTAGTAACTTGACTTCACATGGAGAATCAGAAACAGCTGCATAAAAGAGGAGAAGCTTGAAGTTGACTCCACATAGTCCCCATCGTGGGACAGTGGTTCATAACTTACCTTCTAACTAGAAAGTTGGCAGTACAAACCCACCCAGCAGCTCCAGGGAGAAAGACCCGGTGTCTCACTCATCTAGGGCTGCTATAACAGAAACACTACAAGTGGATGGCTTAAAAAAGAGAACTTTCATTCTGTCACAGTCTAGTAGGCTACAAGTCCAGACTCGGGGCATCAGCCTCCAAGGGACATCATCCTCTGCTGGCTCTGGACTTGGAGCTTCTGAGATGCGGGGACCATGGGTACAAATGACATGCTCTGCTCCCCACACTGCTTGTTTCCTGATGGCATAAGGTCACCAACTGTCTCGTTACTTCCCTTACCTTTATAGCCCAAGAGATTGATTGCCACAGAGAACAATGCAATCTTATAGACCGAGTCCTGACTCACCAACATGGTCATGGCCCCTCCTCCTGCATCACAGAGGCAGGGTTGACAACATACAGGAACATCATGCAATATCAGGAATCATGGCCTAGCCAAATTGCTACAAACATTTGCGGGGGGTGACACATTTCAATTTACAATACCTGGTGATTTGCTTCTATTAATACTAAACCCACTGCCATTGATTCATGTCTGACTCATAGCAACCCTAGGGATCAGAGTAGAACTGCCCCACAGAGTTTCCAAGGAGTACCTGGCGAATCTGAACTGCTGACCTTTTGGTTAGCAGACAGCACGTAACCCACTACACCACCAGGGTTTCCCTATTGAGATTACAGCCACGAAAACCCTATTGGGAAGTCCTACTCAATCACATGAGCGGCTGAGTCAGAACTGACTCCATGATACCCAACATCATTCAGTTGGTGTGTGTTGGGCCTGGCTGTAACCTGTTTTCACTTCCTTACTCATTTGCTCCTTGTAATAATCCAGTGCTGATAGTCACACAGCTAATAAATAGTTTTACCTGTACTTGAACCTAAGTAGCCCAGCTTCAAGGTCTAGGCTTTTGATGCCTGTACTGCTCTAGAATCTAACACTATGTAGTATCTTTACCCTACACTGGGATTTATATATCCTAAGTCAGCATGAATTGATGTGCAAGAAGATAGGGCGTGTTAGGAGGAAAATAATGTGAAGTCCGTCAAGGGTGAGATGCAATCAACTCTACTGCTCTGAGCGAGGCAGCAAGGTCATTTTCTGAGAGAAATACGGAGACTGTAGATGTTGAATTTGGATATCTAAAGGTTTAGAATAGCCATGGAGTGGCATGAAGAAAGGAGGGAACTATTTGAAATTACTGTTAAAGACTACATTTTTAATGGCCCAAATTCACATTGCTGTTGATTTTTTTTCTACCAGATCTTAAAAGTTGAAATACAGGAAAATATTTGAATTGGTCTAGGGATAACAATACGAAAACCTAGTGCCAATTCCAACTCATAGCAACCCTGCAGAATGAAGTAGAACTGCCCCGCAGAGTTTCCAAGGAGTGCCAAGGAAACCTTGGTGGCATAGTGGTTAATTTCTGTCTGCTAACTACAAGGTCAGAAGTTCAAACCTGACAGGCACTCCTTGGAAACTCTGTGGGGCAGTTCTACTCTGCCTTATAGGGCTGGCATGAGTTGCAAACAACTCGACAGCACTGAGTTTGATTTTTCCGGTTTTAGGGATAGCAATAAATAAAGGAATGTGTTATATTTTCAAAGGAGTGGTTTAAATAAATGACTTGGACGTGGGGGCTGAGTAGAAAAAGTCCTGACAGAGAAACTCAAGCTTCTTTTATTTCATTTCTGTTTTTCCACCTTTGAGAAAGATATTCAGACTAGAAATGGCTAAATAGCACTGATAGAAAGTAAAATCCAAGGTACATTAGAAGATTGTTATGAGCTCATGGAGTTTCTAAATGAATGCGTGCTTATCTGTTCCAGAAAAGAATGTTTGTATTTAAAATAAATTCTAATCTTGTGTTCCACTGCCTTGATTTAAATGCAAGTTCTCATGATAGTAGGAAATTTATTTAACCTCTAAATGCCCAAATTTCCCTTTCTGTAAAACAAAGATGATAATTATAACTTGCCCCATCACACTATTATAAAAATTAGCTAAATTCAGCTATGAATTGATCACAGCAGTGCTAGGCACAGGTAAGGACTTCACAAATATCCATTCTAAATATTACCATTTGTGTTATTAATGTCATAGATTAAGAATGAAGATACAATGAAGAATTCACTGCAGGATAATGTTTTGATTCTTGTAATACTCAGTCACAGCCCAAATAAACACTTTGTTTTCTTAAGCAGAAGGGCTTCACTAGATAGCTTCTGGGTTCTGTTTCAATTCAATTCAATTTGACTACAAAAATATATTTGTGTCTATTTGCTGTAAAGCTGTGTTTTGGGAACTATGAGGGAGGCAGATTCTAGAGTTAAGCATTTTGTAGCACGTAAATCATACTTCCAAAGAATTTTATGTACACTGTGTTGATAGAGAAAAAAAGCAATACAGAACTCCAGATTTCTGGCATTTTACAATTTGAGCTGAGGAAGGTACACTTCTTTAGAATTTTTCTGAGTGAGTTCGTGCTTGTATATTACACTTGTTTGGAGTTTATTTGTTTCATCCTCAAATAGAAATATCTGTTTCTATTACTGTGGTTCTTCAAAGATTACAAAGTGCTTTCTCTTAATTAAGAATAATCAGACAGCCATGCGATGAATAGTACCTCATCTGATGAGACTATCCAAGCAAAGTTAATCCAAGCCCTCCGGAATCTGTTTTATAACTATCAAAATGCCCTACATCCCCAGAAATTTGGCTAGAGAAAGCAAACTAAGAAGAAATAAACAAACAAAGTGGTCGCTGTGGAGTCTATTGACTTGTCGTGAATTCAGGTGGATCAGAGTAGAACTGTGCTCCATACTGGTTTCAATAGGTGATTTTTAGGAAGGATCTTGTGAAGTCTTTCTTCCAAGCTATCTCAGAGCAGACTTGAACTTCCAAGCTTTCAGTTAGCAGTAAAGCATATTAACAATTAGTACTGCTCAGGACCTCTATACCTCTCCCTGTATCCTGGCCTTAACTAAAACTTGTTTTCTCTTAGATTTCTTAAAATCTGGTATTTGTTCCCAAGAACCATTCTCCCTTTCTTTCTTTCTTTTAAAAACAGAGATTGCTAGAGTGTCAGCAGTATACATGGCTACCAGGCTGGATGTATTTCCCAGTCTCTTGCTTTCTGTGTGACCACAGAAGTTTCAGAAAGTTCAAATGTCATCGCCTGAATGAGTTTACTTGTAACTTTTCTGAACTCAACAAGTAAGTGTTCTTCTTTACACTGATATACTATTCCACGCATATTCCCACCATTTCACTTGCTAAAGTACAAGTAGTCTCTGAGTTATTCCACTTGGGACAAATCACACTTATGACCTTGTGTATAAAGGATGGTACAAGCCAGACTCCAAGGAAACTCCCTTGATGATGGAGCAGAGAAGTGACCATAGGAAGGGATTTACAGACTCTCCCTAATCCTCCTTCACATACAGCACAGGAAAATCACAAAACGGAGAACAATCATAAACTACTGGGAATCACAGTCCAGCCAAATGGCTACACATATTTTTAGAAGGACACAGTTCAATCCATGACACCAAGGGAGAATAGCTCCTGATTCCCATTTTCAGCTGACATTTTATTAGTCAGCAAAGAAAAGACTGTCTTCCTATGACTTCAACAAAATCACAGAACTTTCTGAAATCCAAGTCTCATTCTAAAGCATCAACATTCAGAAAATGGAGTTGCCAGTAAAACTAGATACACTGAGTAACTTTATATCCATGATCACATGCAGTATTCATGACCAGCAAGCTTCCACGTCAGCAATATACTTTAAAATCATTAAATTTCTTAAATGTGGTGAGGTAAGCTTGTTACACTTCAGGTGTTTTAATAAATATTTAGATTTTAAATAAAGAAGTTGAAGTAAATCCATTGATTTTCAAACTCATTCAATTTTCATTATGACTAACATCTGATCATTTATGGAGCAATTATTGGTTCACACAAATGATCTCATCTTTCTTTTTGGTTCACATACACCAACCCCCCCCCAAAAAAAACCCAACAGACTCACTGTAGTCTAGTTGATTTTGACTTACAGTCACCCCACAGGAGAGAGGAGAACTGCTTCTCAGAGTTTCCAAGGAGTGCTTGGTAGACTCAGACTGCCAACTTTTCGGTTAGCAACCGTTGGTTCATCCGGAGGATCCACTTTTTGTTATTGTTGTTCGTATGTAGGCTCTTTTCTCTTGTCATCAGGAATTCTGAAATTATTATTGAGCTTTATTTTACGTTAAGTATTATGATAATGCTAATGGAGAATCTAAATCATAGTGATCAGTTAAGGACTGAGATATATACTGGAAAACTTAGAATTGATGTTCAGATATGCTTTTATTTTAATAAAAGTTGTCCTCTCCCCTCTGTCTTTTAATAAAGCATAATTTACTTTTATATGTAAAGTTTATTTGTGACAGCAAACTGAATAGCAGCCTAATAGCCAACAGAAAAAAATTAAAATTGGTTATTATGTGAAAGTAGGAAAACCTACAGTGGAAAATATATCATTTGTTACTTTTTCAAAGAGAAATGACTTTAAACCTAAAAAATGCAATTATTAATTAGGGCTAGTACTTAGGGAATTAATAAGTAGTTAATAAATAGCACAACAGTAGCACATCACCAGTGCAAAATCACTATGCCCAGGGTTTTCTGTAAAACTAGTGACCCAGTGATTCATATAAAAAATTAAGAAAAAAGATAAACTGGATTTCACCAAAATTAAGAATTTTGTTTTATGAAGACCCTGTTAAGAAAATGAAAAGATAAGCCTACAGGTTGGCAGAAAATATTTATAAATGAAATATCTATCTAATAAAGGGATTTTACCTAGAGCATAAAATGAGCTCCCAAAACTCAACAATAAGAAAACAAGCAAAAAGAAAAAAAGCAATGTTGAAGTGGACATAAGGTTTCATCAGAAACTTCACCAAGGAAAACATGGGAAAAGATGATTAATATCACTAGTTATCAAATAATGGAGGTGAAAAATTACAGCAAGATACTCCATGAGAATGGCTAAAAGAAAGATGGAACGGATAGAAGACAGCAAGGGAGGCAGACAGGGAGGAAGACCCTGACGACACTCGGGGGACGAGAGAGGGTGCCTGGCATCGCACTGCTGTTAGGAATGCAAAATGCAACTTTGGAAAACAGTTGGTCAGTTTCTTTTTAATTAAACATACTGTTACCGTATGACCCAGCAATTTTTATCCCAGGCATTCACCCAGTGAAATGAAAACATGTTCACATGAAAATCTCTATATGAATATTTATAGCAGCTTTATTCACAATTGCCTAAAACTGGAACTGGCCCAAATGTTGTTCTTCAGCTGGTAAATGGATAAGCCAGCTCTGATAGATCCATATAATGTAACATGGCTCTGCAACAAAAGAATAAACTATCGATACGTGTAACAGCGTGGATGAATTTCAAATTCATTATGCTACAAGAAAGAAGACAGACTTGTAAAGCTACATACTGTTTGATAACATTTATATGACATTTTGGAAAAGGCAAATTTATAGTGACAGAAAATTGATAAGTAGATGCCAGAGACTGAAGACAATTTTTTATTAGTAAAATCTATTATTCTGTGGCCTTCTCTCATAAAAGTCTAGAAGTTTTTTTTTTCCCCCCGTAGTTCTAAACCAAAACCTTGGTCCTTTGCTAAGCTGTTGAAACAGAAGCTGTTTATCTGTCATGCCAAGCCAAGTGCCGTCGAGTTGGATCAGACATGAGTTTATCTGTCATAAAAATCATTAATGCAATTATGAAAACAATAAATGTTACATTAATTTCCCACTGGATACAACTTTTTATGGTAAAAGCTGTTCAAACCAGTTTACTTTCTCATGCAAAAATATCCTCTGCCTGGAAATGCTCAGATAGATATTGTATGACTCTCTTTTGGGATCCGTTATAGAGATCTCTAATCTTGTAGCAAGGAGACTTGGTAGTGTCATGGTTAAATTCTCACCTGCTAACAAAGATCAGAGTTTGGAACCCACCAATGACTCTGTAGAAGAAAAGATCCAGAGATCTGCTTCTTTAAAACTTCAGCCTAGAAACCCTGTGGGGTGGATCTTCTCTGCCATATAGGGTTGCTATGAGTTGTAATCAACTTGATGGCATACAACAACCTTAAAGCACCCAAAGCCCCAGGTGATGCAATAGTTAATTGGCCCACTACTAACCAAAAGGTTGGTTTGTTAAAACCCCACCTCCCCAGAGGCTTTATGGGAGAAAATCTGGCAACATGCTTCTGTAGAGATTACAGCCAAGAAAACCCTATAGGGAAGGTCTACCCTGTCACATGGGGTCACTATCAGTTGAAATTGACTACCCAGAACCTAACAACTATCTTGTAGTAGTCTGTAACTAATTAATTGTTTAAAAATTCTTCTCTATAGTTTTCTGAAATAATGTTATCCAGTAGCTATGTCAACCTGATGTGCCAATACTTTATTTAGAAATTAAAAAAAAGGAATCGACCTTTTCCAGGGAAGTCAATTCTTTTTTATGCTTCCTGTTATTTTACTGTGTGCTGAAAAGATCACAAAATAATCTTGATACAAAACCAAACATGTTACCACTCAGTGAATTCTAATTCATAACAACCTCCGAGGACAGAGTAGAACTGCCTCATAGGGCCTCCAGGGGGCAACTGGTAGATTTAAGCTGTCATCCTTTAGGTTAGTGTACTGAAGTCCTACCCACTGTGCAACCAGGGCTCCAATACTGATACAGCATTGTTGCAGTTACATGTCATTGAGTCAGTTCCAACTCATAGTGACCCTATATATATCTAGATCATACGTAAGTTGGCATTGGGAGAATATGGAGAAATTGAAGTAAAATTCAAATTAAAACTCCACTGAATCTTAACACAGCTTTTCTATACAGCGCTATCACCACTTTTAACATTCAGCACACATTTAGCTAACTTCAAGTATTTGGATGTCATATAGACACAATATAATTCAAAAATATGAGATATTTTAGATAAGATGGTGAAAAAGCGAAGTTTAGTGTAATTCTACTTATCTACAGTGAAGACGAATTTCTCATGAAGACAGGTTGAAAAATGATACAGAATAGAGATTTGATTTATAGCTTTAGTTATAGTCATTTTTTAATCTATAACAGAAAAAGAAAAGCAAAAATATTGAAGATCTGAGCAATACTGTAACTTATATTCCTAATAAATTGGAGTAGTGCTGTGAAAGGTACCAGTAAATAGTCATAAGAAAGCTGAGCCTGGCTGCTTTCATTAAGGAGCCAATCAGTCTTTTATGATTTACAAACAGACGCTCAAATAAAATAGAATAAGAAAACTTTTGAAAGTAGAATTGAGAGCACAATAAAACACATTCAATTTTGTATCATTTTTTTCTGTTTCCAAAGTAGTATAAAATAACATCTGTCCTTAGACTGCTAGCTTCAGGGAAAAAATGTGCTTGTTGAAGGCAAATCTTTTAAAATGAAAGAAAAAGCAGAGCCATTACTTAGATGCATAAAATGTCTCATGTGATTTATCATTCACTGACAAAAATAGTGCAGCACTAACTAGAGATTCCAAATAGTCAAGGGTTTAATGGAAAGATCGAAAAGTAAAATGCCAAATTAATTTAAATACATATATTCATGTACTAAAATATAAGACCCTGGGTGGTGACAAGCGTTTAACTAAAAGCGACTGTCCAAATCTCCATAAAGGAAATGTGGAAGACAGATCTGGCTTCGGAGGCTGGAAAAGTTCTGCTCTGCACGTACCCTCTCCATGAAGCAGAACTGACTCTAAGCAGTTAACAACAGCATATATATACGAGGTCCAACTGAAGTCCACCAACTTAATTGCTCTAAGCACTACATACCTCACTGCTGATTATCACTTACAGTCACCTTCCAAGTATGCACTATGTGCTGACGCCAGCGCCTAGTCCATCCTTCAAAGCAACATTGGACCTCTTTCAGGAATGGCCATTGCAAATGGTGGCACAGTGGCAAGTTCTGGAACTTAACTGTACAGTTGTCTGGGAAGGAGTTTGTAGCCAGTAAACAAATAACTGTATTGGAACGCCTTCCCTACTGACCTCATCTAGCTCCCAGTGACTTTTTTCTTCACCCGAAGATACAGGAAATATTAAAAGGAAGACATTTGGGTGGCATTCAGGACATCAAGGATAATACGATGACAGTTCTAATGGCCATTCCAGAAAAAGAGTTCCAAAACTGCTTTGTAGGGTAGACTAGGCTCTGGTGTGGGTACATAGCTCATACTCAGTGGGAGTTCTTCGAAGGTGACCGTAGTGATATTAAGCAGTGAGATACTGTGGCACTTTTTCGTAGGATGAGTTTGGGAATGGAATTTTCAGACCTGTAGATAGAGACAGAGAGAGACATGGATATATTTACCACTATACATAGTTGTGATACAGTAGGTTTTGCTTATATATAACTGTTCCATCCTAAGCTTTATGATTTTGTCAAAAATGATTGGCTGGGCCATTGTCTTGCAACTGATTTTGTCAGCATATTATGCTAACCAGGTGTACAAACCACCTTACTGGATTAAATGACTTTGTCAGAATTGGTCAGTTACTTTGCAAGTCAGTGACTATGGTCTACAGAAGAGACTGATCAGTTTACAGTCTGGCTGGGAGGCCTACATCTCAAAAACGAATGCGAGGCCTAATTGCACAGTGTTTGAGGGGGATCTCAGTGCTGTGAAGAAGATCCTAGAGCACAGCAGACTTTAGACCTGAGGTTCCTTCACTGAGAACCTCCTAAACCCAGGAGAGAGGGAAGGCTACAGTGCTGAAGAGGACATGAGATGTCAAGACATGGTACCAGTCACAGCCCAGTGGAAGAGGAGTGGCGACTAGAGAGAGCTGAGTGACTTCAGGCAGGAGGCACACTGGTGGAGGGGGGTACCTTCAGGCACTTGTCAGTGGAGCTAAAGAGATTTAACACTCGCCTGAGCAGGGCAGAGGTCTAGTAATGGGCTGACTGGCTAACATCACCAAAAGAAGGATCACTGGCTGGCAGAGAAAGGCACACCAGAGACGGAGTGAAGAGTGATCTTGGTTGGAAGCCTTTCTAACAGAAGACTTTGTCCTGTCTCCTGAGCTGTAGCCTGTTGCTTCCAAATTCATCTCCAGTACTTCCAAAAGCTCAAAGGGCAAGTGTCAACTGTCTTCATAACCTAATAGAAGCAGTGATCGATTTGTGGTTGGAATTACACCAGTTCAGGGTGACTGTCATAATGAGAAAACACTAAACTGATAGTAAAAAGGTTTGTCTTAAAAAAAAAAAAAGGGGATGGAAACAAAGTTTAATAAAGCAAAGACATTCTAAGTTGATCCATCATCCAACATATGGAGCACACGTTGAAAAATAAGCAATAAAAAGATCATGGATGGTGACCAATTTAGGAACCATATGCTACGCTGCTGTCTTCAAATTTTAAGGGATAGTGTTTCTAGTGTTGAGTAGAACAACTTAAAGAAAGAAACTTCAAGTATGTTCGCCTTATTTGATTCAACATGCTTATAGAAAATTCCTACCATCCTTCTGTCAGTCTGTTTTACTGTGCGGTAGCTTGCACGTTGCTGTGATGCTGAAAGCTACACCACTGGTATTTCAAATACCAGCAGAGTCATCCGTGGAGGACGTGCTTCAACAGGGTTTCCAGACTAAGACTAGGAAGCAACGAGTGGTGCTCTACTTCTTAAAATCAGCCAGTGAAAACCTTGTGGATCACAACAGACCATGGTCAAACATGATGTACATATATCACCAGGAATGATAATTCTCTAGAGGAAGACATCATGTTTGGCAAAGTGGGCCAAAAAGGGCAATGAAGATATTCAATGAGATGGTTTGGTACGGTACCTGCAAAGATGGAGCTGAACGTGCTGGAATTTGTGAGGATGATGCAGAAGAGGGCAATTATTTCCTTCTGTTGTACATCAACTTGCCACAAGTCAAGAGTAGACGCTGCAGCAGCTGACAGCAACAATAAGCCCCTGCCATCAAGTTGATTCTGACTCATAGCAACTCTAGGACAGAGCACAACCATCCCTGTCAAGTTTCCAAAGAACATCTGGTGGATTCAAGCTTCTAACCTTTAGGTTAGTGGCCGTACCACTTAACTCCTACTCCACTAGAGTTTCCAACAGCAACAATAGGAAACTTGAATCACACAGTATAATTAAAAGTTAACAAAATCAATAAAAAACCTTAATTGTCTTTAACTACGATTAAGGAGTTGGAGGGTTTGGGATACAAATGAATGTATGAGATGTAGTTAATGTCATTTTATAAGTTTTTGAAAATGTTATAAAGCAGTACGTAAAATAATTTTATGACAAGTGAAGTGTAGTATATGTCCATGCATTTTATTCTGAAGCCTTGGATATACTGCCATTACTCATTACATAGTACGTTATATTTTCTTTAGCCTCAAAAACAAGCACGATTAATAGCATACTTTGTGATATGGGCTTTGTAATTTTCTATTTCTTTCAAATGAGGGCTAAGTTATGTTGGTATAAATAATATTTTTAACATCTATATTAAGGTAAAGCTCCTTTATACTAACCTACACATGTCGAAAGTACAGAAGTTTTTAAGTCTCAACAAGGAGCCCTGGTGGTACAAACAATTAAGAGCTAGACTACCGATCAAAAGGTTGGCACTTCAAACTTACCCAGAGGATCCATGGGAGAAAGAACAGGAAATGCACTTTCATAAAGATTACAGACAAGAAAACTCTTGCAATTCTACTCTGTCACATAAGATCACTGTGAGTCAAAATCAGCTAACAACAACCTAACAACAAAATCAACCTAACAACAACAACATATGTATGCCCTTATAAAACTATGTGAAACAGTGAAAATAATAAACATACTCTCACTTTCCAAGGTTTTCTCTGACCCTGTGAAACCACTCTCTCCCGCTATGCCTTGGGGCCCACAGTCACAGGCAACACAGATCGGCTTCAGAGATGGTGAAACAATTTGTGGGACCCGGTAGAAAGTGAAAGTATGAGATCTGTTTTCAAAAAGCAGAGATAAATTTCTTTCAAAGGTTTAAAATACAGTCCTCTTCCTTTCCTTCCTTGATCTCCCCCTCAGCTTGTCATGGTGTATTTTTGTTTGTTTTGTTGTTTTGCTGTTTAATACCATTTTGTTTAAGGAAAACACTGAACTAAATTGCTACCGTGAGTTTTACCATCGATCCTTGTATCGTTTAATGCAGGTTTTAAATAGGAACGGGAACGTTTAGGAAACCCTGGTGGTGTAATGCTTAAGAACTACTGCTGCTAACTAAAGTTTAGCAGTTCAAATCTACCAGGTACTCCTTGGAAACTCCATGAGGTAGTTCTGTTCTGCCCTACGGGGTCACTATGGGTTTGAACAATTAGTTTGTTTTTTGTTTTTTGCTTTTATTTTAGAACCATTTAACTCATGTATGGAACTGCTAATATTACACAATTTTACTTAGTAACTCACACTAAATACACGTATATGTATTTCTTTCTTAGCAGAAAAGTAAGGGGAAAAATCCACACAAAACTTAATTGTTTTTATTTTTCCTCCTGATACATGTGCATTCTCCCAGCAGTCTCCACCTTTAGCCTACTGATAAATAAGGAAGGACTAAGAGGAAAAAGAAGAATGGGTCTCCATCTCCTTATCTTTCCAGTTCTTTTGATGTCATTGTTTTCACTGTGTTGGCAAATACAGGGGAGCAACAGAAGAAAGGATAAAATAAGATTCCTCTGTTGTTTGTGCTTCTTGGAAGGTCACTGCCTTGTTTCTGCACTCAGAGCAAGTTTGGGCCTTTTTTTTTCTTTAACCATTCATTTCTTTTTCCGGTATGTTTAATATTTTTTTCACCTCCTCAAACATATGGAATATAATTATAATAACTGATCTAATGTCCTTGGCCACGTATATTATTTGTGTATGTATTTGTGTCACTTCTGAGTTACTTTTGAGAGACTGATTTTTCAGCCCATTATGTTATATTTCCCTGACCCTTCATATGCCCAGTGATTTTTTACTGGATGCCAAGTATTTTGAATTTAACCTTGTGGGGTAAAGGATATTTTTGTATTTCTAGTAATATTTTCAAGCTTTTTGCTGAGATACAGTTATTTTTAAAGTCTGGACTTTAAACATTGTTAAGCAAGATCAGAGATAAATTTCACTCTAGGATTAGGTTTCTCCCAAAAGAAGGCAGAAGGAATACACACAGTCACTGTATTCACAAAGAACAATTCAAAAAGATTAGTCAGTGTGCAACCACTTTAGGAGGCGGCATGTGCTCATGAACTAATGGAACTCAAGGAAGACACTCAAGCCCACTGAAGGCTCTGGCTACAATCAGTGCTCCAGAATACCAACCGAGATGTTCCAACAAGCAAACATAGTGCTGAAAGCACCCACTCATCTCTGCCAAGAAATTTGGTATACAACCACCTGGACAACCCATTAGAAAGTATCCATATTTGTGCCCATTCCATAAAAAGGTGATCCAACATAAGCCAGAAATTATTGAACAACATCATTAACATCACATGCAAGTAAACTTTCTCTGAAGGTAATTCAAAAGTCGTTCCAGTGGTACATCAGCAGTGAACTGCCAGAAATTCAAGCTGGATATAGAAGAGGACCTGAAAGGAGAGATATCTTTGCTGATGTCAGATGGATCATGGCTGAAAGCAAAAAATACCAGAAAGTTGTTCACCTGTGTTTTCTTGAATGTGTAAAGATGTTTGACTGTGTGAATCGTAACAATTATAGATAACATTTCAAAGAATGGGCATTCCAGAACACTTAACTGTGTTCATGAGGAACCTGTACGTAGATCAGGAGGCAGTCATTCAAACAAAACAAGGAGATTACTGTGTGGTTCCAAATCAGTAAAAGTGCACATCAGGGTTGCATCCTTTTACCATATTAATTCAATCTGTATGCTATGCTCTGAGAAGCTAAACTATATGAAGAAGAACATGGCATCAGGATGGAGGAAGATTCACTGACAGTTTTCAGTGTGCAGAAGACAGAAACTTGCTTGCTGAAAGCACAACTGGACCAATAAACAACATCATGATAAGCGGTGAAAATACTGAAGTTGTCAAGGGTGTCATTTTACTTGAATCCCCAATAAATACTCATGGAAGCAGTGGTTAATAAATTAAATAACATATGCATTGGGCAAATATAGTTCAAAAGATTTCTTTAAAATATTAAAAAAACAAGGATGTCACTTTGAGGACTAAGGTGTGCCTGACTCAAGCCATCGTATTCTCAGTTACTTCGTGTGTGTGTAAAAGCTGGCCAGTGAGCACAGAAAGTAGAAGAACCAATGCACTTGAATTATGGTATTGGTGAATAACGTTGAATATACTGTGTATATCCATAGTTATCTTCATCAGTAAGTGCTTCAAGTGTACTTCATTTTTAGCCACCAAGGTTGTGTCATCTGCACAACACAGGTTGTTAAAGTGTTCCTGCAGTCCTAATGTCACGTTCTTCTTCTTATAGCCCAGCTTCTCAAATTATTTGCTCAACATGCAGATTGAATAAACATGGCGAAAGGATACAAACCTGATACACACCTTCCCTCGTTCATTAAACACGTTAAATTTCAAGAAGCTCTACACTGTGGAGTATTTAAGAAGGCACTTGTATCTCATTTTGAACTTCTGATTGTAGTTCACAGTCAAGGTTAAGAACTCTTGTTTTGGAATCCTGTCATGCTTTCACATTATAGCTCTGAACATTTTGTCCCACGTGAAATTCGATAAGGTAATTTTAGTCTCAGTTTCAATATCTGTAAAGTAGAACTAATAGCACTTTCTTTATAGGAATAAGATCTAAATTAGATATTATATGTAGTATATAACAATAACATCTAAACAAATACTAGTTATGATTATCACTAGATTATTATCTACATTTCTAGAAGGAAAGAGCTGTGCCAAGTTTCTTTGCATTGTCCACACACCTAAGAGATTTAGTACTTAATAAAGTTTGACTGATTGATTGATTGCAATGATATTTTAATATTTCTCTAGGCAGTAGAGAAAATAAGTGGAAGCTAATGAAAACTACCTCCAGTAGGTAGATTATATGACTTACCGAACAGGCATAATCACTGCAGTAATCCCTCTCTACTTCATTGATGTTTAAGGGCAGAGTATAACCAACCCATTAATTTTCAGTGTTCATCAAGACAACTCTATATGACATTAATTTCCCCTGCTTCTCATTCCATTTTAAGCAGAAAAGTCACTATGCTTTATTGACGTTTTTATTAAACACTTCTGCCAAGTTTTAACTGAATGTGCAGTGATGCCCATTTAAACGCCATAATTCACCTTCGTTATATTGTCTCAAGTGATTTTTTTTTTTCACAGAGAAAATGAGAATGGAAGGAAGAAAAAGCAAATCTCTGCCCAATGAATTTTTCTAGAAAAAGATGCTCTTTCAGTGCAACCATGGTAGTATGCTGCTCCTTAAATATGGGCATGACATGACCGGGCTGCAATTACGTCAACAGCTATTTAAAGGATTTTTGTCCTTAGTCTCCTCTTCTACCCAGTTTTGCTGAAAGACTGAAGTGTTTCTAATGGCATGCTCTCAGCTTATCTTCCTTGTACAATGAGCACAAAGCACTTTTGAGAGATTATGGAGAGCTACGTAGAACAGTAAATCTCAGTGGACTGAAAGAGTCAATACAACCACATTAACAGAATGATCCACCAAATACCTGTTTTCTGTCTGGAAAGAAGGTCCTTAAACACTGCTCAAAAGCTATGCACAAACTAATATACAATGAGTATCAGACGGTTTTAAAAACTTCCTTAATGTTTGAAATGCTTTTTAGAAACACATCATGACTATAAAAAAGTTTTAAGATTATAAATTTATAGTTGATATATTTGATTGATGTTATTTGATGATCATAATACCACCAATAAAAAATTACATCTATGATTAATGTTGTAAGTTTTTTAAATACACTTGAAAGTTATCAGGTTTGAAAAAACAGATTAAGATATAAAATGTACTGTCTTTAAAAGAAGCAATTAGCAAATTATTAGTAACCATCAAACATTTATATGGAAATGCACAAGAAAACTTCATCATGTCTTGAATGATTTAGATGAATAGTATTAGAGAAATAGATGCTATTGATGTGTAGCTTAATGGGTAACAGTAAGGTTATACAAGCCAGACTTTCCAGGGTTAATTCTGGTACCTTCACCAAGAAGCTATGAGTGTTCAGGAGTATTATTTTCTAATCGTCTGTGCCTCAGGCTGGAGCTCCAGTTAAGGTGTGAACCAAAAAGTTGGCTATTCAGACTTACTGGCCACTCCTTGGAAACTCTGTGAGGCAGTTTTACTCACTATGAGGTAGAATCAATTCAACAGCAAGGCATTTGGTTTGGGTGCCTTTATGTAATCATTTGTAAAAATGTGCATTATAGTTATTATATTTCCCACATTTTGTTATTACAATTTACAAATTATATGCAAAGAACTTTAAACTATAACTAGGACATAGTAACAAATAAAATAAATAAACACTACTATTACCAAATATGAAATCTGCCTGCACTGAAATAGATCACTTTTGGTTTTATACGGGTATGGTCCTTGTGATAATATCAACTGAGTGAAGATGTCTTGAAGTATGTACTGATGAAGATGAAATAATCAGACAAATGGTAGAAAAATGTATTTGTGTAAAGGAACACAAGTGTGTAGGTTAAGATTCACGGAGTTCTAGGTTGCCTCAGTGAGAATCAGGTGGCATAAGATTTCTCCTGTGAAACACAAAAGTTAGAAAACGCTGACACCATCTCATATGCCAGGAAAGTGATGTAGCTAAATAATTCAATAACTGATGAGTAAGTGCAACCGGAGTCCATGTGACATAGCCATTTAAGAGCTTCAGTCCTAGTTGAAAGGATGGGGATGTGAATCTACCACAAGTGCCTCAGAAGACAGTCCTGTCAACCTGTTTACAAAAAATTAAACCTAAGCCAAACCCACTGCTATTGGAGTGAATTCCAACTCACAGCAGCCCTATAGGAGCAGGATAGAACTGACCCATAGAGCTTCCAAGGAACACCTGGTGGATTTGAACTCGAGAGTTTTTGGTTAACAGACATAGCATTTAACCATTACACCACCAGGGTTTCCTCAAAAAGATTACAGGCTTGAAAACTCTGTAGAGCAGTTCTACCCTATACACATGAGTCAAGTCAACTCTACAGCAACTGACAACCACCACAAATGGAAACTCAAGTCCTCATAATAAAGATGTGATGCATAAATACATTTTAACTCAAATAAGTAAATAAACAAGGTAGTGGATTATATAATAATAAATTATAACTAAGGTGGATTTCAGAGAACAGTTGGAAACCAATCTCTCATGATAAGGCATAAAAGTATATCAAATAAGTAAAAAAAAAAGGTAACTGTACTCCAAAGTCTAATTAGCATATATTTTCTTTGTGTATTCAATGTATTGATTTTGTCATAAGTGTAGGAAAAAGAAAAGCAAATCCTGCAGACTACAGAAATTCATCAATTAATCAGATGTGGGAAAAATCTTGCTTAGCAAGAACAGAAACTCAAAAAGCAATAAAAAAATGTAGGCAAAAATTTACTCATTAAAAAAAAAGAAAGAAAGAAAAGAGTCCTTATTTGGATGTAGATATGCATAATGAAGGCATTTCTAGAAAATACTCTCAGATTTAAAACACAGTGGAAAAAATCTCTAATCAGCAAAATTTGATAGCAAGTTTGGTTCAATCAAGGTCTTTTAGGAAAAATAGATTTTTACAACACCTGTTAGTTCTACCAAACTGAATGGAAATCTTGACTGTTTATTCTTAATATATATATATGTATGTATGTATGTATGTATATTCTGGAATAAAATACATCATTTTCAAAACTTTGAACCTAGATCCAAATGTATTTATAGAAATGAAATTTTAGATACCAGTTACATGAGGAAATGTAGAATATGCCAAGCAATTTTTTAAATACATGCCCCAAATTTATACTTTCATTTTTCCACATTCAAACCTCTACCCCATGACTCCCACCCTGGAGATTTGCTGTGAGTTGGTGCTCAACTAATACCTGGTGATGGTGACAGATTCTGATTTTATTTTTCCTTTTCTCCTTTAAGACGTTAACATTACACTCATTACTTTCAAAGTAGTTTCAATGATAGTTTCACAATTGAAAAATATCTGTTGAATTAAAGAATAAAAGAGGGACTGTAAATAAATGCTCTAATGAAACACAAAATATTATTAATGATGGTGATTAGCTATCACTTCTTCTTCTTTTTTTTTTTTTTTTTTTTTTAGCCAGAAAATAAAAGAAAGAAAAATGGATTTGGGGATTTGATTGTTTTGTTCATTTTACTTTCACCTTTGAAAACTGTCGCTGAAACCCAACCACAACTGTTTCTGTTTTTTGCTTTTTTAAAAAAAGTATTTCCTTCCCAAGTCTATGAAAGCTTCCAGCTTAGTTACCACTCTGCTTAACGTGCCTCAATGTCTTTGTAATTTAATTCACCATTGTTTGTCTGTCTAAACATGTGTAGAAACAGGAACTCGAGAGCTGGGTTTCCCTGCTGTATTCACAAACATAAATACTTGAACTGGAAGGAAGAGACTATTTATTCACAATTGCTCATTGCTGGGTCCAAGATGCCAGTGAAAACATTCTTGCTTTGTTTTCCGAAGGGTTTCCGTTTGAAGTTTGTTTGTTTTCTAATATACGGTAAGGGATACCTGCTTATTTAGAAGGATCAGAGGAAAAAGGAAAGAGTAACTTGGAATTCTATGAACACAAAGTTCAAGAAATTATATTGTTTTTAAATTATATGTGAAACTCACGGGAAAATAAAGACCAGGTATCAGAGAGCTCTGATGTAAACGGTATTCTTATCAATTAACTGAGCCACATGTTTTAAAAAGGCCTGTCACTGAATTGTGTCCCCCCCCCAAAAAAATGTGTATCAATATGGCTAGGTCATTATTTCCAGTATCGTGTGATTATCCACCATTTTGTCACCCGACGTGATTTTCCTGAATATTGTAAATCTTACTTGTGTGACACTAATAAGGTGGGATACATGAGTTATATTGATGACGCAGGGCTCAGTCTACAAGATTGGATTGGCTCTTGAGACAATCTCCTTTGAGGTATAAAAGAAGTGATTAGACAGGAGAGGGAACTCCTGCTACCAAGAACGACAAACTGGCAGAGGAGTGCATTGTTTGGACTCAGCGTTTCCACACAGAGAAGCTCCCAGACCAGGGGAAGATTGATCAGAAGAAACTCACTCCAGAGTGACAGAGAACAAAAGACTTCCCCTGCCAGCTGGAACCCTGAATTTGTACTTCTAGTCTACCAGACTGTGAGAAAATAAAACTGTTTATTTATTTATTTATTAAATAAAAAAAATGAAAGTGTACATACTCTGTGCTTACAGTACTGGGTTAAGAGAAAAGGAGTACACAAGTTGTGTCAAAATCCCATTAATATTGATCTTCTTAGTAATGTGTATTGTCACCAATTTCACCCTACCAAATTTCTAACAATTACCTAATCTAAACCCTCACCCCTTGTCTTCCTTCCCTCCCACATTCCCCACTCTTGTAGCTGCCAAAGAGTCTTTTCTATTATGTATGAGTATGCTTTTAAGTTTTTATCGTAGGGGTTTCATATAATAATTGTCCTTCTGTTGCTGACTACTTTGACTCAACATAATGTCCTCCAGTTGAGACCAAATTGAGAGATGTTTCCTGCTATCATCGTTGTTCTTTCTCAACATATGGTACTCCATTGAGTATATATACCAAAGTTTACCCATCCATTCTTCTCTGATTGGGCATCTGGGTTGATTCCTGGATTGATTCCTGGGTTGATTCCTGCTATCATGGACTGTGTTGCAATAAACATTAGTGTGCATGTAGCAGTTGGTGTGAATGGCCTTGATTTTGTAGGATATATTCTGAGCAGAGGAATTACTGGGTCAAACGGTATATCTATATCCATTATTTTAAGGTAATGCCAAATTGCTTTCCAAAGAGGTTGCACCATTCTGCAATCCCACCAAAAGTGAAGGAGAGTTCCGATCTCTTCATAGCCTCTCCACCATTTATTGTTTTGCATTTTTTGGATCATGGCCAATCTTGTTGGGGTGAGGTGGTATCTCATCATCATTTTGATTTGAATTTCTTTAATAATTAATGATCGTGAACATGTCTGCATGTGTTTTTTGGCTGCCTGGATCTCCTCTTTAGAGAAGTGTCTGTCCATCTCCTTTGCCTGTCGCTTAATTAGATGATTTGTCTTTTTCTTATTGATATTTTGTAGAACCTTATAGATTATGGAGATCAGGCTTTGGTCTGACATAGAGTTGCCAAATATTTTTTTCCCATTCTGTAGGTGGTCTTTTAACTCTTCTGATGAAGTTTTTGGATGAGCAGAAATGTTTGATTCTTATTAATTCCCATTTATCTATTTCTCTTCTGATGAATGTGTTTTGTTTGTCAGATTTTGAAGTCTGTCTATATTGCATATTAAAATGTCCATTGTCGACCCTATCTTATCTTGGATGAGCTTTACCATTTTAGCTTTCATATTCAGGTCTTTTATCCAATTTGAGTTGATTTTTGTATAAGGTGTGAGACATGGGTCTTTTTTCGGATCCAACTTGATGGCACTTGGCTTTTGGCTTCAATTTTTTGCAGATGGACATTCAATTAAGCCAGCACCATTTGTTAAAGAGACTGTTCTTACCCCAGTTCAAAATCCTAGGACCTTTGTCAAATATTAGCTGTTCATAAGAGAATGGTGTCATCTCTGGGGTCTCTACTTTGTTCCAATACCAGGCTGTTTTGACTACTGTGGCAATGTAATAGGTTTTAAAGTCAGATAGTGAGAGGCCTCCCAGCATGTTCTTCTTTTTCAGTAGTGCTTTGCTTATTCGAGGTTTCTTCCCTTTCCAAATAAAGCTGATAATTTGTTTCCCCATCTCATTAAAAACTGTTGCTGGAATTTGTATTGCCAAGCCAAGTGTCGTCGAGTATTGGCATTGCATTATATAAGTAGAGTGCTTTGGGCACAATAGACATTTTCACAATATTGAGTCTTTCTGTACATGAGCAGGACAGATTACTCCACTTACATTAAGTCCCTTCTAGTTTCTTGTAGCAAGGTCTTGTAGTTTTCTCTGTAAAGATCTCTTATTTCTCTAGTTAAATTTATTCCTAGATATTTTATCTTCTTGGGGGCTATAGTAAATGGAATTGATTTGGTGATTTCTTCATTAATAATTTCATTGTTGGTATAAAGGAATCCTACTGATTTAGTTATGTTTATCTTGTATCCTGATACTTTGCCGAATTCTTCTATTAGCTCTAATAGTTTACTTATGGATTTCTTTGGATTCCCTGTATAAACAATCATATCATCTGCAAAGAGGGAAATCCTTGCTTCTTCAGTGCCAATACAGATGCCTTTTATTTCTTTGTCTTGTCTAATTGCTCTGGCTAGAACTTCTAGTACAATGTTAAATAGAAGTGGTGAGAGTGGGCATCCTTGTCTAGTTCCGGTTCTCAAAGGGAATTCTTTCAGTCTTTCACCATTCAGGATGATCTAAGCAGTTGGCTTTGCATAGATGCTATTGATTATATTGAGGAATTTCCCTTTTATTCCTATGTTTCTGAGAGTTTTAAGCATGAATGGATGTTGAACTTTGTCAAATGCCTTTTCTGCATCAATTGACAAAATCAGGTGATTTTTATCTTTTGTGTTATTAATATGGTTGATTACACTAATTATTTTTCTGATGTTAAACCAACCTTGCATCTCTGGAATGAAACCAACTTGATCATGATGAATGATTGTTTCTATATGCTGTTGAGTTCTATTGGCTAGAATTTTGTTGAAGATTTTTGCATCTAGATTCATGAGGGATATTGGTCTGTAATTTTCTTTTTTTGTGAGATCTTTCCCTGGTTTTGGTATCAGGGTTATGCTGGCTTCATACAAGGAATTTGAAAGTATTTCATCTCTTTCTATGGTATGAAATAGCCTCATTAGTACTGGAGTTAATTCTTCTCTAAAAGTTTGATAGAATTCTCCGGTGAAGCCTTCTGGCCCAGGACTTTTTTTGGTTGGTAGATTTTTGATGACTTCCTCAATCTCTTCCTTTGTGATAGATTTATTAAGTTGATCTATTTCTCCTTGTGATAGTCTTGGTGAGTCATATGAATCTAGAAATTTTTCCACTTCCCCCAGGTTTTCAAACCTGTCAGAGTATAGCTTTTCATACTATTCTGTTATGAAAATTGTGTTTAAGCCATTCTCTTGTGGTATTACTGTTATAGCAGAGTTAGATTTATAAGACAGAGCCCAAGGCAAAAATGTGAAAATAAATTCTGCCTTGCAGTGCTTGAACATTATGCTCTTTTAAAAACTATCTATATGGGATCAAATAGACAACAGCAATCAACAGTTAGATAGAAACTTTATGGAGCAGTGAGTTTCTGTTAATAAGGAAGAAACAACTCAGAAAATAAGGGTTCGAATGGTTCCACAGCTGAAAGAATGTAATCAGTGTCACTAAGTTGTTCACATAGAAACTAATTTGGTGTATGTTTTGCTTTGTGTATTTTCAACGATGAACAAACACAGAAAATTTCAAAAAAAAAAAAAATTTGTGTCAAAAAGCCAGTGAAGTAGATTTGGTCCAACTCTAATACTGAATTCTATTTTGCTGGTAAAACCGAGGCATTAAGTGTTGAAAATACATGGCTCACAGTCACACAGCCCATTAAAGCCCGCTACTAGGGCCTAAGGAACCCTAAGGGGTCACTGTGAGTTAGAATTAACTCAACAACAATGTGCACACTAAGTACATATATGTTTATTATTAAACTTAAGTCCAGTACTTCTATGTTATAAAAAATAGTTTCCTTTTCATGCGTATAATACTTCTCCAGTTCTAATTATGGCAGCATGCTACCCCAAATAAACTGTAAACATACTGTCATTTTTCATATTTGGCTCTTCAACATTATTTTCAAAGTATGCTTAGACTGGAACTGCTTCTCACCCGCTCCTCTGCTACCACGCTGGTCCACAGCACCCTCATCACTCACTTGGCCAACTGCAGAAGTCTAGCAATTGTTCCCTCTGCCGCAGCCCTCGCTCCCTTGCAGTCCATTTTTGACAAAGAAGTGAGGGTGATATTTTAACAGAAAATCTAGTCGGATCTCACGGGAAGGCACTTGGCTGGCTTGGCAGTCACTCCTACAGTGATTATGCTTAAAACTTTACCGTTGCTCCTAAGGCTGTCCATGATCTGGTTCTCTATTGTCTTCTGATCTCATTACCTACCACCTCCTCCTTCTTTACACTCTGACTCAGCAGACTGGCTGCCTGCCTCTTCTGCAGACAATTCAGGCACGCCTGCCTGCCCTCAAGGCGAGATATCTACATGTCTCATTCTCTTATCTCCGCAGATGTCTACTAAAATGTCGTATTCTCAGTGATGTCTTCTCTGGCGGCCACGTCTAAAGCTGCAGCACATGACACACATACACAACACACAGAGAGACACATGTGCACACACACATTTTGTATCCCCTTTGTCCACACATATGCGCACGCACATACCCACACATTTCTATCTTCTTTGCACCCACCCACCCATACACACACACATAGACACACACATGCACAGATGCTGCGTCACCCTTCTTACTTTTCTTTTTTTTGCATTTCCATCAGTATCTGTTTTTATGTGTGTCGCACCCTCCTCCTCCCCCCGCCCCCCCGAATATAAACTAGGATTTTCATCTGTTTTGTTCCTCACTGATTGCAGCATTTAAAACAGGTCTGGCCTAAACTGGCTGTTCAGCAAATATTTGCATAGTAATATCTCAGTAATATTTGTATAGTCAATGAATGCATATAAATGTCCAACTGATTCACAGCTCCCTCAGGTGCTGAGCATATTGAATTTAAAGTTCAAAGTAATTCTGTGTTTGTTTCCCTTAAGGTTCAAAGGAAGAGTTAGGTTCGATACAACTACTTGACGCACACCCATCAATGACCGCTTCTGTCTTCTAAAAAATACGTGAAGCAGTAAGGAAGACAACGAGGCAAGTTCATTCTGAATCTCAGACGATGTGTTGAACAAAGTTCTTAATAGTTAAGAAAAACCTGGTGTCTTGTTGTTGGGTGTTGCTCCGTACAGCATCCCTGCAGAACAGCAGAGAACTGTCCCATGCGGTTTCCACGGAGCAGCTGGTGGATTAGAACTACCGATCTTTGAGTTAGCTGCTGAGCACCTCACCGTGATTCCACAAGGATTCTGTAAAGACTCCTGCTCTTTAACTACTGAAGCTGTGTTTCTTGAACTCTAAACATTAGGAATTAAAATTTGAGAGATGGCAAGGGATAAGAATCTTGACCTTAGATTTGGAAAAGAGTTTCTTGAAATGAGAAACCAAAACATTTCATTAATCTGAACGGTCTCTGGCTGCTAGGGAGAAGAGGAAATAGGAGTGCTGCAGAACCACTCTGCGATCTCATACCCTCGCTATTTTTGCCACACTTTAGTTTTAAAGGCACTTTCTGGCATCTCCCTGAGATTCCTCCACACACCGTATTTACATTAATTACACGAAAAGGCATAATTATAACTCATGGCTAATTTGTTTTTAAAAAGAGGGGAAAGCACCCACAATAAGAAGCATGTTAAAAATAACACTCAGAATATAATTTAGGTATTAGACTTAAACCACTCAGTGTCAAAATATAGGCTTCCATTCCTAAGTAGCTTTAAACCTACATCATCTCAACATGACTTGATTTGCCTGAACAACAAAAGACTAAACTTCCACAGGAAATGACCCATTTAAAAATACATCAGTGTTTTTCTTTGTGTGTTTTCATTATTTTTAAATATTTATTTAAATATAGTAAATGCCCTCATTTTCCTACATGCAACAGCACTTACAAAAAAGATTCATTGATTACACTCACTTTTAAATAAGCTAGTCAATAAACCAAAAAAATCAAACTAATTTGCCACCGAGTCAGTTCCACTAAAAAGCTCTATTTTCCACTAAAAAGAGCAATAGAAAAGTAGTAAGATTGTACCCTGTCAAAGGCAGGAAATTTGTGAAAACCAGATAACCAATAGAATCTTGTTGAGTTCCTTCTTTTTTTTTTTTTAATTTTTATTTTTATTTAACATAACTGAGTGAAAATGTACATTCACATGTAAATTTACATGTCCCCCTATATGCAGCTTCCACTGCTCTCCCTGTCCGGTGACTGCACACTATTCCTCTCTACTCCATACATGTCTCATCCTCCCAACAGTCTCCTTTCCCCTCCTCTCCATCCACTCCCCTTCCTCCAGCCAGAGGTCAGCAAGATGATATCCTATAGATGTATAGAACCATAAAGTGCTTCCAATATATGGTTACTCTGCATTGCCAAGTCCAATCCATTCCTGTCCAAAGAGTGGACCTTTGTTATAATTTATGGGAATGGGCAGCATCAGGGCTGGGGGCCATGCTCTCAGAGGAACCCCAAAACCGCTGGACCATCAATTGAGGTCTTTTAGTGGAGATCTCATGATGCACCTCTTTTTATTCTTGTGTTGTCAGTGAGGCTCCTCTCTGTGAGCTCCCTCATGGCTATCACTGGTGGTGGCCGGGCACCATCCGGTTCTTCCGGTCCCAGGTCGATGTAGGCACCCACTCTTGTGGGTCTCTCTGTCTTCTCGATTGTCTTTACCGCATGCCATTTTGGCCCTCGGTGAGCATCCGTTCCTGCTGAGTTGGGACCATTTGCTGTGTCCTCGGATGGCAGCTTGGCAGCTTTTAAGACCCCAGACGCCACTCACCAATGTGGGGTGCAGAGAGCTCTCTTAGCAAAACGTTAGTTGTGCCAATTGGCCTGGAATTCGCCTAAGAGCATGGTCCCCCGTCCCCTGCCCCAGCTACTCTATCCTTGCAGTATTGAGTTAAGATGGAAGGAGTACTCAAGTTATACTGAAGTCCACTTAAAGTTGTTCTTGTTCCTAATGTGTGCTGTCACCGCTTTCTCCCAACTAGATTTCTAGCAACTACCTAAACTAAACCCTCCCCCCCTCGCCCTCCCTCCCTCCCTCCCCTCCCTTGCAGCTGTCAAAGAGTCTTTTCTCCTATACACAAGTCTGTTTTTGAGATCTTATCGTAGAGGTCTCATACAGTATTTGTCCTTTTGTCGCTGACTACTCTCACTCAACATAATGTCTTCCAGTTGAAACCAGGTTAGGAGATGTTTCCTGGAATCATCGTTATTCTTTATCATTGCGTAGTGCTCCATTGAGTATATGTACCACAGTTTACCTATCCATTCTTCTATTGTTGGGCATCTGGGTTGATTCCACCTTTTTGCTATTGTGGACTGTGCCGCAATGAACATTCTGGTGCATGTGTCCGTTGGTGTGAAAGGCCTTGAATCTGTAGGATATATTCCAAGTAGTGGAATTACTGGGTCAAATGGTATATCAATATCCATTTTTTTAAGGAAGCGCCAGATTGCCTTCCAAAGAGGCTGGACCATTTTGCAAACCCACCAACAGTGTAGGAGGGTTCCACTTTCTCCACAGTCTCTCCAGCATTTGTTGTTTTGTGTTTTCTGGATCATGGCCAATCTTGTTGGGGTGAGATAGTATCTCATTGTTGTCTTGATTTGAATTTCTTTAATAACTAAAGATCGTGAACATGTCCGCATGCGTTTTTTGGCTGCCTGGATCTCCTCTTTAGTGAAGTATCTGTCCATCTCCTTTGCCCATCGCTTAATTGGATGCTTTATCTTCTTCTTATTGATATTTTGTAGTATCTTATAGATTATGGAGATCAGGCGTCGATCTGACATAGAGTTGCCAAATATTTTTTTCCACTCTGTGGGTGTTCTTTTAATTCTATTAATAAAGTCTTTGGGAGATCAGGCGTCGATCTGACATAGAGTTGCCAAATATTTTTTCCCACTCTGTGGGTGTTCTTTTAATTCTATTAATAAAGTCTTTGGATGAGCAAAAGTGTTTGATTCTTAATAGTTCCCATTTATCTACTTTCTCTTCTGTTGATTGAGGTTTCTTTGACAGATTTTGGAGTCTGTCCTCATTGTGTATTAAAACTTCCATTGTTGTTCCTACCTTTTCTTGGATGAGCTTTATCGTTTTAGGTTTGATATTTAGGTCTTTTATCAAGTTGGAGTTGGTTTTTGTATAAGGTGTAAGATATGGATCTTGATTCAGTTTATTGCAGATGGATAACCAATTTTGCCAGCCCCATTTGTTGAAGATACTGTTTTTACCCCAGTGTAATGTCTTAGGGCCTTTGTCGAATATCAACTGTTCATAGGCAGGTGGTGTCATATCTGGGGTCTCAATTCTGTTCCATTGATCAATTTGTTGTTGAGTTCCTTCTTTAGCAAGTTTCATTGTATTTACATTTACTTTATGAATAATTTTCCAGAAAATGAAACCAAGTAGAACTGCCTCATAGAGTTTCCAAACAGTGCTTTGTGGATTTGAACTGACAACCAAACGTTACTAGCCACAGTACTTAACCACTGCACTGCCAGTGTTTCTATTAACATACCTCAAATTAACAGATACATTTTCAGACAATGCAATTAGAAAATTTGTCACTAGACATACAGTACAAAAATACACAAGTCATTGATGTTTTAAAAGTCGTCAAAGATTTTGGAGTTTTTTTAAATAACAAAATATGCAACACAAAAATAATCTTTTAACTTTGAAATAAGTTTTAAACTCATTCATTCATAAACATTTAAAATTTTTATTTAAATGTCATTGTGTTATGTTAATAGAAATTAGAATGCTCAATTATTTATTTATGGAAGTTTTAAAATTTACAGTTTTACAGTTAGTAATGTATTATTGCTCTTTGTAGTTGAGTCTAACCATAGATCCAACTATAATCATCTTCTGGAAATTTAATAATAAAATAAATATAAATACAGTGAAACCTGTGAAAGAAGGAATTCAATGAGACTTTCTTGTTTTTCTGGATCTCACAAACTTCCTGCCTTTGACCAGATGCAGTCTTACTATTTTTCTATTGCTCTTGTTAGTGGAAAATACTGTGTTTGTGTCTTCCTTCTGTGACTGGCTTCTGCCTCAAACAAGTTCTGGCTTTTGCAGGGTTTTTTTATATAATACATAGGAAAATGTTATGCTGTGGAATCATGCTCTAAAATAAACTATTAATACTGAGTACCTAAATTGAAGACTACCCTATACCTGACACCTGTTGACTGAAACTAATTGTGATGCTGAAGAAGAATGTTGACTATATCACGTACTGCCAAAAGGACAAAGAGACTTGTTTTAGAAGAAACAGAAAATATTCCTTGGAAGCAAGGATGGAAAGACTATGAGTTACATACTCTGGCTATGTTGTCAAGAGGGGTCAGTTCCTGGAAAAGGACATCACACTTGGTAATTAGAGGGTCAGGAAAAAGAGGAAGATCCTCGGTGAGGTGGAATGACACGGTGGCTGCACAATGGGCTCAAGTGTAACAGTTGTGGGCATGGCACGGGACTCAGCAGTGTCTTTCGCTGTCCACAGGGGTGCTATGGGTTGAAATTGACTCAACAGCACTTAACAGCAACAACAAAAGAGTTGACAGAATCTGTTTCTTTCATTGAGAAAATTTAAGGTGCACTGTTTTGAGATCATATGATAAATCTTTTTTGCTGCTGTTGTTGTTAGAGACCCTCAAGTTATTTCAGACTCGTAGGAATTCTGTGTACAATAGAGTCCAGAATGAAACACTACCCAATATTGTACCATTCTCACAATTATTACTATGTTTGAGCTGATGGTTGCAGCCTCTGGGTCAGTCTATCTTGCTGAGAATTTTGATCGAACTATAAATGGCTTAATTGTTAATTTTAAAAATTATTATCAAAGGGTCACATTCTGATTATTTTAGATCCAGAATACAAAACTCAGAGAACCCATTTCAAGAATGATGAATATTGCATCATTTGAAATAGGTATGTATAAAAATTACAGAAAATAGGAAACAAAATATAAGGCAAACTCAAAAATATTCTTGAATGACATGTAATGTCAATAAAAACACATGGCTTAAATTCAGAACTATCAGAATAGATTAAAACATAAAATTAAATTCAACTAAATAAATACGCAGGCCTTCTAGAGTACGTAAAAGGATTGGATGAGAAAAGTTTTGTATAAAGGAGCATTTTTAAACCTATGCATGTAAGAAAGGTGCTGTGGATATGGGGGGGGGGGGGGGAGAAAGGACTAGACTGCAGTGGGGATTGATATTTATTTTTTAATGTCCAATCTGTCCATTACAACTAGTTGAGATATTTGTAGAATTAATGTAAGCTCAAGAGATTAATTTGTTGATACAAGGATAAATGCATTTCCCGAGTATGGTCCACTATTGATTAGTTTAAAAATTAACACGTGTCTTACTCTGGCCAAAGAGATATCAGAAAAGGTTTCTGCAGGCTTCGGGAAGAATTATCCCTAACTCCCAAGAGGCAGTAATAGGAAGTCGTGTACTTTCTCCCACTTGAAACAAAGAATGAAGGTTGGAGCCTAACACTACCGGCAGCCATAACCGTAAGGACACTCACCTTTAAAATAAAAATGCACACTTTCGGTCAGCGGAAACCCTGGTGGTGGTGTGGTTAAGTGCTACGTCTGCTAACCAGAAGGTTTGCAGTTCGAATCAGCCAGGACTCTATGGAAACTCTGCAGAGAAGTTCTACTCTGACCTACAGAATTGCTGTGAGTTGGAATCAGCTGGATGGCTGTTTTTGGTTGTTTTTTTTTTAGGTAAGCAGATCAGAAAGATGAAAAGAACCTGGAATTTTTTTTTTATATTTGAACTGAAGAATTAATGAACACTGAAGTCAGGTTTACTTCTTGAGTACAAATTACAAGAATAAGAAATTTTTTTACTGTTTAAACCAAATTAATTTGGGTGTTGCTTACAGTTTGAGGCACTGTAACTAATACAAAATTTAGTAGACAGTTGGCTCCTGGGTAGAACTAAATATGAGTTCTCTGAAACTATAGCCCACAAAGGAGAAAGTAGTTGGAACAATTTAAAAGTATCCGGACTCTGTAAAATAAAGCCTAATGTGAAGTCTTATTTATATTCTTCTGTGTGGACAGTCCTGGAGAGCCTCAGCTGCCATTGGACCCTTACGTGATCACCAGCTCTGTGACAACCTCCCTACCTTGGATTTAGTCTCCAGATTGCAGGGTGAATTTCATGGTTTACGTTCTGAATTCTACTTGGCAACCTCTTTGAAGATCAGCCAGAAGATCATGGTGAAAATAAGCTACAGAAGCTTACACCTGTCTTCCCTTAGCTCATGCTGAGCAAGCAGTCCTTCTCCAAAGGTGATAAACCAATCATCCAACCAGATTACAGTGAACAGCAGTTTCTACAGTTGTTACATTCTCATCTCTAAAGTAAACTAACTTCCTCTCCAATTTTCTTGGTTTCCACAGCTGGAAAATGCTAGCAGCATGCTTTTTTCTCAGGAAACATTTGATTCTCACTCAGAATGAAAGGTCATTTTTTTTCCCCCTCTTAGCTTTTATTAGGTGTCAACCCAAATAAATAGCCCTATGCACTCAAGATCTGCTATATTATTTTATTTTGCGTATCAATGGTTGGCTAAGACATAATTTCTATTAAATGTAGTCCTTTTTTTGTATTTTTTAAAGAAAGGATTATAACTTTTCTCTTGGTGCCACTTTGAAAATGTATTGCTTTCAGAATAAATAAAAACGTGTTTTTAAAAGACTGCATGGTTTGGAATTCTTGTATGAATTCTAATTTCTTCAAAAAGTGCTTAGTTTCTAAAGCCAAGAGTGCAAGTGTACTGGAAATTGCTGAGCAGTCCCTGTAGACCATGTTTAATAAGTGTAAATCTAAAATAATTTGAGTCTAATTATGATCAAACAAATTTTAATTAAAGGCAATTGATCAAATTAAAATTCAAAGCAATTCGAATTGTCAAGAAGAATGTTCGTCTTACTTTGCATTCGACATCAAGAAAATAAATTTGTTACCCTCACTTTGTTGTATAAAACATTAAACAAACTATAATAAACTAAAAATTAGTGGTCCTAGTTTTAATACCAGTACCAGGATAGAGTGTAACCCTCTCAAAACACGTTTTAAAAAAAAAAGAAAAAAAGAATTAGTTTTATGATTTTAAAGATTCAATTTTACAGACATGTCCAGGTTTCAGTGACAGAAAAGGAATGCATTTCTATTTGTTTCTGATTAAGAAGCAAAAATTGAGGAAGAAAGTTGTAAAAAGTATTGCCCATAAGAGACAGTGGTGGTTCAGTCGTAGATTTCTCCTCTTCCATGGGGAACACTGGGTTCCATTCTCGGGCAACTCACCTCACGTACAGTTCTCACATGCACAGTTACCACCATCTGTCGGTGGAGTCTTGTGTGTTACTATGATAAGCTTCAGACTAAGACAGACTGGGGATGAGGGCCTTGTGATCTACTTCTGAAAATTAGCTAATAAAAACTTGATAGATCACAAAAGATTTTCATAACCTGCAACAGATCATGGAATAGTACAGTACCAGCAGCCTTTTGTTCCACTGTATGTGAAGTCATCATGAATTGGAGGCCACCAGGAGGGTAGCTAATAACTACTGCCCATGGAAAGTCAGCCAAAGTATATGTTTACATTTGTTCTTAATACACAGTTCTCATCCTTTTCACTTTATCGTTTTCAAGGCAGCAAAGATGAGACAACATTAAATCTCAGCATTCACATATCAATGAGTATAAAGAATATGTTTTTCATTCTGGGTTACAGGTAATATTAGAACTTGGGGGGTGGGGTAAGGAGAACTTAGCACTTTATACAATACCTCAGCATTGCCTCTTTTCATTAAAGTAATGTTGAAAAAATTCTATGTAATTAGTAATGTTATCTCCAATTGCACTAAGCAACTGAAAGTTAACCTGACAAACAATGGTGTATTGTAATATTTACATCTAATGCTTAGGAACACTGACTCTAAATACAAAAAAAAAAAAAAAAAGGAACAGTGAACAATTTATTTTCCTCTCTAACTGACTGATTAAAAATAGTAATTTTTAATGCATAAAAAAGTATTAGGAAAACCAAAATCTACAGGTTAAAAATAAAATAGAAATTTTATGGGGTATTATTTCTAACACTTAAGGAAAGACACAGTAATTTGCTTGTATGTGAGCCAAGCGTCACCCTGCCTCCTGGGTGGTGTGTTGTTTTGGCAGTATTGATTATGGGTTGCATCTGATCTTCTCTCACAGGGACACGGATACTCACCTGCATGCAGAATACATGGAAGTGGCAGTATAGTCAGTAGCCAGTTTCTAAAACAAATTACCTCCTGCTAGTATTGAACCTCTAGTGTTTACCTCAACAATACCACATGTTAATTAAATGGGTGAAGTAATCCATGGTTCAGTTTGTATGCTGAGCAAATAATCTAAGAATCTGGACTATACAAAGAGCTCAGCATCAGGATTGGAGGAGGACCCATTAACAACTTGTGATGCGCAAATAATACAGACTTGTTGAAAGGAAGAAAACTTGAAACAATTTCTGACAAAGATCAAATACTATATCCTCCAGTATGGATTATACCTCAACATAGAGAAAAAAAATACCCTCGCAACAGAACCAATAAGCAACATTATGATAAATGGAGAAAATAATTGAATTGTCAATGATTTTATTTTCCCCACAATCAATGCACATGGAAGGTCTAGTCAACATTTCAAAATGATGTATTGTATTAGGCAAATTTGTAGCAAAAGACCTCTTTAAAGTATTAAAAGTCAAAGTTGTCACTTCAAGGACTAAGGTGTGCCTGACCCAAGCCATGGTATTTTTTATTTCCTTATATACATGTAAAATCTGGAGAATGAATAAGAAAGACTGAACAACTGATGATTGATTCTGAATTATGGTGTTGGAAAAGAATATTGAAAATAGCACAGACTGTTGGGAGAACAGAGTCTTGACTGTGCAGTGGCTAAACACTAACCTGGTATCCAAAAAGACAGACAGTTCAAGACTGCCAGCTATTCTTGGAAACCCTAGGAGAGAATTTCACTCTGTCCTATAGGGTATCTATGAGTTGGAACCCTCTCAACAGCAGCAGATTTAGCCAGAAGAACAAACAGATCTGTCCTGAACAATTACAGCCAGAACACTCACTAGAAGAAAAGATGGTAAGAGTTCGTCTTACATACTGAACATGCTACAAGATGGCTCAGTCCCTGTAGGAAAGCATCATGCTTGGTGAAGTAGAGGGTCCCCAGAAAAGCAGAAGACCCTCACTGAGGTGGATTGACTCAGTGGCTGCAACAATGGGCTCAAATATAGCAATGATTGTGAGGATCACACAGGACAGGGCAGTGTTTTGCTCCATTGTACATAGGTTCACCATGAGTCAGACACAACAGTACCTCACAACAGGAGCAGTTTAGAGTTCAACACACAGACATATTTCTAAGCACATGAACAAGCACAAAAATCGTACTGCTCAATCATTAGATATTTATTAAAACCCTAAACTTATAGGTACTGTGGATAAAGTATTCATTATTAAAAGCCAAAGAAGCCACTAGTCCTTTGTGGAGCAATTGATATAAAAAATCAGCTTGGACAAAAGTTAAGAGTCTCTCTTAGTTTCCTGGTACCACTATAAGAGACTTCAAGAATAGAAATTTATTTCTGCAGTTCAAAAGCCAAACCAAACTCACTGCCATCAAGTGAATTCCAACTTACAGTGACCCGATAGGGAAGAGTAGAACTGCCCCATAGAGATTCCAAGGAACTCTTTAAAGCACTAAAAGCCAAAGGTGTCACTTTGAGGACTAAGGTGTGCCTGATCCAAGCCGTGGTGTTTTTGATTTTCTAATATATATGTAGGAAATTACATAAATAAATTTCTACTCTTAAAGTCCTAGTGGATTCGGCAGCTATAGCACTTAACCACCACACCAACAGGGTTTCTAGAAATCCCAAATCAAGGCACCAGCTACAGAAGAAGGCTTTGTCTCTGCCTGCTCTATAGGAAGATCCTTGTCTCCTGCAGATCTCGTAGGCACTGCGTTCGTCAGCGCCTTGGCCGTCTGTCTTCACAGGGCATCTTTCTTCCTCTTGTTTGTGCTTACTTACCTCGTATCTATTGGCTGGCTTGGCCATAATCCTCCTGAAGTGATTTTTTTAAAAGGTTATTGTGTTTTAAATGAAATTTTACAATTCAGATCAGTTACTCGTATAAAAACTTATGCAGACTTTGCTATTTGACCCTAACTTCTCTCTCCACGCTGTGACAGCACGCTTCTCCTCGTCTCCACATTTCCCAAGTCCTTTCTACCAGGGCTGGTCCAGCTCTGCCTTCTCACCTTGCCTCTGGATAGGAGCTGCCCAGTTACTCTCCTGGATCTGCTTAACCAAGAAGCACATTCTTCACCAGTATAATTTTTATGTCATATAGACCAAATCCATCTTTGTCGGAAGAGTCGGAGTCAGGAATACTTTCAATTCTGGGTTAACACATAATCCGAGGGGGAGTGACTTCTTGAAAAACTCCAGTCTGTCAGACCATCAATTCAGATCTCTTTCCTAGAGATCTGCATCCCACAGTTCTCCTGCTCTGTCAGAGACTCTTTGCTAAGTTCTCTATCAGGGCAGTCATCGGTGGTTGCTGGGCACGGTCTAGTTCCTCCAGTCTCATGCTGATGTAGCTCTGGTGTTCTGTGGCCTTTTCTGTCTTTTCAGTTCCTGTTTACCTTATGTCTTTGTTTTTTTATTTTTTTAATTGTGCTATAAGTGAAAGTTCACAACTCAGTAAATTTGTCAAACAAAAATTTACACATACATTGCTGTATAACTGTAGCTGTTCTCACGTTGTGTCAACACTGTACTTTTCCACCCTGTACTTCTCATGCCCATTAAACCAATTTGTGTCACCCTCTGGCTTATCATCTAACCTCCAGACAACAGCTTCTCAGTCCCGTGTGTCTACTTAAGCCACGAAGCACATTATTCAATAGTATCATTTTATGTTTTATAGCCCAGTCCAATCTTTGGTTTGAAAAGTTGGCTTTGGAAATGGTTTCAGTTCTTGGTCTGAGAAGCATACCTTTTGGGGAACCTCCAGTCTC
The DNA here is from genome assembly GCA_028571685.1 of Heterohyrax brucei. Lineage (NCBI taxonomy): Eukaryota > Metazoa > Chordata > Mammalia > Hyracoidea > Procaviidae > Heterohyrax > Heterohyrax brucei. The sequence goes on along the minus strand of CM053143.1, from coordinate 56,035,011 downwards.
TTAGGTCATCAAGTCTGGAGTTCTGAATAGAGTTTGAGTTCCATACCCCATTTTTCTCCTCCTGTTGGGGAGGTCATTGAGTGGTAGCCAGGCACCATCTAGTTCTTCTGGTATCGTGCTGATGTAGTCTCTGGATTATGTGGCCCTTTCTGTCTCCTGGGATCACATTTTTCTTACATCTTTGATGTCCTTCATTTCCCCCTGTTCCAGGTGGGATGGAACCAATTGATGCCTCTTGGATGGTTGCTTGCGGTCTTTTTAAGAGCCAGATGCCACTCACTAAAGTGTGAGGCAGAATATTTTCTTAAAAAACTTAATTATGCAGTTGACTTAGATATCTCCTGAAACCATGATGCTCAGTGCAGACTCTGTTATTCTGTCCCTCAGAAGTATTTGGTTACCTTTAGGAAACTTGTTAGCTTTGGGTTTGATCCACCTGTGCTAACTTCTGACTCTGCTGCATGTTGACTCTCTCTTCACCTAACATAATTCTTGTCTACTATCTAATTAATGAATACCCCTCTCCCTTTCTCCCCATCCTTGTAAACATCAAAGACAATTTTCTTCTATGTTTAAATAATTTCTTGAATCCTTATGATAGTGGTGTCAAACAATATTTGTCCTTTTGCAGCTGACTGATTTCACTTAGCATAATGCTTTCCAAATTCCTCCATGTTATGAGATGTTTCCCCAAATCTTCATTGTTCTTTATCATTGTATGCTATTTCATTGCGTGCTTATACCATAGTTTGTTTATCCATTCATCTGTTGATGGGCATATAGGTTGATTTCAAAATTACATCAATAGGTATGGGAGTTAACATATATGAGGGGGGCACACAATTCATTCCAAAACAGTACCCAATACTCATATGAAAAGGCACTTACCCTGCTTCTGAAAAAGATAGTAAATAACTAACCATATAAGCAAAATTTTAAACTTTATAATATCCAGCAAGTGTATTCTAGTGTCACCATGAGTCGGATCCAACTCAATGGCACTTGGCTTGGCGTATTTGGTGGTGCACCAGTTCAGAAATCAATTGCAAACGGAAAAGTTAGCAGTTTGAACCCAGCAAGGGAGAAAGACTCAGCAATCTGCTCTTGCAGAAATTGTAGCTTAGACAAACGTATGCCGCAGTTCTCCTCAGTAGTACGGCATCACTGAGTCAAAATCACCTCAGTGGTACTGGACGATGTTAACAGCTGCCTAACATCCAACTGGTAAGGATATAGAGAAACAGATATTTGTGCATGCTTTGTGGGAATGAAAATTGATGACATACATTGGGACAGAAATTTGCCTATTTAATCAAATTTAAGATAGTGGATTCCCACTAAAAGACCTCAATTGATGGTCTGAAGGCTTAGGAGCTCTCCTGGGTGCATGATCCCTAGACCTGATGCTGCCCCTGATCATAAATCATCGCTGAGGTTAACTCTTTGGACAGGAATGGATTGGACTCAGAGATACAGTGTGACCATATCATGTGTGCACTTCATGGTCCTATGCATCTATAGGATGTTGTCCTACTGACCTCTTATTAGAAGAGAGTGGAGAGAATGGAGAGAAGGGGACCAGAGATTGTTAAGAGGATATGAAATATATAGAACAGAAAGGAGGAGCATGCTGTCACCAGGCAAGGAGAACAGAAGGAGCTGCAAATATGTGGGCTTGCAAATTTAAACTGAATTTTACACTTTCACTCAGTCACAATAAAAAAAGAGGGGGGGGGGAGATAGTGGAGATTCTCTTCCTGTGGTTATCCCCAAGGAGTCCAAAACTATACCTAAATACACATTAAAAAAAAAAAAAATCCACTGCTATCAAATAGAATTCAATGCATAGCAAATCTATAAGATGGAGTGAAACTACCCCATATGGTTTTCAAGACAGGCTTGGTGGATTTGAACTGCCAACTTTTGCTTAACAGCCATATATGTCCCACTATGTCACCAAGGTTTCCAAATACACATGATAGATATATTAATTCCAGGATCATTTATGATATTCCAGGGTCACTTATAATACCAAAGTTGTAAAGTAACTTGCATTTTTTTCTTCTTCATTTTGCTCTGTCTTTCTTGAGTATAAGTCTCTTCCTTCTCTACTTCCTTTCATTCACCAGATAATTAACAGAATGTTTACTTGTGCCAGATACCTAATGTGACTCAAGAAGAGTCATTTCAGAGTTATATGAAGTGGTTAGGTCAGGTTTTTGTTTTGAAAAGATCACATGAGTGTTAGTGTGGAGGACACCTCTGAGGTAGACGCACCGGGTAGACAGTGTAGTTGTGTGCTGGAATATTGTCCAGAATGTAGGTAGTGTAAGTAGATCTATGTATGTTAACTTGACAAAGGTTTACTGTTTTGTTACGTTGTAAAAGTAAATAATTAATACACATAAACATGCAGAAATAGGTAAACTTTTTTTTTCAAGATGGGTAACAATTTAATACTGATTATCTTTATCTAGTAGAAGTAAAAATTACAGAAGCTAGAGAAAGGCAGATATTTTATTTTCTTAGTTTTACATATTTCTATACTACAGTCTCACAATGTTTTATTAAAACTTTTACCATTTTTTTAACAAAATTAGCTAGGTAGGAAGTATAGACTATTTCATTCTAATTATACATTATAAGTTAAAAGTAATTATCATCATTACTGCCTTTAAAATGTCTTGTCCATTTTATGTTCTTACAATTTTGCTCAAACTATTTTGTAATTTTTGGAATACTGTAATAATGTTTATTAGCCTTGTTTTTCTCTTTTTCTTTCTAGAAGACAAAGAAGGAATTAACAACATCATTTTAGAAAATTAAACATAAACTTAATAAAAAGAAAAGCTAAAAAGCAAGAATTTTCATTATAATTGCTTTAAGGCGCATTCACTTACCCAGATCTATGGCATACTTACTCTCAGAATGGGGCATATCTTCTTGCAAGAATTAGATCTTACGCAATCCAGATAGTTTTGTATTTCAGATACACATCTTGAGTTACTTTTGCTTCTGAAACCCAGGGCAACACAGTAATGGCCTTCAGTATATTCTGTTTCACTAGAACACAGGAGATTGCAACAAGATGCATGGGCTGAGAGGGAATTTCATGTTTGGAAAAGATAAGCTTCTAATAAAAAAACAAGGCTATCAGCGAGAGTCCTCCGTAGTATTTTTTTAAATAATTCTACAGCATTTTTTTTAGCTCAATATAAAGATTCAACTCCCTTTAAAAATTCCCTGGGAACTCCGATTCTGCATTTCTTGTCTCTGCCAGCTGAACTAGCTGATCTGTTAAAAGTAAATTGAATCTACTTTTCTCTGTACTAACTTGTGCATCTTAGAGCTGCACTACTTTTAAAACACACCAAAAAAAAAAAAGCAAAACCATTGTCATTGAGTCAATTCAGGCTTATAGTGACCCTATGGGACAAAGTAGAACTGCTTCACTGAGTATCCAAGGAGTGCCTAGTGGATTCAAACTGCTGACCTTTTAGTTAGCAGCCATAGCGCTTATCCACTGCACCACTAGTGTTTCCTAAAATATACCAGCCCTCCCTATTCCTCATTCCCTATTGCCCGAGAATCTCTATTGCCCACTCTACCACCTTTTGATATAAGAGAGTTCTATTTTCTCAATTCCAGAACATTTGCTACTATCTATCATGTCTTTTCAAACAAAATACAGCTTGGAATTCAAAGGACTCCCTGAGTAGTGCAAATGGTTAAATCACCAAACCAAACATTATCACGAAACCAAAGGTCATAGGTTCAAGTTTATGCAGAATCACCTCAGAAGAAAGTCCTGGTGATCTACTTTCAAAAAAATCAGCCATTAGTTTTACGGACTTGTCTAATCTTTGGCTGAAGGGTGAACCTCATGAGTGACTTCTTTACTGAGTTAAAACATTGTCCATGGGCCATATTCTTGGGCTTTCTCCTCCCTATGTCTGGCCATTTTTTGTGAGTTAGAAATTGTTCTCTCTTTTTTTCCAGCTCTATCCAAGATCTTTGCCTGTGTTCCCTGTCCAAGAAGTGGGTGGTAGTAGCTGGGCACCATCTGGTTGCCCTGGGCTCAGACTGATGGAGGCTGCGGGGTTGGGGTCCATCAGTCCTTCGGACTAATCTTTCCCTTCTGTCCTTAGGTCTCTTTGTTCTGCCTTGCTCGTGATGGAGTGAGACCCGCGGGAGGTTGGTAACCAGTGTCACAAAAGAATGTGTGTACTAATTGTTTAATGGGAAGGTAGTTTGTTCTGTAAATCTTCATCTAAACTACAACAACAGAAACAAAAACAAAACCACCATTGGAACATAGCTCCAATGACACACATGAGTTCTCTATGAGTTGGAACTGACTCAATGGCAACTAGCTCTGTAAGTCAAAAAGTCTGTGTCCGTGTTATTTGAGGTCCAACAATTAAGTCTATGAACTTAATTGTTCTAAGCGCTAACATACCTCATTGCTGAATATCACTGTGGTCACCTTTGAAGCAGTCTTTTTGGGAAGCTAGGCAGTGATGCCAGTGCCTAGTCCACTCTTTAAAGCAATTTTGGAACTCTTTCTGGAATGGCCATTGCACACGGTGGCACAGTGACAAGTTCATAATGGTATAGCTGTCTGTGAGGGAGTTTTTATCCAGTAAGCCAATAACTGAATTGAAATACCCTTGCTAGTCTGATCTGGTCCCCAAAGATTTTTTTCTTTACTTGGAGATAAAGAAAGTATTAAAAGGAAGACACTTGAATGGTATTCAGGGCAACAAAGGTAATATGATGGCAGCTCTGATGGGCAGTGCAGAGAATGAATTCCAAAATTGCTTTAAAAGGTAGAGTAGGCCCTGGCACCAGTGTACAACTTCCCAAGGGGAGTGCTTCTTAGGTGACCATAGTGATTCTCAGCAACAAGGTATATAACAGTTTTTCTAGTATGAGGTTGGTAACGTAACTGGCAGTCTTCGTATCTCTGTGTTATTTACTCAAATTGTAACATTTTCACAAGTTAACTTTTGGAATTCTCTATTCTCTCATTTACTCAATTATCTTAAAAATCATATTTAGCACACATACACACACACAGTGTACTGAGCAGCAACAATTTGCCAGGATCTGTGTCTACTGCTGAAAATGTGGAGAGATCATAGCATGTACCCACTCTTAAGGAACTTACAGTTAGTGGGATAAAAATAGCTGCCCCATAGCATTCACTGGGATACAGTAGAGAATGTTTTAAAAATAACCCATGAGAAAGGGCTCTGTATATTTTAAAACATTAAACACGTGACGTGTGATTAATTTTACTCATACAGGCCCCCAGCCACACTTAGAATAACCTTAAATCCATGTAAGAAATGGAGAGTCTTTAACTGCAAAGTAAAGGAGTAGCATTCCTTCTTGTAAAGCAAATATGTGTGTATGTGTATGTCACTGTTGATTTATATTTTTATAGAGTTAAAAAAATCTAACTCCATTTAAAATATGTGACTTATCCAAATTCTTGTTCACTTTCCGTGAGATGCATGTACTTATATTTACTGATGACTCCAAGGCTGTGTTGAAATAAAGGGAAGGGCTGCATAGCTTTCTCTCCCCTTAAATAAAAATGAAAAGAATAATTAGAAAACATAATAGAGGACATAATTCCTGCCTTATGGAGACATTCATCAGATTGTCAGAAGGAGTCCGACAAAGTAAATGAGCATAAAATAATGATAATGCACTCAGCAAGCATTTTTCCTATTCTACTTCTTTCTATGCAGTAACAGGCTAAATGAGAATATATTGAATGAGTAGTTAATACCAACTATCAAAATGCAAGTAGGTGACTTCATTACCTTAGTTTTGGTAACAATGAAACAATGAAAAACTGAATAGGCTTTGATTTCTACTTTAAATTATGATAAAATAATTAGAATATTTTTCGACAACCATTGTTTGGGCCATATCATCCTGCCTAGTACATGGCTAGCAAATGAAAATGCCCTGTCACTGAGGAAGTTACAAGGCTAGGTGCCATGATGTAATTTGAACTGATTCAAGTTCAACTACAAGGTAATGTGGGAAAGCAGTTGAAAAAGAACATTCATTTGTAGTATTCAACTGATAAAATGTAAAGAAGGCATTGCTACTTGTTTTCAGTTTCAGGACTTAGTCAAGATTATTCAAAATGATCATGAGAATATTTCTGTATTAAAACAACGAAGTATGCATTAGGCTTGACCAATGCTAAAATGGATCATCACTTATTGAATACGTAGTCTCTGAGTGATGCAAAGGATAACAAATTTCACTGCTAACCAGAGAAGACTTGAATGAAAGGTCTGGAGATGCAACTCTGAAAGGTCACAGCCACTGAGAACCTTACAGAGTGTTGTTCTGTTCTGACACACATAAGATTACCATGAGCTGGGATTAACTTGAGGACAATTTTTTTTTAATTAAATACATGTTTCGTGAACACCAACTCTGTCCCAGAAAGAGTGTTACTAGGCAGCAGTGGAAATACAAAGTGGGTGTATAGTCAAGTCTTGGGAATTCAGGGAAGGCTTTCTGCAGAAGGGAGCACTCAGATTTGGATTAAAGAAGGAGGTGTGGTGGCAGAATCAGAATGACAAGCACTTCAAACATGGAAATAATAACAAGTGTGATGGATATGAAGGGGCTCATCAGGGAATTGAGAGTACCTCTGTATTTGAATACTGAAGGTAAAGCACAGGGTGGAAAATGTTTGCTCCAGTAGACGAGGCTGGAAAGTTATCAGACAGCAGATCAAAAGGAACTGGTAGTCCTTTAGAGTTTCAAAATCTTTCTAAATGCAAAGGAGATCTCCAGAAACATTTAAGCAGGAGAGTCATTGTGATTTACAAAAGCAGTAGGATGACAATTATGTTTTTTCCAAACAGTTTTGAAATTCCCCTGGTGACTCCAAAGCAAGTCGGCTACTGCTGATTTGATTCCAACTCATAGCAACGTATAGAACGGAGTAGGCCTGCCTCACAGGGTTTCCAAGGAGCAGCTGGTAGATTTGGACTGCTGACCTTTTGCTTAGCTGCTGAGCTCTTAACCACTGCGCCATCAGGGATTTCAAATAGGAGACTCTAAATTCTAATAACATACCTGCTTCCTGTGAAGAAGGCTGAGTCACAGGTATTGTGTTAGGAGACTGAATGTGTCTTTCCCTCCAAAATAACAGAATTTGCGTCAGAAAATAGATCACGCTTCACACCACGCAAGGAGACAGAAAGAAACAGTAGGGTAGAACAGAAACAAAACAAAGCCAGATTTGCAGTTACAGACACTAGTTAAGAAAGAAGCTACAGAAAGGCAAAGATGTATTTTGAGACGCATGTATCTGACACGAGGTAGGTGTTTAATGAGTACTTGTTCACGGCAGAGTACAGTCAGGGAGCCTGTGGAAAGGAGAAATTATATAGGAGACACTGGCTGCTGTGTCACAGAGTGAAGACACAAGGACGAGTACAGAAGTGATTTTAAAAGAAAGAAAAATAAAGGAAAAGAGCTAAAATAAAGTTGGAGAGAAAGGAAACTCGTAATTATGATTTTTAATAAGAGCAACAAAGTCCTAGCAAAAGAAGAAGAGAACATTGAGTCAGTTTTAGAGAGGTTACAAACCACTTGCAGTATACACAAGATGGCAGAAAAACAAAGGTACACGGCACACAATATCTCTCCAGACCAGGACTGGCTAGGAAATTCACAGCCAAGAGGTGCTCAGAATGAAACAAAGCTGAATTGTGCTGTTATCAATGTGTGTTTAATGTAAATTTGTAGAAAGTTTGTTCTACAGTTTTTCCATGAAGAGATTAAATTTCTGCTAAAGAATCAAGTTTTAGAACCCTAATCAGTCTTTGGTGCAAGTAGAAATATACCAATGCAGGTAGATTTTAAAGGCAAATGGACTACATATTTTATGATGAAACGTGTATAGCTCTGTTACATAAAGAGACCACGAACACAGTATGAGCAAATTCATTCTGATGCAGAGAATAAAGAATCTTACTTCTTCTCATCTTGCGGGGGTATAATAACTAGGCTTAGGCAATGGTACTGAATGAGAGGAGAGAAAATATTTCATGAATAAAGGCAATATTGCAGAACCATGAAACACTGACATTCCTATTTTAGGTTGTGGAAACCAACTCTATAACTAGAATAAATTAGAGTCCAGCCTACTCATCAAATGGATTCTTGTAGACATTTTTTTTTTAGTATGATCTTTTCAGAGAAGTTAAAATATTAATTTTATTATCATTGTTTCTGTTATGAACCTTTGTTAATCAATACTGATTAAGTATATACTACATTCCAAATCATTTAAAAGTAATTTTCACTGATTAGGAGTCCTGGTGGTGCAGTGACTAAGAGTTCAGCTGCTAACTAGAAGGTCAGCAGTTTGAATCTATCAGCCACTCCTTGGAAATCATATAGGGTAATTCTACTACGTCCTATAGGCTTACTACAAATTTAAATTGACTTGATGGCAACGAGTTTTTTATGTTTCTTTGGTTTGCTTTGTTTTTTGGTGTATTGATTATCTCATGTAACCTTTATAATCTTCACATAAAATAATATTACCCCCTTTTCAGAAAAGACAAAACTGTACACCTTTCTGTTTTATTCCAATATCTGATTCCTTTTATTTAAGCCTTCTATTTACTTGAATTTTAAAGAAAGGCGTTTTGGTATTGCAAGAGGAATGTAATTGGATTTTATTGCTGTAACCACTGAAGGGCAAAGGCAGTGTTGGAGAAGGACAGAATAAAGATTTATTGAGCATCAGCTTTGCACAGACTTCACTTGGGTGCTTTCCACACAGAACCTCACTTGATATCCACAGACATTTAAGGAAAACACCACTTACAACACTGCACAAATAATCAAACCAACTTTGTGGATTTGGCACTGGCTTAAGATCTAGTACTAAACAGCAGACCTGGAATTTGTAGAAAAATTTACCTGAATTTAAATTCCACTACAAGTAGCAACTATCAATTATATTTTTCTCCCAAGTTATTATCACATGTCTGTTTATGTTGTTGTTAATTGTATTCATGTTGATTCTGACTCATGAAATTCAGTATTAAAGCAAAAATGGACAACGTGATGCCCTGACTTCATATTCATTAATTGTTGGGGTTAGCTGCCAGTGAGTCAGTCAGCTCTAAACCAAACCCACTGCCGTGGAGTCAATACGTCATGACTTTGTAAGACAGAGTGGAAATGTACCACAGAGCTTCCAAGGCTGTACATCTTTCCAGAAGCAGACTGCCACATCTTTCTTTTACAGAGCTGCTGAGGGGTTTAAACCATCAACTATGGTTGGCAGCCAACTGCTTAACCACCACAGCCCTCCAGCTCCTAAATCAACCCCAACTCTTGCCAACCACATGCACAAAAAATGCTGCCAGGCCCTGTGAAATCTCCATGATTGGTTATAGACAAGACTATTACAACCCAAAAGGTTTTCACCAGCTGATTTTCTGAAGTAGGACACCAAGCCATTCTTCTTAGTCTACCTTATTCTGGAGGTGTCACAGAAATCTGTTCAGCATCACACTTAAACAAATTGCCTTCGAGTCAGTGCTGATTTATAGTGACCTGTGTGACAGACTAGAACTACCTCAGAGTTTCTAAGGCTGTAACCTTTATGGAAGCCAACTGCCATGTCTTTCTCCAGTGGAACAGCTGGTGGGTATGAACCATCAACCTTTCAGTTAGCAGCTAAGCATTTTAACTATGGCTTCAGCAGAGCTCCTTCTTCAACTTTATAGCAATGCACAAAACACCACTGATGGGCATGGTGGTTTACTGATAGAATTCTTGCCTTCCATCTCAGAGACCAGAGTTCAATTCCCAGCCAATGCACCTCATGTGCAGCCAGCATTCTTCCCTCAGAGTAGACTATATGTTGCCATCCACTGATTCAAAACCAAACCAAACCAAACCAAACCCACTGCAACTGAGTCCATTCTAAGTCATACTGACCCTATGGACAGAGTAGAGCTGCCTAGCGGAGTTTCCAAGGAGCACCTGGCAGATTTGAACTGCTAACCTTGTGGTTAGCAGAGATAGTACTCTACTACACTACCAGGGTTTTCATCCATGGATTAGATATATCTAATTCAAATGTGTGTATGTACATGTATATACACACACACATTCATATATATATAAGCAATATTAGTAGATTTAATCCATGCCCTAAAATCCAAAAACCAAACCCACAGCCATCAAGTCAGCACCAACTCATAGTTACCCTATAGGACAGAGTAGAAGTGCCTCACAGAGTTTCCAAGGAGCACCTAGTAGATTCAAACTGCTGAACTTTTGGTTAGCAGATGTAGCACTTAAACCCTTATGCCACCAGGGTTCTCAGTTTTCATGTTTACTAGATATATCTATTTATTTTATATTTCATCTTACTTAAAAGTAGCTTGTACTTGTGTGTGCCGTTTGTTTTCTCCCTGTCATCACCACCCCCGTCAATGACATTAGGACTGGCACTCTCCAAAGCCCCATCGCTGTACACTACCAGATTAGAGTTTGATAAAGAAAAGAAGTCATGGGAAAGTTTGAAGAGGAAATGAAATCTTGATTGGAATCTCACTGGGTCGAACAATAAGGCTCTCTTAGAGGCAGTGGCTTTACAGACTTCGCATCCTCCAATGTTGCTCGTGATGGGCCTTGTCAACCTCTGCAGGAACTTGGGAGACCTACCCCTGAGCTCGTTTCTCTATGCCATCTCTATCCCAGTATTGCATGCTGAGGTACTCATTTTGAATTTTTCCGTACTTTGGTGCCAGCTCCCACTTCCTGTTCCAGGGCTTTGTAGTGTACAGTAGGATTGCTCAGCGTTGGAACCATTGACACCTGGGGCCAGATAACTGTTGGAAGGTAGAGAGGAACTGTCTTGTGCATCATGGGATGTTAAGCAGCATGCCTGGGCTCTACCCATCAGAAGCCCAGTTGCCTTCGCAACTCCAGTCATTTTAATGAAAAATGTCTCCAAATGTTTCTGAATGCTCCCTGGAGAACCATATCACCTCCCTAGTAGAGAAACACTAGTCTAAAATAGTCACTTTCAACTTTCAGAATTTGATAGTGGCTTTTCTGATACTCCTCCAGCCAATAGTAGCATAAGCATGTAACTCGGAACTAAACATTTTCTTCCTAGTTTGCATAAAATGGCTTTTACTTTCCTAACCAAACCCTAACTGACAGATGTGCCATAACTGATGAATAATTTCATCATGGCAGTAGTTTAAAATGTATTTTAATTGGGTCATATAAAGTATTTTAGTATAAGAGGTAAAAAAAAAAAAAGGAAACAGTTCATAATATAACCTGTTCCTATTCCACAAACAATTTTGTCATATAATAGAATCTTGCCTGTTAAAAGATCGTTATTTTAATATTTGGAAATGTATTCATCTTATGCAAGCTATTGCATTTTGAAGAGAACTGTGTTCTATTTAGGGGGATAGTTGATGGTTTATATTTTTAGAATATGTTTATGCAGGAGTTAGATTATAACTTACCAAAATGTTAAGTATAAAAAGCCCAACCAAAAATAAAAGCATTTGATGTGGTTGTGGTACAGATTATTCTGTACTATGTATGTATGTGTGGGACGCAAGAGAGAGCAACTAGTGTTTTTCCCTTAATTGTCAAAGGCCTGCCTGGACTGCAGCCAATAAGTAAACAGAAAGAACTAACCAAATAACATCTATTTGACATCAGATCTTGTTGACAAAACAAACAAACAAAAGGGCCCCTTCTTGTTTTATTACAAATTCTTTTTCCATGCAGTCTGATTAATCTTACCCCAGATACTAGTTTTAAAAAACTGACCCATTTAGACAATTGTGAGGTTTCATGGGCTTTGAAATTGTCCCATAGAGGGTATTACAGAGGCGCCGGCAACTAGAGAGCCAGTGTAAATCTTGACTGAATATTTCGAAGGATATACTTTCATGTCTCTCTTCTTCCATCTTTGCTCTAATCTTGCTTCTGAGAAATAAAGCACCAGGGTACTTCCCAGTGTGCTGTAGAAAATATAAATAAAACTTAAAAAAAAAAAATCTTTTCTTCAGTAAATCAGCACTCACTAAAGTCATGCCAGTCTGTGAATTAAAGTTTGGGGAAGCTTTAGACATGAGTATAAAATTGCAGGATATTTTATCCCACGTGAAATGAAGAAATGTTTTTCCTTACGTATGCCATGTGACCAAACAATACTCCAGTCTAAAGACAGTAGCTTTCGAATGTACTCTGTGTTTCTTGGCCTCCGAGATCTTCCTTGGTGTTACATATCCTACAACAGTCAGGCCATGGACCGAACCCGGTTCCAGCCGCAGATCTGAGGTTAGCTCCAACCTCAGCCTGGGGTGACATTAGATTTCTGCATGGCTCCGTGTGCATTATAAGTTTCTGAAAAAGGAATGATTATTACATGTTGAAATTTAAATTCTTTTCTCCCATGAACCTGTTAATATATTAGTTGATAAATGCATACTGCATGATTTACAAAATTGAAATTTTTACTAATGCAGTAGAAACACTGTAAGATGATATCTCTATTGATGGTATCATAATTTCTTGACTTAAATAAATAGACCCTCTGCCATCAAGTCGGGTCCAACTCACAGTGACCCTAAAATTGCAAAAATATCGTTTATCTTTAATCTGAAAAATATTCTTCACTTTTTGTCCATCAAACAAATAAGCTTTATGATACAACACCTATAAATTTCTCTTTTTATTCCTGCCAAATGGGTTTTCCTTTTTCTGTGTTTGAATTTATTTATTCAAGAGTATTTACTGAGTTTCTGCTGTGTAGCTGACTAGTTCCTAGGGCCTATGGAAAAAGTGAAGACATAATCTCTATCATAAAAGCCTTACATTCTAGTATAGGGCATGGAGAGTCAATAGAATAATATTTTGATGGATCACTCACAGTATTTTCCCCCTTTATGGAAGTCAGTAACTTTCTCCACCAGTCAGACAGCACCAGTTATCTTAAGGAAGTGATACTGCTGAAGAATCTGAGAAAATACTTTGAATGTCAACAGCCCAGCCCTGAAGAGGAATGAGGATGTAGAGAGCCCAGGAGTAGTAACAAAACAACATCCTATTTCTCTCACGGTAGGGAAAACAACAACAACAACAACAAAAAACAACAGTTGACAACTCATGGCAACCTCTTGTTCATCAGGGCACAACTGCATTTATGGGGTTTTCAACAGCTGATATTTTGAAAGTAGATCGCCAGGTCTTTCTTCTTGGGCATCTCTGGTGGGACTTAAACTTCCAACTGGAACCTCCAAAAATACTGCGTATTTACCATTTGTACCACCTAGTTACCCTCCATGTAATATAATTGGGGTGGATGGTCCAGGTAAGTAGACATTATGAATCCCTGAGAAAAGAATTTAGCTGCTGCCTGACCTTAATATAAATTGAAAGATGATTTGAAAGTGTATATGGAAAAGCAAAAAATACTCAAAGCAATCTTGAAAAGAAAAGCGAAGTAAAACAGTGACACTATGTGATTATAAGAAATACACTAGTCATGTAAATAAGTTCCTAAAGAAAGAATAGACATACAGGTAAATGAAAGACAGTCTAGAAATATACCCACACATAGATGGAAAGTTAATTTTTCAGAAAGTTGCAAAGGAAATTTAATTGAGAAAGAATAGCCAATTCAACAAATGATGTTAGAACTGGTGTGTATTGACAAGCAAAAAGAGAAAGAATTTCAATCCGTACTTAGTGCTTCATACAAAATTAACTCAAAATGAACCATAGATATCATATACGCTTTGTGTAATACTCTCAGGTCACGTATGACTTTGTAATGTCCTCTGTTCTTTAAATGCTCTTTAGCCTCAGATTCACAAATCATTTATAGTGTGACTTACAAATAGAAAAATTCCAATTTAAAAAGAAAAAAAAGTAGAAACATGTGAAGAATGTGGCAAACAACCTTTAAGCTGACTGTCTCTGCATGCCGTGATAACATATAAGACTTGGGACGTAAGTGGTAGACAACTTCCTACTCTCTAACCTTAAAGGAAAATTGCAACACCCAGCTAATCTCTAACTTGGAGAGTAGCCTTTGACATCATGCTAGTCCTTATCACTTGAAACAAAAGTAAGAAAATCAAATATAAAGCCGAAGACTTCTGAGAAAAGGCAGAGACCGGAGGGATTTCTTTCTAGTTTCTCGCTTTCTCTGAAGACCAAGAGCCTTCTGCTGCCAACCTGGAAACTGATCTTCACAGAGTTATAGCTACAGTCAAGTCTTTCTCCAAAAACTACCCATTAAAAGGTAAACATTTGAAGTCTAAAGATTTGAATTCTAACCATTGAACAGCATTCCAACTGCAATCATTCTGATTTTCCAGTTCTAAATGAATGTCTTCAGGTCTTGCATGACTTACTACAACTATCTTGCAATAGATAAATTAAGTCTATTCATGACAAACCTGAATATTTTTCAACTTACTTTAAAATAAAATCCTATAGGACAGTAGATGTGACTATAAAACCCCAAATTATAAAACTTCTAAAAGAACACACAGAACAACTTCATTGCTTCAGGCAAGGCAATGATTTCTTAGACATAAGAACAATATACATAAGAAAGATTAATAAATCAAAATTTATCAAAATTAAGAACTTCTGCCTTCAAATAATGCTATTAAAATAGAAGAAAATGCAAGCCGCATACTAAGAAAAAAAAGTGCAAATTGTCTACCTGATTAATACACCCAGAATTGTATATATAGAACATGCACAGTGTATAAAATTTTCAAAACTTAATAATCAAAAAACAAAAGCACAATAAAGGGTTAAGAGATTCAAATAAATACTTTATCAAAAAAATAAAGTAAATATGGATGAACAATAATACATGAAGAGATGATCAGCATCATTACTTGTTAGCCAGCCATTAGGTAAGTGGAAATATTAAAATAAAAAAGACACACCACTATGCACCTATAAGAACGACTAAAATTAAAAAAAATGTCTGTCAATACTAAGTGCTCACCAGGATACAGAACATCTACAATTGTCACAGATTGTTGATCATAATGTAAACTGGCAGGGCTAGTTTTGAAAAGTTTGCCAATTTCTTATAAAATTAAACACACACTTATATAAACCAGAAATCCCATTCCTAAGTGTTTGCCAAGTAAAATGAAATCTTATGCGAACATCAAAGCTTTAACTTGAATGTTTATAGAAGTTTTAAATGTAGTTTTCATAAGCTTAGAACAACCCAATACAACTGTGGTACATGCATACAATTTAACACTGCTTAACAATGAAAAACAAAGAGTACAGATGCAAAAGACTATATACTATATAATACTACCCTGTAGAATATTCTGGAAAAGGTAAAATTATAAGAAGTGATTGTTAGGGACTGTGGGCAGGGGTGGAGCTGCAAAAATGTTGACCACAAAGAGGTATAAGAAAATTGAGATAGCGTGATGGAACTTGTGTAAATCATCTTGATCTGGGTAATAATTATCCAGATGTATGTATTTGGAAAATTTTCCAAATTATGTACTAAAAAAAGGAAATTTTTCTGTGTATAAATTAAAGCTCAATTTTTTAATGAAAAATAAATTCTTGCAATGTATGGATTGAGAACCTAACCCAGTCTTGTTCTCAAAGAATTATCCCAAAGCATAGCTACCACAATTAGTTGGTTTCTCTACTAAACACTAAGCACCTAGAGGGTACAGAATTTGTTATATTTGTCTCCAAATCTCAGCTCATGGACCATTGCCTGGGAAAAAAGAAAGTTCTCAATAAACTTTTGTCATGGGTATAAGTGAAATGACTCAAGTAAAATAAAGCTCAGCCAACAAGTCTAATTGACTTATTTTATTTAATTAATAACATAAAAAACTAATATCAGTGAAAAATAAGAAGACACACTACACGTGGATGATAAAATCCATTGTCAAGAAGTTGATTCCGACTCATAGTGACCTTAGAGGACAGAACAGAACCACTCCATAGAGCTTCTAGAGAGAGCCTTGTGGATTCAAACTGCTGACTCTGGTTAGCAGCTGTAGCACATAACCACTGTACCACACGGATGATAGCCAACAAAAAAACCAAACCCAGTGCAGTCAAGTCAATTCTGACTCATAGCAACCCTATAGGACAGAATACAACTGCTCTATAGAGTTTCCGAGGAGCACCTGGTGGATTCAAACTGTTGACCTTTTGGTTAGCAGGTGTAGCTCTTAACCACTACCCCATCACTGTTTTCACATATGGATGATAGAAACTGAAGAGTCCCAGATGGCCTTTAAGGTAAAGTTTATTATATGCATACAACAGATTAATCACACAGGACCAATACGATTAAAGAAAGGAAAATTGCAGCAGCTCAAGTATGAACCTGGCAGAAGTGAAATTGCCTGTTAACATACAATTATTAGGATCTTTGGAGTATGAGAATTCCCAGTGCATCTATCTTGTAGCAAGGAAAGAGTTACTCTAGCCCAAAAAGGAGAAAGTATTCTCCTGGGACTATAAGAAGAGTCTAAGAAACCAAAAGATGTTCTAAAGCTTGATCAAAGAGTTTTCAAAGGACTTTTACTCTAACCTGCTCAGGCCTGGTGGGATCCTGTGAGACTCCCACTGTACCTGTTGTCCTTTTCCTTCCTTGGTTTGTTTGATGGACAGAGCTGTGTGTGGATCCCAGTGCTTTAAGGTACTGACTCAGGAAAACACAGGGCTTTTCCAGCTTTACTTGCTAACAAAAGTGCTGTGAGTCAATTCAACCAGTGTGAGCACTTTAGTAAGTGTATCTCTGCAGTCACAGGTAGAAAAAGTTAAAGAAAACAAAACCAAACCTGGAGGGGGCAATGATGCGTGATTTCAACTGGTAGACATTTAATAAATTATTTGTTAAACAAATACATGGATGAATGAATGAACCAATGAGTGCATGATAAAGGAACAAGGCTTGTATTTTGTGTTAATTTCTGCTGAATAAAATAGATGCTGACAGTTTAACTGTTAAGTGATGATAAATTTGTATGAAGCATTATTTCAGAATCCAAACTTGCTCTTCCATTGTTGTTAGGTGCCATCAAGTTGGTTCCAACACCTAGTGACCCTACTTAGAACAGAACAAACCACTGCCCGGTCCTGCACACAGCAACCATTGATGTTTCAGCCCATTGATGATCCATCTAGTTGAGGGTCTCCCTCTTTTTCACTGACACTCTACCAAACATGATGTCCTTCTCCAGGGACTGGTCAATCCTGGTAACATGTCCAAGGTATGTGAAACAAGGTATCACTACCGTGATTTCTAAGGAGCATTCTGGCTAGACCTCTAAGACAGAATTATTTCTCCTGGTAGCCCAATATTGTCTGCCATCACCATAGTTCAAAGGCATCAGTTCTTCTTCAGTCTTACTTATTTACTGTCCTGTTTTCACATACATGTTTGTTGACTAAAAATGTCATAGCTTGGGTCAAGGACATTTCAGTCTTACAAGGTGACAGCTATATTTTTGAACACTTGAAAGAGCTCTTTTGCCGATTTGCCCAACGCGATATATTCCTTGCTTTCTCTCTCTGTCTCTCTCTTTTATTGTGATTAAGTAAAAGTATACAATCCAAATTGAATTTGCGCACCTGCCTATCTGCAGCTCCTTCAGCTCTCCTTGCCCAGTGACAGCTCTTATCTCTTTCTCATTCTATACATGTCATATCCTCTTCACAGTCTTCCGTCCCCGCTTCTCTACCCTATCCTCTCCCTACCAGTAAGAGGCCAGTAGGACAGCATCCTACAGATGCATAGAACCATAAAGTACACACACCATATTGTCACATAGTGTCACCAAGTTCAGTCCATTCTTGTCCAAAGAGTTGACCTCTGTAATGTTTTCTGGTCAGAAGCAGCAGCAAGTCTAGGGACCATGCTCCCAGGCAGAACTGCCAGGCCTCTGGATCATCAGTTGTGGTCTTTTAGTGGAGCTTTTGAGGGGCCAGCCAAGTACTGTCAAGTTGGATCCGACTCATGGCAACCCTTTTGAGGTGCACTCCTTTTTTTTCATGTTGCCACCGGGACTCAACACTGTGTGCCCCACGATGGCTGTCTTTGCTCACCATCTGGTTCTTCTGGTCACATGTTGATACAGTCACCCATTCACGTGGGTCCTTCTGTTTCCTGGTCTCTCCTTAAATACCTTGTGTCTGTTGTTCTTGGTGATCATCTATTCTGGATGATTTGGGACAATTTGGTGTACCTCAGATGGTAGCTTGTTAACTTGGAAGACTCCAGATACCACTCATCAATATTCAGTGCAGAAGACTCTATTAGCAATAGGCTAGTTATGCCAATTGGCTTTGATGTCCCCTGAGAACATGGTCCCCAGACCCCAGCCCCTGCTACTCTATCCTTGCAATATTGGGTTAAGATTAGAAGAGTTTCAGTGTATGATGAAGTCCAGGTAAGTTGATCTTCTTTCTACTGTGGGCTGTCACTGCTTTCACCCAACCAAATTTCTATCGACTATCTAATCTATAACTAGCCCTCTTCCTACTTCCCCACCCCTGCAGCCATCAGTGAGTCTTTTCTTCTGAATATAAGTCTATGTTTAAGTTCTTATAGTAGGAGTCTAATACATTATTTGTTCTTTTGCCACTAACTGATTTCACACAGCATGTCTTCCAATTGAAACCAGATTATGAATTGCTTCCTAAAATCATCGTGTTCTTTGTCATTGCATAGTGTTCCAGTGAGTACATACACCATAGCTCATTTATTCATTCATCTGTTGTTGGGGATCTGGGTTGATTCCATCTTTTTGCTATTGTGGACTGTGCTGCAATAAACATTCGTGTGCATGTATCTGATCATGCTGCTGCCCTTGATGCTGTGGGATATGTTCCAAGCAGTGGGATTACTAGATCGATGGTGTATCTATTTCCAGCTTTTTAAGGAAGTGCCAAATTGATTTCCACAGAGGATGTACCATTTTGCACTTCCACCAGCAGTGTAGGAGAGTTCAAATCTCTCCACAACCTCTCCAGCATTTGTTGTTTTGTGTTTTTTGGATTATGGTCAACCTTGCTGTGGTGAGATAGTATCTCACTGTAGTTTTGATCTGGATTTCTCTGATAGCTTATAATAGTGAGCATTTTCTCATGTGTCTTTTGGCTTCCTGGATGTCCTCTTTGGTAAAGTGTCTGTTCATCTCCTTTGCTCATTCCTTAACTGGGTTATTTACCTTTTTCTTGTTGACATTTTACAATACCCTGTAGGTTATGGAGATCAGATGTCAGTCTGACATGTAGTTGCCAAATATTTTTTCACATTCTGTACATGGTCTTTTAATTCTTTTGATAAAGTCTTTGGATGACGAAGTGTTCAATTCCTATCGTTCCCATTTATCTATTTCCTCTTCTGTTGATCACGCTTTGTTTGTTAGATTTTAAGTCTGCCTAAGCTGTGTATTATTAAAACTTCTGTTGTTGACCTATTTTTTTTTTCTGCATGATCCTTATCATTTTAGATTCGATATTTAGGTATCTTTTGGTTTCATGATTGCTGTTTCCATAGTTGACGATTATGAGTCCAAGCAAAATGTAATTCTTAATAACTTCAATCTTTTCTCCCTTTATCGTGATGTTATTTATTGGTCCAGTTATGAGGGTTTTTATTTTCTTTATGTTGAGGTGTACTCCATACTAAAGGATGAGATCTTTGATCTCCATCAGTAAGTACTTCAAGTCTCCTTCATTTCAATAAGCATCTGCATAATGCAGGTTGTTAATGAGTCTTCCTCCAAACTTGATGTTTCATTCTTCTTCATATATTCTACCTTCTTGGATTATTTGCACAGCATACAGATTGAATAAGTGTGTAAACAGAATGAAACCTGTCACACACATTTTCGGACTTAAAACCACTCAGTATTTCCTTGTCTTGTCCAGGTGACTGCCTCTTGAGATAAGCACAGGTTCTTATGAGCTCAGTGAAGTCTTCTAGAATTCCTATTATTTGAAATGTTATCCATAATTTGTTGTGACCCGCACAGTCAAATGCCTTTGCATAATCAGCAAAATACAGGTAAACATCTTCCTGGTATTCTCTGCTTTATCCATGATCCATCTGGCATCAGCAATGGCATCCTTGGTTCCACCACCTCCTCTGAATGCAGCTTGAATTTCTGACAGTACCCTGTTGATGTAATGATAGAACTGTTTTGAATGATCTTCAGCAAAATTTTGTTTGTGTGTGATATTAATGGTAGTATTCAATAATTTCCACATTTTGTTGAATCACCTTTCTCTAAAACTGGTACAAATGTGGATCTCTTCTAGTCAATCTGTCAGGTAGCTGTCTTCCAGAGCTGCATCTATTTGTGAAACCTGTTACTTGATACTCTGTCAATTCCTGGAGTCTTGTTTTATACCAGTGCCTTCCGTGCAGGTTGGATCTCTTCATTCAGTACAATCAGTTCTTGATCATATGCTACCTCCCGACAGGACTGAATGTTAACCAGTTCTTTTTGGTACAGTCACTATGTGTGACTTCTGTCTTCTTGTGAGCTTCCTGTGTCACTTAGTATTCTCCCTATGGAATCCTTCAATACTGTAACTCAAGAATTGATTTTTTTCTTCAGTTTGTTCAGCTTGAGAAACGCTGAGTGTGTTCTTTCTTGTTTGGTTTTCTAGCTTCAGTTCTTTGCACATATTATTATAATACTTTGTCTCTCAAGCTGCCCTTTGAAATCTTCTGTTCGACCCACCCCATCAAATCATCTCAAATGTGTTAAGTTCACTCCAGGCCCAAAATATCACCTTCTGAGTTGTCTAAATCAAATACAGGTAATGCTTTAGGCACAATCCACTCTATGGCAAAATTTCTCTTCATCAATGCACCTGTGTGAAATCTAGATTACAAGTTATCTATTTCCTAAGTAGAATGATGAAATAGGGATAAGATAAACGTTTCCATTACAAATAGAAGAAACTAAAGGGAAGAAAGTGATAACACGCACTGAGCACTTCTGAAACCCAACAGAACAATTTACATCATCTCTGAAGGCTTGAAAATAATCCCCTGTTCTCTGAATTCATCTAGGCAATGGCCCCACCCTCCAGACTCTGGGTGTTGGCCATGCTTTCTGGATTCTAGTTGGAGGCCACTTAGCCCTAGGCTTCAGCTCCATCTTCCAACTTCAATGAGACAGCAACATTGCTGCATTGACTTCAGCTAATTCTATTCTCCTAGTCCGTCTGAATGGCAACCACACCCCATTGGCCCCAACAGTCCCCACTCTTCTGTTCCTTGGACCTGACAACCCATTCTGTCTTCTTTGGATGGAAGCTCCAGTCCTCTCCACACCTTAATGGCAGCCTCACACTTCAGAACTGAGTTGCCAAAGGTCTGACTCTTTGAAACTCTGGAAGCTATGACCTCCATCCCTTGAGACCAAGGCAGTTCTGCTTTACATGCTCCTTCCAACAGTTTTGGAAACCCTGGTAGAACAGTGGTTAAATGCTACATATGCTAACCAAAATGTCAGCAGTTCAAATCCACCAAGTGCCTCTTGGAAACTCTATGGAGCAGTTCTACTCTGTCCTATAGTGTCACTCACTACAAGTCAGAATCAACTGAAGAGCAGTGGGTTTTGTTTGGGGTTCCAACTTTCCTGCTGAGTAACAAGCTGCTCTGGTTAGTTTTTTTCTCTTCTTGGAGAACAGTAGATGTAGCTTCTTCGGCCTGTTTCTGACTGTAGAATTCTAAAAGGCAGACAGCATCCTCTCCTCCCTTTAGTCTCAAATGATAGGATTTCTGCTGTGGTCATTGGTTAGATTGTTCATTTACAGGTTTATTTTCTTTCACAAAAGTTTATGTAGCCATGTCCTTAGTGAAAATTCTAGGACACATACCCTTAGTTTATACAGCATTTTTAAAAATGAATCTTTACATTTTGTTTTCATTTGGTACACAGCTCATTTTTAAGTCCATCTCTTTCCTCTTGCATTTTAAGCCATAAGGAAAAATGACATGACTCCTTTAAGATTCATTCAGAAAGAGCCTCAGTCAAGTATTCGAGTTCATCATTTACAAGTTCTACCTACCACCAAACATGTGAATACATTTCTGACAAGTTCTTTTGCCACTGCATAAGATGTACTACCCATTTTCATCGTCCAATCGTGTGTTCACCATTTCCTTTTAACGACTGACTAGAAGTACACTGGAAGTCTACATTTTTAGCAATATTTTGTTGTGGGCATCCTAAGCATTCTCTCAGATGATAGAAACTTTCTCTGTCACTCTCCTCACTTCCTTCTAAGCCCTCACCAGCATTGCCAGATATCTACAATTACCAGACATCCACAATTCTACCAATTCTTCAATGAAATCTAGACTTTTATTGTTAGACAACTTAAAACTCTTCTAGCCACTTATTTGTTACCCAATTCTAAAATCAAGTCCACATTTTAGATATTTGTTAGACTAGCACCCTACTTCTCAGTACCAAAGGTCTTAGGTTGACTTCTCTACAGAAACAAAACCAATAAAGGAAATAATTCAATTCCAAATTCATGGGACTTTTCCTGACTCACATGGTTGTAGGGGCAGATGAATCCCAAAGCAACAGTTTGGACAACAGTCTACTACCCACGGACTGCAAAAGCTGGCAAATCAGGTCAAAAGGTAGGCTGTTGGCTCTCAGGACTACAGAAGCTGGCAAACCCTGGAAGTGGCAGGCCAGATGACAGGCTGCTGACTTAAATCCCAAGTACCAGAGTTCAGAGGATGACTAGCCTGCTATCTAGGATCTGGAGTAAAAGCTTGTAAGCTTTTAGAATGGCCACATATATTGGATACAGGCCATGTCTCTGAAGAAACTCCTCTTACGACTGATTGGCTGATCACATCAGATCACATCATAGGCGATGATTACATCAAATCACAAAATGGAAGGTGACTATATCGTTACATAACTGCCAAACTACAACATTACATAACTAGCTCAGACCACAGAGAATCATGGCCTGCCAAGCTGACACACAATCTTAACTATTACAATTAACTTCTTTTTTCAGTTTCCAAAATTCTACACACCGTTGTCTCTTTAGGAAATCTTTTCTTACACTCTGTTATTCTCTGCATTTTCTTCTGCTTATCTCTCTTGTAAATACCTTCCTCTTACAAAACTTTTCTGAAAGTAAGTTCATGCCTTTGTGAGCCTATAATCTGTTCTAGTGTTATTTTTATTACCCAAGAAAAACAATGAAATACAAGCTTTTTTTCTTGGTATAAATTAGAAATTTCATCTATTATTACATGAGATCATCTTCATTATTAAAGCTTTAGAAAAATAATACAATGCAAAACAGTGCCTTTTTCTTGCTAGTCTACCAATAGTAAATTCCCATTTCACTTATCAGGAAGACAATAACGGATTACAACAGAACATATGTATTTGAAACTGTCCCCCAAAGGTGATTTCATTTATCTTCTTATCAGCTTAAATTCTGCCCATATTACTTTGGTGTTACAAGACAATTTATGAGCTGAAATAAAGCCAAGGCCTGATTGAGATAGCAGTAGAACTGCATGCCAATCTACATAAACTAATTTTGATACCATCTAAAACTATGCTGTTTGAACTTCCCCAAATAGTGTTTATGTTACTCACTATTGAGAAATAAGATGGTAAGAATGTTATGACTAGTGCAGTGAATTGAACAGGATTTAATTCTATTTTAGTATTTTGGGTTTCTATCTGTGGTAATTTTATAAGGAGGTACCTACAGAATCCTATTATAGGATTTAAGAAATTTGGTAGTATTCTATTCAGTTAATGATTCACCATAAATGACTCAAAACTCGACTATCTTCAGTTCCCTTCCACTGGAAAGCAGACGATAAACTTTGCAATGCATTTATCGCATAGAGCTATCAAGATTTAACAAAAAATGAGCAACACTTTGAATTCATTTTAAAATTGTGTTATAAATGAAGAAAATTTAGACATGCTAGGTAGTAGACTTTGACCTCCAAGTATTTTAAAACTCTAATTAGATGTTAGTCAGCTGAATTATCTGGCATTGTTAATACATGGGTTGCATTATACAAGTATGTATATACTGGCATTCCTCATTATAAGATTTTTGTATGACTTTTCATGTTCAGGGTCTTACAATGTAAGAAAATACCAGGTTAAAACAATGACAACAAAACAAACAGTAGCAGCAACAACAAAAAACAATACTTACATAGGAGCAAGGATTGCTCAAGTCACACAACTGGCAAAGGGTAGAAATGAAATCTGAACTCAGGCAACCTGACTCTAGGACTTGCACACCTAACCAACTAAAACTGTTTCCTCCAAGAGCGTTCACCGAAAGCGCAGTAAATAAACAGAATGATCATTATCCTGATTTTAGCATTGTCGGGCTTCTATATAATATGTATTCTGTTTCTAAGAAGTAGCATAGTAATTGGGTTTATATGGGATCAATAATTTGACATACACTAAAAGGTATGTAAGATTACTCTTCAATCTATTTTTTCTTTCTTTCTTTCTTTTTTTTATCCTCCTCCAATAGGGTATTCCTGCTATCAGGGTTAGACTGCTTAAGGAGAAACTAGGGAAGATTTCTGCTGCTTGTGGGTTATATACAGCACAGAGAACTCATATTCTCTGTAGGGTTTACCTCCGCTGGACTCTTAACCTGATTTGCAGACAACTCTGGAGTTTTCAAGAAATGGTCCAGAATGACTCCTCTCCAAAAGTGCAAGAATAAAGCCCATTATTTTTAGAAATGGCAACTGTAAGTCTGCATTTTTTGTCCTTGCTTATATACTTGTTCTTTTATGTTATGCATTCCTATTACATGTCCTTTGTAATTATAAATTAAATAAATGTGTAATAACTCTTCCAGATGACATGAAAGGTAAATTGTTTTATAAAACAAATAAAAATAAAATAAATTTGAGAGAACATGGTTTCATTCTCAGTTGAATTTTATTTCATATGATGTTTGGAAATGAGCAAGACTTGATTTTCTAAAGTTTGTATTTTTCTTACAGTTAAATCACATTAAACCTGTTTTCTAAATAACTAAGACTGAAAAAAATTCAGAAGCACTCATGATTTTATTTATCTTAGACATCAAAACATTGGCATTACTTTGAACTACAATCTCTGATATAATAATTAAATACTATTAATCCCCAAAATATATTTGTATTATTAAATTGTGGAGACATTTGGACAGCCAACTTACAACTTACAAATATAGTGAATGAGGACAGAAAAGAATAAGATTGGTAAAATATTAAACAAAGCCAAAAAATACTTTCTCAAATCTGTACCGTTTTTATCACTGGTCATCTATTCCTGTTCGCTGATCTGGGAGATGTAGTCTTCTGCACATTTTAAATTGGGATAATATATTATATTTGAATTATCAATCTACTTTCACTTGTTTTGCCATATTATTTGTGTACCAGAAATCAAAAGATTTGTCACTCTCGAATTTGAGATGCATAAGCAAAGCCCACTGCCACTGAGTCATTTCTGACTCATGACTGTATAGGACAGGGGAGAACTGTCCCACAGAATTTCCAAGGAGCACCTGATGGATTTGAATGGCCAACCTTTTGGTTAGCAGCCATAACACTTAACCACAATGCCCCCAGGGTTTCCGTTGAATATTTATTCTGCATATTTATTTCAACATATAAACCACAATGTTTGTCTTGTAGATTTCTTCCCAAGACATAGTTTTCAAAATTTAGCTTTTATACATATCCAATACTAAATTATTTTAGAATTTAAAAGCAGTTTGTATGAGTCTTAAAAACCTCTGTAATAGAGAATAGGATGTTACACTGTTAATATCCAAAGACATTTTTGTATAATTTTATAATCTTCCAGAATCACCCTCCTACATAAGTAATAATAAAACTAATTTTTACATTGTGTGTCAGGCTTTCTGATAAGAGTTTTTATTTTATATATTATCATTCTTAAACTAGTAAAGTAATGTAGTAAAAAGTACTAACTCCATTTTACAAACAAGAAAACTTAGGTAGAATATCCAAATAATCTGTGTGACTAATACATAGAGAAGATGAAATTTCATACCAGGCTGTGAGACTCAAGAGCCATGCTTAGTGATTTCACCACATTTCTATAACTGTGAATAATATAGGTCATTCTTTTAAACTGAAAGACTTATCAAGAGCCCTTACGAATGTCTGGACTCACAGAGTTACACAAATCACTTCCAAAGAGGCTTTGTCTTTAAGACTCATCAACAATGAGGTTAGTAAAACAGCTTTTAATTAGGTTCCCATGCTATTCTGTCTTACAGCACAGTCTTTTCCTTAATCACATTCTCCACATTGCTAAATTCTATTTTTTTTTTTAAGCTTTAATCTCTTGTCTTCACATTCTAGTCCTGCTGTAACAGAAATACCATAAGAGGGTGGCTTTAAAGAGAGCCAAGCCATGTTACAGTTTAGGAGGCTAGACAGAAATCTGAATTCATTCTTTCTGTGCACGCCGAGGGTAGATCCTTGACTCTTGGTTTCTGAAGCCTCAGCAATCCTTGGTTTCTTGGTGATCCTCACGTACCAGCTATCTTCCCCAGTATGTGCTTTCCTTCTGTGTTGAATTTGCTCTTACTGTAACGCAGAAGTGATTAGGTTTAGAACATGCCTACTCCGATGTGGGCTCAATAACATAACAGAGAAAACTCTATTGCCAAAGAGGATTACGTTCACAGGTGCAGGATGTTAGGATTCCAACACATGGTTTTGGGAGATATGAGTCAATCCATGACATCTCTCTGTTACCCTGAAATTTCCAAGAGGGGAAAGGGTCATATGTATTTCACTGTCTTTTCTATTCCTAAGCCAAACCAAACCAAACCCACTGCTGTCAATTCAATTCTGACTCATAGTGACCCTATAGACAGAGTAGAACTGCCCTACAGAGTTTCCAAGGAGCAGCTAGTGGATTTGAACTGCTGACCTTTTGGTCAGCAGCTGTAGCATTTAATCATTACTCCACCGTTGCAGAACCAAAAGCAAGTTTGTTCTGTTGCTCACTGCATGCAAACTCAGAGACGGGGAAAAAGGTTCAAGTATGCTTTATTAACAGACAAACATGCAAATCTGGGGAACAGTGAGAATATTTTCTCCACGACTCTTCCACTTGGGTTACAGTTCCAGCAGCTTTTATAGCCAGAGTTCAAAGGGATTTGCAGCTGGAAATCATCAGACCTTGTCACGGGATAGAACAGGGAGTCACAAGATTCTTTTACATCTTATAAAACAATGTAAATTAGTTACCACTCTCAAGGTCTGAAACAAGTGATTTATTACCCAGGAGACAAGTAAAGGAGTATAAGTGTGTTGATCCGGTTAGGATAGGGCATAGAATTTAGGTTAGCACTCTAAGTGATCTTGATTATGTCCCAGCTACTAACACCACTATTCCTAGTGTCTAGGGAAGTGTCTGGTCAGTCGTTTGTTAGCTTCAAATGACAAAAGAGCAAAAAGACTAAAACTAGACAGTCCAGTTGCTTGCGGATGTCAGGATATTGGTTGAGTATCTGTGTTATAAGGGTAACTTTTTTTTATAGTTAACAAGTCTGTGATACGGTGATCTCATTGATCTCAGGTTTGATCATGCATTTTGCAGTCAGCTAGCAAGTTGGTCGAACTCCAGCTGATCAAAGGTGATCTCAGCTGTGGAGACTTATCTTTGCAACCTATAGTAGTAATCTCTCAGCATTCTGATTTTTTTCCCCCTTTTCACATGACAGTAGCAAGCTTACAAGAAAGAAAGAGAAGACACCCCCAAAGCTTATGAAGCCTGCGGCAGAGTTGGTCCATTGTCATTGCTTCCACAGTTCACAGGCCAAAGCAAGCCCCAGCAATGACAGTCATTTACATTCACTTTATTGCAGCATATTCTGGGTAAAGGACAACTTCCTTAAATAGTTAAGTTTGACTGATAGACAATTAAGGTGTATCAAAATTAGAAAGATATATAATAGCTATTATCACATATCCTGAGGAGTCTGGTTAAGAGTTTGGCTGCTAACCCAAAGGTAGGCAGTTTAAATTCACCAGGCACTCCTTGGAAACCCTACAGGACAGTTCTACTCTAATCTATAGAGTCGCTGTAAGTGGGAATCAACTTGGCAGCAACTGGTTTTGATTTCAAGGAGTCCCTGGGTGATGCAAGTGGTTACACACTCAACTGCTAGCTGAGAGATTGATGTTTGAGCCCACCTAGCAGCACCTCGAAAGATGACCTAAGGGTCTGCTTCTGAAAGGTTACAAGGGTCACCATGAGTCAGACTCAAGACAACTAACAACAACAATGATCATATAGCAATGATCACATATTATGGGGAAGTATTATTTTGCCTGTAACATTCTTGCCTCCCATGCAAGAGACTCGGGTTCAATTCCCAGCCAATGCATCTCATAGAAAGTCATCACCCACCTATCAGTGGAGAGTTTTGTGCTGCTACGATGCTGAACATGTTTTGGCAGAGCTTTCATACTAAGATAAACTAGGAAGAAAGGCCTGATGACGTACTTCTGAAAAATCAGCCAATGAACAGCTTGTAGATCTCAACTGTTCAATCTCATTGCATCAGAGGGCCCCCATGTGTTGGAAACTGAATCACACCAGTCAAGAATAGCACTGCATATTATCTGAAACAAACAAACAAACAAACAGAAACAACAACCAAAAAAAAAAAAAGTGGCTCTGAAGGATAGGACAAAGCGCAAGTATATTCGTCTTAGTCATCTGGTGCTTCTATAACAGAAAGGCCACAAGTGGATGGTTTTAACAAAGACAAGTTTAATCTCTTATAGTCCAGTAGGCTAGAAGTCCAAAATCAGGGCACCAGCTCCAGCGAAAGTCTTTCTTTCTGTGTCTGTTCTGGTGGAAAGTCCTTGGCATGCGTTGGTCTTATTGGTATGGGAGCATCTCAGTACAAGAACCTCAGGTACAAAGGATGAGCTCTACTCCTAGTACTGTTTTCTTGGTGGTATGAGGTCTCCAACTCTCTGCTTGCTTCCCTTTCCTTTGATGTCTTCTGACATTAAAGAGTAAAAGCCACATGCCAGGGAAACTCCTTTTACATTCTACCAGGGAGGTGACCTTAGGAAGGCTGTGACGGTCCCACCCTAATCCTTTTTAGCATAATCTGGTCTTGTCCCATTAACCTCAGGCAGAAATTAGAATTCACAACATCTATGAAAATTACAATCACAAAATAGAGGACAACCACACAAAATTGGGAATCATAACCCAGCCAAATTGCTACACACTGGGGGAGGTGGAGGGTGGAATTCAATCCATGACAATATTCTAATTTGAAATACAAGAAAAGACTGATAAATCATGCCCCAGGGAATGAGGACTTGAGTGGCATGGAATCACATAATCTTGGTTGTGTAACGACATCAGACATCAGATAGTCTCATCCAACTTTGATCCTATACCATATTTTGATAGGCATTGTTTTAGTCAGCTAGTGCTGCTGCAACAGATATACCACAAAGTGGATGGCTTTAATACAGGAAAATTTACTTTTACACGGTCCAGTAGGCTACAAGTCCAAATTCAGACTGTCCATTCCAGGGGAAGACTTTCCCTCTGTTGGCTCTGGGGGGAAAGTCTTTGTATTGTATCAGTCTATGGTCCGGGAGCAAGCTGGCACAGGAGCCTCAGCTCTGAAGGACACCCTCTAGTCCCGGTGCTGCTTTCTTGATGGTGTGAGGTTCCCAACTCTCTGCTTCCCTTTCCTTTTATTCCTTGAAGGATAAAAGGTGGTGCAAGCCATACTCCAGGGAAACTCCCTTTACAATGGAGCAGGGAGGTGACCTTAGGAAGGGATTTACAGTCCCACTGCAACCCTCTCTAACATACAGTATAGGGAAATCACAAAATGGAGTGGAATCACACAATATTGGTAATCAAGACCCAACTAAATTTCTATACATATTGTTGGAGGGACACCAATTCAATCCACAACAGGTGTGTGTAACAGGTAGCCCATGCTTCAATACTCTCAACAGTAACTGTTCCACTATTGAATAAGTCTGGCAGTAAAAAGGTGTTTTTCTAATACAGACTTTTTTTTTATCATCTTTCACTAATTTTCTGATTCTTCTCTTTTTGACTAAAGCTCTCTTTGATTCTATAAATCCTTCATGATCTATGCCTGTCTCCATTATGCGTTACTTCATTTATGCCTTTGCAAACATCTTAAGTTTTCCTCTCCCATGTTTTTCTTCCATATTTATTGTGCAAAAACTGAGTTTCTGATCAATCTTAACATCTTTGAGGAATCTTGAGATGGAGAAATATACACTAGCAATCAGTCTATAGACAATTTACTACTATAGAAACAGGAGAACTTGATCATAACAAAGATGATGTAGACTCTGGAGTAAGCTGATGACACACAATTTTTACAGAGACAAAGCATATAATTTCAGGTTTCATCTATTGCTTATGATTTACATGGATTTTTCACAAATCGACTCGACGGCACTTGGCATTCAATTTAAATTTTGTTTAAAAATCTTCAAAGGAGATGGACCTTATCTCCTTCGAGTTGTTTAAGATTTGCAGCTGAACAGGGACTTCTGCAAACAATAAATAAAATAGATGCTACTCAGCTAGCTCATAACTTTTGAACAGGTGGCATGAGTTAGGAATTGAAATTATTTTTCTCCTTAAAAAAAAACATGCAATGATTTTAACATTTTGAGAGGAGAAGTATCTAAGTCTCAATCCTCAAAGTTTTTACTTCTTTTCCTAGTTTCCAGTATACATTCCAATGCCTTCATTTTTACACTGAGGCTGCTGAGAGAAGTAAAAAAATACGTTAATGTAGATTCTTGTTTTGAACCTTAGTTGAACCTCTCAGCACTGTTCTGCAGCATCCTATGTGTCCCTGGTCAGGGCTCTCACTGTCCACCACTGTTATTAAAGCATTTAGAAACTTGGGTGCCCTACTAAACCTCCCCCATCGTTAAAAAAGAAAATCAGGGTTTTCTATTTCACTGTGAAAATTGATACTGAAGCATAAACTTTATTCTACTCTATCTAAAAACAGTAATTTTATCCTCACCACACTATTTGATTTTCCCTTCGTCAGAGGGAGGAAAATATTGTTGCTCATTGACATTTATTGGGATCCGTCCCAGTTTCCACCTCAGAGCCCTGAGTAAAACAAGTATCTTTTATCTCTCTAGGATCTCAATTTCATTCTCTAAACTGAATATCTTCCATGAAAAATAAAATAAAATTAAATAAATACAATCATCTATTTTCTATATTAAAGATTATTTACACTTGTCCAGTTCAGTCAGTGGATAACAGCCTTCTGCCTCCATCGCTGCACTAAACTGGCCCTGATCAAAGTCACAAATGACTTCCTAGGAATTGAAACCAAAGTGTTTTCATAACTGATCTTTTGGTAACATCTGACACTTTCAACCAATGCTTCCTTTAACTAATTCTTCTCTGTGCTTCCATGTTAATAGTCTCTTCATTCATCCAACAAATACTTTCTTAACCACTTCGTTTCAGTAAAGCATTGTGCTAGGTACTTGAGACACATCATTGAACAAAATAATTAAGGTTTGCTTCTCATGTAGAGTTTCTATTTTACCGAAGCCAAACAAAAATAATCAAAATATATAGTCAGCCAAGTGCCGTCAAGTTGGATCCGACATGAGTCAAAATATATAAGGGATAAATAATTTCACGATATGTTAGATATTGATAAGTTCTATCAGAAAAATAAAAATTAGAGCAGAATATGGAGATCAGTTGGATAGGGGATGAAACTAGCTGAAGCATTAAACTGAGTGGCTCATTTAGCCTTACTGAAAAACTACTGTGTGAACAAAAGCTGGAAAAAAGTTAGAAAAGCATCTAAGAAAGTATCTTAGAAGTAAAAAAACAATGATCCAAAGGAACATATGCATATACTGAGGAATAGCAAAAACTCAGCATCATCAAGTATTAGGCAGAAGACAAGGAACCAGCAAAGGAGACTCAGTAGAGGTAGCCAGAGAAGCAGAAGAAAAGCAAAGAAAAGGTGGAGTCATAGAAGCCCAAATGGAGGAAATATAAAAATGAGAGGCGAGTTAGAGACCTTTATTTGGTCATTTAGAAAACCTGGTGGCATAATGATGAAGAGTTATGGCTACTAACTAAAGGTTGGCAGTTCAAATCTACTAGGGACTCCTTAAAAACTCTATAGGGCAGTTCCACTCTGTTCTATAGGGGTTGCTTTGAATCAGATTGGACTTGAAGCAACAGTTTTTGTTGTTGTTGTTGTTGTTGTTGCTGTTGTTTTTCTTCTAGCGTATCAGTGGTTAAGCCCTCAGTTGCTAACTTAGAGTTTGGCAATAAAATCCACAGTAGCTCCAATGGAATAAAAAGTTAGTGATCTGTTACTGTAAAAACTGCAATCTAGAAAACCCCATGGGGCAGTTCTACTCTGTCGCATGGAGGTGATGTGAGTTGAAAATTGACTTGATGTCATACAAAACAACCATAATTCCATCACTGCCTCTCTCTCAATCTGGCTTCAGATTGCCTTGTCAGGTTCAGTAGCTAAAATACAAACCTGACTCTTAAGCCCTTCAGCCAATTGAACACCTGGGTTTTAGCTACATGTAAACACAAGTTTCCTTATTGTGTTCTAGCTTCCTGTTTTGTTTTATTTGGAAATGACAAAATAGACTGGTTGGGTGTGCTAATTTAATTATTGGCACTTTTGAGGATCTAAGATCTTGTCACAAGATAGAGCTGTTACTAGACAGCTAAGACCAGACGTCCATTCACTTTTCTTGTAGAATTTTGCTCAGGTACCACGGTAGATAGTCACTAAATGTGCAGTTCGGGATCTCGCCTACAGTCCTAGATATGTAGGGGTGTAGGCTCAGGTATCCGGCTCCATACACTGAGAAGGGTAGAGGGCTGATAGCAGTCAGGGAGTGTCTGTGAGGATGGGGTGTCCCTTTACGGCTGAGCCTAAGCAAAGGAACTGTTTCTGTCCTGAGCTCCTGACTTAACAGAGCTAGTAGATTATTTATCTATACCACCTCCCCCCACACCCCTGTTGTTAAATTGTTCCTTCCCTGAGTCTAGGAGAATGGCTTAGCAAGCAGGAAAGCAGTCCTATTTCCCACCCAGATACTCTGTCCTTGCAATATTTGACTAGGAATAGACAAGTTTTCAGTTTATGCTTATGTACCTACCGTATTTTCCAAAGTCTAAGAATTTTTGTTCACAATTTTGACTTTTCAAAGTTAGTTAATGTTTTATAATTCACATGTATATCCAGTATGATAATGTTTACATTTTTTCCCCTAAAAGTCTGTTATCAAATGGATTGTCAATGTTAAACTGAATAAATGGAATCTTAGAAGCAAAACTTTCTTGAGTACATTTCTGAAGAAAAAATAATTGCTAATTAATAATAACTCTTAGCCATCATATTAAGTTAATGTGCCTACATCTTATTTAATTCTTTAAACCATAATCTTATGACATAGATAATGTGATTGCACTTGTTTTCTGTATAAGAAAACTGAGCTTTGAAAGTTTAAGTTGCATTTGCAAGATTTATACAGTTATTACGTATGAAAGTCTATTCTTCAGCCAGATCTTCCCAGCACATGATCTAAGCCATTAAATGACTAAAGAACCATACAGAGGTATTTGTAATCATTAAGGGTTAGAGATGTTCTATTGTATAATGTCTTCTACCAACTTTGCAACTGGTTAAAAATAACAATCTGTCTAAATATTATATTACCAGAGTTTCTTTAAATTTTGCAGAGCTGGAGACAAAGCATCTTTTCCCCCTTTTGCCTCCAAATGGTAGCTTCCTAGGTGGCAAATTATTTTTGCTAGACTGCTAAGTAATGCAGTGGCTAAAAGCCTGGCTCCTAACTAAAAGATTAACACCTAGAATCCACCAACCACTCACTGGGATTTTATGGGGCAATTTTGCTCTGTCCGGTAGGGTTACTGTGAGTCAGAATCAGCTCACTGGCAACAGGTTATTTTACAGCTAATCTAAAGGTTGGCAGTTCAAACCCACACAGTGATATCACAAAACAAAAGGCTTAATAATCTCTTTCCTTTAAGATTAATAAAATTCTATGGAAGAGTTCTACTCAATAACACAGGGTCATCATTAGTCAGAACAGACTCAACATCAACTAAAAATAACAATCTCTAAAAGTCTTCCATCTTTCTACTTGAGTACTAATTTAGGATTAAGTTTATGCATTTGTAATAGGTTTATTTTATGCAAATATATATAAATTCTTATATGTGTGTATATATATACATAGATGCAAAAAATTATGATATTCTAATATTTCTCAAAAGATTTTTCAAGGCTCACTTCCTTGTTAGTACACCTCTAATTTATTGAGCACCTTTGGGCTTTAATAATTTCAACTTAACTTTAAATAACATAATGTTGTGGTATAATATAAAATAAATCCCTTAAATGGAATACATTTCCTATTTAGTGCTGTGAATTTCATAGCCAATTTTGTAATCAAAAAAATGTTTAATGCTTCTTACTGTACTATATGGTATAATTTGTCTTGGTCCCTTTGAGTAGGTCAATAATTTGTGAGTGGGGATGCACAGCAGACAGAATAATAAGATTTTTGTTAGAACACTGGTTAATACAGTTTTAGATATTAGGTCCAAAAGACATTTCTGACACTAATTTAAGAGCAGAAATTGTCCTATGTTTACATTTTTATTACCCGTCATTCACCTTGTAATTACAGTTATCAGTTATATTTATAGTAATTTAACAGTAATGAGACTTTCATCCCTTCTAGCTCAAATCTTCTGTACCATTTAATAGAAAAATTGCAACCTCCAGCTTCCAGAGAGAAATGGGTATATCTGTAGTGCAATTGTAATTGTACACTTTATTTAGATTTTTAATTATTGGATTTTAAGTAATATTATAGAAGTAACTGTAAATGGTTACTAAAAGTAAGCATGTGAACCTTATTGGTTATTAAAATACATCAAGCCCTGTGATCTGGATATATGGATTAAAAACCATTGAAACAGATTATTCAACATTTATATGCCTTCCTGATTTGTTTAGAAATAATCCAATAACAGCCATCAAAATCTATTCTTCTTCCCTTTTTCCCCTACAACATTCACTTAGTCTTTTTCAAATACAGAAATAATTTCACTTAATATATTATTGTTAATTTGACACCTTTAAATCTTAAAGAAGGTATATATAAATGATTTAAAGGAAATCTAGAATTTTTAACAACCTTACTTTAATTATTATACTCAAAAGTTGAGAGGTAGTTGAATAGAGCAAATTAGATGAGATTTTCTTAGAAACAGGAAAAATAAACACCTACAAGGTCAGCAGTTCAAATCCACCAGGCACTCCTTAAATACTCTGGGAGTCAGTTCTACTCTGGCCCTTAGGGTCACTATGAGTTGGATCCGACTCGACAGCACTTGGCATAAATGTGCTGGTTATAGATCTAAGAGAGACCTATTCACACACAGTCCAGATCATAAGAATTACCACACTGGAATTGAACTGGGTACAGTTAAAAACTTCCAGTCACTAGGAAGGGTAGGTTGGAAGACAGCCAACAATGAGCAGTTCTGGACTTTTCTGGGGTCATGACTCACGACTCAGTATCCACTCTTCTGAGAATGCTTTATATTATGATTCTTTGTAACTTGTACTAAAATTCTATAATTTACCAGTATTGTGGGTTTTTTTAATTTTACAAAAACCATTAGTATAGTTTGAATATTTTAGGATTTCACTGAAGAGACCAAATTCAATTTAGATTAAAAAAAAAGAGAAAGTTCTACAGTTTATCACTGACAACTTTTTTTTTATGACTGAGTGAAAATGTACATTTCCATATAAATTTACATGCCCACCTACATGCAGCTTCCCTGCTCTCCCTGTCCGGTGACAGCACTTACTTCCTCTGTGTTCCATACATGTCTCATCCTCCCAACAGCCTCCTTTCCCCTCCTCTCCACCCACTCTCCTTCCTCCAGCCAGAGGTCAGCAGGATGATATCCTATAGATGCATAGTTTTCAATCAAGTGACCTATTTATTTCCACTTGTTTCAGGTAAGATTAGATTTAGCTGCAACGCACAGGAAACTCAAAACGGCAGCAGCTTAAACATGAGACAATGCTACAGGATCTGCTAGCACAACACCCATCCATACTTAAGCTCTTGACATTGTCTTTTGCTTCTCCCCTCTTACTGTCTCTCTGTGCTGCAGTCATGGAAGACTCAAGTCACGTCAGATCCACTGAGCACACCTGGAGATGCATAGAACTATAAAGT
Organism: Heterohyrax brucei; assembly: GCA_028571685.1. NCBI lineage: Eukaryota > Metazoa > Chordata > Mammalia > Hyracoidea > Procaviidae > Heterohyrax > Heterohyrax brucei. The sequence goes on along the minus strand of CM053143.1, from coordinate 55,998,527 downwards.
GCGTACACCGTACGGTCACATTATGTCCCGAGTCCAATCCATTCCTGTCTGAAGAGTTGACTTCAATAATGTTTTCTGGTCAGGGGCAGCAGGAGGTCTAGGTGCCATGCTCCCAGGGGAACCCCCAGGCAGCCAGACTATCAGTTATGGTCTTTTCGTGGAGTTCTTGAGGTACACCCCTCTTTTTCTTGTGTTGTCACTGGGATGCAACATTGTGTGCCCTGTCACGGCTGTCATAGGTGGTGGCTGGGCACCATCTGGTTCTTCTGGTCACAGGTTCATACAGTCACCCATTCACATAGGTCCTTCCGTCTCCTGGAATCGTTTTACCTCATGTCTTTGTTGTTCTGGTGCTGCTTTCTCGACAGTACAAGGTTCCCAAGTCTCTGCTTGCTTCCTTCTCTTTTTGTTTTCCATAGGATGAAAGGATAAAAGGTGGTACAAGCCACACTCCAGGAAAATTCCCTTAGCAAGGGTGCTGCAGTCCCACCCTAATCCTTTTATAACATAACCATCCATCTATTAGCTACAGGTAGAGATTAGGATGCATAGCATACAAAATTCATAAAATACTGGGAATTCTGGCCCAGCCAAATAGGTTACACGCATTTTCGGGGGGACACAGATCACTCCATGATACTTGCCCTATATTCCATACTCCCCTCTCCCTTCTTTTTCTTTTTTTTTTTTTTTTTTTTGCTATAGCATATGTCACTATATAACGTGATATACATTGATTTGTTGAGCTATTTGTTTATATAGCTGTGGCTCTGTTGCAAGGCAACTTCCCTGAGAGAAGACACTGTTGTGCTCACTGCTGTATCCTACCATCTACAGCAGTGCTTGGCATACACTGATGCTCAAAAACTAGTGATTAAGTGAAAAATGAATGTACATCCTAGAGTTCCTTCGAAGTCCTTGAATAGGCAAACTGGCATCATCTGATCTTATTTACCAGCATCTTGTTAGGAGAGGAAATCTAAACCATTCTAAGATTTTTTCACTATTTATTCTAGGAGCATTCAACTGAGTTCTTTCAAAAGACAGTTAAGAATCAAAAATGTCCTAAAGATTTTTGCCAATAAATACCTAGGAAATGAAACAGAGTTTTCCTGTGTCTCCATTGTAATCTCTTTCATCCCTAGCTACAGCTTACACACTCTCCAAATGATTCTCCAGCTGGCTTAGCCATTAATACTTTGGTTTCATAAGGCTGAACAGAAGCTGCTTATTTTTATATTATAGCCAGCTTGCACTAATAAGTAATTTTAGTTTTAGAATATAACCTGGCTCTCCTATGTTACTGTTTGGGTTTTTTTCTTCATCAGTACCTAATGTTTTCCTCTCGGTCATAAATTCTAATTTAGGCCTTCTAGAACTCTTATTTTTCACAAAGTTTCTATAATTAATTCTTACCTATTTGTCTTCATCATTTGCCATCAGTGCTTGCATTTTTGATATGTTCGGTATGTTTCTCTTCTCAAAAACAGACCAGCTATGTAACAGCTACACTTAATGCAGTGAGATGTTTTCTAAATAGCACCCTGTTTTTAGGTACTGTAGAATCAGCCCCAACTCATGGCAAACTCATGTACAAAAGAACAGCTGCCTGGTCCTGAGCCATCCCCAGGACTATTTGCAGACCAGGCCGTTGTCATGCCTAAGGTTTTAATGGCTGTTTTCAGAAGTCTATCGCCACTACTTTCTCTCTACCCCATCTTAGTCTGTAAGCTTCACTGAAACCTGTTTAGCATCATACCAACTTGTAAGTCAATACCAATGGACAGGTGGTGGCTATACTTGTAGTAGCCAGGAATCAAACCTGGATCTTCTGTGTGGAAGACAAGAACCCCAACACAATCACTGCTCTCAGATACCACCTGGTAACATCAAATATTTTCATATTCAGGTAATGTCCTACTTACAACAGATTCTCCATCATTTATCTATCATTGTGTCATAATGCAGTAGTTTGTGGTTGCTATGATACTGCACGGTATACTACCAATATTTTGATGTACATCAGCAGCATTATTTTGAACACCCAGGGTGTACAGTTTTCAGTAATGATTTCAGACTGAAACTGGGAAGAAGGACTTGGTAATCTATTTCTGAAAAACAAAAGGGGAGGCAAGCATAGTGAACGCCTTGTGAACAGCAGCAGAACATTGTCTTATCTGGCACTGGAAAATAAGCCCCTCTGGTTGGAAGGCACTTGTCAAGAGTGAATCTTGTCTCCCTAAAAATACATCACAATTTGGCTAGACCATGGCTCCTGGCACTCTATAATGTTCCTATAGATTGTCAATCCTGCCTCAATGATACTAATGATGGAGGATGAATGGCAGCTGTGTTGGTGGGATAAGACTCAATTTGTAAGATTAGATTGTGCCTTGAGGCTATCTCTTGGGGGATAAAGCAAAGGGAAACAACTGTGAGTTAGGGAACTTATACCACTAAGAAGCAGTGCTGGGAGCAGAGTGAATCCTTTGGAAATGGCTTAGGGTCACTGTACCTCAGAAGTTTCCAATCCAGGGGAAGGTTGATGACAAGGAACTTACTCTAGAGCCAACGGAGAAGGAGTACCCCTGGAGCTAATACCGTGATTTGGACTTTCAACCTACTTTATTGTAAGGAAATAAATTTTTCTTTGTTAAACCATCCACTTGTGGTATTTCAGCTACAGTAGAATCGAATGACTAAGATAATACTCAAAATAAAACTGGAGAATAGCTGCCTCCACAAAGTTAAGTCCACCTTAGTGATGTGGATAGAGCTCAGCTTTCAGGACCTTCATTTGCTGATGTGGCACAACTCAAAATGAGAAGACAGTTGTAAACATGCATTAGTAATCATAACATAGAAAGTATGCAGTGCAAGTTAAGGAAAATTGGACATCATTAAAAATGAAATGAAACACTTAAAGATCAATGTCTTAGCAATTAGTGAGCTGAAAGGGACTGGAATTGGCCATTTGAAGTTGGACAATCACATAGCCTACTATGCCAGGAATGACAAAATGAAGAGCAATGACATCACATTCATCATCAGAAAGAACATTTCAAGTTCCATCCTGAAGTACAACAGCTGTCAGTTACAGGATAATACCCATACGCCTACAAGGAAAGTCAGTTAATGTGACTATTACTCAAATTTATCCACCAACCACCACGGCCAAAGACACAGAATTTGGAGATTTTTACCAACATCTGCAGCTTGAAATTGATCGAACATTCAATCTTGGTGACTGGAAAGAGGCAATGAAGAAATTTAATGTCATCAGACAGAACAAGGCCAGGGACCAACTACAGAGAAGACCATCAGTTAACTGCTCATACACAAGTTCAAGTTGAAACTGAAGAAAATTAAAACAAGTCCATGACAGACAGTGTATGCCCTGGAGTGTATCCCAACTGAATTTAGATGCTATCTCAAGAAAAATTTGATGCATTGAACACTCATGATAGAAGATCACAAAGCTGTGAGATGACTTCCAGGATATTACACATGAAAAAAGCAAATAGTTATTGAAAGATGGGAAGAAAGTCCAAAATGGATATCAGGAGACACGTGCTGTTGAATGTAGAGTAGCTAATGAATAGAAGAAATGATGAAGTAAAAGAATTGAACAAAAGATTTCAAAAGGTGGCTCAAGAAGACAAAGTAATGTATAATGAATTTTGCAAAGACCTAGAACTAGAAAATGAAAAGGCAAAAATATTCTCTACATTTCTTAAGCTGGAAGAATAGAAGAAAAAAAAAAAAACCAAGCCTCGAAATGTAATACTGAAAGATTCTATGGGCAAAAAAAAAAAATGAATGAAGCACAAAGCATCAAAAGAAGATAGAAGGAATATATGGTCAACTACCAAAAAGAATTGGTAGACATTCAACCATTTCAGAAGGTAGCATATGATCAAGAACCAATAATATTGACCAGGAAGTCTCAGCTGCCCTGAAGGCGTTGATAAGAAACAAGGCTCTAAGAGTTGGTAGAATATCAGTTGAGAAGTTTCAACAGAAGGATGCAACGCTAGAAGCTCACTCATCAATGCCAAGAAATTTGGAAGACAGCCACCCAGCCAACCACCTAGAAGAGATCCATATCTGTGCCTACTCCAAAGAAAAGTAGTATGATAGAATTCAGAAATTATTGAACAATATTATTAATATCACATGCAAATAAAATTCTGCTGAAGGAAATAAAAAACATTTGCAGAATGCAACAACAGGGAACTGCCAGAAACCCAGGTCAGATTCAGAAGAGGATGTGGAACCAGGGATATCCCTGATGATGTCAGATGGATCTTGGCCGAAAACAGAGTACCATAAAAATGTTTATCTCAGTTTTATTGACTCTGCAAAGGACTTTGACTGTGCGGATCATAACAATTCATAGAAAACACAAAACAAATTATAGAGAACACTGTAAAGATTGAGAATTCCGGAACATTAATAGTGATCATGAGGAACCTGTACTTAGACCAAGACGCAGCCCTTTGAACAGAACAGGGAAATACTGTAGGGTTGAGAATCAGAAAAGGTGTGCATCAGAGTTGTATCCTTTCCCATACTTATTCACTATGGATGCTGAGCAAATAATTCAAAAGGCAGCACTACTGAAGAGCTAGCTATCAGAATTGAAGAAATACTCTCTAACAACCTGTGACAGTAAACGACACAACCTGGAGTGCTGAGAACTGAAATAGTTGTACAAGTATGTTGACAAACCCAGAGCCAGCGTTCTCCCCTCCAGAGCCACACCCAGCCCAGACCAAAATCCACAAACCAAACCCGAGTCAATTCCAATGCATAGCAATGCGATAGACAGAATAGAGCTGCTCCACAGAGCTTCCAAAGAGTACCTGGCAGATTTGAACTGCTGATCTTCTGGTTAGCACTTACCTGCCAAGGTTTCCAGCCCAGAGAGTATAGCCTAAATACAATGCTTAATATTTTAAAATGTCAGAGTGAAAAAAAAAGAATGAAGGAGGAAAGAGAAGGGATGGAAAGAGGAAGCAGAAGGGAGGTAAGAAACAAAAAAGCTGAACTGAACAATAAGGAATCTCCCTGGGAAATAAATAAGCTCTACAAAACAAACATAAGGCAATGAGTTTCGCAAACAGATTGGCAAATATAGCATGCTTTGGCTACGGAAAAGATTCGCGTAAAGGCAGACAGTCTGAGAGAAAGGAAACTTTGTCATTAAAGTGGCAATAGAATTACAGCAAATCTTTCCATTACAAACAGGTGAAAGAAATGTTGGGCTAACTGCAAAGTTAATTGCCAGAAAAAGAAAATAAGCTGAATGTGCAAGAGATGACGAATGATACAAGGTTACACACTCTTCTTTAACGACATTTAAGGGACTCCATTGAACTAAGAGGCTGGGGCTTTTCTGGACTTCATTTTCTCCCTTTCCGGAAAATATACTACCACTCACGATACCCTGTGTGGTCTGAAGTGGGAAACAAGCCGGCATCTGTTAGCACTTGCACTGGGAAGATGGGTAGCGTCACTCAGCGTAATTACCCTGAGGCTGAGCCCAGATGAGGTTCTCTGGGAAGAGCTCAGCGGAGCTCCACAAACAGCATGTTTAGTGTTCTTCTCTAGGCCTGGAGCAAACCTTCCAGGAACCTCCACTGACAGTTGTTTCTCTAGCTCTCCAGTCCCATCACTTCTTTTTCTTTTTCTCCACTCTCCCCACCAAACTTCCTGAGAGCAAACCTTCCTAAGTGCCCACACTGTCAATTTTTTTTCCATGTCCTCTACCTGGAAACCTACTGCCATCAAGTTGGTTATAACTTACTGTGATCCCATATGTTGCAGACTAGAGCTGCCTCATAGAGTTTTCTTTACTATAATTATTACAGGAGCAGATCACCAGGCCTTTCTTCCAAGGCTCTGCTGAATGGGTTCAAACTGCCAACCTTTGGTTAGCTGGCAGGCGTAAACTAGTTCCACAATTTAGGAACCTTCTACCCGTAACATCATCTTTTTTGGGTCTTTCAGCACAGATCACTCTCCTCTTTCAAGGCTCATTCAATATATAGCTTCTCTGACAGAGTTTGCTGATTAATTTCTCAGATCCGGATCACCCAAGAACTGAGCAAGCTGCAACGGATGTAGACAGTCTTATTTTTGTTATTTTTTCGTTTTGAATACATTACCGTGTATGGCTCTTGTTGTCTGTATATTATTTTCTTAGCCATAATCTTTGAATAAAAAGAATAATTACGGTCTCTTTTCTGATTGTTTTGTTTTGCTTTTCTCATTGTCCCAGACACATATACATCAACACGCACATTTCACCTAATTCAGTAATTTCATGCAGTAAGAATAAATAAATAAATGCACAGGATTATTTTCCCCATCCATTTCTAGAACAGAGATTGTGTCCACCTCAATACAGAGTGGTCTCCATTACCAGAAGGAAGAAATGCCATTTGACATGATGGGGGGGCAGAGAGAGGGAGGGAGGAAGGCAGGCAGGCAGGCAGGCAGGGAGGGAGGGAGGCAGGCAGGCAGGCAGGCAGGTAGGGAGGGAGAGAGGGAGAAAGGGAGAGAGGGAAGGAAGAAGGGAGGGAAGAAGGGAGGGAGGAAGGAAGGAAGGAAGGAAATCATCCTGTCAAGAGAAATAAGGCCTACTGCTTTGCTTAATTCTCAAGAAACTGGATCACACAGCTAACACAAACCAAAATATCCTACAGAACTGCACACGCTTTCAAAATGCTTGCCTTTCACTTAGCAGTCAGTGACTTTAACCGCTAGGCCACCAGGGCTCCTACACCTTACACACCCATTGCTGTCAAGTTGATGCTGACCCACAGCAACCCCATAGAACAGGCTAGGACTGCCTCATAGGGTTCCCAAGGAAGCAGCTGGTGGATTTGAACTACCACTTTTGGTATTTGCCTCTACTCTCTAAATCCTCTGAGAAAACTCTTCACTGGGTCCTATCATCTCACTCTATTAAGGGGTTAGGTTACATGTGCTCACTACTATACGTACACAATGTAGTATTATGTAGAGCATGTAAAACAAGTAAATTTTTGCTAAATTCACAGTTTAAAATAAATAATTTAATTTTTTCAAAAAAAATAAAACTTATTTACAGGCAACTTCTAAATCCTGGGCACTTTGAAATCATAGTAGAATAGTGGTTAAGTGATACATCTGTTAATCAAAACATTAGCAGTTCAAATCTACCAGGTGCTCCTTGGAAACTCTGTGAAGCAGTTCTGCCCTGTCCTACAGGTTCGCTAGGAGTCAGAATCAACTTGATGGCAGTGGGTTTTTTGTTTGGCTTTGGGGCACTTGGAAATGGTTAAGTTCTTCAACTGCTGACAGAAATATTTTATCACTTTTTCAAAGGATAAAATAAGTTTTAGAACTTCCCCATATTTAAATAGATGGAAAGTCTAAGAACTGAGATTCAAATTAGTTCTTTTTCCTCAAAGCCCAGTGTCTCCATAATAATCACAGCCGCCTCAAAAGAAAATAAAAATACATTTTCATGACAACTTAAACAAACAGTATGCTCTAGATTTTGTTGCTTAAGCCAGGATATGGTGTGGTGCGTAAATAAGAGTCAGTAGGTAGGCTAGCATTAAAAAAAAGAAAATTCCAGAAACAAAAAGGAAATCAAACATAAAAAAAAACAGAAAGATTCATATTTGGAAGAGAAATTAAAATAGTATTTCACTTCGGTCTAAGAGGTGATGTCATCGATCGAACCTTAGCAAATAACAAGCTGGTCGAGACTGAAAACAAACTTCTTCCTCCCCATTGTTTCCACGTGGCAGTCAACCTGCATTTCGGTTAATCATTATTATCAGCCCACACTGCTTCAGTGTGGTGCCTTTGAAAGTTGTTGATGAAGCACTACTTGGTAAATTTCTCTGCCAAGGGGGATGGCAGCATTCGTCCAAGAGTGCTGCCGCCTTTCTAAGACAGCTGGCAATCTCCCGCCTTTCTCCCCTCCTCCAGAGGTCACCTGCCAGCGACGTTCTGCCCTGCCGCTCGGGGACTCAACTGAAACGCTCTCCCCAAGGAGTAGTAAGGAAAGAGAACATCAAACCCATGAACACGCCTTTAACGGAATGTGTGTTTGGGGGAACATAGGATGGTTTGTGACCCTTAGAACTAATATTTTTAAACAATGAGAGAAGGAGAAGGTCTCTGGTAGCTTCCTCAGAAACATTATCTCCAAATTTGTACATCCATTCAGCAAAATAACAATCGGCAGTTAAAGTGATGCAAATTCTTTTGGAAATAGATTACTGACTCTTGTTACTAGAGCTTAGCTTTAGAGAACAGGAGGTTAGGAGAGTCTTTCCGCACAAGAACATCTTACAGAATATCTTACAGATCGAAGCCTAGGGAGGTGAAAGGCGGATCCACCACTTATTTAACTCTTAACATGTGCATGTGTTGTTGTTGTTGTTATTGCTGTTAGGTGCCATCAAGTCACTGCCAACTCATAGCGACCCTATGCGCAACAGAACAAAACACTATCTGGTCTTGTGCCATGACCGCAATTATTTTTATGCTCAAACCCACTGTTGCAGCCACTCTGTCAGTCTATCTCGCTGAGGGTCCTCCTTTTCTGCACTGACCATCCACTCTCCGTTGCTGCTGTCACTCAGCAAGATAAGGCCTCCCATTATGCCGACACAAAGTTATAAGCTCCAATTCCTCTTCGTACTCTCATCTGAATCATAAATTTTTCCTTCTCTGAGGAATCATTCCCCTCAGTATACAAATATTTCACCTGTCCTGAAACATAAACTCTCATGATCTTGCCTTCCTCTTTGGTTACTACCCCATTTCTCTGTTTCTTCTTGGAGTATGTAATAATCTTTTCTTCTTCTTTACCACTTCTCTGCTCTCTCTTGCCGTTTGTTGTCGTCGAGTCAATTCAGACTCATGGTGACCCCGTTTGTGGAGAGCAGAACTGCTCCGCAGGGTGCTCCAGGTTTCTGTCTTTTAGAAGTGGATTACCTGGCCTTTCGTCAGAGCTGCCTCTGAGTGGGTTTGAACCACGAACCTTTCAGTTAGTAGTCTACCACTTAACCATTTTTGCTACACAAGAACTCAAAATCTTACTCTGATCTGGTTTTATTCCTTCTACCATTCCATGAAAAACACTCTTGTTCTGGTTCATCAATGATCTACAAGTTGCTAAATCCAGTGGCCAACTCTGTTCATTCTCATTGTCATTGTTAGTTATGACTGAGCATGCTTTACGCTTCCTTCACAGGCTTTCATGGCAACATATATACTGTCATGCATTGAATGTGTTGCTTAAAAATTCAGTAACAATTTGGCTGTGCCATAATTCCTGGTGTTGTGTGATTTTTCTCCATTTTTCCCACCTCTATGATGTTAATAAGGGTGGATGGGCAGCAGTCGTGTTCGTAGAGCAAGACTCAAAGTATAAGTTTGTTTTGTGCTTTGAGGTGGTCTCTTGAGCTGTAAAGGGAAAACTCTGAGAGGTTTGGGAACTTCACACCATCAAGAAAGCAGCACCTGGAGAAGAGCCGTCCTTCAGACCTGAGGTTCCTGCACCAAAATACTCCCAGAACAAAGGACTGATGCAACACAAGAACATTTTTCCAGACAAGGGGGAAAGCCTTCCACTGGAGTAGACTGACATCCTGAATTTGGACTTGTAGCGTACTGGACTGTGTGAGAATAAACCTCCCTTTGTTAAAGCCATCTACTCTGTGGAATTTCCGTTAGAGCAGCACTAGCTGACTAAAACACACACACTTAGATGACCTTCCTTTTAGTTAGCTGTCTGACTGGAGAACCCCCTACGGCTTATTTTTGTTTCTTCTCTCGTCTAAATTCTCTCCCATGGTGATCTCATCTGAATATTTCTTGGTGATCTCACCTTTGAAATAGCAACAGTAAGTGCCATCTATATGATGAAGATTTCTAAATTTATACTTTTAGCATGTTCCAAGTCCAAAAATGTAGACTTGTATATCTGATTACCTGATGATTTCTTGATCTGTCTAATAAATCTAAATAAACCTATTACAAATAATGGATAAAGCCTCATATTCAGTAACTTTATTAAACATATTAGTTTCCTGCAGTTACTGAAACAAAATACCACAAACTGAGGGGCTTATAAAAACAGCAGTTTATAATGTCTCTCTTTGACCCACTCTTGTTGAGTAGGAGGAGTACAGACTCCTGAAATTGTGTGAGCCTACCATCTCTTCAGGCCTTTATCTTCATCTCACCTGTACTCCTGCCCATTTTAGATAACGAATGTTTCAATTATCTATTTCAGTTCTCTATCAAATCTTTATCATAAAGGTGGTATGCAACACGGTGTGACTGTCAGACTCTCAGGTATGTCAATTTAATAAGATGTTTCTTGGGCCACTGCTGCACCCCATAGACTGCCAAGTGTGTTCCTCGGTCTCATAAAATATAACTGTGGCCCAAATTGGTATAATTTTTTGTTCCAAAATCTTAATAGTCCCAATATAGGGTGTCAGCAGAAAAACATTCCCTCTGATGGCTCAAGGTGAAGATTCTTCCTGGCTTTTGGTATTCCCAGGCATTTCTTGACTAGCAGTGTAATAATTCTATAGTCACACAGCCGTCTTCCCTCTGTCTCTCTATTCTCTTTTATAGGACACCACTCAGATTAGATTAGCACTCACTTATTCTGGTATGGCCTCATGTTAACTGATAACATTTTAAAAGATCCTGTTTCCAACCAAGGTTAGCTTTAAAGTTTCCAGGGTTCAAGACATCCACATTATGCTGATCATCTAATGCTGCTGTGACAGAAACACCACAACTGGATGGCTTTAACAAACAGTAGCCTAGAAGGCCAAATTCAGGGCACTGGATATAAAAGAAGACTTTTTCTCTCTGTTGGCTCTGAAGCAAGGTCTTTATCATCAGTCTTTTCTAGGTCTGGGTGTATCTCAGCACTGGAACCTTGGGTCCAAAGAATACACTCTCCCTCCATGCTGCTTTCTTGATGGTGTGAGGTCCCCCTGTCTCTCTGCTCACTTATCTCTTTTATATCTCAAAAGAGATTGACTTAAAGCATGATCTAATCCTGTAATTCTCATCAATCACTGCTGTTAACCCATCATAGTGATAGAATTTACAACACATATGAAAATCTCACCAAATCACAGAATGGTAGAGAACCACATTATACTGGGAATCATGGCCTAACCCAGTTGACACATAATTTGGGGGAATACAGTTTAATCCATGACAAACTTATCCTTTTGGAGGCACAAAACAACCCATAAAACTAAATTCTCCTGGTAATACAAATCTGATTATGAAGTCCCACTATCCAGTGCTCTCTGAGGACCCATAAACTGACAGTCATACCTTCTCCTTTTTGAATCCTACTTACCTTCCCATGTTTAATCCTCTGTAATCCTACCACAACCACTGGTGACTGTACTCTGGACATATCTATGTATGCTCTTTTACCTCCAGGTCGCTTAATCTATTTGCTGTTCCTAAAATGACACCCTCCTCCCTTCACTGAAGAACATATTGATTATAATAAAAACTTTTTTTCTTTGAGGATTTGACATAGCTTAAACCAATTTTTGCAGCCTCATTTTGTTAGGGGCAGTCAGGTTGATTCTGACCCACAGAGACTTTATGTACAACAGAGCAAAACACTGCCCTGTCCTGAGCCACCTTACTGTCATTGCTGTTCGAGCTTATTGTTGAAGGCACAGTGTCAGTCCATCTCCCTGAAGGTCTTCCTCTTCTTCACTGACCCTTTACTTTACCAATCATGATGTTCTTCTCCAGACATTGGTCTTTTCTGCTCACATGTCCAAAGTCAGTGAGCCAAAGTCTCACAGTCCTCCCTTTTAAGGAATATTCTGGCTGTCCTTCTTCCCAGACAGATTTATTCATTCTTCCGGGAAGCCATGTTACAGTCAAAAATTTTCCCCAAGACCATAATTCAAAGGCATCAGTTCTTCTCTGGTTATCTTTATTCAAAGTCCAGTTTTGTCATACTTGTGATTGTAAATAACACCACTTAGGTCAGGGATACTTTTGTCCTCAAAGTGACGTCTTTACTTTTTAATACTTCAAAGAGTTCTTTTGCAGCAGACTTATCTAATGCAGCTTCCATAGACATTGATTGTGAATCCAAGTAAAATGAAATCCTTGACAGCTCCAAGCTTTTATCTATTTATCATGATGTTGCTTATTGATCCATTTGTGAGAATTGTTGTTTTCATGTTGAGGTGTAATTCATCCTGAAGGCTACTGTGTTTGATTTTTATCAGTTTAACATTTAGAGTATACATAATCGGTATAAAACAAGGAGAGTAGTGGAATGGAGAATTTTGTCTGAAGAGGTATATCAACGCCAAAATACAATCTGTAAAGTCATTGTAAAATTTTTTAAAGTGCAATTTCAAGATAAGCTTATTTTTGATACACTATCTCTCCCTCTTTTTCTTTCTTTTTTTTTTTTTCCATTTCAGAAAGAAAAATTAAGTAATTATAGGTTTCAGTTAGAAGGGTTATAGTTAATCAGGATTGACTGTCCTGGAACTAAATTTCTTGAGATGACGTACATAATCTTGGTTAACTTCTTTCTTGGGAGACCACACAATGCCTTAAAGTCCATGGTTTAAAAGCATCTTTGGAAAATGACAATTTTCATTTGCCACTATGATTTTAATTATTAGTTCCAATTTCTTTAGCGTTTTGTTGTTTGTTCATATGTGGTCAGCTTACATAGCTCCTTGGTTTACTGTTCAAAGGTGATGTGTTATTTTTCCCTCTTGCTTACGGTTAAATTTAATATATACCCCAATGTATAACTCATAATTCATAGTTAAGTTTATGAAAATTTCCATTATTCTTCTAAATTTCCTAAAGTTAATATTAAAAAGGTGAACTTAGCATATTCATTTCTTAAAAGTCTGGTTTATCAAAACCAAATCAAAAACAAAAATTAGCAGCCGAACTCTTAACCACTGTACTACCAAACCTATTGTCACTGAGTCAATTCCAACTGATAACAATATGTAGGACAGACTAGAACTCCTTCATAGGGTTTCCAAGAAGCAGCCAGTGGATTTAAACTGACAGTCTTTTGTTTAGCAGCTATAGGTCTTAACTGCTGTGTCACCAAGGCTCCACTATGCCACCAGGGCACATTTAATGTGAACTTAAATCCTTTTACAAATAGTTATCTTTGTCATTTTATGCCTATCATTTCAGCTTTGGGGATAGAATTCCAATTCTGCTATTATTTTACATAAATACAACTTTCATTTCCAGTTTGTTCTTTTTCTTTGTCTCTCTTTGCTAAATGTGATCAGAATTCCTATTTATTTAAAGAAACAGTGGTTAAGGAAAAGAGTCTTGAGTTTCCTTTTACTTTATCCCTCTGTGCATCTGGGGTGCAGTGAGGCAGGAAATATGCTTTATCAAGGAAAGGATAGTGTGTTTTTTCCCCTCTCTCTGTAAGTGAAACAAAGCACTCTTCACACAATGACTTGAAAACAGAGTCCAAGTTTCTTAGTTAGCCTATATGATGAAGCACATTTGCCACTACTGAGGCCGATGGAACCAAATGGCATCTCCTTTGAAGATATTTATTGTCTCATCTGCTGCTTGAGTTGATTATTCACTGACACCAATCAAAGAGTGTTACTGTACAAAGCTCTGGATTTTCACTACCTGCCCTGAAAAAGCCAGTCTCTGAGGCAGATATTTTAGTGATTGGTCACAAAAGTTTTATTTCTGTGCATTAGCGCACACCAGGAACAGGGAGGATTCTTTCCATCAAAGCCTGTTTGAAATCATCAGACAAAGTGGGGGTATACTAAAAGGGAAAGCTATGAGCCATCAGCACAGGGGGTGGAGTCTGTAGAACAATAATCAGTTACGAGGGGTACTCATTCCAGAGCAGGCTGCATCTGATCTGAAACCCAGGAAACTCTCAGTTGTCAGCCAGGGCAGGGAGTCCACCAGGCACCTTCTAAAGAAGAAGCTGCAGAGGCATTATCTTCTTGGCTCCTATTAGCTAATGTGTGACTTCCTGCTAGAGCCTAGGTGAAGGAAGCCAGGAATTTTTAAGAAAAGAAAAAGTAGAAGTAAAAAAGCCAATTCTGTAAGGAATTAATCTTAACTATCTCTTTTAATTTCCCACCTTTTAAAGGGAGCACCTGAAGGCTTTTTAGCTGCTTCAGCAGAGGTTCCTATGTGTACTGAATAACCATCTCATGAAGAGGTTCCCATATGTGCAGAATAATAAGTCACTTACCTGACAAGCTGGATAAACGCAAATTCACTGACCTCACCTCTAGAGTTTCTAACTATAATGTCAGGAGGAAGGTGAATCTAGATCAACTTTTATGATGTTGTTGCCCACCACCACACCTGTCATACATAATTCCAAAGTGGATACTATATGGACTAAACTGAAAAAAAGTACATTACAGATAGTGTTTTTGTTTTGGAGTCTTTTCCCATTCTTCTGGTCAAAACTGATCAACACAAGCAATTTCATAGGATTCACCACAATTTTTTTGTTTGTTTTTGCACTATTTATTATATTAAAGCATCAAGTTGCTAGATTCAGTGCTACAGAGGAACAAGACTTAAAAGTACTAGTCTATGTGCTAGCACATATCTTCTGTTATCCTGTGACCTTTTTAACATTAGAGAATTTAAACTATGAAACATGTTTTGACTCTCAGAAGAAATGGGCACAGAGGTACAGAGATGGAGAACAATGTGTTGAACATCAAAATGTACATTATATTTATTGACTAAAATGTAACCTACAAGAGAAATTGAAAGCAAGACAAAAAGAGATCTTGTAATTTAAATGCAATGGTGTCTGTCACATTTTCATCTTCTTAACCCCATTCCATGGTAAAGTAAAGACTGTAAAAGTTGTGGGAAGAGGAGACAGGGCCAAGATGGCAGACTAGTCACACATCTCCTCAAGTCCCTTTGAGAACTAAGGCCTAGAAAAATAACTGAATGGAGAAGGTGGACATTCTGGGAGTCCCAAAATCAGGAGTAGGCTTGTGAGATTGCACTAGGTAACAAGAAGGGGGAACCACGTTATTGAAGGCAAGACAGTAGTGCAGTGAGTCCCACTTCAGCTGACACAGCAGCTGAGAGGATTACAGATACAGACACCGTCTTTGTTAACCAGGAGACCGGTTAACCAGGACTGGGACTGGGACTCGGACTGCCAAGCTTGAGAGGTGGCACGGGCTGGCACTATACTGAGCTTCAGAGCCTAACTAAACAGCATAACTCACAGCAGAGAGGCTGTGCTTAGGACAATTATATCTAAAGAACCCAGCAGCAGTAGGTGACTGAGGGTGTAAGTGCCCCTCTCCCCTCTCTTCTCTGAGCTGCACCATAGATACTGCTGACTTACTGCAGAAGAGATGGCTCAGGCAGGATGCCATCTTGGTCAGCTGACAGGCAGAGTGAGCCATGACTGAGGGATTAGCTGGGGCTAACATCAACACTAAGCAACAGTGCCTGTCTGGATAGAGCTTCTTCCAGTAGAAAAGCTGTTCTTAAGACAATCGTACCTAGATAACTTAGTGACAGCTGGTAGCTGAGTGTGGTGGTACCCTTCCCCAATCTCTTCTCAGAGCTGTACCATAGACACTGCTGACGCACAGCAGGAGAGGTGGCTCAGGCAGGACACCACCTTGGTCGACTAAGAGGTAGAATCAGCTACACCTGAGGGCTCAACTGGTGCTAGCTCCCATGATGAGGAATAATGCCTCTCTGGACAGTGTTTCTGCCAACAGAAAAGCTGTTTTTAAGACAATCGTACCTAGAGAACATAGTGGCAACTGGCGGCCAAGTGTGGCAGTGCCCTTACCCCTTCCTTCTTCGAGTCATGTCATAGAATCTGCTGATAGCCCCCGAGATACTCCATATGTAGAGTACCACCTTTGTCAGCCAGAAGGTGAGACCTGACATTTCTGACGGCTTGGCTGCTATCAGCTGCCACTGGCCAACACTTCTATCAGCAGACAATTAGTTTTTAAGTTAAGCACATCTAGAGAATGCAGTGGTGACTGGTAGTCAAGTTTGGCAATGCCATTTCCACCTCCCTTCACTTACCTACATCATAGCATCTGCTAGTAGCTCCTGAGAGACTTCATAAGTAGGGCATCACTTTTACCAGCCACGAGGCAAGGCTTGTCACCCCTAACAACACTGCTGCTTTTGGTTGCCAATGGACAACAGAAAAGCAGTTTTTAAGATAAGTGCATCTAGCAAATACAGCAGTCTCTGGAGGCCAAGTGTGGCGATGTCTTTCTCTCTTTCCTGAGCTATACTATAGTCTCAAATGACGTGATGCTGGAGAGTTGGTACAAGTTGGTTACCACATTTATCAGCCAGGAGGTGGGGCTTGCCACCCCTGAGCACCCAGCTGGGGACAGCTGTCAAGCCAAGTAGTATCATGAGGCTTGATGGTATCTCTATTACCAGAGAAGCTGTACATAAGCCAGCTACACCTAGGGAACACAGTGGCAGCTGGCTACCAAGTCTAGTAGTGCCCTTGTTTCCTTCTTAGAGCTTTGCCACAGCTCCCATTGGTATAATACTGGGGAAACTGAACACTTCTTTGATGGCACAAAGACAACAATCAATATCTAACCATTTAAAGAAGGAGACCACCATGGCTCTGAAAAATTCCCAAAAGAATCAAATAACTTCCCAGAAAAACAAGTCTTTTCGAAATTGTCAGCAGAAGAATACAAAAGAATAATGCGTAGAGCCCCTCTAGGGATTAAACAAAGTGCAGCAAAACAAAATGAAAAATGAAGCAAGCTATATGAACTGCTAGAACATCAATGGTCTGAAATATAGTAGATCAATAAAAAAAATTATAAAGTTAGACAATTCAATGCAAAACCAACAGAACAAGATTGAGAAAATGACATGCAGAATTAGCAATACTGAAGATAAAACAACCGACACCAGCATTTTTGAGGAGAAATCAGATGAAAGAAATAGAAAAATGAAGAAGCATTAAATAGCATGTGGGACTCTATCAAGAGGAATAATCTATGAATAACTGGAGTTCGTGAACAAGGAAGGATAGTAGAAAATACAGAGAGAATGGCTGAAGAGTTGCTGACAGAAGACTTTTCTGATGTCATAAAAAAGGAGAACATAGATATTCAAGATGCTCATCAAACACCATAAAAGGTAGAGCCCAAAAGAAAGACACCAAAATGTATTATAATCAAGCTTAATAAAATGAAATGTAAAGAGAGGCCCTTAAAAGTAGCTAGGCTTAAAGCAAAACTAATGTACAAAGGGAAGCCCTATAAGCATTTATCTGACTTCTTGGCAGAAAACATGTTGGCAAGAAGGTGGTGGGATGACACATACCACGCCTTGAAAAACTTCCGATCAAGAACTATATACCCTGTAAAGCTGTCTCTCAAATATGACAGTGAGATTAAGACATTTTCAGATAAACAGGAGCTTAGAGACTTTGCAAACACCAAACTCAAACTACAAGAAATACTGAAAGAAGCTCTTCATTTAGTAAACCAATAACATAAGATGTATACTTAACAATGCGGTGCAGGACACAGCATCCAGAGTCCTACTCAGTTAGGCAAGTTACAAAGCTAAATTAAAACTAAAATATTAAAAATAGGGAACCAGAGAGCTTAACATGTAAGCTATGCCATCATCTGACTATACAGAGTGATATATTACAATAGATACTGCCCTTTTAAGTGGAGAAGAAATTAATGAAATATTCAGAAGTTAAAGACTGATTTAAACTTAGAACATTAAGGGGACAAATGGGGTAGCCACAAAGCAATCTAGCAATGCTACATATCAAAATAGGAAACATAATACAGGAGTTTCAACAGACAGAAAACTAATATTGAAAAAGATAAAAAGACAATCCATAAAGAAAAGCAACCCAAAAGAGAATATTAAGAGCAAAGAAAATGTCAACAACACAAAAATAAAGGCAACAAAATGACAGCATTAAACACATATCCAGCAGTAATTAATACCAAATGTCAGTGGATTGAATGCTCCAATTAAGAGGCAGAGAGTAATAGCTTGGATCAAAAAAAAAAAAAAAAAAAAGCCCACAATCCACCTGTATGCTACTTATACAAAACACACCTTAGACTCAAAGAATGAACAAACTGAAAATCAAAGGAGGTAAAAATATATACTGTGTTAACAACATACAAAGAAGAGCATGAGTGTAAAGATTAATTTTAGATAAAATAGACTTTAATACAAAATTCACCATCATGGACAAGGATGGTTACTATTTATTTCTTAAAGTGTCAATACATAACCAGGATATAACAATATTAAATGTTTATGCACCAATACCAGAGCATCTAAATACATTGAACAAGTGCTGACCCCACTGAAAAATGAGATTGATCCTTCCACAATAATAGTAGGAGACTTCAACACTCCACAATCAGCAATGGACGGATCATTCAGAAAAAAGCCAATAAAGACATAGAAGATCTTACTGTGACAATCAGCAGACTAGACTTCATCAACATATATTGAATTTTTTACTCTGCAACAAATAAATTCATATTCTTTTCCAATGCACATGGAATGTTTTCCAGAATAAACCCATAATGGAGTATAAAGCAAATTTCAACAAAATCCAGTCCATGAAATCATTGCAAAGCACCTTCTAGGACCATAAAACCATAAAAGTTTAAATCAATAGGAGAAAAAAACATGGGTAAAAATTCAAACTTATTGAAACTGAACAACATCTTGCTAAAAAATTCATGGTTTATAGATGAAATCAAAGATGAAATAAAGAAATTTGTGGAATCAAATGAGAAGAAAAACACATCCTACTAGAATCTATGGGATACAGCAAAAGCAGTGCTCAGAAGACAATTTATATCCATAAATGCACACATCTGGAATGAAGAAAGGGCCCAAATCAAAGAATTAACTTTACAGCTTGTACAAGCAGAAAGAGAGCAGCACCAGAAAAA
The DNA here is from genome assembly GCA_028571685.1 of Heterohyrax brucei. NCBI lineage: Eukaryota > Metazoa > Chordata > Mammalia > Hyracoidea > Procaviidae > Heterohyrax > Heterohyrax brucei. Next base: position 55,979,490 of record CM053143.1, on the reverse strand, counting down.
AGCAGATTAAAGATTAGAACAGAACTAAATGAATTAGAGAACAGAAAAACAATTAAGAATTAACAAAATCAAAACCTGGTTTTTTGAAAAGATCAATAAAATTGATAGATGATTGGCTAAACTTATAAAAGAAAAACAAGAGAAGAAACTAATAATTAGAATAAATAATGAGACGGGAGATGCCACAACAGATTCAACCAAAATCAAAACTATCATAACAATGCTATGAAAAATTTTACTCTAACAGATTTGAAACACTGAAGGAAATGGACAAAACTCTAGATTCACATCACCCACCAAAATTATCACAAGGAGAAGCAGAACAATTTAATAGACACATCACAAAAGAAGAGACTGAAAAAGTAATAAAAAAACTACCAACCAATGAAGTCTTGACACTAATGATTTCACTGGAGAATTCTACCAAACACTTAGAAAGGAGTTAATTCCAATACTACTGAGGCTATTACATAGCACAGAAAAGCACGGAATATTCCCAGATTCATTCTATGAAGCCAGCATAACTCTGATACCAAAAAGTCAGGGAAAGATCCCACACAAACAAAGGAAATTACATATCAGTATCACTCATGAACCTAGATGCAAACATCTTCAACAAAATCCTAGCCAATAGAATTCAACAATGTAACCAAAAAAATAATTCATCATGACCATCTGGAGTCATACCAGTGACACAAGGCTGGTCTGACATCAGTTAATGTCATCAACTACATAAACAACACAGAGGAGTAAGAATCATCTGATTTTATCAACTGATGCAGAAAATGCATTTGACAAAGCCCAACACCTACTCATGTTAAAAGCTCTCATCAAAACAGGAATAGAAGGGAAATTCCTCAATGTAGTATGGGGCATCTATGCTAAACCAACTGCCTACATCTTGGCTGGAGAGAGACTGAAAGAATTCTCCCTGAGAATGGGAGCTAGAGAAGGATCCCCACTGTCACCACTTCTGTTTAACACTGTGCTAGATGTTCTGGCTACAGCAATCAGACAAGACAAAGAAATAAAGGGCATCCACAGCAGTAAAGAAGTAGTAAAAGCATTTCTATTTGCAGATAATATGATAATATGCACCAAGAACCCTGAAGAATCCATAAATAAACTACTGGAACTAATAATAAGAGTTCAGGATATAAGATAAACATAAGTAAGTTGTAGGATTCCTTTATATCAACACAGACATCCTCAAAAAGGAAATCATCAAGCCAACACCACTTACTATAGCCTCCAAGAAGATAAGACACCTAGGAATAAATCTATCCAGAGAAATAAGAGACCTACATGGAGAAAATTACAAGGCCCTACCACAAGAAACTAGAAGAGACTTACTTAAGCAGAGAAATCTACCTGCTCATGGATAGGAAGACTTAACATTGTAAAAATGTCTATTTTGTCCAAAGCAAACTACACATACAATGCAATCCCAGTAAAAATTCAGGTGTCATTTTTCAATGAGATAGAGAGGTAAATCATCTACTTTGGAAATGGAAGAAACCCTGGGTAAGTAAAGCATTACTGAAGAAGAGGAACACGGTAGGAGACTTCACACTACCAGACCTTAGAACCTGCTACACTGCCATGGTAGTCAAAATAGCCTGGTACTGGTACAGAAAGAGACATAGAGACCAATGGAACTAATAAATGAACAGAAGACAATAGATTAAGTTGGAACTACTAAAAATCAAACACTTATGCTCACCCAAAGACTGTATCGAGAGTTAAAAAGACTATCTACAGAAAGGGAAGAAGTATTTGGCTAATACATGTCGGATCAATGTCTGATTTCAGTAACCTACATAGTACTACAAAATATCAGCAAGAAAAAGTAACTAACCCTATTAAGAAATGGGCAAAGGAGAAAGACAAACATTTCACCGAAGAAGACATCCAGGAAGACAAAAGACTCATGAAGAAATGCTCATAATCATTAGCTATTAGAGAAACTAAATCAAAACTATGATGAGATTTCATCTGACCCCAACAAGGTTGACAATAATCCAAAAAACACAAAACAACAAGTGCTGGAGAGGCTGTGGAGAGATCAGAACTCTTCTACACTGCTGGGAGGATTGCAAAATGGTGCAACCTCTTTGGAGAGCAATTTGGCCCTTCCTTAAAAATCTAGAAACAGAAATATCATATGATCTAGCAATCTCACTGCTCGGAATATGTCCTACAGAAATAAAGGCTGTCACACAAGCAGATACATGTACGTAAATATTTATTGCAGTGTTGTCCATAATAGCAAAAAGATGGAACCAACCTAGGTCCCCATCATCACAGGAATGGGTAAACAAACTACAGTATATGCACACAATGGAACACTATGCAGTGGTAAACAACAATGATGATGTTAGGAAGCATCTCATAACCTGGTTTCAATTGCAAGACTTCATGCTGAGTGAAATCAGTCAGCTGCAAAAGGACAAGTATTTCATAAGACCTCTGCTATAAGGACTTAAAATGGGACTTAAGTACAGTAGGAAAGACTCTTTGACAGTTACAAGGGTGGGGACGGAGGGAGAGGGATGTTCATAGATTAGATAGTCATGGGAATTTAGTTAGGTGAAGGGAGTGATGGCATTCATTAGAGAGCAGATCAGCATATAACTGGACTGTCATAAACCTAAAGGTTTTCTAAACTCAACCCAGAATTTCAAAGGATAGAGTAGCAGTGACGGGGGGTCTGAGAGCCATGTTTTCAGGGGATGTTGAGGTCAATTGGCATAGCTAGTCTTTAGCTAGGAGAGTCTTCTGCATTGGCATTGGTGACTGGCATCTGGGTTCTTAAAAGCTAGCAAGTTGCCATCTGAGGTACACAACATGGTCCCAACATTTCTGGAATAGATGACGACCAGAACATCAAAGACAAAAGGAAAAATGAGCCCAGGAGGCAGAAGGACGTATATGAATGGGAGATCGCATCATCATGTAACCAGGAGACCCAGATGGCACCTCTCCACCACTAGACAGCCGTAATGGGACACACAATGTTAAGTTCCAGTGGCAACATAAGAAAAAGAGGTAGGTACCTCAAGAACTCCACTAAAAGACGATAATTGATGGTTTGATAGTTTGGAGGATCCCCTAGGAGAATGGTCTCTAGGTTTGCTGCTGAACTGAAACCAAACCGAGGTCAAATCTTTCAACAAGAATGAACCGGACTCGGGAACACAGTGTAAGCATATGGTGTGTATACTTTACACCTTTACAGGAGGCTGTCCTCCTGGTTTCTTTCAGATGGGAGAAAAACGGTAAAGAAGAGGGGACAGCTGCTCATTAAGAAGGTACCAGAAGTATAGAGAAAAATGAGGAGCGTGCTGCCACAGTGTGAGAAAAGCAGATGGAGCCGCAGATAGGTGAGTAGGAGAAATTGATTTAGATTGTATGCTTTCACTTAATCATAATAATAAAAAAAAATAAATTAAAACGAAAGTTAGGGGAAGAATAGAGTAGAAAGGAAATCTGGGAGTGAATATAGAGTTGCTGGTATGGAATAGGGGTACCCATGCTTTGCTGAGCAAAGTCTTCAGACAGAATGACAGAAAGACTTCAAATATTTAGGCAATAACTATAGAGTGAACATTTGCCTCCTTTTTTCTGGGAGGAGATGCAAAATGAAGAAGTCTCCAGTGTGGTAATGACTGTGAAGTATCTCTAGAACACCTCACACAATTTCCTTATGTTGGGAGCAGATGATTATCTATTTCCGGAGAGTAGACAGGAAGAGGTAATAAGTCACATGACACTTCAATAAATTCCTGTGGTCCCAGCATAGATAAAAGTCGCGCAGTGATTCCCATGGAACCCAAGCATTAGGGCCTGAGAGGTCGAAGCACAGGGCCCTAAGCATTAGCTGGGTCATCATGTGAACACAGAGCTTTACAGGAAAGATTAAAGGATGTCACAGCAACAATTCACATAGGCTAAAACGTGATGACCAGACTAAGTGAGGCTGCTGCAGGAGATGCCAGTGTGCAAAGTTGGTGACTTGCTGGAACAGTTGTCAACTTCATCAATTTGACACACCATAAATTCTTTGAAATGTAAATACAGTCCCAGAGAAAGGGAAGTTGGTAATTTTCCAGGTGAATGGAGCAACAGCCACCCCATCTAACTAGCATTCAGAGTAGATGTATCTGCTGGTAAAAAGCCAAAATTCTATTTCATGAACATCTGAGTGTTGGAACTAAAATGAACACTTACAGAAAGAATGTAAACTCTACAGAGTTGAATACATTTCAAATCAAGAGAGATGTTTGAAACATTTAAGACATCCCCACCAAAACCTGGACTGACAATGTGTTTGATCTGTAGTTTATCTAGCTTGCTCTCTGAGGAAAGTGGTTCACTTGCTATTTCATCCTAAGTCCATTTTTCAGCCCAGGATTATTTCTGTATCTTAGTTGAGTTCAAAAACCAAACCAAACTCATTGCCAATGAGTCAATTCCAATGTGTAGTGACCCTATAGGACAGAAAAGAAGAGCCCCGTAGAGTTTCTAAGCAGTGCCTAGAAGATTTGAACTGCCAGTGTTTTGGTTAGCAGCTATAAGCTCTACACCATCAGGGTTTCCTTAGTCATATTAGGAGCTAGCAAAATTGGTTCTCTTAGTGGCTTCTGAGGAAAACGTTGCATGCCTCACAACCTCAGTGAGTGCTATCAAATAGTACTCTCTCAAGATAATTTGGTTTTCTGCCTTCTTTCCTACTCCTATTTCCAGGCCTTTCTCAAAGACACTGTCACTGGCCTTAATCCACTCCTAACTCTCTTTTTCCTGACTTCCTGTTCTGTTATAACCAAATGGTAAAATTTACTTTGCCCTCACATTTTCACTGGTGCTCACCTTCAAGTTCTATCAAATACTCTCCTCTCTAAGCAGGATGCCTGCGTATGCTCCTTTTTAATCTAAAATTGATGGTGCTAATATTTTTTACTTTAAATTTGTGTCACATTATATGGATGCAAAAGTGGCTGTCAGTCTACACACTTTCTACACCCCCTTGAATCCTAAGAGAGCTTTGACCAATAGAGTATCTCAGAAGTTACACCGTGCTAGCACCGGGCAAAGCCCTAAACAAGTAAGGCAGCTAGTGAGTCAAGCCTCTTGGAAAACAGCTGCCATAGAAGTGTGACTACCGTGAGGCCTGGAGAGGCATGGAGGCTAGAACATCCTGTGTAGCGACAGAGGCCAAGGAGCAACAAGGCATCAGACACGAGGGGGGGAAAGCCGTCGTGAATCACTGCTTCTTAGACCTTGAGATGGTATGAGTGATTTCACGAAAGGACTGTTGGGTAAGCCCAGGCAAGCTACAGAATGTGAGAGACCATACTACGTTTTGTTATTAAAGCCACTACAGCTTGAAGGGTTTTGCTCTGCAGCAAATAGACAACCATAACAAAGACAATCATCACCTCGCCTTGTTGGTTTACCTCGGCGAGCCAAGGCTGCCGAAGCATTCCCTGAGGAAGCCATGACTGAGCTGTAAGATATAAAAGGGAAAAAAGTAGCTTACTTAGTGAAGTAGGGAGGAAATAACATTGGAGATAAAAACAGAAAAAAAAAGCCATTTAATTGGAGTAAAGAAAATGAAGGAAAGTGTGGTAAGCTACCAAGGTGAAGCCATAGCAAGCAGGTCTTTCAAGGGCTGGAGCTTCCAGGAGAGAGAAGCTGAAGTTGCTCTAGCCCACAGTGCTCTTCTCCTTCCTCTGAGCTGCCGTTGTCATTTAGAAAACAATGGTATACTACCTTGGGACACACAGTATTTCCTTTGCCGTAAGATGTTTTGACTTAATTCTAGAATAAGGTAATATCCCATGTGCTTATCAAACTAGAAAGTAAACTGGAAATTGTATTTTTTTTTTTTTTTTTTTGTATCACAAGCGGTGAAAATACAGTCACTATTATTTGCAGATATTACATCTGGGAGTTCTACTATGCTCTTGAATTTCACTTGTGACTTCAAAATCGACACTGATAGCCCTTGTACGGTCCTTCTTAGACATGCACATAGGCAGAGGAGCAGAAAAAACGGAGCAGCCCATTGCAGTTTCCCAGCTAAGGTCAAACATAACTACCTGAATCAACTGCAATACTATATGTGTGGATGCCATGGAAACATTAGTTGATCAACAAACACATGTTAAATTAATTAAATATATAAGATGTCAATGATATGAAATACGTTTTCCTAGCCACAATTACGTCCTTTGTCCTTCTGGTGCTAAATCTCTTTGCAGTATAACAAATATCCCCAAACTCCTTTATTTATGGCCTTTCAGTGTGTGTTTGTGGTTAGAAAGTCAGCTGAAACAACTGGCCTAGATACTCGTTTGGCAGACTCAATAAAGTGTGGTGAATTAGTCATTGAACTTTTAATCCCTCTCATCCTTGCATAATACAAAGATTCACACTCTGTAATTTTCCAGAATATTGCAACCAAATTTTATCTAAGATGTGTCTACCAAGGCAATGTTTATTTTAACAAAACTTCACTGATTAGAGAAGAAGCACCAAATTGTCCTCTGGAGGTGGGTTGGTGGTGTTAACAGTGTTAACAATACTCTGGGAGACCAGGAGATAAAATAATTGACAGGAGAAAGTATTTATGTGCAAGTTGTTGCTCCTTAGCTACGTCCTGCTCTTGGTCTCTCATCACAGCTATAATTGGTGAGAAATTTGCAAAAGAATTGGACCTATAGTGACCAGTAGCGAATTTAGACTGCCTTTCTCCATTCACCTCATCCATGTACCTAGCAAGACACTTTAGAGATAAAGAAAATAGAACAAGATACATGAGAGCAAATTAAAAAAAAAATCAAAGGGAATGATTATCTGCACTCTGTTTTCAATAAGAACATCATAAAAACCCACAAGAATGAAATGTCTGTCACCAACATGTTTGGATCTGGAAATTTGCTTTCAACGAAAAAACCCAGAACATTAAAGAAGAGTATACTTTGGTGGAAAAAAAAAGCACTTGTAACTCTATCTAAAGATAATTCATGGATTTCCTGGTGTTAAGAGATGGGAATAATCAATGATTGTGAATAAATTAATGAAATTACCAATAATCTTTGTCAGTTTTATTAGAAGTTTAAACAAGAGTTGTTTGACTCTTATAATCTAATCTAGTGGTGTATTTTCAAGATTTATATCTTTGAATGAAATTACAGATAGTATAGATTCTTTATTGATTTAATATTTCTGTTTTTCAGAAGTAGGCAATTCAAGATTGTTAGCCTGCTTGGAATAAATATTCCCGTGGAGAGTGTGTAAGGGGTCATTTGAGTACCAGAAGTGATAACAATACTTTAACATCTGAAATATTTATCACATAATTCAATTCTTGTTTAATTTTATGGTTCCACATTTAAAAAACAATAATTGACTTTAATCTCTAACTTCATTTCTAATTTATTCAGAATGTACTTATACTTTCTTCATGTTGTTATTTATCATAGTTTTCATACTATCCTACTCAGTGAAAACCTACATTTACTAAGTATAAACACAATTATGAGATATCCTATTTTCAGAAATTCATGTCCACAACTTCAGTTTCTGAAAGTATAAGGAAGAAATTGTTTTTGCCTGTAATAAAGGTAAACAGCTGACCTCTTTGTGAAACACTATAAAATAACAATCCTTTCCACTCACTGAAAGTGCTACCTCTGTAAAGCCTGTCATGGCCTCCAGCAAACATAAAAAAAAAAAAAAGGAATTTTAAAATAGAGTAGAAAAAGAAAAAAACTATAAATTCCTTTTTTCTTAAGGAGACCCACAAAACCATTTTGTTCACTATTGTTTTGTTGTTCAATGCCCTAAGAAGAGCATAAAAAGCAGGTGTTATGTCTATACTTGCAAAAACTAGAATTTAGAGAAGTTGAACGACTTCTCTGCTGTGTACACCAAAAATCAGAGGAAACAAAGCCAGCTCTTGTGACACGTCCACTAAGAAAGAATTAGTCACGACCAACTCTCAAAAGCTGATTTTAAGTAGCAGTAAGTATTCCAATACGTTATTTCTAACTGTTCACCTAAGAAATGACTTTCATTCAGCTGGTAACTCTCCACACCTTGGTGTAGCAGTTATATGTGAAAACTCACTCTTTCAAAACTCCAATCTAGATTTGCGGTATGAACCAGGGCTCCTGGTTGAAATGGAGATGCATGAAAATCAAAGAAAATATTTGAAATTTCAAGTGGATAGTCATCTTTCTCACATAAAACTTTTTTTTTTTTTTTGCCTGTCTTCATAAGTATATAATTGTACTTGCAGGCACTTAAATACTATTATCAGGTGTGGCCCAGCAGCTAATAAACTCTTGCATGTCTAAATTACAGCCAAGAAATAATTGAAAAAACCTACAGGGAAAATGAAAAAATATTTTCAACACAATTAGCTCTTTAATTGTAAGTCCCAGCAGAGTCAATGTATCTGGAAACATAATTAATTATGATCTATTTAAAATTGTTTAGAATGCATTATTCTCTAGTTTCTAAAAACTGAGTTACAGAGGGGGAAATTCTATTTTTATATCAACAAATATTTTATAAATATCTTATTTTATGTTTCAAAAATTCATTCAGTGTTTATAAAGATGACTATAAGGTCCAAAAATAAGTTTAAAAAGAAAACATCCTACAACAGAAAAAATTATAAAATACGAGAAACGGAATCTATTTACGGCAAATCAATTCATGCTACTTGAATAATCAAAATATCTTTAGGACAACAAATTTTGATCATATTTTACAGTCCAAAGCCAAAGAAATGTAAAAAATCTACAAAAAAAATCTGCAAAACTGTCTTTTAGATAGGTTTTCATTTAGTTTCATGTATTCACTGCATTTTCTAAAGAAAATACAACAAGCCAAACTGCCATCCAGTCGGTTCTGACTCGTAGCAACCCTACAGGAAAGAGTAGAACTGTCCCGTGGCCAAGGAGTGCCTGGTGGATTCGAACTGCCAACCTTTAGGTTACCAGCCAAGCCAGCCAAATTACCAGCTGTAGCAATTAACCGTTATGCCATCAGGATTTCCTTCTAAACAGAAGGCAGAAGAATTTTTTTCTTTTTCTTAAATCAAAATTGGTAAGGATCAGTATCAGAATAGAGGGAATTTGAACTAGTTCTCAACAAATTTTGTTTTGCATTGTCTTTCAGTTTATTTTGAGACCTAAAGGGTTAAAAAGGAAAAAATATATAAATATACAAATATATGTATGTTGTATTGCTTATTCAATTGGATATACAGAAAATAATGTATTGACCTATGTTTGAGGAGACTAAAAAGATTGCAGTGTCTTCAGCCATCAATGGGCTGAAGTGATATTCCAGTCTTGAACATTTTTAGGGTCTGGCAGAGTGCCCATTAGCCCTTAGGCAATATGCCTTTGAAGTCTAGCCCAGGTAGTTAAGAAATCCTGAGTCACAACAATTTAAGGCCCTGAATTGTTTGCTGACCTTCACTCTATTTCTAAAGAGCTATCTCTCAGCTCTTTACCTCACCAGCCTGAAAATTTGTAGGCTTTTGTTCTGGTCATTAAACATCACACTGTCTGAACCTTACCCATTCATCAAAAAAATTCATCCTAATCCTCCTCCTACACACTAATCTCAGCATTAGATTTTTCTGCCCCCAGTTCCCTTACCAAGGATTCTCAACCTGAGCACAATAGTCCATTTCCCTTCTCTTTTGAAGGTGTATTGTCCGCCTTAACTTTTGAGAGCTGCCTAGCACAAGACTCTTCCTAGGAAGTATACCTCTTTTACATCAGGTAACTGTGTCTTTCTTCACTTTTACCTTGATGTTCTACTGGGAACTGATAATGATGGTACCCTATTTTCCTTGCTAGAGTGGGTTTGTCCAATCCAAATCAAACCTACTGCTGCTGAGTTATTCCTACTCATAGTGACTATACGGAGTAAGGCAATGAAGTTCATGGATTTGCCACCATGTACTTACTTTGGCAGCAGTATACAAACAACTCCGTAAGGTTTCACAAGCTTGGTATATCAGTGTCTCACAGCTGTGTTCGTGTTGGTGTGTGATGGTGTCTTGCTGAGTGGCATTCATTACTGTTGTTGAGGTTTTTTGTGTGCCATCACAAGAATAGCAGAGCTTGAAGTAGAGCAACGAACAAACACTAAATTTCCTGTTTAACTTGGTAAGAGTGGAAATGAAATCAGAGACACGTTAGTCCAAGTTTATGAGGATGATGCCATGAAGAAAGTGGGAGTATACAAATGGATCAAATGTTTTTCTGAGGGGAGAGCAAGTATTGCAGATGAAGAGAGGTCAAAGCAGTCAATAATGAGCAAACTGATGAAAACATTGCAAAAATTCATCAAATTGTGTGTTGAAATTTTCAAATAACTGTGAGAAGTGTTGCAGACCAAGTAAACTTCAATTGAGAAACAGGAAAAGCTTAATTGAAAATCTTGGCATAAGAAAGGAGTGTGGAAAAATGGTCCCAAAGGAGCTTACTGATGAACTAAAAAGCAAAGGAGAGTTGAAGTTTGCCAACACTTTGGGGAGACACAAGATGATGTTTTGGGCTATATTATTACTGGTGATAAAGCATGGGTATACTCACAGGGCACCGAAACAAAGCATCAAAGTGCACAATGGAAGTCACTCAATTCTCCATCAAAAAAGTTCTGTCAGTCCAAATCAAGAATCAAAATGATGTTGCTAAGTTGTTTCTATACCAGAGGATTGTTCATTATGAATTTGTACCAACTGGACAGTTACCTAAGTTTACTATTTGGAAGTGCTGAAAAGGCTGCATGAAAAATTTAGATGTAAACAACCTGAACTTTTTGCCAACAACTCATGGCTCTTGCATCACAACAATTCAACAGCCCACCCGGCTCTGTCTGTGTTGGAGTTTGTAGCTATTAAACAAATAATTGTATTGGAACACCCTACCCATCACCTGATCTAGCCCCCAATGAGTTTCTTTTCTTTTTTTTTTTTTTACCCTACGATAAAGGAAATGCTGAAAAGAAGACATTTTGTTGACACTCAGGACATCAAGGGTAATATGACGACAGTGTTGACAGCCATTTCAGAAAGAGTCCTGAAATTGCTTTGTAGGGTGGGCTAAAGGATGGTTTCAGTGCATAGCTTCACAAGCGGAGTACTTTGAAGGTGACCATAGTGATATTTAGCAATGAGATATGAGATATGAGATATGTGGCATTTTTTCTAGGATGACTTTGTGAACTTAACTGTCAGACCTCTTAGGTCAGAGCAGAGCTGGACTACAGAGTTTCCAAGGAGCGCCTGGTGGATCTGGACCGCCTAGATGTAGCATTCAGCCAGTGCAGCACCAGGGTTTCAGGGTTTGTCCAATAGAGGGTAAATCTGAATTCCACTGCAGAAAGAGAAAACATTCCTTTCTAAGGGCAGTGTTAGGTGATTTAACGATCTAAACCCGTGAAAGAAGAACATCTACAATAAAACAATCATCTTCCATCTAGAGAGAACAGAAAACCGGCAGTCAGGACGGTGTCAGCCTCCCGCATTCAGTTAATCCTTAGGCTAAGCGGCTGCCCTGCTGTCCTGAGGCAGTTTTGGCTTTCAATAAAGTCTCTTCTTTGCTAGAAATAATTTTAATGGATTTATACTGCTTGCAAACCAGAAGACTCATGATTAATAGATTTGTCGCCTGTGGCCACTGAGATTCTAAATCTGGCCTGCTCGGACCGCAGCTTCTCCGCCTTGTCAGCATAACCTTCCTATGAGGGTGTACCGAACGCACCTGAGGCAAATATATCACTGGGGTCCTGTGAAATGTCTCTTAAAAAGCAAGTTTTTTGAAGTTATTTCCAGATTTAATTTTTCCTGTCAAAAGTGTCTGGAATTAATCTTGGCTTTCCATTGTCCAGTTTAGAAGACCTCACACCTGTCTGTAATCACATTTCTGAAAAAGGATCTATGTATGTCAACCTTGTCCTCTCTGCCACAGAGCAATTTCATTTCAGGTGCAATATGAATGGACCCGTTTCACATTTCCTTATAGGCTCTGAAGAGTTGATCTGAGTTTGGTCTCTTCACCGAGGAGGAATGCACTAAAGAAGTGGTCCAGAGAGCAACTCTCACCTTCACTGCTAACTGCGCGGTAGGTGTCTTAGTCATCTAGTGCTGCTATAACAGAAATATTACAAGTGGACGGCTATAGCAAAGAGAAGTTTTCTCATGGTCCAGCAGACTAGAAATCTGAATTCACGATGTTGGCCCCAAGGGTATGTTTCCTCTCTGTTGGCTCTGGAGGAAGGTTCTTGTGATGCATCAGTCTTGCCTCTGTCATGGAGTGTCTCAGCACAGAAACCTCGTGTCCGGGGACACACTGTGGTCCTGCTACCTCTTTCCTGGTGGTATTAGGTCCCCAACTCTATACTTCCCTTTCCTTTGGTGTCTAGTGACGTAAATGGTGGTTCAGGCCGCACCCCAGGGAGACTCCTTTTACATTGCATCAGGGATGTGACTTCAGTGTTACAGGCCCACCCTAATCTTTTGTAACATAATCCAATCTTGTCCCGTTAGCTACAGGCAGATATTAGGACTTACAACATATAGGAGAATTACAGATCTGTCCTGGAAGAAGTACAGCCAAGAGTGTTCCTTGGAAGCAAAGATGCTGAGACTGTGTCTTACATACTTTGGACCTCTTGTCAGGAAGGATGAGTCTCTGGAGAAGTACATCATGCTTAGTAGAGTGGAGGGTCAGTGAAAAAGAGAAAGACCCTCCATGAGATGGATTGGCACAGTGGCTGCACCAGTGGGTTTAAGCGTACAAACTATGTGCCACAAGACCAGGCAGTGCCTCCTGCTGTGCACGTGGCCGCTCGGGGTTGGAACTGAGTCAATGACCCCTGACAACAAGAGGGGAATTACAATGACAAAATACAGGACAATCACAGAACATTGGGAATCACAGCCCAGCAAACTTGCCACACACATTTTGGGGGGCATACAATGCAGTTCAGAAACTCTGGTAGTGTAGCGGTTAAGTGCTACAGCTGCTACCAAGAGGTTGGCAGATCACATCCACTAGGCACTCTTTGGAAACTCTATGGAGCACTTTTACTCTGTCTTGTAGGGTTGCTATTCTGACCTATAAGGTTGCTGTGAGTTGAAAATGACTCGAGGGCACCTAAACAACAAAAATAACAATAATTCAATCCATGACAGTAAGGATGAACACGAATCCAGTTTTTAGAGAGCAGAAGTGGATCTAGTCCTCACCTTCCCACTTCTCCATTGGCATACTCTCTTTCTGAAGCTAACCACTAAGAGCTGGATCAGAGCTCACAAGTTAGAGGGTCACCGTCATTCAGACCAGCTGTCCATGCAGCACTTCTCGGACCCTAGCCACATAGATGAGGGAAACTCTGTTGGCGTAGTGGTTAAGGATTAGGGAGCTAACCAAAAGGTCAGCAGTTCAAATCCACCAGGTACTCCTTGGAAGCTCTATGGGGCAGTTATACTATGTCCTATAGGGTCCCTATGAATCAGAATGAACTCCACATCAATGGGATTTTATGGGTTTAAGAACCTAGAGGAAATCCTAGTGGCATAGCAGTTAAAAGCTACAGCTGTCAACAGAAAGGTTGGCAGTTCAAATCCACCAGGCCCTCCATGGAAATTCTATGGGTCAGCTCTACCCTGTCCAACAAAATCACTATGTGTTGGAACTGATTCAGTGGCAACAGGCTTTGGTTTTTGTTTTGTTTGGCTTTGTTTTTATAGTTTAACCACCTAGTTGCCAGTTAGAGCTCACAAGGGAGAAAAATACCATCTTCTACATTGCCAAACAGGCAGACTCCAGCCCCGGCTGGCCCTCACTGACCGTTTGGGTTTGTTAATTTACTGGAACAACTTAGAGGATTTCATGGAGAGTGCAGCACACCAACAGATGCAGATTTATTACAAGCATTAAAGGACACAAACAAAGAGATATGTAGGATGAGGTCTGCACAGGATTATAAGCTTCTGTGAGCCAAAAAGGCACGTGTTACCTTCTCCTGTATATGGTCACTGACCGCAAAGATTAGAGCCTTAGGATTCCAGATGTTTATTGGCCAGGCCGTATGGCCATGACAAATGACATCATATCTTATCTAGTGAATACAGCTCCTTTTGGTCTCTTCAGCTCTCCTCATTTATTAGCCTCAGCTGTGGGTCCAACTCATAAGAACCAAGAATAAAGGCCAAATGGCTTTCTACAAGGTGATCTCACAGCACCTCACAAGGACTAATCCGATCAGTTTGGGGGATTAAATCTCTCAGAACCCCAAGCCTTTGCTGTTGAGCCAGTTCCAGCTCGTAGTGACCTATAAGACATAGCAGAACTGCCCCGTAGGGTTTTCAAAGAGTGCCTGGTGGATTCAAACTGCCAACCTTTTGATTAGCAGCCTACCTCTTTAACCACTGGGCCAAATATAAAAGAGCAATCTGATTAACTAGTTGCCATAGAGTAGATTCTGGTTCACAGTGATCCCATGTGTGTTCCGTAAGGGTTTTCATGGCTGGTTTTTCAGACACAGATCATCAGGCCTTTCTCCTGCAGCGTATCTAGACACATCCAATCCACTAGCCTTTCAGCTAGCAGCTGAGTCTATTTATGGTTTGCACCACCCAGGGAGTCCAGTTAGAGCTGCACAAAACATGGTTTCAGCATTGTAGAAGCCCAACCTACCCCATGCCTTGATTCTGAATAAGGAGACAGTTGAAATACTCTGTGAGAAATACAACTGTATATGTCCAGAAAACCCTTTGTGTTCTTTGTTTTCATTAAGGAGAATCTAAAACAGACTGAAGAAACTCAGGGTAACACTTCTCGTCATAAACTAATCGGTACTGTACACCAGTGTGTTTGTGCCTGCTTCAGGCAAATTTCCAAGAGAATTTTTAATGTTTCGATTGCACAATAATCACCGACAAAATGCAAGTGGCCTGTAAGCAGCCACTTCAGGCCTCCCCAAGTGTGAATTCTCAAAACCTGCTTATTTGCCAGCAGCTGCAATCTTCTGATCTCCAAAGTTACATTTGTTTGGAGCCCAGCCTTTGTTTAGATCAATTACAGTGCTCCAGGCAAAACGCATGTCTCTTCCTTTAATGTAGTTTGCCCTCAGAATAGGCTGCAACCATTTTAAGAGAATCTCACACATATGAAAAACTTGATTTAGGGGTTGAAAATAAGGTTATAGTTCTAGAGATTCAACTTTCTTCTTGCCCTTTAATTCATGAATTTGAAATGTCACTGAAACCTTGTGAAGGAATATATGTTTTGAATCCTGTGTTAGCTGCTAATAGAAATGCACTGTTCTACAGCAGGAAACTCTGATGGTATGGTGGTTAAGAGCTGTGGCTGCTGAAACAAAAGGTCAACAGTCTGAATCCACCAGACATTCGCTGGAAACACTATGGGGGAATTCTACTCTGTCCTTTAGGGTTGCTATAAGTTGGAAAGGATTTCACAGTGATGAATTTGATTTTTTTTAAAATTCATTTGTTTGTTTATTCTATAATAATGTTGCACACATGCTTTAGAAAAAAAAGTAGTATGTCTTTTTAAACACTAAAGCCTGTCTGTTTCAATGTTCTTCTTCTTCAGGGAACATATCACTTTACTGAATTTATCAAAATTAGAGACTATTGCAAAATCTTGAGGGCATGGCATGGCGTAAAGGTGGAGGAGATGGAACAGGCAGAGTAAAATAAGCAGCTACATCTTGAGCATAACCTGAACCATTTTGTTTCCTGATTCTGTCTCCAAGCATGACTCCTTGGTTTCCCTTAGTTTCTCTCAAAGTTAAGGACTAATCTACACTCTCTCTAGGACTCTGGTAAGAGAAACGACAATAATCCAAAGACCATAACAGAAAAACAAAGGTGTCTGCCGTCATATGATAGCTAGACGACCTCCACCCCCCAAACACCCCCCATCTGAGATAAGACCACTGTGACCTTGTCGCTTTCTCCTATAAAACCTCCAGCTAATCTCTGTTTCAGAGAGGCAGATTTGGAGGAACCTGTCCCCCTGTCTTCTTGCCAAGTGGTATGCAATAAACATCTTGTTTCTCACCTCACCACTGTCTCCAAGATGGGCTGCTTGCAGGAGGCAGCATGAACTCTTCTTAGGTTTTCAGTAACAGAGAGACATCAAGCTCAGACTGGGAAAAAATGAGATAGAAGTGACAAGTAAACAAGGGATCCAAATAATCACTGTACTGCCAAAAGGTCCCAAAGATGACTGACTTACAGAACAGAAATAGGACTCCGGAAACACAGAGAAATAATGCCACTGTCCACCATTGTAGGGAGGATCACCAGAACAAAACACCAACTTATTATCAAATTTTATTATAAAATTAATTTAAATTCTTTTTCAATATATAAATACATTTTTTAAGTATTCTCTCTTCATTGTAGCCTACTTATTTTCTCCTTTGCAAATTTCTGAGATTCTTGTCACCGGCTATTGAGAGTGTGCTAGAATCAGTGAATACTCAGACATAACTCTGAGCATTTTTATTTTGTTAAGATTTAGCAGTAATTTTAAATTCATTCTCTGCTATTAACAATCACCAGTTTTAAAAAATCTAGAAAAAAAATCTCTCGTTTTATGCTTTGCATGGCATTTACGCATAATCTTATGGACAGTGGACAAGTGGAAGAAGAGGAATTATTTTTGTTTAACAGATGATAGAATGAAGGTGAAGAAAGAATGTGGGCAAAGAGCCAACCAAGAAACCTGTTGCTGTTGAGTACAACTCACAGTGACTGTCATGGATTAAATTTTGTTCCCCCAAAAGTGTGTGTAGAAATTTGACTGGACTGTGATTCCTGGTATTGCGTGGTCCTGCCTCTATAATGTGAATAAGCAAGGATGGGTGGGAGCTTTGTTGGTGGGCAAGAATCAATGTGTAAGATTGTTTTGTGCCCTGAGGCAGTTTTTTGAAATACAAAGGTAACAAGTTATCAGGGAGATATGCGTGCCCTCATGGTACCAAGAAGCAATGCAGGGAGCTGAGCTCATCCTTTGGAAAGGACTCCTCAGTCCCTCAGTCCTGTGCCTCAGAAGCTAACAGTCCAGGTATAGATTGACAAGGATCTTTTTCCAGAGCCAGCAGAGAAAGCCTTCCCTTGGAGCAGACACCCTGTCTGGACTTTTAGCCCGCTGGACTGTGATGAAATAAGATTTCTATTTTTTAATATAATTTTTTATTATTATTTATTATGATGATTGAATGAAAATGTACATTCTCATATAAATTCACATACTCACCTATATGCAGCTCCCACTGCTCTCCCTGCTCAGTGACAGCACACCCCTTCTGTCTGCTCCGTGCATGTCTTATCCTCCCAACAGTCTCCTATCCCCTCCTCTCTACCCACTCCCCTTCCTCCAGCAAGAGGTCAGCAGGATGACATCCTATAGATACATGGAACCATAAAATTCCCACAAGATACAGTCACTCTACGCTGCCAAGTCCAATCCATTGCTGTTGGAAAAGTTAACCTTCATTATGATTTATCAACAGGGGCAGCATCAGGGCCAGGGGCCATGCTCCCAGGGGAACCCTGAAGTGCCCAGACCATCAATTTTGGTCTTTTATTGGAGATCTCAGGGTGCACCCCTATTTATCCTCTTGTTTCCAGTGAGACTCAACTTTGTGAGCTCCATCTTGGCTAT
Source organism: Heterohyrax brucei (assembly GCA_028571685.1). Lineage (NCBI taxonomy): Eukaryota > Metazoa > Chordata > Mammalia > Hyracoidea > Procaviidae > Heterohyrax > Heterohyrax brucei. Next base: position 55,961,755 of record CM053143.1, on the reverse strand, counting down.
CACTGATGGTGGCTGGGCACCATCTGGTTCTTCTGGTCACTAGTAGATATAGAAACCCACTCACGTGGGTCTCTCTGTATTCTGGCTTCTCTTCTCTCCATGTCATTCTTGTCCTCGGTGACCATATGCTCCTGTTGAGTTGACACCATTTGCTATACCCTCAGGAGGCAGCTTGGCAGCTTTTAAGACCCCAGACACCACTCACCAATGTGGGGTGCAGAGAGCGCTCTTAGCAAAATGCTAGCTGTGCCAATTGGCCTCTATTTTACCTCAGAGCGCAGTCCCTAGCCCCACGCCCCAGCAACTCTGTCCTTGTAATATTGGGTTAGGATGGGAGGGGAACTCAAATTGTGTTGAAGTTCAGTTATTATTGATCTTCTTTCTAATATGCACTGTCACCGATTTCACCCAACCAAATTTCCATTGACTATCTAATCTAAACTGTGGCCCCTCCCCTTCTCTCCCTTCCTCCCCACCTTGCAGCATTCAAACAGTCTTTTCTTCTATGCATGAGTCAGTTTTTAATTCTAATCGTAGGGGTCTCATAAAATATTTGTCCTTTTGTCGCTGACTACTTTCACTCAGCATAGTGTCCTCCAGTTGAAACCAGGTTATGAGATGTTTCCTGCTATCATTGTTGTTCTTTGTCATTGCATAGTGTTCCACTGAGTATATATACCATAGTTTACCTATGCATTCCTCTGTTGTTGGGCATCTGGGTTGATTCCATCTTTTTGCTATTGTACACTGTGCTGCGATGAACATTCGTGTACATGTATCAGTTGGTGTGAATGGCTCTGATTCTGTAGGATATGTTCCAAGCAGTGGAATTACTGGGTCAAATGGTATATCTAGATCTCGCTTTCTAAGGAAGTGCCAGATTGCTTTCCAAAGAGGTTGCATGATTTTGCAATCCCACCAGCAGTGTAGGAGAGTTCCAATCTCCCCATAGCCTCTCTAGCATTTGTTGTTTTGCATTTTTTAGATGATGGCCAACCTTGTTGGGGTGAGATGGTATCTCATTGTAGTTTTGATTTGAATTTCTTTAATAGCTAATGATCATGAGCATGTCCGCATTTGTTTTTTGGCTGCCTGGATCTCCTCTTTAGAGAAGTGTCTGTCCATCTCCATTGTCCATTGCTTAACTGGATGATTTACTTTCTTATTGACATTTGGTAGTACCTCATAGATTATGGAGATCAGGCATCAGTCTGGCATAGAGTTGCCAAATATTTTTTCCCACTCTGTAGGTAGCCTTTTAATTCTATTAATAAAGTCTTTGGATGAACAAAAGTGGTTGATTCTTAGTAGTTCCCATTTATCTATTTTCTCTTCTGATGATTGTGGTTTGTTTGGCAGATTTTGAAGTCTGTCTATGTGGTGTATTAAGCCTTCCAATGCTGTTCCTACTTTTTCTTGGATGAGCTTTATCATTTTAGATTTGATATTTAAGTCTTTTATTCAGTTTGAGTTGAGTTTTGTATAAGGTGTAAGAAACGAGTCTTCTTTTAATTTAGTGCAGATGGATATCCAATTTTGTCAGCACCATTTGTTGAAGAGATTGTTTTTACCCCAGTTTAATGTCTTAGGGCCTTTGTCAAATATCAACTGTTCATAGGCAGATGATGTCATCTCTGGGGTCTTGATTCTGTTCCACTGATTTATCTGTCTGTTTTTGTGCCAGTACCAGGCTGTTTGGACTACTGTGGCAATGTAATAGGTTCTGAGGCCAGGTAATGAGGCCTCCCAGTGTGTTCTTCTTTAGTAATGCTTTGCTTATCCGGGGCTTCTTCCCTTTCCAGACAAAGCTGGTAATTTTTTCCTCCATCTCATTAAAAAATGTCACTGGAACTTGTATTGGAATTGCATTGTATAAGTAGATTGCTTTGGATAAAATAGACATTTTCACAATGTTAAGTCTTCCTATCCATGAGCAGGTAGGTTTCTCCATTTATGTAAGTCTTAGTTTCTTGTAGTAAGGGTTTGTAGTTCTCTTTGTAAAGATCTGTTATTTCTCTGGTTAGATTTATTCTTAGATAGCTTATCTTCTAAGGGGCTACAGTAAATGGTATTGACTTGGTGATTTCTTCCTTAATAATCTCATTGTTGGCATAAAGGAATTCTACTTATTTACTTATTTTTAGCTCACTGAGAATGCGGTTAGTGAAAGAGAGGAGGTTTTGCATTCAGTGGTATGAAGTCCAAATTAACAGCCCTATACTGCATCCCAGAGCTGACTCAGTGTCCAGAAGGCTTCATTTAATTATCACGTCAGGTCTTGATTTCCAGAGGGATTTATGGAGATGTGCTTTTAGTCTGCTATATTGACTCTGCCCCAAGATTTCTCTTTTTAAAGTCATCTACTTGTGGTATTCCTATTAAAGCAGCACTAGATGACTAAGAAAGTGACCCTACAACAGAACAGAATTCAAACTGACCTTTTGTTTAGCAACCAAGCTTTTAGCCACTGTGTGATCAGGGTTTCAAGATAAAATACAACAAAACATATATTACTTTCCTGGTCTCCAGGGTGTTAACTTAGTACTCTTTCTAATACATCACTTTTTTTCATTTTCTTTTTTTAAATTTCTCCAAAATTACAGTCTCTACAGAAACCTATGACATAAGCTTATATATTGCCAAGTGCCGTCGAGTCGGAGCATCACTTTATTTGCCAGGAATAAACCATGTAGTTTGGTGTGAGTGATTTTCCACTTTAGTGTTTGAATCCTTAGTGAATGGAATTTATGTTTCATGCCAGCCAAAAGCACACTAGTAATCTTCACATTTCACTAAGGAACAATTAAGGACACGTAGCCTTGCTAATTGATCAAGCCATACGAAAAAGTATTAACACAATATTTTGTTGTAATTTTAAAAATGAAAACACTTTCAGTTGTGTATTAGTTTGGGAAGTCAGTTTTGTTTTGTTTTGTCTTCTTTTGTTTTGACATGGCTATTGGGTTTGGATCAAGGTGTTGTTACAAAAGCAAGTTACTTATAATAGCTTACCTTATCATATTTTCGCCATGAGTCAGATCCGACTGGATGGCACTTTTGTTCGGCTATCATATTTTCACCTTTCCACATGTTCAAAGATAACTAAATGCCTATGGCAATTGTTCCACGCCACACATATATTCAAAACAGTGTTGATAATAAGCCAGATTCTCACTGTCTAAAATTCCTTGAGAATCCTTCCAAAGGTTTTCCTGGCTATTAAAGGTCTAGGCTTACAAGTCTCAGAAAGCAAGAAGAAATGCATGTGATCTTCTTACCCTTTCATCTCCTCCATTAGTTTATTTCAGCTCTGACAACTATTTCTGATCTCAGAACTGTAATAATTAAGAGATTGTTTAATCCAAACTCTTTCTCACTGGCTAATCTTTTACATGGAAATCGAGTAAAAATTGCTTCATTTTACATTCTTTATGGATTGTCAACCTCAACTTAAATTCTTTGTATTATAAAATTACATATTATTACTACACTTTTTTAAATTTAAGACGTACTCATTGCTTTTCTTCTCTATATAAGGTGCACAACAAGTATTTAATCTTTTCCTTACAGATTTAAAAATTTTTTAGGTATTATAGAGTCACCTTCATCTTTTGTTTTCCTTGCCCAGAGCAAACCAAACTGAACCAGATGCTGTTGAGCTGATTTTGATTCACAGTGGCTCCAGATGTGTCAGTGTGCAGCTGTGCTTCATAAGGTTTTCAGTGGTAGATTTTGCAGAAATAAATCAACATGCCTTTCTTCCCATGGACTTCAGAGTGGCCTAGAACATCTAAGCATTGAGTTAGCAACTAAGTATATTAACCACTGTTTGCACCACCCAGGGACTCAGGGCCCTTGCCCATAGTCCCTAAATTGTAGTCTATTCCTTCAGCTTTTTCTTCAATATCAATAAAAAACAAATGCAGAATTTAGTTCCTTTTATTTTGTTTGTTTACTTCTTTCACTGAGTATGAAGATGTTTTTGAGTCAGCTTTTCTTAGGGTATTTCCTTAATTCATAAAATATGTGCAATAAAGCTTGGAAAGCCTGGTGGCATAGTAGCTAAGAGCTGCATCTGCTAACCAAAAGGTCAGCAGTTCAAAACTACTAGGTCTTCCTTGGAAACTCTATGGAGCATTTTTACTCTGTCGTGTAGGGTTGCTATGAGTTGGAATCAATTAGACAGCAGTAAGTTTGTTTTTTTTGGTTTGTATAATAAAGCTTATTTCAGAAAATTTCATAAGAATTCAGTGTAAAAAATGTATGGAATGCAAAGTGCCTGGCATTAAGCATTTGATAAATAATATAGTCCCCACAATTCCTGGAAAGGAGAGAACCAGAGGAAAATCTGTTATTTATAAGGTATTTCTCTTAGGAAGAAAGGAAGAAACTACAACATTAGCCTTTGGCCAAACTCAGATATCCCTCAGAAAATGATTCTCTTCCCACTCTGGTCAATTCAGAAACCCTGGTGGTATAGGGGTTAAGTGCTATGGCTGCTAACAAAAAGCTGGCAGTTCAAATCCATCAGGCACTCCCTGGAGACTCTACCGGACAGTTCTACTCTGCCCTATAGGGTCACTGTAAGTTGGAATTGAATGGACAGCAATGGGTTTGGTTATTTTGTTTCTGGTCAATTCACATGTGTTGCTTGTCTTTTAGCTGTCCACTGTAGCCCTCTTAAGGAGGACTGGCTCAGTTTCTGCCCCATCCTAAGTAGACTGTTTCTTTGCAAACACACCTCCTGACTGTTCCACACCCATGTATTCTGCCTAATGTTCTCATTTCCCCAGCTCCTGAGCTGATGTTCCTGTTCTTCAAACAGAGGGCACTCTGACAATGGAAACCTGCAGGGCAGCAGAATGAACTGAATCCCACTGTTAGCATCTATTTTAAAAACTGCTCAGCAAGCGAAGAGCAACTCCTTGTAGAAAGTGTTGCCCCTGAGAGTGAAAGAGTAATGAACTGTAAAGCCAGATGGCTCAGTCCCCTAAAGCTATTATGGGGTTAGCGTTCCACCTGCCTGGGATCAGCAAGGGTGCCATCTCCTATTGGTTAGCTCCCTAAAATCCCAGTATAACTAAGTCTGTGTCTTAAAAGAAGTCTCCTTTTAAGGGGAGCCAATCAAAAATTGTTAAGTTAAACAAGAAAAAGAGAGTCTTACTTTCTTCTTGTAGGAAATGGATTGCTGTTAGCAAGCAGTCCAGTGGGCCCCAGATTTACGGTGACCCCATGCTCTGTGGAAGAAAACTGTTAGGTGCCATTAAATGTTCCTCCAGTAATTCCAAAGAGTAGATAACTTTCATCTGGAAAGTAGATGAAAGTACTTTTGCCTGTGGATTCGAACAGAATACAAACACCAGTTACAATTCCAACAATGTGCTCTGTATGCAGCTTCGTAGAACTACCCTCTCTTTCTCATGGCCTTTCTGTCTATAATTTGATTTAAAGAAGTCATCTTCAGTGCAGGTTCATCTCCCTTATAAAAGGCCAACAGCAACTGCGTATATGCATACAAATAAAGCTCTTGTCATTCAAAGAAAAAAAAAAAACTGAAGATTTTACTCCCAAGAAAACAAAATTGAATATAACAGCACCATTCTTTCCATTTCTCTCTATTCTATATTTAAAATAATCTTCTGGAACAATGGAGGGGGCCATTTTTGAAGTATTATTATTGGTCCACATGATTCTAAAGATATCTTGTCTCAGAAGTTGATGAAAAGTGCTTTCATCCAATAAATGCAAACCCACTGCCATTGAGTCAATCCCAAATCTTAGCAACCCTATAGGAATAAATGCAAAAGAAGATAAAATTAGCTTTGTTCATTTGGTTCTTTTCATGGTATTTTTTAACATTGTAGTCCTACATCAAACCAAACACTACTACACACCTTGCATTATTACTCCCATTAGAGACCATTCTCAAAAGTTTTTTTTTTTGCTTAGGACATACAATTTCAGGATACTCCTTCAGGAGTTTATTTTTGGGGCCCAAGAGCCATTGCTGTAAAAAAGTATGTCCATATGTCTGTAAATCTTAGCTTTCAGCTGTGAGGCTTGTCACTTGTTTCTACAAGTTTCAGCAGCCTCTTAGTGGGAATTCCCAAATAAATCACTGGCATCCACCGAAGGAGCTAACCTGCAGTTTCAGTTTCCTAAGTAGACTATTTCATAATAGTTATTAGTCTTTGAAGAGAAAGCTTATTACTAATGTTTATTTGGCTTTTAATCTGCTGTTTAAAGGAGATTTATTTTATAAATATTATAAGGCATTTCTCATGTAGTTCCACTATGCCTGCATTACTAAAGCAGCGTTCTTCAGGTATAAGATGCCATGCCACAGCTAGTTACTAAATCAAAGCATAGAGCTATGTACACTAATCTTGATTGGGGGGGGAGGAAGAGAGGGAAGTTATCTACACACAGAAATTCATTCAGTTGTTTTGATGGACCTGATTTGTTTCAAGAAATCCTTAAACCAGCAGCTGGTCAGCATTTATAAAGTAATATGTTATTCATTTAAACTGTTAACCTAGTTTGAAAACACAGACGCAGCCTATACTTGAAATATACCAGGAAAAAAGCCCAACAAGGAACTATATGACCTAAAAGTGAAATCAGAACTATCTACATTTAATCAGGTAATTAATGAATGATAAGTGTTATTAATAAGTCAGTAAGCCATGCTGGGAAACCCTGATGGCTTAGTGGGTTAAGTGTTGTCTGCTAACCAAAAGATCAGCAGTTCTGGAAACTCTATGGGGCAATTCTACTCTGACCTCTAGGATCACTAAGAGTTGGACCCCACTTGATGGCAGTGGGTTTAGTTTTTGGGAGTTAGTCATGCTCACGTGATGCAAGCCAGCTGGTTGACCAGCAAACCATAAACCAAATGTACTGCCATTCGATTCTGACTGGTAGCAACCCTATAGTACAGGGTAGAACTTCCCTATAGAGTTTTCAAGGAGCAGCTAGAGGACTTGAAATACCAAACTCTTGGCTAGCAGCTGTAGCATTTAACAACTACTCCACCAGGGTTTCCTAACTGAGAACAGCATTACCTGAATTTAGAAAGCCAAAAGAGAGGAGAAAAGTGAAAAAGGAAAATACAACTAACATCTATTTATCTAATACCTCAATATGTGTACTCTCTACAACCTTGTATCTTCATTTTGCAAAAAGGAAACTGAACCGCAAAAAGATTAGTAATTCACCTCAAGCCATAGTGCTAGGAAATGGTAGCTATCAGATGTGAAAGTAAGCCTGATTCTAAAAGACGTTCACACCTCTTCCACAGCATAGCACGTCACCATACCGTCCAGGCAGCAGTTTCCATTCTTTCACTAATTTATAGGGTTGTGACTAGGTTGTGCAAAGTGATATTGTAATGAGTTATTGTGGCATGACTGCAGTTGATGTACAAGTTGGCAGATGGAGCCTTCTTACGTGCAGAATGAATAAAGGTGGTGCAGTGGTTAAACACTCAGTTGCTAACAACAATTTTGTGACTTGAACTCACCAGCCACTTCTTGGGAGAAAGAAATGGGTGGCAGTCTGCTTCCATAAAGATTACAGTCATGAAAACCCTATGAGGGAGTTCTACTCTGTCATATAAGGTCGTTATGATGCAAAATTGACTAGACAGCAAGAGGTTATGAATTTTCTTAAGGAATAAATAACATTTTAAAATACTGAGCTGGACAAACAAGTTCTTTTTTTTTTCTTTCTAATTTTATTGGCTATTAACTTCAGACAGGGGTCTGGTTACACAGTGGTTAAGAACTGTGACTGCTCACCAATACGTCATAAGTCTGAATACACCACTGGTTAAGAGCTATGGCTTTAAACGAAAAGGTCAGCAATTTGAATCCACCAGCTGCTCCTGTCCTCCCTGTGGGACAATTCTACTCTGCCATATAGGGTCTGCATGAGTCAAAATTAACTCTCAGTTTTAATTCCAGATAAAGGTCAAATTATACTGGTGGTAATGAGTTTCCTTGACTTACCTCTGACTAGGAGAATGCATTTCATATTTCCTCATCAAGCACAAAGCTGACTTTTATACTGAGAAACATATTTTATTCTGTTAATAGAGTCCTTTTACCAAGAGCTATTGCTGCAATTTATCACCTATCTTTCAGCATACATACAGGATAAGGTATGCCTTAGGTATATAATGAACTAACTATATTAGTAAGGTACACTAGTGGCCCAGTGGTTCAGAGCTGGGTTGCTCATCTAAAAGTCAGTGGTTCAAACCCATCAGCTACTCTGCAAGAGAAAGACGTGGCAGCCTGCTTCCTTAATGATTACAGACTTGGGAACCCAACTGAGCAGTGCTACTCTGTCTTATTGCAAAACCAGACTCAAATCCACTGCTGGTGAGTCAATTCTGATTCAGAGCAACCCTACAGGACATTGTAAAACTGCCCCATAGCACATCTAAGGACTGACTGGTGGGTTTGAATTGCTGACCTTTTGATTAGCAACCACAGCTCTGTCCTGCAGGATCTAGAAATCAGAATCAACTCAACAGTAATGAATTTTTCAATTATATTATAGCTTTCTCAGTATTATACCATGTTCAAATTCTTGGAATAACTCCATTTATTGTGATAAAATATTATTCAATGTAGTGCTGGCTTCAGATTGGTAACATTTATTTAAGATTCTCTGCGTCAAGATCATGAGTGAGACTAGCCAAGCCAAGTGCCGAGTGAGATTAGCCTGTTGTACGCAATATTTGTCAAGTTTCTTTGTTAATGTTTGTCAAGTATCATTGTCAATGTTACACAGATAGTCCTGTGTTGCAAGACTGTAAAAATGACCATGCAAACTGAAATCCTGCAGACGATTTTAATCACTCTTGGATTCTGCATGCAGATTTCACAGAAACATTCTTATCTGCACCTCTACCAGACAACTTACTATTAATCAATTCATGCCGACTTCTGAAAAGGTAAACCCATCTTTATTGGCAATAAAATATTTTGCTTCAGTCTCTTTGTAATCACTGTTTCTTTTCAACACAGCAACTAGCTAGCATCAATATTTTGGTCTAAATATTATTATTATTATTATTGACCAAACCGATTGGGATTTTGCTACATTTCAGACATAAGCAACTCCTCGTTCCACATTGAAACTTAAAGACATTAAAGCAAATTTATTGTGTTTTTTTATGTTCATTGAATGTTTCCAGTAGAATCCATACCAAATTTCCATGAAGGGCTAAGTCTCATCCTGGCTTTGCTGTTGCCATTTTCAAATTTAATCTCATCCAGTTTCAGTTTCCACATTACCCATTTTCAACTCTTTTTTACATTTTTGTCTTTGTTGACCAATTCCCTCTTCTAGTTATAACACTTTTGTAAAATGGCAGAGGGATTTATCACTGGGAGACCAGGAGATGATACAGCTACCTGTTATGCTATGTGCGTGCGAACTAAATAACAGGTGTTCAGTGACACATCGCTAGGACTGATCACTAACCATAACGTGCATCTGTTATTTACTCAGTGATTTGTGAGCTAAGTGCTACCAATGAAGTTATACTTTATACAATTAGTCAGAATTAACATATCAGAGTGGCTGAAATTTGAACCTGGTTGTTGGGAAACTGGTGTTAATTAACTAACTGGTGGTGACTGAATCATGCACACTGGACTTGTGCAATTTGATGACTACACAGAAAGTACTTGGAAATGGTTTCTTTCTTTTTTTATTTCATTTCTTTTCTTTAAAACTAATGTCCTAAAGCGGTTTTCAGAACATTAAAATATTCTGCCTGTATCAGAATTTGTCTGTGAAACCATTTACTCTTCAGTTTTTTTTAAGGTAGCTGTATTTCTTGCATGGAAACAAGACATTTAGGTTTTTAAAAACCTTTTCTGGGTCAGTCATGTAAACTATATGTTTCTAGAAACTAATTCATTTCTTTTGCCAAGCCAGCCAGCCAAGCCAAGTGCCATCGAGTCAGAGCCGACTCATGGGTTTTCAAATTTATTTACAGCTCTCACATTGTGCATCAGGTAATAAGCTGAGCTACTTCAAATTCAGTCCCTAACTTTTAGGAAATGCATTTTTGCTGTATTTGTCTGTGATATCTGCTGCCATTGGGTCATCTTACTATTCTCTTCCCAAAAGCATATTAGGTGCTATTCGTCCAAAGAAGCTTCTGAGGTGCTTTACCCTGCTCACTGCAGACCTGCTAATTTCACTGAATTTGAAGTGTGCAGATTTTGCTAATGCTCAATTTGTTACTCTTGTTTAATACCCAAGGGAGAAAAGGCAAACTGTTGTCCCAAATTGCCATGTTTGTATCACAAATGCTCATGAACTTTACAACAGAAGCTGACAGTTTCATGATTTAGTATATACTTTTGACATAATAAAGTTATATATTTAAGGTTAAACTATTTTTAGATTCTTTCATCACTGTGGCCTTTAGGAGCCTGGTGTGTGGAAAGAGCTCCATGATAAAGAGCTAACATCAGGGAGATTTTCTGAGTAATGGAGCAGTAGTCTATTCTAATTGTGGTGGTAGTGATATCATATAAATATGTGATATAGAAATATAAACAAAATAAGAGTGTGTATCAAAGCTAGTAAGATACAAATGAATTCTATCATTATAATATTATACCAATATCAATCTCCTGGCTTTAATAAATGTACTATGGTTACATAATAAATTATCATTGGGAGGGCAGGTAAAGACTACACAGGGAACCTTTGCACTATTTTTGCAAGTAAAAATAAAGTTTGCTGGCACTTGAGCAGATTCTTGTTCTATTTTTAGATCGATTTCTTCATGTAGAAACTTACTTTTTTAGGTGTGTAGATATACTCATAGATAGCAGGAAACTCAATAACATTGTTTAGTCTATGTATATTTGAGGTTCGTGATGTATTTTGTATCTGTATGGCTGTATTTTAATGTATCATGGTTCTCTCTTTCCACTTGAAAAACTAAATAAAATATTACTTATAACTGGCATGTATGCTGTTGTCTCTGATGGGAAAACAGAAGTATTTCTGTTCAGTAGTGTGGCAGATTAAAGAATGAACATGATCTATTCTCCTTTGAAATAATGAAATGCTACTGTGGATTCCCTTATGGGGAAAGAAGAATGCCAGAATGATTGATGCAGAAAGTAGAAACACAAACTCTTAGGGGCTGAGGTAGGATAGGAAATACTGAGCTTGGGTTTAAAAGGTCTGTCATAAGACTGAGACTAAGTTTTCTGAGTCATTCTATTAAAGAAGGAAGTTGAACTAGGTGACTCGAGGTGGTGTTTCACAGGAGTGGCTAAATTTCAAAAATTCTGGGAAGCTGCTAAAGTAAACTTGATGGCCAGCCAGGTTTGGAAATCCACTGATCCAAGATAAATTTTAATAGGTCACAAATTATTGTTTTAAATAAGCCAAAAATACTCATTGCAGAGATAAATCATATTTTCAACAACAAAATGGTTTAAAAAGTGTGAGAGAGAATTCTTCAACTAATGCATCCATGTATTTTCAGACTTTAGAGAATGATTAGTTTTATTTTAAAATTGTTTTTATCCATTGGAAATGCAGGTCACCATGAAAGCTTCATTTTTAAAATTATATTCCTAGGTACTTCCCTTGACTGAAATACAATCCAAACAGCATCTGTAAGTGCAATGAAGCTGAATTTTCCTTTGAGCTATTATGAAGTACTCTCTGCATAATTCTTTATTCAAGATTGGAATAGAAGCAGTGCAAAAAAAGAAAGAAAGAAAAGAAAAGAAAAATCCACAGGAAATATTTGGGGTAAATCTTCTATATGACTTCATAAGTGACTGTATATTTTTTGCTTGGTGGAAGATTTTTTTATTCCTTGAATTTCAAAACCAAGTTTTCCCCTCCCCTTAAAAACTACATTTTGACATTGCTTAGGTACAGTAATCTGCCTACACAGAGCTAACTGCTTTAAATTGTAACTGACTTCCACCTGTGTTACCTCATGCTTTGGTTAAAAAAAAGAAAGAAAATCTTCAGACTTCTTTATATTTAAAACAAATGGTTACCCTTAAGCCACTGATACATTTTGAAAACAGAAACCAAGCACTGTTCCTTCAAGCCTTCCTGAGAGGCATGTTATGCATGAGATAGACACAGGCAAAGTAGCTAGGGACTGTGCCCATACTTGTCTACCTTCTCCCACTACAGTTTTAGGGTGTCACTCTTGGCTCAGATTCCGCATTGTGCTCTCTCATCCCTGCCCTGTGGGAAGGGCTGGTACCTATGAACAGAGCTTGGCTTCAGCTCTCCCAGGAAGTATCCATGAGGTCCCACAGAGAAGGCACCCATGTTTCAGGTAGTAAACCTCAACAGGGAAATCTTTTAAGGAATGGTAGCCATAGACTTCTTTCCTCGTAAAATTATGTATACTCTGAATGCTCCTAATCTGGAAATTAACTGTAATTATAAAGGACAGTTCACATACTTAGGTAAATGTTCCATCACCAAGGCAATGGAGTGAAGCAGTCTGATTGAATCCCAAACTGAGTTCTGCCTGATACCCACAAGCTCTTCCTAATACAGTGCCGTTGAGTCAGTTCGGACTCAGAGACCGTATGAACAACAGGACAAAACACTGCCCAGTCTTGCACCATGTCCACAATCTTTTTTATTCTTAAGCCATTGTTGCAGACACTGTGTCAATCCATCTTGTAGAGGGTCTTTCTCTTTTTCGCTGACCCTCCACTCTACCAAGCATGATGCCCTTCTCTAGGGACTGATCCTTCCTGACAACATGTCTAAAGCATGTAAGATGCAATCTTGCCATCTTTGCTTCCAAAGAGCACTCTGGGTATACTTCTTCCAGAGCAGATCTGTTTGTGTTTTTGGTGGTCTATGGTAATTCAACATTCTTCTCCAGCACCACAATTCAAAGGCGTCAATTCTTCTTCTGTGTTCTTTGTTTGTGATCCAGCTTTTGCATGCATGAGATGCGACTGAAAAAACCATGGCTTACGTCAGGTGCATTTTAGTCTTTAAGATGACATCTTTACTTCTGAATATTTTGAAGAGGTACTTTGCAGCAGATTTTCCCAATGTAACGCATCCTTTGATTTCTTGACTGCTGCTTCCGTGGATGTTAATTGTGGACCCAAGTCAAATAAAATCCTTGACAACCGCAATCTTTTCTCCATTTATGACAATGTTGCTTACTGGTCCAGTTGTGAGGATTTTTGTTTTCCTGATGTTAAGGTGCAATCCATACTGAGGGCTGTGGTCCTTTATCTTAGTCAATAGGTGTCTTGAATCTTCTTTATTTCCAGCAAGTAAGGTGGTGTCTTCTGTGTAACGCAGGTTGTTAACGAGTCGCCCTCTGGTCCTGATGCCTTGTTCTTCCTGTAATCCAGCTTCTCGGATTATTTGTTTGGCATACAGATTAAAAAGTTTTGGTGAAAAGACACAACTCTAACTCACACATTTCCTGACTTTAAACTATGCATTGTCCTCTTATTCTGTCCTCACAACTGACTCTTGATCCGTCTACAGATTCCTTAAAAGCACAATTAAGTGTTCTGGAATTCCCATCTCTGCAATGATAGCCATAATTTAGTATGTTCCACACAGTCGAATGTTTTTGCATAATCAGTGAAACACAAGTAAACATCTTCCTGATATTCTTTGCTTTCAGCTGAGATCCATCTGACATCAGTGATGGTATTCCTGTTCCACATCCTTTTCTGAATCCAGCTTGAATTTCTGGCAATTTCTTGTCAATATATTGTTGCAGTTCTAATATGTATAAATATTTGTATCATGACTCAAGTTCTACCACACACACAGAGGCCCAAACTGGCAAAATGTCCACCTTGTCCTTTGTGTTGTAAGCTAGTGTGACCAATACCAGCAACAAACTACAGAGTTTGAAGATACTACCCACACCAGCACCAGCACTATCACCACAAGCTCACTCTCTCTGAATCTACAAAATCCAAATCTCTATTCTGACACGAGTGCTCTGTTGTTTGCTGCTATTGTGTTGACTGCATGCACAATGGAACAGAGTGTTTCCTGGTCCTCCACCATCCCCATGATCAGCTGTGAATGGGTTTTCATGCACAGCGTTTTCAAAAGTTGATTTTCAGAAGCAGATTCCCATGCCTTTCTTCCTAGTCCAGAAGCTCTGCAGAAATCTGGTCAGCAACACAGCAATGCAAACTTTTGCTGACAGATAGTCGATGGCGACTCTGGAGGCAATAATTCAGCCACAGGGCCACTACTGCCTCCATCCTCTGTGTTCTATGACTTTTGAATTTTAGCTGTAATGTTCTAGATACCTGTTTACTCTTCCAACTTTAATTTGAATCAGACATTCATCTATCACTAATCTATTAGGACTACCTTACTATTCTCAACTCACCTTATTGGGAGAAAATTCTCCAGTGAGTCTTTTGCATTTCTGCCCATCTTGTGACAAGTCTTTTTCTTTTTTCCTCCTAGTCTATTTTCAACGACGTCTGTGTAAAAAATGGCCTTAGAGACAAAGTGTTTATTTCCAATGCAGAAGGAAGATGTGTTTGCTACTCAAGACAATGAAAAGTAATAACGTTTTCTAGGGTAAACTCTGGACAAGTTTGCTAGAAGCCACTTTGAAAGACTGAGACTTTCCTAAATTCAGATTCCTCATCTGTGGCGCAAAGTCACTGTGCTCACAGCATCTACTTGCACCTGCCTTCGTACGATGGTTAAGGTTGTCTATCAACTTGGCTGGGCTATGATTCTCAGTGGTTTGGCAATTAAGAGGTAGTTTAGCAGTACTTCAACGAGAAGATAACTTCCATTATATGATGTGATATAATATGATCACTTCCATGATGGGATCTGCTGTAAGTAGCCAATCAGATGAAAGGGAATTTCCTAGGTGGTGTTGCTTGCATCAGATATGTAAGTGGACTTTCTGGCAGGACTCATGAGCTTTTGCTCACTCTGGACCCTGCATCTGGCTCTTGTTTGTCTGACCTCTATTCTTGGGGTTGGGCTGGGAACTCACTATTTTGTCTGCTAATCTTGAGAATCTCTGACTTTAGCATTCTGTGAGCAAGAGCCCTGCTGTGTTACCTGCTAATCTTCAGTTCATTAATCCCTGCAGTTGTGTGAAACAAGAGAAGCCTTTATCTTGACTTGTGCCAGCCTCTACAGTCATGTGAGCTATTTCTTTGATGCAATCTCTGTTACTATACATATTTGTACATTTCACTGGTTTTGTTTTTCTAAAGAACCTAATCTAAGACATTCCACATCATACCATTAGAGCATGGGAGGCAAGAGGAATCAATGAAAATATTAAGCTTTTCCTGCTTACTGTGCCATAATAAATCCTTTGTTCTAGAATTCCTCACTGCTAATTAAAAACTTGGAGGTCCAAGTCCACCCAGAGGCCTTTCAAAAGAAAGGCCTGGTGATCTACTTCCAAAAAATTGATCACTGAAAACACTACTGAGCACAGTTTTACTTTAGGACATGTGGGGTTGCCATAAGTCATGCAGTCAACTGGACAGCAACTGGTTTCAACTGGCCTCTGATCCAGCACAGTATCATGTTTTCTGCTGTCATCCGTAAAACTGTGATAGGCTATCTAGTAAGCTTATATGAAAGGTAAAATCTCAGCCCCTTCACAGCCTTGACATGCCTCACTTCACACAAATAGCATAGCCTGCACTGAGGCTTTTCCTAGCTTTTATTTTTCTTTCTTGATAGACTTGATTCCCTCTTGAGAATTATGTGTTTCCCACTGGATATAATCCACAAGAATATAATTAGATGTTTAGTCCTCTCCTTGCTAACAGACAGGGCATGACCCAAACTAACCTCACTGGAATGTAAGCAGAATGGTAAAAACAATGAAAGCAGTTGATATTCACTCTCATCCCAGCAGTGGCTCCTTAAACAAACATTTCCTGCTATTTGTGTACCTCTTCTTTCTAGAATCTATAGACACCTTGGACCCCGCCTGTGACCAGACCTGTAGTTCCCATGAACTGTATGAGTTTCTGATAGCCTCCAAATAGATTGTTTAAGTTAGTTTCTGTTTCCTGCAACCAACAAACTCTAGCATAATCACTAAGTGTGCTGGGGAATCTAGTCTAGTTCCCCACAAGATTATAAAGGGTGTTGTGTGTCTTCTGCATAGCATGGTTGTCTCTCTCCACAATTTAAGGATTAGAATCAAGATGTAACTAAGCACATAAATTAAAAAAAAAAAAAAAATGCTGAATCTTTAGATTTTGTAGATATCTTTTCCGGCTGGAAATCTATTTCAAAATGATTCATTCATTTCCTGCACACTTTTTATACCAAGAACTGCTGAGAACATGACATTAAATGACAGAGAAAATGCCCCTGTCCTCCTGGAGCTTTGTTCTTGTTGTTAGATGTTATCAAGTCACTTCTGACTCAGTGACCCTATGAACAAAGAACTGAAACCCTGCCCAGTCCTGTGCCATCCCCACAGCCCTTGCTGCCTGAGCCCATTGTTACAGCCACTGTGCCAGTCCATCCAGTTGAAAGTCTTCCTCTTTTTTCGTTGACCCTCTGCTTTACCAAGTATGATGCCTTCCTAAGAAACTAGTCTATTCTGATATCATGTCCAAAGCATGTGAGAATAAGCTTCACCATCCTGGCTTGTAAGATGCATTCCAGCTATACTTCTTCAAAGACAGAGTTGCTTGTTCTCTGGTAGTGGTGGTCCATGGTATATTCTTTAAAAACACTGTAATTAAAGGATGTCAATTCTTCTTCTATCTTCCACATCCATTGTCCAGCTTTCTCGTGCATATGACCCAAAACCAAGCCTGTTGCTGTCAAGCTGATTCCAATTCACAGTGATCTCATAGAACTGAGTCAGACTTCCCCATAGGGTTTCTGAGAAGTGACTGTTGTGTTTAAGCTGCTGACCTTCTGGTGAGTAACCAAGCTGTTAACTACTGCAGTACCAGGGCTTGCATGCGTATCTGGTGGTTGAAAATACCCTGGCTTGGACCAATCAAACCTTAGTCCTCAAAGTGGCAACTTCACTTTTTAATACCTAAAAGAGTTTTTTTTTTTTTTTTTTTTTTTTTTTTTTTTGCAGTAGATGTGCCTAATACAACGTGTTCTTTCATTTCTTGACTACTGCCTTCATGGGTGTTGATTGTGGATCCATGTAAAATAAAACATTTGATAATGTCAATATTTTCTCCACTTATCATATCACTTATTGGTCCAGTTGTGAGGATTTCAGGATTAAGGAACAGTAAATGAAAATATTCTGTAATGGAGGTATGCTTGGCTTCTTTACAGATGTTTTATACATCTGGTACTTCTCTAACAAAGGGTTAGAGGAAGCAATGCTGGAAGCAAGGAGACCAATTAGTAGGTTATTAAAATAATCCAACAAGAAATGATGAGGACTTTGTCCTGCATGCGAATGGCTTTAACAAAGGAAAGTCGGAAGGTTTCAGGTCCTAATTCAGGGTGTCCATTCCAGGGGAAGACCCTCCCTTTCTGTGGACTCTAGAGGAAAGTCCTTGTGTTACATCAGTCTTTGGTTAGGGAGCATCTCGGTGCAGGAACCTCAGATGTAAAGGACACACTCTACCTTGGTGCTGATTTCTTGATGGTATGAGGACCACATTCTCTGTTTGCTTCCCTTTCCTTTTTTCTCTTGTAGGATTAAAGGTTGTGTAAGCCATGACCTCAGGAAGGGTTTTACAGTTCCACCCTACTCCTTTCTAACGTAATCCATTCTGTTAACCAGAAGTAGAGATTAGAATTTGCAGTATAAGAAAATCACAAAAGGGGGCAATCACAGAATACAGGGAATCATGGCCCAACCAAATTACTACATACATTTTTTTGGAAGACACAATTCAATCCATGACAAATATAAGTCAATCTGGCTTGAACACTGTGAGCCGGGGGACAGTAAGAGGAGGAGAAGGAAGAGCCTACCTGTCCTAGTCACCTGGTACTGCTACAACACAAAATATTAGTGGAAGGCTTCACAAGGAGAAACTTTATTGTCAGAGTCCAGTATGATGTAAATCCATTCATAAGTTACAAGTCTATTCAATGTGACAAATCATCACAGGCCAGTAGGCTGAGTTCAAATTCAAGAAAAGCATCACAGCACAGGAACCTCAGGTCCAAAGGACATGCTCTGCGTTCAGTGCTGCTTTTATGGTGATACGAGGTTCCCAACTTTCTTGACTCACTTCTCTCCCTTATATCCCACAAGCTTGTGGTTTGAGTCCCGCCTCACTAACACAACTGCAGCCCATTCTCCATCATCAGTATCACAGAAGCAGGATTCACAACACATGGGAGGAATGGCACCATATTGGGACTCACAGCAAAATCAAATGAACACACACATTTTTGGTGGGACAGAATTCAATCCATGACACTACCCATTGTCATTTAGTCAATTCTGACTCATAGGAATTCCATGGCACAAAGAAGAACTGCCCCCATAGGAGTTCCAAGGCTGTAAATCTTTACAGAAGCTGACTATGACGTGTTTTCTTGAGGAGTGTCTAGTAGGTTCCAACTGTTGTTCTTTTGGTTAACAGCCAAGTGCTTTAACCGTGGTACCACCAGAGCTTCTTGAATACACAATAAAGGGAGCTAAATTATTTTTACTCTTAAGTCAGATAAGAAACTGCTGGAAGATTTAGAGTAGAAAAGTAAAATGACCAGCCTTTCATTTTAAAAGCATTTGGACTTCTATGCTGCAATTAGACTATAGGGAACGAGGTGAAGGAAGCAATGCTGGAAGCCAGGAGACTGATTAGCAGGTAATTAAAATAATCCAAGCAAGAAATGATGAGGACTTTGACCTGCATGTTAGTGTTAGAGAAGGTTAAAAGTGCTCAAAGTCTTAATATAGTATGAGGTTAGCATCATTAAGATTTGCTGATAAAGAAAAAAAAAGAATAATAGGTAGGATTTCTGACGTGCTTAACAATCTGAAGAGCAGAATTACTATTAACTACTAAGATGTGAAGACTGCAGAAGTACCCACTTGGGAGTGTGTGTGTGCGCGCGCGCACGCGCACGTGTCTGTGCCTGGAGAGGATTAGCGTTATTATTTAAAAGTATATGTTCAGTTTGACATTCATATTAGTGTCTGAGTGAAGCAAGCATGCTTAGTTAGATACATGGGTATAGAATTCAGGCTAGAAGTTTACTCTGGAAATGTTAATTTAGGAACATTTACCGTAAGAAATAAACAGTTTCCATTGAGTCAAATCCATCTCATCATGACCCCATGCATGTCAGAGTCAAATGTGTTCCATAGGATTTCAGTAACTGATTTTCCAGAAGTAGGTCACCAAGCATTTCTTCTGACGTTTCACTGGGTAGACTCAGATGGTTTCACTCAGTCTCTTTAGTGAGACTGAATAAAATCACTAAAGATGAAAAATAGAGAAGAGCTGTCCAAGGGCCTTAGATTTTCTAAGTACTTGTTGTTAATACTGTCAAGGTGGTTCCAATTCACAGTGACCCTATGTACAACAGAACAAAATGCTGCCCAGTCCTAAACTGGATATTACTGTATTTGAGCCCATAGTTGCATCATTTCGTCTCACAGAGGGTCTTCCCCTGTTTTAGTGACCTTTTACTTTACCAAGCATGATATCCTTCTCCAGGGACTGTTTCTGCCTGATAACATGTCCAAAGTACATGACATGAAGTCTTACTATACTCCCATCTGGGAGTCTCAGTGGCACAGTGATTAAAGGTTGGCAGTTCGAACTCACAGCTGCTTTATGGCAGAAGGATGTGACAATCTGCTCTCTTAAAGATTACAGTCTTTGAAAACCTATAAACGCTTCAACTGTGTCCTATAAAGTTGCTATGAGTAAGAAATGACTCCTCAGCAATGAGTTTCTCAATGCTAAGAAGTTGTTATTGTTGAGGAATTACCAGTGGAGAAGGCAGAGAAGGAGTGGCAGGTGAAGAAGAGTAAAACCAGAGCAGTTTCCTAAAGCAAAGAAAAGGAGGACTTCAAGGAAGAGGAAGAGAAGCAGCTTCTTCAAATGCTACTGAAAGATCAAGTAAAATAAAATTTGGAAAGAACCATCAAAACACAGAGGCCCTGGTGGCCTTGATAAGTAAATGGTGAGTACAAAAGGCTGAATGGATAGCATTCAAAAGAGAATGACAGAGGAATATCCCAAAATGGTGACTTAGACTGATGCATTAGAGTACTGCCCTACTCTGAAGATGATAGAAACCAAGTGAAATAGACAGAGATGACAACTTTGGAACCCTGACCATCAAACAGAAGGGTAAAAAAAATCAGCAAGCTCTGAGTAGAGGGAGATTCAGAAAGAATGCATGAGCACAGAAAGATATAGATCCGTAGCACCTTGCCAGATGGTCCAGCACAGTGTGAACATCTTGAAGCAAAGTACAAAGTGTTCCTGGGTGAGGGGCACAGAGAGACAACTATACAGAAATCACAACAGGACAAAAACATATTATGTAAAGAAACCTGGAAGGAAACAAAGTGAGTGAAACACAAGCTGGGACTAATAAATGAAAGTGCAAGAAGATGGTGCAGGAGTTCCAGTGAGCCAGCTGACCACAGAAGAAGAAGGGAGCCTGGAACTGGGGAAGGCTCTGTTCACCAATGGGAATGCCTGGGAAACACCTAGAAACAAAGAGCAGCAACAGGACCCTCACCCAGCTAATCTCCATACACTCTCCACCTTTAAATGGGCCTGATCTGAATTACCTGGGAGGTCAGGCAGAAGTGCTCCTGCACCCACTGTCCTGAGGCTGACTGGAGCATGTCTGCTACCTGATGACTGAAGACGGCACTCTAACTGGAATGCACCTACAGCCTGAAGACTAGCAGGGGCCCACCTGGTGCCCAGCAATCAGTGGGAGCACACCTGCAGAATGGCAATTGACAAGAGTGTGCCTGCAACCTGGTGACTGGTTGTGGGTATGTGTCCAATGCCCAGTGACTAGAGAAATGTAACTGAAATCAAAATGCCAGTAGGATAATGCCTATGTACACTACCTGATGACCATTCCCTCCTTCAACCCTCCAGTACAAACCTTCAAGGCCCCTAAGTGACAAGAAATGCACCTGGTACCATGTCCCAGTAACAATCTGGTGTGTTCCATGACCTAGCCTAGTGATTAGCAGATGTACCACTGTGTACTTTCCAACAACCACCAATCTGATACCTCAATGCCTCAGAGACAGTAAACAACATAAAATCATACAAGAAGCAGGACAAGATTCATCAAGCAAGTAACAAAATAAAGAGGTAGAAAGCCTTCCAGAGGATGAAATAGTAATAGGGCTACCTGATAAAGAGTTCAAAAGACTTATATAGAGGATGGGACACTAGCAGCATAGTGGTTAAATGTTTGACTGGGAACCAAAAGGTCAGTAGTTTGAATCCACCAGCTGCTTCTTGGGAACCCCATGGGAGAGTTCTATTTGGTCCTATAGAGTTGTCATGTGTCAGAATCAACTTGATGGTAATGGGTTTGAGTTTTTGAGGTTAAATAAAGAATTCTCAAAGACATCAAGGAAAACACATACTAATCCAAGAAAAGCATACACAAATCACTAAAAGAACTAAGGAAGACAATGCAAGAAAAAGTAGATGATAAAAACCATATGAAAGCTGCAACTAGGAATCAGAAGGTTAAAAATAAAATATCAGAAATAGATAATGGCCAGACATAAAAGTAGAACTGCATCAATGGAAGAATCAGTGAAATAAATGACAAATTCTTTGATACTAATTTGAGAAACAATCAGGAAAAAAAAAAAGCATGAAGAGAGCCTAAGAGTTACGCAGAGCAATATCAAGAGGAATAACTTACACATGATTGGAGTTCTAGAACAGGTAGAGACAAAAACAAGCACAAAAGAACTACTGAAGATTTGCTAGCAGGGAAATCTCCCTGATACCATGCAAGATGAAGTTGGTGTCAGTGACTGAACTACATTTCTCCAAAATATGTGTATCAATTGGGCTAGGTTGTGATTCCCACTATTGTATGATTGTCTACAATTTTGTCATTCTATGTGATTTTCCTATGTGTTGTAAATCCTGTCTCTATGACATTAACGAGATGGGATAGGCTGTAGTTGTTTTAATGACAAAGAATTCAATCTACAAGATTTCATCTTACCTTGAGGCAAACTCTTTTGAGATATGAAAGAGAGAAGCAAGCAGAGAGACAGTGATACTTAATGCCACCAAGAAAGCAGCACATGCTTTGGACCCAATGTTCTTATATGGAGACACTCCTACACCAGGAGAAGACTGATAACAAGGATCTTCCTATAAAGCCTACAGAGAGAGCCTTCCCCTAGAGCTGTTGCCCTGAATTTGGACCTCTAGCCTACAAGACTGTGAGAGAATAAAATTTTGTTGTTAAAATCATCCACTTGTGGTATTTATGTTACAGCAGCACTAGATAACTAATACAGATACAATCCAAGAATCTCTAAGTATCTGATGCAGGATAGACCCCCAAAAGAAAGTCACCAAGACAAGCATAATCAAACTTTCCGAAGACAAAGACTAAGAAAGAATTCTGATGGCAGTTCACAAGCGTCAATAAGAATAAGCTCTGATTTCTTGGCAGAAATCATGCAAGCACAAGAAAGCAACAAGTTGACACACAACCCTGAAAGAAAAGAACTGCCAATCAAGCACCGTATAGCCAGCAAAATTCTCTCTCAAATATGATGGTGAAACGGAGACATTCCCAGATAAACAGACATTAAAGGAACCTAACAAACACTGTTAAAGGTAGTCCTTTGCACAAAAAACATCACATATCAACTTGAGATTAAGACAGATAGCAGCATCACCCAAATACCAACCCAGATGAAGAACTCTCAAAGGTAAAATAATGATACAAAAATGAAAACAGGGAGCCATAGATGTCAATTTGTAAATGATAATAACTTAAAAACAGAAAAGGCAAAATAAATGATGTGGTTATAGAACTAACATATAGAAAGGAAATCAAGGCAATATCAAGAAATAAGAGACTATTTAAATTTAGGAAAAGAGAGGGAAAATTCAGAGTAACCGCAAATAAATTTAATAAACCTATTTACCAAACCTATTCCCCAAAATAAAAAAGAAAATCATAAAGAACAACAAAGGAATTGAAAAGAAAATTCACAAACAAAAACTGTGCAGAAAATTAAGTGGGACGAAGAAACTGCCAATGCTACACACACACACAAAACCATAAGAAAATAACTGTAGTAAATTCATATGTGTCAATAATCAGATAGAACATAAGTGCCTTAAATGTACCAGTCAAAAATCAGCGACTGGGAGAGAATAGATAAAACAAAAATAAGAAAACAAGACCAATCAATATGTTGCCTATAAGAGACACTCCTTAGACACGAACACATAAATGAATCAAAAATCAAAGGATGGGAGAAATATATCAAGGAAATAGCAACTAGAAAAAAGCAGGAGAGGCAATATTAATCTCTGATAAAATAGACTTTAAAGTAAAAATCCATTATAAGAAACAAAGAAGGACATTTCAAAATACATAAAACAAACTAATAGTACAACAAACAAAACAAACAAACAAACAAAAAACCAGACAATACAATAGTAGGAGATTTTAACACATCACTTTTGATGAAGGAAAGAAAAACTGGAAAGAAATTCAACAAAGATACAGAAAATATAAATAACGCAATCAACCAAGTTAACATTATTGATATACACAGAACACTCTACCTAGCATCAGCATAGCACACATTCTTCTCCAACACATATGGATCATTTTCCAGATTAGGCTATATTTTAGTCCACAAAACTCTAGCATCCCTCAGTAAATTCAAAAGCATGAAATAATAAGAAGCATCTTTTCTGATGACAATGCTGTTAACACTAAAAATCAATAACAGGAAGAACATGGTGAAAAAAATGAATATGTAGAAACTGAGTAACACTTTGCTCATAAAATCACTGGGTAATAGAATAAACTAAAAAATAAAATTTTAAAAATTCCTAGAATAAAATGAGAATGAAAGCACAACATACCAAAACCTTCAGGACAAAGTAAAAGCAGTACTCAGAGGAGAATTTGTAACAATAAGTGCACACATCCAAAAAGAAAACAAGACCAGAATCAATGGTATAATTGTACAATTCAAACAAACAGAAAAAAATAACAGCAAAGGAAGTCCACAATCACAATCCAAAATAATAAAGACGAGAGCAGAAACAAACAAACAAAATATTAGAAAGAATCAACAAGACTAGAAGTTCACTCTTAGAGAGGAACAATAAATTTGACAATGCACTGAACAAACCAGCAAAGGAAAAGAATGAAAAGATGCAAATAACCTAATAAGAAAAGAGATGGGTGACATTACAACAGACTCAACTGAGATAAAAAGGATCATACCACAAT
Organism: Heterohyrax brucei; assembly: GCA_028571685.1. Taxonomy (NCBI): domain Eukaryota; kingdom Metazoa; phylum Chordata; class Mammalia; order Hyracoidea; family Procaviidae; genus Heterohyrax; species Heterohyrax brucei. The sequence continues at coordinate 55,937,293 of CM053143.1, read as the reverse complement.
ACTATGAAAAATTGTACTCCAACATATTTGACACTGAGAAGAAATGGGCAAATTTCTAGATGCACACTACCTACCTAAATTAACACAACCTGAGATAGAAAATTTGAACAAACTCATAACAAAAGAAGAAATTGAAGAAGTCATGAAAAAATTCTCAACAGCAAAAAGAGTCCCTATCTAGATGACTTTGCTGGAGAATTCTACCAAACATTCAGATGAGAGTTGACATTAATTGTACTCAAACTATTCAAGAATATGGAAAAGGAAGGAATATTTCCTAATTCGTTCTATGAAGCAAACATAACCCTGATAATAAAGCCAGGTGGATACCACAAAATGAAAAAAAAAAAAAGAAAAAGAAAAAGTTATAGAACAGTATCCTTCATGAATATAGGCATAAAAATTTCCTACTAAATTCTAGTCAATAGAATTCAAATGCATGTTAAAATAAAATATTACACCATGGCCATGTGAGATTCATACTAGGAATGCAAGAATGGTTCAACACCATAAAATGCACCACATAAATAAAACAAAGGAAAAGAACTACACAATCATTTCAGCTGATGCAGAAAAGGAATTTGATAACATCCAACACCTTTTCCTGATAGAAAAAATTTTAGCAAACTAGGAAGAGAAGGAAAATTCCTTAATACTACTCTCAACAGAGAGGCTGAAAGCATCCCTCCTGAGAATGGGACCCAGAAAAGGATGCAATTTAATGCTATTTGACAACACTTGGCTTGGCATTCAATACTGTACTGGAGGTCCTGGCTAGACCAGTAATGTAATAAAGGGAAATAAAGGGCATTCAAATTGACAATGAAAAAGTGAAACTATCCATACTTGTAGGTGACATGATTGTCTATATAGAAAATCTCAGAGACTCCACAAGAAAGTTGCTGGAACTAATAGAAGTGTCTTGCCAAGTTGCTGGGTACAAGGACAACATCTGAAAATCAATTGAATTCCTCTACACTAACAAAGAGAACTCTAAAAAGAAAATCAGGAAAACAATACTGTCATGGATTGAGTTGTTTCCCCTCAAAAAATGCATGCAGTAATTTGGCTATGGCTTGATTCTTGGTATCGTGTGATGTTCCTGTATGCTGTAAATCCTGCCTCTATGAGAGATGATGGGTGGCAGTTGTATTGGTGGGGCAGGACTCAGTGTGTAAGACTATACTTTACATCTTCAATATAAAGTAAAGGGATGCAAGTAGGGAGTTGGGAACCTCATACCACCAAGGAGCAGTACTGGGAGAAGAGCATATCCTTTGGAAAGAACCCAGAGGCCCCGTGCTTCAAAAGTTCCCAGTTCTGAGGAAGATGGATGACAAAAACCTTCCTCCAGAGCCAACAGAGAAAGCCTTCGCTTGGAGTTGATGCCCTGAATTACTGTGAGGCCTACTGGGCTGTGAGAAAATAAATTTCTGTCTTTAAAGTCACCCAGTTGTGATATATCTGTTAGAGCAGTACTAGATGGCATATACTAGTTATAATAACCTGAAAAGGATAAAGTGCTTAGAAATAAATCTAACTGGGTACATAAATTACTTATTCAAAGAAAACTACAAAACTCTGCTGCAAGAAACCATAAGAGACCTATCTAGATGGATAAACACATCATGCTCCTGGACAGTAAGAATTAACCCTGTGAAAATATCAATGATATCCAAAGTGATCTATAGATATAGTGTAATCCCGATTCAAAGCCCAACAGCATTCTTTAATGGAATGGAAAAACTATTTCGAACTTTATTTGGAAAGAGAAGAGGTCTTGAATGGCTAAAGCATTATTGAAGAAGAAAAAAGTAGGCCATCTCCCACTTTCCAGTCTCAGAATCTCCTATACATCTATGGTAGTCAAAATAGTCTGGTACTGGTACAACAACAACACAGACCCATGGAAAAGAATTGAGTATCCAGAGGTAAACCCATCCATCTATGGACAGCCAGTCTCAACAAAGAGTAGAAGTCCATTAAACAGAGAAGAGTTATTCTCTTTAACAAATGATGCCGGCAAAATGGATATCCACTTGCAGAAAAATGAAACTGGATCCATATCTCATACATACACAAAAATCTAACTCAAATTGAAGAATTTGAAAGTATAAAGTTCATGGTAGAAAACAATAGGTTAAAAACCTAGAGGCCTTGACTTATGACACAAGTAGACTATTAAGCATAGCACAAAATGTGCAAAGAACAGAAGATAAAACAGACAACCAGGACTTCCTAGAAATTAAATACTTGTGCTCATCAAAAGAATAAAAAGAGAACATACAGACAGGTGAAGTAAAAGGGAACATACAATATGCAGGAAGTCAGCACAACCTGACCACAGCTAAGGAAGAGATTGAGACATATTCAAGAATAAAGGGCTACTATGGTAAATGCCAGAGACCTGGTGGTCCAGTAGTTAAGAGCTGTGACTGCTAATCAAAAGGTTGGCATTATGATTCCATCAGCTGCTCCTTAGAAAACTTATGGGCATTTCCTCTCCATCCTATATGGTTGCTATGAATCTGAATAGACTTGATGGTAACAGGTTTATTTTATTTTTGTGTAACGGTAAATACTACAACAATATACAATTCTACAACAAAGGTAGTACAAATAATAACTTATGAGTGAATACATAAGTAGATATGTATCCTAAATAAGTCATACGGGAGCATAGCAGGGTGCGTATATAAGTGTGTTTGTGGATATTTCTACATACATACAAGGTCTGACAATTAAGTCCGTGAACTTAATTGTTCTAAGCGCTACATACTTCATTGCTGAATATCACTGCGATCACCTTTGTAGCACTCCTCTTTGGAAGCTATACACTGACACCAGCGCCTAGTCTACTCTTCAAAGCAATTTTGAAACTCTTACTGGAATGGCCATTGCTCACAATGGCAAGGTGGCAAGTTCTTAAACTTAATTTTATAATTGTCTGGGAGGGAGGTTTTAGCCAGTAAACAAATAATTGTATTGGAACACCCTCCCTCCTCACATCATCTGGCCACCAATGACTGTTTTCCTTACCCAAAGATAAAGAAAATATTGAAAAGAGTACATTTCGAAGACAATCAAGACGTCAAAGGCAATACGACAACAGCTCTGATGGACATTCCAGAAAGAGTTCCAAAACTACTTTGCAGTGTGGACTAGGAACTGGTGGCAGTGCACAGCTTCCCAAAAAGAGTACTTTGAAGGTGACTGTAGTGACATTTAGCAATGAGGTATGTAACATTGTTTCTAGGATGAGTTTGCAAACTTGATTGTCAGATACCGTATTTCTATATTTTACAGATATATTCATATATATAATAAAGCACCTAGGAGGTACAAGCATGGCAACTTCTTGGACATATCCAAACACTTTGTAGGACTGCACTACCAGCCTTGAGGATGAAGGGCCTTAGTTTAGAGGACATTTATGTCAATTAGCATAACATATTTTATATAAACAGTGTTGTACATCCTAGGATAATAAGCAGCTTCTGGAGTCTTAAAAGTTTGTGAGCATCCATCTAAGATACAACTATTGATCTCTTTCCGCGTGGAACAAAGGACAATGAAGAAAGCCAAACACTCAAGGAATCCATTAGTCCGAAGACTAATGGCTCACATGAACTACAGCCTCCTCTAGCTTGAGACCAGAACAGCTCGATGGTGCCCAGGTAACACTATCAACCACTCTGAACAGGAACATAACGGAAGATCTGGATTAAAATGGGTGAAAAATGTAGAAGCATGCTCAAATTCATTATAAATAAAAACAGATTTATTGGTCAAAGACTGAAGGAACCCTTAAGACTATTTTCCTAAGACGCTCTTCAAACTTGGAAGTGCAGCAACTCCTTGAGACCACCATTCAGCCAAATAATACTGGCCTATAAAATAGACAAAAAAACAAAAAATAAAAAAAGTAGGAATGTACTACATAGAGCAATCAACTGTAGGAGACCAAAAGGGCAATACTTGCCAAAGGTAAAGACAAGAAGGCAGTGAGAGGCAGAGGAACCAGACAAATGGAAATGGGAAACACAGGAAGGACACGGGGAAAGAGAGTGCTGGCACATTGTGAGGGCTGCAACCAAAGGAGTGCAGTAATTTGAGTACGGATTATGGGATGGAAAACTAACTGGTTGGTAAACTTTCACTTAGAGCACAATAAAATTTTCATAAAAACAAAAGAGAGAGAGTAGGAGGGAATAAGAGCAGAAAAATTGGAGTCGTTAACTATACGTGAATCTTTTGAGGAATTTTCCAAGGATCTTATCCAACAGTGGCATCCATGAGTAGTGCAAATAGTTTATGCACTCAGCTGTTAAGAAAATGGTTGGAGTTTGGAGTCCACCCAGAGGCCTGAAAAACTACTTTTGAAAACTCAGCCATTGAAAATCTTGTGGAGCACAGTTCTACCCTTACCACGAGCAGTAATTGACTTGACCACAACTGGTAACTAGTAATCAAAAGTTCAGATGAATGTCAAAAGTTTAAAAAAGCAAACTTTGTGGCAGAGAAGAACAGACTGGTCCTATAGTCCCTTTGATCGGTCTTCAAAACTGGCCAGTGAATATTGCTCATTCTCACCTCCTCTGTTAATCTCTAACACTTTCTTTTTCTTTTTTTTTGTAGTACTTGTCACTATTTTAAAATTGCACTCTTATCTAGTCATTTCTTAACTATTTGTCTACTCAAATAGCAGTTCTTCAAGGATAGTAGCCCGATCTGTTTGCTCATACACTCAAGTGCTGAGTTCAAGTTTTTTGAATGAATAAACAACTTTTAAAGTTGTGTGAGTCAGTTATACAGGGTAAGCCTGCATTGTGAGAAATTTTAGTTCTAATTGAAATATCCAAGTACTTAATATTAAAATACTTAAGCAATTAATGACCTGCATGGTATTTTCGATCACCTCATATGGATGCAAAAGCTGGACAATGAATAAAGAAGACTGAAGAATTGATGCTTTTGAATTAGTGCTGGGGAAGAACACTGACTGTACCACGGACGGTCAGAAAAATGAACAAAGCTTCCCAGGAAGAGGTACAGCCAGAATGTTTAAGAAGGAGGATGGTAAGGTTTTGACTCACATATTTTGGACATGTTTTCAGAAGAGACCAGTCCTTGGAGAGGAAAATCATGCTTGGTAAAGTAGAGGAGGATAAGAAAAAAAGAGAAAGACCCTCAGTGAGTTGGATTGTTACAGAGACTTCTCAAACTATAGGCTCAAACATAACAATGATGGTGAAAAAAGGATGGTGCAAGATTGCATGATATTTCTTTCTGTTGTACACAGGGTCTCTGTGTTGGCACTAACTGGATGGCACTTTACAACAACAACATTACATATGTATCTCTAAGCTACAATTTTTACTTAATTTGTATTACCTCAGAGGAACTACTGTGCCACCAAGGCTTCCAAATTCTAGGATAGGTCACTTAACATAGAGATACAAGAATTATTTAATGTTCAGTTTCTGCCTCCATTTTTTTTCTATTCCCCAAAGTAAAACGTTATTAAGTAAGTAACATTTCACAATTAAGGACAGTTTAAAGTCAAGAAAATATCTGAGGGAGGGCTTAATGTAAGAGATTATTACTTTCAAGATAATTGCAAAACAGAGAACATGCACTTAAAGTTTTCACCTGAACCCTTATGTCTAGTATATACTACCTATTGCTGTTGAGTTGACTGTGATTCCTAGCAACCCCTACACATCTGGCATGTATTTAAGTGTATCTATGGAAAACCTGGTGGCATAGTGGTTAAATGCTATAGCTGCTAACCAAAGGTTAGCAGTTCAGACACACCAGGTTCTTCTTGGAAACGCTATGTGGAAGTTCTACTCTGACCTTTAGGGTTGTTATGAGTCAGAATCGACTTGAGCAGTGGGTTTTTTCTTTTTCTTTTTTAATGGAAACCCTGGTGGCATAGTGGTTAAATGCTACAGCTCCTAGCCCAAAGGATGGCAATTAAGATTCACCACGTTCTCCTTAGAAACTTCTTGCGGTAGTTCTGCTCTGTCCTACAGGGTCTGTATGAGTCTGAATCAACTTGACAGCATGTGTTTGTAGATTTGTACGTGTATATTCTATTTTCATGAGTGTCTCTCTAAGTTAAAAAATTCTGACAGTCACATTGATACATTTTTAAAACGAGCATCAAGCTCTTCCTTTAAGGTAATGGCATATGAAGCCCAACTGGTAGGAATGGATAAAACCAGATAAAATTGATTTAAAAAGATGAAGTACAGACTTTTACTTCTTTAACTTTTTGATGTTTGCTGAAATATTATATGTATGACAAATATTGTATTATATTAATGTTTTAGAAGATTTATACATTTGAACATATCAGTTATAAGGTAATCATTTTACCCTCACCTGGTGCATTTGAACAATCCCTCTATTTTAAGACAGTAGATTCTAAAGGTACATAGTGAAGTCATTTATTTTTATGTTTCTAAAACTGTTGTTCTTTACCTTGCCTAAACTAAGAGTGCTGTTATTGTTGGTAGGTGCCGTCTAGTCGGTTCCGATTCATTGAAACACTACGAACAACAGAACAAAACACTGTCTGGTCTTCCACCATGTCCACAACTGTGTTGATGCTTAAGCTCATTGTTGCAGCCACTTTGTCAATCCATCTTGTTGAGGGTCTTCCTCTTTTTCACTGACCCTCCACTCTACCAAGCATGAAGTCCTTCTCCAGGAACTGATCTTTCCTGACAACATTTCCAAAGTATGTAAAACATAGTCTTGCCATCTTTGCTTCCAAGGAGCACTCTGCTTGAACTTCTTCCAGGACAGATCTGTTTGTTCTTTTGGCTGTGCATGGTATCTTCAACACTCTTCTCCATCATCACAATTTGAAGGCATCAATTCTTCTTTGGTCTTCTTTGTTCATGGTCCAGCTTTTGCATGCATGTGGTGTGACTGAAAATACCACGGCTTGAGTCAGGCACATTTTGGTCTTCAAAGTGGCATCCTTATTTTGAATACTTTGAAGAGGTCCTATGCAGCAGATTTTACCAGTACAATGCATCTTTTGATTTCTTGACTGCTGCTTCCAAGGGCTTTGATTGTGGACCCAAGTAAAATGAAATCCTTGATGAAAACAAACAGTAGTAGATGTAAATATTTATGTCTGTAGGAAGGTTTCATTCTATGTACCAGGCGTGTAGTAAGGATTGACAGATCAAATGTGGGTTATGTGAATCAGTCTTTACCATTTTGGCTTCCAACTTTATGATTCTATGACTCATATCTTAAAGACAAACATCTCACTCTCTTGCTGTTTATCTTTAATGCTTCTGTTTGCATTTGGTATGCAAAATGAGGATAATGCAAGAGTCAAGTTCTTAAGTCAAATTGCTATAGAAATTTTATAAATTTTCGTTTATTTATAACTGTGAAAACCTAACCAGAGAAGAGGGAGATTAGACATAGGGTAGAAAGTTTGGAGAGAAAAAAAATTCCCCTGCTTGGACTGTAGATGTACTTTGTGTCCCAAATCTGTAAGTGACATTTAGTAAATAGTATATAATTGAATTTCAGGCATGTTGAATTCACTTTAAAAATGATGCTGCAATGTTTAATATACAAAAAAGTATAATTGATTAAACAATATATTTGTACTAACAAAACAGTTAAAGAAATAAATACTACCAACAGGTTGAAGCTTTCTACATGTACCTCCTGATCAGAAACTCTTACACCTCAGAGTCAATAAAAGTTACGTAGTGTTACTTAGAAATGCATCCAGCTGCAAATTTCAGAAATTCCTGTATTATTTAAAACAGTACAGAATTATTTACATTCCTAAGAAATCTAGTGGTAGGGGACAGTTGGGTGTTTGGACACTCTAATCTTGTCCATTCTTTTGCTCTTGTCCATCCATGGCTCTTGATTACAGACAGCAGCTTTGACTGCAGGCATCTGCTACACATTCCAAGAAGGAAGAGAGTGGGGAGAAAAAGGATCATATTTTCTTCTTTTAGAACTTTTCTTTGGTTCATTCACAAATATCCCTAGACTTTTTTTATAGTCTCTTCTTGTCCCCTGCTTATGTTTCAATTTTTCTAAACATTTTAAACATAGTTTTTTTTTTGTTGTTGTTGAACCACATCTTATTACTACAATTATGTAAGTACTTGGTAGTCTAATTCTGTTCATCACTATTTTTCTGCCTTTTATTGGTGCATTTTGCATAGAATGTGATCTCATATTGATAGGAACTTTATCACTGAGAGGTTGTCGAGAATGCATTCCTACGGAAGCGACGTGTGTTTGCTTCTGTCTTATGAAATCATAGCTTGATGACCTTCAAGTCATGTAGAAAGTAGAAATTTAAATTCATACCCAAATTAGGACATATTACATTCTTAGTCAACCAGTTACTGTCTTCTCGGAGCAGGCACCCACTTTATGAGTGTCTAGCTCTTGTGGCATAGTGGTTAAGCATTATGACTATTATCCAAAAGGTTGGCAGTCCAAAGAGTCAGCCACAGTCAGGGGCCCCAGTTAAAATTCCCCAACTTGTACTGATTCCAGGCTTTGTTCCTGACTCTCATTCTCAAGGTTTAGTATCAGTTATTAGCACAACCCCCAAGAGCAACCCTGGTTGCAGGTTTTTTTGTATGTTTTTGTTTTATTGATTGTTTCCATCTCTGGTTTAATCTCACTATACACATTTTTGTGGTTTGTTTATTTTCTTGTGTGCTCTGAGGATCTAGGATTTTTTGATGGAAGTAGAGGTCTTCTGTATTAAACATGTAATTTCCTTTCCCTAATAGTCTACACTGGAGAAAAAAATCAAAGTGGTTAATGATTTCAATCTACTTAGATCAACATTTAACAGCCACGGAAGCAGCAGTCAAGAAATCAGGCAGCATATTGCTTTGGAAAAACATGTTACCAAAAAAATCTCTATGGATTTTTAAAAAGCAAAGCTGTCACTTTGATGATGAAGATACTTCTGAGTCAAGTCATGGTCTTTTAACCACTTGATATGCATGTGAAAACTGGATAGTAAAAAGGGAAAACAGAAGTATTGATTTATTTGAACTATGGTGTAGGAAAAGACTACTGACTACATCATGTATCACCATAAGCGTGAACAAGTCATTTCCAAAAGAAAGACATATAGAATGTTCCTTTAAAGCAGGGATGGCAAGACTTTGTCTTGCTTACTTTGGACCTATCATCAGGCAAGACCAATCTCTAGAAAGCAACAACATGTTTTGTAAAAAAGAAAGTCAGTGACAATGAGAGAAACCCTTCATTAGATGGATGGACACCATAGCTACAATTAATGCAAGCATACTAATTATCATAGAGGTGACAAAAGACCAGGAAACATTTCCTTCTGCTATACTTACAGTTGCTATGAGTCAGAGCTTATGCAACAGAAACTAAAAAGAATCTATACACTTCTTTCCCCTCTACTCCTTGAAGATGACCCCCCAGTAACTAACATGATCATTAGTCCACAAGGGGATATTTAAAAATGTAACTTTTGGAACGTTTTCCTTAATTTCCTCAGGTGGTTGTTGGCACACTTCTTCTCAATTGCTCCATTGTACTCTACTGTGCTCTATCAAGCCACATCTCACCCTTTCTGGTGTTATTTTCATTTTTGAGTTTGGCTTTCTTGCTAGTAAATTATACACTCCTTTAGAGCAAAGACAGTTTTACTTAATATTGCATCCTCTACATCTATGAATCTCAGACTTCGGCACTTAGATTTGTGTGCTTCATGACTCCTAGGGGACTCTAATCCAGAAGATCTGGGGTGGAGGTCAGGAATCTGTGTTTTTAACAAACTCCTCAGACGTACTTTCTGTACCTTTGTCTCAGTAACTGACCCCTTTATATAGCACAGTGGTTAAAGATATCCATTCTAGCACCAAAGGCATCTGATCCTACCACTAATCTGTTGTACAATCTTTAGCAAGTTAGTTAACTTCTTTGTACCTCAAGGTATCTGTTAAGTAAAGGAATAATAGTACTTACTTCTTTCACATATTGCTGATAGAATTAAATGGGTTAATACATGAATGTTCGGTAACACCTGGGATATTCAATAAATAATAGCTACTATAACAAATAACATGTATATTTGATATCTTTTAAATGTTAATTTAATATTAATAACATAGAAACCCATAAACCTTTGAAAGGTATAAATAAGGATTCACAATGTTTCAGACAGCAACCTGAGAAACTGATGGCAATGTTAATTCCTTCTCAGAACATATTTTTTTAATGTATTACTTTATTTCAGCTCATACTAGAAGTGAGTAGACCAAGGCTATTCATACTGCCATGTGTGTGTAAATCACATCTTGTTATAATTTCTAATATAGTTGATGTGGGGTGATACCTGAGGGTACATTTTGGATAAGTTATTAGATAATGTTAATGCTGCTATGTAAAAGTCCACAGCTTGATTAATAAGGGTGTAGATAATAATTTACAGTAATGTAATGACAATTACAGTTCCATTAATTATCAAAACTGTGTTCATAAGAATTATTTGGAGAACTTATTAAAAGTTTCCATTTCATGGCAAGAGCATTATTTGTAATCTAATTTTGTTTTCTTATCAACTCTTCAACCCAAGTTTTCTTCGTACGTTCATCTTATTTGCTCAGATTCTCACTGTCAAATAGGGCAGTATTCAGATTTACTGCCTGAGATGGAGCCTAGGTATTTGCACTATTAATAATCATTACAGCAGAATCTGATACAAGTGGTCCATTAATCACTTACAGAAAATCTCTGATTAACATCACAAGCACACAAATTCATAAGGGAGCACACAATCTATGATTAAAAACAGAAATGGAACAAGCTTCAGTCCTGAACCTATGTGTGAAATGCTGATGAGATCTTAGAAAAATGGATTAACTTCTCCAAACGTCAATTTCCTTGCTGAAGAATTGGTTTAATAACTATATGTTAAATTTTTGTGAGAATTACATGGGTTGATCCCTGTAAGTACAGCAAATACTTACAGTGGAAAACAAAAATTTTGCAATGATGATGTTGGTGATAGTGATTTTGATATACAAAGGTCCCAGATGATTCTCCTCCCACAAATATCTGCTTCCATCCTTCTTTTTTAAAATCTTCAAAGACCACAGATTTGAAATCCATCCATTGTCATCCATTTTAGTCAATAAATAGTTTTATATACAATTTTATACAAAGTTTGGGTCAAAAATTGGGCTTCCTTGCCCTTTGCATCTCTTACATCTGTGAGTATGAAATTCCTATCCTTCAGTAGAGTTTCTGGCTTCCCAGGGTTTTACTTCTCCCAATTCTCCTCCATAAGACTCCTGCCCTCAGGTATAAAGATGAAAAGATTAATCATTCACCCTTAAATGCAAATAGATTTGGCATAGTTACCATAATATTGAGGAATAGAAGAGTTTGTTTTACCTAAGGAGAAAAAAATAATTGAAGAGATTTACTTAGAAGAAAGGCAGACTACACTTCAGAGATGTCCAAAGGGACACAAAAAGATATTGGTTTCAAAGGACAGCGTAGGAGGGACATAAGTCTGGGGACTTGATTTTCAGGAGACATTGAGGTCAATTGTTATAGCCAGTCTTTTTGTAAGAAAGTGTTCTGCACCTCATATTGGTGGGTGGCACCTGGGGTCTTAAAAGTCAACAGACTGCCATCTAGGGAAAATCAACTGGTCCCAGCCCACCTGAAGAACGTCAAAGACATGAGGAGAAATAAGCCCAGGAGACAGAAGGACCCATATGATTGGGAGTCTACATCAGCAGGAGAACAGAACCAGATGGTGCCCAGCCAGCACCAAAGACGACCGGACAGAGAATACAATGTAGAGTCCCTGATGTAGCATGAGAGAAAGGGAGGTGAGATCTGGACCTCTGTCAGAAGATCAGACGTGATGGTCTAACAACCTTGAGGTTTCCCTGAGAACATGGTCTCTAGACCTGCTGCTAGCCCAGAGCTCAAACCAGCACTGAAGCCCAAAGCTTCAGACAAGGAATGGACTGGACTTGGGGACACAGAGTGGTGCAGGTGGTGTGTGCACTGTGTGGTTTCATATATATATGAGGCTGTCCTACTGATTGCTTTTTATGGGGGAGAGGTGATGGTGAAGAGGAGGGGACAAGTATTGGTTTAGTAAATACTGGAAGTAAAGAGTAAAAGAGAAGAATGTGCTGTCACAGGGTGAGGAGAGCAAATAGAGCTGCAGAGAGGCAGCTGCTTGTGGTTTTATATGGCAAATTGACTTGAATTGTAAACTTTCACTTAGTGACAGTAAAAAATAAAAAAAAGAATAAAAAATATGGTGGGTGCCTGAAGGCATAAGAGGACCACTGGCAGCACAACTGTTTAAGAGTAACTGCTAATCAAAATATTGGTAGTTTGGATCCACCAACCACTCTGTGGGAGAGAGATGTGGCAGTCCTCTTCTATAAATATTTACAGCCTTGATGACCTATGGGATAGTTACACTGTGTCCTACAGGGTTGCTATGATGTAGAATCAATTCAACTGCAGTAGATTTGGTTTTTAGTTTGAAGGTAGCAAAAAAGAAGAATGGACAGGTAGAAGAAAAAAAACAAGCTACCTGATGGATATAAAAGAAAAATTCCACCTACTGTTAAATTTAATCTATATGATTGGTCTGCCTACCCTGTGTTAACTTCTTGCTGTTCTTTGTGTTTTTACCAGTACTATAAAGATGACATAGATAGACAAGTCTTGGTTTCTTCTTGAAGCTAAGCTTCATTTTCCCTACTCTCACAGGCTGGCTGCTATTCACTCTACAACTATTTTAGAGCACTTGCTATCTGCTGCCAATACCCACCTGTCCGTCTGCTGTATTGTGACACTGGAAGATATGTTACTGTGACACTGAAAGCTATTAAGTATGTTAAATACAAGCAGAGTTGCCTATAGTAGACAAGTTTTAGTGGAATTTCCAGACTTAATAGACTAGGAAGAGAGGCCCAGCGATCTACTTCTCAAAATTAGCAATGAAAACTCTATGAATCACAACAGGATTTTGATATATACTAAAAATAAAACCATTGCCATCAACTGATAGCAACCTAGCAAGACAGAGTGGAATTGCAGCGCAGGGTTTCCAGGGAACAGCTAGTAGATTTCCGCTGCTGACCTTTTGGTTAGCAGCTGAGCTTTTACCCACTGTGCTGGAAAATAAGCCCCCTAAGTTGGGAGGTACTCAAAATATACTACGGCTGCAACTACGGGTTTACACATACCCGTGATGGTGATGACACAGGACCAGGTCACATCTCCTTCTGCTGGACATTTGGGTGCCATACAATAGACAACAACTATGTCCTAGGCACTGATTTAGATCCTCGGGACCTGGAGTTCCATTAACAGTAGTAGTATCTGAGAACCTGTGACCATTCAATAGTGAGTTAAGAGCTTGTAGTCAATCACACTTCGGCAGCTGTCAGCATACGTTTCCTGATTCCTATCAAATGTTTATATTTGATGAAACCAACTATCATAAAGCCCTCAAACAGAGACTTGGATAAGTAGGTAAGTATCTGCAGCTTCACCATGGCTTAGGTATTTTAAGAGGTTCCTTATAAAGTTCTACAGCAAACAAAATGTTTAAAGTGAAAGAAACTTGAAGGGGATGAATAAGTTTTCATACATTAAGTTTTAAGATGACAAAATGTAGGAGATCTTGAAGAATTTACTCCTTGAGAGACTTTCCAAGTTTTTAAAGTTTATGTTTAGTCACTACAAGAATTTGGCTATGTTGTCATACTGTATAAATAAGCAAAGTCAGAAACTTCATAAAAAAATAAACAAAGTCTCTAATATTATGTAAAACAGAAATTAGAAATAGTGTGCGTCAAATCTCATTCTTTTTAGGCAAGCTGAGCCTAAAGTTATTTTCATGATACTTCATTTTTGCAATTTATTTTTTAAATACTTCAGTAATGCAATTCTGCTTAGGCAACTTCTTCTGAGAAATCATTGCATTTTGTCCATGTATTAATTCTCAAAAATAAAATTTTCACTTGAAGTCAAATTTCAGAGAACTAGGAATGGAGCTAGTTCTACACCATGGCCTGTTTAGTTGATCTGCTGCCTATAGAGCTACAAACCATTCGTCAGCTCTTCACACCGTGGCCATCAGCACATTGCTATGATGCTGGAGGAAACCCTGGTGGAATAGTGATTAAATGCTATAGCAGCTTACCAAAAGGTCAGCAGTTCCAATCCACTAGGCACTCCTTGGAAACTCTATGATGCAGTTCTACTCCATCCTATAGGGTTGCTATGAATTGGAATCAACTCAACGGCAGTTTGATTTTCTGTATGATGCTGGAAGCTCTGTATTTCAGATACCATCAGGGTCACCACAGAAAACAGGCTTCAGCAGAACTTCCAGACTATGCCAGACTGAAAGACCAGGGTGATCCTGAAATTAGCCAATGAAACTCTATGGGTTGTACCAGAGTATCGTTATCTATAGTGCTAGAAGATGAGCACCCTAGATTGGAAGGCACTCAAACTATGCTGTGAATGCAACAATGGGCTTTAGCATACCTACAGTTTTGAAGAGTTTTTGTTTTGTTGTTCATGGGTCACCATAAATCAGAGGTAATTCAATGGCAGCTAACAACAGCAAGGCAAGAGAGCACTTGCCTTTAAGTTAGAAGACCTGCGTATGAGTCTTCTCTATATATCTTATTTATAGGTTACTCAGCCTCTGAGTCTCAGTTTTCTTAGTCTTCAGCAAAGCGGACATAATGGTATCTGCTCACGATTAAGTGAGATGGTACGTGTGAAAATATTCTAAATTCTTCTAGTGTTTGTTTTCATTTACCTAATTCACAGGACTCATCTTCCCTCTCTTCAAAGCTGGCATCCTATGGTTACCTTCTTTCTGTGAACACCATTTAACTCTTTTGAACTATTCTCAGATTAAATGAAGAAGGAAGATAAGAAATGCCACACTCACTGCAACTCACTGCCACTGAGTTGATTCTGACTCATAGTGTCCCTATAGACAGGGTAGAACTGCTCCATGGAGTTTTCAAAGAGCACTTGGTGGATTTGAATTGTTCACCTTGTGGTTAGCAGTCATAGCACTTAACCGTTACGCCACCAGGGTTTCCAGGTGCTTGCAACTGCTGACCATATTTACAGGTTATGTTCCACAATGAATTCTCAAACAACCTATGGGTTTATAAGAATTCTCTATTTTCAGATAAAGACACTGAGACTTAGAAAGGTTACATTTTTGCCTTTGACCACATAACCGGGTTCATCTCTAAAACTCATACATCTTCTCCTATTTTATCATGATTCACAAAAGTATAAACTACATTTATGAGCAACAAAGAGAAAAACAAAAGACCTGAATACTAATTGTATCCTAATACAAATTCTTTTTCACTTATATGTATAACTATCTTCTTATTCTTATTGGCAACTTTGTCTTGAGTTAGTATGCTTCTTTCTTTCTTTTTTTTTGTTGTGAATATCATTTCATACCTACTCTGCATTGTGTGATTAGCTTAGATTATTTTGAATAAGGTGCAGGACTGTTTAACAGGATCACTGTGAGACAGAGTCAGTCTGATGGCACCTAACAATACCAACAACAGATTGTTGATCTGTTTCTCATTCAGGTTTCATTTCTCCTTGCATCTATTCATTTGACAAATGATTATTGAGTATTTTGCTGTACTCCCAGCTCTGCGTAGCCACAAGATGCCACAGTGGTGAATGAGACATTGTTCCCGCAGTCCTGAGGTCTTAAGAGTTAGAGCGAGGACATGCCCCGCTGTTCTCAGGACGCTTCCAGCTTACGCATGTGGTCTCTGTGTGTGTTTGTAGAACTCTGTTTTATTGTGTGATCGTTCTACATATAATAAGACAAGCAGATAAGTATATGTTAGAACGTCACACAATGATAACTTTGGGAAGTGTTACAAAAGTAAAGAATTGCGCGCTGTGGAGGAGATTAGCATTGAACTTTGATGAGTATTGTAGGGCATATAATAAAGCCCAAAATAAAGAAGAAAACTTTAAACAAGTACTCTAGCAATTAGCTGTAGAAAAAAGTCACCGTTTTAAAATACACCCAGAAAAAGCTTTCATATTCGGAAATGTTAACATCTGAAGCTAGGAAAATGAGACTATTTCAATCTACAATTAATAAATCAACCAGCAGATATGCAGATAATTTGACAGTATTTATGCTAATTCCACTTTTTACCTAATCAAAAACTGGTTGACTGGTTATTACCCTCGCTTTGCTTTCCTTCTTTCTTACAGTTATTTACGGCATACTGATTATAAAATATTTCCATGCTTTCTGTTCAAGTATACATCATTTCCACTCTCCACTTAAAAACAGACTGTTAGAATATAAATACTTTATGGATAGAAATAATGCAGTTCCTGTTTACCATTTTCTAACACAGTGACAAGCAGGTAGCAAATATTCAGTAAATATTTATTGATTAAATAAAAGGATTTCATTTTCAATGGAAATATATTGGCACTGAAATATTTACGTTATTTCAGAAAG
Source organism: Heterohyrax brucei (assembly GCA_028571685.1). NCBI lineage: Eukaryota > Metazoa > Chordata > Mammalia > Hyracoidea > Procaviidae > Heterohyrax > Heterohyrax brucei. The sequence continues at coordinate 55,920,708 of CM053143.1, read as the reverse complement.
CACAATTGTCCAAGATAGAGAATAAAGGTATTAAAATTCTGGGAGGTGAGAGAATAAATAAAATTCTATTTGTATTTAAGTAAGGGCAATCTAGTAGTTTTCACAATTAAGTATATGTCTTAGTCTGAGCTCTTTAGGGGAGTAAAGACAGGGTGGCGTATACAGATGCATATTAAGGGAAATACACACTTCAAGGTAATCGCTCCCACAACTATGTGGGAATGGCTTATGCAACTGCGGAGGCTTCCAAGTCCCAAATCTATGAGTCCGGCAACAGGCTGAAGGCCCCTGCTGGGTCACATGGTTATAGGGGTGCAAGAACCCAAAATGTGCAGGTTGAGTGGAAGGTTTGAAGCCTCTGTTGGTTCACAGGGTTGTGGGGATTGGAGAAACCAAAATCCAAGGTCAGGCAGAGAGACCTTTTAGGCTTACATCCCAAGAACCCAAGGTCAGGTGACAAGAAGAGTGCAAGATTCAGAGAACTTTGCCAGAATATCCATTTACATACCGGAGAGAGGCCACACGTCCAAAGAAACACTCCTTCCAGCTGACTAGCTACTCAAATCAGATTACAAAATGCAAGGTGATTTACGTAGTGTTTACCAAACCACTGAGAAGCACCGCCTTGCCAGGTTAACACATAACTTTAACTATTGCAATATCCACACGACAAGCTCTCATTGTCAATTGGACACTGAAAAATCAGTCTTTATCAATTTAAAAATGTAACTGCAAGAAAGCATGATTACAGCCTAATAGAAAAAAAATAATAAATGTCAAAAGTACAAATACAGTTATACTACTAAAGAAGCTCTGGTGATGCAGTGGAAACCTCATTGGCATAATGGTGAAGAGCAATGGCTGCCAACCAAAAGGTTGCTAACCAAAAGCTAAGGCTGTTAACCATCAGCTGTTCCTTGGAAGCCCTGTGAAGCCATTCTTCCCTGTCCTATAGGGTTGTTACGAGTTGGGACCTTCTCAACAGCACCTAACAACAACAAAAACATTAACAGTACATAATCCACAGTTTAAACAAAAACTTTTTTTGGTACAAATAAAATGAGATATCAAACTATTGTCAACAAGTCAGTTCCAACTCAAGGCAAAATCATATTCTTCTTTGATTGGCTTTTGTTGTGTCATCTTCTTTTCTCTGTTGTTGCTGTGATTGCTTGCCATGAAGTAGACTCTGACTCACAGCAACCTACTGTACAACAGAACACAACATTGTCTAGCCCTGTATTGTTGGCAAAATCAGTACCATTTTCCAGTGCAACACTGCTGCTATGGTGATAGTTTCTCTCATTGAGGCTTTCCCATATTTCATTGATCCTGTACTTCACCAAATATTATATCCTTGTTGTCTTAGGCTGTGTTTTCTAGGGAGGCAAAACCAGTAATAAATATATGTACAAGGAAAGATTTGTGTAAAGGAAACAGCTCACGCAATTGTAGAAGCTGAAAATTTCAAGTCCTGGCACAAGCCTCACATGACCATGGAAGCTGGTGAATCTAAGGTCTGCAGGTCAGAGGCCAGAGTTCTAGATCATGGGCAGTGTAGGTCAGCAGATCTCATGCTGGCAGGTGGAACTGCAAGGTCTCTGCTGACTCACAGAGCTGTGGGGACTGGTTAACCCAGGATTGGCAGGTTGGGGAACAGAACTCTTACTTGCTTGCTGTAAGTACTGATGAATCCAAGAGTTGCTACTTCAGGTCCAGGAACCACATGTGAGAAGAGCAGAAACTACTGGCACCCTAAGTAGACAAGAAGTGGGGGAAGGCAGAGAGATAAAGCTAAGAGATAAGATCCTGACCCTGGCACTTGATTCAGCAGCCAAACATGGAGTTGCCAAGTTGACAGTCTTAACCACCACACTCCTCTAGTGACTCATCCTTCTTGACAATATGCCCAAAGCAATTAAGTCAGACAATGTTCTGCTGTGATTCACAATGATTTCATTGGCAAATTTTCAGATGCAGATAACCAAGCCTTAATATACTTAGAGTCTGCTGCTGTTCTAAGATCACACGGTTTTTTTTACTTTTGGTCCTTGTATACCTTTATTTTGCCAGTTTTAGTTTACATCTAATGGCGTAACTTATTCACTGATCCAACTGTTTCCATTTAATTTCAGCTTCTATTAACACATATATCAAATTAATTATTGCCAGATTCCAAATAAAGTGTCCTTCATTACTGTACCAGAGAACTCGTGACGGATGCTCTGAAACAGGAGTGGTTGGCTGGGGAGTGATGCATCTGTGACACTGAGGGTGGACAAGAGCTCATACTTTTTGGTTCGTATCCCTGAAAAGTGCTCATTCTTCATGCTCCCTAGATTATTAAAGGACAAATGAAGCTTTTGTGGTTTCAGTGGTGTGTACTGAATTATTTTTAAATGAATCAACTGAATTCAACTTAGTTGTTCTAGTACAAAGAAGTCACGGCAGGGTGTGGACTAAAAGCAATCCAGTGATCGATCACATTTGTTCAAATACAAGGGATGAATATCTAGTTTGTTTAAATGTGACATCCCATGAAAAGTGAGGCAATGGAACAGATGGGAAAATAAGAATAGGAAAAGATATAACTTTTTATACTAAGAATTGAGTTCTTTCACCTTGATTAAACCAACAGTATGTTCTAACAAGTGGTTTAAAATGCAGATTTTAAATGTTTCTCACTATCTTGCAGCTATTTCTGAATGAAAAGAGAGTGAATTTTAAACAGAGGTAATTGAATCCTTACTATATGCAAGTGAAAAAGATACAAAGATTAATAAGATTCAATTTCTATCTAGAAGAAGTTTAATGTGGGAGAAAAGGAGACAATTTCCTTACTATAAAGAAGTGTGAGATCAGAAAAGACAAAAATAAAATACAGCAGTTATTATTATTATTATTATTATTTGATTAAGTGATCTCATCCGGCTGGGAAACTGGGAGTCTGAGAAATATAACTGTGAAGGAGGATGAAGTGTTAGTAATTGCAAATATGCCCTTGAAGCTAAAGCAGAGAGCTTGGTGCATGTGCTTTGGGGGTGGGATTGTAAAGGAAATGGAGGAACAAGCAACTGGAAAAATACATAAAGGATAGTCTGCAAACACTATGAGGCAGTTCTGCTCTGTCCTGCAGGGTCGCTAGGAGCCAGAATTGACTTGACAGCAATAGATGTTTTTTGTTTTATTATTATTTTTTTAATTTTGTTTTACAGCCTGAAGAGCAGCAGTTCATAAGATAATGTCCCTACCACTACAAAGCTTACATTCTAGTGGTGATGGTGGGCAAGGAATGGGGACAGACAATAAACAAATACACAAATGTCATATGCCAAGTAGAAGAGAAAGACACAGTAGTTACTTGGGAAGGAGTTAAACACTAGGTCTGCAAAATCCAGCCAAGGAAAGAGAGAAGTCAAAAGTGGTCAGTATAATCTTATAAGCACACACACTGACGACAGACCTTCAGGAAAATACACTAAGAGTATTTGCTAGCTAGAGAATCTTATTATAGATTTATTTTTATGAAGATGTCTTTGATCTAGGAATGCTCATAGTAGGAAAGCTTTGGATTTATGGATTTACAGTGCATAGCTCCCTGAAAAAATGTCATGTAAGCTATATAACTATAATATGAATATAAAACAGAGACCTCTCAAATTAACATGATGATTCGCTTTATGTGTCACCTTCACAAGCCATGGTTTCCAGTTGTCTGACCAGACAATAATCTAGTTTCTGCAATAGAATAGTTACATGTGCTGTTACACACTAGTTTCATGTAATTTAAATTAGCCAGTTTTGGTTTAAGTATATTGCCTTCCATAACACAATGTAATGTAATGTCATGAAATGACATTACATCCAATTTAATGTAATATATTCACCTTCTATAATGTATTCTAATGGAATACATTAAGGACCTCAGCAGCGCACATAGTGTGCACAAGCTTGTATCCAAAAAGAGGACATAGTCGCATAGGTTCAGAGATAATAGATCAAACTGATAACCAGTCAAACAAACCTTTAGCATTCAAGGAGATTCAGTTCATTTTGAGAATCTAACAGGTGTGCTCTAAATAAATCGAAAAACTCAACCTCTATTAGGAAAACCTACAAATATAAGATAGCTTAGCAATGATGTTATACTATTTGAAGGACATACATAAGAATGGTATATCGTAGTTGCCAAAGAAATGACTATTTTCATTATTGTTTTTTCCTGTAAATTTCCAAGACTGTTCTGTTTAAGGGTTTCTTATATTGCCCTGTTTGTTCTCCTCACACCCATATTCTTATGTTTGTCATGACGTTTGAATTTCAGCTCAAAGTTTGTGTTGAGAATGTTTAAGACTCTTTCTTTGTTAAATAAATTATCCAATTCTTAGCTTTAAACTCTTATAATTGTTATTTTTTTTTTTTCCAGAATCTCCATTTCCTTCTTGGTGGTAAGGTTCTCTCCGAGATTGTTCCATTTTTTTCAATGGCTCTCCAAGTTCTGTATCCTATTCTGTGTATGTATATATATATATATATATATGCCTCATTATAGGTAACTGAAGCTGCTCATGTTTTTGGTAATTAGTATTTGACTCGCACATTCACATCATGGAAACCCTGGTGGCCTAATTAGTGGTTAAGTGCTATGTCTGCAAACCAAAAGGTCGGTAGTTCAAATCTCCCAGGCACTCCTTGGGAACTCTATGGGGTAGTTCTACTCTGTCCTATAGGGTCACTATAAGTTGGAATTGACTCAGTGGTGGTGGCTTTGGCTTTTTTCACATCCTATTCTAAGTTTCAATAATATACTCCATTCTTATATAAAACAATACTTCTTTTTTTTCTTGACTGCAAAAGTTCATGTGTGGAAAGGTGAGCAGCAGAGAAACCAGCAGAGTTATTAGCAGTCTAGTAGGGCTAGAAAAACAAAATCTGGAGTTCAAATTTCCCAAGGAAGTCAAGACTTTAGGGTCCAAAATCCTAGAGGAAAGTGAAATTTAGAAAAACTGGACTGGAAAAGCATTTAACAACAACTGTGTTCATTAAATCCAAGAATCCATGATCAACAACATCAACCTCTTTGCATATAAGGAACATGGGTACTTTACCTGTAACAGCTATCTACTTTTGAAAAGTTAGCCTTTGAAAATTCTTTGGAGCATGGTTTTACATCAGCAAACAAGATGTTACCATGAGTTAAAGTCAACTAATGACATTTTTTTTTGTTTGATATTTATGAAGAAAACTTGATCCTTAATGGAAAATATTGAATGCTTCCATACTGAGATCATGAATGCAGGAAAAAAAGAAAATCTATCAGCATTTATTTTCAGCATTGTATTGGAAGTCTTTGTTCACTAACAAAAAAAAAAGTATAAGAACTAAAAGAAAGAAAATTACCCTTATTTGTAGATGATGCAATTTTTCATAAAATCTAGATAAATTTCTAGAGTTAATAGTAAATTTAGAGGTTTGCTTCTGTTAAGAGTATAGAAAACCATCACATGTACCTAACAATAAGGGGGAAAAAGATAAACTATAAAACCACAGCTATTTTTGAGACCATCAGAGAGCCAAAGTCACCAGGCAACTTTCTTTGGTAAATTGAACTTGTCATGGGTTGAATTGTGTCCCCCCAAAAATATGTGTATAGCCGTGTGGCTGGAACATGATTCCCAGTGTCTTGTGACTGTCCTCCATTTTTTGGTTTCCCTAAATTGTATGTTAAAGGATTAGAGTGGGGCTGTAAATTCCTTCATAGGATTACTTCCCTGCCCTGCTGTAAAGGGAATTACCCTGGAGTATGGCTTGCCCCACCCTTAATCCTTTCATCCTATGAGAGATAAAAGGAAAGAGAAGCAAGCAGAGAATTGGGAACCTAATTACCATCAAGAAAGCAGCACCTGGAGAAGAGCGCCTCCTTCAGACCTGAGGTTCCTGCACCAAGACGCTCCTTGGACAAAGACTGATGAAATACCGGACTTTCCTCCAGAGCTGACAAGGGACAAGCCTTCCCCTGGAGCAGACCCCCTGAATATGGACTTGCAACCTACCGGACTGTGTAAGAATGAACCTTCCTTTGTTAAAGCCATCCACTCAGTGGTATTTCTGTTAGAGCAGCCCTAGCTGACTAAAACAGAACTCCAAAGAGTGCAATCCCATCTACAGAAAGACTGGACACAGGAACTGTTTTGCCTTTGAAAGAAAAGAGGGGAGGAGAGGAGTGGCAAGAAAAAAGGTAAACACAGAAATTTTAAGAAGCATTTTAAGGCAGAAGGTGTGCTGCTGTAACACTTTAAAATGCCTGTGGTCTCCAGACAAAATATGAGTCCACATATATAGACCGTCTTCCATTCATGGGCCTCCACAGGATGTTTGTGAGACATACTGGAGCAGGAAACCCAAAGGAGCTCCCTCAGTGCTGTAGGCTTCAGATGGTAATTCACTGCCACTGGGGCCAAAAGGTCAGTGGTTCAAACCTACTAGGCTCTCTGTGGAAGAAAGATGTGGTAGGCTACTTTTGTAAAGACTACAGCTTTGGAAATGTGTGGGGCAGTTCTCCTCTGACCTATAGGGAACTTTAAAAAGCCACCTACTGCCATCAAGTAGATTCTGACTTATAGCAGCCCTATAGAACAGAGTAGTACTGTCCCATTTGTTTCAAATGTCTCCTGGTGGTTTCAAACTGCTGACCTTTGGATTAGCAGCCTTAGCATTTAACCAGTATACTACCAGGATTTCAGCTCAGCTGCAGTGGGTGGTGGTATGTGGAGGGAGAAGACATGATATCTAGACCTTCCTCTCATATAAGCAGAAGTCATCCTTTCTGGAGGACGGCAGAAATTCTACCATCTCCAAGTCCCAGGCAAAATTTGGAGAGAGGAACAAAAGCTATCTGGTACTTATAGAGAAGGAAGAAATCCACTTGTGTCCAAGATGCTACACAACATGAGCTAGATGTCTACTAACACTGAGACTGAGAGCAAGAAGTCTGCTATTGCACAATAACCCCCATCATTCAAATGCAGAAACTGGCTGCCCTGAAGGGTTAAGGTAAGGAAAGCTGAGTATTTCCAGCCCTGAAGTTTGGGGGTATAGGACCTGCCTGAGACTGAGGCTGGAACAAGACAACTGAAACAAATCTCTTCCACATCCACCATGAGACTTGGACTAAGTAACAGACAATAGCAGTCTACTGCAGGTGAGGAGAAGAAGCAGAGACAGACCACCTCTAAAGACAAAGAGCCCTGATGGTGCAGTGGCTAAGTACTTGCTGCTAACTGAAACAGCACTTTGAACTGCAGCTGTTCCATGGGAAAAAGATGAGTTAGTCTTCTTCTGCAAAATTATACAGCCTCTTAGAAAGAAAAACCTATGGTGCAGTTTTACCCTGCCCTATAGGGTTGCTACTAGTTGGAAACTCAGTGGCAACAAGTGTGGCAAATGTAGGTAGAGCTTTCTGAAAAGTAAAACAGTTACTGAGGAAAACCTTTAGGTGTTCTAGAAGAGCAGTCCCCTTTTGTAGGAATTTGAAGTCTGTGTTGTCCTTAAGGTTAACAACAGCAATAATGAGCAGAAATGCTGCTTAACTACTGACTGGACAGACTCTTAACTGTCTCACTAACAATGTATAAAATAGGAGGCTTCCCTATTTCTAGGAGCAAATACTGTTCACTGCAGTGTATACCTTTCTCTTACACATAATTTCTGAATTTCAAAAAAAAAAAAAAGAGAATTGCAAAGTAATAATAATAATAATAATAAAATCTTCAATGATTTTTATCACTATTCAACAGTCAAGATGTTGGAACTATCAAACAGGAAATGTAAATTAAGTAAATTTATGATTCAAATGTTTAAAAAAACAGTTGAAAAAGTGAATAACATGTAAGAAAACATGAGTTGTTTTTTTTTTTTTTTTTTTAAGACAAGGAAATACAGGTACCAGAAATAAGAATGTTATGTCATTTACTTGATGCTTTGGATACCCAGCTCTTGGACAATATGAAACAACCTAATACATATGTAATTATATTCCCAAAACAAGAATAAAAAAGAGAAAAGATGTTATAATTAATACAGTAAAACTCATAAAACTCAGAACCTGTGTAATGTGATAAATAATGAAAACACAAATATTTTCACTAAAACAAATGATAAAAAAGTGTAAGATTGCATACTGTCAAAGGTGAAAAGCTTTGACACTTGGAAAAGCAAGACCTTCCTGTGAGCTCTGTCTCTCAGATGTTTTACTGGATTTGAAGCACAATTTTCCAGAAGTAATGAAAGAAAACAAATCACACATATAAAAAGCTCACAAATCTCCAAGAAGAACGAATATAAAGAAAAACACATGTAGAGACATCTTAACTGAGTTGTTTAAAATAAATAAATAGATAAAATAAACAGAAAATCTTGAAGGCATCTAGAAGTTGTCAAGCCAAGCTCAGTGCCGTCGAGTCAGATCTGTAGGGAAAGTAAATATAGAGAAACACGTTATAACATTCTTCTTACCAGAAACATTTGAAGCCAGGAGACAATGAAACATGTCTAAAGTACTAAAAGAAAAAATACGTATAGTAACACAGAATCATATACTCAGTGAAAATATTTTTCAAAAATACAAGTAAAATGAAAATACTTTCAAACAAACCAAAGGTAAGAGAAAGCATTCCCAGCAAATATGGGCCATAAGAATTTTTGAAGTAGAAAAAACATGATAGCAGATGGAAATTTGGATTCAAAAACAAAGAAACTTCTAGTTACGGAGTTGTTTTCTTGTTTTTAAATCTTTACAAGTATTAAACTTCTAGAGCAAAAATAGTAACAACACATAGTATAGTTTATATCACATGTTCATGTGAAATATGTAAAAACAATGGCAAAATTCGTATCAAAGAGAAAGTGGAAATATACTGTTATAAGGTTCACACATTATAGGTGAAGTGTATTTTTATCTGAAGGTACAATGTGACAAGTTAATCACATGTAAATAAAGCCTAGAGCAACCACCAAAAAATTAAAGCTACAAATAATAAACCAATAATGAGGACAGAATATAATCACAAGTAATACCCATTCCAAAATGAAACGGGATAAGAGGAAAAAAGGGACAAAAAATGGGGGTGGGGGAATGGTAAGATGATAGACTTAAGCTCAAGTATATGAACACTTATGTTACATGGAAACAGCCTAGCATTCCAGCTGAAAGGCACAGACTATTAGCTGGATTTATTTAAAAAAATCAAGAACTGACTAGAGAATATCTACAAGAAATATTTTTAAAATATTAAAAAAAATAGATAAGGTGGAAAAATAAAAGGATGGAATCTGTGTTGATGGTTGCACAATCACGACTGATATAATTGGAGTCACTGAACTACACACTGAACAATACTTATTTGGAAAATAATTTTTTATCTAATTTTTTGTAACAAAAACAACAAAAACTAAAATGATGGAAAACATATACTAGAAAAAAAAGATTTAAAAAGTCAAGAGAGAGTTGGAGTAGCTTCATTAATATTAAAAAAAACTTCAGTAAAAGCAATTTTACCAGGGATGAAAGGAGATATTAAACAATAGAGATCAGTTCAGCAAGACAGCACAAGTTTCTAAATTCATATATAAAATTTACAAGACCTGGAAAGTGAAAGACAAACTCACAATTATGATTAAAAGTTGCAAAACATATCTCTCAGGAAATGAACGAACAAATAGACAAAAAAAAAAAAGTAGGAAAGAACTGAACAATTCTATTAATTCATTTTGCATAATCAATATATATAGAACACTTGAAACAGCAATAAAAAGTATCATAAGCATTCTTTTCAATTTTACATGGAACATTCACCAAGATAGACCATATTTTGTACCACAAAACAAATTCTGACAAATTAAAAAGACTGTAATCATGCAAAGTCTGTTCTCTGACAATAATTAAATGAAGTAGGAAGAAATAATCATGATGCATCTTTCCAAAAAGATACTTTATAGAATACCCAAATATTTGAAAAATAAACAATCTATTCCTAAATAACCCTTGGTTCTAAAAAAGAAATTACAGGGTAATCAGAAAACATTTTGAACTGAATGCAAATGATTTATAAAAAAATGCTAACATTTATAAGATAAGGTTACAACAGTACTTAGAAGGAAATCTATAGTAGTAAGTGACTATATAAAAAAATCAAGAGAGATTTAAAATCAATAATCTCAACTGGGTATTGGAAAACACTTTCTCTAAAGGAAAACACAGCAAACGTTTCTGACTTAACTGATCTTCTAATCTCTGTTGCAACTACTCACCTATGCCTTTGCAAGTTGAAAGTAATCACAGGAAATATGTACATTTTGGCTGAGGCTGCATTGTAATATAAAAATTTATCTATTAAAAGGGGTAGTGTTCTGAATTCTGCCCCCCCCAGGCTACAATTTGATGATCCATGATTTCATCTTCCATCTAAGCAACTAGAAAAAGGAAAGCAAATTAAATACAAAGCCAGTAGAAAGCAGAAAATAATAATGCAAAAGCTGAATTCAGTAAAGTTAAAGACAGAGAGAAAACACGAGAGAAAATTAATGAAACCAAAAGCTGCTGCTTTGAAAGTGTCAATGAAATCCATAAATATCTGGCATGGATGATAGGGAGAGAAAAAAACAGAAGACACAAATTGCCATCAGAAATGAAAGAAGAGATATCACTACATACCCTACAGATATAAAAAAGATAATAAGAGAATATTGTGAATACTTTTAGGTGAATACATTTATTATCTTAAGAAAAATAGACAATTCATTTAAATACAAATACTACCAAAGCTCAAAAAACAGGTAAGAATTTTTAAAAATTTTCTTGAAAAGAAAACTCCAGGACTAGATGGCTTCACTGGTAAATTATGCCTAAATGAAGATAGGCATCACCACTTCTACACAAATATAATTCCAGAAAACAGAAGAGGAATAAAAACTCCTAAATTAATTTGTTGAGGCCAGCATTACTCATTCTAAGTCCAATCAAAGATATTGTAAAAAAAGAAAACTATGAACTAATAATCCTTATGAATATAGACACAATTGCAAATCAAGTTTAGCAACATATATAAAGAATAATATAACCAAATAGGATTTGTTAAAGAATCAAGTATGTGATCATTTCAATAAATGAAGAAAAAATGCTTTATAAAATTCAATAGTCACTCATGATTAAAAAGTTTTCACTAATTAGGAAAGAAGGAAATACCCTCTAAATGATTAAGGATATCTATGAATATGTACAGCTAATATCATGATTAATGCAGAAGACTGGATAAATTCTCCTTAAGCATGGTAACAAGTGGTAATTTTTATTTCTAAAACTTTTATTCTTTCAAAAAAGCCTTTTCATGCAAAAAAAGACTAAAAATCAAACAAAAACCAAATGAGTTCAGCAAGATCACATGTGAAAACTAAGCGCATCTTTGTATGCTAACGTGTTCTACTGGCATATGCAGAGACCTGGAGACAGACAATCAAAGAGAAGAACACACTCCACATTTCTCCAACTGGAAGAACTGAAGAAAAATTCAAGTTTTGAGTTGCAATAGTGAAGGATTCTAAAGGATAATCTTTAGATTCTAGCAGTGCTAGAAGTTCTCACTTGTCTATGCCAAGAAACTTAGAAGACAGCTGTCTGGTCAATTGACTGGAAGAGATCCACATTTATGCCCATTCCTAAAAAAAGTGATCTAACCGACTGTCGAAGTTATTAAACAATATCATTAATATCATATGTGAGTAAAATTTGCTGAAGATCATTCAAAAGCTCCAGTGTAGAGACTTTCCCTGGAGTGTAACTTGCACGGTCATTCATTCTACAAGAGATAAAAAGAAAGGGAAGCAAGCAGAGAGTGGGAACCTCATACCATCTACAAAGCAGCACCAGGAGCACAGTGCATCCTTCAGACCTGAGGTTCCTAGCCAAGATTCTCTCAGAGCAAAGAGGGACTGACGGAACACAAATACCTTTCTCCAGAACCAACAGAGAAAGATAGCCTTCCTCTGAAGTTAATATCCTGATTTTGGACCTGTAGGCTACTGGACTGTGTAAGAATAAACTTTTCTTTCTAAAGTCATCCATTTGTGGTATTTCTGTTGGAGCAGCGGAAGACGACTAAGACAAGAACTTTCAAGACCCAGGAGACAGAGTAAGCAATAACATGGTGGGCAGTAGTAATGTGAGATGGCAGAAACCAGGAGACAGGCAGTGATGTGGTTTCCAGGCCAGTATAGAGAGAGGGCAGAGCCTTTTAGCTTCCTCATGGAGTCGGGTGCCTCAAGGCACTTATCTGCAGACAAACAAAGATGAGACAGGTGTGTGTGTGTGTGTTTAGTGAGATGGAGTGACACTGGAGGGCCAAGAATGGGGACCTATCCTGAGGACACCAAGAGGAGTTCTGCATGGCTGAGAGGAGCTGAGAAGCTGTCTTGCACTGGGAAAGGGAGGAGTGTACTCTCTACTTGCAGGGAGCTTTCCAGATCATGCCTATATGCTTCTGGTTCCTGATCCCAAGGTGAGCCTGTTACTTCCCTAATCAACCTGTAACTATATTTCTGTTGGTTCTGTGTGGCCACTGCAATGAATTATTGAACCCAGCAGAGTTAAGTAGAGAGTACTGTGGAAGGACAGCTAGTATCAGAATTGGTACCAAGTTTGGAGAGAGGTAGTATGTCCGACTTCTACCTCACAGGGGTCAACCTTGGGCTGATGGTGATGGTGAGTCTCCTGTCCCCATCATGCCACTTTTACAAGACCTAAATCTCACAGTGTATATGAAAGTTATTTTAAAATGTATCACAGATTCAAATGAAAAATGTAAAAACTATAAAATATTTAGAAAAAAATGAGAAAAATCTTTGAGATCTACAGATAAGCAGTTTTTAGATTGGACATCATAAAACATAATCAGTAATAGAAAAAAATTGATAAGTTGGACCACAGCAAAATAAAAAAAAATTGCCCTGCCAAAGACCATGTGAAAACAAAAGACAACCTACACACTGTTAGGTAATATTTAAAACCACGTAGCTAAGAAAGGACAACTGTCATTCGGTACCCTTGATGTTACCAAATTCTGGTTCTTGTGCTGCCTCATTAGTTGATTGAAATAAGGCAGACACCATCCCATCAGTTGCAAGGGAACAGAAAGTGGAAACTTACTGTTTGCACAAAGGAGCAGCAGTGGGAAGACCACAAGCTCTATCCTCTGCCCTCAGCAGGGAGCTTTTATGTCCTCCAGTGACCGGGAGGTAGGGATTGGCACCCCTGAAATCCCAAACTAGGAGCCCTCCCAGGCAAGTATTTGGAGATCCAGACAACACTGGAAAGGAATTCTCGGCATTTAAACGAGCCCAGGTGCAGTGATGTGTTTGAGAAACCCTTCCCCTGCAGTGGAACTCAGGTCCAGAGTCCCGTGAGGACACAGTTCTTCGGATTCTGTGCTGCTTTCGGGATTCTTGTCTGCCCTGCACGTTTTGGAGCCAAATTTAGCCTTCCGGGGCACCAAATTCAAACGATGCAAACCCTGCTTGGGGCCACAAACAGAAACCCCACTTTGGTGGTATGCAGGCTGGAGCAGGAACCTTGGGAAATTTAGACAGTTAAGGAGGCAGAACTCAGTCAACAAGATTAGGTCCTGTCTTAAAATCAATCTCTTTTGACATACAAAACAGAGAAATCAGGAAGAGGGAATTGGGAACCTTACATCACCAAAAGTAGTGTTAGGAGACGAGTTTATTCTCTGGATTCAGGGTCTCTATGCTAAGAATTTCCTCTAGGTCTGACACAGGGAAAAGACCTGCCTCTGGAACTGATTCCTGAATTTGAACTTTTAGTCTACTAGATCGTAAGAGTAAACTTCTGTTTGTTGAAACCATCTACCTGTAGTATTTCTGTTATAGCAGTGCTAGATAACTAATATATTTTGCTATGGTTGTAAATGTGAAAAGTCAGATAATGAGACAGTTGATAAGTGAGGAATATGTGCACTAGAATGCCATCAGAGGAATAAAAAATAAAATTATACAGACTGTTGACTAGGATGTAGAGCAACTGAAATGCTCTTGTACTGCTGGTACAGAAACACTTTGGAAAACTGTTCAGCACTAACTACTGAAGTTGATCATACCGTAGACCGTAAGACCAAATAATTTCACTCATACTGATGTATTAAAAAGAAATGGATGCATATAGATGCCTGCAAATAGATGCACCTAAAGAAATGTACAAAAATGTTACTGTGTACAGCAATTCTTAAAAGCCCCAAACTGTAAACAACTCAAATGTATATAAGAAGTAAAATACACTGAAAAAAATTATGGTGTATTCACATACTAGAATATTATATAGCAAATTAAAAAACACCCACCACTATGCAACAGTGGAGAAGAGTAAACCACTGCTACTTACTGTAGATGGATTGCATGCACATAGTTTTAAAAGAAGTCCCTGGGTGGCCCAGTTTGCCTCCACTACTCTCCTCAAGTTTGATGGTTCACTTACCCAGTGGTACTTTGGAGAAAGGCTTGACGAGCTCCTCCCATAAAGCAAACAGCCAAGAAAATGCTCTGAAGCTGTTCTACTCTGCAACACGCAGCACCACCATGAATTGGAATCAACTCGACAGCCATGAGTGTGATTTTTTGGTTTAATGATTAAGGTGAAAGATACCAGCACAAACATGACATACTGTTTGACCGCATTTATATAAAGTTAAAAAACAGCCTATGCCACTGGGGTCTCCTCTACTACTATACAATGGTTGAAATCAGACTAGCAGATTTGTTTGTTGGAAATAACATCTGGGAAGTAGCCAAGTTTCCTGAGACTATGACAATGAACTACATCTTGCTTAAGGTGGTATGTTCAATTTGTAAAAATCTACAGCATGGTAACTTAGGATTTGTGTTTTTTCCCTGTATATGTGTTTCAACACAAGATTGCAACCAAATAGAGTAGCTGACACAGTCATTAAAAATAATAACATGAATTCTATTGGAAAACATTAGTGTACCAACTTTCACGCATCTTAAACACTGTGAAGTACACAGGGCTCTTCTAAATACTGCAAATGTATTCTTTGAAGAATCTCTGAATTTAGATTAATTTTGCCAATGTGGTAATGATACAGTACATTTAAGATTGCAAATCTAAACATGAAGAAAGTCCGAAATGGCCTCATTTCAAAATTGGATAATTTCTATTTTATCATAACAGCAACACTGACAAGCAGAAGCCATATATTTAAGATTGGTGCTTGTTATTTGTGATGAAACTTTCCCAGAAACTCAGCCATCCAATCTTTCAGTATTCTTCATTACTACTAGTTGGAATTGTTCCAACAGCTAGGGCAAAAGGGTGAAAACATTTCATCTTTGCCAAATTCTCAGAGTGTATTTCCCTGGACCACCACATACACATTAGCCAACCACTCTATTTAAAATTCTTCTAGACACTACCTATTTTTGTTTAAACATTTTGCTATTATGCTATTAATCTGTCAAAATATTATTACCCCAAGTTTATGGAAAAAAATGAATAAGCAAACTATTGCAGAACAACACTGCAATTATAAAATGAACAAAAAAATACCCCACTGGCCTTTTCAGAAACCTTATGGGCTCACACAAGGACTATTAAGTTCACAAACTCACCACAGAAAAAGTGCTGCATACTTCTGTGCTGAATATCACTAAAGTCACCCTCAAAATGCTCCCATTGGGTAGCAACACACTAATGCCAGAGTCTGGCCCACCCTTCAAAGCAATTTTGGAACTGTTCTCCTCAATGGCCATCAGAGCTGTCCTCATATTACCCTTGATATCCTGAATGTCATGAAAATGTCTTCCTTTCAGTATTTCCTTTATTGTTGGGTATAGAGCAAAGTCACTGGGAGCCAGATCAGGTGAGTAGGGAAGGTGTTCCAATAGTTATGTTTACTGGCTAAAACCTTCCCCCCAGAAAACTGTAAAGTTTGGGAACTTGCCACCGTGACACCATGCACAAGGGCCATTCCAGAAAGCATTCCAAAATTGCTTTGAGGGGTGGATTAGGTACTGGCATCACTGTATAGCTTCCCAAGGGCAGTACTTCAACGGTGACCATAGTGATATACAGCACTGAGGCATGTAGCACTTAAAACAATTAAGTTCATGGACTTAGCTGTCAGATCTTGTATGATCTATACATGCCGTTGTGTTCTTTAGACAAGAGACAGGTGATGAAGAAGTGATTCAAGTTTACTGAGTACTGAATGACTAACACAGTCATTTTATATAGAAGATGATCACATATGTAATAACCAAAAAACAAACAAAAGCCCAAACAAAAATTGCATTGCCATTGAGTTGATTCTGACTCATAGCAACCCTACAGGGCAGAGTAGAACTGTCTCACATTTTAGAAGGAGTGCCTGGTGAATTTCAACTGCCAATCTTTTAGTTAGCAGCCATAGCTCTAACCCACACCAGTGCTTCCCACGTTTGTAACACAACCTAAAAGCCTTCAATGTAAAATGGCCATGATATTCTAACCATCAAAGGAGCACACATGGACATAATTTTTTAATTACTGTGAATGTGTTATGAAACCCGACATGTGAGATATATTATCAAACGAGAGGAAAAGAAAGAACATTAAATTTGCATCAAAGCTTTAAAAAGTCAGATTAATCATTTTAACACTTTCTTTTGGACATCTTATACCTAATATTTTTCTCTGAGAAGTATTGTGAAATCATGTGCTTAGTATTTATTTAAAACAACTTAAAAGAAAAAGCAAAATGAAGCAAGTTCTGCACGTTCTATAGGCCCAAGCATAAAATTAAAACAAGATATCCTCTGTAAAGCAAATATATTTATTATGCCTTTTCATATACATAGGGATTTTTGCATAATATAATACAAGGAATAAAATAACTTTTACAATGTGAAATTCAATGTACAGTTTAGGCTATTTACAGACCCTAAACCCCCAAAAGAAAGCTTTTGTCTGCAACTACATTTGCTGAAAAGTGTCAATGGAGGACATTAAACCAAACAAACATTTGCAGAGCCAAAATAATATTGGGACAGGTACTTCTGTTTTATAGGTAGTGGACTCTTTTTTACTAACTGTTCCACTGGAGTCAGGAGGAGACGAGGGACAAAAGACAGGGTCCACACTGCAGTGTGCACTAATGAGTTCTGGTCAATTCTCCTTCCAAGACCGTTCCTATGAACACTCGGATTTTTTAGTTACTATATTTTTAATCACTTCCCTTATTACCAACCCATGACACTTAGAGAATCGGAACAGATGCAAAGTTATAAAAATGTTAGAAGCACATGACATCATAGTTGTATAAGTGGCAACAGCTGATTTACAAAATTTAAACATTTTCATTTCAAAAATAGCTATTTAAGAGTTTCATACCTGGGGAACCACATTTGCTCTTCTTAATGGAACAGAAGGCATTTTCAGTCATGACATTAAAGCCCCCACAGAAACAAATAAGCAAAGCAGGGTGTCTCTGGGCACCCTCATCATACTTATCCTAACTGAAAGCCATTTATGACCTATTCTAAAAAATAATTTATATAAAAACATCCAGAGGAGCACTTACGTTTGAAAAGCATATTTTTTCCAATAGGTTCTCTTCCTATCGACTGTTTCAAGTGTACATACTATGGATATGAAAACATTCAGCTCTTTGAAAAACATAAATCCCTTCCAGAATGAGTCATATCTCTGCGTTTTGGCCACAAGGTGCATTTTTGTAACAAATAATAAAATTAAATAAATACAATTCCAATAATTGAAGGTTGCTAAAAACTGGCAACTTTCAGAGTTCTCTTTCTGAAGAAAAATATACCTGCTAAGAAATTAGAATTTCATCTTCTACAGTGTTGCAAATGTACTGTATTTGAGACATGAGTAAAACTGGTTCAACAGGACGTGTTCATATTTATTAAAAGAATTACTGACACTCTTAAGGCTACTTTGCAAGAGTCCTATTAAGTATATCTAATAAATGTCCCATGGGGACAAGAATTCAATACTTGAAACATTTACATTCGTGTTACAGTATTGCCATGTCACCTTAATATTGACCGAACTTATCTTCTATTCATGATTATGACTTTTATCAAGAACATTAACATAATGTATTTTGCAGACTTTAAAGAACAAAAACAAAAACAAAAAGTCCTACACTGAGATTCAAGTGGAGTATTTGCCACAAGTACATTTCTGTGTATAATGCTTCACTATGTGTCCTTCATATACTAAGATGACGTTACTGATCTGTTACTATGTCATATTATAAAGATTGTTCTAGCAGAAGTGACGGCTTTGTGCTAAATCTCCAAATTCTTTCTTCATTCTTCCTTATTGACAGCACACGGAAATAAGAGAATTCATTGTTTTGTTTTTTAACAGGGCTCACTTAAACATGAAACCTACAATCTTAGCTTCCAAATAACTGTGCTAATCTTTTAACACACACACACACACACACACGGACTCATCTAAAGCTAGCATCACTGGTTTAGAGTGCATCCAGGAGGCCACGGCTGTTCGCCACATGCTCAGGTGAGCCAGTCCAGTCAACTTTGCCCTTTTTTGATCAGAGACTTCATCTTTAACACTGGCACTGAGCTACTACCCTGCACGTAACTGTCAAAAGAACGGGAAAGAGTATGTAAATAGAAAAGTGCAAATCTATCACTATTATTTATCAAATAACAATAAAGAATTACTTGTGGGCTACGATGGGTGGGTTAGAGGCATAATCTGTCAAGGATAGCACACACTGTTCACCATGGCGATTCAGCCAACCATTAGAACCGATCCAACTGACTTTGTGCGGGGGTTCTCTTGGTCGTGTATTGATTTACAAAATAAGAACAGCTCAGAGAGAAACCAGCACTAAGATTTATAACAGTAAGTTACATTTTCCTTACCTGGAAGGAAGAGACAAAGCAAGCCCAATGAATTGTTCAGGGATCCAAAATCTACCCTCAGGTAGGTGCATTGCCCTCTGCACGCACATGCAACTATGGCATGGATTTCTCCCTGAGAATTGTCATGCCTCAGGAATGATAGTCTACCTTCTTGGAGGTGGAATGGTAAGTGAGTGGAAGGTAAAATAGCATCCTAGTGAATGAAATAGAACTTTATTCTGCCTGCAGTCTGGTGCTTGTTTGTTTGTTTCCATTTTGGACACTTTTAGCAGAGATGAGGATTCTACTGGGTAAATCCAGATTTAAACTATTTAACAGCAGTTCCCTAAAATACTAGTATTAAAAAAAAAAAAAAATTCTGCCAATAAACCACATTTTACCTCAATATGGCATTTACATACTTATTTTTATCCAATGCACAAGGTGTAGTGAACATAAAACAATTGCAAAATTTACTTTATTGAGCAATATTATTTTAAAAGATACAAGAAAATAGTTCATATACTACAACAATGCAAACGTGATTGAAACAATATCCTTAAAGTTTCTTTTGACACAAAAAGAAAAAAAAATAAATACAAAGAACACTGCCTTTTCATATACACTTGACCATGGCACATGCACATTTATCAAATCTTAACTTAAAATACTTTACTCATAATTTTTTTCAGTTTTTATGAGGGAACTGCAGTATATATCTGCATTAAAAAAAAGTGCTCGTTCTTGTGTAGTGAATACAAAGCACACAAAATGAAATTTCTTAAGCACAGAGAGTTACAGTGAGAAGGCAGCCTTACTGTTTAGGCACATTACAGTAATTAAGGTAACTGGACTGCAGATACCACATTCTTCATTTTTTTTTTTTCCAGCAAATCAACAGGCATTTTATATTTTCATCTGGTAGCTGACGAACTACTCCAATCACAATGTCTTCTGTTTCACAGAACAGGAAACTAATAACACAAAATTTAAAAACAATAATTAGTATCTGTATCATACTTACCATATAACTACAAATAGTTTTAAGACCTTATATAATACATACAATGTATGTACTCATGTTTACATATACATATACACATACACATATACATGTGTATATATGTGTGCATACAAATACAAAGTCTGACAACTAACTCCACAAACTTAGTTATGCTATATACCTCATTACTAAACATCACTACAGCCACCTTTGAAGTATTCCCCTTGGGAAACTATGCACTGCACCCATGCCATTACCTAGATCACCCTTCAAAGCAATTTTGGAACTCTTTCCGGAATGGCCATTGTGCACGGTAGCACAGTGACAAGTTCACGAATTTAACTGTATAGTTGCCTGTGAGGGAGTTTTTACCCAGTGAACAAATAACTATTACAATACCCTCCCTACTTACCTGATCTGGCCCCCAGTGATTGTTTTTTTCTTTTTTTTTTTTTTTTACCCAAACACAAAGGGCATATTGATAGGAAGACATCCTGGACATTAAGGGTAATACAACAGCTCTGATGCCCATTCCAGAAAAAGTTCCAAAATTGCTTTGAAGGGTGGACTAGGTGCTGGCATCACTGCATAGCTTTCCAAGGGGAGTACTTCAAAGGAGACCACAGTGATATTCAGCAACGAGGTAAGTGGCACATTTTCTAGGATGAGTTCATGAACTTAATGGTCAGACACTCATATATATATATATATATATATATATATACTTAACTACATAAGCACAAAGTAATGTTGCCTGTAAGAGATGTATGATTTAACTTCTAAGTAACTTTTAAAATTTCCACAAAATGTTTAATTCATGTTTGTTTTACTTTTTAATACATACACTTATACTTTGCCTTTACAAAAATATATGACCAGAACTAAATAACTTTAAATCACACTGGCAATTAACTATTTTATACAAATTGGTCTTTCCTAGATTCATAGGAAGGATGTTTGTTGTTAGAAGATACGGGGAGTTTATGTGCCCAAAGACAAAAGATGCACATGTGAGAAATTTCAGAGTGCTAAAAACGAAAGGGCAATTTTGTTTAGAGGCAGAAGAATGACTAAGTGAAATATACGTGTAGTATAACTTTGCAAAGATTGCTAATGACATCTTCAGATTTATCTCTAGTACAGGAAATGTGCTTCTGAAAAAAGAATCCATAATAGAAAAACTATATACCTATTTTCCCATAAACTTTCTCAGCACAATTAGTGATGCACCATGTGGTGGGGAGGAGGGAAAAAGTGTTTTCATTTAGTAGGTATGAATATTTTACAGTTATACATTTAGTTCTTTAACTAAATAGGTTCCAGATATCCATCATCCAGTCATCTATTGGTTTCTATACCTATTTCTGGTATGTGGAAACACTACCTGGAGCAGTCTTAGAAAGGATTATGTCATAAGAGAAATCACCTTTTGATGGTTAAGTCTTTGACTTATTTTAGGGTGAAAAGGAAGGAAATTACTATTTATAAACTATCCACTCAAGTGCTGCATAATTTTATGTAAACCAAGAAGATGAATGTTACAAAAACAACCTCTCCGTCACCATCAAAGATCTTTTAAGAGGAGGAAATGAATGAACAGGAAGTAATTCTTAATCTTGGATCCATGAATAGTATATTAATTCATTCACTTAGTCACCAAGTTTGCTAAGAAACAATCTACGATCAGTCCTAGCACTATTCCAAGTACATGGCACAGCAGCAAATAAAACAGGTAACATATAAGGTATGTCAAATAACAAGTGCTCTGTACAGAACAAAGCAGGAAAGGAGAAAGGGGAGTGTTGAGAATGGGAGAATTCAAATTTTAAGAGTGTAAGATGATACCTGGATAGCGATTTGAAAGTGAGGAATGCAGCCATGTGAAAAATAGGGGAAGAACAGTATTCTAAATAGATGGAACTATAGTGTTGGTATTCTTCATGAAGTTTTACCTTTTATAATGGTGTTTCCTTTTTGTAGTTGAAGCTAGGGTCAGAACCCTCAATCTGAAGCTTCAGGGCTTGTTTAAGGCTTAATTCTGTCTCTGAGGAAGGATACCCTTCTAACACCTCCTGATGCCCTCTATCTTGGATTGTTCGTGGGACTGAAACTCTACCAAGAAAAACCTGGTTGCTTTGAAGATGATAATTTGGATTTGTCATTATTCCATTTCTCTTCTTCTGTTCCCCACTTTGTTGGTGAATAAGAAACTGCTGTTGCGAGCGACCAATTTCCTGCTGATTCGAAGGTATCATAATTTTGCACTGAGAGTCTGCAGGTATTTGCTTAGGCGGTGCACTAGTCCCGGAGTTGGCTATGGGTCCTCTCTTATCAAACTGAGTCATTTCATATTCCAAAACCTTTGTCTGGGAAGAACTGCTCTGTTTAGCTTTTTTGCCAGCAGACCCAGATTTGTTGGAATTTTCTGATTTTCCTCCTTTGTTGGCTTTCGTTGACTTCAAACTAGGCTTCACTTGACTCCACTCAAACTCACTACTCGGTGAATTATGACTCTGTCCTAAGGACTGTGTTGTGGAAGATGGGGAAACAATTGACTGTCGACTCCTACTGCGCGGCAATGAATGCTGCTGAATTTGTTCTGTGAATGACAAGCTATGAAAGCTGTCAATTGGCACTGTCTGGGCTGTTGCTGTAGAAGAAGTAGTTCTCAAAGAAGAATTTTTTGAACTTTTCAGGGAGTTGTTGGACAACGACGACTTCTGACGATCAACTGTAGAATCTGGAGATTCTGAAGGAGAACTAAATGCGTGGGCTGGCCCATTAGGTAAACCACGCAATGAAGGCTGCATATCCCCTCCCCCGGTACTACCAGAGCTATTTGATTTAATCGTTAAAGACTGCATCTTTGAAGACACTGATTGGAGAGGTTTTTGCTCCATTGTGTGGACAGGAGATGGGGAACAGCCATTCAAACTAGCTGCACCATATTTTTCTAGTAATTTAATTATTTGGGAATGTCCATTTTTGGCTGCAACACGCATAGCTGTGCGTCCAAATTGATCAGCATGATTTGGATCAGCACTGTGCTCTAGTAAAACCTGTACAACATCAATGTGCCCTTCCTGGGCTGCGATACACAGTGCAGTGGCACCTTGATTACACGTATGGTCAACTATGGCACCATGTTCAATCAGTAGCTGAACCACTTTCATGTGGCCTTGCCAGGCAGCCGACTGTAGAGCAGATCGCTTTTCATTGTCTGCAGCATTGACGTCAGCATGGTAGTTTATCAGAACCTGCACCATTTCCAAATGGCCTTGCCAGCAGGAAACGTGGAGTGCTGTCCTTCCTTCAGCATCACTTGCTTCTACGTTTGCACCATTTTCTAAAAAATACTCGGCCATTGTCAGTTGGTTTTCTAAGGCCAAAATATAAAGTGTAGGTCTACCATCAGCATCTTTGAAGTTGACATCAGCTCCGTGGCTAAAAAGTAATTCGACAATGTCCCTGTGTCCTTCTAAAGCAGCCACCCTCAGTGCATTTCTTCCATCATAACCTCTTTGATCAATGTTGGATTTACTCTCTAACAGCACTTGAACGCAATCATAATGACCCTCTTGCGAAGCTAATATGAAAGGTATTCTCCCATCATTATCAATCTCATTAGTTCTGGCACCTTGCTCAATAAGTGCTTCGCATATTAATCTGTGACCTTCGAAAGCTGCCATGTGCAATGGTGTCCATCCGGCATCATCTCTGTGATTTTCATCTAACCCTCTATCCAGCAGAGTACGGACTACCTCAACATTTCCTTGTGCTGAAGCTATGCTGAGGACCGTCCTACCTTCGCTATCAATACTATCCACAGCTGCACCCCAAAACAAAAGCGTGTTTACAACGGAAGCATGACCCATAGATGCGGCTGCCAAAAGGGGTGTACGGCCATTGTTATCTGTGTGATCTACATCTGCTCCACCCTCTAAAAGCAAGTCAACCACATCAACATGTCCTTCGTAGGCAGCCACCAGCAGAGGAGTCATACCATCTTTATCACAGTGATCTACTTCAGCACCTCGATCGATGAGAAGGCTAACGACTGACGCATGCCCTTTACTTGCAGGCACACAAAGTGCAGCCACAGAGAGCGCAGTCCTGCCATCCACATCTTCATGATTTACTTCTGCTCCATGGTCCAGCAGGTGTTCCACAATCTCTCTGTGTCCCATGTATGCTGCTGCTATCAAAGCTGTTCTACCTTCGTTATCAGCTTTGTTGACTTCAGCACCATGCTGCAGTAAATTGAGAACAATGTCCTCATGTCCTCCCCATGCTGCTGCTCTTAAAGCTGTTCGGCTGTCAGCATCTGCACAGTCCACTTTTACGCCAGCATAAAGTAGGGCAGAAACGACTTCAGTATGGCCACCCCAAGCAGCAGATCTTAACGCTGTCCAACCATCTTGATCAGTGTGATTAATATTTGCTCCACACCCAATCAAACAATTAACCACCTTGGTATGTCCTTGTCTAGCAGCTAGGGTGAGTGGTGTATGTCCATGAGTATCTTCAATCTCGAAGTCTGCCCCCCTAGAAACAAGTAAATTCACTACATCAAGATTGCCACTGTATGCAGCATTTGCCAATAATGTTCTCCCATTTGAATCACACTGATTTACTGAAGCTCCATTATCTAATAATGTCCGAATGGAATCTTCTCTTTCCAAGGCTTGTCTGACTATGCACGATGTACGGTCATCTTCACTGTTGACATGAGCACCAGCTTTAACCAACAGCTGTAGAACCTCTTGCTCCTTGGGTATTAAGGTAGACAGAGAGTCTCTGACAGGTGTACCATTCCATATCATCCACAGAGCTAACTCAGCTGTTTCTAATTGTAAGTTTGAATTAATTAAGTGCAATGCAAATTCTTGTGCTTCCAAGGGTGTTAAATCCTTGGCTTGACAGGTATAACTCATAGCCAACATTCTGTGTCCTTCTGCTGCATTACATAAATATTTCTGAGTACAGTGTTTCACATCCAAAAGCCACTCTGCAAAACTATAGTGAAACAGTATTTTAGTGTTTCCTAGTCCATCAACAAGAAGTTTGGAGAGGACATCTAACTTGCGTTGAAAGTCTTCCAAGGTTAATGACATATTTTTGGTCCATACAGCATGATACAATTCCGTTATGGTCAAAGGTCGGCAGGCTGCAAGAATAACATTCAAAATAGGCTGAACCTTGGCAAACTGTTTTCTTACAAAAAGTCTCTGACACAGCCAGAGATATAGACCATTTAGAGTTCCTGGAATATCACGGATCTCTCTTAACATAATGAAATTTTCTACAACTCCATCTAGAACCCGTTCTAGATAAAGAAAGCATCCACTGCTCTTAATATGCAGTTGATTTAACATCTCTGCAGTTTCTTTTGTGAGGTGTTGTCGCAAAGCTTCTTCTTGATCTAAACGATGAAGAATGTACTGTTGAACATCCTTGACAATATACGCCTTCCGTAGGTCATCTAAACTTATTTTTCGAAAACCTAGAGGAGACACAAAAAAACAGGTGTCATCAATTGACAATTGTTATAGAAGTTGTTGTATATTCAAAGAACATCTACAGTGTCCTGATATTCACGAAAAAAACTAACTAGCAAACAAATCAATTAATTAATAATACCCATTAGTATGTAAACTGAAGGAGTCCTGATTGGGTAGCGATTAATCATGCTATTACTAACTGAAAGGTTGGTGTTTGAACCCAAAAGCCAGTCCACAGGATAAAGATGCTGTCTCCATAAAGATGTGCACCCTTGGAAATCCCGTGGGGCAGTTTTCCATTCTATGGGATCATTATGAGTTGAAATCAACTCAGCAGAAACAGGTTGAATATGTAATTTAAACAGATTTTCCTACCTCTGAAAAATAAAAAAAAAAATGATAACAGGTGAATCATTTTATTTCCTATCTACAAATGGAATTCTTTATTCTTTTAGTAGATTAATGTCTCTCTCAACTTCAGTAATATGAAATACTAAGCATTAGACAATTATACATATCCATAAAGCATCTTGCTAAGATTTTCTGAACTCCCAAGTGATTAGCAAAGAAGTTGTAGGAGATGCAACAAATAAATGTTTCTTTCTTTTATTTTAAAGGGTGATCATTATAAGTAATTTATATATTTACATCCCTACATTTGCATACACACTAAAGTTTAGTTATGGGATTGAATCTATTCATCCAATTACAACATCACCTATCACTGAATTAAATTATATTATTTTACATGCTATTAAATTAAATACAATTTTAGATTGTCAGTAAATAGCCTGAACCATTTGAGATGCAACTAGGTCAAATATTATTCAAAGTTCTTAATTGTAAAAATAAGGTAACTTCATAAAACTTCAAACACTTTAAAAATATACTAGTTACAGTTATTTTAAACTTCTTGAAATAGCACCACAGTTGTATTTTCAGAAAGGAGACTGTACCATGATATTATCAGACAACTGTGCATGTATTTTACTGATAAAAAAATTGTTCAGCAAGTGAACTCATGTAAGAGATATAAATCTAGAAAGTCAGTATGGGTAAATGATGGTTTATACGAGCAAAACACTTAACTAAGTTAATCAAGCAGACCAAAAAAAAAAAAAACCCAAACCCAATTCTGTTGAGTCAATTATGATTCATAGTGGTCCTACAGGACAGTAAACTACCCCACAGTTTCCAAGGAGCACCTGGTGGATTCAAACTGCTGATATTTTGGTCAGCAGTGGCAGCACTCATCCACTATGCCACAAGGGTCAAGTATATATATGCATATATATCACCTATGATATGTCAGGCCCAGTATGAGAAAACAACGCTTTTAATTTTGTGAAGTGAAGCTGGTGAACAATCTTGACCAAGGCAATGATATTTTGCATTTTAAAAGAGTATCTTAGTAACAGTAAACAAACAAACAAAAAAAACCCACTGCCCTCAAGTCCATTCCAACTCCTAACAACCCTGCAACACAGAACAGAACTGCCTCACAGTTTCCAAGGAGCACATGGTGGATTTCAACTGCTGACCTTTTAGTTAGCGGCCACAGCACTTAACTACTCTGCCACCAGGGTTTCCAATATCACTAAAGGTAGACAAAAAGGGCTGGAGTTAGACAAAACTCCATGGGACCCAAATCTTTCAGAGACACGATAAAATCTAGATGAGGCTGAACAACTGTAGCAGCGGCAGAAGCAAGGATAAAAACATTGAATGAATTCATGAGTTATTAAAGTGAGCTAAATGGTGTACCACTATGTTTCAGTTTGTCCTACAACGGTGGCTTGCATGTGGCTCTGATATGATACTGGTTTGTTACTGGTATCTGAAACAATAGCAGGATCACTCTTAGTGAAGTTTCAGAGAGTTTCCAGGTTAAAACAGATTAGGAAGAAGGCCTGGCAGTCTACTTTTAAAAAAACTGACCAATGAAAACCTTATGAACAGCCATGGAAACCCATCTGATATGGTACTTGAAGACAAGCCCCTCTGGTTGGAGGGAACACAAAATAGGACTGAGGAACGGCTGACCCCTCACAGAAGAGTTGACCTAACTGACGCAGAGGGACTGAGGTTTTTGGAACCTTCACTTGCTGACGTTGCAGAACACAATGACAAGAATCAGTTGCAAATATCCATTAACAACTGGAACGTACAAAATATGAACCTAAGAAAACTGAAGTTATCAAAAATGAAACAGAATGCATAAATATTGATACCCTCAACAATAGCAACCTGAAATGGATTGGTACTGGCTGGCCACTTTGAGTCAGACAATCATATGGCCTACTGTATTGGGAAAGAAAATCAGAGGATCTATAGCAGTATAGGAACGCTTCCAAGATCTATCCGGAAGTACACTGTCAGTGACAGAATAATACTCACACGCCTAAAGAGGAAAAGCAGCAAACACAACTATTCAATGTACATACCAGCGATTAAGGGCAAAGATGAAAAAACCGAACATGTTTACTAACTTCTGCAGCCTGAACTCTACCAAACATGTACTCAAGTTGCATTTATAATTACTGACAACTGGAACGTGAAAGGTGGAAACAAAGAAGAATCAGTAGTTAGAAAACATGGCACTGGTGACAGAAACAATGATAAAGATCACATGAAAGAATTCTGCACGACCAATGACTTCTTCATTACAAGTATTTTTATTCAACAGCATAAACAATGACTGCGCTTGTGGACCTCACAAGATGGAATCAAATAAACTACATTTATGGAAAGAGAAGATGGAAAGGCTTAATATCATCAGTTAGAACCATGCAAGGAGCTGACTGTGGAACAGACCGTCAACTGCTCATAAGCAAGTTCAAGCTGAAACCGAAGAAAACAGAGTAAGTCTACAACAAGCTAACTATGGCCTTGAGTGTACCTCACCTGATTTTAGAAACCATCTGAAGAACAGATATAATGCAATGAACACTAATGACTGAAAACTAGACAAGTTGTAGAAAGACTTCCAGGACATCATACATGAAGAAAAAAGACCAGAATGGATTTCTGAAAAGCCTCTGAAATGTGATCCTGAATGTCAAGTAGGTAAAGCAAGTGGAAGAAACGACAAAGTAGAAGACATGAGCAGAAGATTTCAAAGAGTCATGTGCAAAGATCTGGAGTTAGGAAACCAAAATGGAAAAAAACATTCCACATTTCTCAAGTGAAAGAACTGAAGAAAAAATTCAGGTTTCAAGTGGCAACGTTCAAGGATTCTACTGTGAGCATATTAAATGATGCAAGAAGCATCACCAGAAAATGAAAAGAATACACAGGGTAACTGTACCAAAATACCTGTCCAAGTTCATGAATTTCCAGAGGTATCATTGATCAAGAACAGATGGCACTAAAGCAAGAAGTCCAAGCTGCACTGAAGGTACTGGTGAAAAACAAGGTTTGAGGAACTGATGGAACACCAACTGAGATGTTTAAAAAATTGACACAGTGCTGGAAGCGCTAACTTGTCTGTGCCATGAAATTTGGCAAAAAGTTATGTGGCCAGCTAGGTGGAAGAGATCTAGTTATTTGTACTCATTCCAAAGAAAGGTGATCCAACAAGATGCAAAAATCAGTGGAAAATATCACACACAAACAAAAATATGCTAAAGACCATTCACGAGCAGTTGCAACAATACGTGAATAGTTAACTTTCAGAAACTCAAGCCACATTCAGAGGACGGCATGGAGAGAGGAATATGATGTCAGGTGGTTCATGGCTGAAGGCAGAGAACAATGGAAAGATGTTTACCTGTGTTTTATTGACTATACATAGGCATTCGACCATGTGGACCACAGTAATTTATGGATAGCACTGTGAAGAATGCCAATTCCAGAACATGACAAATCTGCACAAGACCAAGAAGCAGTCATTTGAACACAACAGGGGATACTGTACTATTTAAAATCAGGAAAGGTGTGATTCAAGGTTGTATCCTTTCACCATGTTTATTCAATCAGTATGCTGAGCAAATAATTTAAGAACCTGGACTATTTCTAGAAGAATGAACCATCAAGACAGGAGGAAGACTCATTAACAATCTGTGATGTGCAGCTGACACAACCTTGCTTGCTGAAAGTGACCAGGACTTGAAACATTTACTGATGAAGATCAAAGACCACAGTCTTCAGCATGGGTTACACCTCAACATAAAGAAAACAAAAATCCCCACAGCTGGACCAATAAGGAATATCACGATAAATGAGAACACCAGAGTTTTCAAGGATTTCACTGTACTTGGACCCACAATCAATTCCAATGGAAATAGTACTCAAGAAATCGAACACCTTATTGCCTTGAGCTAATACAGCATGAAATACCTCTGGCCTTTACTAAGGACATTCAAGAAAAGAATCTTGAAAAAAATATGTAATGTTTCAAGGATCTTTTATTTAAGAAACAAAACAAAATGTTTAACTAATAAATGCAAAAGGTACAGTCTGGAATCGCTGGCAGAAGAAACAGAAGCAGCAATCAGATTCTAATTTCCTCTCAGAAACAGACATATGTACTAGTTCATCAATGAAAACCACTTGAGGGTGGCAGTAACTAAGTACACTTACCGGTAAACATTTTAGTAACAGCCTTGCTCTGTTTTCGGGCAGAACAGAGAAGCAATAGCCATGGTGGAAAGAACTCATGGTGACCAGCTAAGAGCTCTGCCACAGTCCCAGACAAGCTGGTAGATGTCTGTTCACCTTCAGTAACGTTACACCCTTCATCAACAGAATCAACAAGCAGATACAGGCTTTGCTGGGGAGGTTTCATTCCCAAAAGAGGGAGCAGAACACACCTGCAAGACACATTCACAGGAGCATTTTGAATGTCAATGGATATGATGTTATGATTTATTATTCAAACATTATTATCACTAATTCATTCTGAGAAAAAAATAATTTAGGTTTTAGAATAAAGGTATTACACAGATTTCAGTTCTTCACTGGAAAGTGAGTACCAGTCTCAAAGAGTTTATATTTTCAGTAGGAACACTTACCACAATAAAATGTTTATGCATATTAATAACTTAGCAGAGTTAAAAAGAAAAAGGAAGTCAAAGAAAACTAGAATTCAAAATTATATCCCCTTCTCAGTTTTGTGAGCCAATGAAAGAAGTCTCAAATTATGTGCAAAATAACACCATTGTGAATAAGGTTAAAACATGTTGAAGAAAAAAAAAAGTTTTCTGTAATTGTATCAGAGGTTGCAGAATGCACGAAGAAGACATGATAATCTATTTCTGTAAGAAGTACAGAAGGGCAGTTCTGCTCTGTTCTGCGATGAGTTGGAATCCACTCTATGGCACTCAGCAACAATAACAACACCACAGAATTTACAAAAGTGTTTCTATTATCATTTCCCTTACAGAATAATCAGACATTATACTAGTACCACGCACAAATTTTGCAAGACTGTGAAAAGACAAACTATAGCTCGGCTTACATTTGATGTATCTTCAAATTTCAAAAGAAGAATAAATTAGGTCTTATTCCACTGAATAACGCATTTCCAGCATATGTAATTTATATTGTAGTTGAACTTTCCCAAGATTCAAACAGTGCTCATTCATTCCCAACAGATATTTACCTGATGTGTACCATATACAGAATAAATCACTGAATAAAAAAGAGTGAGGAAAATATATCTATCCAGTTATGAAAACCATTTACAATCTTTTCTGTATCTGTCTTCTGAACTTAATTCTTATAGCCACCAGTATCCAATTTATCATTATGTCCTATCCATCTCTTTCTAAAATAGTCTCAAACCCACCTCAGTCTATAACGTCATCACCTTAATTCAAACTAACTTCATTTCTTTCACTTGGGCTATCATAAGAAATGTGCACGCCTTTAACTGCTCCCTTCCAATGAGTTCCTACTGGAGCCACAGTAAGTCCTTTAAAATGTCACTCCAGCCACACGAGCTAGCTTTCAGTGACTTTATTAGATATGATTGTATGAGGGCCTTTTCATTTGCAGTGTTAGAGTTGAACCTCATCTCTCTTTCACAGCATTATCAAATTTGCAGCTTTACTCTTAGACCTGTTTCTCTCTTTAGACTGTAACCATCAAGAGACTACAGACTATGCTCATCAGCGTACCCTCAGGACCTAGCAGAGTGGCTTCTCACAGAACATCCTAAATAAGTACTTGTCAGGGTCGTGGTCTACAATGGAAAACAACCGAAATGCACTGTCTTCAGTGAGATGATAAAAAGTTGTCAAGTTATTAACATGGCAGATGAATAGTTCTTAATCAAGAGAAGTGGGTACGGGAGGCAGAAGATGTCAGAAAAACATTGAAATATTAAATGCTCATGGAGAACGAGGTTTTGAAGAGCCATTACAATTCTCCAGTAAGATAAAAGTAAAGCCGGGCAATTCTACAGAAAGCACATGTTCAGTGTGGGGGAAAAAAATCTTCACTACTAAATCAATAAGCAACATGATGTTAAATGAAGAAAACACTGGCGCTGTTAAGGATTTCACTTTACTTCACTCTACAACCAATGTTCACACAAGCAGCAGTGAAGACAACACACTGCACTGGCAAAATCTGCTGCAAAAGACCTCTTTAATGGATTAAAAAAGCAAAGATGTCACTGGGAAGTCTATGGTGAACCTGACCTAAACCATGGTATTTTCACACTTTATACACATGCAAAAACGGGACAATGAATAAGAAAGACATAACAAGAAGTGATGCACTTCAATTATGGTGTTGGTGAAGAATACTGAATATACCATGGACTTCCAGAAGAATGAACAAATCTGTTTTGGAGCGAGTATGGCCAGGATGCTTCTTAGAAGTGAAGATGTTGAAACTTTGCCTCCTGTACTTTGGATATCTTATCAGGAGGGACCAGTTTCTAGAGAAGGACATCACACTTGGTAAAATCGGAGGGAGACTCTCAGTGTGAAGGACTGACACAGTTACTGCAACACTGGGTTCAAACACAGTCAAGACTGCAGAATGGCTCCAGGCAGCGTTTGACAGAAGAGTGTTTTATTCTGTTTGACATAGGGCTGCTATCAGTTGGAACTGACCTGATGGCACTTAACAAGAAGTTTGGGAAAAATCTACTTCTATTGTGCATTACAAGCATGTTTTCTCTGCTATGAATACAAAGAAGGTTGGTAAAAAAAAAAAAAAAAAAAGGTAATAGCTTTACAGTACAATCAATACCAATACAGAGATGATCATGCAGTGCTATGGGAATATACAGGCAGCTAACCTATTTACTTTTGATACTGACAGGATGGGAGAAGTTAGGGAAGTAGGGAACTAATACTTTGTAAGATAATACATCAGGAAAAAGAGCGAGCAATAGGACAGGACACAGAGAACCATACAAAACTCTAGAATCACCACCCTTTCAGCTAGCAGCCAGTACTTAGCCATTGCTTTAGCAGGGATACACACACACACACACACACACACACACAGTATTCACAGAAGTCCCTAGGTAGAACAAATACACCAAACAAGTGACAGTTCAAGTCTATCCAGAGGCACCTTGAAGACCTGGTTATCTACTGAAAAATCAGCCATTATAAACTCTACAAAGCATTGTTCTACTCTGATGCATGAGGGTTACCATGACGGTAACTAGTAGGTGGTAAATAATACACATACACATATATGCATATACTTACACAGCTGATCCTCATTATTCATGGATTCTACACTTGCAAAATCACATATTCATTAAAAATACAGTGCTTTTGCGGTCATTTGTAGACAGACACACACACAGAGCAATAAAACATTCCCAACTGAGGTCAAAAATTGGTTCTGGTTTACTATTACTTATAAGTGGCACAGTAGTGAAGTATTTGGCTGCTGACCAAGAGACTAGTAGTTTGCAAGTCTGAATCCACTAGCCACTCCTTGGAAACCTTATGGGACAGTTCTACTCTGTCCTATAGGTCGCTATGAGTCAAAAATCTCCTTACATTATATATAGGTACACATAAGGAGTCCGTTAGTGGGGCAAGCAGTTTATGTGCTCAGCTGCTAACTGAAAGGTTAGAGTTTGAGTTCACCCAGAGACACAATGGAAGAACAATCTGTCAATCCATTCAAAAAATCAGCTACTGGGGAAGCAGCTGAGTGTTTATAATGATGGGAAATTTGAAAGCAATTAGGTCTGCTGGTTGCCCATCATGATTCATGTGATTAGTATCACTAAACTGTACACCTGAAACATACTGAATGTCAAATGC
Organism: Heterohyrax brucei; assembly: GCA_028571685.1. NCBI lineage: Eukaryota > Metazoa > Chordata > Mammalia > Hyracoidea > Procaviidae > Heterohyrax > Heterohyrax brucei. Next base: position 55,887,004 of record CM053143.1, on the reverse strand, counting down.
TGTGCCACATGTATTTTTACAATTAAGAGAAAACCTTATGGAGCGCAGTTCTATTTTAACACACATGGGGTCATTATGTATTGCAATTAATTCAATGGCAACTTTTTCTTTTTTTAAATGTATGCATATATTCCAATCTTGTATTCTATCACTGATGCCACTGGCGATTTTCATTCAGTTTTACACGTCCATAAACCATTCAGTTGTCACATTAACTCTTTAAGATGTGTACTATTATAACATCCATTTCCAGATGGGGAAATCAAGGCACAAAAACTTAAAAAAAAAAACAAATTCACTGCCACCTAGTTGATTCTACTCAGAGTGATTCTAAAAGAGTACGTAATTTGTCCAAAGTTACCAATAAGTGGTTAAGTAAGGGAGTCAAGCACAAGGTCTGGCTTTAGAACCTATATTAGGGTGACCACTCATCCTGGGTTGCCTGGGATTGTTCCAGTTAAAACACCGAAAATCTGAATCCTAGGAAATCCAACCCCCAAATCAGAAGTAAATCAGTTGCCTCGGCTCTAGTCTAACTCTCCCCATATATTGCAGAGGAGAATGCACTCCACAGGGTTTTTAAGTCTGTGATCTTTTAGAAGCAGGTTGCCAGCCCATTCTTCTAAGGTGCCCATGGGTGTGGGTTTGAATCATCAACCTTTTGTTTAGCAGTCAAGTGATAAACAAGTTGTATCACCTACAGGCTCTAACTCCCCAGCACTGGGAAAACTAGGGTGGTTAGTTACACTAGTCCATTCTCACCCACTATGGTCCACTTCTTATCCATAATCAATATAAATGTATAAAGTGGTGGCAGTAAGGATGACATAAACAGATTTCAGAGAAATTTGGTAGGTATAAGTGAATGGTTTGGTGACTAATTAATTCATCACCTTAATGCACTCTATTAAATATCAACATGGAAAAGAAACAGCTAGAAAATTCATTATTACTTATAAGTCATTGCTATTTTTTTCAAATAGTGCTTTTGAAAAATTTTAATATAGTTCTACTTGTCTGGATATTCAATTTTTTAGAGCCACTAAGATAAAGGAAACAAACTGGATTTGGTAATGATAGAATATTATAGAATATTCTATAGAATAGAACTAGAGTTGGTAATGATAGAATATTACAGAATATAGAATGTCATTAGACATACTGTCAAAGCAGACTAAAAGCTAAAAAGCAATAGACAGATGATGCATTCAGAAAATGTTTGGGAATATGAGAAGCATGCTAAAATACATAGACAAAAGTCACTAATGTTTCAGCACAGGGAGAGAATGAAAGGTTTTACTTAGTGAATTTTAACTATTTTTAAACAATTTTTCAGTTTAGCTCTGTTCTGGATCAGAGACACACCCCTCCAAAACACAAACAAACAAACAAAAACGTTAGAAATAATGATTGCAGGCTCACAGGAATACAGAAAAAGAACAACAACAAAACCTACACTTTGGAAACATGCGATTCGGAAATGATATGACCTCATACATCGAAAATTCCAAAGACTTCACAAGAAAGGTACTAGAGCTAATACATGGATTTGACAAAACTGCTGAACACAACAGCAACACACCAAAATCAGTTGGGTTCTCTATACCAGTAATGAAAAATCCTGAAAGGAAATTAAAAAAAAAATTTCATTTACAATAGCACCCAAAATAATAAAATACACAGGAATAAATTTAACTGGGGAAGTGAAAGAGCAATATATTGAAAACTATAAAACATTACTGAAAGAAATTTATAAGGACATACATAAATGGAAAGACATTTCATGTTCAGTAATTGGAAGATGTCAGGATTATGCAAAGTGATGTAAAGAGTCAACACAAACCTTATCAAAATTCCAGCAGCTTTTTCTGCAGATATGGAGAAGTCTATCTTCACATTTACATGGAACCGACAAGGCCCAAATAGTTAAAACAATCTTTAAAAAGACTAAAGTTGGAGGACTCACATTTCCCAATTTCAAAACTTACTACTCAAGAGATACAGTAATCGAAGGTGTGATATTAGCATAATGATAGACATACAGAACTATGGGATAAAATTCAGACTGTAGAAATAAACTCATGTCTTTATGCCGACTGATTTTTCAGCAGGGGCCATGTCCATTCCACGGAGAAAGAAAAGAGTTCTCAACAACTGGAACTGAGACAACTGGACTTCCACATGCAGAAGAATGAAGTTGGAACCCAACCTCTTTATTATATACAAAAATTAACTCAAAATGGACCAACAAGCTAAATATGAGCTAAAACTATGTAATTCTCAGAAAACTTAGGGGTAAATCATCATGATCTTTGGAGTACACAAATGTTTCTTAGATGACACCATAACAAATAAAAAAGAGATAAATTAGATTTCATCAAAATTTAAAAATCTGTGTGTCAAACGGCCCTATAAAAAAAATGAAGACAATTCACAGAATGAGGAAAAAAAAAAACCTGAAAATCATGTATCTTAAGGAGAAACTAGTATCCAGAATATACAACTTACTTACAATGCAACGATAAGCCACATATCCCAATTAAAAATGACAAAGGATGTGAACACCAAAAAAAATATATAGAAATGGTCAATGTGCATATGAAAAGATGGTTAACATCATCTGACATTAGAGAAATGCAACTCAAACTACAATTATGATACCACTTCAAAACTAACTCAGAAAAAAGAAAACAAACTCACTGCCATAAAGTTGATTCCAATTCATAAAGACCCTAGAGGTCATACAGGGTTTCCAAGGAGCACCCGGTGGATTCAAACTGCTGACATTTTGGTTAGCAGCTTGTAGCACTTAACCATTACACCACCAAGGTTTCTTCAAAACCTACTAAGTTAGGTATTATCAGAAAAAAGGAAAATAGTAAGTTGGTGAGGATGTGTACAAACTGCAAACCTCCTTCACTGCTGGTGGGAAAAAAAAATGGTGTAGGTACCAATGGAAAGCAGTCTGACACTTCCTCTAAAAGTTAAATATAGAACTACCACAGAACCCAGCAACTCCACTCCTCCTGAAGAGACTTAACAGCACGGTTGTGTACACCAGTGTTCACGGCAGCATTATTCACAACAGCCCAAAGGAGAAACAGCCCAAGTGTCCATGAACAGATGAATGGACAAACACAATGCAGCACACACATACAAGAGCATACTACTCAGTTATAAAAAAAAAAAAATGACATTTTAATATATGCTAAAACATGGATGAATCTTGAAAACTTTAAGTGAAGCCAGTCAAAAAAGAGAAAATATTAAAGATTTCAGTTATATGCAATATCTAGAATTTACAAATTCATAGAGACAGAAAGCAAAGGTTACCAGTGGCTAAGAGGGCAGGAAGGGAGAAGTGCTGCATCACTAAAATGGGAGTTACTAGTCTGGAGTGATAAAATTGTTTTGGAAATAGACAATGGTGATGGTTTGCATACTATTGTAAATATAATTGATGCCACTGAACTGTATGCTTAAAAATGGTTAAAATTGAAAATTTTATGTCATATATATTTTACCACAATAAAATAAATTTTCTTTAAAAAATTAAAAGACACCACCTTTCACTTTGGTGAATAGCATCTAGGGTCTTAAAAGCCTGTGAGTAGACATCTAGGATACCCCACTAGTCTCACCCTTCGAGGGCATGGAAGAATGAGGAAAACTAAAGATACAAGGGAAGGATTAGTCTGATGGACTAATGAATCGTATCTACAACGGCCTCCAACAGACGGAGTCCAGCACAGCTGGCTGGTGCCTGGATACCAGCAACTGTTCTGACAGGGATCACAGCAGAAGGTGCCAGGCAGAGACCAGGAACGTGTACAAGAAAATTCTAACTCAAAAAGAAAGAGCAGACTTGCTAGCCTTACAGAAACTAGAGAAAATCCGAAAGCATGGTCCCAGATACCATTCCAGCTCTATAACCGAGTCACTCCTGAGGTTCATCCTTCAGCCAAGGATTCAACCTTCCCATAAAACAAAATGAGCCTTAAGGGGCACATCAGCCCAGGGGAAGGAGCCAGAAGGCAGGTGGGGACAGGAAAGCTGGTAATAGGATACCCAAGATTGAGAAGGCAGAGTAGTGACCTGTTGTGGGATTGTTAACCAATGTCATAAAAAAAATACGTGTCCTAATTGTTTCATAAGAGACTGGCTGGTTCTATAACCCTTCATCTAAAGTACAATTAAAAAAAATTATATGTGGGTAAAATAAAAACCCCAGATAACCTGCATTTTCAAATATAAATCAATGATAGTCCCAGTCATTTTAAGACTACATCATGGTTTCCAATTTTCTGAGCTATTTTTTGAGTCATAACCTCACACAAAAACTTAAAACTGAAAATCTTCAAAACTGTTCATTTACTATTTCCTTATGGAAGGATGTTACAGGCATCTCAAATTAAATGTTTAAAGCAGCACTGTCAGTATATCCCCCAAACAATTTTGTCCCTGTTTTTCCCATCTCAGTAAACGGTACCCCACCACTGCTCAGTGTCTTCAGCAGAGACCATGAGGTGCATCCGGGCGTTCTCCACTTTGTTCCACTACACTGATCCCCTTTCAGTTCTAACAGGGTCTCTGCACCGAGGTTCTACGCCTGTGTTACTCCCTCTGCTCAGAAAGCCCCTTCAGGTAGAACCTCCCGTCCTCATCTGGGTTTGAACACAGCTTTACTCCTGCACGAGGCCTTCTCTGACCAACAGCCCACATCTAAAACATCTCTCGTCATCACTATTGATGTTCTCCATCCCAGCTTTGCATGTATGTGTGTGTGTTTATCACATCCTTGAATCAACTTCCTGCTGTTTATTCATTTTCTGTTTTTGTTACGAGGCTGGTAGTGAAGTGCTCCCACCAATGAACATCGCCATAACAGAGGCTACCAACAACAGGGAGGCAGCTCCCAGCACTCAAAACCGTTATTAGCACATTACAGACACTCGGTAAATTTGGTTCATGAATCAATGGTTCTTAATGGAAAGGCTGCTACTTTGAAACACTAAAAAAAAAAAAAAAAAATTCTAGACCCAGAATACTCACATTATTTGCTCGCTCTTATTTTTTAAAAACATCTATTTCTTTAGGGAGATAGCTATACCAGCACACAGCTCCACATTCTCCTGGCATCAGGTTATCTTTTATAATTTTATAAAATGAAAGCTCCCCTGAAGTACACCCAGAAAACACAGGTACTTTGCTGCTTTTATTAGCTGTCATTGATCCTAACTTATGGAAACTCCAGGTCTACAGGAACAAACTGCTCCAGGGAATTTTCAAGGCTATGACCTTTCGGAAGGAGACAGCCAGGCCTTTTTTCTGAGGCACCTCTACATGGATTCAAACTGACAGCCTCTGTGCTGGTCGTTGAGCACTCGACAATTTGTGCCACCAAGGGCTCCTGCAGATCCTCCAAAACACATTTTCCTGTGCTTGTGACTATCTATATATGTAATTTTTATTATTATTCCAAATAAGCAATGTAATAGTTTAGTTATCAAAATCATACAAAGATAACCAGTAGCTTTAAGGACAGTAGCATTTTACAGGCTTCACTTTTGCATACAAAACTTTAAAAACATTTATCTTAGCTTTATTAATACAAATTCAGTGAATATATATTATATTATTAATATATCTTATTAACTCAATTTTAAATTCATTAGCTAGAATTTCCTCTATTCTCAGTGTCTTGAATATGAGTACTGGCAGGATCATTCTGTAGTTGGCCTTTTGATTTCCTGTCAGAAAGGCAGCTGAAACATCATTAGGGCAATTCTGAAATGAAAGACATCCACTGCTGTTCATTTTCTTTCATACAGTAAGTTTACCTAATGCCATATTTTAGCTAGTTAGCTTCTACACAGTACAAGGAATATACTAACGAAGGCTAGATACATACATACACACTACAGGTACAATACTTTCTTTGGAGTTTAAATTGTTACTGCTGAACATCAAGTTTCAGGTCATTTGCTCACTTGGGTGCTAAGTAGAGAACTGAAAGGAATATTTCTCTCTGATTTACAGCAACAAAAAGTCACACAAACTGCAAATTCAAGACTCTTCTTGAACCTACCAGATAGCTGAGGTCACAGGGCCACCAACTAGCCCAAAATCTAAGGAGAGAAGGATGTCTGCAGGGAGACCCAGAATGCAAGCATTCCTTATAGAAAGCAGAGATGCAGCTGGACAACTAAAAGAAAAGTCAGCTAGGAGTTAAGTGAAGGGACAGGATAAATGGCAAAGACAGTGTGGAGGCCCCGGAGAAGAGCTCACACACTCATTACAGACACTTCTCCACCGATCCCAAAGGGTACTTTAGGACCATACTGCCTGCAAAGAGAGGCATGCCTTGAACTCCTCCCCTTTCTTCTTCCACATATCCCCTACAGAATAAAAGCTTTAATCAGGGGAAGGAACAATAAACACTATCCCCCTTAGGAAGCTAGTAAAAACCCATTGCAGCTGGGGGAAGAGAACAGGAAAAAACCCTCTTTCTGCAGGGGCCCAAGACTTGGAACAGACTCGAAGGCCACTTTTTTCTTTGATTTCTGGAGAAGGAATGATAATAGCGTTGGGTCCAGAATTACCGCAAGAGCATCGATGGACAAGATCACTGAGGTCTCACCCTAATCCAGGGAGATAGCTGTGTATATTTAAGACCTAAGCTTAATTAGAAAACACTAGTGGTATACTAACTAGTCAAGAATTTGGCTGCTAACCATGGTTGGCAGTTTGAATCCACAAGGTGCTCTTTGAAAACCTTGTGGGGCACTTGTACTCTGCCCTTCAGAGTTGCTATCAGTTGAAACTGACTCATCTACAACAGCTTACGGGTTATAAAGCCTACTACTTGCCACTGACTAGAACCTGACTCAAGTCAACCCAGTGAGGGTCACAGCAGAACCTGCTTTACAGAGTTTTCAATGGTTGATTTTTTGCACAGGTAGATGACCAAGTCCTTCTTCCAAGCCGCTCTGGTTGGACTCTAGATAAACTGGAACCCAAAAGCCCTAATAATCTTACTTTCAAAGAACCAACCACTGAAAATGATATAGAGCACAGTCCTACCCTGACACATACTACACCATAAGTCAGAGTCAGCTTGATGGCAACTACTTTTTATTCCTAATAAAGCTGTAGTAACCATCAGAGCATGGTATTTATAAAAAGGACAGACACAAAGAATTGAGAAAATCACCACCAACAAGAAATTCAAGGCCATCAAATCACTTCCAACTCAGAGTAACCCTACAGGACAGAGAAGAATTCTCCCATACAGAGTCCAAGAATGGCTGGTGGATTCAAACTGCCAACTGTAAGAGCTCTTAACCACTGTACCACCAACACTTGCCTATAGATATAGGAAGCTGAGTTTTGCCAAAGTTAGTTACAGAAGTAAAATCACCTTACAAAGAAAAGTTGCTTTTTTTTTTCCTCCCCACCAAATGTTGCCCAATAGTGTAACAGAGAACTGGGTATCTATATGCAAAATGATGAACCTCAATATATATTTCATCACTTATATAAAAATCTACTTAAAAGGGATCCTAGACCTAAATATAAAATTATAAAACCTGTAGAAGAAAATCTTTGATTCTGAATTAAATAATAAGTTTTTACATACTACACCACAGCAGAATCCATAAAAGAAAAAAAGAATGGTAAATTAGATTTTATCAAAGTTGATTTTTATAGTGTGTGCCAAAGACATTGCTAGAAAATTGAAAAGACAGCTGTAGATTTGTCTTTGTCATTACAGTGCAAATTTCTGACAAAGCGTTTGTATCCAGAATACATAAAGAACTCTTCAAAACTCAACAATGAGAACACAAATAAGAATGAAAAAACAAATACAATAAAGAGGGAAGACAGTAGACCTGAATAAACACTTTAGAAGAGACAGGGTTGGAAACTAAGATGATGATAATATGTTCCACATCATTAGTCAACAGACAAATGCAATACAAAACTCCAGTGAGGTACCACACATGGGGCCACCATGAGTTAGATCTGACTAGACGGCAACTGGTTTGCTTTCTGATTTTACAGACATATTATAACTGCCAAAATAGACAAAAACCCTAAAAATATCAAATGCTGGCACTGATGCAGAACAATGACACAGCTATTTCCAAATGGTATAACCAACTTAAGATGGACTGGTGGTTCAATGGTTAAGCACCTGGCTGCTAAACAAAAGGCTAGCACTCAGGAGACCCATGTGACAAAGACCTGGCAGCTACTCCTGTGAAAATTACAGCCAAGAAAATCCTATGGGGGCAGTTCTACTCTGTTAGTAAGAGGTGAAATTGATGGCACACAATAAAAAAAAAGCCACCTTGGAAAATAGGTTGCCAGTTTCTAAAATGTTAAAAACACACACACTACAGGGCTCTACAACCCCATTCGCAGGTATTTACATAAGTGAACTGAAAATTTACAAAGAATCACCAAACCTTTTGCTGTTGAGTTGATTCTAATTCATAAGAACCCTAGACGGCCGAGTTGAACTGTGACGTTCAGCTTCCAAGGGGTGCCTGGTGGATTCGAACTGCTGACCTTTTGGTTAGCAATGAAGCTCTTAAGCATATAACCATAAAATCCAAATCCAATGCCACGGAGTCTATTCCAACTCACAGCAACCTTGTAGGGCAGAGTAGAATTTCCCCACAGGGTTTCCCAGGAGTGGCTGGTGGATTTAAACTTCCAACCTTCTGGTTAGCAGCCATAGGTCTGAATCACTATATAACCAGGCTCTCCCTTAACCACATATCAAATAAATAAATAAATATATCCATTGCTTTCAAGTAGATTCCAACTCATGGCGACCCTACAGGTTAGAGGAGAACTGCCTCGCAGAGTTTTACAGGAGCGCCTAGTGGATCTGAACTGCCAACTTTCTGGTTAACAGACGTAGCACTTAGCTATTAAAAATATGTACATGAATTGTTTACAGCAGCATTATTCATAATCCCCTAAACTGGAAACAACCCAATGTCCTTTGACTACTGAATGGATAAATAAACTATGGTACAACCATACAAAAGAATATTACTTGGCCAGAAAAATGGGGGGGAAGGGGATGACAAACCACTGATTCATGTAACAATATGGACAAATCTTAAATGTGTTTTTCTAAGTAAAAGATGTTAGATACAAAGGTATACTGTACCATTCTATCATGATATGCTGGGAAAAACAAAAAACTTTAGACACAGAATTTAGTAAGTGGTTGCAAAGGGTTACAGGGAACAGGACTTAACTACAAAAGCACAGCAACAGAGCATTCTAGAGACTTCTATGGGTAATGGAACTATTTTGTATCATGGCCGTGGTAGATGCATGGTTCCATACATCTGTCAAATTCATAGAACTGTACTCCACAAAGAGTATATTTTATTTATGTAAGATAATTTTTTCTTTCTTTCTTTTTTCCCCAGTATTCCTGTTAAGGTGACTCTGAAAAACCAAAGACACAGCTTGGTACACACCAGGGAGCCTGAAAATTCAGGAGTCAGGAGACTCACTCTGTCCTTACATGTGAAACATGGAGCAAGTCATCAAACAAAGAAAGCCTTTGTTATTGGGTTGTCTTCCAGTTTTCCAGTTCGTACTCGGCTGCCCATCTGAACAGATCAAAGCTCTCAGATCAGATCGTTACCACTGCAGTCACTGAAGCCCAGCCAGTCGCAACAGCAAGCTGAGTTAAAATACGGACTTCAGTTTTCCTGGAGCTGTCCAGCTGGCACCTTACCTACTTCTCTAACATCATCAGTCTCCTGTGTTTGGTTGTTTAAAGAGACCAATTCCTTTCAACCTCAGTACCTCTGTGTGCTCTTCCTTTTTACTGTAATTTTTACTGCTTTTCACTGCATAGTTCTTATTCATCTTCTAGAGCTCAGTTCAAATATTACTAATTCAGAGAGCCTTTTCCTAACTACATTCTCTATGTTATAACCCTAACTAGGTAAAACCCACCCCAAAACAAAGCCATTGCCATGGAGTTGATTCCTACTTATACCAACCCCACAGGGCAGAGTAGAACTGCCCCATAGTGTTTTCAAGGAGTGACTGGGAGACTCAAACTTCTGACCTTTTGGTTAGGAGGCAGGCTCTTACCCACTGCACCATCTGGGTTCTTATAGAAGGGTAAATGTTGAAGACAAGCAAGATCTCTCACTTTGGTCAAGTGAGAAATGACGGTGACCTGGTCCCAGTCACAGTGAGGGTGTAGAGATAGGCAGAAACAGATACAACTGAAATGTGATTGTGCTGATGGAGTCAAATGGGGGAAAAAGACAGTCTTAATGTTTTCAAGCAACTGCACAGACATTGATACCATTTCTGAAAGAATAAAAACTCTAAGAAAAACAGACTTAAGTTTACATAAATTTACACTCCCACAGCAGCCCTGAATATATTTATAGTCATTTTAATCAAGCAAGAAATTCAGCAACTCTGTAAGGGAACTGGAATCACCTTCCATGTTACTCTCCATTGCATTTCTAGCACCTAGCACCAAGTGGATCATCTATAAACACTGAATGAACGAATGAATTTTTGTCATTGATGAGATGCAAAAAAGTGGTTATTCATTTTAGTGTCAGAACTTTAAAAAATTAAACATAAATAAAAGTTCACTATTGTATTTAGTTCTTAAATTCATTAATTATTAATTCTTATACAACTTGTGTTCTTAATGTGCATTTTGTCCTAAACATTTGTATCTGTAAAATTTACTTGTTTCTACTTCCTATCCTACCTTTTTTGAATTATTACCATATTCCAACGTACTGGACACAAGGCCACTTGTGCAATTTTTAGGTTTGTGCCCTGGAAAGAATCAAATTTAACTACTACCAAAGTACATGTTATACTTACACAAAAACAAACAACTCATGTATAATTAGGGGAAGGGTATCAATCTACTTAAAGCATGTCTGAAATATGACAAAATATGGCAAAAGCTATTACAGTCTCTCAAAAAAAAGGAATAGTGAGAGGCCTCAACATCCTTCTCAGATTTCAAAAAGATTTTAGAAAAGTGTATTTGTGCAATTTCTGAAATCCCAGTTTTAAGGACAAAGGTGGCACACAGTTACCTTACTTCCTGTATGTCTGATAACTCAATAAGTATTATCTTCTACTCAAGATAAAGCTGTAATAGATAATGTCAAATTACCGTGCCTTCATTAGCTCTGGTCTACCTTAAAGTCGAAGCTCCCAACACCTGACGGTCAGTTTGTCAGACTGTCGCGGTTTCCGTTTTGTTATAATGCTGGAAGCTATGCCACTAGCATTTCCAATACCCATAAAGCATGGTATCTGACCTTGCAGACTATGGCAGACTATTAAAGGAAGGCCTGGGGATCTGCTTCTGAAAGGCAGCTTAATGAACACCCTATGGCTCTCAACAGAATACCATCTGAGCCAGCGCTGAAAGATGAGCCCCCTAAGTGGAAAGGCACTCAAAATACACAGCATTCGCAACAACAGAATTAAGCATACCAGTGATCATGAAGATGGCACAGGACTAGGTAACAATTCCTCTGTTATCTGTGGGGTCATCGAAAATCAGAGTTGACTCAATGTATTTAACAACAACAACGTTGAATGGGAGAACATTTTCTGTGAGTCAGTCAGTTTTTATTATTTATAACATTATTTTCAAGTCAATAAGAAGAGCCCTGGTGGTGCAGTGGTTAAGTACTAAGGCTGCTGACCAAAAAGTCAGCAGTTCAAATCCACTAGCTGCTCCCTGGAAACCCTACGGGGCAGTTCTATTCTGACATACCAGGCTGCTATTAGTCAGAAGTGATTCAAAGGCAGTGGTTATGGTTTTGGTTTAGGTTTGCTTTAAGCACATAGACAGAGAGAGGCCAGCCAAGCCAACCAAGTGCCGTCAACTGCAACTAAGAAACTAAATGTTTAACGGACACACAGCCAACCAGCCAAGTGCCGTCGAGTCGTAACGGACACAGGTGACATTAAAAACTGGGCAATACAAAAAATAAAAATACCTGTAATAAAAGCACCTCAAAAAAAAAAAAACAAACTCATTGCCATTGAGTCGATTCTAACTCACAGTGATCCTACAGGACAGAGCAGAACTTTCCCATACAGTTTCCAAGTAGCCCCTGGTGGATTCAAACTGCTGAGCTTTTTGGTTAGCAGCCATAGCAGTTAACCACTATGTCACCAGAATTTCCAGTAAAAGCACAGTAGATAGCATTATTTCTACAAATAATTAAAAAACAAAGAAAGGTCATGGTTTCCTACAAATAACTGGTTCAGGCTTTCATACTCCTGATATGCTGTTATAGAAACTCTTACTATTTCTAATCAAACAATAATACCAGAAAACTCAATTACAAATTCTGAAAGAACTGTTAAATTTCCATAAGGAGCACAGACCTGTACTGGAGAGACACAAAGCGCAAAGATAATAAAGAAAAAAAAACCTGCATGACTGGGTGAAATACCTAAAGATGAGGGCAGTATGGAAACCTTTACTGCAACTGCAGTAAAAATCATTGATTGCCACCTATCTCAATTCCATGTTTGGATTCAAATCACTCTGCTTCTAGAGGCTGGTGACAGACCAAAAATCTCAAAAATTAAAAAGTCAAATTCAATACTGCTTTCCTCTTCTCATTTAATGAGATGCTACGCAGACAATGTAAGGCAGCTCTGAAAAGGATTTGGCTGGCAGATATTTTAAAGCAGTCTGGCTCCTTTGAGGGCAAAGGAGACAGCTGATTGAATACAACACATTTGCTTTCAGTATCAAATATACATGTAATGCGTACTAATTTATTTCCTTCTACAGGAAACAAAACATTTAAAATATAAAAATGAGAAATAAACACAATGTTCCTAACATTTCCTACATGCTCATGAAACACTGTGCTAAGTAATCCTTACACAAACCCAAACCAAGCTAAACCTACTGCTGTCGAGTTGAGTCTGACTCATAGTGACCCTTTAGGTGAGAGCAGAACTGCTCCACAGTTTCCAAGGAGTGCCTGGTGGATTAGAACTGCTGATCTTATGGTTAGCAGCTGTAGTGCTTAACCACTATGCAACCAAAGTTTCCAATCTTTACACACTTATCCATTAATCCTTCACAATAACTTTGTAAAGTAATAGTTTGATACTGTTATTTCCATTTTGCAGATGAAGAAACACAGGTTAGAGGATAAATAGATTGTAGAAAGTGAGACAGTGAGTGGCAAAAGTGGAAGAGAAGTTGATCCTCCCTGTTACAACTTGCTTTTCTTTATTGTTATAAGCTACTTCTGACAATATGAAAAAATTCCACATGACACTAAGGTACAATTTTAAACAAGAAATTTCATCAAACAATCTGAATAAATCAGGCATAAGCAAGAAACTTCATGGAACAGTCAGAATAAATCAGGTAAGTTAATAAAAATCTTGTACTTATCATCAGGTTAGGAATTTGGTTGAAATATAGGTAAGATTCCTTTCTAGACTTGTGACCACAGTGTTTAGCAACTTGAAGCTTTAATGAAGTGCCTTCCCTTTGCTAAAAAACATTATTAAGAAAACTTATACTCTGGAAACAAAAATCCAAAAAAGTTAGCCAGAGTCAAAGTGAAGATACACATTTCAAAATATCAGAAACAAATAAAAAGCATAATGCTTATTATAAATGAGCCTAAAGCTCTATCTCCCCAAAAGTATGCAATGGCATACTAGAGTTTTGCTTCTGGAAACAAAAGGGACTACAAGTTTTCCCAGCTGCTTCAAACCTCAATTATTAGTCCCCAGTCTAGTCTACACTAGGGGTGGAGTGGTAGAGGCAATCAATAACAACCAGACAGGGCAGAGAGAACAAAAAGGGAGAAATGGTAATGGAAAAGAAACTGAAAAAGGACAGCAAAAACAAAAATCACAAAATTTATAATGCAAAAGACTCATAATTTTAAAAAGCAAAAGCTGTTACTTTGCTGACAAAGGTGTGCCTGACCTACTACATAGTCTTTTCAATTGCCTCAATGCATATGAAAGCTAGACAATGATAAAGCAAGAGAGAAGAATTAATACATTTCCATTGTGGTGTTTGCAAAGAATATTGAATACACCATGGACTGCCAGAAAAAACAAATCAGTCTTAGAAAAAAATACAACCAGAATGATCTTTAGGAGAAGGAACAGGAAGACTCCAGTTCCCTTTTGACACTTGTCCAGGAAAATGGAAGGCTAAAAAAGGACGATCATGAATGGTAAAATGAAGAATCCACCAAGAACAAGGGAAACCTTCAATGAAATGGACACAGTGGCCAAAACAACGGACTCAAACATACCAACAATCATGAAGATAGTACTGAAAAAAAAAAAGAAAAACCTCACTGCCACTGAGTTGATGCTGACTTGCGGCAACCTACAGGACAGAGTATAACTCTTTTATAGAGTTCCCAAGGAGCATCTGGCAGATGTGAACTGCTATGGTTAGCAGCCACAGCTCTTCACCACTATGCCTCCAGGGTTTCAGAGGATAGTATAGGGTCAGACAACACTTTGTTCTGTTACACATTAAGTTACCACAAATTGAAGCAAACCCAACAGCAACTAACGATAACAAGCTCAAAAAGAGCAGAAAATTTAACAATCATAATACGCATTCATATCCAAATGAAAGTAATTTTATAAAACTGTCACAGAATTTAAAGAAAATATATTTGGAATGTTCAGAAAAATAAAAAGGGATAAAATTCACTTAAAAATTATCTAGCAAGCAAAAGCAAAAACTAAATAAAGTAGACAAGATCTACACAAATCCTGTCCCCAGGGACTTCCACTGCCAGATAAAATGTAGTTAAGTGGCAACAGTCCAAACCTCTTCCTGCAACAACCAGAAAAAACAAATTTTTTAAATTCTATTTTTAAAGACTTAAGAAGACTTGAAGCAAAAGGGTAAGATGCATTAGAACTCCAGTGGATGACAGATCTTTAAAGGTGAACAAAATAATCACCTGCTGATTTCTTCTTAGCAGTAATTTGATGATTTGGGAGACATCTGCTGAGTTTCTATACAGATCAAGATCAGGCTTTGTCCACTATGAAAGACTCTACCTGGGGAGTAAAACCAGTAAGGCTTTTAGAGGTCAGTCATGCCTCTTTGGGAGACCAGACTGCAAATCTGAGGTGTGCCAAATACAACGCCAATTTTCCACAAGGTACATTTGCTAAGTTCTGGATTGTGTTTAAAGAGCTGGAGGAACAAAACCAAGTGCTTCTAAAAGTCAGCATGAATCTCCTTCAACTGATACATTGGAAACAAAATTCTGTTCAAAAGGATGCTTGCTATGAACATAAAATTCACCTTACCTTTAAAGATTCAGTAATTTAAAGCCACAGGGAAAGGAGGCTGAAGAGCTAAACACATTTCCCATGGAAAACGTAAATCATCAATAGTTTCCAGAGCTGAAGATGCATCTCCAAGTCCTCAAGCAAAAGCATGAGAAAAGTGAACCAAAAAGAAGGAGTACGCCAGAGGCCTCACTGAGACTACAAAAGACTATAAGCAAGTTCAGCCCCTGTGCAACTGTGCAGGCCTCACCCTATCTGCCCACAAGAGGAAAGGGAAAAGTTTCTCAGATGAAAGATAGCATCAAGAACTCCACAATCATCTCACACACTATCTGACATACAATCAAAAATTACTAGACAGACAAAAAGTTAGTATTATAGACAATCAAGAGAAAAAAAGTAACAACAGAAGCAGACACAGAACTAATCTAGATACTGTGACTATTATAAATAAACTAGGATCGGCAACAGTAATCAAATGCAGCAACTAAAATAACTGTGGAACAATGAACTTGGCTGGGCCTTTTGTCTGAAAATAGGTTTGGAATTCCCCAGTAGTACAAGGTTTTGGTCTTTCGAAAACAGCCAGTCAACATTTAAAAACGTGTAAATTACTTGGGAGTCTTCAACTCATTACCTTTGCAAAAGATGCCAAGAAGGGAGGGGAACATGATGAGAACCAAGAATGAACCACTGCCTCCCACTGTCTGAGGCCTGATGTTCGTCAGCAAGGTTAAGATACTTCTTTGGACAGGCACCAAAGTGTTAGACTTCCCTCCTCCTAGACTGATTACAGCAAAAGACAAGATTACTCAATTCAAAAGAACAAGTCAGTAGAAAATATCCAAACTGAAGCACAGAGAAAAGAAGGATAGAGAAAACAGAACTCAGTGAAAAGGATGTGTGAGACGCAGTTAAACAGTATAGCTACCATCCAGGTAATTATGGTACTAAAAGAAAAAGAAAGAATGGGGAAGAAGCAATACCTGAAGAGACAGCAGACAACGCTTTTCCAAAGTGCATGAAAAACATCAATCCACAGACTAAAGATGACCAGTATGCCCAAAACAGAGTGAGTACCAAGAAAACCACTTAAAGTTACAGCATAATCACACAGACTTCATGAAATGCTTAAACAGAAACTACAGACTCATAAAACAATTGAAAGATAACTTTAAGGGGCTCGGGAAAACAAATGTACACATAAAACTTTTAACATATTATTCAATATGTTAAGGATATAAATCTTACTAGTGAATAACAGAATCAATGAATGAATTTAGGAACGCTGCTGGTTACAAGGTCAATATACATAAATCATTTGCATTTCTATACATGAGTATAAAAAATGTAGATAATAGAATTTATACACAGTATCATTTACAATAGCCCAAATGCATTAAGTAACTGGGAATAACTCTAATCAAAGATGTGTTAAGAGCCATACAATGGAGACTGCAAGACACTGCTATGGTGGAGGGGGAACCTGATGAATGGAGGAATACACCATGTTCATGAATAAGAAGATTTAATATTTTAAACAATTCCCCCTAATTATAGATTCAATGCAATCCTAATCAAAATCCCAGCCAGAATGTGTCTGCAGTCTCTCAAAATATTTTACATCATGTAACCTCTGGAAAACTCAACTACACCTTCAGAAGATGGGAGTGAAAAAAGCAACTAGTATCTTAGCATTATTATCATTATACATTCAACTGCTAAGTGAAAGATCTGCACATCGGCCACTCTGCAAGAGAAAGATGTGACCATCGGCTTCTATAAAGATTTAGAGCCTTGGAAAGCTTATGGGCAGTCTGTTCTTGGGGGAAAGGGCAAATGGCTAGATCACAATAGGTTTGGCTTTGGTATATTATGAAAATAATTTGGCCTCACACTCCCAATGGAAAGGCCTTAGAGAACCAACCCTAGGACACCTGGATGGCACACTGAGAAATACAAAACCATCTGTTCCCCCACTTGTCTGGGTGACCATTTCACATTCTTCTCTTCTCTAACTTCCAGACCTCCCTGTCCTCATCCTTACTGTTGACTTGGCTTCTTATATGTTTAGATAAACCTGTATCAATATAGAGTAAATACCATAAGTTAAGTATATCAGTACACATATTCAGAAGTACAATCAGAAGAAAGAATCCATACTCACTGAAAAATCTGTCAGCCCACTTGCATTTACACCCACATGCTAGGCTTGCTGTCCTCTGACGATCTGTGCTCCTATCCCATGGACTTGTCAGATCTCACTTCATCTACTCAATGACGTAACTGCAGTAATTCACCCTTTCTCTCCAGAATCACCAGCCTCACCTCTTCTTTATCATTCCTATGATAACACAAACATCCTGTCACATCTACCTTCTTAAATCATCTCCCAACTCCATATTCCCTCACCAGCTACTATTATACTTCTTTGCTCTCTTTTACGGCAAAAATACTTCAGAAACTTTGCCTGTATTTACTATTTATTATTCCTGTTCTATTATGATCCTGTTACAATCAAACTTTGTTCCCCATTGCCCTAATACTCAATTATCTTCATGTTGCTAAATGCACTCATCACTGCTTAAACTCAGAAGAAATATTGAACATAGCTTATCATTCCCACCTTCTAACGACACTTTCTCCCCTTTCACACTTGGTTCTTTCCTGCTTGCTACTTTTTCTTCCTATCTCCCAAATTTTAAATTTTCAAAGACAGTGAAGTTCAGATTTCGGCTCTTCTCTTTCCTATTGACGTTCATTCCTTACATGAGCTCATTCATCGCCCTGAGTACCACACGTATTCCTATGAGATGAATCACTAACTGGCAACACCATCTTTCTAGTTTCTCAGGCCAAAATTCATAGAAACAACCTTTACTGCTCTGTGTGTCTCCCACCACACTCACATAAAACGCGCTATCAGGTCAACCTTCAAAATCAATGAGAATACACTTCTCCCCAAGCACAAGCAGCAGCAGGTCTCACTTCAAGATTCTATAATAGCTACCTGCTGGTTTCGCTGCTCTCCTCTCACTCTGACAGACTGATGGATCGATGTTTTTTAATCAGGTGGTTTTACTATTCTGTTTGTGCCTTTCAAACTACTCAAAGTAAAAATCAATGTCCTTACAACAGCCTTCCAGCCCACACTCTGGCTCCGGACTACCTCTCTACACGTCTCTTAGTACCTGCCTCCTCGATCACTTTGTTCCACTCATTGTGGCTCCCTCGTTTCTTCTTGAAAGAACTAACTCCTACCTGAGAACTCTGTACCTGAAATTTCTTCAACCTCCGCAACTCTTGTTCAGAGACTTCCTTCAAAATGACATAACCACCCTACAGTAAAAAGTACCCCTGGCCCCTTACCCCGTACTCCCTTCCTACTCTCCTTACTCTGCTTTTTCTACACAGCACTGACTGCCAACTGACAAATCATATACCGTGCTCCTAACTTTCTGTTTTTCTACTCGACCACTGCGATGGTCACTATGTGTCAGTGTGGCTAGGCTATGATTCGCAGTGGTTTGGCCGACTGCAGGCAATCACCTTCTATTTTGCGATGTGATATGAGCAGCCAATTACTGGAAAGGGGAGTTTCCATGGGAGTATGGCCTGCCTCTGGTATATAAATGGATGCTCTGGCAAAGCTTGCTCTTTGTCTCCCTGTACTCTTCTCATCGCCTGACTTCCAATTAATATGATATAAGCCTGTAAATGTCTCTGACCTGCAACCTGATCTGCAGGTTTTAGATTCACCAACCCCTAGAAACCCATGAGCCAACAGAGGCCTGCAGCCGGCTGCCTATCTCCCGTATTTTGTGTATGTCAGCCCTTGAGCCCACAGGACTCAGCAGAGGTTACTTGCTTAGTATCCAACCCTCAAAATGGGACTTGCCAGCCCTCGCAACTACATGAGTCATTTCCTTAAATTCACACAAATTTCACTAGTTTTGCTCCTCTACAGCCTATGCTAAGACAATCACCTATTCTAACTCCCCAAATTTGTTGTTGTTGATGTTGGGTGCCATCAAATCAGCCAACTCATAGCAACTCTATGTACAACAGAACAAAACACGGCTGAGGTCTTGTGCCACATCCACAATCATTTTCACACCTAAGCCCATTGTTTCAGCCATTCTGTCACTCCACTTTGTTGAGAATCTTACTCAGTTTTGTTGACCTTCTACTTTAGCAAGCGTGATGCCCTTCCCCAGGTACTGATGCATCTTGACATATGTGTCTGAAGTATGAAAGACACAACGAAGCCATTCTTGCTTCCAAAGGGCACTCTGGTTGTACTTTTTCCAGAACAGATGCTTGTTTTCTTAGCAGTCTACGTT
Source organism: Heterohyrax brucei (assembly GCA_028571685.1). Taxonomy (NCBI): domain Eukaryota; kingdom Metazoa; phylum Chordata; class Mammalia; order Hyracoidea; family Procaviidae; genus Heterohyrax; species Heterohyrax brucei. Next base: position 55,867,310 of record CM053143.1, on the reverse strand, counting down.
TATATTCTTCTCCAACACCATAATTTAAAGGCATCAATCCTTCTGTCTTTTGTATTCATTCTCGAGCTTTTGCATGAAAGCAGATGACATGTATATGTCATTTTAATTTACTACTATATCTGAGTACCTGGAATAGCACCTGGTGCATTTCTGCTGTCTTACTTGATAAATGAATGAATGAACCAAAGCAGACTAGATAACACAGAAACACACATACACACACACAAACACACACATATCCAGCCAAGTGCCGTCGAGTCACAGTACACATCAGAAGTAACCCTGGTGGCATAGTGGTTAACTGCTATGACTGATAGCTAAAAGGTCAGCAGTTCAAATCTGCCAGGCGCTCCTTGGAAACCCTGTGGTGCAGTTCTACTCTGTCTGCTAAGGGTAACGAAGAACTGGCATTGATTCAATGGCAGTGAGTTTTTTTTGGTTATACATGCAGGAGTTCCTGGGTGGCACAAATGGTTAAGCACTCAACTGCTAGCCAAAACGTTGGTGGTGCCTTCAGAAACAAGCCTAACAATCTGTTTCTGAAGGGTCACAGTCTTAAAAACTCTATTAAGCAGTTCTACTCTGCACACATGGGACTGCCATGAGATGGAATCAACCTGACAATAAGTAACACTGTGTGTGTGAGTGTGTATGTATATATATATATATGGAAACCCTGGTGATGTACTGGTTACATACTACATCTGCTAACCAAAAGGTCAGCAGTTTGAATACGTCAGGTGCTTCTTGTAAGCTTTACAGAGCCAATCTACTCTGTCCTATACGGTTGCTATGTATCAGAATTGACTCAGTGGCAGTGGGTTTTGGTTTACTTTTATGTGTGTGTGTGTGTGTGTGTGTTTATGTTCCGCTCCAACACCATATATATATACATATAAAACTACAGTTAATCATCACTATTTAGATTCCATATTTGCAAATTCATCTACTCACAAAATAAATGTATAGAGTTGATTCTCAGTATTCACAGATTCCACATCTGGGAATCCACCTACTCACTAAAATGTATTGTTAACCCCAAATTACTACTCACAGTGCTTTTGCAGTCATTCACAGACACGTGCAGAACAACAAAAACATGCCCAGCATGCATGTTCCCAGATGAGGTCGATAAATCTATGCTCTACCTTCCTGTTTATAAACCAGTATTCTTTTTGTGGTCTACTTAGTGTCACCTTTTTTGTTTGTTTGTTTTACATGTTGGTACTTTTCATCTGTGATTCTGTTGCTTAAAATGGCACCCAAGCACAGCACGATAGTGCTGCTTAGTGTTCTTAAGTATAAGAAGGCTGTGATGTGCCTTGTGAAGAAAATACATGTGTCAGAGGTAAACACTCTTGGCAGTGATTTTTATGTTCACGGATCAACAATGTATGTTAGGTAAAATCTCTTTAAACCGAAAGGTACATAAAACAAGGTTATGGGATCAGTTGGTAAAAACGTGACCAGAAAGGCTCACAGAAACCTAAACATGTATTTTCATAGAAGTAAATGTTCAGTATTCACTAATTCATTGTGCGTGACAACGTCACAGAACAGAACCACAGGAAATATAACAAGAATTACCTCTGTGTGGGTTTAGGCAAGATAAAGAGTCAGTGATCTGGTAGAATAAACAGAACCCAGATAAACAAAACTACAAGAACATAAACTAATACAATTCTGAAGAGCAGTTTGCAACTGTCATTGAACAAAAGATGAGAATATATATCATATTGCTCAGTAATTTCACTTCTAGGTGTGTACTTCTAGTTGTGCAACTTAGAACTACCTTTTACTACTTTACTCCTGGCATATTCACACAGGGGTACACAAGAATGCTCTCAGTTGCACTGTCTCATTGAAAAACAAAGTTGCTGGTGTTAGTTGCCTTCAGGTTGACTCCAAATTATAGCGACTTTATGTGTAATGTCTTAATTAAATGAGGGTCAACATGATTACAGATAAATGAACTATAGTATAGTTTAAGAAGTATCAAAAGAAGATGGAGGAAATATATAACGTCACTACACAAAAAAGAACTGGTAGACATTTAACCATTTAAGAAGTAGCATGTGAACAAGTACCACGGGTAACGAAGGAAGAAGTCAAAGCTGCTGCATTAAAGACATTCTTGGGGGCACAAAAATAAAGGCTCTAGGAATTCACAGTAGGAACTGAAATGCTTCAACAAACAGATGCAACAAAATCAATGGAACTAGTTCCCTGCCTGCTACCAAGAAAACTGAAAGATTTCTCAGCCAAGCGACCTTAAGAATACATATTCATGCCCATTCCAAAGAAAGGCAATCAAAGGGATTGCAAAACTGTCAAAAAATAACAGTAATATCACACACTAAAATTTTGCTGGAGACAAACAATGATTGCTGCCATACATTGACAAGAGTCTGCTGGAAGTTCAAGCTATATTCAAAAGAGAACATGGAATAAGGGCTATCACTGTTGAATTCTGATGAATCTTGACCAAAAGGAGAGACTACCAAAAAGATGTTTATCTGTGTTTTACTGCCTGTGTGTAGGCATTTAACTGTGGGAATCATTAACAAGTTATGAATGTTAATGAGGAGTGAGAATTCCAGCACACTTAATTATACTCCAGTAGAACCTGCACATGTATTAAAAGGCAGTCATTCAAACGGAGCAAAGGGATATTATGTGGTTTAACACCGCACAAATGTACAACAGGCTATATCCTTTTACCTCACTCACTTGGTCTGTACACTCAAGAAATAATTCATGAAAGCCAGACTACACACAGAAATTTAGCATCAGGATTAGAAGACTCATTAATAACCTGCGATACACATATGCTACAATCTTACTCGCTGAAAATGAAGATAACCCAAAGAACTTACTAATAGTATCTATTACGCCTGAACATGACAAAAACAAAAACTCTTAAAACTGGACCAATAAATATCACCATGATAAATAAGGAAAAAAAAAAAAAAAACTGTCAACAATTTTATTCTACTAGAATCAATAGTCAACGTCCATGAATGCAGCATTCAACAAATCAAACAAATATCATATTGAATAAATTTGCTTCCAAAGACCTCTTTAAAGTATTAAAAAGCAAACTGTCACTTTGAGGACTTAGGTGCACCTAACTGACCCAAACTACGATATTTTCAATTGCCTCATATGAATGCAAAGCTGGACAATGAAAAAGGAAGACTAAAGAAGAACTGATGCATTACAATTGTGGTGCTACGGAAACACTGAGTATACCACAGACTGCAGAAAAATAAAGAAATGAATCTTAAAAGTATGGCAATCAGAATGTTCCTTAGAAGCAAAGATGGCAGGACTTTGGTTTTCTTACTCTGGATATGTCATCAGGACCAATCACTAGGAAAGGCCATCACGTTTGTTAAAAGAGGGTCAGCAAAAATGAGGGAACTCTCAATACGATGAACTGATACCACAGCACAATGGACTCAAAGAAAAAACAATCGATGATGGCACAGGACTGGGCAACATTTCCTTACGTATATGTGTCATCGTGTGTCAGCCAACTTGATAGCAACTAACAAACAACGAAATCATATGCTGTATGGAATCATGTAGACCCACATGAAACAACATGTTGTTGTTGGAAGCTGCCATCAAGGCAATTCTGTCTTACAGCAACCCTATGTACAATAGAAGGAAACACTGCCCAGTCCTGTGCCATCTTCCAAATTATTGTCATGCTTGAACCCACTGGTGCAGCCACTGTGCCAATTCATCTCACTGAGGGTCTTCCTCTGTTTTGCTGACTCTACCAAGTATTATGTCCTTCTCCAAGGAGTGATAATTGCTGATAACATGTCCAAAGTATGTCAGACAAAGTATCATAGCTTGGCTTCCAAGGAGCATTCTGGTTTCACTTACCCCAAGATGGATTTTAGTTCTTTTAATAATCTACTCAGTACATTCAAATAATAGCAATATGCCTGGCAGCCTATTCAATATTCTTTACCAACACCATAATTCAAAGGCATCACTTCTTTTCTTCACTCTTCATTATTCATTGTCCAGCTCTTATATGCTTATGAAGCAACTAAAAACACCAAGGCTTGGGTCAGGTACACCTTAGACTTCAAGATGGTGTCTTTGCTTTTCAATACTCTAAAGAGATCTCTTGAGCAGATTTGCCCAACACAGTATATTCTTTTATTTCTTGACTGCTGCTTCCATGGATGTTGACTGTGCATCCAAGTAAAATGAAATCCTTGACCACTTCAATCTTTTCCCCGTTTATCATGATGTTGCCCACTGGCCTAGTTGCGAGGATTTTTGTTTTCCTTATGTTGAGGTACAAGCCACACTGGAAGGCTGTTGTCTTTGACCTTCACTAGTAAATGCTTCAAGTCTTCTTCCCTTTAGCAAGCGTGGGTGTGTTATCTGCATACTGAAGGTTGCTAACGAGGCTACCAATCCTGATGTCCCATTTTTCCTTTAAAGTACAGCTTCTCAGATTGTTTAGCATGAAGACTGAATAAGTATGGTGAAAGGTCACAACTCTTAAGCACACCTTTCCTGACTCTAAAACATGCAGAATCCCTTTGTTCTGTTTGAATGATTGCCTCTTGGTCTATGTATAGCTTCCTCAAAAGCACAATTTAGTGTTCTGAAGTTTCTATTATTATTATCAATGGCACCCATAATTTGTCATGATCCACACAGAAGCATGCTTTGTAACAACATGGAGCCCTAAAAATACAATGTTCCACAGAAAACATTGCAAAATGGTGCCACAGCACAAAACCATTTACACGGAACAGCATAATAAAACAGCAGTTCTCAAAGTCAAGTTTAAGAACCTCTGGGGCCTCCTCAACCCTAGAAAGATTCCAGAGTTATTCACAGCACTAAAATATTCTCTCTTTTTCATTCTCATTCTCTCCTAGGAATACAGTAGAGTTTATCAGAGCTTCTAGGCAGAAGCAGATATGAAAATTCAGCTGGCTTTTAAGTTAAGTATTAAAGGTTTTTGCAAGAAATATTAAAAAGTCACTCCTTGAAGGTTTTTTTCGGGACAGTAGAGTTATTTTTTATACTAAAATGTCATTTATGCTAATATATATTATGCTTACTATTTTAATATATTCACAAACATATATTTTAAAAATTTCTGACTTTAAATTTTAAACATAAAAAATGTTAGTAACATTCCTGACAGTGTCATTACCAGTGGCACAACTTCCAGCATTAAAGGAAGCTATCACATTAACACAAACTGACAATGCTAAATACAGTTATAGTAATGCAAATTACCAATGTGAACAAAATTATAAATATTTACAGGTTAATTCAGGAAATATTATGAAATCTCTACTAAGTGTGGGCTACTAAGTGTTACACTCTTCTAAGCCCTGGCACTATGGAGAGAACAAGACAGGCAAGGACTGCACTTACGTCAATAAATGGGCAGAAAATCAAAGTAAATGCATAAAGGAATTTCAGATCATGACAGATACTGCAAAGTAAGGAATAAATTGGGGAGATGCAATTTTAGAGAATGACTGAGGGATGAAAGTTCTAACCACTCAGTGGACAGGAAAAGTTCTCTTGAAGACGATAACATTAAATGTCGGCACTAGTACCTAAGTGATACCAGAGGATAGTAGCCCTACAAAAATCTGCCAGCCAGTCTGACGTACTTCAGAAAATGATGAGGGTGATGTGCACAAAGAGCAATGAGCACAGCTAAGAGTTGTAAAAGACGAGGTCAAAGGCTAGACAAGGGTTAGACCACGTATAGCTTAGATTTTATTCTGAAGTCAATGCTAAGCCTACTGGCCTACTGCTAACCTGCAGCTGGACGCAATGTGTAATATCCACTATGCCTAAAAATATTTCTTAAAATAATGAATTAGCTACTCTCATGAGATTATGGAAAACATGATGCATACTTTAGATGGGGCAGAAGTAACTTATCTAGAGTTTTAAAAGTAGGAAAATTTAAAACTGTTGTGTGGATTACCATATGCTTAGAGGAACAACTAATGAAAGCTTTGTTTTGCCTTGGTTACTGGACAATTGGGAACAAAATAGATTAGAACAGAACAAGGGTAAAAATAAGTAGATCACTAAGAAGTACGTGAATAATAATTCTAAGATTAGGGTAACAGACACTCAAACATTCTGATAAAAAGATTAAATACCTTAAAATAAAATAAACTTTAGCCTAGGACAGTGCCTCTCAAACTACAATGTGCTCAGGATTCACACAGGGCATCTTGTTAAAATGCAGATTCTGACTCAGTATACCCGAGAGTCTGCACTCTAATAACCTCCCAGTTGATGCTGACGTTAGATCTGAGGACCACCACATGTTTGAGCAAAAAGGGTGCAAGAGATATGAATTATGGAAGAATTTAGAGAGGAGTAATTTTTTCCACAATTCTAGATAATGATCAAGTTTCTTATTGTATGCCTTCAACCATTTCTATGTTCTTTCTTCTTAACACTTACCAAAGCTGTATTTTACGTTTATTTCTGTGATTTGTTCAATGTATTTTCCCTACCTGAATTCAGTGTTTCTGTTTGGCTTAACATTTCAGTCTTAATACAGCACGTGTCTGGAATGAATGAGTCACTGAACAGAAAAGCTACACAGGAAGAAGGTTTGAAAATGGAAGGTAAGTGACGGGTATACAGGTGAAAAGATATACATGGACTAGAATAAAGATAAAGGGTACTGATGCAGATTTGGTGGCTATATTAGATATGCACATAGGCAGCCATGTAAGCAAATACAACAATATAAGTACACATAAAGACAGAAGCTTTATATGCATAAAAGACAGAAGTTTTGGTGACAAACACCCATAGAGAACCTAGAGGAAGGATGAATAAAGACTAGAGTCAGACAAGGGATTGAAGAGAAAAAAATATAAACAATAATAATTTTTAAAAAGGGGGTCTGAAATACAGATTTGGCAATGAATTCAGAGGCAAGAACAATCAAACATTTCTGTAAGTAAGTAGAGACAGAAGTGAGATTTCATAAGAAATAAGGTGATGGGGGAGAGAAAGTAACAGTTGCAGTCATTAATTCTAAGTAATAAGAGCAAGTGGGATAACAGAAGGACAAAAAAAAACCTACTTTTTTTTCAGATGAATAGGAAACGTACTTGTGTTTGAACATGCCTATGGGAACCAGGGTGGCATACATAAACAAATGAAGTGGTCTTCACATTGGGTAATTCAGAGTGGTGGCAACGGAATCAAAGGAGAACACAGACCACACACTGAGCGGCTGGCCCTCAGTTATACCAGAGCACTGTTTTACAAAGAATAAGAACCTAGTATTGTCAACACTTCCAGTTTTTCTTTTTTTTCTTTTTTCTCCCCCTATCCCATACCAAAAATCTGGACATGTTAAGTAAATTATTTCAGATTTAGGTTAGAAAAACTTTAGACTGACTTATAAAATCTGTTGTCACTGAGTCAATTCTGATTCAAAATGACCCTGCAGGACAGAGCAGAAATGCTCCCTAGGATTTCCAAGGAGTGCTTGGTGGATTTGAACTGCCAACCTTTAGGCTAGCAGCCGTAGCTCTTAACCATTATGACACCAGGGTTTCCACCACTTTACTTTCTCTAGTCTAAAAACAATCTTAGTTAACCGGGAAGTAAACAAAAGGGTTTCTGAACAGCACTAAGAATGTGCTTAATGTTAAACAGTATAAACATACAAAGAGGACCAATGTGTTATTCCATTACAGGAGTGACAAAAGGTTGAGGACTGGGTCCAGCAAAAGCTAGAAAGCATCAAGAACCAACGGAAGCACCAGATACACAGAAGAGGAAGTCAATCTAGAGGACAGAAAAAGACATTTAGAAAGCAGAAGGCAGGAAGGTCTGAATGGCTGCCGATCTAATTTACAATCAGCCAGTTAAAAGAAAGTTGGAAACAACAGGCAATTCAGTGAAAAGTGAAGATATTAGATGAAAACACAAATACAGGTTTAACATTTTGATTATAAAAGTCATAAAAATTCATTCATATTATTCAAAAATTGAACAGTAAAGACACTCTTACTGAAATCTTTTAATCTGACAATATTTCAAAATAGGTAATGAGAATAATCTTAAACATCATTAGGTATAGGTAAACAATATAGATTATGAAAGGTGAATATTTTGCCCTGAAATCATCACACAAACATGGATAAGAAGTAAGAACACTTTCTAGTCAAATTCTGTTTTTAGCCCTTTCGTTGAGTTTGGAAAAACAGTTGGAGGCAGTTGAGACAGGAGACAGACATCTGGCCACTTGGAACTATTGGGATCAATGCCATGTTCAGACATAAAGAGGAGACAGAGGTTAATAAATTAATAATCACTATACTGGTCAGGTCTGCATTTAAAACTGACCTAAGTGACATAACAGCTCAACTTCCTTTCTTATTCAAGAGCTTCAGACACCCTTCAATTATTCTTGTGCTGTCTTTGAGTTCACTCTGACTCACTGGCTGAAATATATTCTAGATAGGTAAGTGGCAGTATTCACTCATTCGAAAGATAATCACTTAGTACTTCTTATACGCCGAGTGCTACGCAAAGCAGAGTGGTAATATAAAAAACTAATCACCCATGAACACTGCCATGACAAAACATGTGTCTACGAGAGGAGATAACAGTAAACAAGCATAAATAATTACAATGTAAGATAAAACCCTACAGAAAAGAACTTACATACAAGACAGGAGATTTAAAAAAGGGAAAAAAAAAATGAGAAAGAAAAGTCAGCCATTCAAGGATGATAGCTTCTGTTTGAAATAAAAAAACAAATGAAGGAGTTCAGACTGAGTTTCCAACTGTTTCTAAAAAGCCACATTAACACAACTTTTCTGCTGACCTTTCAAAGCTTAGATTCAGTTATCTTTAACTTTCATCAGTTTTATTGTTTACCCTTATTCCATATATTTCATTTTCCTATCAACATTACACAGAATAAAATCTTTTCATTCAACATTGAAAATTGACATCACCAAAACCTCACACCTGATTCTGCTGACTAATTAACCAGAGAGGGCAGGGAAAGTTATCTGCCAAGAACAAAGCTTCCTATTTCACGGTTTTATATATCTATCTAAATCTCTGCAAAGACTGCTGGTTCAAAGGACCATGGCAGTAAGGTTCAGAAAGGAGTTTCTGGGTGAATGAAATAAACTTTTTAAGTTCTACTTCTAAATGAGTCTCAAGACCTAAAGCTACTACTTCTATTCTGATCTCCTAATTCAATACTTTTATCAAAAGTAATGGATTGTTTTACAATGACAGGACTGCTGGCAAACCCTATTTCTAACACTAACTCTAAGAAAGTCACCTTCAATACAAATACACAAAAATTTCTCAATGAAAGCCTGAAAGGATAGCAGAATGAGAGAAGTTAGTCCTTGATTATCACTGTAAACTTCAGTAAGTTTCACTAACATAAATAAGTGAGGGGGAAAATATTCTAACTATACTAACAATGGAAATCCCAGTGGTGTAATGAGTTAAGTGCTATCTCTGCTAACCCAAAGGTCGGCAGTTCAAATCCACCAGGTGTTCCTTGGAAACTCTATGGGGCAGTTCTACTCTGATCTCTAGGGTTGCTTATCAGTCGGACCCAACTTAATGGCATGGGTTTTTTTTTTATACTAACAATAGTTTTGCACTTTAATCAGTTGGGGGGGCAGGGGGAGGAAATTAATCTCTCTTCATTTGTCATTCCTGTTAGCAGATCACACACAACTTTGCTGGCATTAAAAGTCTGTGTTGCATGAACATATTATTTACCCCAAGTATTGTTTATAGAAATAAAAGTATTAACGTAAAAATTTAAGCAAAGGGCAGAGAATTTTGTCTGTTTTAGGTAGTTCTTTTACTGGAAAGGCACTGTCTCACTCTTTTTTCCCAACATATTTCTTGTTATATAATAGCCAATTTGGAACCCTGGTGACATAGCAGTTAGGGGTGCACCTGCTAATCAAAATGTCAGCAGTTTGAATCTACCAGCTGTTCCTTAGAAGCTCTATGAGACAGTTCAACTGTCCTTTAGGGTTGTTATGGGTTGCAAATGACTCGATGGCAGAGGGTTGGTAGCATCATCCTGAAAGTACTTGGCTGCTAATCAAAAGGACCCAGTTTGAACCTACCAGTGGCTCCTAGGGAGAAAGGTGTGTCCGTCTGTGTCCTTAATACTGATTGCTGTTGTTAGGTGCCTTTGAGCTGGTTGCGACTCACAGTGACTTACAAGAGAATGCTGAGTCCTGAGTCTTCCTCATAATTGTTAAGCTAGACCTTACTGTTGCAGCCCCTGTGTCAATACACTTCTGCTGAGGGTCTTCCTTTTCTCCTGCTGATCCTTTACTAAAATTGACAGCCTTAGAAACTCTATGCGGTAGTCCAGATCTACTCTGTTCTATAAGGCCACTATGAGTCAGAACTACTTGACACTAGTGGGTTTAGTCTTTTGGTATTCACTTATTCATTTCTAGTTGAATTCCACCTAACACACAGCAGTCTCTCCGTAAATACTTACTATAAGAATTAACGAATGAATGTCAGGAGACATGTCCTGACAACAACTAAACCTCAGAATCAGTAAAGTATACTACTATGCTAGGTCAGAAGAAAAAGAAAGTGGCAGTATTCAACTAGATTAACACACAGTTTTTTCTACTCTTTTTTACTTATCATTAAGAAAAAGTCATCTTGAAAAACTAGTACTTACTAAGTCACCAGGTGGTCATACAATCTCGAGTAAGCTTTCAACACTACATATTAATATCCAATATCACTGAAGGTAAGAAAGTAAAATTTGGAAGCAAAAGTGAAGAAAAGGTTAAGTGGATAAAAAAGTATTCATTACTAGATTACTTCTCCCTAACTTTCTCAGCTTTGTGGATCTGAGAATGACTAAGATTTTCCTCTATTAATTTTCTCTTACTATTGTTTTGCTCATGACTACAAAACCATCAATATTACCAAACTTTAAATGCTAGGAAAGTAACAATACAAAGCTGCCTCTGGATTTTGTTTCTGTCAAAGGTAAAAAAAAACTTTACTTCTTTTTGCTTGTAGATTTGTTTCAACTCCTGTCGTTTCTCACTATTCTGTAACTCCTTGAAAACAATGCTCATCTGTCCAGTCCCATTGTCTCTCTGCTGAATCAGAACTATCCCTGTCTCAATAAAATACATTCCTATAAAATTGCTCTGAAGGTCTGATCTAACACATCAATCACTAGTAAAACCTGTAACAAAATTTTGACTATTTGTCTAAAAGTAAAGGCCTAGATCATCTAATGCCACAGACTATGAAAAAAAAATTGTTTCTGAACTTTGAGCTGGATTCTAATATTTGTACTTTAACATGTTTGTAACTACAGATTCAGTTGTAGGGAAAAAGTATCCTTGCGAATTCTCAGATAACTACTGACGTTACTATAATTTATTTAATGATTAATTACTTTAATGATGAAGGAAAACAGTGGTCCATGATTTCAAAAGATCCAGTAGTAGATTAAGTAAGAGCCAGTTGCTAGTGAGTTAGACCTTGACTCATGGAGACTCTATGTGTGTCAGAGTAAAACTGTGTTCCATAGGGCTTTCAATGGCTGAGTTTTTGGAAGCGTATCACCAGGTCTTTCTTTCAAGATGCTCTATGTGCACTTGAACTGCTAACCTCTGGGTTAGCTGTCTGGTATAGTAATTATTTGTACCACCCAGGGACTCCAGGAGCTTAACAATATCAGAATGGTCTAACAAAAAAATATAGACTGGAAATACAAAATGATTAGCTTCTTCTGTCAATCAGAAAAGTAGTGCTGGTGTGTTTTTTACATACAGCTCTAATCATTCCTTATTTCTCTTTGATCAGTTAACAAGTCAGCAGGAAAAAAATTTATAAGAGGACTATCTGAATAGGAAGCTCTTTTCCAGGAAAACCCATGATATGATTCAGAAAGATGTGCTCAGGATCAAAATACACTAGAAATACAGCTATCAGAATTGAGTTTAAATATTTAACGGTATTAGAAATGCACATCTGAATTCTAGTAAAATAAATTACATAGTTATAATTTCATAGACTAAGTTCACTGAAACTGATTTTCTAATGCATGAATAAATCTAAAAAGCTTACGAAATAATTTATAATAAACGAAAATTCAGCTCTTCAACTAGCAATGTCTTCAGCAAAAGTAGTAAACGGGAAGGAGCTATTTATTCAGAAATCTTAAGTCTCTTGAAAAAGTATCATATTAAAGTTCTGCATTATTGTATCCTATTATTACTACTGGAAACCCTTGTGGTGGAGCAGTTAAGTGCTATGTCTGTTAACCGAAAGATCAGCAGTTTGAATCCACCTGGCGCTCCTGGGAAACCACTGGGGCAGTTCTGCTCTACCCTGTAGGGTCACTATGAGTCGGAACAGATTCCCCAGCAACTTGTTTGGTTTTGTTTTTGTATCACTACTATTACTAATTCCGCATTGAACACTGTCCATCAAAATGGACAGGCATTGCCTAACAGATTGCCTCATTCAGTTATGAATGAAATAAAAAAAGTTTCAACTCTGATTTTCAGAGCTAACAGCAAAATGTAATCGATGTGCTCTGAGTTTTATTGAAGTGTATCTATTTTACTGACATATTAAAAAGCACATCAACAGTATCACACTTCCCAGACACCTCCCCCTTGCAGACTTTAATAAACTCCTCCCATGTTTGAATTCTGTATCATTAACTAAACTCTAATTCTACTACTTAATCTGAAATAATCTCCAAACTTCACTCAAACCAAGATTATGACACGCTCTCATCCTCCAATTTCACTATACACACAGTTCTATTTAATTACTCCCCTTCCTTTCAAGTCCTTCCCCAAAATTTCTGATTGCGAACACATAAACAAACACATACATATACATACACAACGTACATGTATTTCCAATACTATTTCTACTACGTTTACTAGTTTGTATCCTTGAACAATTTGCTTAGGCTCATCATCTCAGTTTCTTCATCTATAAAATGGGGATAATAACAGTTATCTATCTTATAGGATTATTATGAAGATTAAATGATTTAATATTTATCAAGCACTTCAGAGTAACTTGGCTCAGAGTAACTGGCACACAGTGCTTCCTTTCATCATTATTTTTATTAAATTTTTTTAAGTGTCACCTAAAATGTATAGGATTTCATACCATTATACCTGAGGATACCGTAAGAACAAACGTCACTCTTTTTCATAGCAATTCACATCCTGTTCAAATCCTTCCCAAAGTTACACTCACACATGCACACACTACACACAGATACATATACACAGATATACATACACTAACTTATAGTGTATACTATGTCTGAATCCTTGGGGAACAAACTTTTGCCTCCTGAGACCTGCTTACTGTGCAGGGAAAAATACGTGTACGAAAAATGAGTACTAAAGCAAAGGTGATGCAACACCATACACAAAATAACAACTTTCCTGCTCTTTTACTATACATAGAGGGGTGATACACAAAGAGGAATATTTTCTTGAACACATTTGAATCTGGAATCACTTTGAAAAGCAACTTGCTCACTTCTTAGTCCAATCTATCTACCATGAGAAAATGCTTAACTGAGATTAGGTAGATGTTCTTTACATCACTTATTAAAAGAGCTTAAATGATCTCAAGTTGTCATTATTTTATAAATGTCACTTCAACATATCATATATCTCAAATTATGATTTACTTGACAGTGAAAACTCCCAGAGAATTCTTCAAATTCTCACTGGCCAATGATTTCTTTTAAAAAGAACCTTTCTTAAAAAAATATTTATATTATAAACAAAAAGATTATAGATTCTGTAAGTTCCTCTCAATTTGGCTCTATGAATTTGCTTTCCCTGAATACATAGCTTAGTTTTGACAAAGCTGGGTATTCTTCTCTACCAGAGGAAAAAATTCCCCTTACCATTAAAAAAGTAATATTAGAAAACCAAACACTTTTCATACATTTTATTTTTTTATGTTTCTACAGTGCTTCATATTCTGCTAATAAACAAGTTAAAGGAAAAGGTACACTTTATGATCCATATAATACTGTTTGACACAAAGCTTAAGTTTTGTTTCCTTCATAATTCAAAGCACTTTTATGGAACAGGTATATTTACAGCCACTCATTATTTCCCATGTACAATATTAGTAAAGGCACCCCACAAAATCAGAAAAATATTAAAACACTTTGCCATATGAAACCGAAAACCATGACATTCTTATTGTTACCTTTTAAATGCTTCTGCTGGGTTCCTCTCACATTCTCCAGGTTGTAGCAGGCTTTGGACTGCTGGGTCTCTTAGCTTGTCTTCATATCCTTGGAGTAGTCCACTGCGGCAGATTTGGGCAACAAGACCTCTAACAAACCCTCCAACACACAAAGTATCAGAGTCTTGGGCTTTGCAGAAATGAAAGGCCAAAGCTTGGCGATGTAAACCTCTTTGCAAGCTTGTAGGTGAACTTGGCCACAAGAGCTCAGTACACAGGGCGGTCTTGCCACTGCCAGGCCCTCCTACCAACAACACACCCCAGGCAGCCCCCTTTCCAGAGACAACACTACCATTATTCCCAGAATTCATTACAAGGGATGGTGTGTTGACAGCACTATTGCAGCAATTAGTTTTCTCCTGAAGGCAATGCTGAAGCTTGTGGAAAACCCACTCCCTACAGTAAAACTGTTTCCCCTGCAGTAAACTGGTTTGAGCCATTTTGCAGACTTTTTCTTCCCAAGGATTAGTCATATTAGGTTTCTTATCTTCAATAGTTGCTAGACTCTGGACACATCAATACAGGTCTTTACATCCATCAGGGTATAACTTGCATATTAAGTTGACTTTGAATGACAGAGTAACGAGTCACAGTAAAATTCAACAGCCACAGAGTCCACTTGCCAACAGACTGTGCATGGCTTTATTTGGCTCCTTATTCTTGATTAGCAGAGAATATATTAGTTTCTTTAACTCATGGAAAAAATACCTAGTTCCAAAACTCTGCAACACTTTTCCTATGTCTTGATGGATCACATAACTCCATGGCTACATCTGGAGTTTATGTGATTGTGGATGTTTCACGTATACAGATGACACAACACATCTGGAAAACTGAAGAGAAAGCCCAATCTTTCAATCTGTACAAAATGCCTCTCCAGATTCCAAGTGTTAATTCCGTATCTGAAAGTTACGTTCAGAAAAGGTGCCCACTACAGTAAATGTCATCAGAGATTATACTTTTACAGTACTTAGGTAGCACTGCATTTCCTGTTGAAGAACAGTCATTCAAAATACTAGATCTTGACAGTTTCAAGCATCTGGGCCACAGCCAGGGAACTGTTTCAAATTATAGTCTCTTTATGTGGCAGAAATGACAGACTACTGTTAAGACCTTTTTAATTCAAAACATTAACAAAATGTATTTTCAAGACAGTAGATTCTTAATGAACCTATCACAGGTTTCTTGGTTTTAAGATGTCCGGATAATGAACAATTTCCACAAATAACTAAAACAAAACAAATAGAAACATCTTAGTACAAAAATACCATGAACTAAAAGTGTATTTATCAAAGCATACAGTTTACCATTTAATTAATCTCAAAAATCCATATACTTCATCTTCGGTACTTTCAAAAAGTTGGGCAATTATCCCACAAAATCATAATTATATTTTTCTTCCTCTATTTTTCTTCTTTTATGGTTATGCATCCCACACTTGAGTTAAGATACCCTAGATTTGGAAAAGTCTCAGAGTAGAAACGGGGAAGATGCTGACACGCATACAGCCCTAACTTTGGCCAGAAAACATCTTTCGTACTAGCTTGGTAGGAGAGCTACAGCTAAGGAAGAGCTAGTCACTTGCACTTGAGCCAGGTGCGTCTACCGGAGCCACATTTCTTTGTTGATAGTTCAGAAAACCTAGAAGATGACCAGGGTTGGTGGCTGAATGGGAACTAGTTTCCTAAAAAGTGAAGGGTTGTGGTTGTATTCTTACATGAATGACAAATCCGAACAAAAATACAACGATGAATCCTTCCTTCTCTTGCCCCAAGGATAAAGATTTGGGAATGAGGGTCAGGGAATGGAATCTACTAGAGTGGCCAGAGAAATGCCTCCTGTCAGGGAGAAAGCCTGCTGAGGCAGGAAAGGGATAAGGACCCGAGTGCTTTAGTGCTGCTGCGTGTTTGCCTACAGTTCCAGCCAGAGTTTCAGCTGATACAGACAAAAGGAACTCCGGGATTCCGGAGGCAGGAACTACCTTTGGTGTGAGACGCCCCAAAGAGCCACAGGAGGGCCACCTCGGAGAGGCCACGAGTGGAGGTGCAGCTTGTACACTGAGGTCTACCCTTCCAGAAGGCTGGGAGCGCCTCTACACCCCGCCCAGCCCCGAGATTGGGGTGTGTCTTTTGAAGGGGGAGGGGGTGCCCGAGGTCCTTGCCAATGCCTTGCTGAGGGGTCGCCTCCCGGTCGGGGTCCAGCTGTGCACCCCCACCCGACACCTTGGTCCCGCCCCCGCCCAGCCTCCGGCAGCCCGGAGACAGAAGTCGGGGCTTGGAGGCTGGAGGGCTGCAGGGGGTGGATAAGGTCGGAGCCCGAGCCTCAGCCCCAAAGCTTCCGACCTGAGGGAGGAGCCTCGCTTCCACAGCCACAGCCGACTCTCGGTTACCTCTGCCCCAGCCGCCGGCGTGTCCGCCGCTGCACCGCCGCCGCTGCGGGCTCTCAGCCTCAGACACTTGCTTCGCTGGGAAGCTGCCGCCGCCACAGCTCGCTGGTCTCCAAGAGAAACGGTCTCCTCTGCCCAGCCTCGGGCACGTCCCCAGCTCGAGAGCTTCTACTTGGCTTCTGGCGACTGCCGGTTACAGCTGCTCCAGCAGCTCTCCCCACCCCCCGCCGGCGAACCACCACCGCTGCCGCCGCCGTCAGGGCAGTGACTGTCTCAGACAGCCCTGCACCGGGTCGGCTCGGCCCCGCCCAACTCCGCGGCCCCGCCCTCGCAGGCCTCACGCCCCGCCCCCGCCCAGCCGCTCAGCCTTTCTTTGCCAGCCGGATCCGCCCCTTCCTTCTCCCCTCCCCCACCACGCCGCCCCATCACCGCCCGTGCTGGGGCGTGTGCGGCCGCCTGGGACCCGCTGCCTGCGCCGCGGGGAGACCTTTTTGGGGGCGGCCTTGGAGCCCCGCCTCTACGGGGGCGGGCAGAGAACAGGGCGGGGGCTGCGTTCTCACGTCCCCAGCTCACGCGAGTCGCTGCCCCCACCCACCCCTTCGCCACTCGCTGCTGAGCTTTTCTTTGTCTTCCCGGCCTCAGGGACTCGCAGGCTTTGGGGGCCGGATCTGCTCTTGGGCAGGGCAGTTGGGCAGAGGGAGTTTACAGTCCCTTGCTCCTGTGCTCCCCTCAACCGTCTGAGTGTCCTTTCAATCCTTTAAATTGTGGGGGCGCATTGTACTGTCTGAACTTGGGAACAGGAGGAGGAAGGAAAGGACCGGAAAGATTGTTGTAAAAATAAAAATAGTAGCGGCCTAGGGTGACGTTATCATCTACCTAATGAGAAAGATACGGCTCTTTACCTGCCCTTGTGCACGGCTTGATGACCTTCAGGGGGCCATTACTAGGAGAAAGTCCACGGTCGAGGTCAGAGCTTAGAGCCAGGTGAAACGTTCTAGAGGACCTGCCCACCCGGCAATTACTTTTGAACCCAATTGCCGGTTGTTTGCACACGTGGGCCTGGGTGATTTGATTCCAAATTTCTGCTGGCAAAAGAGTACTGTTACCTGGCCGACTAGGAAACGTATTACCTGTATTTTGTTTACAGTTTGTTCTGAATCTACCAGAGCTGTCTATCCCTATTTGAATGTATTTGTTTCCCACACATACTAAGCCAGTCACCCATCTTAGAAATTTCAAAGTGTAGTCATTACATTTAACTAGAAAAATGGGTAATTAAGTAGATAGTATTTCTGCTTACTATTCCAGGTCGTTTATTCCCAGCCACTCAGGCAATCAGCCTTGTTGACATTAATAATTCAACTGAGAACTTTAATTCGTGTACACTGAATTTTGGAGGTCTTTTCTAAAACAAGCTTAGGCAGAACAACATAAATTGCTTGAAATTGTAGAGATGAATATTGACTTAAAAAATGTACAATTTTGAATTATGTTTGCTTAAGTAATTTTGGAAACCCTGGTGGTGCAGTGGACTAAGTGCTACATCTGCTAACCAAAAAGGTCGGCAGTTCAAATCCTCTAGGCACTGAAACTCTGGGGCAGTATTAGTATGACCACTGGGTCACTATGAGTCAGACTCCATGGCAGTGGGTTGAATAAGTAATTTTGATTATCACTGAGTTTGTTTGCCAGGCAGCTTTATAGTCATTGACTATGTTGACTCCTTCAGATTCATGGTTGTGAAGTTATGTTTGAAGAAAATTTTGAGAAATATGTGCTTCGTATTATCATTCTCCCTGAATCACTTATTAATACAATATTTTCCCAAAAGCTAAGTTGCAGAAATTCTTGGTTAGTGTGCTTACCTTTTTAAATAACCCACTGCTATGATGGAATGTTGTCTTTAATCTCATTACGGTAACTAAGCTGTAATTAACCTTCAGGCCTATTTAGGAATACATACATACATATGTGCGTATATATTTACTTAAAAATATATCTCCCATTTTATTTGATAGCTTTCTGTTTTTCCAAGTACAAAAGCATCTCAAAGACACGGGCTCTGTCCTACACATTTTATTTTCCACATAGCAGTAGGTCTGGCACATAAAGTGTATATGTGCTTTCATTCTAACCCAAACACAGTTCCTTTGGGTTGATTCTGACTCATAGCGACGCTATAGGATAGAGCAGTAGTATTCCACAGAATTTCCAAGGAGTGCCTGGCAGATTCATACTGCCAATCTTTTAGTTAGCCAACATAGCACTTAATCACTATGCCATCAGGGTTTCTGCTTTCATTTTATAATCTTTTATTTAGAGACTGCTCATACACAGTGCATTATGTAGAGAATTTTAGGGCTGTCCATTTAGCTTCTGGAACCAGGAATATCATCCCAGATGTCAGATAGATCTTGGCTAAAAGCAGAGAATACCAGAAAGATGTTTATTTGGGTTTCATAGACATGCAAAAGTATTCAACGGTGTGGGTAATACTAATTTATGGCTAATCTTGTGGAGATTGGGAATTCTAGAATACTTAACTGTGCTCTTGAGGAATCTGTATATGGATCCAGAGGCAGTTGTCTGAACAGAACAAGGGAACACTGCATGGCCTACTGTCAGAAAAGGTGTGTGTCAGGGCTGTATCCTTCCATCAAAACTTTTTAATCTGTATGCCAAGCAAATGATCCAAGAAGCTGGATTCTGTGAAGAAGAATGAGGCATCACGACTGGAGGATGGCTCATTAAGAACGTGCATTACTCACATGACAGCACCTTACTTGCTGGAAGTGAAGAAGATTTGAGACACTGATGAAGATCAAGAACCACCACCTTCAGAATGGATTGCACCTTAACATCAGGAAAACAAAAATCTTCACATTGGACCAGTAAGCAACATTGTTATAAATGGTGAAAAGATTGAGGTTGTCAAGAATTTTGTTTGACTTGGGTCCACAATCGACGCCCATGGAAGCAGTGGTCAAGAAAACAAAAGATGCATTGCATTGGGAAAATCTGCTGCAAAGTACCTCTTTGAAATAGTCAAAAGTAAAGATGTCAATTTGAAGACTAAAATGCACCTGACCCAAGCCATAGTATTTTCAGTCACATGATATGCATGCGAAAGCTGGACCATGAACAAAGAAGACAAGAAGAATTGATGCCTTTGACTTGTGGTGTTGGAGAAGAATGTTGAATGTACCATGGACTGCCAAAAGAACAAACAGGTGTGTTCTGGAAGAAGCCCAACCACAGTCCTCTTTGGAAGCCAAGATGGCAAGACTGCGTCATACATACTTTAGACATATTGTCAGGAAGAATCAATCCCTGAGGAAGGACATCATGTGTGGTAGAGTGAAGGTCAATGAAAAGGAGGAAGACCCTCGATGAGATGGACTGACACAGTGGCCACAACAATGGGCTTAAGCATAAAAACAATTGTGGACGTGGTGCAAGACTGGGTAGTGTTTTGTTCTGTTGTTCATAGGGTTACTGTGAGCCAGAACCGACTTGACAGCACAGACAACAACAACATTTAGCTCCCCAGTTTCTATATCAATGATTTTTTAAAATCCTTTTTAACTTCCCCTAAACAATCTGCTGCATTTAAGCCTCTCTCTTAACAAAATTCTGGAATCTCCATTATTGGGAAAGAAGTTTTCTGTATATAAATAAGGTGACTTTACAATGTGTTGCCCAAACCAGGACACTTGTGAGAACAAAAAAGTAGATAAAGGTAATCAAAATTATGGATTTTTAGATACACTTGCTTATTGAAGGGTAACTTGGTTTCATTATATTTGGTAGGGCTATTAAATAGTTCTATTCAAAACCTATTTTCAAAAAAATTACAGTAACATAAAAGTATATTAAAACCAAAGTTTACAAATTTTTATTATCTGAATGTTAAAAATGGCACAAGCAGAGGAAATCAACCTTAATACATGTTTATATACTTTAATTAATGTCTTAGCTATATTCTCGCCACTGCTTATTCATAACCAAACTGTCTGTAATAGAGTCAATTACAACTCATAGCAACCCTCTAGGATTTCCAAGGAACAGTTGGTAAATTTGGACCATTGACCTTTTGGTTAGCCACCAAAGGCTTAACTGCTGCACCAGCAGGGCTCCAATACCTATACCAGACAGAATCTGGCATTTTTTCCAAAGAGTGTATTTGTCTTCATTATGGTTTCCTTCTTTTTAATTAGTTCACAAAATTGACTGTAATCTTCTTCAAAGTTGTATAAATTTGAAATTGTAGTCACCTTCAATTAATGTGTTTCTGTAGACCATAAAATCTTAATGGAGAAAATTTCTTCATGTTGATGTACCTACTAGTCTCAAATCAATCTCTGCTAAGTAAAATAAATTTTCAGTTCGAATTTATTTGTATTGAAATGAAGTCTTTCAGCCCAAGTATTTTTTACAGGTGTTGTCCTTTTTGAAACCACCATTCAGAATATCTTTCATCAAACTTCTGACAAACTTCATCGCACATTTCCTTTATTATTATTTTGATGGTTTCAATCAAATATAGGTTTCCTCAATTTTAATTCATTTGGATACAAAATATAACGTTATGCAATTAAAAACAATAGGTCTATCAAAAGATTCTGACTGCAAGTTGAGATAGTCCACAGCACAATTATAGAATTCCCAAATTAGATATTTTATAATGTTTGTGCTCTTGTCATATGGTATTTTTGGTGTGATTTAATTTCAATGTCTTCCTATTTGCAAGCTTTATTTCCAGTCCCTGCCATATGTAGAAGTTGCACATTTTGAATACTTTGATTTAATGTAAGTCTCTCTTAGTTTCCTGTAGTAAGGACTTGTAGTTCTCCTTGTAAAGGTCTCTTCATTGTTAGCTTGATATATATTCTTCCATCCTTTAATTTTCAGTTTGTTCCTATCTTTAAGTCTAAGGTGAGTTTATTGTAGGCACCATATGGATGGGACGTGTCTTTTGATTCAAGATGTCACTCGATGTCTCTTTATTGGAGCTTTCAGTCCATTCACATTCAATGTAATTATTGATAGATATGTGTTCGGTGCTGCCATTGTGATATGTTTATTTCTGAGTTGATGTTTTCTCTGTTATTCTTATTAGTCTGTTTTGGGACATTCTTTTTTGTGAGTTGATTTTTCACATTTTTGATGTGTCCATTAGATTCTAGTAACTACTTTTCTTCCATAGGTTTATTTACAGTTTATCTGGCTTTCCAGTGCCATACCACAAAGTCGTTGTTTTAGTCAGCTAGTGCTGCTCTAACAGAGATACCACAAGTGGATAGATTTAACAAAGGAAAGTTCAGTCTGGTAGGCTACAAGTCCAAATGTAGGATGTCTGCTCCAAGGGAAGGCTTTTCTTCTTGTCAGTTCTGGAAGAAAGTCCTTGTGTTGCATCACTCTTTGTTCAGGGAGCGTCTTGTCACAGGAACCTCATGTCTGAAGGATGCGCTGTACTCCTAATGCCGCTTTCTTGATAGCATGATGTTCCCAACTCTCAGCTTTCTTCCCTGTCATTTTATTTCTTATAGGATAAAGGGAGGTGCAAGCCACATTCCAGGAAAACTCTCTTTACAGTAGAGCAAGGAGGTGACCTTAGGAAGGGATTTAGAGTCCCACCCTAGTACTCTTCAACATACAGCCTAGGAAAATCACAAAATGGAGGACAGCTGCAAAATGTTGGGAAACATGGCCCAGCCAAATGGCTACACACATTTTTTGGAGGGAGTGAGTGCAATCCATTATATTCCACCCTTTGGCCCCCCCAAATCACATCTTTTAAACATGTAACACATTCATCCCATCATAGTAAAAGTCACAGCAAAAATGTTTCCATCCCATATGATAGAAGTCTTAATCAGTTCCAAATACAAAATACAAAATCTTCTCTACCTCTGTGAAACCTAGCATACAAGCTATCTGCTTTCAAAGGAACAAGGTAGACATTTCCATCACAGATAGAGAAGGATGGTAAAACACACAACAAACAAGTCATCAAAACACATTAGCTTAGCCCTCAAAGCTTTGAAGATAATCCTTTGTTCTCTGAGACAATTTATATGTTACCCTTGTATCATGATTTGAATTGTATCTCCCCAAAAGTAGGTGTAGCCATGTGGCTGGGCCATGATTCCTTGTATTCTACAATTGTCTTCCGTTTTGTGATTTTCTGTGCTGTATGTTAAAGGATTAGGGTGGAACTGTCAATCCCTTTATAAGGTCACTTCCCTGCTCTGCTGTAAAGGAGTTTCCCTGGAGTATGGCTTGCTCCACCCTTAATCCTTTGGTCCTAGAACAGATAAAAGGAAAGGGAAGCAGACAGAGAATTGGGAACCTCACACCACCAAGACAGCTGCACCGGGTGAAGAGCACATCCTTCAGACCTGAGGTTCCTGCACCAAGATGCTCCCTGGACAAAGAGTGACCCACTATTGGACTTTTCTCCAGAGCTGACAAAGGGGAAAGCCTTCCCCTGGAGCAGACATCCTGAATTTAGACTTGTACCCTGCCGGACTGTGTAAGAATAATCTTTCCTTCATTAAAGCTATCCACTCTGTGGTATTTCTGCTAGAGCAGCGTTAACTGACTAAAACACCTTGCCTTCCAGACTCTAGGTACTGACCACACTCTCTGGTTTCTGAGTGAGACCCCCAGCCCTGTGCTACAACTCTACCTTCTAGGCCCATGGGACAGCAACTCTGCCCACTTGGCTTAGATGCACCCTAAGCCTAACTGAGTGACAATTCCACCCTCACAAACACAGGAAGCCATGGCTCCACTGTTTCAAACCCCTGAGGTCATGGTCATGCCTTTGAGACTGAGGCTGATCAGCTTCTCATGCTCTCTGTCTCTTAAGCTTCTACTTCCTATGCCCTCATGGCCTGAGCCTCAGGCCCACGTATGCCTTGCTGGGGCAAGTGTACCAAAGCTCTGTAACTCCACCAATTCAAGTGCCCAGAGGCACACGACTCTGCTAGGAAGCTTTCCCCACACAGGCACACAGATCCCTGGCTCTATTAGTCAGCAAGCCTAGCTCCACCTACTCAAGCACCTTCGGGCACCCTGCTCCACCAGGAAATATCTGCACGGGCACTCAGCTTTCCTGTTCTGTAGGTTGGCTTCAGCACTGTCTCACACTGGTCTGGTTCTGCTGCTGTTGTTTCTCACCATCTGTGCCTTTATTGGTGTTAATAGTTCTCAGTTTCTTCTGTGTCTTTTATCCATTCACAGTTTCAAAGTGGCTTTCACATTTTGGGTATTTGTTAAAGCAGCATCCCACTTCCTTGGTACAAGATTCTGTTTTACTTAGCTAGAGCTGCTCTAATAGACATACCACAAGTAGATGGTTTTATAACAAAGGAAAAGTTATTCTTACTCCGTCTGGTAGGCTACAAGTCCAAATTCAAGATGCCTGCTCCAGGGGGAGGCTTTCCCCCTTCTCAGTTCTGGAGGACAGTCCTTGTGTTGCATCAGTCTTTGTTTAGGGAACATCTTGGCACAGGAACCTCAGGGCTGAAGGATGCACTCTACTCCTTGTGCTGCTTTCTTGATGGCATGAGGTTCCCAACTCTCTGCTTACTTCCCTTTCTTTTTATCTCATGTAGGATAAAAGGATAAAGAGTGTTGCAAGCCAGGCTCCAGGGAAACTCCCTTTACACTGGAACAGGGATATGACCTTAGGAAGGGATTTAGAGTCCCACCCTAATTCTCTTTAACATACAGCTTAGGAAAGTCACAAGATGGAGGACAATCACAAAATACTGGGGATCATGACCCAGCCAAATGGCTATACATATTTTGGGGGGATACAGTTCAATCCATGACAGTCATCATCTACTCTTTCATCAATTCTCTCATAATGATAAAGGACATTCATGAAATAGTCTGCACTACATTTTTAAATATCTGAGAACAGCTGGAACTCACTAGTTATATTACCAACTCCTAGATTATATGGTCATAAGAAATAAAGACAGTAATTACATGTAATTGCAATAATTGAAACTAATGCTAAATATCATTTATCAAGGTGAACTTTCATAACTATTATGTTTGCTTTGAATTATTTTCTTTTTACTTTTTTATTTTTTGTTAATTACAATAAAAGAATAAAATTTCTAACATCTATCAGTTATCTCATCTATGATAAATCCTCAGCCCCCCCCCCCCCACCCATGTAACCAAAATGGTCATTTTCTTCTGTGGATAATTCTCTTGTTAACTTCTTATAACTGGGGTCTCATACAAAATTTGTCCTTTTGACACTGATTGATTTCACTCAGCTTGATCTGTTCCAAATGAGACCATGTCATGAGATGTTTTCTAAAATTGTCATTATTTTTTTATCATAGCATAGTGTTCCATTGGTTATATGTACCATAGTTTGCTTATCTGTTTGCTTATCCATTCATCTGTTAATGGGCACCTGGGTTGATTCCAACTTTTTGCTGTTGTGGACTATGCTGCAACAAATGTTCATGTACATGTATCTGTTCATGTGACAACCTTTGTTTCTGAAGGATAAATTCCAAGCAGTGGAATTGCAAGATCAAATGTTATATCTATTTCTAGCTTTTTAAGGAAGCACCAGATTGTTTTCCAAAGAGGTTGTACCAGTTTGCAGTTGAACGAGCAGTGTAGCAGAGCTCCAATTTCTCTGCAGCCTCTCCAGCATTTGTTGTTTTGTGTTTTTTGGATCATGGCCAACCTTGTTGGGGTGAGATGGTATCTCATTGTAGTTTTGATTTAAATTTCTTTAACAGTTAACGATTGTGAGCAATTCTGCATGTGTCTTTCGGCTCCCTGGATATCCTCCTTAGAGAAATGTCTGTCTATCTCCTTTGCCCATCACTTAATTGGGTTATTTATCCTTTTCTTGTTGATATTTTGTAATACCTTATGGCTTGGCTATAGATTATGAAGATCAGACAGTGGTCTGACATACAGTTGCCAAATATTTTTTTCCCATTCTACAGGTGATGAAGACTTTAGATGAGCAAAAGTGTTTGATTCTTAGTAATTCCCATTTATTTGTTTTCTCTTCTGTTCAACATACTTTGTCAGATTTTGAAGCCTGTCTGTGTATTAAAACTTCCATTGTTGATCCTCTTTTATCTTGGATGAGCTTTATCATTTTAGATTTTATATTTAGGTCTTTTATCCAATTTGAGTTGGTTTTTATATAAGGTGTGAGATATAGGTCTTGTTTCAATTTTTTGCAGATGGATATCCAATTTTGCCAACACCACGTATTAAAGAGACTGTTCTTACCCCAGTTTAAAATCTTGGGGCTTTTATCAAATGTCAACTGTTCATAGGAGGATGGTCATGTCTCTGGGGTCTCAACTCTGTTCCATTGGTCTATATGTCTCTTTTTGTACTGGTACCAGGCTGTTTTGACTACTGTGGCAGCAAAAAAGTTTCTAAAGTCAGGTAGTGTGAGGTCTTCAAGTGTGGTCTTCTTCAGCAGTGCTTTACTTATCCGAGGTTTCTTTCCTTTCCAAATGAAGTTGGTGATTTGTTTCTCCATCTCATTAAAAAATGTCACTGTAATTTGTATTAGGATTGCATTATATAAGTAGGTTGCTTTGGGTAAAATAGACATTTTTACAATGTTGAGTCTTCCAACCCAGAAGCAGAGTAGATTACTCCATTTATGTAAGTCTCTCTTAGTTTCTTGTAGTAAGGTCTTGTAGTTCTGTTTATAAAGATCTCTTATTTCTCTAGTTAGATTTATTCCTAGGCATTTGATTTTCTTGGGGGCTATAGTAAATTGAATTCATTCGGTGATTTTTTTCCTTTAATAATCTCACCGTTGGTATAAAGGAATCCTACTGATTTACTTACATTTATCTTGTCTCCTGACACTTTGCTGAACTCTTCTATCAGTTTGAGTAGTTTACTTATGGTTTCTTTAGGATTCTCTGTATAAAAAATCATATCATCTGCAAATAGGGAGATTTTTACTTCTTCATTGCTGATATGGATGCCCTTTATTTCTTTGTCTTGTCTAATTGCTCTGGCTAGAACTTCTAGCACAATGTTGAAGAGAAGTGGTGAGAGTGGGTATCCTTGTCTGTTCCTGTTCTCAAATGGAATTCTTTCAGTCTTACACCATTCAGGACGATGAAGGCAGTTTGCTTTGCATAGATGCTACTGATTGTGTTGAGGAATTTCCCCTCTATTCCTATTTTCCTGAGAGTTTTAAGCACGAATGGGTGTTGAACTTTGTGCATACCAGAGCACGTTACTACTGGCAACACTGAAAAATGAGATAGGTCATTCCACAATAATGGTTGGAGACTTCAACACTCCCCTTTCAGTTATGGATAGATCAGCCAGAAAAAAGCTCAGTAAAGATGCAGATCAATCTACTTGACCTTAACAACATATACCGATCTCTTCATCCATCAACAAATAAGTATACCTTCTTCTCCAGTGCACATGAAACATTTTCCAGAATAGACCATGTCTTAGGTCATAAGGCAATTCTCTGTAAAATCCAAACCACTGATTTATTGCAAAGTATCTTCTCATGCTACAGAGCTATAAAAGTTGAAATCAATAACAGAAAATTCATAGATAGAAATTCAAACTTATGGAAAATGAAAAGTACTTTGCTTGGAAAGCCTTGGGTTATAGAAAAAATTAAAGACAAAATAAAGAAATTTATGGAATCAAATGAGAATGAAATCACATCCTACCAGAATCTATGAGATACAGGAAAAGCAGCGCTCAGAGGTCAGTTTATCTCCAAAACTGCACACATCCAGAAAGAAAGTCTGAAATTAAAGAATTAACCTTGCAGCTTGAACAAGTAGTGGTCAACAAATGTTCATCAACAACAAGTGTTCATCAACAAGTAGACAGCAACAGAAGAACTCCTCAGGCACCAAAAGAAAACAGATTATAAGGATTAGAGGAGAATCAAATGAATTAGAGAATAGAAAAACAATTGAAAAATTACCAAACCAAAAGTTGGTTTTTGAAAAGATCAACAAAATTGATAAACCATTGGCTAAACTTACAAAAGAAAAACAGCGGAAAATACAAATAACCTGATTAAGAAATGACATTGGAGTCATTACAACAGACCCAGATGAAATAAAAAATATCATAACAGAATACTATGAAATGCTGTGCTCTGATTTGAAAACATAGAGGAAATGGACAAATTTCTAGATGCATATCACTCACCAAGATTATCACAAGGAGAAATAGATCGGATTAATAAATCACAAAGGAAAATGTCATCAAAATTCTACCAACCAAAAAAAGTCCTGGTCCAGATGACTTCACCAGAGAATTCTACCAAATTTTCAGAGAAGAGTTAACTCCAATACAATTGAGGCTATTTCACAGCATAGAAAGGGATGGAATACTTCCAAGTTCATTCTGTGAAGCCAGCATAACCCTGATACCAAAGCCAGGGAAAGATTCCATAAAAAAAAAAAAAGAAAATTACGGATCAATATCACTCATGAACCTAGAAGCAAAAGTCTTCGACAGAATTCTAGCCAGTAGACTTCAACAGCATTAAAAAAAAAAAAAAAAAAGTTCATCATGATCAAGCTGGTTTCATTCCAGGGGTGCAAAGCTGGTTCAACATCAGAAAATTAATTAATATTACCAACCACATTAATAACACAAAAATTAAGAATCACCTGATTTTTTCAACTGATGCAGAAAAGGCAGTTTGAATTCTTTAGATAGATTTCAGTGAAACATTAAGTAAATTCACCACTTGGTTTGCTATACATAATTTACTAATTTGATGAGTTCACAGGTAAATGAGAGATATTGTCATGAAGCTCTCTGCTTATCTAGAACCTCACCTTACTTTCTAAAATTTTTTCCAAATTTCTGTCACTTCTTAAGCCAAAATGCCTTGGGATTTGCAATCTCGGGAAGGTAGATTGTATTAATTCATAGAATAATGTTATACTAGAAAGTATAAAAATAAACTGAATAGTTTGTGGGAGTAATGTATCCCAGAGGATATGTTCCTAAGGTCGCAGAGGCTCCAGTGTAGCCCACACTTCCCATCCTACATATGTTACCAGGTAACTCATTCATGTTGCACAGTGCAGGCAGGGACATCTCTATAACACAGCAGTGCAAAGGGGCCTATGTCAGGGTAGTCAACTTCTCAGAAGCTGTTCACTAGTTTTTTTCTAAATTACACTAGATGTTAGATGACCTCAGGGAGGTAACTTGTAATTTTCTTACTAGTCAGTTATGTCTAGGTACCTATATCTCTTATTGGGAAAGCCTTGTGGTATAGGTGGTTAAGTGCTATGGCTGCTAACTGAAAGGTCAGCAGTTTGAATTCACCAGGTGGTCCTCAGAAACTATGGGGCTTTCCTACTCTGTCACTACCAGTTTGAAATCAACTGGATGGCAATGGGTTTGGTTTTGGGTTTTGTATCTCTTATTGGAAGGCATGAAAATAATTATGTCATGCCTCTTGGTGGTGTAGTGGCTAAGTGTTATGGATGCTAACGAGAAGGTCAGCAGCTCAAAGCCAGCAGGCACTACTTGGAAACCCTGTGAGACAGTTCTACTCTGTTCAGAAGGGTCACTATGAGTTGGAATCAAGTCAACAGCAACAGGTAGTTTTGGGTATCTCTTGTTAGTACTCTTCAGGATCCTAACACATTATCTTCAACATAATAGAGGATTAATAAAAAATTATTTTCACCAAATTTTAACTAAGCCGTTTCTGTTTTTGAAGAATTTCTGATGGTAAAAATGTAACTAAAATCCTCATGTCTAGAACTGAATGAGTGGAGAAGTACCATATGCCAAATCTTTTAACTGTGAAATTAACACTTTGTCTGAGATGATTCTATTAGAAACATATTGTCTTAGTTATCTAGCACTACTATAACAGAAAAACTACAGGTGGATGTGTGACTTTAACAAACAGAAATTTATTATCTCACAGTATAGGAGGCTAGGAGTCCACTACAGTGTGCCAGCTACAGGGAGACGGCTTTCTGTCTCTGCTGACTTTGGGAGAAGTTTGTATCATCAGTCTTCGCCAACTGAGGAGCATCTCAGTGCAGATACCTTGGGTCTAAAGGGCTCATGATCCTGGCTCTACTGTCTTGGTCATGTGATGTGCCCAATCTGTCTGGTACTTCCCTCTTTTATATCTCAAAAGAGATTGACTTAACTTGTAGATTATTCTTGTAGATGAGTCAACATAACTGCCACTAATTCATCTCATTAACATCATAGAGACAGCATTTACAACACATAGGGAAATCACATCAGAAGACAAAATGATGGATCATCACACATTATGGGAATCATGACCTAGCCATGCTGACAGATATTTTCAGGGATGCAATTCAATCCATTACACACACCATTTATAATTATGTTCTAATGCCTCATGTATAGATTCCCACAAGCCTAAAAAATGAAATATTGTTTTCATGCATTTTTTTCTAGCTAGTAATATAAGTGGTCATAAGTAGACTCCAAAGATGGCTCCCCATGAACCCAACCTTCTGGATTTGTGCCCTCAAGTAGTCTTTTCTGAGCTGTGGTGACACAGGGTTAAGAGCTCAGCTGCTTCCTGAAATGACCAGCTGTTTGAATACACCAGCCTCTTCCCAGAAACCTGATGAGGCAGTTTTACTTTGTCCTGTAGTGGCGCTATGAGTTAGAACTAACTCGATGGCAATGGGTTTGGTTTGGATTTGGCAGGAAGTCTTTTTACACTGTACCTGATCTCATCTGTGATTTGCATTCACCAGTAGAATGTGGCAGAAGTGACCCTTTGCTAGCTCCAGAGCTAGATTTAAAGAGGACTGGCAACATCTATGTCTTACCTTTGGGTAGCTCTAAGACACCATCAAAGAAGTCTGGCACACTGCTGAAATAATCATATAGATAAGCCGCATCAGGAAGCCACAAAGGAGACTCAGATTATATGGAGAGATGGACTCAGCATCCTTTAGCTCAGTTGACCCTTCTGATGACTTCAGCCTCAGCCGCCATTACCTGCAACCTCCTGATTGGAAGAATGGTGCAGCTGAGACTAGTTAAACCACCAACCAGAAGAGACGTCCAAATAGTTGTTCTGTTAAAGCCTCTAAAATTAGGAGGAGGGGTTGTTATACAAGAATAAATAACTAAGAAGACTACCTGATGAAAACAAGAAATCTCCTAGTGTTCTGCAAATACCAAATATAACTTCTTACACCTCTCTCTTCATCCTGTCTCTTGGACAATTGAAATATCTATGGAGAACTGGAATAATGTCTTTTATTTTTACCATCCTGCTTTTCTATAAAGAAGTTCTTGTGCAAGCATTAAGCACTTTGCTGCTAACTGAAAGGTTGACAATTTAAACTCATCTAGCGGATCCGACTCGACGGCACTTGGCTTGGCAGTGGTTCTGTGGGAGACAGAACTGTTGTAAAGATTCCATGTTTATGTAAAAATTACAGTCAAAAAAAAACCTATGTAGTAGTTCTACTTTGCACACATAGCGTCTCCATGATTCAGATTCCATTTGGCAGAAGCTGATCTTCTGTTTCACTTTCTCTGGTACACACATTATCAATCTGAGAAATAATTAGAGAAATGAGATTACAATCAGCTAACCTAGTTGAGAAGTTATGTTTATTTCAAGTTTTTTTTTTTTTTTTTGTCTCTCAACTTGCTGTTGTCGGAAACCCTGGGGATGCAGCGGTTAAGTGCTATTGCTGCTAATCAAAACATCTGCAGCTGAAATTTGCTAGGCACTCCTTGGAAACTCTATGGGGGCAGTTCTACTCTGTCAATAGGGTTTCTATGAGTTGGAATCAACTTGACAGCAGTGTGTTGTCGGTTTGGTTGTTGTTGTTTTTAGGTTCCATCAACGTGACTCTGACTCAACGACCTTATGTACAACAGAACAAAACACTGCCTAGTCCTGCACCATCCTCATAAGCATACCATGTTTAAGGTGACATTGTTGCAGCCACTGTGTCAGTCGATCTTGCTGAGGCTCTTCTTCTTCTTTGCTGACCCTCTATGTTACCAAGCATCGTGTCCCTACCAGGGACTTGTCTCTCCTAATAACATGCCCAGAGTATGTGTGACAAACTCTTGCCATCCTTCAAAGGAGCACTCTGCCTGTACTTCTTCCAACACAAATTTATCCATCTGAAACAGATCCTGATGTCCCGTTCTTTTTCATACAATCTAACTACTCAGTTTATCTGCTCAGCATATGAATTGAAAAAATATGGCAAAAGGATAAAACCCTGGCTCACACTCTTTCTGACTCTAAACCAAGCAGTATGCTCTTGTTCTCCTTGAATGACTGCTTTTTGGTCTAAGTACAGGTTCTTCATGAGCCAGTTAAGTGTTCTGGAATTCCCATTCTTTGAAATGTTATCCTTAATCTGCTGCAATGCACACAGTTGAATACCTTTGCATAGTCAATAAAATGCAGGCCAGCATCTTTTTGGTATTTTTTTTGGTTTCAGCCAGGATCCACCTCACATCAGCAATGATGACATTCATTTCATGTCATCTTCTGAATTCAGCTTTAATTTCTGGCAGTACCGTATTAATTTACTGCTGCAAGTGCTTTTGAGTGAGTTTCAGCAATATATTACCTGTGTGTGATATTTAATAATATAGTTCCATAATTTCTGCATTATGTTGGATCATTTCTCTTTGGAACAAACAAATATAGAACTTTTCCAGTCTGTCGGCAGAGTAGCTGTCTCCCAGATTTCTTGGCATAGATAAATGAACACTTCCAGCACTACATTAATTTTTTGAAACATCTTAATTGGTATTCTATTGATTCCTGGAGGCTTGTTTCTCATCGAGTTCTCCGATATACTTTGGACTTCTCATTCAGTGCCATTGGTTCTTGATCATAAGCTACTTCCTGAAATGACTGAATGTGGACTAATTCTTTTTGGTACAGTAATTCTGTGTATTCCTTCCATCTTCTTTTAATACTTCCTGTTTGGGTCAGGTGGTACCACTCTAATAGAAATACCATGAGTGGATAGCTTCAACAAGAAAAATTTATTTTTACACAGTCCCATAGTCTCTGAGTCCAAATTCAGGATGTCTACTGAAGAGGAAAGCTTTCCCTCCTTGTCGGCTCTGGAGGAAAGTCCTTGTTGTTGCATCAGTCTTTGTTCAGGGTGCATCTTGGCACAGGAACCTCAGGGCTGAAGGATGCGTTCTTCTCCTAGTGCAGCTTTCTTGATGGTGTGAGGTTCCCAGCTCTCTGCTTGCTTATCTTTCCTTCTATCTCTTGTAAGATAAAAGAATAAAGGATGGTGCCAACCACACTCTAGGCAAACTCCCTTTACATTGGAGCGGGGAGGTGACTGTAGGAAGGGATTTAGAGTCCTACCCAAATCCTCTTTAGCATACAGCCTAGGAAAATCACAAAACAGAGGACAATCATAAAACGCTGGGGATCATGTCCCAGCCAAATGTCTGTGCACACTTTGGGGGGACACAGGTTAATCCATGCACTTCCTGTGTCATTCAAAGTTTTGTCCATAGAATCCTTCAATATTGCAACTCAAGGTTTGGTTTTTTTCTTCCATTCTTTCGGCTTAAGAGATGCTGAGCATGTTCTTAACTTTTGGTTTTGTGACTCCAAGTCTTTGCACATGTCATCGTGATACTTTACTTTTTCTTCTTGAACCACTCTTGGAAATCTTTCATTCAGCTCTTCTGTGTCAACATTTCTTCCATTCACTTAGATGCTTGACATTTAAGAGCAAATCTCTTCTAACTTCCATTCTGGTGTTTCTTTCTTTCCTGTCTTTTTAATGACCTCTTGCTTTCTTCATATTTGATGTTCTCAATGTCACTCCACAACTCATCTGGTCTTTGATCATTAGTGTTCAACATGTCAAATCTGTTTTTGAGATGATCACTAAATTCAGGTGGGATATACTTCAAAGTCATACTTTGTCTTAAGCGGACTTGTTCTAATTTTCTTCAGCTTCAGCTTGAACTCACATGTGAGCAATTGATGGTCTGTTCCCTAGGAAGCCCTTGGCCTTGTTCTGAGCAGTGATGCTGTTTTCCCATCACCCTCTTTCTGTTATGCATTCCTTATCACATTGGAAACTTTTATTCAGCAGGGAAGTTTCTGGCTGTAGCCTCTCACATAGCCATTTCATATTTGCAACATCTTTTTCCAGAATATAGCCTCATAACAAGCGAGTATAAAAAGTTCCCTTCTAAATTTACCTACGAAGATTTACACATAAGTGAGGTGATACTGAAGAAGGTAGAGGGATTGTAAAACAAAAACAACTTATTTCAATAACATTTATTTACATTCTAAATATTTAGGGTTTGTAACAGCTTTAAAATTTAAAGAGAATAAAGCACTATTGTTTTGTTTGTTTAGCCTTAATCTTAAGTGAAAACATTTGTTTAACCTATTTTTCTTTCTTTCTTTTTTTTAATCTGCGGTTCTGCATATGCTGGGTGACAAAAATGGTTAAGTTTTCAACTACCAGCCAAAAAGTTGGTGGTTCAAACCCACCAAAAGGTGCCTTGGAAAGCAGGTTTAGCAATCAGCTTTCAAAAGGTCACAGCCTTGAAAACCTTACTCTGTACCTACCAGGTCAGCATCAGTCTGAGTCCACTGAGTAGCAGTTAACAACAGCAGGCACTTATTTGCTCAAGAATACATCCTTAAAGAACTTACATGAATAAAGGGTAGATTGAAATTTGGAATGATTCAAGTGAATAACTTCAGTAATATTTTATTTGTAAGTTGATTTCAAAATACTAAATATTTAAACAGGCAGCTAAATGAGGCTACCAAACCCCAAAGATCAGAACTTTACTTGATAATACCCTACAAATATATTGTTAAAATCTCAAAATGGTAATAGTAAAATCAAATATACTTCAACCCAAATCACAGGACAAAGAGCCCCGAGAAGTTGTTAAGGAAAGCAATCACCTTCATAATTGTACCAGTATGCTTTGACAAAAGGAAGAAAGTTTTTTTCCTAAAAGATGACATGGAAGAAAGAAAAGAAAAAGCAAGTAAACAAACATGAACGTATAGACATGGTTTAATAGAGGGATTACATCTGAGAAACTCAGAATTCTCTTTAAGGTAGAATCATCAACTGCCAAGAGGTTCCCAGTTTTCAGGAAAGTATAGTTATAGTCACCACTGGTAGGCTTGCCTGGGGCTGTTTCTGCTTTTTTAAAAGCAAGTCCCAAGTTGAGGGACCCCACTCATCTGGTCACTCTACATGGTATCAAGGTAGGTATCTAGCCTTAGTTTCTCTTACTCATTTGAACCAGGAAAAATATGAGGAAGAAGTAAGAAGTGGGCAGCTCCTATATTAAGAATTTCAGCATACTTCTGCTTATAGTTAATCTACCAGAGTAAGACAAGGTAGGTGGGACATAGACTATATTAGCTAGACACATTGCTTACCCTGAAAAAAAAAAAAGGATCTTATTAGTAAGAAGTGGAGAAAATTTGTTAGGTAGACAATTGGCATTCTATCCCTAATTTTGTGACTTTCTTTAGGAATATTTAACATCCCCAGAGGAGGGAAGGAGAAAACAGACAATGAAGGTGTTATCAATTTAATTGTACCCCCACCCAAAATGTTTGTCCATCCTGAATGACCATGATTCTAAGTATTATATGATTGTTCACCATTTTGTCATCTGATATAATTTTTCGACGTGTTGCAAATCGTATGTCTAAGATATTAATAGGGCAAGTTCAGAGGCAGTTATTTATTAATGAGGCAGTACTCAATCTACAAGATTAGGTTATGCCTTGAATCAGTGTTTTTTGAGATCTAAAACACAGAAAAAAGTGGTGACTTGGAGACTTTATATCACCAAGAAAGTAATGTCAGGAGAAGAGTGCTTCCTTTGAACCCAGGGTCCATGAGCTGAGAAGTTTCTAGTCTAGTGGAATCTTGATGACAACCACCTTCCTTCAGAGCTGAGAAAGAGATTACCTAATGCTGATATTCTGAATTGGTACTTCTAGCTTCCTGGACTATGGGAGAATAAATTTCTCTTTGTTAAAGCCATCCTTGTGGTATTTCTATTATAGCAGCACTAGGTAACTAAAATAGAAGGTAATCAGACTAAACCAAAAAAATCCCAAACCCACTGTGGTCGAGTTGGGTTCGACTCATAGTGACCCTATAAGTCAGAGTAGAACTGCCCATAGAGTTTCCAAGGAGGGCCTGGCAGATTTGAACAGCTGACCCTTTGTTTAGCAGATGTAGCACTTAACCCACTATACCATCAGGGTTTCCCATCAGGACTAGGGATGGTCAAAGAAATAAAATCAGAAGGTGAAGAGAAGAAATTATTCTGGTGTATGAATATCATTGGAAACTCTGGTGGCGTAGTAGTTAAGTTCTATGTCTGCCAACAGAAAGGTCAGCAGTTCAAACCCACCGGGCACTCCCTGCCTGATAGGGTCTCTATGAGTTGGGATCCACTTGATGACACTGGGTTGTTGTTTTTGATTGTTATGAATATCATTATCAAAATGGCTCATTTTGCAATGACTACCAGAGAGGACCTTCAGTAAAGCCAGAAAGAATGTTACATACTGAGAAAATGATAGAAGGGACAGGACTTTAGAACGGAAAGTATCAAGATTTCTGTTAGATCACAGGAGAAGGCATTTCTATGAGAAAGTCGGTGTTTTCTTTCACTTTGTTAATATCAGGTATTTTGCCTTCCACTGAACAGTCACTGAGAAGTCCTCTGTTGTTTATTTTAATATGTTGAACTGTAAGCAGGACATTTTATCTAAGATTTGCTCTAAACATTAACATTTCTCTTATACTGATACAAAATCAATGAAGACATTAACAGTTAAAATGGAAATTGAATAGATAGGAAACCAGGTAGTGTGCAAGCTAAGCTACAGATTTTAATGTCATATTACAATTTGAACAGATGTGGTATTGAAAAGAAAAATCATTTATCTATAAATAATAAGTAACAGTTGACTTGAGAACATGACATTCTATTTAAATCACATTTAAATTTGTATTACGTGCATTTATTCAGACTATAAATCTCTTTGTAGCCAAGTGCCGTCGAGTCAAAGAGATATTTATATGTGAGTCTAATCCAAAACCACTGATATTGAAAGAAATACATTAAAGAATTAGCAAGATGTAACAGGTTTGGAGCTATTCAAACATCTTATTGCTTCCGTATGCTTTTGCAGAATAAAATGTGAAAACAAATGAGAGCGAAAATATTAATTAATAGGCAAAAATTGTAACATTGATGACTAGGAATTTACATATTTTGTGGTGAAGTATATAGCAATCTTTTGGGAACTAATATAAATTTGACTTTCTAACTTTGGAACTCATTTTGATGAAATATTAAGAATGCTTTTGATTCTAAGATTTTCTCCAACATGATTGCACTTATCATCTGATAGAAGGCAAAGAAGATATACACATCATAGGTATATAGGCATAAATTTATGAGTATAATTATCTTGAAATCAAGACATAGAGAACGTAAGATGGTCAATTTTTTAGAGAAAAAAATCCTACTTTACTAGAGCTTTTACAGGTTAACTTTGGATTTTATATATTTGCATATAAAAAGTCAAGAATCTTTACCAATTATGTTGTAAGAATTTAAGATGAAGAAAAGTAAAAAGGTAAGCTTGCTGGACAGTAAAGAAAGCCATTACTAGCCAGTGTGCAATAGTTGCCTCCTACTTTATAATCCTCTGAGACAGGTAGCCTTTTCAGTTTTTTAGTACAGAGAGAAGGATTCCCAGGTTTTGATTGTCCCTACACTGAAAAAAAAAAGTTGTTGTTTGTCTCATAGGGTTGCGAAGAAGTGACTGATGGATTCAGACTGCCCACCTTCTGGATAGCAGCCAAGATCTTAACTAGGGTGCTATCAGGGCTCTGTTTCTACATTAGTATAGATTGATTTTACCACCAAAGGATTTCTTCCTTCTCTAAGCTTAGGAGTTATAAAA
Organism: Heterohyrax brucei; assembly: GCA_028571685.1. Taxonomy (NCBI): domain Eukaryota; kingdom Metazoa; phylum Chordata; class Mammalia; order Hyracoidea; family Procaviidae; genus Heterohyrax; species Heterohyrax brucei. The sequence continues at coordinate 55,829,574 of CM053143.1, read as the reverse complement.
GAGAAATTGGACAACTAAAACCAAAACCCAAACCAAACCCATTGAGATCAAGTCAATTCCAACTCATAATGACCTTAAAGGACAGGGTAGAACTGTCCCCACAGAATTTCTAAGGAGCACCTGGTAGATTCAAACTGTAGACCTCTTGACTAGTAGCCATATCTCTTAATTAACAAACCACCAGGCAATTAAAGGAGACACTAAATACTACCTGCAAAAGTCACTGTCTAATACTGAGAAACTGGATGTGGATTCAATCCTGTCAGCTCTTATACTGATAAAATGATCCAGAGAATTTTGACCTCTTCCAAGAAAAAATAATCTATAGGCAATTTTAGACAAATACATATTCCTTAAAATGAATATTACCTCCTTTTGACTCAGAGGGTAGAAAAATATCATTAAAATGTCAATAAAGAGTCTTATGACTTTACTCAAGAAAGCTCTGTAGTTAAGGAAAATTTTTTCCATATTTAAAGGTAAACTTGCTTTTTACCTCTAAACCAGAATCTTTTTTTTTTTTTTTTTTGCGGTGTTAAGTTTTTGGCTTGTCAGTTAAGACATCACCTAAAACTTAGTGGTTTAAAAAACCAATATATATTATTCTCACCTTTCTGTGGGATGGCTGGGCGGTTCTGCCAGACTTTCCCGAGCTGATTCACGCAGTGGCAGTCCGCGACCTCATTTACGGGTGTGGCTGATTAGCTAGGATGGCTGCGAAGAATGGACTGGTCGGGCCTCTCTCCTGTGGCTGCTTCACAGGCTGGTGGTCTCAGAGTTCCGTGAGAGCTAAGACAGTACTTGTTAAGCTTCTTGAAGCCTCAGGTCTGGAATTCAACCATTGTCATTGCTGCCGTGTTTTACTGGTCAAAACAAGTCCCAGTGACAGCCCAGGTTTAAGAAGTGAGGGAGTGAACTACACTTCTTGTGGAATAAAAAGGAAATATTGTGATCATGCCTTTCAAAATAGTACAAATGAATACCTTTGAGAATGTGATCAATGTACAGAAAATTCAGTGTTAATTTTTAAAAAATGATGACCTTCTAGAGAGCCCTGGTGGTGAAGCGGTTAAGAGGTCACCTGCTAACCAGAAGGTCAGCAGCTTGAATTCACTCGCTGCTCCTTGGAAACTGTATGGGAGCTGTTCTACTCTGTTCTATAGGGTTGCTATAAGTCAGAATTGACTTGACTGCTGTGGATTTCTTTGCTTGTTTTCTTTTTTTAAATGTATTATTATTTTTTTTTAATTAAGCACATGTAATTCAAACAGATTCCACTTACATGGATTAAATTCGATATGCCACTTAACATGAGTAAACAGAACTACAGTCGAAAGCCAAAAACGTACGTCTTTATGCAGTGATATTTTTCTCAGTGTTACGTTCTGTATCAAGAATTAAGTTGTCACTAAACATAACAAGATTTTAAAGAAGTTAGGGCTAAGAAAATTGAAATATTATAGATGAACAACAACAACAAAACAACAAACTCCGTTGCCATTGAATCAATTCCAATTCGTAGCAACCTATGGGACAAAGTGGAACTGTCTCATAAAGCTTCCAGGAGAGCCCCACAGATTTGAATTGCTTATTTTTTTTTTTGTTAACTACTACAGCACTTAGCCACAGTACCATCAGTTTCCAAAGAGACTAATAATTGTTTTTACATCTCTTGTTCAACTTTGATTAAGATATTACTTATGCAAATTAATGCATAGCAAAATGACAATATTCATTTTCCAAGTTTTTATAAAAGGTTCTGATTGTCATTAACTGATTAAATTCTTACAGTCTAAGGAGGTTGGAAACAATTTAGTTTTTATCTTCTTTAGTCATTACTAGTTGAAATGATTCCCTCAAATAAGTAATGTTTCTGCTTAACTTATTAAAAAGTTAACTCTTGTGCTTGGAAACATATATCAACAAGTGCATTTTTCCCCAAAAAATTCATATTTACCAACTAACTGGCAAACATGAAAACATCTCAAAATACATTTATTTTCAGGTATGTAATGTGAACAGCTGTAATACATGTTGCTTAAACTGGCTAATTCTCAAGCAAAATAAAGGAACAGTTTTTTATTTTATTTGCTGTATTTGTTTATGTATTCATTACTTGCTTCTGGAAGGATTTAGAAATGTCACATAAATAAGAACCTGACATTTAAGTCTGTAATCTGTAATTGGTAAGATATAAGTAATGTCTCATATATATATATTCTACAAGGGCAAACTTCGCAGAGGTTCTGAATCTTGAGAAGCATGAAGAGCTGCTATTGATAATGCTAGTTAGTTGCTGTAGAAGGGCAAATATGCGTTATCAAAGTATATTCTCAGGCCAAAGAAGAGACAGTTGTTGAAAAGTTCCTTTCTGGGAAGTTACATCAGAATCAAAGTCCAAAATTACCCTTGAAATAGAAATGAGAGTGTTTAAGCCATCTTGTATAGCTCTAACAGAAATACTGCAAGTGAATGGCTTTAACAAAGGAAGGTTTATTCTTGTGCAGTCTGGTAGCCTACAAGTCCAAATGCAGGAGGTTGACTCTAGAGAAAGGCTTCCACTCTGTCAGCTGTGGAGGAAGGTCCTTGTGCTGTATCAGTCTTTGGTCAGAGAGCATCTTGGTATAGGAACCTCACATCTGAAGGACCAGCTCTTCTCCAGCTGCTGCTTTCTTGATGGTGTGAAGTTCCCAATTCTCTACTTGCTTCTCTTTCCTTTCATCTCTTGTAGGGTGAAAGGGTGGTACAAGCCATGCTCCAGGAGAACTCCCTTGGTAATGGAGCATGGAGAGGACCTCAGGAAGGGATTTATAGTCCAACTTTAATCTTGTTTAATACACAGCACAGGAAAATCACAAAATATTGAGAATCATGGCCCAGCCAAATGACCACACACATTTTTGGGGGGACACAATTCAGTCCATGACAATCTGCCCTTGAGCCCTCAAAAATCACATCTTTGAAACATGTAGCACGTTCATCCCCTCATAGCAAGAGTCATAGTAAAAACATCTGCATCTCGTATGATAAAACCCAAACCCAAACCCACTGCCATCAAGTCAATTCTGACTCTTAGAAACCCTATAGAATAGAGTAAAACTTCCCCACAGAGTTTCTAAAGAGTACCTGGATGATTTGAACTGCCAAACTTTTAGTTAGCAGTCGTAGCACTTAACCACTATGCCACCAGGTTTTCTGTCTCGTATGATAGAAGTCTTAAATTTGTCCAAGTCTAAAAATACAAAAAACATTCTACATCCATGAAACCTAGAACATAAGCTATCAGCTTTAAAGGTACAATGGCAGAATAGGCACAAGTTAGACTTTTCCATTACAAATGAAGAAAGAAACCAAAACAAGTACAAACAAGTTAGCAAAACAATTACATTAGCCCTGAAAGCTTTGAAAATAATCCTCTATTCTCTGAGACAGTTTATACATTGACCTTGTCCTGCAGATTCTAGCTATTGACCACACTCTCTGGATTCTGAATGGAGACCCCCTAGCCCTGTGCTACAACTCTGCCTTCCAGGTCCTCTGGGACAGCAACTCTGTCTCCTCAGGTTCAGGTGCACCCTGAGCCCAACTGAGTGGCAATTCCACCCTTAGAAGCACAACAAACTATGGCTCTACCCTTACAAAACCATGAGGTCATGATCATGCCGTTGAGACTGAGGCAGATCAGCTTCTCATGCACTTTGTCTCTTAAGCTTCTGCTTCCTAAGGTCTCATGGCCCAGGCCTCAGGCCCACATAAACCCTGCAGGGGCAAATGTTCTGAAGCTCTGTAGCTTTACTGATTCAAGTGTCTGGAGGAATCCTACTCTGCAGAAAACCTCCTGTACGTGGACACTCAGCTCTCTCGCTCTGTAGGACAGTTCCAGCACTGTGTCATGCTGCTCTGGTTCTGCTGCTGTTGTTTCTCACCATCTTTTCCTTCTTCAGTGTTAACAGTTCTCCTCAGTTCCATCTGAGTCATCTATCCATTCACAGTTTCAAAGCTGCTTCCATAGTTTGGGTATTTGTTAGGGCAGCAACCTACTCTCTCAGTACCAAATTCTGTTACAGTCAGCTAGCCAAGCCAGCCAAGTGCTGCTCTAATAGAAATTCCACAAAGTGGATGGCTTTAGAAGATAAATGTTTATTCTTACACAGTCTGCTAGACTTGAAGTCCAAATTCAGGATGTCTACTCCAGGGGAAGACTTTTCTACTGTCAGCTCTGGAGGAAAGTCCTTGTGTTGCATCAGTCTTTGGTCAGGGAGTATCTTGACATAGGAACCTCTGCTCTGAAGGATGCTATCTTCTTTCAGTGCTTGATAGTGTGAGATCTCAACTCTCTCGGTTCCCTTTCTTTTTATTTCTCATACGATGAAAGAATAAAAGGTGATGCAAACCACACTCCAGGGAAACTCCTTTTACAGTAGAGCAGGGAGAGCAACTTAGGAACGGATTTACAGTCCAACCCTAATCCTCTTTAACATGGAACATAGGAAAACCACAAAGTGGAGGACAATCATAAAACATTAGGAATGATGGCCACACAAATTTTTGGGGGGACACAGTTTAATCTATGACAGAGAGATCCCAGCACCAGTCTCAAAATAAAGCCTAAACATAAGTGAAAGTTTTCAGATAGATGTTTTTATTATTATTATTGTTATTCTACAAAGAGACTCGACCATGAGAAGGATTTGATACACAACTGCTGCATTTGAAGACGAAGAGGAACATGTGCAAAGATCCATGAACAGTGCAAGAGACTGATAGTGAACCCTGGCCAATATTTAACCACAACACAGGGACTTCAGTCTTACAACTATAAGTAACAGAATCTTGACAACAACAAGAATGAGAGTGTAAGAGGAACTCAGGTTCTAGATGAAGACAAAGTCAGTTGACAGTATATTTCACTTTTGTGACACTTTGAGCATAGAACACAGTTGAGCCCAGCACAGACTTCTGACATACAGAAACTACGTGATATCAAATGGATATTGTTTTAAGCCACTATATTTAATAATCACTTGTTTTCTATCAGTAGAAAAGTAGTACAGATGTTGGTATCAGGAGGAAGAGCTACCATAACAAGTACCTAAATATGTGGAAGTAGTTTTGGAATTGAACAGTAGATTGAGGCTTTAATAATTTTGAGGAGCAATATGTAAAAAGCCTTGCTTTGAAAACACTGTTAGCAGAAATTCAGGTGCTAAAAGTGCTATTGGAGAGAATTGAGATGGAAGTGAGAAATATGTTGTTGGAAACTGACATATGGAAGAGAATTGCATAATAGTAGGAAATATTGGGAAACTATGCCTTGAAGTTATATGGAAAGTAGACCTTGCAAACAACAAACTTAGATATAGAGTTAAGGCAACTTCTAAGCAAAATGTTGAAGGTGAAATCTAGTTTATCCGTCCTACTTACAGCAAAATGTATCAGGAAAGAGACAAGTTGACGCAAGAAATGTCAAACCAAAGAAACAGGCCTTACTTTGGGAAATTATCAGCCTACCCAGATGGCAAAAGATATTAAAATTAAGAGATTGTTTCTGAAAGCATAGGATTGGGAAAAATCTGAGAATGTGGCTATACAAAGTTTTCCTTCAACTTTAGAAAGATCAAAAGATCAGAGTATTCAGTTATAAGAGATTAAATGCATGTTTCATATATCTCAGTCAAATAAAAAGACCTGTATTTAACTTTGTTTCTCTACTATTTAAAAAAAAAAACAAAAAACGAACAAACAAAAAAACAACTCAGCAATAGAGAAGGGATTATCTTAGACGAATCTGTTGATAAACCTTTGCCTAAGGAAATGAACCCTCATACAGTTCATACAAACCCACAAAATGCTTTATCAGTGGCAATATTGACAGCTGGAGCTACAGGGGACAGCAAAATTGTGAAACAAAAGAATACTCAGAACCCCGAAATTCTCCTGCCAGAAACCGGGATGATGAAACTATCCAGTTACAAACACCTGCTATGTTTCATTTTAAAAAGGAAGGATGATTTAGAGGCAGAGCTGAGATCCCAGAGGGTAAAGTCAAGTACCCGGAGAGCATAGGTGATAGCGACAGAAGATTATGCTCAGGTCCTGAAACCTAATGTATTTTCCCAGCAGGATTTCAAAACTGCTTTGGGCCAGTGAATGACCTTCTGTTTTCTTCCACTTTGAACTAGAATTGTATTAGTTGAACCTATAATTGTTCTCTCACCACCATGACAAACTGTCACAAAAATAACAATTTAATACAATGCAGGTTTATTGTGTCAGTTCTGTAGACCCCACATCCATTGTGGCTCATCTGCATTCTCCTCTTAGAGTGTCACAAAGACAATTTCAAGATGTCAGCCAGGCTGGCCTCTTACCTGGTGACTCTAAGGAAGAATATGCTTCCAAATTCATAGAAGTTGTTGGACAAATTCAGTTCTTTGTAGTCATAGGACTAAGGCTCACCTTTCTTTGCTGACTATCAGCTGCAGACTAGTCTTATCAACTAAAGACCGCTCACATAGTTCTGTGATCCTTCTTCCAACTCTTCAAAGCCAGCAACAGCACATCAAATCCTCCTCATACTCTGAAACTCTCAGACTTCCTCTTCATGATTTCAAATTTTGTTGTGGTATTTGAGCTCATAAGCCATTTTAATTATGAACAAATAGAAGAACTTCAACACATCAGACATAATATGTGACATCTGTCTCCTCAGTTGAAGTCAGCAGCATAAGCCAATGTCTCTGTTAGAACTCCCTTTAATTTTATGACTGCCCATTCCTACTCAGACTTCACTAATAATGACTATTATCTATGAATACTAATGTAATAAAATAGCCAAGCCAAGCCAAGATGCATTAAATAGTACTCTATTTTACTGACCCTTGGGACAAAATTCTGTCAGATTCACTGGGAGAAAGATGCCTCTCAGGAAAGGTGACCAGACACCTAGATAATTGGATTTCTAATTCTAACCTTGAACAATCAGGGTTATTTTCTGATTCTTTTTCTTTTAATCATAGAACACATTTTTTTTCACAGTGAAAGTGCTCAGAAAAATTACAAATTAAATGCAAAACATTGTGTTAGTAATTATTTCTGTAACTGCTGCTGCTGTAGCTGTTCCTGATATAACAGTAGTTTCCACATTTCTTTGAAAGATCTGGTTCTTGACTATCTCTTTCATGATTACCCCTCTTGAATTCTTTATTCTAGCTACATGAAAAATAAAACAAAAACAAAATGTGGCCGTCAAGTTGATTCTCACTAATAGTGATCGTATAGAGCAGAAGGGAACTGCCCCCTGTGGTTTCCAAGGAGCAGTTGGTCAATTCGAATTGCTGACTTTTTTGTTAGCAGCTGAGGTCTTATCCGCTGCAACACCAGGGCTCCCTTAGCCATGAAACTATCTTCACCTTCCTGGACATGATGTGCACTCACTTATGACTCCTAACTTTTAATTGCATCTTTGACCTAACCAGCAATTTTCCTCTAAATTTTTTTGTCTGTACTTTTCATCCTTTAAATAAGTTCACCAAACCTCTGACATTCCACTTAATAGAAAGTGCCCTTCTATATCTTTCTTGAACTCTGTCACCCTGTACACAGTTCATTAGTTTTTTTTTTTTTTTCAATGTAAACTAAGTTGAACAGCAACAATATCCACTTATAAGCATAACTGAATATTGTGAAAGTGAATTGCTGGGGTGTTAACTTTAAACTTCCAGTAATGACCAAGCTTGATGTTTCCAATTGCTCACATGTTATTTATCTCTGAAGCTTCTTGTCGTCTAGCTTCTACCTCCACAACTCTTTTGAAATAACTTTTCAGTTGTATCATTAGAGACCTTCTAATGAGCCAATCTTCAGTTTCTGTATAATCAAATCTGCTGTGTCAAATAACATCCCTTTAATTATAAGCCATAGCTCTATTAATTGTTCTTGTAAATTTTTCACGGTCTTTGCTAGTTTTCCTCTGCTGGTACGTTTTTATTCACGTTACCCTTAAATGTAAATGTTCCCCAAGGTCTATTTTTTGTCTTGTTCTCTGTTTGTCTATCCTCATTTGAAATTTCAGCTTCTGAGGTAACTTATTTTTGAGGAAATGCTAAAAGACATGCCTAGCTCAAACTCTTTTTTCTGCACTATAGTTTCTACTGGATAGTTCCACTTAAATTTTACACAGGATGTTAAGCTCAATATAGTAAAAAAAAAAAAAAAAAACCAATAAGAATTTTGAAAAAGAGAAAATAGTGTACTGAGATAATGGAAGGGAGATAATGTAGATTTTAGAGTTAGAGTAAATAAATATTTTTAAAATTTTATTGTGATTTAAGTGAGGGTTTACAGTGCAAATTAGTCTATCAATCAAAAATTTGTACATAAATTGTTTTTTGTGATGTTAGTTGCAGTCACCAAAATGTGTCAGCATGCTACCTCTTTCTATCTTGAGTTTCCCATGTCTTTTCATCTAGTTTTCTTGTCTTTCATGTTCTCTTCATTGTTTTGGGGTAGATGTTGCCCATTTGGTCTCATATACTTGACTGAACAAGAGGCATGTTCTTCACGTATGCTATTGTTTGCATTACAGGCCTGTCCAGTCTTTGGGAATAGCTTCAGTTCTGAGTTACTAGGGTTTCCAGGGGCTATAATCTCAGTCTTCCTCCAGTCTCTGTCAGATCAGTAAGTCTGTTCTTTTTGTGAACTGAGACTTTGTTCTATATTTCTATCCAGTTCTGTCTAGGACCCTCTGTGGCGATTCTTGTCAGAGTGGTTGCAGTGGTAGCCCAGGGCCATCTGGTTCTCCTGGGCTCGTGCTGGTGGATGCCATGGTTCACGTGATCCAATAGTCTTGCGGACTGCTGTTTTCCTTGTGACATTGGTTTTCTTCATTCTCCTTTGGTCTAGAAAGAATAAGAAAGATCAGTGAAGTATTTTAAATGATACTTCATAAGCTTTTAAGACTCTAGACTCTAAACAATGAAGTAGAATGCAAATCATTTTCTTTTGAACTATGTTATACCAATTGACCTAGACCGTGGTTCCCAGCCTTTAGCCTCCAATACTCAGTCTCTAAAGGTTTTGCATGTATCTTATAAGCTTCTATGACTTGGGCTTAGTCAAGTTCCTCTATATTGTATGCTGTCTTTCCCTTCACCAAAGGCAAATCTTGTGACTTCTCTTTCTTACCCCTTCCCTTCCTATCAATCATCAAAGATGGCTTTTTTCTGTGTGTGAACCTTTTCTTGAGTTTTTATAACCCTGATCTCATGCAATATTTGTCGTTTTATGGTTGACTTATTTCATTCAGCATAATGATCTCCAAATTCATCCACATTGTAAGATGTTTCCTGGATTCAGAATTGTTCTTTATCTTTGTGTAGTATTCTACCTCATACTCTTGTAAAAGCTGGGAGTGAATAAGGAAGACTGAATAGAAATTGATAGCTCTAAACTGTGGTGTTGGTGAAGAAGATTGAATATACCATGGACTGCCAAAAGAATGAACAAATTGGTCTTGGAAGAAGTATAACCAGCACGCTTATTAGAAGCAAAGATGATGAAACTATCTCTTGTATACTTTAGATGTGTTACCAGAATGGATCATTCCTTGGAGAAGGATATCATACTTGGTAAAGCAGAGGGTCAGTGAAAAAGAGTAAGACCTTCAATAACATAGATTGACACAATCAATGGTTGCAACAATGGGCTCAATGGTAGCAACAGTTGTGAGAATGGCACAGACCCAGCAGTGTTTCAGTTTGTTGTGCACACGGCCATCATGAGTCAAAAGTGATTTGACAGCACCTAGCTACAATAATTTCTATTTCACATGCATATGACATGATTGAGAACACCATGGCTTGGGTCCAATGCACCGTAGCCCCCCAAGTGGCATCTTTACTTTTTAACACTTTAGAGAGATCTCTTGCAGCTGACTTTTTTCTTTTTTTTTTTAATTTCTTGACTACTGCTTCCATGGATGTTGACTGTGGATGAAATCTTTGACAACATCAATCTTCTCCCCAGTTATCATGCTGTTGCTTTTTGCTCCAGCTGTAAGGATTTTTATTTTCATTATGTTGAGGTGTAATCATACTGAAGACTGTCATCTTTGATTTTCACCAGTAAGTACTTCAGGTCATCTTCACTTTCATGGCTGTATCATCTATGTAAAGTAGGTTGTTAATGAATCTTCTTCTAATTCTGATGCCCTGTTCTTCATGTAATCCATCTTCTCAGATTATTTGTTCAGTATACAGACTGAATAGGTATGGCTACAGGGTATATACCTGATACACACATTACCTGACTTTAAACTAGCTGGTTTAAAGTCAGGAAAGATGCAGGCATTGGTACCATTAAAGTGAATGAGACCAATTTCCTGGTTTTCAAACATTCATGGCCTAGGCAGAGCAGACAGATCTCTAAGAAACAAATGAAATGAAGTGCTGTAAGGCCCATATTAGAAGTTCAACATGTAGAAAATCTTAGTCCTGAAATATATATTTATTTTTAAGTTTTCCAATTATATACAACAAAGAACTTAAAAAAAAGAGATCAATTTATTTTACATAATATTTAAGAGCTTTATGGTCCTGCATTTCTACACCAACTTTAGGGGAAAAATACCTAAATTGTAAGTTAAGCCATTTTGAATTAAATGTCTATGCCATTAACAATTGTTCTCTAATGAGAAAAGTAGTGTTTATGCAAGAAGCCTCAATGACACCCATAGTTTGTAGCAAAAGGGCAGTGCAAGGTGGCCATAATCTCTGCCATAAAACCCTTATCCTTGTGTAGGCTGACTGAACTGGTACTAGATATCTGACTCAAATCAGGGAGGTTATACACTGTTCAGAAGGCTACAAGTATAATTGGCCTAAATAACTTTGTAAAAATTGGAATGAACTGTACCAGTAATGTTCTGCATCCAGGAGCTGATATTAAGATCTACAGAGTCTCAGGGAGATGACAGCAGGAGCTAGAAAAACAAGGATGCAACTTATGGATTCAAGTGAGGAAAATGATGAGTCATGATAAAGCAGAAGTTAAGAGAAGGTAAAAGTTATCAGTATGAATAAGATGTAACAGAGAAAAGAGAAAAGAAATATACATTCAGTTTGTATAGAAGCAAAAGAGAAAGGACTCATAAAGGAAGGTACAGGGAAGAAAGTAGTTGAGTCATATTCACTGACTTGTTCTGAAGAGGAGAATCATAAATTCATGGTTCTGAGGTCCCTAGTATTGTCTAAGATCCAGTTCTAATCCCTAGACAGGCTGAATCAACATTACTCATGTTTTCCTGGGTGAACCCCTTCTGTGTTACTGACTCTTATATTGAATTTGCACTACTTGATCTTACTTCAATGACTGCTTCTTGCAACCAAGAGAGCCTGACAAGAACAGTGTGTAACCTAATAATTAAAAAAATAAAAAAATATTGACTGAATTCGTATTATGTTCTAGGTGCTTGGCTTGCAAAGCCAAAAAAAAAAATGTCTCTGGACCTATGAGTTCACTATGACCTGAGATAGGAGAAACATTATCAACACATGACTCACGATATATCAGATAGACTGAGTCATTATTTTAGCAATAGGTAGCACACTTAACTGATTTTTTATCATTTCTTAAACTTACTAATCCAGGACCCAAACTCTTCTTCTTCTTCTTCTTCTTTTTTTTAATACTTTTTCCTAATTCTTATTTTCCATCTTACTTTAGGTGAAGATTTACAGAAAAAACTAGCTTCTCATTAAACAACTCATACACATGTTGTTTTGTGACATTGGTTGACAGCCACACAACATGTTAACATCTCTCCTTCTCTATTCTGGGTCCCCTCCCACTTTCTTGCCCTTGACTCTGGCTTAGTATGCCCATTTAGTCTTGTTTTGCCTTATGAATTTGTCTGATCTTTGACTGAAGGGTGAACCTCAGGCATGACTTCGTTACTGATCTAAAAGTGTGTTCTATGGCCATACTCTCTGAGTTTCTGCAGTCTCAAGCACACTCTTTCTTGACTTTTAGTTCCTTGTTTGCAAAAGCATGCTATACAACAGCATTTGAATACCTGCTTATAACCTATGGCTTATCTTATTAATGTCCCCTTAAAAAAACCTTTCTTCACAATTTTGGTTAATGTCACTGTGATATGCCCAGTAATATTGGTTTGACACTTTTGTGTCATCACTTATTCCATTTTCATTGATTCTGACAAGGACAAATTCCATGGACTGATCTTCTCCAAGTATTTTTTAAACCTGAGTTCTTAAAGTAATCATTTGGAGCATACCATATATTTGTTATTAGTGTAATGTAATATCTTATTCTCATACTAGAAGATGTATCTCTCTATTTTTTGGAAGTACTAAAATCCCTTGACTGGTTTCCTTGATAAACCAGCCTCAAAATTAATTGCTAAATTAACATTGGTAAGAACAACCCTCAGAGATCATGCATTGTTTCTCTCAGAAAACGTTGGTAGATCTCCATTGCTATCAAATAAGTCACGTTTTTATGGACATCCTTCAAGGTCATATTTATTTTTCCAATGTTGCTGTTTATGACTAATTGAAATATAATTTTCACATCAGTCAAACAGGGTTACTGTTAGATGTATCTATGTTTTTACTCTCATTGACTAGATCCATTTTCTTGCCTCTACTCAGAATGCCCTAGGGTCACCATGAGTGGGCTCCGACTCCACAGCACTTGGCTGGCTTGGACTCAGAATGCCATCCCCACATTTTCTACCTTGAAGATACTATTCCTTTTTCCAAATATAATTAAAATTCTATCTTAAAAAAAATTGTCCAGAAACATCTACCATTTTTTTTTTTTCAACCTGAATTCTTAAAGTAATTGTTTTGGGCAAAACTTACAATACATGCTCATTATTAGTGTAATTTAATATCAGTCTCCTACTCAGTTATAAGCTCCTTAAGAGAAGGAACCATGCATACTCATTGTGTTCTTACCCCACTTACCACCCTGCCTTAGTGTTGTTATGCCTCAGTAAATCTTGTTGAATAAATAAATGTACTACAACTAATACAGAGAACAAGATACTTTTATAGAAAGCAACCTAATTTAATGTACCCACAGTGTGATGTTTCCATGTTAATTCAAATGAATATATTTCCTATCCCATGTAAATCTGTTTCTACTGCTTGATTTCCTACTACTATTTGGCTTTATTTTCCACCTGTTTGTCCAAGTCAAAAACCTAAGTCTTCTTCTACACATCTGTATTTTCTTTACTCGTTCTACTAAAGTCTGTTTTTTTCTTTTTTTTTTAACTGTTAAGCATTTTTTGATGTCTGCCTTACTTCTCCTTCTAGACATTATTGTTTAGTTCAGATTTCCGTCATCTCCCCATCTGGTCTTTCTGCTCCACTCTCAAATTTATGCAATGTATCTTCTACACCGTTGCAAATTTGTCTTTTAAATAACTAGATAGATAAATAGATAAAAGGATTATTATACTCTTCTTTTAAAAAACAAAAACAGTTTGCCTTTAATCTATGTAAGAGCTAAGCTCTTTTGCTTCATGACACAGCACCTAACTAACAGTCCAAAGTATGTCTTGATTTGTCTGCATGTATGCTATGTACATACTAAATTACATCTGTGCTTTGCCCTGCTACAGCTTTCAAAACATTGTATGTGAGATACGCCCCTTAACTTCTGCAAATTTAGAAAGTAACTACATTACCTTCAAGCCACTTTGGGAAACCTTTTTTTGATTTCCTCCAGGAATCTTGGTTGTATATATGGTATGCCTCATTCATTAAAGCAGTTGTGTTGTGTCTGCTGGTCTATCTCACCTCTTGATTTAATGAGGACATGAATTTTTAAAAATACTTACACACTTGAAGCATAGCAGGGTGCATTTCGCACGTTCATTCCATTCATGAAAAATTGACAAATAAATGAATACAAGTTACAGGAAAGGGAGCCCTGTATTTATGAAAACTTGTCATATGATTTTCTGTTGTCAGTATCTTAGGTTGATATCTCTAGAAGAGCAAAAGCAATAAAGCATATAAACATATAGAGAGAGATTTGTATCAAGGAAATGACTTGTGTGGTTATAGAGACTGGAACATCCTTAGTTCACAGTCAGCATAGACGCTTCTACTTATTTATGTAGAAGCAGGGCCTGCCAAATCCAAGACGAGCAGGGAAGGCCACATGTAAGCTGCTAGCTCAAGTCCAAAGAACTGGAAGTCAGATGAACAGGAGCCAGCAGAAGGATCCAGAGTGAGCAAAAGCCCATGAGCCCTGTCAGAATGTTCACTTTTATTTAATGTAGACTACGTGCCCAAGGAAATTCCCCAACAACTGACTGGTTACTCACACTGATGTCATCATGAATGACACCATGTGGTATCAGATCTCATCACAGAAGTGATCACAACATCATATGACTATCAAACCACTGAGAATCACAGCCCAGCAAAGTTGACACACAACCTTAACTATTACAACCAGAAATTGTCAATCTTTTAGAATGTGAAAACACCATTAAGCATTACCTTTTTTCTACACAAAGAAATAGTCATACATAAAAATTATGACCTATGAATCGACAATAATATGGATAATATTTTTTTCTCCATCGGTTGTAAAAGTAAGATAAGTAATCAACACTATGCCTAGAACACACAATAATGCCTAAATTTACTGCCTCACAAAATAAATGAAAGCACAACATTCTGTACTTTCAAAATGTATCAACCTAAAATATGCTTACAACCTTTTTTAAAGATGAGGATAATTGGGTTGTATTTTTTTCAGTAGTGATTATAATCATTTTTATCATCCCAACATTCTTAAAATCTACTTACGTTAGGGAGAAAAGATAAAATGTCTGTCCCCGGGATGATACACAAATGTTTATATGATCCAGCAAAACTCTATCACAGTAAAGTATTATATGTCCATAAAAAGTTAATATATTTTATGCCACAGAAAGTGAAATAGATAATATTCTATCTGTAGCTCTCACCTCATAGAACAGAAGCTCTCTTAAGTAATTTTAGAGAATTAATAGGCTCCATAAATTTTACAAACCTCAATTCATAAGCTTTGTTTCTCTACTACAAATAAATTTGTTCATTTCCCATCCTCTTTTGAAGCTGTAAGTCAGAATTTTAAATCCAGTTAATGCAATTAACTTCGAAGGACATATCAGTTACTCAGAGTGAAGACAGGTTGTTTGGCACCCACATGTGTGTCCTTGTGCTAAAATTTTATGGCAAGGGAATCAGAATAAAAAAGACAACAGAGCTCTTAATGGCTGAAAATACCTTGAGTTTAAATGTCTAACAAGACAGATTCCAATACAATATATTGTAAAATGTTCATTTTATCCTAAAATTTTCATAAAGTAATATGGTGCTCAAATGTTTCAGATATTTGTCGAACAGCTTTACACATCAAACCTTGTAATTTCTTAATTAAAAATATCTAATGCTGGAGAATTCACTACTGAGAATTGTGCTGGTTATTAAAATTACATTATTTTAGTTAATCTTCATGTTGTACAATATAAGTACTATTTTTGCTACTTTACCAAGGAAAAAATTAAAGCACAGGTGGGTTAAGAAAAATTCCCATGGTTATGCAATGTAATTGAGACTGGATTTGTAAACAGTCTGAATCCAATCGGGGTGTTTTATTGCTCAGTTGTACTAGCCCACATGTAATTGTGTTTTAGAGTAACCTTGAAAGGTGTTTAAGTCAAGTACATAATAACCTAGTAGTGATTATATAAACCCAAACCCCCTGCTATTGAGTTGATTATGACTCTTAGTGACCCGCACAGATTTTCTGCGGTTGTAAATCTCTACAAAAGCAGACTGCTTTAGCTTTCTCCCATGGAGTCACTGGTGCATCCAGGAAACGTTAGGTCAGTAGTCCATTGCTTTAGCCATTGAACCACCAGGGCTCCTAAGTGATTACATACAAAACCAGAATCCAAACTCATTGCTGTTGAGCTGATTATGACTCGCAGCAACACAATGCCAGCCAAGTGCCATGGAGTCAGATCCGACTCATGGCAACACAATAGACAGAGTAAAATAGCCCCATAGAGTTTCTAAGGAGCGCCTGGAGGATTTCAGTGGCCAACCTTCTGGTTAGCAGCCATAGCACTTAAGCAGGACACCACGAGGGTTTCCAAATGATTATACAGAGGAGATTAAACATTAGACTGAGAGTGTGATTAAGCAAAATTTAAGGCTGAACCTATCCTTGTTATTCTATGAGTATATCTCTGTTTTCATTGTTACCATCTTTGAATTAATTGCTATCATCACTCAACCGGATAGTCACACTAATTGCTTCCTTGTTCTTCATGAGTTTACTCTGCCACCTCCACACTGTTCAGCTCCAGTAAGAGTGACCTCTTCAAATGGTGTAACTTTACAATTCAAGTTATAAAACGGACAATAATCTTTAAAATGATTCATAATACCAACAAGGCTAATTCTTGTCTATATTAAACATCCCTTTGCATTACTGTTCCTCTTTCCAGCCACACGTGAAGGACTCTGTAAACTGCTGTGGAAAGGTAGTCAATGAGTGACTTCAAGACAGCATTCACGTAGTCTACAAAGAGGTTGTGCAAAGTGAGCACAGTGATTGTCAAAGAGTCTTTGCAAACATTATTTCCCCCGTGTGAATTGTTATCTCTTACACTCCTGCTCGTGTATTATATTTATGTTAGTGCTGTTGAAGAATAATAAACATATCATAGACTTTCAGGAAAATAATAAATATATCATGGACTTTCAGTAGAATAAACAAGTTGGTCTTGGAAGAAATATAGACAAAGTGCTCCTTGGAAGTGAGGATAACAAGACTTCAAGTCTCACACTTCAGACATGTTTTCAGAAGGGACCAGTCTTTAGAGCAGGACATCATGTTTGGTAAAATAGAGGGTCCGTGAAAAAGAGGCAGACCCTCAGCAAGGTGGATTGACCCAATAGCTGCAATGTCGGGCTCAAACATAGCAATGATTGTGAGGATGGCACAGGACTGGGCAGTGTTCCTTTCTGTTGTACATGGAGTCTCTGTGAGTCAGAACCGACTCTAGGGCATCTAACAACAACATGTATCCTACTCATTCTTCACATCTCAGTTCACATGTCATCTTGCAATGTTAGCCTTCCCTGAGATAAACTTCTGGGGCTAGTTTCTTTCCCTATAGTTAGTAATTACAGAATTGCTAATGTAATTATTTGATGAATATTGTTCTTCCATATTTGTCTCAGAAGAATGTGCTGTATATTCTATGCTGAGAAAGAGTCAGACTTGCATTAACTGTTCATAGCTGCAGTTTCTGGCCCAAGCTGTTAGTCAGGTAAAGCGACTGTGCTAGAGATTCAGGTGCTCACATACTAGTGTCTTGCTGTCTCTCTCTGTGTTTTGTTAGTTTTCTCTTTCTCATGCTCTCTCACTCTTGCTACTTCTTAGTCTCATGAACTGCTAAATATGCAAGTACTAAGACACTAAGGGTGAGGACAGGAGGCCCCACTTCAGCCTGAGGCCAAATCACATTGAGCTCTTACCAAACAACCCCATGGTGATATTCATATTACGCTTGTGTGGATTAAGAAAATTAGTATTTTTTTTTAATTGTGATTAAGTGAAAGTATACAATCCAAATTAAATTTGCATGTCCACCTATCCGCAGCTCCTTCTTCTCTCTTTACCTGCTGGCAGCACGCTGTTCCTTTTTATTCTATATATGTTGTATCCTCTTAACAATCTGCTGTCCCCTTCTTTCCGCCCTCTCCTTTCCCTTCTACTAGGAGGCCAGTAGGATATCAGCCTATAGATGCATAGAACCTTAAAGTACACATGCCATACGGTCACATTGTGTTCATGGGCCCAGTCCATTCCTAGCCAAAGAAAGGACCTCAGTAATGTTTCCTAATAAGGGGCAGCAGCCAGTCTAGGGACCATGATCCCAGAGGAGTTCCCAGACTGCTGGATCATCAGTTGTGGTATTTGGGTGGAGTTCTTGAGGTGCACCCCTCTTTTTCTATTTTTGCCTCAAGGACTCAACATGGTGTGTCCCATCACAGCTGTCTTTGGTGTTAGCCAGGCATCATCTTGTTCTTCCGGTCACATGTTGATACAGTCACCCATTCATATGGGTCCTTCTGTCTCCTGGGCTCTTTTTGGCTTACTGCTTTGTTTTTGGTGATCATCTGTTCTCGGTCAGTTGGGTACCTCAGTTGTTAGCTTGTAAGACCTCAGATGCCACTCACAAATATGACGTACAGAAGACTCTCTTAGCAATAGCCTAATTAGGCCAATTGGCCTCAGTGTCCCTTGAGAGAATGGTTCCCAAACCGTGCCCTTGCTAGTCTGTCCTTGCAATATTGAGTTAAGATTAGAAGAATTTTCAGTATAGGTTAAAGCCCAGTTAAGCAGATCTCTCTATGGTGTGCTGTCACTGCTTTCAACTAACCAAATTGCTATCAACGATCTAATCCATGACCAGTTCTCTCCCTCCCTGCCCACACCTGCAGCCATCAAAGAGTCTGTTCTGCTTTAATAAGTCTATTTTTAAGTCATTATAGTAGGGGTCTTGTACAATATTTGTCCTTGTGCCGCTGACTTGATTTCACTCACAGTAATGTCTTCCAACTGAAACCAGGCTATGAGATGCTTTCTAAAATCATCATTGTTCTTTATCATTGGCCAGTGTTCAATTGAGCATATGGACCATAGTTGTTTTATCCATTCATCTGTTGTTGGGCATCTGGGTTGATTCCATCTTTTTGCTATTGTAGACTGTGCTGCAATAAACATTTGTATGAATGTATCTGTTCATGTAACTGCCCTTGATTCTGTAGACTGTATTCCGAGCACTGGG
Source organism: Heterohyrax brucei (assembly GCA_028571685.1). NCBI lineage: Eukaryota > Metazoa > Chordata > Mammalia > Hyracoidea > Procaviidae > Heterohyrax > Heterohyrax brucei. The sequence goes on along the minus strand of CM053143.1, from coordinate 55,810,679 downwards.
ATTACTGGATCAAACAGTATATCTATCTGCAGATTTTTAAGGAAGTGCCAAATTGCTTTCCATAGAGGTTGTGCCATTTTGCAATCCCACCAGCAGTCTAGGAGGGTTCCAATGTCTCCAGCATTAGTTGGTTGGGTTTTTTGTTTGTTTTTATAATGACCAACCTTGCTGGGATGAGGTAGTATCTCAGCGTAGTTTGGATATAGAGTTCTGTAACAGCTAATGGTTGAAAGCATTCCCTTGTGTCATTTGGCTGCCTGGATATCCTCTTTGGTGAAGTGTCTGTCCATTTCCTTTGTCCATCAGTTAATTGGGTTATTTACCTTTTTCTGATATTTTGCAGTATGTTGTAGACTAAGGAGATCTGATGTCAGTCAGACATGTAGTGGTCAAATTCTTTTTCAAATTCTATAGGTGGTCTTTTAATCCTTTTGATAAAGTCTTTGGATCAACAAAAGTGTTTGATTCTTAGTAGTTCCCATTTATCCATTTTCTCCTATGATGATTGTGCTTTGTTTGTCAAATTTCAAAGTCTGTCTAAGCTGTGTATTAGAACTTCCATTGTTTATCCTATTTTTTCTTGCATGATCTTTATAGTTTTAGGTTTCATCTTTAGGTCTTTGATCCAATTTCAGTTAGTTTTTGTGTAAGGTGTGAGATACAGATCTTGTTTCAATTTTTCGCAGATGGATATCCAATTTTGCCAGCACCATTTGTTAGAGAGACTGTTTTAACCCCAGTTTATCATCTTACAGCCTTTGTCGAATATCAACTGTTCGTAGGAGGATGGTGGCATCTCTGAGGTCTCAACTCCATTCTATTGGTCTATATGTTTCTTTTTGTACCAGTACCGTGGTGTTTTGACTACTGTGGCAGTGTAATAGGTGCTAAAGTCAGGTAGTGAGAGACCTCCTAGTGTGTTCTTCTTCAGTAGTGCTTTACTTATCTGTTTTTTTTACCCTTTCCAAACAAAGTTGGTGATTTGTTTTTCCATCTCATTAAAAAATGACACTGCTATTTGTTTTGGGACTGAATTGTATATGTAGATTGCTTTGGATAAAATAGACATTTTCACAATGTTAAGTCTTCCTACCCATGAGCAGGGTAGGTTTCTCCATTTATGTAAGTCTCTCTTAGTTTCTTGTAGTAACATCTTGTAGTTCTCTTTGTAAGGGTCTCTTATTTCTCTAGTTGGATTTCTTCCTGTCATTTTCTCTTCTTTGGGGCTATAGTAAATGGTATTGATTCAGTAATTTCTTCCTTAATAATCTCATTGTTGGTATAAAGGAATTCTACTGATTTACTTCTGTTTATCTCATATCCTGAGACTTTGCTGAACTCTTCTATCAGTTTGAGTAGTTTATTTATGAATTCTTTAGTATTCTCTGTGTATACAATCATATCATCTGAAAACAGAGATTTTTACTTCTTCTTTGCCAGTGTGGATGCCCTTCATTTCTTTGTCTTATCTAATTGCTCTGGCCAGAACTTCTAGTACAATGTTGAATAGGAGAGGTGAGAGTGGGCATCCTTGTCTAGTTCCCATTCTCAAGGGGAATTTTTTTGTTCTTTCTCCATTCAGGATGATGTAGGCAGTTGGCTTTGTATAAATGGCCCTAATTGCATTGAGGAATTTGCCTTCTATTCATATTTTGCTGAGAGTTTTTAGCATGAATGGGTGAATGCCTTTTCTGCATCTATTGACAAAATCAGATGATTCTTGTCTTTCATGTTGTTTATGTGGTTGATCATGTTAATTGTTTTTCTGATGTTGAACCAGACTTGCATCCCTGGTATGAATCCAGCTTGGTCTCGATGAATTATTTTTCTGATACAGTGTTGAATTCTGTTGGCAAGTATTTTGTTGACTATTTTTGCATCTAGGTTCATGAGTGATATTGGTCTGTAGTTTTCCTTTCTTGTTGGATCTTTCCCTGGTTTTGGTATCAGGGTTATGTTGGCTTTATAGAGTGAATTTGGGAATATTCCATCACTTTCTATGCAGTGAAGTAGTCTCAGTAGTATTGGAGTTAATTCTTCTCTAAAAGCTTGGTAGAATTCTGTGCTGAAGCCATCTGGCTGTTATGTATACAAGCTCCTCTTTCCACCTGACAATGGAAGCAGCTCTATATCTGTCCCTAGATGCTGTGAACTAGTTCAAAGTACAGAAAATCTACTTTCCTGCTGTTATCCGCTGCTGTGCCTCACCTGTAAGTCTATACTGTGCTAAATACAGCTTTTCTGCTGGGAAAGAGCTCCCTGGGCTTGCACTGCCTCCCATCCTGGGAATTAGCCCCTGCTGAGGCCTCCATTTGGGTAACTCTGCCTCCCTGTCCAACAAGATGGCATCCCACCCAAACTGTACCACCCCTTAAAAAACAGCCAAATCAATGGCGGAGGTTCAGGCAGAGAGGGCAGAGGGGCTATGGTGCTCTAAGTCCAGAGTCAGGCTCTCAAAGTTTAGCTATTCTGCGTGGTTATGTCAGCAGTGCAGCTGAGCTTTGCTGCCAGTTAAGCCCAAGTGCCGTCACCAGCTAAAACAGAAAAAAACAGAAGTTAAAAACAGCAGTTACCTTCAATCCATGAGAGCCGGCCATTCAACAAAAGTGGGGGTCAGTGAAAGAGAAGTTTTCTATTTGGTGGCATGTGGTCAAAATCACAGCCCTATGCCGTGTTCTAGGGAATTAAGGAGATGGGTGTCTAGTCCACCATCTTGACACCACTCCAGCAACATCATTTTGACTCTTGATTTGGACTGATGGAACTTTTTTTGTCATGAAGAATTGACTGACTTCCATTGTGCACTTTGACACTTTGTTTCAGGGTCATATTGGTACACTTATGCTTCATCACTAGTGGTAACACAGCCCAAAACATCATCTTGCTTCTCCCAAAGGTCTTGGCAAATTTTGACTCTTCTTTGCCTTTGTTCATTGATGAGCTCCTTCATGACCGTTTTTGTACACACCTTTCTCATGCCAAGATTTTTAGTTCAGATTTGTTATTTTATCAGTCTATAGTTAATCTCAAGTAGAATTCCAAAACCATGCCCATAGCATAGGAGATGGTTGCTGTATATGTGTTGAATACGAGGTCTAACAATTAAGTTTGCTAACTCACCACTTTGTGCTTATGTTGGCAGCACTGTACAACAATTTGGCAAAGTTTCGTAACCTTGGTATATCAGTGTCTCACAGCTGTTCTTTACCAGTATCTGCTTGGTCTGCTATGCTTCTCTCAGTCAGCAGAAGATTTTGTTGTATAACTGGATGAATTTTTGCAGTGTTTCTGTCAGTACTACTCATGTTACTACTGGCTCCCTGTTTTCTCTTCGCTAGTGATGCTTTCAATCCCCTTGAAAAAATGTTTAATCCATTTGTACACTGCTGTTTTCTTCATGGCATTATCCCCATAAACTTGAACTAAATGTCCCTGATTTCACTTCCACTTTTGTCAAGTTTAACAATGAATTGAATGTTTATTTGTTGTTCTAGTTCAAGCTCCAACATTCTTGTAATGACACACAAAAACACACAACAATAATGAATGCCACTCAGCAAGATACCACAGCAAGCTGACACAAACACAGCTGTGAGACACTGATAAACCAAGGTTATGAAACCTTACCAAGTTGTTGGTGCGGTGTTGACAACAGGAGCACATCGTGGTAAGTTCATGAAATTGTCAGTCCTCATATTCAACACATATGTATAGCAACTGTCTCCTATACTCTAGTCACTGTTTTGGGATTCTACTTGAGATTAATTATAGACAATCAAATCAAGGTGTAGAGTCACTGTTGAAGATATATGGTCAGGTCTTTCTGAGAAAACAGTTTTGTGTAACAATCTAAACTTAGAGGACAGAGTTATAGCAACAACCATCTTCTACGTATATATGAAAGCCCGTCAATCATTAGGTTACTTGTGTTTCAGCCAGCAACTCTGTGCTAAGGGCAGAAGGTTTTAGCAATAATCAAAATTACCTTAACTTGGAAATTAATAGTGGTGATGATTGCACAATATGATGAACATAATTAGTGTTATGGAACTGTAAACTGAACTGAAATGATTTAAAACAAATGAACAAAAAATCCTATAATGTTATTGAATTGTATGTTTTAAAATGATTAAAATAATTAATTCCATATTATGTGAATTTTAATGTCAATGCATTTCAAAACTGCACTGAGAGAAGAGATGCATGTAATGGGACTCATTCATAATGATAGTTTTATAGAGACCTTATGCTTTTAGAAACATGTTTGTTTCATCTGATTTTGAAAGAAATCATATGCAAGCACCAATTTTAAAGAGTATACTGGTCTTCTTTTTCTCGTAAAGAGAAAGCCATTCATTTATTTCACAAGGACAATGCTTAAAGAAATTTGTTCTAACATTCTTCACAATTAATATTACTTGAGTAATAATAGCTTCGACATGAACAATGGCTGAGCTAATTCTTTTTTTTTTTTTGTCCCTTGGTGATACTTAATATTGGATCTCTGATTACTGGTTTGAAGTTTCCAGTGCATAAAGTTTTCATCCTGCTCCATGTGTTACACCCTTAGGGACAGGTCATGGGTCAGGACAGGCTTCTTCAGGGAAAAGGTCTCTTGGGCACATCTTAATGTTAATTGCTATGAGTAAAGATTTTTCTTAAGGACTGTCAATCTTAAAACAATAAATAAGCAAAAAATGTGTAGCTAGTAAAACATTCTGGGGCTATGAACTATGTTGTCAGGGAAAATTAACAATTCTAATGGACTCTGGGGGTCAGTTCTACCCTGACCCCTAGGGTCGCCATGAGTCAGATCCGACTCGATGGCACTTAACTTGCTTGGCTTGGCTAATGGACTAAAGAGAGCTAGAACACACATCTTGTAAGAACTGTTCTAGTGGTCCATTTCTTATGATACTAAACTTTGTTGTGACATTTCTGCATAAGACACGTGCCAGAAGAATATGTTATTACACATTTTGTTTAAGAAATGTGTTTGCATTATATATAAAGAAGAAAAGATAATTTCCCAACCAGACTTTAGAATAAGATGAATCACCCAGATGTAGTTTCTTCTCCATAAGCTCACTACTGGGGACAGTGGCAAAATATGCTTGCTGAGCAACTGGACTTTTTTTAATTATATGTGTTTATTATAATCTTAATGCTCCTTTTCTCTTGCCAGATATTTAATTAAGATCAGTGGATTACAAAAGAAGACAATGAAAGTTACTTTTCAGGAGAAAGGCTCTTAATAAGAAATTATAGCAAGGCCCAGTTTGCCTTCAGGGAAAACCACATTTTAGAAATATTGTGGATAAATCCACATTACGTTTTCTTCTTTTTAACCCGTCAAAAGTTTCTAATTTATTTAATTTTTTATTGTGCTTTATGCACAAGTTCACAAAGTACAGCGGATTGAATAGTGTCCCCCCCAAAATGAATATCATCTTGGCTGGGCCAGGATTTCCAGTATTATGTGATTCTTCCCATGTGTTGTGTGTGAGTCTTGCCTCTCTGATACTAACGAGGAAAAATGGGTGGCAGCTGTGGTAGTGAGTTAGGCCTCAATCTACAAACTTGTATTATGGTGAGGCAATCATTTGGGGTAGAAAAGAAATAAGTAAGCAGAGAGGCACTGCGGGGCATCACCCTGGGAGCCTCATACCACCCAAGAAGCAATGCTGGCAGCAGGGTACACCTTTTGGACTGGGGTACCCTGGACAAAGAAGTCTTAGTCCAGGGGAAGAAGGCTGACGGAGAAAGCCATTCTCTCAAACTGACAGCCTGAATTTGGACTTTTAAGCCTACTTTAATGGAAACCGTGGTGGTGCAGCGGTTAAATGCTGTGGCTGCTTGTCAGAAGGATGGTAGTTCAAACCCACCAGGCTCTTCTTAGAAACTCTATGGGGCACTTTCACTCAGTCTATAGGTATGAGATATGAGTCAGAATTGACTTGACCTCAGTGAATTTGGGTTTGGTTTAGTGTAGAGAGGAAAGCCTGGTAGCACTGTAGCTAAATGTCACAGCTGCTAACCAAAAGATAAACAGTTTGAGTCCACCAGGCATTTCTTGGAAACACCTTGGGGCAGTTCTACTCTGTTCTATAGGATCACTACCAGTTGGAAGTCCACTGGGCGGTGCAATCAGTTTACTAAAAAAGAAATTTCTCTTTTTTAAAGCCGTACACTTGTGGTATTTCTGTTAAAGCAGTGCTAGATGACTAAGACACATAGCAAATTAGTTCCTCATTCAACAATTCCTACACAAATTATTTTGTGACTTGGTCATCAACCCCACCGTGTGTCAGTATTCTCCCCTTCTGTCCTCTGCGTCCCCTGTTTCCATTCATCCTGTTTTGCTGTCTTTTCTTGTTTTCTTGTCTTTGCTCTTGGGCTGGAATGGTCATTTGATCTTCTGTACATGATACAACTCACGACTACTGTTGGTTGCACTGTAACCAAATGCCTGTTGCTGTTGAGTTGATCCTGACTCATAGTGACCCTATAAAGCTGTCTAATCTGTGGTGAGGGTGAATCTTGGAAGTGACTTCTGTAGCGAGTTACAAGGGTGTCTAAGGGCTGTACAATCAGGATATCTCCAATTTCTGTCAGACCAGAGAGTCTGGTCTTTTTGTTTTTGTGAATTTGAATATTGTTCTAGATTTTTCTCCTGCTCTGTCTGGGACTCTCTATTGTTCTCCCTGTCAGAGTAATCAGTGGTGATAGCTGGGCACCATTCAATTGTTCTGGCCTCAATCCTGTGAAGGCTGTAATAGTTGTGGCTCATTAGTGCTTTGGACAAGTCTTTCACTTGTGGCTTTGGTTTTCTTCCTTTTGCTCCAGTTGGGGGTGTATCTTCGATGGCTGTTCTCAGGCTTTTAAGACATCAGACATTACTAACCACTTTCAAGTGTGGAACATTTTTTTGAAATAAACTATCTTATGTCAATTGAACTAGATGCCCCCTGAGACCAAGGTCCCCATCACTCAGCCTAGTAACTCAGTACTGCAGAAAGTTTGAATGTATCTGTGATCTTTCTATATCTTTACTTTACTTTGGTACAGTTGTACTGCTTTACCCAGTATTGTGTACTGTCTTAAACCCTCACCAAAGTTAAGCAAGTATCTGCTACCTAGTTAAGGTTTTTCCCTCCTCACCCCTGTCCTCCCACCTAAAGTTGTTTCTTTCTCTGTGCAAACATTTTCACGAGTTTTTATAATAGTGGTATTTTTTTCTTTTATGATTGACTTATTTCACTCAACATAATATCCCCTAGATTCACCCATTTTTGTGATACATTTTGCAGATTCATCATTGTTCTTTATTTTTGTGTACTATTCCAGTGTGGGAAAACTTAGCGATGATGTGGTAGTTAAGGGCTATGTCTGCTAACCCAAAAGTTATCTATTTGCATCTGCCAGGCCTTCCTTGGAGACTCTATGGGACAGTTCTACTCTGTCCTGTAGGGTTGCTGTGAGTTGGAATTAACTCAGTGGCAGTGGGTTTTGGTTTTGGAGAGATTCCTTTGGTGTATGCACTGTAGTTTGTTCATTCGTCTGTTGATGGGCACTTAGATTGTTTCCGTCTTTTTGCTATTGTGAATAACGCTGCAGTGAACATGAGTGTGTGTGTGTCTGCCAGTGTGATGGCTCTTATTTCTCTAGATATATTCCTAGGAGTGGAATTGCTGGATCCTATGGTATTTCTATTTCAAGCTTTTTAAGGATGAGCCATATCATTTTTTGAAGTGGCTGTACCATTTTACATTCCCAGCAACAGTGCTTACAAGTTCCAGTCCCTCACCACTTCTGTAACATTTGCTGATTTCTTCCTTTTTTTTTTTTTTTTTTGATTTATGTCAATGATGTTCGAGTGAAATGGTATCTCATTGTGGTTTTCATTTGCATGGCTCTAATGGCTTGCAATTGAGAGCATTTCCTCACGTGTTCATTGCTTATCTCAATGTAGTCTTTAGTGAAGTGTCTGTTCCTATTTGTTGCCTATTTTTTAAATGGATTATTATCTTTTTATTGTAGACATGTTGGATTTTCTTGCAGATTTTTGAGATAAAGCCTTTGTTATATATGTTGCAGACTCATTCTTTCCCCCTTGTCTATAGGTTCTCTTTTTCCTTTTTGTGGTGAAATCTTTTGTTGAGAATAAGTATTTAACTTTTTAGGGTCTCCCAGTTATCTAGTTTATCCTCTGGTGTCTGTGTACTGTTAGTTACAGTTTGTGTCCTATTTAGACCATATATTAGGGTTGACCCTATTTTTTCTTTCACAATCTTCATCGTTTTTTGATCTGTATTTATGTCTTTGGCCTATTTTGAAGTAGTTTTTATGTATGGTGTGAAATATGAGTCCTGGTCGCCATGAATTGGATCCGACTCAGTGGCACTTGGCTTGGCTTCATTATTTTACAGATGGACATCCAGTTTTGCCTAGATCATTTGTTAAAAAGACTGTGTGTACTTTCCCCCAAATAATGGCCCTTGGGTCTTTGTCAAAGATTAGATGCCCATAGGTAAGTGGATTTACATCTGGGTTCTTGATTCTGTTCCACTGGTCAAGACGTCTGTCACTGTACAAGCACCAGGCTGTTTTGACTACCGTCCCTGTATAGCAGGTTCTGAGGTTGGATAGTGTTAAGCCTCCTATTTTACTCTTCTTCATTAATGCTTTAGTTATTTGGAGACATTTTCCTTTCTGTATAGAGTTAGTGGTCAGTTTTTCCATACTGTTAAACAATGTTTCTTAATAGGGAAATAAAGATTCAGTATTTTTGCTTGCTTTTTCAGATAAACTCTCTGTTCTAACTAAGCCATAAACATTTTTGTTTGTTTGTTTCCTATGAAAGAAACAAGTCAACTGTAGCCCAGGCACAACATACACAACTGAAATTCAAAAATACTGTGAATATGATATCATCCATAAACACACAGCAAAGTCACTGAAGAGCTTGCCGTGTTTTATGTAGTCTTGAAGTCTCTCTCCTCTTAGTCTAGACCACTTCCTAGGGCTCTCTGATATCTCTATTCTTTTCTTCTTACTCTCAGATAGGCATATTTTCAGCTAGTATTGTAACCAATCTACTTATAATTTATCCCCTTAAGTCTTACATGTCAATGGCAAGAATAACATTTCAATTGCTAAAAATATTGCTGCTGACGTGCTAAAAATCAATACAATGTCAAGACTTCTTTCCACCTTTGTAAAATATGTCCATTTGAATAATTGCTTTTTTTTTTTTTTTTTTGCAAAAGTACAAATGACATAAATGTTTCTTTTGAGGTACTCTGACAACATCTGTTCTGTTACTTTAGTGCTTGCAATCTAATTCAAAGACTTTTCTGCCATCTCTGTTATTAGGAGAGACTATATAATAGGTGAAAGTATCTTGAAGTAGGTAAGTTCTATCAAAGAACAAGTGTGTATTGCTATCTATTTTGCCAAGAAAAGGAGTATCTTGTTTATTTTTGTGATGTTTAGTAGTGACTTAGTTAAATTGTAGACATGTAGTTATTGAAGATTCTTGCTTGAAGCTGTGTACCAAGAAATCTGTTTCCATCAAGTCTAATGACGCTACAGGGCAGAGTAAACTGCCTCATAGCATTTACAAGGAGAAGCTGGTGGATATGACTTCTTGCTCAGCAGCTGGAGCTCTTAACCATTGCACCACCAGGGATTCAAAAATGTATACAGGTGTTATAAGAGATTGATTCACAGTCTAAAATTCTGTGTTATCAAAGCTCAGTTCCTGGTTTATGGTATTTTATTTTGATCATCTGTAACAGATATGCCATTGACAGTGCTTTTTGTTTCTACTTTCAGTTGACTTAAACACATAGTAGAGAAAAACATACAGTAGAGATGCTAAAACTGTCATTTGCGTATCCTTAATTTTTTTTCTCTAGCTCTCATTTCATTCTGGGCAATTTTCGTGTTGTCAGATAAACGTCTGAACATACATATATTCCTGTTGAAGGGAAGTGTTTACATTTATCTTACTGTATTCTGGAATTTGATTGAAAATGTTTTAAATATATTATTTTTAAAAGCTGTTCATTTTCTAAAGCAGAAAGAAGAAGCAAAATCCTCTGTACATCACATCAAGGAAAAGCTTTAAATAGACTGAGTAAATGACGGAATGGTGACTGTTGAAATGTGTTTTTAAAGGGACAAAAATCATCAGCTTCTATTGGTTTCTCCTTTATTTCCTAGGGTACAACACTGCAAATTTGATTATGCATTTTTTTTTGTCTTTCTCTCATCTCTTTGACTCCCTTTTAATTTGAAAATAAAATTAGATCTATAAAATTATTATTCAAATTTTTTTCCAGTGTGCAATAAATTGGATCATAAACACATTTTAAATAAAACCCCAAACTAGGTGAATTAAATTAAATAAACTTTCACAGTATGTAACTTTATAGACTTTATTTGAACTCACAAAAGCTGTAAATACTACGCAGTTTACCCTGAAGCATGTGACACCTAAGCTTTTGACTCCTTCTTGCGCAGTCTGCATTAGTACTCCACATTTCCTTATTTATTTTAAATAGCACCTATTTCTATGAAGACAGGTTTAACATTGAAAACATAGTTTTTACCAGGGAAAAGAGACTGACCTTTCTCCAGTATATTTATATTTTAAAAAGTGTTCTGTTTGTTTTATGGTACTCATGAAAAGAACTTCTAATGTTCCTTTATTGTGCAGAAGCCATTGCAATTATTTTTATTTGGTAATTCAGTTTTTTTTTCCCCTTCTTAAATATGTACCTTATTGAGGTATAATTTAAATATAATAAAATACATATTCACTGTATGAAACTGACAAATGTGTGTGTATGTATGTGTGTATACATATCCACATAACCATCACCCTAATCAGAATAGAGTGTATTTTCCCTCATCTGGGAAGTTTGTCGTACTTCTCTTCGTGTTCTAATACCATTGCTTCAAACAATCTGATTTTTATCAATTAGTCTATTTCTGCCTGTTTTAGAGCTTATACAGAATGTACTCTTTTGTGATGAATTCTTTTGTTGACCTTGAGGTTTTTAAGATGTATCACTGTTGGAGAGCATGTTGGTAGCTTATTTCTTTGTAGTGCTGAATTGTGTTGTATGCATATACTACCATTTGTTTTTTTTTTCTTTCATCAGCTGATGAACCTTTGTATTGCTCTCATGTTTTAGTTGATACACACAGAGACCCTACCAACGTTTGTGTACGAGTCTTCACATGCATGTATGCTTTTGTATCTTTTGAGGATGTGGTACAACTGGATCACTCATACATTGCACAACCACTTTGGAAAATACACTTATAATTGTAAAAAAATACCTAAAATATGATCCAGAAGTTATGCCTCTAAGAGTTTCCAAGAAGTGCCTGGTGGATCTGAACTGCTAACCTTTAGTTAGCAACTGTAGCACTAGCCACTGTGTTACCAGAGTATCATTTTAAAGCATAAATATGTTTAATTTGGATGAGGTACAAATTTCAATTATTTATGTCCTATCACACCCACTATGGAAACTCTGGTGGTGAAGTGGTAGAGCTGCTGCTGCTAACCAAAAGGTGGCAGTTCAAATCCACTAGGTGCTCCTTGGAAACTCTATGAGGTGATGCTACTCTGATCTACACGTCCGATGAGTTGGAATTAACTCGATGACGATAGATTGGCTTTTTCCTTTCTAAATCACAACTTTCTCCAGTGTTGTAAATAAATTCATTTATGTTTCTTCTAGAAATTTTATAGTTTTAGCTATAACATTATTTATATACTGTTTAGGTGTGTGAGCATTTCCAATGAGTTTTTGGTGTGGTATGAGGTAAGAATTGAGTTTCTTTGTTTTCCACACTGATATCCATTAGTTCCAGAACAGTTTGTAGAACATGCTATGCTTTCTCTCAATTGAATTACACTGTTATATTCAATAAAGATCAGTTAAAAACATATGTGTGGTGTGTTTCAAGGATTTTCTATTATGCTCCACTGTTCTCTGTGTGTAGCTTTAAATTGATGCTGCACAGTCTTGATTACCACAGCTGAAATCAGGTAGTATAAATCTTAAACATACTTTTTTTTTTTTTTTTTTAGCTGTAGTTCTGGCTATTGTAGCTTGGTGGTACATCCAAGCTAATTTCACAGTCAATTTGACAATTTCTAAAATCTGGAATGTAAATTAGATTGAAATCTCAGACTAATTTGGGTAGACAAGGCATCTTAGAAACGTTAACTTGGTCCATAAGCTTGGTGTAGGGCTATATTTATCTACATCTTTTTGTGACCTCTGGCAGGCATTTTTGTACCTTTTATTGAAGAGTTTTCCTCAATTTACAGCCACATGGAACTTCTAAACATGACTTTATTTCGGCATAGAATCTTTGCAGATATAATCAGTTAAGGTGAAATCATATTGGATTAGGGTAGACCTAAAGCCAATGTTTGGTGTCCTTATGAGAACAGAGACATTTGAAGACACAAGAGCATGCACACACATACACACACACACACACACACACAGCCCTCTCCTCCCCCACCGTTACTGGGAAGAAATCTGTATGACAAAGAAGGAAAATACAGGTAGGACAGAGCTACAAATCAAAGAACATCTAGGATTTTCAGGATCCATCAGAAGACAAAAGCAACTAAGGACTGATCCCTAGAACTTTCAGAGGGAAAACCGTCCTGTCAGCATCTTAACTTCAGATATCTAGCCTCCAGAAGTAAGAAAGGATCATTTCTGTTGATAATTTCAATCAAAGTTGTGACCAACAAGTTGATTTTAACTAATGGCACACTATAACTGGTGGTTATAGTGTGGTTATAACATGTTACAGCATATAAATATTTTTTGTAAGTATTTTATTTTTATGCTATTTTAAAAGTTCTCATTTTAAAATATTTAAAAGTAGTGTTAATGATTTTAAATATTTTAATTGTTGCTAGGATATAGAAATAAAACATTTCTTTAGTAGATCTTGTTTTCTACAACACTGAAAAGTTAATAATTGAAAAATATTCCTTAGGATTTTCTATGTGGACATTCATCACATTGCCTGTGATGGTTAATGTTATCTGCTAAGTTGGCTAGGCTCTAGTTCTAAGTGGTCTGGCAGACACTATCTATCACTCCCCATTTTGTGATATGATATGAAACAGCCAATCAATTGAAAGAGTTTCTTTGGTGATGCGGCCTGTATTCATGACACAAAGTATTCTGGCAAAGCTTGCACTTACTCCATCCTGTCTTTTCGTTACCCTCTGAACTCTAGTTCAGGGGCCTGAGAAGCCCCTGAGAAGCCTGAGAAGCCTTCACCACACTACCTGGTCAGCAGATTTTGGACTTGCTAGCTTCCACAATCCTGGAGCCTGCAGCCTGACCTGCAGCTATTAAGTTCATCAGTCATTGCAACCACGTGAGTCAGGAGAGACCTCCATCCCGATGCCTGACCCGTGAATTTGAGAGTCATTTCCTTGAAGTAAATGTCTATGTATTTTTATATACACTTCATTTGTTTTGCTCTTCTAGATAACTCAACCTAAATGTCTATAGATGTTTTATACCAAATGTATTTTATCGTGCTTAATTACACTGCTTAGGGCCTCTTGTGTGATAATGAATAGAAATAATGAAGACAGGTATTTATGTCTTACTTCCAATGTTAAGGAAAAATATACAATGTTTTACAATTAAGAATAATGTTAGTAATAGATTTTTTCCATAGATGTCCTTTATTAGGTTGTGGCTATATCATTCTACTCTAAATTTATTAAGTTTTCTGTAATAAATGATTTGTTTTTCAAATAATTTTTCTGCATATAATGGAAGAAATGTATGATTCTTTATCTTCTCATATCATGGTGAATTACACTGATTTTTGAAAGTTAATCAGTATTGCATTCCTGGGATCAATTCTCCTTGATGATGATGTGATATACTTCTTTAAAAAAATGTGATTCATTTCTATTAGCTAATACTTTACAGAGTTTTTCTATTTACATTCTTAAGAATATTTGTCTTTAATTTTCTTGGTTTGTAATGTCTGTCTGGTTTTATGTCAGATAATTCTAGTTTCATAAAATGATTTGGGAAGTGTTCTCTATATCCAGAAACAGTTATACAAGATTAATATTCTTTCCGTCTTACACGTTTGATAAAATTCACCAGCACGTTCTTTTGTGTTTGAAGTTTTCTTTGTAAATGCGTTTTTAGTTATGAATTCAGTTTTGAATACTGGATACAGAACTATTTGGGTTTTGTTTTCTTCAATCTGCAATGGAAATAATAGGTACTATAAGCACTTAGAACTGTGCTGATCATCCAAATAATTAATAAAATAGGTGAGGAAAATAGCTTTTTATTCTTTAAAATTACTAATCACAATAAAAATAATATATTTTGGTGAGGTTAAAATAGACATAAAACAAGGAAGTAAATTTAATGTTATACTATGTTTTTTAAAAATTTATTTCAAGAAATATTTTACATATCTATTTACTGAAACTACTATTTGAATCGATGGCACTAGATAGATGCTTGATTGTGTTAAGGTACAAAGGTGATTATTTCTTGTTTTGTTTTCAGGATTGTAGACAGATATCTAGAGTAAATGTTTTACTAAACATTTCTGTTATTTTAAAGCAGAATATGCTACTCTTTTTTTTTCCATCCTTATAACCACAAATTCATCACCAGGGTACTGCACACTAGTTGTATGGAAAGGGTAAAATGGGAAACAAATGCTACACTGGCCATTGTGCTGATTCTGACTCTTAGCAATGCTGTAGGACAGAGTAGAACTGCCCCGTAGGATTTCCAAGGAGTGCCTGATGGAATCGAACTGCCAACCTTTTGGTTAGCAACTGACTTCACTATTACACCACCAGAGTTTCTGTGTATGTGTGTGTGTGTGTGTTTGTGTGTGTGTGTCTGTGAGAGAGACAGAGAGAGAGACACACACACTGTAAATACTAAAGGTATAATGAAAACAAGTTTAAAAAATTTAGATAGTGTGATATAAAAATCATGCCTTTTTTCTAAGGATAGTTGCTTTCAATACACAATACTAATTCAAGACCTTTGAAGGGAAAATATGTATTTATTGAATTATTTTGCTTGTGAAAGTCTTTGTTACAGAATTAAAGATAGCTCTCTTTTTTTTTTTTTTACGGTTAACATCATATACAATTATACCATTCAAATGTTACCTTAGTGCTATTATTATTTATCTTTATAAGCTCTTTTTTACTTCCATAAATTCCAACTTTCTTTTCCATTTTGAAAATCAAGACATTATTTATCTCAATAATCATGATGCTGTCCTCTAGAAGCTGTTCATGATGTGGTTTGTTGAGCTGAACTAACATGCCTTTCCAGTTTTCTGCCAAAAATTTCTTAAGATTTATTAGCTTCTTTTTCCTCAAGATAATATAGCTAACTATAGCTTTCCCTGTAGTAACTAAAAACAGCCATCAGATCTTGAATCTGTAATTAATTTTAGCACTTTGCAACTGTTACATGCAGCTCTTTCAAGGTTCAATACATTCAGTAAATCTAGAGTAATATCCAAGAAAATATGTCAAGCTAGTGACTGATTTGTTTTCCTGAACACTTGACCTTCTTTTTCATCAATCTTACTGAATAATTTATTGGTAACCGGATCCGAATTGACGGCACTTGGCTGGCTCTTCAGTTTGTCTCTCTTCCTGTTCAGCTACTGTTAGTGTCTTTCTCTCTGGACTCCCCCGTAACCTACCCTTACGTTAAGGTGACCTATAGTTTTAATAGCTGTTCTACTCAGTCATCTCTCTTCTTTCTCTACTAGAAATTGTTTGTCTCTTTCTATTCTTGAGGACATTGTTCTTTGCTAAAGTAAAGGGAATTAAATTGATGTTGGATTGAGGTGCTACCTACCTTGCCTAGATAATATATACATATATTTGTTGAGATAGCTGCAATATATAGAAGCAAAAATAGATTTATGAATTAACATTTATGTTGGATATTTTTGGAAACCTGGTGGCATAATACAGCTGGGGTCTTGCAAGCATTTGAGGTCTTGCAAGCTTGTAAGACACGTCTATTTGTAACCAGCCCCACCCCCCTCAAAGCAAAGGAGAATAAAGAAAATCAAAGATACAAGAAAATATTAGTACAGAGAACTATTGGGCCCCATGAACAATAGCCTTCACCAGCCTGAGGCCAAAAGAACTGAATAGTGTCCAGCTACCGTCACCACAAATTGCTTCCTCAGGGATCACAATAGAAGATCCTAGAGACAGCAAGAGAAAAATGTAGAATAAAATCCAAATTCACAAAAACCTGAAAAAAATTCCCCCGAGACTTGCTGTTCTGACAGAAAATTGAGCAACCCTCAAGAATAAGTTCCCTGGACACATCGCTAATTCAGAATTGAAGCCCCTCCCTAAGTCTACCTTTCAATCAAAGATGAAACAGGCGTAGAAACCAAACAATGGTATACATGGAAACATGCTTCTTAGTTCACACAAGAGTTCTAGTCCAATGGGCACCACCACCTCAACACAAAGACACGAAAGCAGGAAAGGACAAAAAACCTGAACACATGGACAATGGAAATCCAGAGTGAAAAGGAAAAATGGGAGTGCTTTGTGTACATATTTTTGAATGAGAAACTAATTTGCCCTGTAATCTTTCACATGAAGCACATAAAACAAAAAAAAATAAGATAAATAAACCTTACTAAACATTTTGTCTTATCACTTCCCTAAAATCGTTCATTTTGACCTGATGGCCTTGAACAGGAGTTAGCACACTTTTCTCTGACAAGGCAGGCATTAAGTATTTTACACTTTGAAGCCCAGCTACTTACTCTGTTGTTACAGTGTTGAAGTTGTCATAGACAGTACTTAAATGAATGGGCTTGACTGTGTTCTGGCTAAAGTTTACTTACAAAAGCAGGAGGCAGGTCAGATTTGGTCCATAGACAGGTTTACCAACCCCTAGTTAACAAGATTAAGCTTAAACCACTTCATGTGCCATTATTCGTTTCTTAAAATCTGGCTATAGCCTATTTCTCCATGACTCTCATTAAGGAGATTCTATGAGTTTCGAGAACACACTTATTATGGATTAAAATGTATCCCCCCAAAATGTGTATCAAGTTGGCTGGAATGTGATTCCCAGTATTGTGCGATTGTTCACCATGTTATCATCCAATATGATTTTCCTACATATTGTAAATCCTATCTTTATGATGTCAATGAGGCAAGATTAGAGACAATTACATTAATGAGGCAGAATTTTATAAGATTACATTTTATTTTGTCAGTCTTTTTTGAGATATATCAGAGAGAAATGAGAAGGAAGACCTAAGACCTAACATCACCAAGAAACAAGAGCCTGGATAATAGCGTGTGCTTTGGATCTGAAGTCCCTGCACTCAGAAGCTCTTTGTTCAGAGAAGACAAGGACCTTCCTCAACAACTGACACAGAAAACTTTCCTTTGGGGTTGCTGCCCTAAATTTGGACTTTTAGCCTCTCACACTCTGAGAGAAGAAATTTTTCTTTGTTAAAACCATCTACCTTGGTATTTCTGTTACAGCAGCACTAAGACAATACTTGTAACTTATTTCTGTCTTTGCACAAGCAGTTCTACATCTTTCTGAAATACCATCTGCCGCGTCTCTTTTTAAGGCTTCTCTGAAGCAGGCTATCAACTATGTACTTCTTGCTCCCTGTGACTCCCCTTCTCTGTAATTTTCCTGTGTAAGACTTTATTCATACCTATATCACAACTTCTGATTATCCAGGAATAGATTAACTAACTTTAAGGTAATTCAAAGTCAAAAGAGTAGACATATGTGTTGGTGGAAAGTTTCAAATTCTCATGAATTAACAAAATATTTTTAAATGATTCTATTATCTTGAGCTAGAGTGATCAAACTATGTCACACTGTAGCTAGTACAATATGGAAAAACCTATTTTCCTTGCATGGCAGATAAATAAATGCTTTATTTACTTAAAAAAGCATTACATTCAGTAAAAAATTAATAAATTAGAATAATAATGAAGATAAAAGGGCAACTATCGAACAACTGGAAGCACTGGTAGTTTAGCGGTTAAGAGCTTGGCTGCTAACCAAAAGGTGGGCAGTTTGAATCCATCAGGCTTTCTTCAGAAATCCTGTGGGACAGTTCTATTCTGACACTGTCCTACAGTGTTGCTGTGAGTCACTTGACTCAATGGGACTGGGTTTGATTTTGTTTTTTTTTTGGTTTTGGTTGAATAGCTCTGAGAACTGCTAACACAGTAGTTAAGCACTTGACTGTTAACCAAAAAGTTGTCAGGTAGAATCCACCAGCTGCTCTGTTGAAGAAAGATTTGGTAGTCTACTCAAGATTTACAGCTTTGGAAACCCTATGAAGTAATTCTACTCTGTCTTATAGGGTGCTTATGAGTTAGAATACATCTGCTGGCATAGGCTTGGTTCTTTTGTCTTATTAAACAGCTTGAGTTAGAATAAGGAATAAAACACTCTATTTGAAAAGATAATTCATTTTTTTTCTTTTATAGCTTTGTCCAGTTGTGTGAGCAGTTTAAAGAAATGAAAAGTCGTGGATTCTTCTAATCAAACTAAAAACCCACTGCCACTGAGTGGATTCTGACTCATAGCAACCCTATAGACAGAACAAAACTGCCCGATAGAGTTCCCATGGAGTGCCTGGTGGATTTGAACTGCTGACGTTTGGTTAGCAGATGTAGCATTTAACCACTATGCCATGAAGGTCTCCTAATAGGTTTCTTCCTGATAGAATGATGCTAATAAGGAAAATTCATTTGCTTGTTTTTTTTTTTTTTTAATGAGCACAAGAAATTCTAGCATTTGGATTAATCTGCACTGGAAAGAGTGAACATTTCCCCTGAGATTCTTGGAAATTTAGGTGCTCCTTGAGTCAGTTCTACCCCGGCCTTTAGGGTCACCATCAGTAGGATCCGACTTGACGACACTTGGCTTGGCTGGCTTGTGAAATACTTCTAGCAAACTAAGTATAATTTTTTTTGGTTTTCTCTATCAAATCCGGATGTTATCAACTCTTTGAAATGAACACTCCTTTCAGCACTGATAAAGCGGGTTGATTGATGTACACATGAGTAAAGAAGCCTTAGCTAGGCTGACAGAATTGAAAAGGCATTGACTAAAGAACTTCAAAATATATTAAGTGGAAATTTTAGGATAGAATAGGGCAAATGTAACCATGACTGTACTTTGCTAAGGTGGTATTAGACATAACCAAAACCACAGATCCTCTCTTCAAATACTGCTTCATTTGGTTCTGAGGCTAAAGATTCTGAGAAAATTACAGGCTTTATTTGTTTCTTGAGATACTAATTTAATCCACCCTCTCTTAAAATAAAAATGCCACTGAGTGGATTCTGGCTCATGGCAACTCTCTGTGTGGCAGAGTAGAACTCTAGAGGATTTCTAATGATTGATTTTTTTTTTTTCTCAAGGAGATCTCCAAGTCTGTTTTCTCAAGTGCCTCTGAGTGGAATCAGGCCACCAACATTTTACTTAGCAGCTGAGTGCTTACCCCTTTGTGCCAACTAGGGACATGATTAATTTAATCAGCCAAATCTCTTTCCATGTTCCTCATTTTGTAAGAATTATTGGAGAATTTTTTAAAAATTAGTTTTCCTTCAACCACAGACGAATTTTATCAGCCATTGCTTTGTTGTCCGTACTTCTTACTGACAGAAACTCTCCCAAATAAAAAAGACTGAATTCAGAAATTAACAAAGATGACATTATAAAATAATCCCCAAAGATACTGCTATGAATGATTAATTAAAACTACTTTGTCTTGTTTTAGAATGTTTAAATGAAAAAAAAATGAACATAATCAAAAAGATGTGTGTAAAATAGAAATCCTGGGGCTACTGAGGCAAATATTTTCCAACATTTGAGAGAGATTTCAGAAATGTGTGCCTGCAAGTACAGAGCCTGACCACATAAATTTGTTCAGGAAGACTCAGTCGAAGTTGATTGGATCAGGCAGTGTGCTGTGTGCTCAGCGTTCAATGGTGCCCAGTGTAGACGGGTTTCTGCTTCTTGCAGCGTATAGATGAATTGAGTAGGAAGCCATCAAATAAGTAAACAAGTTACTGGTTAACCAAAACTTGCAGTAGTTACTATAAAAGAAAAAAAAAAAATGTTTGAGGCAATAGGAGTCTGCTTAGAATGGATGGTTAGGGAAGAGCTCTTTAAAGACAAGATTTTAAGGGCAAATCTAAATAATGGGTAAGAACTAGCAGGAATATGGCAAATTGAGGTCAGAAGTTATAAAGATTTTCCCCCTTTGCGGTTAATTTTGTATCTGTGATTGTGGTGAGATAGACCACGTTTGCTATCTCTGTTTGGAAAGCTTTTCCAATTCTTACCATGACATCACTACACTATTCCTGCTTTAGAGATGTTATTACATTAAGGAATAATGTGGGAGTTTAAATAAGCACAAAATCAAGGCATACATCCAAAACATTTGAAAAATGCATGATTTCCAACATATTTTCCAGATCAAAACCTGGATGATGTCCCACGGAATTTTGATTTAAATTAATTGTTCAAATGTGTTAACCTCGGTCTGTAGAGTCATTTTTCAAAATGTCGTTAATCTGACTCTGGAAAGCTATCCGAATCTTCCAGGTCCTTTTGTTTTTGTTCATACAAAGACCTAAAAGAAAGTCTCTATTTGTGTGAATACTTAATTAAATTCTTGTTGTAGTTTCATTATTTAAAAAAAAAGTTAAATTCAAGCTCTGTATTTGATGCTTTTATGCAAATAAACTCATAACAACAGAAAAAAAATATTTAGAAACTATGTTTACCTCATTTATATTCTCTACCCAATCCAAAAAAAGCAAACCTATGCTGTCAAGTTGATTCTGATTCACGGAGACTCTATAGGACAGAGTAGAACTGCTCCATAAAGTTTCCCAGGAACACCTGGAGGATTTCAACTGCCGACCTTTTGGTTAGGAGATGCAGCACTGAACCACAATGCCACCAGGGTTTCCTTAACCTGGGTGATAGGTTTTAATTTTTCTGTCTTCCAAAAACATACATTTTAAAACACTGCTTTGTTCATCTCAGGATCCCCAGGCCCAGAGCAGTACTGATTCTTGGTAAAAAAAAACAACCCAAACCTGTTGTTGTCAAGTCAATTCTGAATCATAGTGACCATATAGGACAAGATAGAGCTGCCTCATAGAGTTTCCAAGGAGTGCCTGGTGGATTCAAACTGCTGACCTTTTGGTTAGTAACCTTGGCACTTAACCAATCTACCAGCAGGGTACTTCACGCCTAATGATAAATGCTGGTGCTGGTTCAATTCCCAGCCAAAGCACATCATGTGCGACCACCACTCATCTGTCACTGGAGGCTTTATAGTGATCACATTTTAGCAAAACTGCAGGCTAGGATAGACTAGAACAAAAGGCCTGGTGATCTACTTCTGGAACGCAGCCAGTGAAAACTGCGTACATCACGATGGTCCAATGGTCAGCTGATAATGAGGATACTGCAAGTAGCATTTCTTTCTTTCTTTCTTTTTTTGGTGTGTGGACTTATCATGCACCAGGGGCAAACTCAGCAGCAGCAAACAAGCAAAGTAAATACTGTTTGATTATCATTTCAAATAAAATTTAACATACTTATGCCAGGCTGGTGAATTTGAGGTTTCTATACCAAATATTGGAAAACTTAGTGGTGTAGTGGTTTAGTGCCATGGCTGCAAGTCAAAAGGTTGGAATCTCGAATCTATTGAAACTCTTTGGGCAGTTCTGTTTTGCCTTTTGGGATCTTAGAAGTCAAAATAGACTTGATGGCAGTAAGTTTTTTGGTTTATACTGAAAAATTGAGTGAGAAGCTTTGGGCCATGATTGTTAGATTTAGGACAATATTCCCTTACATGACATTTAAATTAGTGTTTTAACTTACAACATTGTGTGTTAGATATTGGCGTGCTGTCGTGGTTTCAGTTTGAAAAGTTTGGATGATGGTACTAGCAGAGAAGACCAGCAGGGAAGAAAGGTGCAAAAGAGTTCAGCTAACAGGTACCGTGTCACTATAACCCATGTAACGGATTTGGGAGATTGTTGGAATAGACTCTGTTAATTAGAAAATTGAAGACAGCCACATCATACGGAGTAGTATTTCTTTTCCTTCTTATGGAAGCTTTTCCTTTTACTCATTTCATTATCACAGTTAATTTTTCATGTTTCTCAATTTACAAGAATTGTTTGAGGATATATTTTAAAATTAGATTTAAATTTTTTTTTGTTGTTGTTGTTGTTATTGTGATTGACAGTTTACAATCCAGGTCAATTTTCCATATAAAACTCCTAGTACCCTCTTTCCTGCAACCCTATCTGCTCTCCTCACCCTGTGATAGAACACTCTTCTTTTCCACTCTTTACTTAGGGTATTCACTCAGCCAACACTTGTCCCCTCTTCTCCACTCTCTCTTTTCCTCTCTCAAAATAAACCAGTAGGATGACCTCATATGTATTAAACCATAAAATACACACACTGCCTGCATCACTCTGTGTCCTCGTCCAGTCTATTCTTTGTCTGAATTGTTGACTTCCATACTGGTTTCAGCTCTGGACTATCAGCAAGTCCTGGAGCCATGTTCCCAGGGGATCCTCCAGGTTGTTGGACCATCAGGTCTGGCCTTTTAATAGAGTTCTTTATTTACAAGACTGTTTTTCATGTGCTGCATCAGGGACGTACTCTTCCCTGTTAGGCTGTCTCGGGTGGTGCTTCTGTTCTCCTGCCGATGTAGTTTCCCAATCACATGGGTCCTTCTGTCTCCTGGGGTCATTTTTCCTTGTGTCTTTGACAGTCTCAGTTGTCATCTGTTCTGAGTGAATTGGGACCAGTTGATGTTGCTCAGATGGCAACTTGTCGGCTTTTAAGACCCCAGGCACCACTCACCAACAGGGAGTGCAGAATACTCTCTTAAGAGTGCAGAACACTCTCTTAGACAAGTTATGCCAATTGACCTCGATGTTCCCTAAAAACATGGTCCCAGACCCTTGTCCCTGCTACTCTGTCCTTTGAAATGTTGGGTTGAATTTAGAAAACCTTTAGCTTGTGGTCATCCAGTTATGCCTTCTGCTGCCCGTTGCCATTCCCTTCACCTAATAAAATTCCTATTGACTATCCAATCTCTGAACATCCCTCTGCCTCCCTCCCCACTCTTGCAGCCATCAAAGAGTATATTCTTCTACACAAAAGTCTTTGCTTGACTACTTATAATAGTGGTCTCATACAATATTTGTCCTTTTGTAGCTGATGATTTCACGTATCATAATGTCTTCCAGTTAACTCCATGTTATGAGATGCATCCTAAAATCACCTTTGTTCTTTCTCATTGCATAATATTCCATTCTGTATGCACACCATAGTTTGTTTATCCATTTATCTATTGATCGGCACCTAGACTGATTTCATCTTTTTGACACTGTGGAATAAAATTAGTTTTTGACCTTCATTCAGAGAAGTATCTGAACCAATAAGCATCATGATAAACAGAGAAAATATTGAAGTTGTCAAAGATTTTACTGGTAATTACAAACAAGCCCAGTGAAAGCAGCAGTCAAGAAGTTGAGTGACTTATCACAATGGGAAAATCTACTGCAAAAGACACCATAAAAATTTCAATTCCAGGACTAAGGTGTGCCTGACCCAAGACACAGAGTTTCCAATGGCCTCATATGCATGTCAAAACAGGACAATAAATAAGGAAGACTGAAGAACTGAAACCTTTGAATTATGGTCTTGGCAAAGAATGTCAAATACGCCAAGGACTGTCAGAGAATGAACAAATCTGCTTTGGAAGAACTACAGCCAGAAATCTCCTTAGACACAAGGTTGGCAAAATTTCATTCACATACTTTGGACATGTTCTCCAGTTCCAGGAGAAGAACATCGAGCTTGGTAAGTTAGAGGATGAGCAAGATGGACTGACAGCAGCTGCGACAGTGGGCTCAAACATAGCAAATATTTTAACAGCAGTGAAGGATTGGGCAATGTTTTGTTATAGTGTACATAGAGTTGCTGTGAGTCGATAGACTTCTGCAGAAAATTTTCCTTTTGTATACAAAATGATAATATTGTGGTTTTATGTAATGTTACTGAACACTCTTCCTATGATAGTGTACTGGGACCTTAATACAGAAATAGATCAGGATCATGGGCCATAGGCTGTGTAAGACTGTGTAAGAAGACTGTCAGGCTAATACCCTGGCTTTGGCATTGATAAGTTGTATGGCCTTAGCTTTATGACAAGTTACTCTCTCTATATCTTAGTCTGTTCATTTTTAGACTGTAAACAACACTAAAGACAAGTTGGCATGTCAGTGTTGATTCATTGTGACCTCATGAGTGTCAGAGTAGAACTTTAACTATCTGTACCACACAGGGACTCTAGGTATAATGCTGGTATATGCATAATAGAGTTTTCACAAGAATTCAATCACTTTAAGTATGTATGTGAATGTGTGTCTACACACATGTACATGCAAGTATATGTATTGCTGGAAACAGTGCCTTGGGCACAATTAGTTCAATAAAAAGTGATTTTTTAATAAGAAATAATATTCATATTAAAATACATGTGTATTACATAGATTATAAACAGGAACACTGAGCAATTTCCATCAAGTGCTCCAAATCATTGTGTGGGGTTCACAGGAGACCAGCTCAAATTCAAAACATCTGAATCCATACCTGTCAGGCATATGTGTGCCTGTTTCTTTCTAAGTAAGCCACAAAGGATATCCATCTCTTGTTAATAGGACTAGAGTGTAAGAAGAATTACGTAAAGCTGTATAAAAGATCTTTGCTTGTGCAACGTAAGAGATATCTCCCCCAAATATGATGGGCTGCCTCACTATGGACCAGTAAAGTGTATTAGAAATGCATGTAACCTGTTCTCTAAGAAAGAATCAAAAGCATTAAGAAAAAAAAAATGTCTCGCTAATAGGAAAAGGACATTAAATTATATGTCAGTGTCAGAAATGGATAAACTGTTTATCATATAAAACTCATTTTGCAATGAGCAGATGCAAATCAACGATGTTGTTGTTGTTTGGTGCTGCCCAGTGGCATCCTCCTCATAGCGACCCTGTGCACAACAGAACGAGACACTGCGCGGAACTGCACTAACCTCGGAATTGTTGCTGTGTTTGAGTCTGCTGTTGCAGTCACTGTGTCTATCAATCTCACCGAGGGTCTTTTGCTTTTTTACTGACCTCTGACTTTTCCAAGCATGATATCTTTTTCAAAGGACTGTTCCCTCCTAATAAAACATGTAAAGGAAGTGAGAAGCCTTGCTGTCTTGGCTTTCAAGGAGCATTCAAGCTGTACTTTTTCCAAGAGACATTTGTCGCTTCTGCTGGCAGTTCATGATGTTATTTGCTGTCCTTCACCAGCACCATAACTTAAAGGTGTCAATTCTTCTTCCATTTTCCTTATTCATCTTCCAGCTTTCACATACTTATGAGGCAATTGAAAGCTTGGGCCAGGTGCACCTTTGTCCTCAAAATGACAACTTTGCTTTATAACACTTTAAAGAGGTCTTCTGCAGAAGATTTTCTCAACACAACATGTTGTCTGATTTCTTAACTGCTGCTTCCATGGGTGTTGAGTGTGGATGCAAATAAAATTCTTGACACCTTTAATATTTTTTCCATTTATTGTAATGTGCTTATTAGATCCATTTGTAAGGTTCTTTGTTTTCTTTACACTAAGGAATAAACCATACTGTAGACTGTAAAGTCTTTGATCTTCATCAGTAATTGCTTCAAGTCCTCTTCATTTTCAGCAAGCAAGAGTGCGTCATCTGCGTATCACAGGTTGTTGATGAGACTGTCTCCAGTCCTGACACTGCGCTCTTTTTCACACAGCCTGAGTTCTCAGACTATTTGCTCAACCTCAAAAACAATAACAAATGGGTTAAATTATTTATGACAAAATTCTTCAAAGAATAATTTTTAAATGTGTAAATTAATAAAGTCTTTCAAAAGGTCAGAACAGGGCAAACAAAAACTTTCTTGGGCAATCCTGATATACAAGAATTAGCAGACTTGGCTGATAAACCTTGTGTTGTGATTTCTTGCTCCTGTATCATGATGCTTGGAAAATTAGAGCAGGCATTTAGAAGCCCATGAGCCAGGTGGATTTTCTGAGGCTTAAGCTTCATGAAGAGAGATTTTTCTGACTGCTGGAAAGTTTACTAACTGCTTAGTCTGATCTCTGTTTCTCATTTATGTCATTGTAAAGTACATAATTCTACATTACCAGTCACAAGAATATCTTAGAATTAGTGATAGGAATAAAAGACTATTGATGATTACTGTTACCAAAAGAGAAAAATGTGTAATTATTTTATAAATTTTATTGACACTTGAGGCAAGAATGTGTCATTTTCTGATATGAGGAAATGACCACAGAACTGAAATTGACATCAGTATTCTCTTAGCTGTCTTCTACTTTAATGAATTTGAGTAACATTTCCTCCTTTTACTCTAAGTCTTACTTTCTCTAAGTTTCTACTTTCCAAATATTCATTCAATATCTTTGGATGTTAAAGTCCTCTGTGATCTGGCATGCCGATACAGGCTAAACATACAAATGAGAGACAAAATTTTGTGTAAGTGTTGAGTTTTGCCAGTAGGTGTATTTTACTGGCAAAAAATGCATTAGACTGGCAAAAACTAGAAAGCTAAATAATGCTAAGTACTGAGAGAGGTGTGGTGAAATGTGAACCTTTAGTCATTCTGGAGAACAGTTAAGTATAGTCATGGATTATGACTCAGCAGTTCCACTGCTGGGTCTATGTATTAAAGCAGTGCTCGAACTCGTGTATAATGGGGCAGTTGGACAGCAGTGCATGTGTGTGTGTGTGCGTGCATGCATGTGTTTTCCAGTTCAGATCGGTACCCCAAACATCCACCATCTGGAGAAGGATGCACACCAAGGAGGGCACACAGGAACTAGAAATCATGCACTGTATGGATCACAAAACCCCCCAAAAACAAATGAATCGATTGTATATGACATTGTAGGTGTCCTGAACGTCAAAGGGAAATTTAAGAAATCAGGTTGAGTGATAGAGAAGGGAGAGTAGGTCCAGAAGTACCTAGGACTGGCCAGACATGACCCACCAGGAATTGGCTGTAGCCAGTGTGGTGAATAGAGTTGCAGCATTTGGAGGATATCCTCCTCAGTGGGACAGACTGAGCCAACAGAACCAGTGAAAAACGGTACACAATTGTCAAAGCTAAGTGGCTTGTGTCTAACTTAGCGCACAAGGATCTAAAGCTTTCCCTAGGGATAAACTTCTCTCCCTTTTCCCAGAGCTTCCTCATCCTTTCTCTGCTCTGTTCCTGGCACCATTACCTGACTCAGAAGTAGGATTCTTTGGGCCTGCCCTGAAGTGTTCTCCTAGAGTTCGAGATGAAACAATTTAACAAACTGAGGGAGGTGAGTAAAACAAAACAAAACAAACAAACAAACAAAAAAAACTTGCCAAGTACTCTGAGCCAAAACTTCAGGGCAGAAACAGTATCTTTGTGTAACTAAGACTGGGCATAAGGGGACATGCCTTCTTTACTGTCAACCCCTGAACTTTTTCAGCACATGTAGTCAGATACCTGTGCCTACACCAGTCACTCCTGCCCATCTAGGACAGTAGAGGAGACTGCACCATACATACGCCTACTGACGACCTAGACTCCTTTGCTGAAGACAGACGAGAAAAGAAAATGGGCTCCTGGGGCTCGCATGTCTAGTAACAGCTCTAACCAACTGGTGACAGGACATTAGAGCTTCAAAGTCACCAATAACAAAACTAGCATATACAGACAGCCTATTTGTTCTTTTCAAAACAAAACAAGAAGCTAGAACACTGTAAGCAAAAATAAAAGAAATAAATACAACAACTAGCCAATGGCTTAGAGGCAACAACAGACAATATCAAATCACGTAAAGAAGCAAACCCTGATGACTTCAGAAAGCTCCCCGAGCAAAGAATCAAGACATTTTCCAAATGATGGAAAATTCTCAGAATTATTGGAGTTGGAACACAAAAGATTAATATTTAGAACTCTTCAAGAGGTCAGGAAGGAGATGAGTCAAAATTCAGCAGAGAATAATGACAAATTGAATAGGCTGCAAGAAAGTATACAAGACAGAAAATAGCAACTCAGAATATTAATAATAAAATTACAGAGTTAGTCACTTCAATAGAAAATCAAAGGAGTGGAATTGAGGCAACAGAGGGCCAAATTAGTGAGACTGAAGATGAAGCGTGTGACACAAACAAATATATAAATAAAAATAACTGTCATGGAGAGGAATTCCAGAGAATGGGGATGTGAGATGACTTTTGTGAGAGTAAGTAGATAGTCAAAAGGGAAAACTTACTGGAAATAGTAAGGGCTCAAGCATTTTCTGACTAGTTATCATTAACTGTTGTATGCCACTTAGTCGATTACAACACACAGAGCCCCTGTGACAGTTGAAAATGCAATGGCTCGAAGTTAAGAGTGTGCATTTTCTATTTGGGACTGCGTGTAGTTCTGCATGACAAGAGTATAGTCTTCTTTGAGTTACTATGGGGCTAGGAGTATAGTTGCCAACTCTAGGGTTCTCACTTTAGTAATTTCAATCATCTGGATCATAGCAGAAACCTTGGTGGTGCAGTGGTTAAGTGCTATGTCTGCTAACCAAAAGGTCAGCAGTTCAAATCCACCAGGAGCTCCTTTGCCTTAATGAGGTAGCTCTACTCTGTCTGTGAGGTCACTATGGGTTGTACCTGACTTGCTGGCAGTGGGTTTGGGTTTTTGGGAGCTTTGGAAGATAGTAATTTAATAACTACTGAATTAGTTGTCAAATAGAACTTCAAGACCATAATTGGATTTAAGATTATATAGATGACACATCGCCAACAAAGGGATAAGTGTTCTGCAGGTATACAAAATCCTTTATACATTTTAAATAAAACTAACTCTTGTACTTAGATAAATACATTGAAGGAAATCATTCTCTATTTGTCTAAATCTTGTTGATCAGATTCCATATTATTATGAACACTTCTAACATAAACCCATGTTCCTACTAGATTTCTTTATAAGTACAATGAATGACTGTTAAATCAGTCTTAGCTGAACCTGTCCCTGCCAGCTCAACCACAGAAATTAGAAATAAACTGAATTTCATCTTAAAATTTCCAAAACACTGTGTTACTGCAGTAGTAACTTCCCAATTTTTTGGCAACAGGCCCGTGAAAATGTTTATTAGTTATCTCCCCTTGTTTCCAAGCTCTCGCTGCCTCTTCCTGCCCCACCTCTTTCTCCTCTAAGCCTTTTTATCAGCTAGGCATTTTCAGTGAATTTTATTTGAAAATGTTTAAAAAGTGTGTATTTATAGTGTCTTAAGCATTTTCAAAAACCTTTGTTTGGTCATATGTTCCCAGCAATGATATGTTTCTACACAAGTGCATGGAAGAATCCAGTCTCTTCAGCATACTCCATTTGGAAGTTCAAAGGCAGTCTCTGCCAGACTAACTCAGCCACAGCCAAGTGGAGGTCTGCCCAAGCATTTACTTCATTTGGAGTGTTCTGGTAGTCACATGTTTACATGGCGCCCCCATATATCCTCTGATTTGAATCTTTCATGTGATTTCCAACTCAGAATCTGTTTACAAAACCATCCGACTGTGATGAGGGTGTATGCCTGGCCTAGTTTCTAAGGGGAAATGGTGAAAGCACCATTATTGGCCGCTGTTAAAACAAGATTAGAGAACACATTGGATGTTGTACAAACAGAAGAAAGCCTACTCGTTTTAAAGCCTTCTTGTTTCTTCACAAATTTATCTTTGAAATACGCTGAAATCCATCACTTCTTTGAATTAGTTGTTGGAATGTTTTTCTGAAGGCTTCCTGACATTGTCACTGATAAGGCTACTTGGAACTGCATTCAATAATTTTTAAAGATAAAATTAGCTGCTTTGTTTTTTCTTTCTTTCTGCAACAGAGATGTTAAATTAGTGGAAAACTTGCATTAATATAGATCCGACTCGACGACACTTGGCTTGGCAATATTTTATTAAGAGTCTATCATTTCAAATAGAATTATCTCATTGGTACTAGAAAACCTGTATTCATAAGTGGTCCGTGTACAAGGATTTATGAAGTGTAAGAAAAACATATTTAATGTTTTCTGTCATATTCTGGGTGAATAAGATTAATAATTTCTAAGTATGTGCCAACTAAATGTCTCATATGATTACCTGCAAGTATCTGGTTAGAAAGCTGGTTTAGGTAGCGTTGCTGCATAAGAGATTTACAGACTAAGAAAAAGCCTGCTCTGAAGGTAGATCATGTCTAACTACAAGACAGAAGCTTAATTACTTAAACCAAAACCAAACCCATTGCCGTCAAGTTGATTTCAGCTCATAGCAACCCTATAAGACTGCGTGGAACGTTCCATAGAGTATCCAAACAATAGGTTGTGTATTTGAACTCCTGACATTTTGATTAGCAGCCTTGATTTTTTAATCACTGTTCCACCAAGGCTTCCTTTAATTACTTACACACCCTAAAACAGAAGGCAGGATATCAACATATACCTATAAACATTAAAAAATATATTGCCCACATTACGGTTAGTTCTGGTGCTATTTCTTTTATATTGCCAACAAGATCTGTTAAACAAGTAGTTTAGTGATTGCTGCTGGGTGAGAACAAAGTGTTGATAAGACATACTGTCTTTCTAGTGGGGAGTTATCTGTTTGCATAAAGGAAACAATTGTCATGGCATTATGCCTTTATACTTTGCTTTTTAAAAGTTAATTAGATATGCTATTGGCTTTAATGAATTTGAAAGTTGTATTTAAACTTAGTGCATTTAGATTTTTCAACTAGATAACCCAGTTTCTCTTTATGTATCTTGACCAATCTTTTAAGTAGAATTATTTGATCATCTTTGAGGTAGACTCTTTCAATAATTCCATAGTTTTTACATATGTTTCCATCGTAGAATGACACCTTACATTGTAACTTTCTTGAGTAGATTTGTTCTCAGATTGAACAGCAGAGAGCTCTGTTACAGGAAACTGCATATTCATTATATTTTGAATTTAGCATAGACTGCTGTGTTGTAGAAATCTTATACATGTTTAGTAACTGTTGAATATGTCTTGATTAAGGAACACAGATATTTCCTGTTCAAATATGCATATTTAGAGAAAAACTATTAATAGCTTCACTGACTTAAATTTAATGTACTCTCATCCATTAGTTTGTAAAACTGATACTAGATTAGCTTGCTAAATTTTCCTCTCCAAGTATCAACCATGTAGGCCCTTGAAGCAACGGTGTTGCAAAATCACTGAGTGTCAAATACGGGAAACCTTACATTTTCTGCAGAGCAGTAAACTTTCTTCACTGATAATCTTAAATCAACACATAAATATTAGTCTTGGTTTCTTTGATAAGAACAGAGTGTAAAAATCTTGCTGCTCTCAAGCATTCTAGCTGATATTTGGGGTCCAGTAAATAGACTATCTTGACGTTTTTAAAAATAAAAAAATTCTAGTACCTTCCACTGAAGATTGTTTTAAGAGACTATCTCAGTTTCCTAGTGCTGCCTTAACAAAAATACCGTGAGTTGTCAAGAACAGAAGTTTGTTTTCTCACAATTGCAGAGGTAAAAGTTCAAAATCAGAATCTCTGCTATTTCAACTGCTTCCTTGTTGATAACTCCAGACAACCATTTATCAGTTCATTGGATGCTATAAGGATCCTCCCATGGCATCTGTGTTCCTCTTTGTGTAGGTCTTTTGTTCACTTCTTTTTTTTTTTTTTTCATAACTCAGAAGTAATTAGGCTTAGTATGTGCCTACCCTGATTAATGGAAACATTGTAGGTGTAGTGATTATGAAATATGGCTGTTATCCAAAAGGTTGGTACTTTAAATCTACCAGGCTATTCTTGTAAACCATATGATGTAGACAATTCTATTCTGTCCTATAGGGTCGCTATGAGTTAGAAAGGACTCATTGGCAGTGGAGGTAGTCTGATCGGTATGGCCTCATTAGTAAAACAAACAAAAAAAAAACTCTATTGCCAAACAGGATCCACACATATTTTGGTGACACACAATTCAATCCATGCTAGGGTTTCAGAAATTGTGTTTTTACAAGTGTGCCAGATGATTCTTTTTTTTTTTTTTTTAGTGAAATTTCATAAACTCTGTATGAAGTTATTTCGATCTATCTCTTCTAACTCTTTAGCAGGTAATGCCTGTATTTACAGAGAAAAGAGAGAATACTTACTATTAGCAAAAGTAAAGGAAAACACTCTCAAGCAGCTGGTGATTTTCTGTAACTTGATAGAACTTTTCTGAAACCAAACAAATCTTTTGCTATAGAGCGATTTTAACTGGTAGTGACGCTAAATACTTCTGCACAAAATTGTGCCCCACAGGGCTTTCAGTGGCTGTAAACTTATGGAAACAGTTTACCAGGCCCTTCTTCTGAGGTGCTGATGGGTAGATGTGGACTGTAAACTTTTGGTTTAGTAACTGAGTACATGCCATTTACATAAAACCTTTCTGGTCATCTTATCCAAGCCAAGTGCCGTCGAGTCGGATCCGACTCATGGCGACCCTAGGGGCCAGGGTAGATACCATTAAAAAGACAAACAAAAAAAACATTGCTGTAAAATCAATTTTGACTCACAGTGACCCTACAAGACAGAGTAGAACTACCATATAGGATATCCAGACAACAACTAGTGGATGTGAACTACTGATCGTTTGGTTAGCAGCTAAGCTCTTAACCATTCTGCCACCAGACACATTTAGAGGCCCTTAAAATAGTGAACACATCTTGAGCTTCCAATTACTCTTTTAAGAATTTATTTTAAGGCAGTCAACACAAAGTTATGCAATGATTTAGCTATGACACACCAGAATATTTTCTATAGTAATGAAATAGTGAAAACAGTGTGAATGTTCAAAAATTTGATTAAAGAAAATACATTATAATAAAAGTCATCTCTTTCTTGACCCTGGAATAGGCTGCATTCTACATATTTTTTTGAGTCTGCTGCATACTTGTTGATATTCCTTTGTTAATATTTGTTTTTCTCATTACATTATAAACCACACCATAACAGAGGCTGGGTTATTATGTCTACAATAATTAGCATAGGGTTTGGAAAATAGGCAACTCAAAAAAACATTTGTTAAATGAAGCAGATACTAAGCATTCAGAAAACATTGCAGAAATCTATTTATTGCATCAGCAAGTTAATGTATTCAGTCTTTCGAAAGCAGTTATAAAACTGTAGTTACATTATATTCTTGTTTTAAGAAAAATCATATCCATGTAAAATATAGAAGTTTACTTTTCAAAGAAACAGCATTGGTTACATTTTAGGCTTATGTTTATTATTCAGTATTGTGTTTCATTTTTCATCTTTTGTTTACCTATAAAATTTAATGTTTCTCTAAGAAAGAATGTGTCACTGCTAAAATGAGAAAACAAATACTATAACATTTTAGTTGATAAACATTGCTGCTTGAAATTGCATAGGCACAGTGGCAATTCAGTGGTAGCATTGTCACTTTCAATGCGGGAGACCAGTGTTTGATTCCTGGCCAGTGCACCTCATATGCAGTCACGACCCATTCTCATTGGTAGACTGCACTTTACTGTGATGCTAAACAGGTTTCTGCAGAGCTTCCAGCCCAAGCTGGACTAAGAAGAGAGGTCTAGTGGTCTGCTTTTTGTCAGTCAGCCAATGAACGCAATCTGTTATGAGTGACTGCAGTCAGATCCCCAGACAGCCAAGGAAATGTTACAGGACTTGGCCGCATTTTGCTCCATTCTGTATTGTGTCCCAAGAGTCAGGAGCTGACTCCACAGCAGCTAACAAGTTGCTTAAAATTAGGTACAGTCGAACATCAATTTACTGTGCTCTGCTTTATGACTTTTTGCAGATATTGTACTTTTTTCTTTTTTACAAACTGAAGGTTCATGGCAACTATATATCAAATAAGTCTATAGGCATCATTTTTTCAAAACCATATGCTGACTTCTTTGTGTCTGTGTGTCAAGCTTTGGTAGCCCACAGTATTTCAAACTTTCTGTTATGGTGATGTGCAATCAGTGATCTTTGGTATTACTATCGTAATTGTTTTGGGGAGCCACAAAACACCCATATAGGATGGTAAACTTGATTGATAAATGCTTTGTGTGCTTCAATTACTCCATGGACTAGCCTTTCCCCATTATTCTCCTTTGACACAATTCTCTCTATTCCCTTGAGCCATGACAGTAGCATAAAGTAAGCCAATTAATAACCCTACAGTAGCTTCTAAGCATTCAGGTGAAAGGAAGAATCGTGGGTCTGTCACCTTGAATCAAAAGCTAGAAATGATTACAGCTAGTGAGAAGGCATATTGAAAGCTGAGACAGACTGAAAGCTATACGACTTACGCCAGACAGCGAAGTTGTACAAGCGAGGAAAAGTCCTTGAGGGAACTTAAAACTGGTGCTCTAGTAAACACACAAATAATAAGAAAGCGAAACAACCTTATTGCTGACATGGAGAAGGTTTCAACAGTCTGGGGAGAAGATCAAACCAGCCACAACATTCCCTTAAGCCAAGGCCTAATCCAGAGCAAGGACCTAACTCTTTTCACATTTGTAAAGGCTGAGAGAGGTAAGAAAGCTGCAAAAGAAAAGTCTGAAGCTCACGGAGGTTGCTTCATGAGGTTTGAAAAACTGTCTGCATAACACATAAGTGCAAGGTGAAGCAGCAAGTGCTGAGGTAGAAAGTGCAGCAGTTACCTAGACGATCAAGCTAACTGATGACAGTATCTACACTCAACAGTAGATTTTCAATGTAGATGAAATAGCCTTAGATTGGAAGAAGATGTTATCTAGGACCTTCAGAGCTGGAGAGAAGTCAATGCCTAGCTTCAAAGCTTCAAAGCACCAGCTGATTGTCTTGGTGTATCTGCTAACACAGATAATGACTATATTGAAACCAATGTTCATTTACTACTCCAAAAATCCTAAGGCATTTAAAAATTATGTTAAATCTACTCTGCTTGTGCTCTATAAGTGGAGCAACAAAGCCTGAATGACAGCACATCTATTTGTAACATGATTTACTGAATATTTTAATCTCACTCTTGAGACCTACTGCTAAGAAAGATTACATTGAAACTACTACTGCTTATTGAAAATGCACCTGGTCACCCCAGCTCTGAAAGAGATGTTCAAGGAAGTTAATGTGTTTTCATGCCTGCGAACACAACCTTCATTCTACATGACAAGGAGTAATTTTGTCCTTGAAGTCTTATTGTTTAAGAAATACTTTTCATAAGATTGTAGCTTCCATAGATAGTGATTCCTCTGATGGATCTGGACAAAATAAATTGAAAACCTTTTGTAAAGGATTAATCATTCTATACAACATTGCGAACACTTGTGATTCACGGGAGGAGGTCAAAATGACATTAACAGGAATTTGCAAGATGTTGGTTCCCAGCCTCATGGATGACTTTGAGGAGTTTTCAGTGGAGGAAGCAGCTATAGCTACGGTAGAAATAGTAGGAGAACTAGAATTAGAAGTGGAACCTGAAGTTGTGACTGAATTGCTGTCATCTCATAAACTTAGTTGATAAAACAGGGACAGAGTATGAAAGAACTGAATTAACATTGTTAAGTTCTATTGCATACTATAGAAAAAAACTTTTATGAAAGATAGTCAGCTGATGGAACACACTCCAGTATTATCTTATTTTCAGGAATTACCACAGCCACTATAACTTGAGCAACCACCACCTGATCAGTCAGCAATCATCATCATCAAGGTAAGACCTTTCACCAAAAACAAACAAACAAAAAGATCCAGATTCACTGAGGCCTCAGACAACAGCTGCAATTTTTGGCAATAAAGTTTGTTTAATTAAAGTATGTACATTTGTGTGTTTGTGTGTGTGTGTGCATGTGTGTACTTAAGACTGAATGCTATTTCTCTCTTGGTAGCTTTTATGTGCGCTGGTAAACCAAAAAATTGGTTTTACTCACCTGGCTTTGTTGCAGTATTTGCTTTATTGCAGTGGTCTGGAACCAAACAAGCAGAGTCTTCAAGGTAGGCCTGTATCTCAACAAAGACAAAGAAGATGATCATGGTAGACTCCAATACTGTGAAGAATAAACACAGTGAGCAGGGTAGATCCAAATGTGAAGGGCCACATGTCAGAAGGATTTTTACAATAATAGAGCCCGATTTGGAAGTGATAACGGGAAGCATGAGGACTCCAAATCCTACTTAGTTCTTCAACGTATGTGATACGTAAGAAGCCCCCCCCCCAAAGCCACCCATTTCCAGCTGTACAGAGTAGAACTGCTCCATACAGTTGGGAAGGAACAGCTGTTGTGTTCCAACACAACAAACTTTTGGTTACCAGCCATAGGTCTTAAACCATTGCAACACCAAGGCTTCAAAAGAATAAATAGTGACCATTTAATGAAAGTAAAAATAAAAGTACTTGAAGTTTCTTTTAAAATGATAATCACACACAACCATATACACACACTGACTTGTGCATTTGCACATGAGTGCTGTAGCTGAATATGAATTGCCCTCTTTGCTGTTCCATCAAGGATATGTGATCACAGTATGCTTGAGTGTTAACGTAAATTCCAACAGAAGCAGAGCCTCATTCAAATGCTATTATGTTGTTGTTATTGTGAGGTGCCACTGAGTCATTTCTGACTCACGGCAACCTTATTCCCAACAGAGTGAAACAGTGCCCGTTCTTGCACCATGTCCACAATCATTATGATGCTTAAGCCCACTGTTGCGGCCACTATGTCAATCCATCTCATTGAGGGCCTTCCTCTCTTTCCCTGACCCTCCGTTCTACCAAGCATGATGGCACTCTCCAGGGACTGATCCCTCCTGACAACATGTCCAAACTATGTAAGACACAGTCTTGCTACTTTTCTTCCAAGGAGGACTCTGGTTGTACTTCTTCCAGAACAGATCTGTTTGTTTTTTTGGCAGTCCATGGGACATTCGACATTCTTCTCCAACACCACAGTTCAAGGGCATCAGTTCTTCTTTTGTCTTCTTTGTTCATTGTCCAGCTTTTGCATGTGCCATCAAGGCTGTGGTCCTTGATCTTCATTAGTAAGAGTTTCAAATCTTCTTTGCTTACAGCAAGTGAGATGGTGAAATCTGCATTACACAGGTTGTTAAGGAGTTGTCCTCCAATCCTGACGCCTCATTCTTCTTCATATAATCCAGCTTCTCAGATTATATATTTGCTTAGCATACAGATTGAAAAAAGTATAGTGAAAACATACAGCCCCGATACACACCTTTCTTGACTTTAAACCAAGCAGTATCCGCTTGTTCTGTTCACACGACTGCCTCTTGATTCATATACATATTCCTTAAGAGCACAATTAGGTTGAGTCACCTGTCTTTGGAATGGACACAAATATGGATCTCTTCCAGTCAGATGGCCAGGTAGCTGTCCTCCAAATTTCTTGGCATACATGGGTGGACACTTTCAGTACTACATCTGTTTGCTGAAATATCTCAACTGATAGTCTGTCAATTCCCGGAGCTTTGTTTTTTGCCAATGCTTTCAATGCAGCTTTGACTTCTTTCTTCAGTATCATTGGTTCCTGATCATATGCTACCTCTTCAAAGGGCTGAATATCAGCCAGTTCTTCCTGC
Source organism: Heterohyrax brucei (assembly GCA_028571685.1). Classification (NCBI taxonomy): domain Eukaryota; kingdom Metazoa; phylum Chordata; class Mammalia; order Hyracoidea; family Procaviidae; genus Heterohyrax; species Heterohyrax brucei. Next base: position 55,772,839 of record CM053143.1, on the reverse strand, counting down.
TATAAAGACTCTATGTATTCCTTCCATCTTCTTTTGATGCTCGCCGGGTCATTTACTATTTTCCCAGTAGAAAGCCTCACTATTGCAGCTTGCAGTTTGAATATTTCTTCATTTCCTTCAGGTTGAGAAATGCAGAATGTGTTTTTCTCCCTGGTTTTCCATTTCTAGCTCTTTGCACATGTCACTGTAATACTTTATTTTGTCTTCTCGAGCTGCTCTTTGATATCTTCTGTTCAGGTCTCTTATTTTGCCATTCCTTCCTTCTGCTTTAGGTGCTCGATGTTTGAGAGCAAGTTTCAAACTCTCTTCTGATAGCCAATTTGGTCTTTTCTTTCTTTTCTACCTTTTTAATGACCTCTTGCTCTCTTCATGGATGATGTCTTTGATGTCATTCCACAGTTCGCCTGGTCTTTGGTCGTTCATTAGTGATCAACACAACAAATCTGTTCTTGAGATGGTCTTTAAGGTCAGGAGGGCTATACTCAAGGTCATACTTTGGCCATGTGGACTTACTCTAGTTTTCTTCATTTTCAATTTGAATTTGCATATGAGCAACTGATAATCTGTGCCATAGTCAGCACCTTTTATTGTTCTGACTGCTGATATGGAGCTTTTCCATCATCTTTTTCCACTGATGTAGTAGATTTGTTTCTGGTGAGGTCCATGTGTCCAGCCACTGGTTGTGTTGGTTAAAAAAGGTATTTGCAATGAAGAAGTCTTTAGTCTTTCAAAATTCTATCATGCAATCTCTGGCATTATGTCTATCATCAAGGCCATATTTTCTTTGTTTCCAACTTTTGCATTCTAGTCATTAGTAATTACCAATGCATCCTGATTGCATGTTCAGTCAATTTCAGACAGTAGAATATGGTAAAAATCTTCATCTTTGGCCTTAGTGGTTGGTGAGTAAATTTGCATAACAGCCGTATCAACAGGCCTTTCTCATAGGCATATTGATATTATCCTGTCACTGATAGCATTGCACTTCAGGACAGATCTTGAAATGTTCTTTTTGATAATGAACCCAATGCCATTTGTCTTCAAGTTTTCATCCCCAGCATAATAGATCCTATAACTGTTGGATTTGAAATGGCCAGTACTTATCCATTTCAGCTCACTAATGCCTAGGCTATCAAAGCTTATGAATTCAATTTCATTTTGATGATTTCTAATTTTCCTAGATTCATACTTTATGCATTTCATGTTCTGATTATTAATGGATATTTGCAGCGGTTTCTTCTCATTTTGAGCTATGTCACATCAGTAAATGAAAATCCCCAAGGTTTTACACTATCCATGAATTTAAGGTCAATTCTACTTTGAGCAGCTCTTTCCCAGACATCTCCTGAGTGCCTTCCAATCTGTGGGCTCATTTTCTGGCATTGTATCTGACAATGTCCTGCTGCTATTCATAAGATTTTCATCACACAGTGACTTATTTGGGAAATGATCCTAGGAGCAAAGTAAAAATGGGAAAATGAGTCAGGAAAGAAAAGGTAGCTAATGAAAGGATGTGATTTTGTTGACTACTAAACATCACTGGATGATCTGAGAAAGCTTATGAAATATCTCAGAAATGTTTGCCCATTGGCTCCTCCTCCCCTTGGTAAACAGTGGTCTACATTTGCGCTAATTTGCTCACATTTTCAGACTGTCCAGTCATGAGTGAGCAACACACATCAATTTGCCTAAGAACTGTGCAGGAAGGAATAGGTGTGTGGTGGAGTCTTGAGGTTGCTCCTGCAAGTAGCTGTTTGAAGATCACTGAAGTCTGAAAGGTACGGTTTTTTCAGCAGGGTTGGGGTGAGAGGTGCAAAGATTTTAAGTGACACACAAGAGGTATCCAATTTGAAAGCACTTGTCAAAATATAATCTGAAATTAGTCTGTAATTCCAGGCTTCCACTTTCCACTTCACCTGCCAATACAGATCCATATGTTTATCTGGACTATTTAGACACATAACCATAAAAAATAATTGGGAGCATTACTAGTACATACAGAGCTTTTGAATGAATTTCAGAAAGTACTCCCACTGGGTAGATGAATTACAAAAATGTGTCCCTTTCCACAGTTCCTTCTGTCCTACCTCAGGAAGTGTGCTGCTAAGCCAAATGTAATAAACCTCTAACAACATAATACCAAAACTTAATAAGAGTATTAAACTAAATGGTATGAGAAAAAAAATGACTAGATTTAAACTTATAACTCCCATTTATTAGTGTATTAAAAAAATGGATTCAAATCCTAACTCCCTAAATTCTATAAGATACAGGAGAGTTTTTTTTTTTCTTCTTTAAATTAGGCTATCTTAAAATTAGTTTGTATACTTCAGTCTTTTTCTTTTACTAGATTATAATGAATAAAATAATTTTATTCTTTGAATTTAAGTCATAAAAAACAGACTTTTCTCTCCTTAAGGCAAGCACTTCTGAGTCATGCTAAGGGAATAAATTCTACAAGGGGAGAGAATAATGTTTGAATTAATTGGATACAAATAGCCTCCATTATTTGTGCTGCTCAAATGCTTGATTTTGTTGTTGTTGTTTATGTGTAGATTCAGAAACATACATTATCAAATTATCAAATTGTCCCATCAAATTTTATGCCTGTATATTTGGGAAATTTATTATTCAGTTAGGAATTATACCAAAAATAAGTCAGTTTTTTTTTTTTTTGGAACCAAGCTTAAAGACTCATCTTTATAATTTTAGTAAACTATTAGTTTTAATAAGCAGGTACTATATATAAAAATATCATTATTCAACAGAATATTTAAAAGATACTTGTCACTATTAACCCAATTCATACTCTGCATAAAATTATTAAAAGTCCTGTCTCTTTTTCTCTGTCTCTTTAAATGTATATATAGGTAGGTAGATAGAGAGATATATATGTCTTAGGATGGGTTCTCTAGTGAAACAAAACCTGAAACATATAATTATACATACAGAAAGATTTATGTCAAGAGGACAGCTCATACAACTATAGCGGCTACAAATTCCAAGTCTGTAGATCAGGATAGAGGCTTTCACTGATTCATGTAACTTCAGAGGCTGGTGAACCCAAGACTGGCAAGTCAGATTTGGATGGCAAGGCTCTTGCTCACAGGCTGTAAGGATGGACGAGTCCTAAGATAGACAAATATGCTGCTAGCTGAAGTACTCAGATCAGGAGTTCAGACTGAACATGAGGCAGCTTCCACAACTAGAAAGGATAAAAGCAAAAATAACTACTTATATTTGGATTCAGGCCATATGCCCAAAGAAACTCCCTTTTATCCGACTGCTTATAGCCAAGACCATCATAAGGGTGATCACATATAAACACTGAAAATTATGGCCCAGCAAGTTCACACACACACAACCTTAGTAATCAAAATAAATATGTATATATCCACATCTGTCTTTATATTTTTACAGTTATTTCCAAACAAATACGAACTCCACTAATAATGGAACATTTGATTTAATTGTTTCAAGGTTAATAATAATCACCTCTCTAGAAATCACTATCATAACTCTATTAACTTATGTTCCTGGGCCCAATTCAGCCTTAGACACAAGCTCCTGACAGAATGACAAATATGAATATTTAGTGGGATACATATAACCACTTCTCCAACTTCTTGTATGAAAAACAATAAACAATTAAATTTCAGACAATACTAAATGAACCTGTGTGTGTTTCTTTCTTCTTTCTAGGCATTATTACTAAGTGGAATTATTTTAAAAGCGTTAGAATGCCATCTTCAACATTCACCTGTTAAAAGATATCAAACTTGAGAAAATAATTTTAATAAGAAGCACAAATAAGAGTAGGTCCTCTCCTAGACATGAATCAAAGGGCATACATCAGTTTGTATTTATAAATATGTTATAAGTTATAAACACATTGTTAAAATATATAAAACTCAAATACACTAGACCATTTCAATATCTCAAAACTAGACTTCTTTGATCTTTTAAAATATTTATCATTGTATGTTAATATTTATGTACTTATCAGAAGTAAAAAATAAATTGGTATATAAGTATTGAAATTCAAAATTTTGGGGCATAATGTGTTTCTAAAACTTTATAAAGATTGACAAAGTGGTGAAATGTAAACAGGAATGACTTAAGAAAGATTCAGAAAAACTGAGATTTTGTCCTAAGTCTGTCACAAATCAGCTGTGGGAGAATGAGAAGTCACTGAACTTCTCTGGGTTATTTTCCTTATTGGTAAAATGAAAGGAGTTGGAATTAGATAAATTTTGACACCCCTTTCAACTCTAGTCTTTTGCACATTTACTTGACTCTCCTAGGTGCTGAAGATTAGTGGCAGTTGAAAAACTGGGAAAAGTATTAGAAATATTTAAGTCCCTCTAAATATTGGATAAATAGTGGGTATTCTGCTGTAACTATTGCCCATAGATAATCCTTAAGCTTTAAAAATTAAAATAAAATGATCCCCTGGTAGTTTTCGGACCGGTAAATAAATATTTAAATACAAACTTCATCTAAGTTAGTAAAGTTCATCAGCCTTGACACTTGAACTCCTTTAAGTAATTATATACATGGGATCAAATTAACAGTAGTGACTCCTAAGAAGATTGGATGGGGAAGTTTTGGGCTTTGTATCCAACCCTAGTATAGGATAATGGTGGTAGATAACGGTGGTGGACCATTGTTAACCTTCAAACAATGGAATCAAATGTTTCATTAAGTTATTCACGGAGTTCACACTTGTCTAAAGATGTATGTTTGGTGATAACTGTAAAAAATATATATATATATACTGTGATAGTTAAGACTGTGTAAGATAGTGTATAAGACAAACATAAGATAATGGTAGAAAGATTTTAAAAAGGATGGTAAGAATGCTGGCACAGTTTGAAGAATGTAATTATTGTAATTGAATTGCACATGTAGAAGTTGATATAATGATGTATCTTTGGCAGTATACACTTTCACAAAAAAAAAAAAGCATCACTCTATGACCACGTGCCCTTTCTCTGCCACTACTAGTAATGGTTAACTGTTAAATCTCTGCCGAGCTTTGAGCCAAGTCTTTTCTTGACATCAACTTTTCTGTGATCTTAGCAGCCCTTTGTATGAGGTGTTATTAGTACTATTCCAAACCTGAGTAAAATGAGGCACAAAGTTAAGCAGAGTACAAACTAGCATCAGAGCAATGTTGGGTTTTTGGCAGTTCATTCCAGAGCCTATGTCCTTAAACATTACAGCAAACTGGTTGTCGTTCTTTCCAGTAAGGGACTGACAGCCGGTGAGGCGACAGCCTCAGGCTAGAGACTGAGCTTCTGTCCCTACCTCACTTTTAGGCAGATTTCAGCTGGTTAATCCTCCTGCATACTATGTGTTTGCAAAGGTGAATGTTTCAGGAAGTCAAAAGGTGGAGGAGAATGCCTCAGAGGCAACTTCTGGTTTATGGTTAAAGGAACAGCATTGTTTTTAGAGCCTGAGTTGGTCCCAGAACAACTAGATAATAACCCTACACTTAAATCAGGAAAGACATGAATGGGAATCAAGGATAAATGTGTATAAATTATCATCAGTCTGTGTTCTACTGGGTCAGTGATTTATTAGCAGGTATTGGAATTTATTTCATTGTTTACAGCAAGTGTTAATGAGTAGAACAGAATTTAAAATTCTAGAGTTCATCATGTATAGCAAAGATAAATACTGCTTCTTCTTAAGTAGTAAAGATAAATACTACTTTCACTTATGTGTATGTTTGTGTGTATAGTAGGTCATACATAAAGTATATTTTACCCTCTTTGCTACATTCAGAAAAATTTGGACAGAATTGTTCTATCATAAAGAGGGAAGAAAAGGATGAGAGGATGAGGCTTGGTATGTTTTCACAAGGTCAACAACAATGTTCTATTTACATATCATGAGAGTTTAAATGTAAAACAATTATGCTTTCTTTACCTAGATTGAAGTTCTTCCTCAAATGAAGTCATTTCAGTGATCTTGGCCAAGAGGAAACAACACTATTATTCTCTTACAGAGTGGACCTGTATAAAGATCTCCTAATCCATTTTGCCTTAGAAGAGATTCTTTACTGTTCTGATATTTTTTATCCTTTAATTTTAATTTTCTCAAGTTTTCCCTGTAATTTTTGCTCTAAAGTATATATAGCACAACTGTCTATGAGCATTGTTAATCTAGTGCATTAAAATTTTAATTTTAAAGTAATTAAAGTTACTTATCTTGGAGTAAGAAAAATAGAAGGGTAGACGTAGTGTGAGTTTGGGAGTCTCAGGGAAATTTGCTTCTGGATATATTTGTGTTATTTGCTAGCTTTGCTGCCTAGCAATTTTTTCAGCCTTTCTGTGATGGTTCATTTTATGTATTAGCTTAGCCAAACTGTGCTGTTATTGTTAGCTGCTGGTGAATTGCCGCCAACTCACGGCAAGCCCATGCACAGGAGAAAGAAACACTGCCCAGTGCTGCACAGTTTCCGTGAATGAGACCATTTTGATCCACAGAGTTATTGCTGGTTGATTTTCTGAAGTAGATTGTTGGATCTTCCTTTCTAGCTCACCTGAATCTGGAAGCTCTGCTGAAACCTGCTTAGTATCCTAACACCCCAGCCAGCAGTGGCAGACAGATGGTGGCTGCATGTGAGGTGTGTTGGCCAAGAATCAAATCTGAGTCTCCTTTATGGAAGGGGAGAATTCTACCACTGAGCTGTCACTACCCCCACTGGCTGAGCGATACACCGAAAACTTGTGTTTTAGAATCGGTTCTGACTGATAGTGACCTTGTAAGATGGAGAAGAACTGCTTCATGGGGTTTCCAAGAAGCAGCTGGTGGGTTCGAACTGGTGACCTTTTGAATAGCAGCTGAGCTCTGAACTACTGTGCATCAGGCCTTTGGCTAAGCAATAGTACTCAATCAATTAAACACTAATCTTGATGTTGCTGTGGAGCTACTTTGTTGGTGCAGTTAAAGAAATTAACCCTCAGTAATATGTCTGAGGTCTTATTCAATCAGTTGGAGAGCCTCAGAGCAAAAACAAACTGTTCAGAAAAGAAAAAATTGTGTCTCAAAATGGCAACATTAACTCCTGCCTGAGTTTCCAGCCTGCTGCCCTGCCCTAGAACCAGCTCCTACCAGTCAGCCGGTCATTTGGTTCTATTTCTCTAGAGAAACATGATGATACACTTCCCATTCCACTTCCTAACCCATGAAAGACGGTTAACAATAACTGTATCCTCTCCTCCTCCTCTCTATTACCTATGTCCCAGTCTCCATCGTTTTTCTCTTGTATTTCTGCAGTTGTCTCCGAATGACAATCCAGCCTCTACTCTCATCTCTCTATCTGGCTCCACTGAGGGGATATGACTGCTTTAAAAAAAAAAAAAAAAAATCAGATCACACCAGTTTCCTGGTCAAAACCTTCCAATGCACGCAGTCAGGTCTGGTCTGGTTTCTGCTGTAACTGCAGCCTGCCGCCTCTCTTTCCCCGGCTTCCTCCACTCTAGCTCCTGCTGACCTACTTCATAGTCCCTGAACACTCTGAGCTCAGCCTCGCTCCAGAACACAGTTTATCTCTCTAGCTGTACCATTTCGCTTCAGATATTTACTCAAACTCATATTATTCATCTGTTATCATGTCACATGCTTAACATGTATCATTCAGTCTTTGATCCAGGCTGTACTAATTTTTCTTCATAGAACCCCTTGCTGTTAAGTTGATTCTGAATCATAGCTACCTTATAGGACAGAGTAGAACTGCCCCATAGAGTTTTCAAGGAGTGTTTGGTGATTTCAAAGTGCTGATCTTTTGGTTGGTAGCCACAGCTCTTAATCACTATGACAGCAGGGTTTCCATTTTTCTTTATAGCACTTACCATTAGCTGACATTATACCTCATATTTATTGTTTATTGCCTGTCCTACCTCACTAGAGTATAGGTTCCCTAAGGGCAGAAACTTATCTTCTTTACTGTTATGTACATGGCCCCCAAACTACATCTGGAACATCATAATCACTGAATAACTGTTCAATAAACAAGCAAATGATTTTTAAGTCCTTAACAATACTGATTTGTGGATTCAATAAAATAATTTAGGAAAAAAAGCCTGCTATAATGTACGACACATAACAAGCATTCAGTAAATCACAGCTGCTTTTATGACGCAGTGCTTAAAGCTAACCAGAAATTTAGTGGTCTAAAATCACTATGACTCCATGGCAGAAAGATGTGGCAGTCATCATTCATAGAGACTTAGAACCTTGGAAACCTTAAGGGGTTGCTATGAGCCAGAATTGAATTGATGGCCGGGGAGTTGGGGTTAAAGCTGCATACTCTTTTCACATGCAGTATGTAGTATGTAAACGTGGACACCCTGGTGGCATAATGCCCCCAAGTGCTACAGCCGGCCAAAAGATCAGTTCAAATCCACCAGATACTCCTTGGAAACTCTACAAGGCAGTTCTACTCTGTCCTGTCAGGGAGCTACATATTGGAATCGACTCAATGGCAGTGGGTTTGTATTTTTTGGATGTAAACTTACCAGGGTAAAATATACAAGACATATTTTTCCTAGATCAATCAGGATATTTTCTTTGAGCTGTAAGTATGTTCTGTATTATACTATATCAGCTACCCGAAGTTGTTGAAACAATGCGGATTTGTTTTCTCACATTATAATACGTATAATGCGTATAGGTGCGTACAAGAACCTCGGCGACGGCAGGGCTGCCTTCCTGTGGGTCTCGGGGCTTCCCTTTACAGTCGCAGTATGCTGGTGCACTTCCAGACAACTGAGTCCTCATGCAGCCATACCAACAGTATCAGTTGCTGTCACTTATAATGACCCCATGTGTGTCAGAGTAAACTTGTGCTGCATAGGGTTTTCAATACTGAGGTTTTCAGAAATAGACTTCTAGAGCTTTCTTTAGAGGTGTCCTCAAACTTTCCACCTTTCGCTTAGCAGCTGAGTGTGTCACCTGCACCATCCAAGCGGTACTTCTCTTCCTGTTTCTCTTTTATAACATAAGAAAATCTTTCTCCCATCCCCAAATTGCTCCTCTTGTGTCATGCTGACTGTAGTTCATTTGCTTTCCAATGCTTTACCTGCACGTGAATTCAGCTGGAAAAATTTTGTGCTTGCAAGAAAGAATGGCTGGAGAATAGCTGTTGCTAGGCAACTGCAGCATGGGCCACGCACGTGCCCTAAGAAAATATGTTAGAACATGATGAAAAAAATTTTAGGATTCAGAATGAGTCAGATTTAGTGTATAAGGTTTCTACTGTACATAACAAATTACCACAAACTTAGTGACTTACTCTCTCATATCAGTCAGGATTCTGGATATGATTTAGCCAGGTGCTCTGGGTAAAGTGGCGCAAGACTGAAATCAGAGTGTCACCTGAGGTTATGATTTCCCTTCTGGTTTGAGGTCCTCCCTCAAACTCAAGGGTTGTTTGTCTGAATTCTGTTCCCTGCTTGTAGGACTGAGGTTCACTACTATGTGACATTCTCCACACATGACAGCTTTTAAGGCCATTAAGAAAGCATCCGTTTGCTGCTTCTTTCTCTTTTGTGCCTTACTTCTGCACTCTAATTTAAACGGCTCACTGGATTAGATCAGACTCACTCAGTGTGGTCTGTCTTGTGATTAATTTAAAGTTAACCAGTTGTTATCGTTAGCTGCCATCAAGTATGTTCTGACTCCTGGTGACCCTGTGCATAGCAGAATGACACACTCCCCTGTCCTGTGCCATCCTCACAATCATTGTTCTGCTTGAGCCCCTCATTAGGCACTGTGCCACTTTATCTTATTGACGGTCTTCCTCTTTTTATGGACCCTCCACTTTACCAAGCATGATATCCTTCTCCAGAGACCAGTCCTTCCTGATAGCATGTCCTAAGTATGTGAGATGTAGTCTTTCCATCCTGGCTTCTAAGGAGTGTTCTATTTGTAGTTCATCCATCTTTTGTTTTTTTGGTCAGTCTGTAGTTTATTCAATATTCTTCTCCAACACTGTCATTCAAAGGCATCAATTCTTCTTTTGTCTTCTTTATTCATTGTCCAGCTTTCACATGCAGAGAAGGCAATTCAAAACACCGTGGTTTGGGTCAGGTGCACCTTAGTCTTCAAGGTGACATCTTTGCTTTTCAATACTTTAAAGAGATCTTTTGCAGTCTATTTGCCCAATGCAGCGCATTGTTCGATTAGTTGACTGCTGCTTCCTTGGGTGTCGACTGTGGAACCAGGCAGAGTGAAATCCTTGACAATTTCAAGCTTTTCTCTCTCATGATGTTGCTTATTGGTCCAGTTGTGAAGATTTTTGTTTTCTTTATGTCGAGGTGTAATCTGTACTGAAAGCTGTGTCTTTGATCTTCATCTGTAACTGCTTCAAATCCTCGTCACTTTCAGCAAGCAAGGTTCTGTCAGTTGCTTAACACAGATTATTAATTACTCTCCCCCCAATCCTAACGCCTCATTCTTTCACATACAGTCCAGCTTCTTGAATTATTTGCTCAGTATATGGATTGAATAGGTATGGTGAAAAGATTCAACTCAGCTGCACATCCTTCCTGATTTTAAACCACTGGGTATTTTCTTGCTGTCTTTGAAAGCCTGCCTGTTGATCCGTGTGTAGACTGCTCATGAGCACAGTTAAGTGTTCTGGACTTCTCATTCTCTGCAGAGTTATCTGTAATGTATTATAATCCACACAGTCAAAGGCCTTAGCCTAGTCAGTAAAACAGGTAAGCATCTTTTTGGTATTCTCTGCTTTAAACCAGGATCCATTTGACATCAACAATGATATCCCTAGTTCCTTATCCTCTTCTGAATCCAGCTTGCATTCCTGGCAGTTTCTTGTTAATATATTGCTTCAGCCACTTTTAAATGATCTTCAGCTAAATTTTGCTTGCATGTGATATTAATGACACTGCCCTGTGATTTCTACGTTAGGTTAGATCAACTTTCTGGGGAATAGGCATAAAGACGGGTCTCTTCTAGCCAGCTGGCCAGGTAGCTGTCCTCCAAGTTTCTTGGCGTAGACAAGTGAGCACTTCCGGTGCTGCACTGATTTGTAGAAACACTTCAGCTGGTATTCCATCAATACCTGGAGCCTTGTTTTTCACCAGTGCCTTCTTCTTCCTTCAATACCACCATCTGTGCCTAATCATATATCACTGCCTGAAATGGAAGGACATTGACCAATTCTTTTTGATACAGCAACTCTGTGTATTCCTTCCTTCTTATCTTGATGCTTCCTGTGTCATTTACTATTTTCCTCATAGAATTCTTTAGTATTGCAACCCAAGGCTTGAATTTTTTCTTCAGTTCTTTCAGCTTGAGAGGTACTGAGTGTATTTTTTTGCCCTTCAGTTTTCTAATTCCAGGTCCTCGCACATGTCATTGTGATACTTTACTTTTGTCTTTTCAAGCTGCACTTTGAACTCTTCTGTTCAGCTCTTTTACTTCATCATGTTTTCCTTTTGCTTCAGCTACTCAGAGTTCAAGAGCAAGTTTCGGACTTTCCTCTGACATCCATTAATTTTTTTTCTCTCTCTCTTCTGTCTTTTTAATAACCTTTTACTTTCTTCATATACTATGTCCTTGATGCCATTTCACACCTCCTCTAGTCTTAGGTCATTAATGTTCAATGTATGAAATCTATTCTTAAGATGGTTTCTAAATTTAGATGTGATTTATTCTAGGTCATATTATGGATCTTGTGGGCTTACTCTAATTTTCTTCAGTTTCAACTTGAACTTGCATATGATTAATTAATGGTCTGATCTGCAGTTGGCCCCTGGCATGTTCTGATGGTACTGAGCTTTTTCATTGTCTCTCTCTGCAGATGTATTCGATTAGACTTCTGTGTAGTCTGCTTTGAGAGATTTCATGTGTACAGTCACCATTTGTGTTGATGAAACAAAGTATTTGCAGTGAAGAAATTGATGGTCTTTCAAAATTCAATAATGTGACCTCTGCATTATTTTTGTCACCAAAGCCATATTTTCCAACTACTGGTCTTTCTTCTTTGTTTCCAACTTTTGCCTTATTAGTGTATCCTGATTGCATGTTCAATCAATTTCAGACTGTAGGAGTTTAAACTGATTCCCCAAACCACTGCCACTGAGTCAATTCTCACTCATAGTGACCTTGTAGGGCAGAGTAGAATTGCCCCATAGAGTTTCCAATGAGTGCCTGGCAGATTCAAACTGCCAACCTTTTGGTTTAGCAGAGGTAGCACTTAATCACAACACCACTAGGGTGTCCTTAATTGTGACTACATAATCTTTGCCATATAATGCAACATAATCACAGGAGTGACATCTCATCATTTTTGCCATAGTCTGTTGGTTAACAGCCAGTTCCAAGTTCCTCCCACACCAAAAGAAGAGATTACATAAGGGCATGGATCATTGGAGACCAACTTAGAATTCTTTCAACCATTCCCTGTTTTACACACCAATTCCATTACCGAATAATCTGTATAATCTTTACCTAGTTACTTAACTGCTCTGAGGTTCATCTTTCACACATATAAAATCGGGTTAATTTTATAATTTACAAGTATAATTATAATTTATTACTTAAATAAAAAGGAGTTAGTTTACTTTATGGAATCATTGAAGAATTTGCTGCTCTAAGTGTTGAACTATGCTGAAATGTCTAGCTCAGTAGTTAGCAGGTAGAATGCAAATATTTGTCTCCAATCTTATCACCTACAGTCTTGGTAAATAAAATTAACTAAGTAACTGTAGCATAGTATCCGGTACATGAGAGCAACTGAATCAATATTAGTTCCCTCCCTCTTTCATTGTTAAATAATTCTATTTTAGGAGACATGCTGCTTTTTTTAAATGATGTGAACATTGCCAGTAGCTCTACCAGTGCCATCATGAAGAGTTTGGCTGCTAACTGGTAGGTGGTGGTTTGAACACGCCAGCCACTCAGCTGGAGTAAGATCTGGTAAATGGCTTCCAAAAGATTACTGCTTTGGAAACCCTAAGGGGAAAATTTTATTCCATCTTACAATACAAAACGTGCTGCCATTGACCTGATTTCAACTCACAGTGACCTTACAGTACAGAGTAGAACTGTCCTTCTGTGTTCCCAAGGAGTGCCTGGAAGATTTGATCTGCCAACCTTTTGTTAGCAGCTATAGCACTTAATCACTATTCCATCAGATTTCCCACTCTGTCCTACAGTGATGGTATAAGTTGGAATCTACTTGATGACAACGAGTTTGGGGGACATCATTTGAGACATGTATTATGTATGTGTGTGTGTATATATATATATGTACATACATACATACATATATATTTCTATTATACCTGTAAGCCTGCTATTTAATTTAAAACAATTTTTTTTTTTTATTATGGTGAAGTGAAAGTATACAATCAAAGTCAATTTGGCTTATCTGCCTCCCTACAACTCTTTCTGCTCTCTCCATCCTGTGATGGGACACTCCTCTGTTTCACTCTTTACTACTAGTAACCCTCACAAGGAACATCTGTTCCCTCCTCTCCAATCTCTCCTCTTTCCTCCAGAGCGAAACCAGTAGGACAGGCTTTTATAAACGTATGAAACCATAAAGTACACACACCACATATTCCTTCTGTGTGCCTGGGTCCAGCCCATTCTTAGTCTGAAATGTTGACCTCAGCACTGGTTTCAGGGCTGGGCAGCAGCAAATCTAGGTGCCATGCTCCCAAGGACCCATCAGGCTGTCAGACCATCAGTTCTGGCCTTTCAGTAGAGTTTTCGATCTGCACGTCTCTTTTCCTAGCGTTACATCAGGGATCTACATTGTGTCCTCTATCAAGGCTGTCTTTGGTCGTGGCGAGGCACCATCTGATTCTTCTGGTTTCATTCAACCTGATATTTAATTTTTATTGAGACATAAGCTTAATTGAATGGTAAAGCAGAAAAATGCAACACTAATGTGGTCTTCTAACAGTATTTAAATTTGAATAACTTTATTTACCATAAAATTTCTTTATAAAAGCTATAAAATAGATGAAAGTTTTTGAAAATGGCTTTTATTATAATATTACTTTAATTACTTGTTACTTAACATAGCACTTCTGAGTATTTTTAATATCTAAGAATAGTTTATACACAATTTGGAAGTGAAATACTACTGTAGCTATTGATTTTCACATTTCAGTCATATTTAATTAAATCATATTTAAAATATCACCTACATCCAAAAATAATTTGCAGCAGCTTACAGTAAAAATAAACAGCAAAAATATTTGTAAAGAGATTTAAAACAGGGAATCAGAGACCATTTCTTTAGAAATATAAAGATAAAACACTCTGGAAATTTATTAGTGGAAGAGAATAAAAATTTAGTTGTGTATTTCTTAGCCATTAAAGCAAAAAAGAAGGAGCAATGAGTCATCTCATTACATGTATAAGGCAAGCCCTTTTTTAAGACAAGAAACCAATTATTTTTCACCTTTGCCCCAGTGTAGTACCTTCAATCTTAGGCCCTAAACATGTGCTTGCTGAACTGAACTGTCATTTAAATTACCTTTCACGTGGCATTTAATTAATGCAGAATACCATCTCCTGGCTGCTGATACGAGTAACACTGATTAATGGGAAAGCTCTTCCAAGTTTACGTCTGGTTGTGTCTCATCCGTGGAGCATACAGTTTAATCTTGACGAAGCTATTTCTTTAAGACCCAGGGATGGTTAACGTTATACATAATCTATAATGGATAGGTTAACTTGCTTAGGTTATGATTCTCAGTGGTTTAACAGACATTGGACTGATAATTTCCACCATGATGTAATCCGATATGATCAGCCAATCATTTGAAGAGGAACTTCCTGGTGGGTGTGGCCTGTAAATGAGTGCTCCGGCGAAATTTTCTCCCTCTTTCAAGAGGTCGCCCTTTTCTTCTGACTTTCTGTTCTTGCAATTTAAACCTGCAGAAGCCTTAAGCCTGCTGCCTGACCTGTAGATTTTGGATTCATCAGCTCCTGCAAACACATCAACCGGCAGAGGTCTTCAGCCTGATACCTTGACTCACACATTTGGACTAGCAAGCCTCTGTAACGGCATGAGACATTTGCTCACAATTTCTTGAGACATTTCGTTGAAATAAATCACTTTTTATGCATTTATTTATATGTGTCCCTGGTTTTGCTCCCACAGAGAAGTTGGACTAAGAACCTAAATGTTTCTAGTATTCTTAAATATCATATGTGAGTAGAGCATTTATTTCTTATTAGGGTTGGCTAAAGCACTGAAGATCTAACCTTGATCTGGTACTTGCGTTTCAAACATTCACCAAACAACTAATTTCTCTAAGAAACTCTGAAACATTAACATTCTGGAGAAGCTTCTAGAAGATAAATTCATATTACTTATATCTATTACTCTATTTTGAAAAGTCTAACGTGTTTCTTCCATACTAACAAAGTCATCTAAGTTCTACATGTCAGGGTATGCCTGAAAATGAGTCCAATATTGTTAGTTAAAAAAGAAAAAAGAAAGAGAGAGAGAGAGAGAGATGAAGCTACTTAAATTCTTGATTACTATCAAAGGCTGCCTATAGAGAATACCAGAGGAAAACTCGGGCAATATAATTTAAGAGGAGAGGGTTAATTAGCTATTTCAACTGTTAGAGATCCTCAGTACAGTTCCTATAAAATAAGCTTTTTGGACAATATCATATAGTAACAGCCTTACCAACATAAGTTAGTAGCTGCATACCCTTCCACATTTGACTTGAATTACTGAATGCAGTACTCATGTTTCTACTGGAAAGTTGAGAAATGGGAAGTTGATGTCAAGAATTTTTTGCTGTCCTTTTTGCCAACACAATATTGGCAGATCTGACTGCTTTTGAAGGAAAACTATTGGCTCATGGATCAAGGAAAATTAGAAATTGTCAAAAATGAAATTGGAACACTTGAAGACTGATATCCTAGGCACTGGTGAGCTGAAATGGAATAGAACTGGGCATTTTGAGTCTGAAAATCATATGATTTACATCACATCATGTGATTGCCAGAAACTATAAACTGAGGAGGAATGGAGTTGGAATTTCAAAAAGGACATTTTACGATCTACCTTGAGATATAATGCAGTGATAGTTTAATATTCATATATGCCCAGTGAATACCAATTAACCTAGCTAGTATTCAAAAATATGCACCAACCGTGAGTGTTGAACCTAAAGAAACAAGATTTTTACAAATTGTTGCAGTCTGAAATTAGTCAGATATGCTATCAAGATTCATTGCTTATTACGTTGATTAAAATATGAAAGTTGGAAAAAAGTCAGATTAGTAGTTACAAAATACAGTTTTGTTATAGGAATTATGGTGTTAACTGACTGATAGAATTATGCAAAACTTATGACAGAGTCATTAGAATACTTTTTTATTGACAACACAGATAACACATGTATACATGGACCTCACAGGAATCAAATAAACTATATTTGTGAAAGAAGCTATGGAAAATCTCAATATTATTGGTCAATAAAAACCCAAAGGCTGCCTGGGGAACAGATGATCAATTGCTTATATGCAAGTTCAAGCTGAAGCTGAAGAAAATCAAAGCAAGTCCAAAGAAGCCAAAATAAAATCTTCAGTATATCCTGCCTGAATTTAGAGACTCAAGAATAAATTTGACAATGGCTAAAAAAAAAAAAAAGGAAGAGTAGCTGGTGAGGCTGCTTATGTATAACCAGACATCTCATAGGTTTTTTTCTCTTTGTTTGGAGAATTAGGGTCATGATTTAGTGGGACAAATCAGTTAATTGGCCTAACATTGTATTTAATGTGTCTATTCTACATTTTAGTTTGTTGTATAATGCTTAGGGTCTTAAAAACGTGCAAATGTCCATTCAAGTTAAATAACTGGTCTTTATTCACCAGAGACATAGAGAAATAAGGAAGGTGAGAAATAGGAGAAGGAAACGGAATATGTGGCTAATCGCCTCCACGAACAACTCCACCTTTGACATAAGATAAAAAAAAAAAAAAAAAACTGATTAGTTCCCAACTACCATTACTGAACATTTTGATAAAAGAGTCTATAGAAGAATCCTGATCTAAAGGGTGGAAATGCTGAACAGAGTCTTGAAGGCTAGATGAACCCCCCAAAATACTGTCCTGAGTTAATCTTTAAACAATAAACAAAACCTATCTTCTGAAATCTTACAACTGAGTAATAGTTTAACTTGCCAAGCCAAGTGCGGTCGAGTCGGGTCATAGTTTAACTTAGGTAGTAGAGAATGTCTACCTTGAGCACTGTGCTCTTTTAAGATCTGTCTAGGACTTCTGGTTAACATGGTGTCATAGGTGGGAGAACCACACTGTCCCTCCATGGAAAACCAGAAAAGCCATGTAAAGCAGACATGAATGTCAATTCTATAACCCAAAGCATCAAATGAAAACATAAAAAACTCAAACAAACACTGAGTGGAATAGAAAACTGGCAGAGACGAGAGAGTGAGAAGAGGTAAGAGTAGAAGTCACCCATCTGTTAATACAGCATGGATTCTCCATCTTGGACTCTTGTAGGAGACTGGCAGACAAGGCTCTTAGAAAAGCAGCCTCATGGAAATTCCAATTAGAGATAAAGTACCTGGCAACCAACTGGGTGTTTTCCTGTCTCTTATCCTCTTCCTGCTGCTCAACCTCTGATGCTTGTGGGCTATCTGTGGTAGCTTTGCCAGCCAGAAAGTGCAGCATCTGTGCCATTTGGATTCACCTAACTCACACTGGAGATCAGCAGTGATGGAGTATGAAAAAGCAGCTTTAGGGAGCTCCTAGCAGGACAAAGATCACTCGGTAACAGCAATGTCTGCGTTCCTAACACTTACCCTTCTCCCTGCCCTGTCAGCTTCTTCTGCTTCCAGACTACCAGCAGTCTGTTGGCTAGGGGGAAACTCTTCTAGCCTTGGGCTATATAGATTCATCCTGCCCCACACTGGCTGACTACCTGACTTCCATTTGCCTATAATTTGTGTTTTGTTTTTTCATTTCTTTTGGTTTCTCTTGTGTTTCCTACCACCTCCACACCCTTTTTGTTGAACACCTGGATCCATGTGCTTTCTTTGCTTCTTCTTGAAAGGCTATGAAGCACCACTCAACTAGGGAGCCACTCCCCTGACCTGTGATGCCATGTGGGAGGGATCTTTGGCGCTTTTTTTTTTTTTCCACTTAGTTTTTTTTTTTTTGTTTTATTTCATCTATTTGTTATCTTTTTCTTTTTCACAGCTTGGGAGGCCCCTCTATCCAGGCTTTACTGCATGGCTTATGACTAACATCTCTAACCTGAGCAACAGTGTCAGTGGGATTCCCAGGGGCATTTCCTTTTCTCTTTTCTTCTTCTTCTTCTTTTTTTTTTTCTCTTTTGCTTTGCTTTCTTTCTTTGTCTCTCAGTTCTTATTTCTCCATACTTACCTTCTTTCCTTATATCCTCAATACCTGGCCTATACTGCACAGCCTTGGACTCACTTCTAGCTGCACTTGTGGGATACTTGGAGGGCTTTCTTTTCTTCTCCAAATTTTTATCTAGCCATTTTTTAAACTTTTTCATTTTTTCCTCTTCTTTTTCACTCCGTTTCTCAGTTTCTCATCTCTCCACTCCAACAGCAAGCTCTCTTAGCACTATTTGTTTTGGGCTCCTATTTCTCTCTCCTCTCTCATATGCACCTTAGCTACAGATACCCCAATCTTCCCCTGCCTTCCTGTACCATGCACTGAACGTCACACCACTGAGAAGTACAGGCATGGCCTTCTAGAAGCCGCCCAGGTCCGATGCCTGACAGTCTTACCAGCCCTTGTACATTCCTCTAGCAATATATCCTCCCCTTCAGCTAGACCTGACCTGCTGCACCATAGCAGAGTGACTAGCTTTGTCCATTAGACAAACAGGTAAAAAGTATTGTTACCACAGATGAGCAATCCACAAAGAGCATCTAGCCTGTCTGCTCTGACATAACAAAATAAAACAAAAAGTAGGATGAAACAAACAGATCTGTTGTCAATAAATGAAGAAAATAACTACTGAATACTCCAAAGATAGCAGACAATATTGAATTTTTTAATTTTTATTTTAAATATTAAGGCATGCAAAATAGAAAGCCTGATGATGACTTTCCAATGGAAGAAAAAGCATTAGAATTACCTGAAAGGGAATTAAAATCTCTGATACTTATAGCTATCCAAAAGTTGAAGCAAAAGCAGCCAAATTAAGAAAAAAATACACAAATTCCTCAAAAAGGGAGACAAAGTCACGGAAGAATTCATGAAAATAAGACAAAAACAAAATGTCAAAATGAATTTGCAGCTAGAAATCATCTAAAAACAACAAAGAGAAACCCAAAAGATAAACAAAATTTTATAAATGGACAGTATTTATAGAAGAGCTGAGGGGCAGGTTTAAAATGATAGAGCACTGAATCAGTGAAATTGAACACGAACACTTGAGCGCAACTCTGTTTAAGGAAAATCAGCAAAAAGAATGAAGAAACTCTGGAAATTATGTAAGAAACAATCAAGCAAAAATTTGCAAGTGATAGACTTCCATAACAGGAGAAGAAAACTGGAAACACAGAGAAGATCATTGAAGAATTGCTGACAGAAAACGTCTCTAGCATCCTGGAAAGCTGACCATCCAAGAAGCTCACTGATAGGGCCCTAAAAGAAAATCACCAACAAAGAAAGTCAACAAACCTCTTCATTAGCATAAAGAAAAACATAGTCTTGATAAAAGCAAAATCTAAAAAAAAGAAGGAAATGAAAAAGAAATTCACAAACAAAAGGAAGTGAACAGAGAAGAGGAAAAGGGACAAAGAAAATATAAACACCAGAAAAAAAAAAAGCACTATAAAATGAGAGCAATAAACTCACATCTATCAATAATTACATTGAATGTAAATAGCCTACAAAGACACATAGTGACAGGATGGATTAAAAACATACAAAAAAATCCAGGATTCATCAATATATGGTGTGTAATAGAAACATCTTAGAAACAAAGACATAAATTTATTAAAAATCAAAGGCTGAAAAAGATACTTCAAGCAAATAGCTGCCAGAGAAGAGCAGAAGTGACAATACTAATTTTAGATAAAATAGACTAGTCATCTGATATTCCTTTAACATAAATACCACGAGTAGATGCTATAACAAAGAAAAAAGCTTATTCTCACACAGTTCAGTAGGCTACTAGTCCAAATTCAGAGTGCTGGCTCCAGCAGAATGCATGCTCTCTCTCTATTGGCTTTGAAGAAAGATCTTGTTGTTGCATCGGTCTTTCTTTGGTCTAAGAGCATCTCAGTGCAGGTCTGCACTCTACTCTCAGTGCTGCTTTCTTGATGAGATGAGATCCATTACTCTCTGCTTGCTTTCGTTTCCTTTTTATCTCTTGTAGAATAGAAGGGTAAAAGGAGGTACAAGCCATACTCCAGGGAAACTCCCTTTGCACTGGAGCAAGGAGATGACCTTAGGAAAGGTATTACAGTCCCACTCCAATCTTCTTTAACATAATCCTATCTACTAATCACAGGCCAAGATTAGGATTTACAGCATAGAAAAATCACAAAATGAAAGACAACCACTGTGGGCAACATGAACACAGCCGGGGCTGTGGGCAACTTGGCCACAGTTAGGGCAAATATTGCGGCCTGGGTACTGGGCTTGTGAATCTGAAATGAAAGAATGCAGAACAGCCACAAATGGCTGGAATTACGACATTGGACCCTTGCAAAGGATGGTTCTGGCCTGATGAACCATACCTTGGTACCCGTGCCCAGGCCTGAGTGTTTTACCTCCTGGAGAAGTGGAATTCACTTGAGGAAGTGGCCTTTGTTATGTTAGACAGGAAGATATCTATTTGCTTTGTGAGGAATTGCCCATATCCTATTGAAATTAATGCCTACTTTACTGCACCTATACCTGTTTTGTTCACTAAATAAAAAGGAGCTGCCTGATACCTAAGAGTTGTTGCTGGGGCATCAGAGATACCAGCTTCCCTCCTCACCACCAGTGTTTCTTGTGTGGCACTCTTCATTGGCACCGATCAGCCACTGGCAACACAGACCTGCGGAACTCAACAACCACAAAATACTGGGACTCATGGCCCAGCTAAATTGTTACACACATTGTTTGGGGGAGAACAATTAAATCCATGATGTAGACTTTAAAAAAAATAATCACAAAAAGACAATACTATATGCAACCACTACTGTAAAACTCATGAAAAAGTTTACCCACAAAAAGAAATGATCTTTGATGATAACAATGGAGGGGAGATGTGAGGATGGAAAAATGCTATACAGTAAATAAGCAGTAATTTTGGCAAAGAGTAAGACAGTATGCAATAATGGAAAAGTCAGCACAACCTGAACATGGTTAGGTCACAGAAGCTCTGTAGCCACATTCAGGCTCCCTGAGGTACCAAATCACAGTGCTATGGTCTAGCGGTCTAGGGTAACATCTAACTCAGGTGGCATAATGTAATTTATAAAAAAAATCTTCTATATTCTACTTTGGTGAGTAGCATTTGTGATTTAAAAGCCTGTGAGAGGCCATACAGGACATTCCACAGGTCTCACTTTCAGGAACAAAGAATGAAGACAACTAAAGATTTAGGGGAAAGAATAATCCAAAAGATTAATGGATCACATCTGCAACGGCTTTCACTAGACAGAATCCAGTACATCTAGAGGTGCCCAGTACTATTACTGATTGCTGTGACAGGGATCAAATTAGAGGGTTCCAGACAAAGTTTGGAGAAAATTTACCTCAGTAATAAAGCACTCCTGAGGTTCATTCTTCAGCCAAGGATTGGACAGATCCATAAAACCAGATCAGAGGGACATGCCAGACCAAGGGCAAGGAGTAGAAGACAGGAGGGAACAGGTAAGCTGCTAATAAGGGACCCAAGGTTAAGGAGGGAGAGCGTGGACCTGCTCTGGGTTTGTTAACCAGTGTCATAAAACAACATGTGTACTAACTGTTTTAATAAAAAACTAGTTGGTTCTGTAAACCTTCATCTAAAATAGATTAAAAGAAATACCTATATGAGATCGAACTGGTGACAGCAACTCCAATGATTAGATAAGAACCTTAGGGGGCAGTGAGTTTATGTTAATGGGCAAGAAAACAGAGAAAAGGAGAGTGAGAATGGTTGCACAACTCTAAGAATGTAATCAATGTCTCTGAATTCTGCACATAAACATTGTTGACTTGGTATATATTCTGTTATATATATTCAGCACCAACAACTACAAAATAAATTATACAAAATTAATAGATTTTACACATTGAACACTGAGGACCAAAGATCGGGAGAGTTATGGGATGCTACCAAGGCATCACACATGAAAAAAATAAAAGATAATTAAAAAGAAAGGACCAAAATATCTGCCAGAAAGTACTCTGAAACTTGCTCTTGAGCAGAGTGGTAAAAGCAAACAGAAGAAATAATGAAGAAAAAGAGGTGAACAGAAGATTTCGAAGGGCAGTTTGAGAAGATAAGGTGAAATATAACGAAATGTGCAAAGACTTAGTGTTAAAAACCTAAGAGGGAAGGACACATATAGTTAATTCCTAAATTGAATAAACTGAAGAAAACAATTCAAGCCTTGTAATACTGAATGATTCTATGGAATAAAAATGGCATGATTCTTAAGTATCAAAAACACATGGAAGGAATACAAAGAAGCGCTGTGCACTGTGCCACAAAGAGTTGATAAACATTCAAACACTTCAGGAGGTCGAATATGATCAAGAACCAACGGTACTGAACAAAGAAGTCCAAGCTGCACTGAAAGCACTTGTAAAAACCAAGGCTCCAAAAGTTGATGAAATACCAACTTGTTGAAACCGCTATTTCAACAAACAGCACAATGTTGGAACAAAGCACTTGTCTATGTCAAGAAATTTGTAAGACGGTTACCAGGACAATCAACTGGAAGAAATCCACACTGATGCTTATTCCAAAGAAAGGCAATCAAACGTAATGTGAAAATTAGTGAACGGTATCGTTAATATCAAATGGTAGCAACATTTGACTGAAGACAATTAAAGCATGTCTACAGCTGCACATTGGTAGGGAAATGCTAGAATTTCAAACTAAATTCAGAAGATGATGTGTAATAAAGAACAGCATTGTTGATGTCAGATGAATCTTGGCCAAAAGTAGCAAATCGAAGAGGTTTACTCTTTTTATTTTATTTTATTTTTACTAGGCAAAGACATTCAACTGTATGGATCATAACAAATTATGGACAACATTATAAAAAATGGTAATTTCAGAACATTTAATAATGCTTATGAACTACCTGTACATGAATCAAGAGGTAGTTGTTCAAACAGGACAAGGAGATGACATGTGATTTAAAATTGGAAAAGGTATACAGCAAGGTAGTATCCTTTCTCCTTATTTAAGGCTGAGCAAATGATCTGACAATCTGTGATACGTGAAGAACAAGACATTAGGATTGGAGGAACACTAATGGACTACCTCAGATAGGCAGATAACGCAACCTTACTGAAAGTGAAGAGAACTTGTAATACTCATGAACGTAAAAAACCATAGCCTTCAGTATGGATTGTGTGTGAACACACACACACAAAATCCTAGCATTGGAGCTAAAAACAGCATCATGATAAATGGCAAAGAAATCAAAGTTGTCAACAATTCCATCTTTCTCACATCAACAATCAATGTTCACTGAAACAATAGTAAAGAAATCAAATGACGCGTTGCCTTGGGCAAATATATTGCAAAACAATGCCTTTAAAGCTTTAAAAAGTAAAGATGTCAACTTTGATGACTACAGTCAGTCTGATGCTTGACCAGGTCATGGTATTTTCAGTCACGTCGTGTATTTGAAAGGTAGACTATGAAAAAGGAAGATCAAAGAATACTTGTTGCATTCAAATTGTCCTGTTGGAGAAGAATATTGAATACACCACGAAAAGTGAATAACTTGTCTTGAAAGCAGTACAACCAGATTGCTCCTTAGAAGCAAGGATGAAGAGGCTTCATTTTGCTTTATGTGGACATGTCATCAATGTGGACAATTGCTAAGAAGGATATTGATCATGCTTGGTAAATTAGATAGTCAGGAGACAGAGACCCTCAATGAAATAGACTGACACAGTGACTGCAACAATGAGTTCAAACACGGCGACAATTGTGAGGATGGCACAGCACCAGGAAATGGTTTATTCCATTACGTATCTGTTTCTATGAATCTCCTGGGCAACTCCTAACTATCACTATCAGTATTGGCTTATAATAGTAAAAAATACATCAAAAACATAGTAACAGTAAGTGGGACTGGGTGACAGGCAGAAATCTAAATGGATCCTTCATAGATTCTTGGTCCTTGGGATATAACACCTTTCTCAGTTATTCAACTAAGCATTAACTTTGGGTACTGCTGTGAAGTGATTTTGCAGGCACAATTAAGTTACCAAATTAGTTGACTTTGCTATTGGGAGATTATCCATATGGCCTGATATAATTATACAAGGTCATTAAAATCAGAGAGTTTTCTCTGGTTGGCTGCAAAAGAAGAAGCCAGAAACATAGGCTCCAGTAGGCCTGGAGAAAGTAAACATCTATACTATTAATAGTGTATGGGGGCTGCTTGGAAAGAAACTACAAGTGACCTCAAAGAGACACAACTTAAAATGAGAATGTGAACCTCATAACTGCAGCTGTGAGGATATTGATTCGGCCAGCCACCCATGAACTTGGATAAGGACCCAAGCTTCAGATGAGAACTGCAATGTGACTAACAACTTGATTTCAGCTTGGTGAAACACTGAGCAAAGAACCCAGTCCTGCCATATGTACCCTGATTCTGAGATAGTACGTTTGCAGTGTGATAAGCTGGTAAATTTATAGTAATTCATTATATGACATATATTCTAATGCATAGAAATGCATTACATACAAGGCATACAAATGCCTTGTATTTGATTAATCTAAAAACAAATCAAATTGTTAGGCACAGTAGCAGTCGCAACAGTTTCAGTTGTTTTATACATATAAAATACATATATATTTAGATTTCATGTCAAAATATAAATAGGTAATTTCTTTCAATGTTGTTTCTTCTCATAGGACTTTAATTCTGTATGAGAGAAAGCACAGAGATAGAAAAGTAGAGAATATACCTGGAGAAAACCAGTAGTCTAAGTTGTCAGGTGGTGTATCTGGAAGAAAGCAGTTGTAAATGAGACTTAAAAAAAAAACAAAATAAAAAAAAGTTCAAGCTCACGTCAGGGAGGAAATGAAATGGAGTTTGCACATGATTCAGTCAGTAATGTGAACCATCAAACATTCTTAAGTGAGTGGGTGGAGGCAAATTACAGTTGTGTATCAGAGATGTTCTTGTAGCAATAAGAGACAGGCCGGTAGCAGACACGAAGCTATTGTACTATTGCATGTTAAATTATATTCCATGAGCCTTCATGAAAACACTGCAAGTAAAAAGGAAGAGCAGGGGGCAAGCATTGAAGCCAGTTTGAATTACAAGGATATGTCACCAAATGGGCATATGGCTTTGCAGTCTAACACTATCACTTTTAAATTTGAGTGTAATTATGGTGATTGTGCTACCATTAACAAAAATATGTAAGTCACAAAGTAACAAGTTTAAGGGTGAAGATGATAAAGTCAGTTCTGCATCAATCAGATTTGAGATTCTGGGAAATCATCCAAGTGAGATTTTCCACAAGTAGTGGGAAGTGGATAAATTCCAAAGGGAGGTTGGAATAATGTATTTCTGCAGCAGAAATAGATTAGAAGTTGTCAGGATAGACAGGTAAGGCAGTTACTCTCTTCAAGAGGGAAGGAGGAATGCAGAAAAGTGAGAAAGACAAAAGCAGACAAGTAGAAAAGTCTTACAGTTAGAAGGCAAGAAACTTAGGAGGAACAAGTAGAAATGCTCAAGGTTTTACAAGACACTGTGAGAAAGGAAACATCATAGCTGAAGAAATAAGATTTTTTTCCAGAAGAGAATGGTAAACTTTGCAAACCATTTATATACTTTTATATTCATGAATAATTATACATATATATTTAAAAACCCTTTTAAATTTGGTAACCAGAATATTGGTAGTGAATTTTCAAAACAGTTTCAATGAAATAGGAGAACAGTGAAAACTACAAAGAGTTCAAATATTTGAACATTGAAACTGGTAAGGCATCTGCTGTTACTAAAAAACAGAACAAAACAAAACCCACTGCAAATTGAATCAATTAAGGTACTTGTCATCAATCTCCCTCTGGACTGGAAACTTCTGAGGTACAGGCACCAAGGTCCTTTCCAAAAGATGTGCTCAGCTCCCAGCACTGATTCTTGGTGCTACAAGGTTTCCAAATCTCTCTGCCAGATTCTTTCTTTTATATCTTAAGAGATTGCCTAAGGCACAAAAGAATTTCACAGGTTAAGTCCTGCACCATCAACGTGACTGCTGCCCATCCACCCTCAGTAACATCGTGCAGACAGGAATTCCAGCCTGAAGGAATATCATACAACACAAAAAATCATGGCCCAGCCAAAGTGCTACACAGATTTGGGGGGAACACAATTCAATACATGACAGTGACCCTACAAAACAGAGTAGAACTGCCCCATAGGGTTTCCAAGGAGCAGCTGATAAATTTGAACTATTGACTTTTTAGTCAGCAGGTGAACTCTCAACTACTGTATCACCAGGGCTTCTTGTTACTAGGTACCATTGAGTCAGTTTTGACTCACAATGACCCCATGTGACAGAGCAGAACTGTCCATAGGATATTCTAGGCTGTAATATTTATGGGAACAGATAACCAAGTTTTTCTCCCACGAAGCTACTGGGTGGGTTTGAACTACCAAGCTTCTACTAGCAGCCAGATATTTAACCATTGCACCACCAGGGAAGGCACTTACAGCATACACATTTTCTACAAATGTGAAGTTGAAGTGAAAGAGACAAAATATACTAACCAAGGGGGATTATTTATTCATGCATCCATTCTTGGTCAATAGAGTCTAAGAACAGTGCTGGGTATAAGACTAAAGTAAGAATAAAACCAATTTGCAATATATGAGGTTTCACAATTAAGTTCATGAACTTGCCATCATGTACTTTCATTGGCAGCACTATATATACTACTCTGTAAGGTTTCATAACCTGAGTATATCAGTGTCTCACAGGCTGTGTTTTTGTGGACATGTGGCGGTGTCTTGATGAGTGGTATTCATTATTGTTGTTGCATGTTTTTGTGTGCCATCATGAGAATGTCAGAGCTCGAATTATAGTGATGAAGAAACATTAAATTTCTTGTTTAACTTTGCAAGAGCGGAAGTGAAATCAGGAACATGTTAGTCCAAGCTTATGGGGATAATGCCAGGAAGAAAATGGCACTGTACAAATGAATTAAATGTTTTACTGAGGGGAGTGAAAGTGCCACTGATGAAGAGAGGTCAAGGTGGCCAGTAATGGGCAGAACTAACAAAAACGTTACAAAAATTCTTTGAATTGTGAGTCGAATCATCAGCTCACTGTGAAAAGTGTGGCAGACTATGCAAACACTGATAGAAAAACAGGAAAATCTTAAAGTCTTGGCATGAGAAAGATGTTGCAAAATGGTTCTGAAGGTGCTCTCCAATGAATAAAAGCAAAGGAGAGTCGCAGTTTGCCAAGACCTTTTGGAGAGGCAAGATGATGTTTTGGGCTGTGTTACCACTGTTTATAGAAACATGGCTGTACCAATACGACCTTGAAACAAAGCGTCAAAGTGCAGAATGGAAGTCAACCAAGTCTCTGGGACCAAAAGATTCTGTCAGCCAAAGCAAAAGTCAAAACACTGTTGCTAGTATTTTTTGATAGCAGAAGGACTGTTCATTATGAACTTTACCAGCTGGACAAACAGTTTAGCAAGTTTATTATCGGGAAAGGCTGAAAAGGCTGGGTGAAAAACTTAGACAAAAACAAACTAAACTTGTTACCGACGACTCACGGCTTTTGCATCATGTCAGTGCGCCGGCTCTCACGGCATTGTCTGTGAAGGAATTTTAGCCGGTAAACAAATAACTGTATTGAAACATCCTCTATACTCACCTGATCTGACCCCAATGATTTTTTTCTTTGCCTAGAGATAAAGGAAATACTGAAAGGAAGATATTTTGATGACACTCAGGACATCGAGGGTAATACAGTGACAGCTTTGATGGCCATTCCAAAAACGAGTTTCGAAATTGCTTTGAAGGATGGACTAGGCGCTAGCAGCTGTGCAGAGCTTCCCAAGGGGGAATACTTCAAAGGTGACCCAAGTGATATTCAACAATGAGGTACAATTAAGTATGATTAAGTTATAATTGAAATATGATTAAAATGATATTTCTGGTAGATTTCTTATGAAATTACAATTATCTTCACCGTCTTCAATTTTGCACATATACATATACATACACACACATTCTTAGATGCTTCTGAGTTGATTTTAACTCACGGCAACCGCATGTGACAGAGTAGAATAGCCCCATAGGTTCTTTTTTGGCTATCGTTTTTGGGGGAACCGATGGCTGGGTCTTTCTCCTGAGTTGCCAATGGATGGATATGAACCACTGGATGAACCACTGGCTTTGGTTAGCAGTGAAAAGCTTAACTGCTGTGTCACCAGAGCAGTATACTAAAAAAAGAAAAGAAAAAACATCGTCATCAAGTTGGTTCCAACTCATAGCAACCTTATAGAACAGAGTAGAACTGCCCCATAGAGTTTCCAAGGAATGCCTGGTGGGTTTGAACTGCCGACTTTCTGGTTAGTAGCTGTAGCATTTAAGTAATATGCCACCAGGGTTTCCAGGGTTCTATTTATATACATGTATACGGCCTCCTAGTGGCACACTCATTAAGAGCTCAGCTGCTAACCAAACGGTCAGCAGTTCTAATTCATCAGACAGTCCTTGAAAAACTCTATGGGGAAGTTCTACTTTGTCCTACATGGTCATTGTGAGTCAGAAGTAACATGACAACAGTGGGTTTGGTTTGGTTTATGCAAGTTATACATATATATATATATATACACATATATAAAAACTCACTCACAGCCATAGACTCTATGCTGACACATAGACATCCTATAGATGGAGTAGAACTGCCCATAGAGTTCCCAAGGAGCACTGGCAGATTTGAACTGCCTGCCTTTTGGTTAGTAGCTGTAGCATTTAACCACTATAATGCCGGAGTTTCCATATCTGTGTAAACACAGCTACATATGAGTTGGAATCAACTGGTGAACAATGGGTTTTTGGTTTATGTGTGATATTATATATTATGTATCATATGTTTGATTTAATAAAATAATTAATAATTTGGTTTTTGAAATAATTCAGTTACAGTATATATTTTCTCAAAGATCTTGCAAATATTAATGCATTATTCCTTGCTATAGATTTCTTGAAAATGCTAATTATCATTAACAATGATTTTATTCATTATAAAAATAGTCTAAACCTCAAGCCTATCTCTTCAATATTTATGAAACCAGTAAAGGAGTTCTTTTCTTTCTGTGAAAGTCCTAGGCATGTGTTTCTATTGCAATAGTTAAAACTGTAGATCTTTTGTATTTCAATCCAGTCAAGGTTAGGGCCAGCATAGATTCCACTGCGAAAGTACTTTAGTGACTGGCAATCAAGCCAAACTGTTAATGCTCTAAAGGACAGACAGTGATACTCAAATTCTTTTTTACATATTCACATAAATTTCCATTTCTCTAACAGAATAGGAGGCTTTTTTTCTGAGGCTGTTTGAAGAAAGACTATTAATAGTTTCCCTCATTGAGGAATATCTATAGAGGAAGAACAGGAAGCATCCTTCTGCTAGTTATAGAACAAAAACTGCATTGAGGAGACAGTTTTTAAGTTCATAATATAGTACACAAAAATGACAGCTGGAAGCCTCAGAGTCAGGATTAAAATAGGGTATTGTGTGTGAAAGTTAATTCCAGGATACAACAGAGGTTTATTGTTTTTCTAAATCTTGATGGCTTAAAAAAACCCCTATAGTCAGAATACCATTCAATTTTGTTATAAATTCACTTCTCTGAGGGAGACTTCTATTTGTTAGCAATTAAAGGTAGAATTTTGCATCTAACCTCAAAAAGAGTTTCTTCACCCTGTTGCTACCAGTGTTTCTCATCCTCAAGCTTATATTGTTCTTTACATTGTTCACCTTGTAATTATTTTAAACATATAAATAAGACAAATGTGTTTTCTGGTTTTAAGACTTGATGCTTTTAGGTCCAGTGTACAAAATGGACTTAATCATAAAGATTTGAGGATCGCTTGGAAGAGAAAGTCATTCTATGGCAGAGATGATTTATTTACGTTTTTAAAATCAAATTATAAATTCATTTCACACTCCTCAGTGTCTCAAAAGCTTCTGAAGATATCACATTATTGACATCTGTTCTCACGTTGCTTTCTGTTTTATAATGGGTCTCTAACTGCTGGTAGCATCTCATTCTCTAACCCACTGATAGAAACCCTGTAGGATCTTGCTGGGTGATTTTTTATTTAGGAGGAGTACTAACGCTGGGTGATTTTTTGTTTAGGAGGAGTACTAACGCAGGTCTGAAGCTACCTTTGGTAAAGAAGCGGTAGTCACTGGTGTTAGTTAAGAAGAGGAGTGTGCTTAGTCAGTCTCGTGGTTGCAGAGAGTCTATCTTGTTTCAGACATGGTCAGTTCCACTGATGCTGGCCTTGCTTCTGTCCAGTTATGTATCACATATGTGAAGGGCTCTCTGTGATAGTTGTCTATATTGTTAATGTGTCATTTTACATTTAGCTGGGAACTTCATGGCCTTGTTGTCAGCTGCCAGGGCAATTGCTCACTTTCTCAATAACCACATATGAGACTGACTATACCTAAACTGCGCAGGTGGACTCAGACAGCAGCATTTGGACCAACAAATGAAGCTAACATAAGGAATGTTCTAGCTTAATCCAGAAAATAATTTCACATCTAAGAATGAAACGAACTTTCTCACAAAGCTGGATGTTTCCTGTTACTGAAATGACTCACAAGTCAGGACTGTTTGGTAAGAGAATGATTCGAATAAATGTTTCTGGTTCCAAAGCATTATGATTTCACATCTATTATATGTAGTTGACTGAATCATGGATATTGGTGGCTCAGCTGGAAGACACTCATTCGATGGCAGATTTTTTTTTTAAATCAACTTATTAATGTCAGATATTAACTTTATTTCACATTTCACAGATGTATTATTTTGTCTCATAGAGCTGGTACTGTAGCTCAATTATTAGCATTATATCACATTTGATTTTGTCTGCTGCTATCTTACAACTTGTATTTAGTGAAAGGAAACATTTATATAAGCCACTCATCTAATAAAGTTAGAAGAATGCACAAAATATCAGTGAATTATCATACAAGGATGAAATGTACATTCATAAAAATTCCCAAGTTATCTGGGACATTTCTAACTCTTCCCATTCTTCATGTGCTTGCTTGAGGCGGTGTCTCGCTTTCCCTCATTTATGCCTGTGTATTTATTATCCAGCCACCAGGATCCAACTTTAGAATTCAAATGTAGTGCCCACACTCAATGCAGCCTTCTCTGATAACTAACCCTTAAAGCCAAGAGCCAAGTGCCATCGAGTCGGAACCCTTAAACCAAACCTATTTGCACTTTCCCTGAGGCAAGAACGAATATTTTCCATTGCTTTTCGTTAACATTTTTGCGCTAACCAGTACTACTTCTCATAGTTTGGTTTAACTTCTTGCAGCAATATATACAGGAACTGAGTTTTACTCAGCTCTGTATTTCCTTTAGGAAACCTGTGCACCCAGTAGTTAAGAACTGCAGCTGCTAACCAAAGGATCAGCAGCTGAATCCACCAGGTGCTCCTTGGAAACCCTCTGAGGCAGTTCTACTCTGTCCTATAGGGTTACTATGAGTCCGAATCAACTCTTCGGCAACAGGTTTGTTTTTTGTTTTGGTTTGGTATTCGCTCTAGGCTCTGTCATGGCATCTTAGAGATGATACATTTAATCCACAGTCCAGTCATATCTTATGTATCTCCTGTCTCCATTTAGATCAATTTGGGTCTATTTTTTAATAATGGGAAACTTTTTTATTCTTTTTTATACTTGACACAGTTTTCACTACCAAACACAAACCTTAAGGAGAAAAGTCTTTGACTAGATCAGCCTTGAGGCTGACAATAAAGCTGTGACACAAAGCTATTCAGCAAATTGCATGAGTTCTGTGTCCCGCTGGAGGCTGAGGCTACTAAGCCAGAAGTCCTCTTCTCCACAGCCAGCCCTCCCAGACTAACGTGTTTATTACTGGTTTTCTCCCTTTGTTTCTGTACTATTGGACGCCAGCATGACTGGTAAGTCTAGCAGTGTCACTGACATATTGTGGTCAGAAATGGAAAAGTTTCTATCAGTTTAGACAATTGCCCAAAAGTTTACATTGTTGTTAGTTTTTGCTATAGTGGAAAAATAATTTAGATGTAAACACAGCAAGAAAATTGCTTAGAATAAAATTCATAAGAAGAGTACACACCACAAAAGACGGTTCAAAAAGTGCTGCCTACTTTCCTCTGTGTAATTTGGTTTGAGAAATGTTACTACATAATCTACCTCTTTTCTAGTTTACTGTGTTTCAGTTTTAATCCAATTCACTTAAACTGGTTAGTTCTAGTAAGTATTACATTTGGGGTCACTTTTATATGCAGTGAGGTGGTTATTAGTCTTAATAACTTGTGCTCTTGTGTTATAAATTTATAATATTTCATTTACACTTCTTGCTGAAGAAATAGCAAAATAGGTGAACTTTGGCTCTCATAATTATTTGTGGCATAATACACAATTTTATTTACCTTTTAAGTGTATTGATAAAATTTTTTCCTAAAGCAGAAAAGCATGAATTAGTTTATTTTCTTTAGTTCTTTCTATAAAAATCTTTTGATGTTTGTATTTCATATTTTCTTAACTGTTCTCATAGATAATATTCATTCTTCTATTCCTAATACGTTTTTAAATGTATTTAAGAAAATATTAATTCAATTTGTACTCAACTGAACATGTTTCTAGAATGTGTTACTACTCTGAAGCCAAGAAGTGAAAAATTCAGGTTGTGATGGGTTGAGACTAAAAAACAAAAAGATTCAAAGCTGACTCTCAAGTGTCTACTCAACTGTTTTTTAGAACTTTTCCAGCAAACTTCCAGTTTCCTCTGATTTTTTTTCCTTCTATATAGTCACAGATTTCTTCGCTACATCTATTAAAGTTGAATGCATCACATGTTGTTCTGTAAATATTTCATGTGTATCTGTGCCTCACTTTTGGAAATCCTGGTGACATAGTGGTTTAGTGCAGTGGTTGCTAGCTGAAAAGTGGGAAGTTCAAATCCACCAGGTGCTCCTTGGAAATTCTATAGAGCTGTTCTATTCTGTTCTACAGGCTCTCTGTGAGTCAGAATCACCTGGATGGCAATGAGGTTTGTTTTATTTATTTTTTCTGGGGGGAGGGGTGGGTTTCCTTAATAGAGATATAACTCACTTTTTAAAAATTTTATGATACCTGAAATAATGTAAGCACATACTTTATAAGTTCTTAAAATATTTGGAAAAGGAAACTGCTTTTTAGAATTTGAAGAATGTATTTGAGGATGTGAAGGGCACATATTGTATACCAGAAAATATAGTGAATGCTTCTTCTATATTCTTTCTCTGGGTCTTCACGGTAATCCTGTAAAACACTTAAGCCTCTCTTAAAGTGGAGAAAGCAAGTTTATAGAAATTGACTACTATGCTATGTGTGGTAAAATCTGTTCTGCACCCCAAACCAGACTGACTGCGTGACATTTTCACTAGCAAGACTAATAGTGGATTTTACTGTTTTTGTACTATTAGACAAGCATTATTACTTACAAGTATTGTCTATTTTTCCCCCAAACACTGATGATTTTTCTGCTGATAATTTAAATAGATGATAATATCAACTATCTTCTATTAGGATGATGAGTTAGTAAAAATTGAGAAAAAAGTTACACACAACTTTATTTTAGAGTTTTACTTAAAAAAATGAGGTTCTAACTATAGATGCACACCAATTACATGATGAAACCATGAAAGACTTAAGTGCTTAGAAGTTAAAGATATTAAAAACAACAACAAAACACTGTCATTAAGCTGATTCTCAATCATAGTGGCCCTGTAGGACAGAGAAGAACTGCCCCATTGAGTTTCCAAGAAGTGCCTGGTAGATTCAAACTCTTAACCTTTTAGTTAGTAGACTTACCCTTTAACAATTATGTCACCAGGATTTCTGCTCCAAAATAGAACCATGCAAAAGTCATAGAATGTTTTTATCTCTTTGAAAATTTTTCAAATTATTGTACAACTATTTCTTGAATACTTATGAAGAAGTTAATATATTTGTTACATCTGACCATGAAATTTATGGCCCGACACTTGAGAAATAGGTGTTGCCTTCAATTACAATGAATTCAATATGAACTCTAATCAATAATGAATAATTAGAGGATTTTCATATTTCCTCAAAAATTATATATATACTTGTCACTGCCCAAACTTACAAACACATACTTTCCAAATATCAAATTATATTCATTAGAGGCAATCAAGAAGCATATTTGTTCTCTTTGTTTGAAAGAGATATAGCGAACTTTTTTCTTAAAAGCCCAAATATTTAACTTGTCTTCTGAAATACTGAAGACACAAAGTTTGATAATGTAAGAGGGTAATAGAAATTATTTTAACAAAACTAACCCACTTATCACTGAAGGACACACTTGGGCTATTGATATGCAATAGATACAGTATTTTCAACTAAAAGTGCTAGAAGAATAAATTTCAAGCTGCTGTTAACTTAGGAGAATTTGGAATTCACAAGTTCTAGATTATATTTACATTTCTAACTCAGTATTGATGTATAATCAGTGGCATAGTTTTTAATCTGTTTGTACATTAGCTAATTAACTTATAAAATAAGCATTGATGTATATGTACTCACGATGTAAAGCAAATCAAAACTCACTGCTGTGAAGTCAATTCCAACTCGTAGTGACCCTACAGGACAGAGTAGAACTGCCCCATAGATTTTCCCAGGAGCACCTGGAGGATTTGAACCGCCATCCTCTTGATTAGCAGTCACAGTGCTTAACTTCTAAGCCACCCACGTTTCCACCTACAAAGTAAGGGTATTTAATTTAAAATTAAGGGTATTTAATTTAAGACTAAAATTTTAGAAGGAAAATAGAAGTTAATGTAATATCGGGATTTAGCTGGACCCTCAAAAAAAAATACTTTGTTCCTCTTTGCTGTGTGATATTTCATTTTCTTTAGTTCCAAAAAAAGAGGAGATGGTAAAAATAGGCAACTGGCATCACTGAGAAGAGAAAACTCCCTTCTTTGCTCTCCAGTGTCTCTGACTGCTTCTGCCAGCTAGGTCACGTGTTTGTATTACTCTAATTGGATGCAGGTGAGTGCCCATCCACACTCTTAAAACCACTAACAAATGGAGAAAAGAGCACATCAACAAACTGCTCAGTCTTCGGGAAAGAAAAATGCTCAGAAGTGAAGTTTGCTTTACTTTCCTTATGTGCATGTGGTCAAACTTCTCAGCGTATGGAATTAAATCACAGGATCCTGGTATTAAAAATAAGAACTCTGGCATGGGAGCCAAGAAGGCTTAAATGTCGTACAGATATTCTATTTATGGCCTCTTTGAAATATGTTTCATTTTTACTTTTTGTCTATATAGCCACAAACCAGTCTTGCTGCATTACTGTTTCGAAATATAATCTATTTCTGACCACTCTAATAAATCAATTTTGCTGAAGTGAAATAATATTTCATATTATACATGAGATGTGAACTACTTATATTATTATTTTTATAAGCTCCCTTTGGAATTTCCCCATTTTGGGGTTGAATGAATTACATTAGTGTTGTTTCAGCACTCCAAAAAAGGTGCTTGCACATAAAGAAGCCAAAAGAACACTTCATATTTTATTCTTATTTGAAGTTCACCACCTTTACTGACAATTGCACCGTACACTTGTATTCTTTGAGCAGATATTATAAAAAACAAAACAAAACACAACTGGAACCCACTGCTGTTGAGTCAGTTCTGACTCATAGTGTCCCTACAGAACAGAAGAGATAGCATGTTGCTAATTTTTCATTCTTTCATATGACACCCATGCTTGCGGCCATACGAAGACTGTCAAATGTTTGGGGCAGTTAGGATGAATTATGTGTCAGGTGTTTGGGGCACTTAGGGTGAATTGTTAACACTTACATTTGTTTGTGCACTTTGGTTTCTGCTGTGTTTGCCAACTGCTACCAGACCTCTTTGTGTTTACATTTATTTTGCGTTACTTTGTATTAGCTGACTCCTATTTCATTAAGGTGACATTTTTTTACAGCAGATCTGGAATTTGATTCTCAATTTGCTAAATATTTTCAATCATAGACCTGAGTTTGCTGGTAACTTAGAAGCAATTCTAGGTCAGCAGTTCAAATATGCCTGCACTCCCTGGAAACTATGGGACAATTCTACTCTGTCCTGTAGGGTCTCTATGAGTCAACTTTAAGTTTGCAGCAATAGGCTTGTGTATTTCCTTTTTCTTTTCTTTTTGGTTTAAAGTATATATATATATATGTGTAGATATATATATACACACACACACATATATATGAAATGAAATTAACTGTACATTTGACTATTGCAATTTAAAAGAAGCTGGAATCTATTAGTTTCACCATTACTGATATTAGGGCTAAAAACTAAAAACCAGTGTTAAACCAGTAGACCAGCAATTTGGATCTAAAGATAATGAATTCCATTTATCAGTAAATACTAATTTGGAGCAAAAGATTTAAAAGATTGGCTCATAATCTGTGCCCTAATTTGGGGTGCAGACAAGCAAGTAAGTTATTCTGGACCTGAATGAATAAAGCTAGTTTAATGAGGCTTGCAACAATTAATGAGTGTCACTAGGTATAGGGTTTAGAGATACCGGATTTTGCTCCCTTTGTCAATGGAATGAAAATAGAATAATGCCTAGGAGTAATAAACTATGCACTAATATGTGAGATCATGATAAATGCCTGTTAAACCTTTTGTTTGGAAAGCATGTTGAGGTTAACCAATTTTTGTAAAGCTTAAGTAATTTTGTGTTTTTATTGGTAACAAAAGAGAAGGTTGACCTGCTGTGGCCAGAAACTTACTAGTGTCTTCGCTCTTGATCTTGACTTTTTTGGTACTGTCTCGTTATCTCGTGCAAACACACAGGACTGGTTTTGCTGACTCAGGGACAAAGTCTAAGTGTAAATATTAAACCTCAGATAGAAGTAGCCAGATATCCTGGTGTTCGTATTTGATCCTTGACTGCCAAAAGGAACCAGATTTGCTTTATAGCCACTGTCACTGCTGTTGAGTCGATTCTGACTCATAGTGGCCCTATAGACGGAGTAAAACTGCTCCATAGAGTTTCCAAAGAGGGCCTGGTGGATTCAAACTGCCTACCTTTCTGTTAACAGATATAGTACTTAACCACTATACTGCCAGGATTTTCTTTATATAAGAATCAATAAAGATAGTTGTTGTTGTTGCTGCTGTCACATCAACTCCAATTTACAATGACCATATGTATAACAAACAGACAGAAACGTTTCCCAGTCCTGAGCCATCTTCTTGATTACTGATATGTTTGAGCCAAGTGCTGTAGCTAGTATGTCAGCCCATCTCATTGAGGGTTTTCTTCATTTTGCTGATGCCCTATTTCACCAAACATAGTATTCTTTTCTAGAGATTGATCTTTGCTGATGACATGTCCAAAGAATGTGAGCTAAAGTTCTGCCATCCTTTCTTCTGAGGAATGTTCTAGTTGTATGTCTTCTAATGCTGTTTTGTTTGGTCTCCGGTCAGCCCACGCTATATTCAACATTCTTTGCCAATA
Organism: Heterohyrax brucei; assembly: GCA_028571685.1. Classification (NCBI taxonomy): domain Eukaryota; kingdom Metazoa; phylum Chordata; class Mammalia; order Hyracoidea; family Procaviidae; genus Heterohyrax; species Heterohyrax brucei. Next base: position 55,734,840 of record CM053143.1, on the reverse strand, counting down.
TCATAGTTGAAGTGCATCAGTTCTTCTTTTGCCCTTCTTTTTCTCATTGTCCAGTTTTGACATGCATGTGAGGTGACTGAAAAGTTGCTAAATAAGCAAAGAATGAAGGAAAAAGCATATAAAATGACAGCAAGAAAACGAAGAAATACTTAGCAAGGCAGGAAACATTGTAATATAAGGCACACTGAAGTGTACAGTAATTAATTCTTTCTGCGTTTCTTTGATATTTTATTGTCAATAGTAATTAAATTTACCAAAATATATTTCTTCATTTCCGTGCTTCATTTTGGTTTTTTTAGTACAACCATTTTATACAATTGTTAACTTTTAGTCTTGCTCGAATACATGCTTTAAGCACTTTTTTGGTTGGAATTTATTATGGTCTTTGAATGTCTGAAGATGTCTTTTAAAAATATCTATACTCTTTATTATTTAAATAAATAATTTATAATTGATATTTCTATAATATATATTTGTTATTCAATAATGTATTTACTATTTCTTCACTTTTCTTAATTCTTGAAAAATACTCTACTTATGAGTAGGATCCGACTCGACAGCACTTGGCTTGGCATAGAATTCTAGCTGAATAGATTTTCCCCCTTGTGAATGTTGATAATTTTAGCCCATAGTATTACCTAGTTTTTAGTTTATTTCTTTCTTTTCACTTCTCTGCTTTTTTTATTTTTATTTTTATTTTTAAAAAGAGTCTTTTACTCTATACATAAGTCTGTTTTTGAGATCTTATCTTAGGGGTTTCAAACGGTATTTGTCCTTTTGTCACTGATTACTTTCACTCAACATAAGTGGAAACCAGGTTATGAGATGTTTCCTGGAATCATCATTATTCTTTATCATTGCATAGTGCTCCATTGAGGATATGTTCCATAGTTTACTTATCCATTCCTCTGTTGTTGGACATCTGGGCTGATTCCATCTTTTTGTTATTGTGGACTGTGCTGTGATAAACATTCTTGTGCATGTGTCTGTTGGTGTGAATGGCCTTGATTCTGTAGGATATATTCCAAGTAGTGGAATTACTGAGTCAAATGCTATATCTAGATCCATTTTTTTAAGGAAGCACCAGATTGCTTTCCAAAGAGGCTGAACCATTTTGCAACCCCACCAACAGTGTAGGAGAATTCCACTTTCTCCATGACTTCTCCAGCATTTGTTGTTTTGTGTTTTTTGGACCATGGCCAACCTTGTTGGGGTGAGATGGTATCTCACTGTAGTTCTGATTTGACTCTTTGATGGCTGCAAGGGAGGGGACGGAGGGGCTGTGATGGGGGGAAGGGTTTAGATTAGATAGTTGGTAGAAATTTGGTTGGGTGAAATCGGTGATAGCACACATCAGAAACAACAACAATATTAAGTGGACTTCAACATAACTTGAATACTCCTTCCATCTTAACCCAATATTGCCAGGACAGAGTAGCTGGGGCAGAGTGCAGGGGACCATGCTTTTAGGCGAAATCGAGGACAATTGGCACAACTAGTGTTTTACTAAGAGGGCTCTCTGCACCCCACATTGGTGAGTGACGTCTGGGGTCTTAAAAGCTGCCAAGCTGCCATCTAAGGGCACAGCACATGGTCCCAACTCAGCAGGAACGGATGCTCACCGAAGACCAAAACGACATGGGGTAAAGACAACCCAGGAGATAGAAAGACCCACATGAGTGGGTACCTACATCGACTTGAGACTGGAAGAACCAGATGGTGCCTGGCCACCACCAGTGATAGCTGTGATGGAACTCACTAAATTGAGTCTCACTGGCAACACAAGAATAAAAAGGGGTGCACCCTGAGATCTCCACTAAAAGACCACAATTGATGGTCCAGGCACTTCAGGGTTCCCCTGGGAGCATGGCCTCTGGCCCTGAAGCTGCCTTTGTCCATAAAATATAATGAAGTTCCACTCTTCGGACACGAATGGATTGGACTTGGCAACACAGAGTGACCATATATGGGATGCACTTTATGGTTTTATGCATCTATAGGATATCATCCTGCTGACCTCTGGCTGGAGGAGGGGAGTGGGTGGAGAGCAGGGGAAAGGAGACTGTTGGGAGGATGAGACATGTATGGAGCAGAGAGGAATAGTGTGCTGTCACCAGGCAGGGAGAGCAGTGGAAGTTTCATATAGGTGGGCATGTAAATTTATATGGGAATGTACATTTTCACTCAATCATAATACAAAAGATAATAATAAAATAAAATAAAAATCTCACATTTTGTTTTGATTTTTTGTTTTTCTTTCCTTTTTTTGTTGTCTTCACCCAGCTTCCTTTGAGCCTTAAAGCCAGAACTGAGTCTCAGCGTGATGGCACTGAGGGTTCTGCTCTGGAATGATTTTGGAGATTTCACAGATGCAGTTACCAAGCCAACAGGTGGTTTGCCTTATTTCCTGATGGAAGTGTTCCATTTGTGTCCTCTTACCTCCATGGGTATGCCACTTGCTCTAAAAAACAGCACCACAGCAATTGTCAGTATCTTTTAATAAGAGAGAAATTGTACTTTGGCTTCAAGCAGCTAGTATGGTTTTATTTTCTGCATCTGTCTAGCTTTTTTAGTCTACTTTGCCCAATGGCAGCCAAGCACCTGGTGCTTCTGCCTGCCCCTCCCAGCCAGCACACAGTGCCAGGCTATGTTTGTTTTATAATTTGCATTTCTGTTTCTCTTCAAATGTGCAGAGATATTTATCATATTTTGATCATAGTCATGCCTTTTTAACTGGTTCATTTGCATTTAAACTATTTTCTAACATTGTTAGATATGTAGAATGTGCTATGGACAGCAAAGAGTAGAAAGAAAGAGATGATTTTAAAATTATTACGTATCAGTGTATGAGATGAGAGATCCATTTCTATAGGCTAATCCTCTTTTTTCCTTCTATCTAAAGTACATCATGTGCAACTGTTTATTTTTACAGTTCTGATTACTTAGGCTAATATGTCTTTTTTTTCAGTTGTAATTGAAAGTGTGCAATCCAGTTTAAATTTGCGTGCCTGCCTATGTGTAGCTCCTACTGCTCTCCTTGCCCGGTGACAACACACTCCTCTTTTCTGTTCTATACATGTCATATGCTCTTAACAATCTCCTGTCCCATCTTCTCCGGACTCTCCACTCGAGTGAGAGGCCAGTAGGATGACATCCTACAGATACATAGAACCATAAAGTGCACACACCATGTGGCCACTCTCTGTTCCTGAGTCTAATCCACTCCTGACCGAGGAGTTGACCTCAGTAATGACTTATGGACAGGGTAAGCATCAGGACTAGGGGCTATGTTCCCAGGGGGACACTCAGTTGTATTCTTTTATCAGAGTTCTCACTGTGCACCCCTTTTTTTCTCATGTTCCCAGTGGGACTCAACATTGTGAGCCCCATCACGGCTGTCATTCGTGGTGGCTGGTACCATCTGGTTCTTCTGGTCACATGTTGATGTAGTCACCCATTCCCGTGGCACTTTTTGTATTTTGGGTTCTCCTTCCCCTATGTCGTTGTGGTCCTTAGTGATCATCTGTTCCTGCTGAGTTGGGACTATTTGGTGTATCTCAGATGGCAGCTTGCTAGCTTTTGAGACCCCTGACACCACTTACCAATATGGGGTACAGAAGACTATTAACAATACGCTAGCTGTGCCAATTGGCCTTGATGTCCCCTGAGAGCATGGTCCCCGGACCCTTGCCCTTGATACTCTGTCCTTACAATATTGGGTTAAGTTTGGAAGAGTTTTCAATTATGTTGAAGTCCAGTTAAATTGATCTTCTTTCTAATTTGTGCTGTCACTGATTTCACCCAACGAAATTTCTATTAGCTATCTAATCTACAACCAGGCCTCTCCCTCCCTCCCTGCCATCCCCTGCAGCCATCAGTCTTTTCTTCTGTACATGAGTCCATTTGTAAGTCCTTATAGTAGTGATCTCGTACAATATTTGTCCTTGTGCCGCTGACTGATTTCACTCAACATAATGTCTTCCAGTTGAAACCAAGTTATGAGATGCTTCCTAAAATCATCTTTGTTCTTTATCACTGTCGTTTTCATTGCATAGTGTTCCATTGAGTATATATACCATAGTTGATTTATCCGTTCATCTGTTGTTGGACATAGGCTTGTATTTCTACTGTTATTTTTAATCACACAAGTTTGTTGTGTTATTAGAGATTATACGAGATGTGGCATGCTAAGAATTAGGATCGTATATGTGCAAAATATTTAATAATCTAACACTTGGGCCACTTCACTTTTTCTTTTCAATGGATGGTGGAATGAAGTGGGTATAATTAGGAGCAGAAAATACCGTATATTGATTCCAGTTCACCTGTCTCATTTCATCTAAGTGAAATGGATCTGAGGGTTCATCTTAGGTCACCCAGTTCCGGTTTGCTGCCCCTTTTGAAAAGCTTTGAGCTTTTAGCTTTTCATTCTGGTTAGTGAAAGTACAAACATTACAAATCAAAAGTCAGTTGTAGAATTAGTTTAAATGTAGTCTTACTGACTTCTATTTCTATCTTCAGCTATTCTTGGATGATAAGAATGAAGCATTTCTGAAAAATTTCTTCTGATTTTGACACTGAAGGTGAGAAATGCATCTAATTGGAAGACTTTGAAGTTCTGAATTCTTACACACTACTGACTTTTCCGATTTATTCACTGATTTGTGGAAGAAGCTACTAGCCCTCTCCAATTACTCTTTTGGGATCTTTTTACAAGATATTTGGGTATACTGCACTGCTAGCTTTGTTACTTTCAACTAAAGGAGAAGTAAGAAACTGAGAACAGTGAGAGTTGAGGAGCCCTGGCAGTGCAGTGGTTTAGAGATCATCTGTTAACCAAATGATCAGTGCTCAAACCCACCACCTTCTCCTTGAAAACCCTATGGGACAATTATACTTGGTTCTGCATGGTCTGTTATGAGTTGGAATTGACCCAGTGATAATAGATGAGTCCAGTTTGATTTTTTTTTAAATAACAAATAATAGGGTAGAGAAATTAATTCTTCCGTCTAACGTCTTACCCAGTAATGAGTAGATTATTTGTTACCAAATTAACTGTTTATGTTGTTTCCTTAGATGCTGTTGAGTCAATTCCAACTCATAGTGACCCTACATATAACAGAATGAAACACTGCCTGGTCCTGAGCCATCCTCACAACCATTGTCGTGCTGGAGCACATTGTTGCATCCATTGTGTCAATCAATCTCCTTGAGGGTCTTCCTTTTTTTCACTGAAACTTTACTTAGTATGATGTCTTTCTCCAGGAAATGATCCCTCCTGAAAACATGTCCAAAGTATATAGGATGTAGTCTCATCATTCTAGCTTCTAAGGAGCCATCTGTTTGTACTTCTTCCAAGACAGATCTGTTCAGTCTTTTGGCAGTCTATGGCATATTCAATATTCATCTCCAACACCACAATTCAAAGATGTCAATTCTTCTCCTGTCTTCCTTATTCATTGTCTATCTTTTGCACACATGTGATGAAACTGAAAATACTATGGCTTGGATCAGGCATACATTAGTCTTCAAGGTGATGTATTTGCTTTTCTTTTGCAGCAAATTTACTCAATGTAATGAGTCTTTTGATATCTTGACTGCTACTTCCATGTGTGTTGATTGTGCAACCAAGTAAAATGAAATCCTTGGCAACCTCAATCTTTTCTCCATTTATCATGATGTTTCTTGCTGATCCAGTTGTGAGGATTTTTGTTTTCTTGATACTGAGGCATCAATCACATTGAAGGCTATGGTCTTTGATCTTCATTAGTAAGCATTTCAAGTCTTCTTCATTTTCAGTAAGCAAGACTGTGTTATCTGTGTACCGTAGGTTGTTAATGAGCCCTCCTCCAATCCTAATGCCCTATTCTTCTTCATATAGTCCACCTTCTTGGATTATTGCTTGGCATACACATTGAATAGGTATGGTGAAAGAATACAACTCTGATGCACAACTTTCCTGACTTTAAGTCATGCAGTACCACCTTGTTCTGCCCAAATGACTGCCTCTTGATCCATGTGCAGATTCCTCATCAGCACAATTAAGTGTTCTTAAGAAAAAATTCAAGCCTTGAGTTGCAAGTGTGAAAGATTCTAAGGGAAAATATTAAATGATACAAGATGTATTAAAAGAAGGTGGAAGGAATACATAGAGTCACTATACCAAAAAGAATTGGTTGACATTCAACCATTTTAAGAGGTAGCATATGATCATGGACTGATAGTACTGAAGGATGAAGTCAAAGCTGCATTGAAGGTACATGCAAAAAACAAGGCTACAGGAATTGATAGAATATCAGTTGAAATGTTTCAACAAATTGATGAAGTGATGAAGTGCTCCCTTGTTTGTTTATGCCCGGAAATTTAGAAGACAGCTACCTGGCCAACTGACTGGCAGAGATCCGTATTTATGCCTATTTCCAAGAAAGGTCATCCAAACGAATGCTGAAATCATTGATCAATATCATTAATATCACACACAAGTAAAATTATGCTAAAGATCTTTCAAAAGCACCTATAGCAATATATTAACAGTGAAATGCTGGGAATTCAGGTCAGATTCAGAAGAACATGTGGAACCAGGGATATTATGGCTGATATCAGATGAATTTTGCCTTAAAGTGGAGAATACCAGAAAGATGTCTAATTATGTTTTATTGACCATGCAAAGGCATTTGACTGTGAAGATCATAATAAATTATGGGCAACACTGAGGAGAATGGGAATTCCTGAAATAATTATAATGGAAGTTTTCTCCCCCTTCATCTTTAGTTATTAGGATGTCTTATTATCAATTAACAAAAAAAAAGGAACACCTCATTACTGTCCAGCCATTTCCTACTTATAGCAACCACTATAGGACAGAGTAGAACTGCCCCATGGGATTTCCAAGAAGCAGATGTTGGATTTTAACTGTTACTCTTTGGTTAGTAGCTGAACATTTGACCCCTTCACCACTAGAGCTCCTAATATCAGTAGTGTCTTACTGTTGACCAGGGGGCAGTTGTATGCCAGTTAGCTGCTCTTGCATAAATGTTTGCTGCTTTCTTCTCCTTCATCCTGTACTATTATAAGTGGCCAACAACAATAGCTCCAATTCTCATTTCCCACACTGTGTGAAGACTTAAGCTGCAAAATTCAATCTTTCTTCCCAGATGGAAGCACATAAATTGTCTGGATGGCATTCATTTTTTGTTAAGTTCATGCTGTTACAACTTATTTCTTGTCACCTGGTCCTGAAATGAGTTCCTTTATGAGGCCCTTTGCCTTTGTACTTCAGAATAATAGCTTGAGAGATTTTTTCCTTCAGCCCTGAGGAGTTACCCTTACCCTAGTTTTCTACACCAGAGGGTCTGTTACTTTTGTCAGCTTGATTGACATTTCCTGAGTAAGCTGCAAACAGCTTGTTTTGATACTTCTTTGTCTCATCTTTGGCTGCACCATGCCCTGTAATTGGTATATGCTTACAGGGATTCCACGAGTCGGATCCGACTCCACAGCACTTGGCTGGCTGGCTTACAGCGAGTGATCAACAGAATATGCAAATAAGGTATGTTTCACTTACTATGCAAATGAAGTGTCTGCTACTTACAGAGGGGCAATTTGTCATCAGTTCTTAGCTCTAGTGGGAGTCTCATGTCTTAAAAATGACAAGAGGTCTGTGTATTTACGCAGCCAGCAGCCACAAAAGTTTCAGAGACATAGAGTCAGGAAGAGAAGCATCCAGGGAGAAGTAGAAATAAGTAGCAGAGAGATACAGAAGGCAAGGAACCCTCTAAGAGAGCTGTAGCGCAGTTCAAGGGCTGTGTAACACCGAAGGCAGCATGAGGCCCAAAATGGGCCTATCAGAACAGTCAGCAGCAGAGCCAGCAAAGAATAGGGCAGGGCCAAATAAGGAACCAATCTGTCTTGAAGGGGCCAAGAAGCTTGTTCTCAGGAGACTGAGAGCAGCCTGTCCTCAGGGAGCAGATAGAAGGCCTGCACAACCAAGAGGAGCTGAGAGAGCTGGCCTGCACTCAGATGGGAGGCTTCCTCATGCTTCCTCATCCTGAGCCTGAGCCGTACCCTCTTCCGTAATGAACCACTTAACTGTAAATGTGGTCTGTAAGTTCTGTGTTGCCATGACAATGAATTATCTAACTCAGAAGAAAAGTATAGTGTGCCATGGGAGGTATGGCTCATGTAAAATTTGGTGAAAATTCTGGAGAGTAGAAGTATGTCTTACCTCTGTCTCATGGCAATCAGTTTTAAGCTGATGGTGATTTTCATTATTCCCCTAAAGTTAAATAGGTTCTGATGCTATTACTACCATGTCAATTTTATAACATGCAATTGCAATCAGATTTTGTTTTTAAACATAAAATAATTTCCCCTTATCCATATGTCCAACTGCCTAAAGACTTACATCAAATTTACAATGTTAAGAACATAAATTGAAACTCTGGTGATGTAGTGAGTTAAGTGCTACATCTGCTAACTGAAAGGTTGACAGTTCAAATCCACCAGGCTGTCCTTGGAAACTCTATGGGGCAGTTCTACTCTGACATCTAGGGTTGTTATGAGTCAGACCCAACTCGATGGCAGTAGGTTTTTTTAGAATTTAAATTCAAGACTTTTAAAACAGAACTCATCATAAAAACCTTCAAACCCTCTTCTACTTCTTGCGTTTCAGTCTCAGTGACCAACCCCCACTGATTTGCTCAAATTTGTAATCTGAGCATCATCCTACATTTTTCCTTCTTATTTAATACTCCAATTAAGTCACTATATGCAGTATATTTCTGCTTGCTAGAGATTTCTGGAATCTGACAAAATTTTTCCAGTTTCCTCTTGTAGGATAATCTAGTTTCAAATGTACAATTTGAGCTCATATGCAGTATTATGGGCAGAATTTAAAGTTGTGTCACATGATTCCCACCTCCTAGCATTCATGCCTTGTGCAGTTCTGTCTAACTGGCACAAATATTTTGTACTGGTTTACTAAGTGAAAAGCTGACACTTCAAATCTTTCCAGTGGCACCCTGGAAGAAAGGCCTGAGTATCTATTTCTGTAAGATTTCAGCCATTTGAAAACTGTGGAATGAAATTCTGCTCTGACACACACGAGTCACCTTGAGGTAGAATCAACTCATTGACAGCAATGGACTTTGTTCCATTTTGTTTTCCTTGAACTTTGTCGGAATCTATGACTTGCTTCTAACCAATAGAATATAGCAAATATAATGGAAGGTCTTTCTTACATTATAGACTGTCTTGCAGTCTGTCTCTCTCTGTCTTCATTATTGGTTTTAAAGAAGCAAGCTGCCATGAATCCTACCGGCACAAAGAAATGAATTCTGCAGCAAATTGTGGAAGGGAAAGGTAATTTTCCCCTGGTTGAGCCTCTCATGAGAACCCAGTCTTGGTGGCAATTTGACTGAAGTCTCGTGAGACCATAAGCTGAAGACCCAGCTAAGCTGTGCCTGGAATCCTGATTCACAGAAACTCAGATAATAAAATGTGGTGATTTCTTCTACAGCAATAGATAACTAGTACAGACTCCTAAACAAAATATATGCTCATGTTAGTCCCAAGCAAATAAATAAATAAAACTATTAATGATTTTGGTTTGGTGTTTTATTGATGATTTACCATTTCTCCCAGGATTAAGCCAAAACCTTCTTAACAAGACTCTTGACTCCCTTACTCTTACCTAGATCTCCAGGCATGCCAAATTTCTTTCCATTTATTGAATGAGCCACTCTACCCTTCTTCTCTAGATCTTTGCACATACTTTTCTTTACCCTTGGAATATTTTCTTCAGGCTGTTCCTCTCTTGACAGCATCCTCCCTTGTTTTGTTTAACTGATTCCTACTCATAAATTTAATTTCCAATTTGTAAACGAAAGCTTCTGGGAAGCTTTTCTTGAACCAGAAAGGTGGGTTAGGTTTCCCGCTTCCCCACTTTTTTTCTGTCATAATAGTTTTCATGCTTTATTATGACTGTTTAATTATCTATCTTCTCCCTGGAGTCTGTGAACCATGAGGGAAAAGGTCATGTCCCTCTGTTTTGCTCCTCAGTATGTTCTCAGTGTCTGACCCGCAATAAGGAGTCATTAATTATCTATTTCATGAAAAAGGGAATGCTTCCTCACTACAAAATAGAAGTTAAATTTGACAAATATTACCGGCGGGGCCAATCATTAGAACACAGTACAGTGTCTTGGTGGGGAGTCACAGAAGCTTTGTCATTATGTAGTCCTAAGGCTACCCCTAAAGTTCAGGCCATTTCATTATTATCTTCTTTCTTTCTTCGCAGCCTCTATTATGTTTCCTCCTTTTTCAATGAAGTTTTATTAAAACTACTCTACGATCTGGAGTTCTCCCTACTAAGATTGTCTCTCTCTGTCTCTCCCAGAGAAGCATCTCTGTACATTCTTCTTTTCAGACACCAATTAACAATAGTAACTGAAGTTGGGAAGTTACAAGACTTAATCTCACAGTTTGTACCATAATATTTCATTGCTAACTTTACCAACTCCCTTCTAAAATAGTAAATAGAAGACCTCTTTGGAATTCTAGGCTTTGCATCCATTCCCAAGGGTAAAACTTAATAAAATATCCACCCTTAAATTTTGACCCCTCCCATCTTCCCAATAAAAATCCAAGATACAGCAAGGGTATCTTTTAATCTCAATGGGTAGTTTGTGCCTGTGAATATCTCTGCTTTTTTAGGGACTCCTATGGCAGTGGGTTTAGTGGACCATAGTGAAGAATCTTAATAGAACATTTGTCAAAGTGATCGATTGCTAACTGAATGTTGGCAATGTGAAACCACCGACAGCTCAGGGAGGGAAAGATGGGGCACTCAATTTCCATAGAGACTTAAAGCCTTGGAAACCCTTTAAGGTCCCTATGGGTAGGAATTGACTCTATGGTAGTGGGTATATTTCATTTACTATAATCAGGAAGTCTCTGGATTGTGAAAACTGTCAGCAGAGATTTAATGGTTCAGATTTACCCAGAGATGTCTCAGGAACCAGGCTTGGCAATTTGCTTCTAGAAGATCCCACAGCCTTGATAAGCCCACACAGCAGTTCCACTCAGCATACATGAGGTTGTCATGAACTGGAATCAGCTTGATAGCAACCAACAATGACAACTATGGTCAGGGAGTCCCTGGATAGAATGAACTATTAACACCCTTGGTTTGTAATTTGCAGTTCTAGTCTACTGACAGGGGTCTATGGAAGAAAGGCCTGGAAAATCAACCATTGCATTAATGGATGGGGTTTATTTAGCTAAACTGGTATAACATAGTTTAGAAAGAAATAGTCTACAGTCTTCCTTGATGAGTAGTGTCTGTGGTCTTAAAAGTTTGTGACCAGCCATGTAAGATACTCCACTGGTCCAACGCAGTCTGGAAAAAAAGGAGAACGAAGAAAACCAAAGAGACGAGGAAAAGAAAGACTGGTACAGAGAACTAATGGACCACGACCAGCACTGCTTCCACCAGAATCAGCCTAGCACAACTGGATGGTGCCTGGTTACCACCACTGAGTGCTCTGGCAGGGATCACAACAAAGGGTCCTGGTCAGAGCTGGAGAAAAATGTAGAACAAAATTCTAGCTCATACACACACAAATACCCCACACACCAGACTTGTTTATCTGACAGAGACTGTAGAAATCTCAAGAGTATGGCTGCTGGACACCCCTTTAGCTCAGTATTGAAGTTACTCCTAGAGCTCATCCTTCAGCCAAAGGTTAGACAGGCCCATAAAAGCAACGGGACTAACTGAGCACGCCAGCCAGGGCGGGTGGTGACGGGAAAGCTAGAAGTGGGAAACCCAAGTTGGACAAGATGAAATGTTGATAGGCCAAGGGGTTGGCAACCATTTGTCCCAAAGCAATATACGTATTGTTCAGTGAGAAACTAATTTACTCTCTAAACTCATTGAAAACACAATTTTTTTAAAAAAAGAAAAGAAAGAAAGCACTATGGAGTGCAGTTCTATTTTCACACACAAGATCAGCATGAATCAGAGTCAACTCAATGGCAGTGGTTTACTATAGTCAGAAGAATCTTCTAGAATCATTTCTTCTTTGACATTCCCAGGAATTATTGCTGAAATTTATTGTTAATAGTCTATCTAATCAGACTGACAGTTGATACTTAGCAAACTTTGAATAAGCTGATTTTGGTTACAATATTAACAATATTGTGATGATGGGATAATATTAAGGAACAGAAAAATTATCATAGGATCATAAAAAAGTAAGCTTATGCTTTCTCTCCCTAGTAGTTAGAAACTAAAAACCTGTTAAATTAATATATAAAATGGGTTTATTCTCATTCAAAAATAATCACAATATACTCTTCCATAAAACATGTGGGGATAAAATAAAATTCTATTATTTGTTCTTAATAAACTATGTTACATAACTAATTGCAGTGGTATTACAAAACAGGTCCGGGAAGATAATGTTAAATCAGAAGTAAATAAAAATCTGTGGAAAATTGCCTTTTTTAAAATTTCTCTTTCTAATGTTTAAAAAAAAAGTAAAATAAAGCTTGACCTTCTAGTGCCAAGATTGTTAAACTACAGAACAAACTAAAATGATAAATCTTATTTTTATATGTGGCACTGTTTCATTGATGATATTTTAGTTTTTTTGTTTGTTTGTTTTTTTCCTTTCTGACTCTTAGCAACATCTGATAGCCTTGTTGTTACTTGCCACCTCCAGCTCCTGGCAACCTCAAGTGTCACAGAGTAGAACTGCTTTATAGGTTTTTTTTTTTTTTTTTTAAATGTCCTTTAAGGAAGAAGACAGGTCTTTTTTCATAAGTGCTGCTGAGTGAGTTTGAACTGTCGACCTCTAGGTTAACAGGTGATTGCAAAGTGCTTTCACCACCTGGGCTCCTTTCTGATATTTGAGATGAAAGGGTATTTTACTTTTTTGTTGTTTGCTTCAATGATTAAATATAGAGATGCACATTTTACCTTACCTTTAATGATGAAGGACCCCTGTGGCATGATTTACTTTATATGAAAGTCTAGAGTAGACCATGAAGATTACATTTTTAAATAACAAAAGCATCAGTGTGAGTACTTCTAGTCTCCTACTTTGCAAATATATTACATGAGTCAGACTGCTTAAACCACATACTAAATTAAAAATATTGTTTCCTGGAAATGGATATTAAATAGCTTATTGACTTATTTTCAGCATTATAATTTTCTTCCCACAGAATTTAAATTCGTCCAATTGTGATTTGTTGGAAATATGTGCAAAACTGATTGCTGTTATTTTCTGTATGCAAAATGCTTGCAAGTTCATTACCTGTTAGCCTCAAAGAAAACACAAAAACCCTACTAAAGTAAAATCCATATTTTGTTGATATTAGGTGTCATCAAGTTGGTTCTGACTCATAGTGACTCTGTGTACAACAGAACAAAATTCTGCTCTATCCTGTGTCATCCTCCCTCACAACTGTTGCTATGCAGCCATTGTGTCAATTCCCATTGAGGCTCTTCCTCTCTTTTACTGATCCTCTGGTTTCCTGAGTATCATGAACTGAATTATGTTCTCCCAAAAATGTGTGTATCAATTTGACTGGACTGTGACTTTCGTTATTGTGTGATTGTCCTCCGTTCTGTGATTGGAATTGTATGTTAAAGAGTGTTATGGTGGGATTTTAATACCCTAACCCAGGTCACATCCCTGATCCAATATAGAGTGAGTTGCCTACTTGGCTGGTTGGCTGCCCTAAGATGAGATGAAAGGGAAGATAGGAGAGAGCTGGGGACCTCATATCACCAAGAAAGAAGCCCAAGGAGCAGAGTGTGTCCTTTGGACCTGGGGTTCCTGCACAGAGAAGCTCCTAGACCTGGGGAAGGAAAGAAAGACTTCCTCTGGAAATGACACCCTGAATTTGGACTTCTAGCCTACTAGACTGTAAGAAATAAATTTCTAGCTATTAAAATCATTGACCTGTGTTATTTCTTTTATAGCAGCACTAGACATGACGCCATTCTCCGGGAACTGGTCCTTTTTGATATCACATCCAAAATGTATGAGACAAAGTCTTACCGTCTTCACGTCCACAAAGCCTTCTGGTTTACTTCTTCCAGTGAAGATTTGTTTGTTCTTCTGACAGTTGATAGTGTATTAAATATTTAGTATTATTTACCAACACCATAATTAAAGGCACCAATTCTCCTTTGGTCTTCCTTATTCAATGTTCTGCTTCTATTCAGAAGGTTTTACCTGGCCACTTTTCCCAGTAGTAGACCACTGTCCTAGTCTGGAAGCTCCACTGAAACCTATCCACCACGGGTGACCCTGCTGGTATTCGAAGTACTGATGGCAGAGCTTCCATCGTTACAACAATACACAAACTACCACAACATGACAAAACAACAGAGAAGTAGTGGAATCCACTTGTTAGTTTGTGATAATTTATTAAGTATGACTTTATGTAATACATTTGTGGAGTGTGTACTTTATACCAGACCCTTTGCTATATATTGCAAAAGACTCCAAGTTGTATCACACACAGTTTAAACCGTCATGTTATTTGTAATCTACCAAACTCCAAACCAAACCCACTATCATTGATTTACGATGGAGACAGGTAGTGAAACACGATACATATGGTATCTAATGAGTACTATAAACTGTATGTACAAGAGAGAAGGAATGCATCCAGCTCTGATGATTTATATAGTTGTAGTGAATTCGGTGACACTTGTACATTCACTGTAACTTAAGACAAAGATAAGGCGTTAATGGATAAGTGTGAGAGCAGAATGACAATTTCAAGAAGAGTGAAAGTTCTATGCAAAGACGCAGAGTGAGAAAACACTTTAAAACGACTGGTCCTTTTAATATACTTGGAGCATGAGATTTTGACTCTGTGCCATATAGTAGTTCTTACGAGTGAATAATTTAAATACAAGTAACAAAATAGTTTCCTAATACATAAACAAAAAAAGTGAATGTTAATGGCGTGATCCAACATCTGTTGAGGCTTACTCAAAAGGGAGCCCGTACATAAAGCCTACATAGTAAGAAACTCTTGATTTGTCCACAAAATGCATACTAGGGTGTGAGTCAGCACTGACTTGATGTTTTGTTTTTTTGTTTTGTTTTGTTTTGTTTGTTTTAAGGCATAATTATGAAAGCATCAAGGTGAAATCTAACATTGTATGGCCTGACCTAGTGCTTAGAAGTTGGGAACATGGGATTCGAATCCCGATCCTGAATTCAAATGCTGCATCTGTCACAGATTCAGTCTAGGAAGAAGGCCCAGATCACCCTGACTTGGCTACTGTGGCCAAACCAAAATGTATGCTAGCTGAAGAGCTGCCTTTGAATTGTGTTACTTTAGGGGTTCCAAGTGACCTTATGGCCCTCTAATCTTGCTCTATTAGTAAAGAATGTCCTCCCTGATCTTTCTACTACCAGCTAGCTAATAAATATCAGGACAAGGCAGGATCTCAATAAAGGTCATTAGTTTTACTTATGGGGTTGGAGAAGATCCTATCACCAAAGCGTAAATGAGATACTTCACCCGACACTATTTCACTTCCTTCTTCTACGTTGTAACTGTGCTGCTACCCCACATAAAAGGACAGTACTGGAATACTTTGCAAATTATTTGCTAAATCTACAGATATATGCAAACAAAGAATAATCATTCAAGTGTAAATGTTCACTGTGGTAGTACAGCAATGTGTTTTACAACTATTAGAACAGCCATTATATAGTAAATTGTGTGTAATCAGGACGTATTTACAATAAAATGAAGTTTCTATTTAGTTTATGTTTAAAAAGAAGTATTTATAGTAATATAAAATTTATGTTTAGTTTATGTCCAAATACATTTTAGTGATGGATTTAGTACTTGTATGTACATATTTACACCAGATGAGATTTTTAAAGTTTCAGAAACAACTTATTTGAAATTCTGCCTTTTAGTTAAGATTTTGTATTTACCACACCTTTCCAATGCTTGCTTAAAGTGAAGCAGATGTGAAACACAGATGAAGATTAAAAACCACTACCTTCAATAAGAATTGTACTTCAACATCAAGAAGACAAAAATCCCTAGAACTGGACCAGTAAGCAACACTTTGAAAAATGGAGAAAGGATTGAAGTTGTCGAGGATTTCATTTTTCTTGGTTCCACAATCAACATGCATGGAAGCAGCAATCGAGAAATCAAAAGATGCCTTTCATTGGGAAAATCAGTTTCAAAAGAGCTCTTTAAAAAGTTGAAATGTCACCTTGAAGACTAAGGTACACCGGACGCAATCCATGGAATTTTCAATTGCATCATAGGCATGTGAACACTGGAAAATGAATAAGGAAGACAGAAGAACTGATGCCTTTGGATAGTGGAGAATATGGAATGTACCGTGTACTGCCAAAGGACCAAACAGATCTGCTCTGCAAGCAGTACGATCAGAGTGCTACTTTACAGCAATGACGGCCAGGCTGCATCATACATACTTTGGACATGCTGTTAGGAGAGATCAATCTCTAGAGAAGGATGTCATGCTTGGTGAAATCAAGTGTTAGTGAAAAAGAGAAAGATCCTCAAAAAGGTGGACTGACACATTATCTGCAACAAAGGGCCAGCCAAGTGCCGTCGAGTCGCATCCGACTCATGCAACGAAGAGGCTAAGCTTAAAAATGACTGTGGGCGTGGGGCAGGACTGGGAAGCATTGAGTTCTGTTGTGCATAGGGTCATAACAAATTGGAACCAACTCAGCAGCACCTAATAACAACAACAACCTCTTCTAAAAATAATCCAATCTAACAGTTGGCAGTTTGAATCTAGTAGTACCTTGGTGGGAGAAAAGAACTCCTGCTGATTTTACACTAGGACATCCTCTGGGAAAGTTCTACTCTGTCCCCTAAGATTGCTATGGGCTGGAATCGACCCTATAGCCCACAGCAATAACATACCTTTTCACTGAAGTCTATTGTAAAATATTTTAAGCTATGCTATGTTAATTTGTCATGTCATAGTTGGACAGACAAAAGCTAGACTTTTGCTTCTTGGAGCTGAGCCCTGGTGACATACTGGCTAAGGGATCAGCTGCTCACTGAAAGGTCAGTGATCTGAACCTATCAGTCACCCTGAGGAAGAAATATATGGCCGTCTGCTTCTGTAGAGATTTACAGCCTTGGAAACCATATCAGGGAGCTCTAATCTGTCCTATAGGGTCATTATGAGTTGAAATTGATTCTTTGGCAATCGGTTTAGTGTTTTTTTTCTTTTTTTTCCCCACCTGACATAGTCCTCTACTTTAGCCACTCTGAAAATTCACCAGAAAATGTCCATTTTAGCTTTTGGATGCATATTTCTTAAGTAGGGAAATTCTACAATGTGGCATGACAAAATTTGTTAAGCTGTATTCAGATTACCTATTGAATAACTCATTTCAAATGAGTAGAAATTAAATTAACCTCAGAAGCCATGAATTTTCAGTCTAGTTAGTATCAGTAATATTTTACAGTGAGCTGTGTACATTATCCATGTAGCTTGTATATTGACTTGGCAGGGTTTTTTTTTTTGTTTTTTTACCCCCCACCCACATCCTACCATCACCCCCTGTGAAAGCAATAGAATTCAGAATGTACTAAATCTAACCAGGAAATAGACTCTTCTGGAAAAACTAGAATATATGACATGATATAATTGCAGAAGCAAAGATGGTGAGACTTTGTTTAACTTACTTGGAACATATTACTCTAGATTGATAAAGTAGAACATCAGTAAAAAAGAGGAAGATCCTCAGAGAGATAGACTGACACAGTGAATGCCACAAAAGGCTGAAATATACCTACTATTGTGACAATCATGCAGAACCAGGCAACATTCCTTTCTACTACACATCAGTTCACGATTAGTAAGAGCCAATTAGAAGGCACCTAACAACAATGCCATATGGAACATAATTTTACCGGAAAATTGTATTGTTAATATTCAGAGCTCACCTAAATAGATTGGCTTTTACTTGGACCACCCTTTTCTTGGTAATTTTAAGTAACAGGCAGCATGTTGCTACCCCCCGTCTTCCATTTGTTGTTACTCCCAGGAGAAGCTGTTATTTGCAGAATTATAAAGACTGAGAGTCTTTAGTTCTCAGGAATACCAAGGCTAGAAATTAAATAATTTAGTGAGTTTAATTTTAGTAATGAAACATCAATTTATATGTTGTTAACTAGTATCGCAATGTCATCTAGGACAAGACCTGTGTCTTATTTTCTTTGTGATTCAAGTCACATTAAGCACAAGGCCTGTCGCACGGTACCTACTTACTGTGAATGTTCAAAATACCAGAGTGACACTATTTCATAATATTGTAGAGCTCACTGAGGTACAGGACAAGGATGATGGCTTAGTTTGGACTCTCTAGAGGAGAGGAGTGAAAGTAGGAAAGTATTTATAGATGCATATGGGGAGACGTTGACTTCAAGGAAATGGCTCATACAGTTGGTGGGGAAATGGCCCAAGTCATTGTATGAGCTGGCAAGTCCCAAATTCACGGGTCAGACAATAGGCTGAAGATCTCTACTAGCTCACCTTGTTTCCGGGGCTAAAGAATCCAAAATCTGCAGGACAAGTGGTTGTTTAGAGTCCTCTGATTGCTCCTGGGGTAATGGGAGCTCACAGATGCAAAATCTGTGGTCCAATAGCAGTAGGAGACTTCTGCAGCTTAAGTTTAAAGAACTGAAAGTCAGGGCAGGATTAAGAGGGAGCAAGATTTGCTTGAACTTCCATTTGTGTGCTGGAGGCAGGCCACACCTCCAAGGAAATTCCCCTTTCAACTGCTTGTTTGATAACATCAGATCATAAAATCAAGGTGGTTAAAGGGTTGGGCAAACCTCTGATAATCATAGCCTAGCCAAGTTGACGCATAACATGAACCATCAGGGATGACAACTGTCTTACTAATGCAGCATGTCCCTATGTAGCAATCAGTAGGCAATTGAGAAAGAAAACTTTTTAGACTTCATATGCATCATCTTTGTTTCACAGACGAAACATTTTTAATGTCTCTGCTTCTTAAGGTATTCACTTTTGAAAGCTCACTTTGAAAGAATATATTTCTGCTAAGACAGCAGCAGTGGGATTCTCTAACAATTGAGCTCAGTGAACTACTTATACTAGACAAGAGCGTAATACTAGCAATGATTTAATTATCAATGGACTGGTTAAGCGCTACATCTGCTAACCGAAGGGCTGGCAGTGTGAATCCTCTAGGCACTCCTTGGAAACTCTGTTGGAGCTGTTTTACTGTATCCTACAGGGTCACTATGAGTCAGAATCGACTCAGTGGCATTTGGTGTTTGGGTAATACGTATAGGAAACTCTGGTAACCTAGTGATTAAGTGTTACAGCTGTTAACCAAAGGTCAGCAGTTCGAATCCGCAGGCACTCTTTGGAAACTCTGTGGGACAGCTCTGATTTGTCCTGCAGAGTCACTATAAGTCAGAATTAACTCAACAGCAAGGGGTTGTTTGGGTTTAATGCATACAATCACCCATTACTTGGATGGTGACCTAAAATGAAAATATATGCTCTGGAATTAATAATCTTTAATATAATTGCATGACATTTACTTGTAAAGCCCAACTTTGAATCTGATGCAATACAGTAGCATTTTACTATTTTGAATCTGCTTAAGGATTTTTATATCTAATTTTACCTAAGAAAGTAATTATAAACAGATTGCTAAAAAAAACAGGCTTGATGGCCTGGTACTTAAGTGCTTTGGCTGCTAACTGAAAGGTTGTCAGTTCAAAACCACTCAGTGGAGTCTTCAGAGAAAAGACTTGATGATCTGCTTTAGTAAAGATTACATCCTAGGAACCCTATAGGAGTTGGGCTGGCTGTGAGTTGAAAACCAACTCTGTAGCACCTAACAACAAAAGTAACAACAATTGTTATTAATAGGTTGTATCAGATTTCAAGTAGCAAGTGATTATGAATTAGTCAACCTCAGGACAGGTTTAGAATTGTTATTTCACATGCCAAGTCATTTCAAAGGATAGATTGTCCTAGACAATATGAAACAAAATAAAAAGTTATTTGTAACTGCACAATATTTTAATAATGTTTCAGTTTTACACTGTTACTCATCTAACAATATACATTCTTGGACCTCACTTAAAAAAATCAACAGCTAAAAAAGACAAATTCTTTTTGTAGTATTAGTAAGGAAAGGGGTGAATGTTTGTTATCGGTCACTGAGCTTGAGGCACTTTCGTCTCTTTCCAGTGAGTCTCAATGCTATGTATGTTATTGAGAACATGGATCAGTATACCAGGCCCCAACAAATGCTCACACAATAGCAGATATAGTGACGTATACACTATGATACTAACAGACAGGCTGTTGTGTATTTTGATTGAACCACAAAAAAATATCACGAGCATGTGATAAAGAAAAGTGTAATTCTTCTCCCAAGAAAGTTAAAAAAGGTTTCCTGGGAGGGTAGAATTTGAATTTTATCTTTTCACAATACTAGGCATAAATGAAGTGTGTTAAGCATAGGGTGCTCAAAAATGAGACAAATATAATTTGAATTGAAGGGAGAAAAACAAACAAACGATATACTGTCATCAGGACAAACAGAAATAAATAGAATGCATTATTTTCACAGACCTGGCTTCCTTGGTGCTGAAGCAGCATATTTTATTCTTTTCCTAATGAAAAGAATTTGCATGTGGTTGTGGAGGATGAGAGGAGGAAACTGAGTACACTGCATTGAAAACCCAATAATTTAAAATAATTGCTGCAATTTCCCGGCTGCTTAATGAATACCATCTGGAAGCAGCATTACCTATGAAGTACAATAGTGGATAACGTAGAATGTCAGAGACTAATTATTATGGCTTAAGATGTTAGATAAAAAAAAATTTCAGGCAAGTATGTTTTTAGTGTGTGTAGTCTATCAAGTAGAGAAGAGTATGGTTCTTAACAAGTTACGCTATATGAATACTTTCCAAGATTAGAATAACAAGCATGTTGTTTGGTCAGCATTGTTTTGCGATGTACTTTTCTTATTTCCAGAACTCACAGTCTCCAAATCTTTGACCAGTCTTCTGAAAGTCAAAATATCACTTATTTATCATTGACAATACCAAAATTTCTGTTATGTCTAGACATCCGTAAATTATCTTGTAACTTCAGTATTGCAGCTCCCTCAAGAGCAAGTAAAGGCATTCATTTCTGCCAGATATAGAAGACATAACTGCTATTCAATTTTCCTGAATTTTTAGCCTTTTATAATGCTTTGTATTCAACAGTTGTATTAGAATCAATGAACCTCAGTCTCCAAGAAAAAAGAAAATATGCTTACTCCATTTTAACAAGGATAAGAACAGTTATTAAAACTCAATATACATTACTTCCTTTTTTTAAAAAAATATATTTTGTATAAACGTATTAGAACACATCAGTTTCTTATTAAACAGTTAATACACATATTGTTTTGTGACATTAATTACCAATCCCACAACATACTAATACTCTTCCTCGATCTCGGGTTTGCTGTTACCAACTTTTCCTGTCCCCTTCTTCCTTCTCATCATTGGCCCTGAACTGATGTGCCCATTTAGTCTCATTTGTTTCTTGGGTCTGTCTAATATTTGGCTGAGATATTAACATCAGGAGTGCCTTCAGTACTAAGTTAAAAGGATGTCTAGGGGGCATACTTTCAGGGTTTCTCTAGTCTCTGTCAGATCAGTAAATCTGGTCTTTTTGTTTATCTTCATATTGTTAAGCATGGTCTTATTTACTGTTGCATATGATTCTAATTCATAGGTAGATACATAAATACATGTAGATTTTATGTTTGCACATACTTACAATCCTTGCAGAAAATTTGGGAAACCTAGGAAAAATGATGAAGGAAAAACTAATAATACAGAATCCTACCCTTGAAGGCAAATAATCTAGATCCTTTACTAATCGGAAAATACAATTAGAAATCTCAGTTATTGGTGGTGATTTTGATGCTGAAGACCAAAGGTGTTAAGTCAACATTTTATCTAAGTCCAAAATGATTTAAGGAATGATTTGGGGTTAATTTGAGAGTTCTCTAATTTCTAATAGAATTTCCTCTCTGGTAGAAAATTTGGCTAGTATCCACAGTGCAGTGATCAACATTTCTTTTAAGCATGGAACAGTGAGTTTTGACAAATGTAAAAACATTTTTTTCCCAGATATATGTGATTTATTGTAAGAAAGATTTCCATTTTAGCTGGTAAGAGATAGTTACAACTGAAATGAATTGGCTCTCCATTTTCCTGTAATGAATGACTGTCTTTTATGTCTTGTCATATTCTGTGACATGTATCACAAGTTATATATTAACAGAATCTAAAATGCTTACACATAAGAAGGACTTAAGACTTTCCTCTAAAATAGTATCATTCTTACATTTGCTCAAATGTCTTCCCAGAGTATGAAAATGAGCAACAGAAACATCTTGAAAGTCCTGTAATCCACAGCTGTTTTATTTACGTTACAGCTATTAATAAATAAATGGTACAGATGATTGTTTAGTGATAGTGATCACCAGTTATTCTAATGATCTCCTAAAGAAAATGAAAGTCTTCTTAAGCTCTTTCTGTGCCTCTGGATTATATTCATTATGAGCATTATATGTCATGTGTATTTTGCAACAGAACTAAAAAAGGGATTCACCCAAGAAGGTCTTTCAAAAAAAAAATAATAATAAAATCTTGCAATGAACACATGAGTTAGTTTCAGTTTCTACTAGTACCTTTTAAATTTCAGATGATGCTGTATTAAGTTGTCGTCTAACTGACTTGTGTAGAAAGATCCTTGTCAAGAATGAACATTGTGATGTTTAGTGTGTTATGTTTTTAAAAGCAGAAATATTATTAGAATTGTTGGTCTTTTGTATTTTAATCCCATTTTCCATTAGGTGGCACAGAAATAACAAATATTCCCTTCATTTTGGGGTAATATGACATAATGAACCTTGTGTCACTGGTAATTATAACCTTGAAGGCGAAGTTGATTTTATGAGCCTAAAATCTATGTGAATCAACTTACATGTGTTGTAAAAGGTAGTTCTTTCTTCTCTGAAAAGAGAAGCTGAGTAGAGGGTAACTGTGTGCTGGTTTCCTTACTATGTTTATTGTTAGTCTTCTTCTGGTGATTTGCTTACCAATTAGACAATCTTCTTTCCTCATTACTCACCACGGGGGATGCATCCTATCCCACATTGAAGATGGTATCAATATGAAATCTGAAATTTCTTCTGTCCCGAAAATTATTGAACGTACCAATAGAGTTGGAGCCCTGGTGGTGACGTGGTTAAAAGCTCAGACTACTAACTAAAAGAATTAGAAGTTCAAATCTGCCAGCTACTCTTTGGAAACCCTATGGGACAGTTCTACTTCTACTCTGTCCTATTGGATAGCTTGAGTCAAAAATGACTGGATAACACAAAATATCAATATCAACATATTTGTCTAGATTTTTAATGGACTATCTCAGAAAAAATGACAGTGATTTCTTTTGTTTTTTAAGCACAGCTGGGAAAATGTATCATAAAAGAACAAACCAAAGTATCTCAGGAAAAAGAAAACTGCTATTATGGATTAAATTGTTTCCAAATAATATATGCTATAAATTCTAACCCTAATAACAAGTAAACGTAATCCCACTTGGGAATAAGATTTTCTCTGTTATGGTAATGAGGCTAGAGTGCATTTTAAGAAAATCACTTTTGAGATATAAAAAGAGCAGATTAGGCACAAAAGCAGGCAAGCAGAAATAGGAGAAAGATAGATGCCACATGGAGTTCTCCCTAGAGAACTTTCCCTAGAGCCAGTGCCTTGAATTTGGACTTCTATCTTTCTAAACCGTGATAAAATAGATTTCTGCTGATTAAAGTCACCTACTTGTGGATATATTTGTTATAGCAGTTCTGTATAACTGAGATATTCTCTGTTGCCCATACCGTAACCACTTAATAAATACATTGTTAAACCCATAGTCAGAAGAGAGGGAAGATTTTTCTTCAAAGGTACATACTGTTGATGAAAAATAAAAAGTTTTTTTTCTCTTTTTTTAACATATTATCATTTTGTGGGACACATTTCAACTAATAATCTGTAACTAACACGTATTTATTATTCAAGGCATTAGGTATGTATAGTGAGGATGTGATCTCTGCCCTTACTTGTTAAAAAATATTTAATGTTTTAAAATTTATTCCACTGAATGTTTTGCAGATCAAGTTACAGAAGGCCTTATGACTTATGTGCTAGAGTGTTATAATTCTCAAGTAGGGCTAAATTTTTTCTTTTTGAAAAAGAAAACTGATAACTGAGTTCTTTAAAATAAAGGTTTATGCAAGCTTAGCAGGAATGAGTCTGTCCTTAAATTCAAATACTATTTCAAGCAATTTGGCAGTGACTCAACACTCCCAGTGAAAAACTGAATATTTTGCATTGACAGTAAAATAATTGCAACTGGAATGTCCAAATTTAGGAAAAAAAATGGTGCCAGCTATCACAGTTCTGAACACTGAGCAGATGCTCCATAAATAATTGTTGAATAGAACAGCAAATAGTCTTCACTTGCATTTATGAGAATTTCTCCCAATATGGTCCCAACAACTGTGTTTTACTTGTTCTGTCATCAATCTTTACTTGGCGAGAGCCAGAGTTACGACTCAGGCATACACTCAAAAGTAGTGGAAGATCAGAGATGAAAAGCACTCTTAAAAAAAGCTCAAATGTCAGACTTGATACAGGAACTCTTTATGCCCTTCCAATTAGTACATTTATAATATATCCTCAAATGTTTTTAAGGTATCGTGTGATTTGTGAAATAAATTTTGCATCATTACGTCTGTCCTTTGGAAAAAATAAATACATGTAACATGATTTCATACGGCTAGAAAAAGGGCACGTCAATGTAGTCTGCAAGCAAGTGAGGTGAGTGTACCGTCCATAAGCTCTCTTTTACTATTTTGTTGTTGTTAAGCGCCGTTCAGTCATTTCCAGTAACTCTGCACAACAGAATGAAACACTGCCTGGTCTAGTGCTGTTTCCACAATTGCTTTTATGCTTAAACCCACCACTGTGTCAGTTCATTTTGTTGAGGGTCTTCCTCTTTTTGCTGACCCTCCACTCTACCAAGCATGATGTCCTTCTCCAGGGACTGATCTCTCCTGACAACATGTCCAAAGTATGTAAGGGGCAGTCTTGCCATCTTTGCTCCCAAAGAGCACTCTGGTTGTACTTCTTTCAGAACAGATCTGTTTGTTCCTTTGGCAGTCCATGGTACATTCAATATCCTTCTCCAGCACCACAGTTCAAAGGCATCAGTTCTTCTTCTGTCTTCCTTAGTCGTTGTCCATCTTTCTCATGCATATGATGCAATTGAAAATACCACGGCCTGGGTCTGGCACACCTTAGCTTTCAAGGTGATATCTTTATTTTCCAATAATTCAGAGATCCTTTGCAGCAGATTTTCTCAGTGCAGAGCATGTTTTGATTTCTTGACTGCTGCTTTCATGGACACTGATTGTGGAACCAAGTAAAATAAAATCCCTGACAACTCAGTTCTTTCTCCATTTATCATGATGCTTCTTATTGGTCCAGTTGTGAGGACTTTTGTCTTCTTGGTGTTCAGGTGTAATCCATACTGAAGGCTGTGTTCTTCGATCTTCATCAGTGTTTCAAATACTCTTCATTTCCAGCAAGTCATGTGCTGTTATCTGCATAACGCAGGTAGTTACTGAGTAGTCTATCCAATCCTGGTGCTTTGCTCTTCTTCATATAGTCCAGCTTCTCTGATTATTTGCTAGGCATACAGATTAAAAAGGTATGGTGGAAGGATACAATCCTGATGCACACCATTCCTGACTTTCAATCATGTAATGTCCCCCTATTCTGTTCGCACGACCGCTCCTTGATCTACACAGATTCCTTAAGGGCACAGTTAAGTATTCTGGAATTCCTATGCTCTGCAATATTAGCCGTAGTTTATTACGATCCACACAGTCAAATGCCTTTGCATAGTCTGTGAAACACAGCTGCATATCTTTATAGTGTTGTCTGCTTTCAGCCAAGATCCCTCTAACACCAGCAACGATATTTCTGGTTCAACGTCTCTTTTCTGAATCCAGCTTGAATTTCTGTCAGTTCCTTGTCAATGAACTGTTGCAGTCACTTTTGAATGATCTTGAACAAATTTTACTTGTGTGTTACATTAATGATGTTATTTGGTAATTTTCGTGTTGGATCACCTTTCTTGAGAATAGCTGTAAACACAGATGTCTTCTAGTCCGTTGGTCAGTTAGCTGTCTTCCAAATTTCTTAGCATAAGAGGAGTGAGTACTTCTAGCTCTGCATCTGTTCATTGAAACACCTCAGCTGACATTTCATCAATTCCTGGTGCCTTCAATGCAGCTTTGACTTCGTCCTTCAGTACCATCAGCTTTGACTGTGTATCCCTTCTATCTTTTGATGTTTCCCGAGTTGTTCAGTATTTTCCTGTAGAATCCTTCACTACTGCAACTCGAGGCTTGATTTTTTTCTCCACTTCCGTCAGCTTGAGAAGTGCAGAATGTGTTCTTCACTTTTGGTTTTCTATTTTCTATTTCTTGGCACGTGTCATTACAGTACCTTACCTTCTCGAAGTGCCCTTTGAAATCTGTTCAGTTCTTTTATTTCATAGCTTCCTTTTGCTTTAGTTACTCAATGTTCAAGAACAAGTTTCAGAGACTCTTTTGACATTCAATTTGCTCTTCTCTTTCTTTCCTGTTTTTTTTAATGACCTCTTACTTTCTTCATGGATGATGTCTTTGATGTAGTTACACAGTTCGTCTGGTCTTCGGTTGTTAGTGTTCAACATATCAAGTACATTTCTTCACCAACATAGATGGCGACTATACAGATGAACTTCACCAGATGGAATACACAAGAATCAAATTGACTACATCTGTGGAAAAAAACGATGGAAACGCTCTATATCAGCAGTAAGAACAAGACCAAGTGCCAACTGCAGCACAGACCATCAATTGCTCATATGCAAGTTCAAACTGAAATTTAAGAAAATTCAAACAAGTTCATGGAAACCAAAGTATGACCTTGAGTCTATCCCACCTGAGTTTACAGACCATCTCAAACACAGATTTGATTGCTCTTTTAGATATCTTATATTTAACAAAATTGGTATCCTTTATTTTTTCAGTTTTTTTTTTTTTTCATTTTTTCTTTCTGAGTGACCTCTGGCTATTTCTTTAAAAAAATAAAAATAAAAAAGTCCCATCCATAAAAAAAGAGGAATTTAACCCCACTGAGGAGCTGAAAAGTGAAAATACTGTGAAGGGAATGCCAAATGAGAATTTTCAAAGTTGTGTGCAGATGTCAGTTACCACTGCAATGTGTAACTAAATTCCTGAAGTGATGACTGAATGAGATTTATAAGAGTATACGTGTGCAGGTGTGTGTGCTTTGAGCTTTATTACCTTTCATATTGATACACAAAAGCAGTTTATTTAGAGGCAATTAATTTTCAAAAATATATTTTCTTTTTTTATTATGATTGAATGAAAATGTACATTCCCATATAAATTTGCATGCTGACCTACATGCAGCTTCCACTGCACTCCCTGCATGGTGACAGCACACGCTTCCTCTTTGCTGCATACATGTCTTATCTTCCCAACATTCTTCTATCTTCTCCTCTCCACTCGTTCCCCTTCCTCCACTATGAGGTCAACAGGATGACCTCCTATAGATGCCTAGAACCATAAAGTGCACACACAGTATGGTCACTCTGTGTCACCAAGTCCAATCCATTGCTGTGCGAAAAGTTGACCTTCATTATGATTTATGCACAGGGGCAGGATCAGGGCCAGGGGCCATGCTCCCAGGAGAATTCTGAGGACCCTGACCATCAACTGTGGTCTTTTAGTGGAGATCTCAGGGTGCACCCCTATTTATACTTGTGTTGCCACTGAGACTCAATTTTGTGAGCACCATCATGGCTATCACTGGTGGTGACTGGGCACTGTCTGATTCTTCTGGTCACAAGTCGATGTAGACATCCACTCACGTGGGTCCCTCTGTCTTCTGAATTCTCTTTCCCCCACATCCTTATGGACCTTGGTGATCGTCTGTTCCTACTAAGTTGGGACAACTTGCTGTACTCTCAGATGGCAGCTTGGCAGATTTTAAAACCCAAGATACCACTCACCAATGTGGGGTGCAGAGAGTCCTCATTAGCAAAACGCTAACTGTGCCAATCGACTTCAATTTCCCCTAAGAGCAAGGTAACTGGCAACTTGCCCAGCTACTCTGTCCTTCCCATTTGGGTTAATATGTTGAAGTCCCATTAATATTGATCCTCTTACTAATGTGTGCTGTCACCAGTTTCACCCAATCAAATTTCTAATAACTATCTAATCTAAACCCTCCCCCCTTGTCGGGAGCGAAAAGAAACTGCGCCATAAAGATGGCGCCTGTTATCAGGAGCTCCTCCCCGAGACACTCCCGGTCTGATGATTAGCCTGCTGACGCAGTTCCTTGCTGGCGCGTGAACAGCTCGTGATCAGTTTTCTGATTGCTGGCCTCTAGAGCCCATAGCCACTCAGCTTCTCTTTGCAATGCTATGTTCTGCTCATGCACTACACATGAATCAGCTGTGCCTTATGATTGGTGGGATTGGACTATATAATGGGTGAGGGACATTGTAGTGGGGGTGTGTAAAGGGGTGTAAAGGGGTATAAAGAAGTACAGAGAAGAACATAGGAAGTAGACTAGGTAGTAGAATAGGAAGAAGAATAAAGCAAGTAACTTGCAAGGTGGCTCATATCTGTGTGTCCTGTCTTCCTTCCGGGGGCGGATAGTTAGGAAGCGACACCCCCTCACCACCCCACCCTTCCCATCCTTGCAGCTGTCAGAGAGCCTTTTCTGTTATGCATGAGTCTGCTTTTAAGTTCTTATCGTGGGGGTCTCATACAATATTTATCCTTCTCTCACTGACTACTTTCACTCAACATAATGTCCTGCAGTTGAAACCAGGTTGAGATGTTTCCTGATATCATCGTTGTTCTTTATCATTGCGTAGTGTTCCATTGAGTATATATACCACAGTTTACCTATCCATTCTTCTGTTTTGGGGAATCTGAGTTGATTCCTTCTTTTTGTTATTGTGGACTGTGCTGTGATGAACATTTATATGCATGTATCAGTTGGTGTGAAAGGTCTTGATTCTGTAGGATACGTTCCAAGCAGTGGAATTACTGGGTCAAATGGTATATTTATATCCATTATTTTAAGGTAGCGCCAGATTGCTATCCAAAGATGTTACAGCATTTTGCAGTGCCAACAACAGTGTAGGAGAGTTCCAATCACTCCACAGCCTCTCCAGCATTTAGTGTTTTGTGTATTTTGGATCATGGCCAACCTCGTTGGGGTGAGATGGTATCCCATTGTTTTGGTTTGAATTTCTTTAATAGTTAATGATCGTGAGCAAGTCTGCATGTGTTTTTTGGCTGCCTGGATCTCCTCTTTAGTGAAATGTCTGTCCATCTCATTTGCCCATTGCTTAATCGGATGATGTATGTTTTTCTTGTTGCTATTCTGTAGTACCTTATAGATTATGGAGATCAGGCATCAGTCTGACATAGAGTTGCCAAATACTTTTTCCCATTCTGTAGGTGACCTTTTAATTCTATTAATAAAGTCCTTGGATGAGCAAAAGTGTTTGATTCTTAGTAGTTCCCATTTATCTATTTTCTCTTCTGTTGTTTGTGGTTTGTTTGACAAATTTTGAAGTCTGTTTGTGTTGTGTATTAAACCTCCCATTGTTGTTCCTACTTTTTCTTGGATGAGCTTTATCATTTTAGATTTCATGTTTAGGTTGGTTATTGTATAAGGTGTAAGATATGTGTCTTGTTTTAATTTAGTGCAGGTGGACATTTAATTTTGCCAGCACCATTTGTTGAAGAGATTGTTTTTACCCCAGTTTAATGTCTTAGGTCCTTTGTCGAATATCAACTGTTCATAGGCAGAAGATGTCATCTCCGGGGTCTTGATTCTGTTCCCCTGATCTATCTGTCTGTTTTTGTACCAGTACCAGGCTGTTTTGACTACTGTGGCAATGTAATAGGTTCTAAGGTCGGGTAAGGAGAGGCCTTCCAGTGTGTTCTTCTTTAGTAATGCTTTACTTATCGGGAGCTTCTTCCCTTTCCAGACAAAGTTGGTAATTTGTTCCTCCATCTCATTAAAAAATGTCACTGGAACTTGTATTGAGATTGCATTATATAAGTAGATTGCTTTGGGTAAAATAGACATTTTCACAATGTTAAATCTTCCTATCCATGAACAGGATAGGTTTCTCCATTTATGTAACTCTGTCTTACTTTCTTGTAGTAAGGGTTTGTAGTTCTCTTTGTAAAGGTCTGTGATTTCCCTGGTTAGTTTAATTTCTAGGTACTTTATCTTCTTAGGAGCTATAATAAGTGGTATTGATTTGGTGATTTATTCCTTAATAATCTTGTTGTTTTAAAGGAATCCTACTGATTTACTTATGTTTATCTTGCATCCTGAGACTTTGCCAAACTCCTCTATCAGTTTGAGTAGTTTCCGTATAGATTCTTTGGGAATCTCTGCACATACAATCCCGTCATCTGCAAATAGGGAGATATTCAGTTCTTCTTTGCCAATCGATGGCACTTGGCTTGGCTTGCCAATGCAGATGCCTTTTATTCCTTGGTCTTGTCTAATTACTCTGGCTAGAACTTCTAGTACAATGTTGAATGGGAGAGTCAAGAGTGGGCATCCTTGTCTAGTTCCTGTTCTCAAGGGAAACCGTTTCAGTCTCTCTCCATTCAGGATGACGTAGGCAGTTGGCTTTGTGTAAATGGCTCTTACTGGATTGAGGAATTAGCCATCTAGTCTTATTTTGCTGAGAGTTTTTTGCATGAATGGGTGTTGGACTTTATCAAATGCCTTTTCTGAATCAATATACAAGATCAGGTGATTCTTGTCTTTTGTGGTATTTATGTGGTTGATCACACTAGTTGTTTTTCTGATGTTGAACCAGCCTTGAATCCCTGGTATGAATCCAACTTGGTCATGATGGTTTATTCTTTTGGTATGTTGGTGTATTCTATTGGCAAGAAATTTGGTGAAGATTTTTGCATCTAGATACATGAGTGATATTGGTCTGTAATTTTGTTTTTTTATGGGATCTTTCCCTGGCTTTGATATCACGGTTTTGCTGGCTTCATAGAATGAATTTGAGAGTATTCCATCCATTTCTATACTGTGAAATAGTCTCAGTAGTATTGGAGATATCTCTTCTTTAAAAGCTTGGTAGAATTCTGCAGTGAAGCCTCCTGGGCCTGGGCTTTCATTGGTTTGCAGTTTTGATTACTTTGTTAAATCTCTTCCTTTGTGATGGGTTTATTAAGTTGTTCTTCAGTTTGTGATAATTTGGGTAGTTGATATGAATCAAGTAATTTGTCCATTTCCTCTAGGTTTTCAAATTTGTTAGAGTACAGTCTTTCATAGTATTGTCATGATATT
Source organism: Heterohyrax brucei (assembly GCA_028571685.1). Lineage (NCBI taxonomy): Eukaryota > Metazoa > Chordata > Mammalia > Hyracoidea > Procaviidae > Heterohyrax > Heterohyrax brucei. The sequence continues at coordinate 55,703,250 of CM053143.1, read as the reverse complement.
TTTGATTTATGCTGGATTTTTTATGACAGCTCCCCTCTCATTTCTAATTTTGATTATTTGTTTCCTTTCCTGTTTTCTTTAGTAAGTTTAGCCAATGGATCGTCAATTTTGTTGATCATTTCATAAAACCAGCTTTTGGTCTTTTCAGTTTTTTCAATTGTTCTTCTATTGTCTGATTCATTTAGTTCTGCTCTAATCTTTATGATCTGTTTTCTTTTGGTGTCTGAGGGGTCCCTCTGTTGTTCTCTCTCTACTTGTTCAAGCTGTAGGGTCAGTTCTTTGATTTGGTTTCTTTCTTCCTTCCAGATGTGTGCATTTATGGAGATAAACTGCCCTGCCCTCTGAGTACTGCTTTCACTGTATGCAATAGGTTCTGGTAGGAAGTGTTTTTGTTCTAATTGGAATCTGTCAATTTCTGTATTTCTTCCTTGATTTCTTCTATAACCCATGTTTTTTTTTGAGCAATGTGTTGTTCAGTTTCCATGAGTTCCACTTTCTGTCTGTGTTTTGTCTGCTATTAATTTCAACTTTTATGTCTTTATGATCTGAGAAGATGCTTTGCATTAGTTCAGTGGTATGGGTTTTGTTGAGAATGGCTTTATGTCCTAACACATGGTCTATTCTGAAGAACGCTCCATGTGCACTGGAGAAGATGTAGTTGTCCGCTGATGAAAAGAAAGTTCTGTCTATGTCGATGAGGTCTAGTTGGTTAATTGTGGCAATAAGGTCTTCTGTGTCTTCACCGAGCTTTTTTCTAGATGATCTGTCCAATATTGAGAGTGGGGTATTGAAGTCTCCTGCTATTATTGTGGAGTGACCTACCTCCTTTTTGAGTGTAGTCAGTGTTTCTTTGATGTATTTAGGTGCTCTAATATTAGGTGCATAAATATTTAATATTGTTAAGTCCTGCTTGTTTATTGAAACTTTCAGTAATAAATAGTGTTCACCCTTGTCCACAATGGTGGATTTTACATTAAAATTGATTTGACCTGAGGTTAGAATTGCCACACCTGCTCTTCTTTGTTCATTGTTGTCTTGATATATATTCTTCTATCCTTTGATTTTCAGTTTGTTCCTATCTTTAAGTCTAAGGTGAGATTCTTGTAGGCACCATATACATGGATCATGACTTTTGATCCAAGATGTCACTTGATGTCTCCTTACTGGAGCATTCAGTTCATTCACATTCGATGCAATTATTGATAGGTATGTGTTCAGTGCTGCCATTGTGATGTTTATTTTTGTGTCGATGTTTTCTCTGTTGTTCTTATTAATCTGTTCTTATTAATCTTATTAATCTGTTCTTAATTAACCTTCTTCTTTGCAAGTTGATTTTTCACCTTTTTCAGAGTTTGTTTTGTGGTTGTTGAGACTCCTGTATCACATTTCTTGATATTGTGTGCTGCTTCTTTATTGTGCTTTACGGCTGCCCCTATGATCCCCCTTAGTAAACTATATATAAACACAATTTTGATTGCTACCAGTCTTGTCAACTTCCTCTCCATCTGGAAGGACTATAACAACTGTAGTACATCCCTCTTTTTAATAGGATATCATAGTTTACATGATATGATCACTAGATCATTTCTTCGACTATTATAGCTTTGATTGTGTTTGGAGCCTTCCCTAACTGAGTAGGATTCTGGATAATGTGTCCTTCTAAAATACAAAGTTAGAGGTTTTGTTCTTCCAAGCCGAGAGATTCTTTCAGTATTTCTTGTAGCTTTGGTTTGGTTTTTATAAAGTCTCTGAGTATCTGTTTATCTGCAAATGCCTTAGTTTCATTTTCATATTTGAAAGATAGTTTTGCAGAATATATAATTCTTGGTTGGAAGTTCTTCTCCTTCAAGGCTTTGAATATGTCATGCCACTGTCTCCATGCCAGCATCTTTTCTGCTGAGAAATGCGACGAAAGCCTACAGGTTTTCCCTCTGAATGTTAGCTTTGCTTTGAGTCTTGCTGCCTGTAAGAGTTTCTGCTTATGTTTCATTTTGTTAAGCCTAGTTATAATATGTTTTGGAGTCTCTCTATTGAGATCTATATTGAGTGGTGTCTGATACATATTTTGGATATCTATATTCTCTTCTATTATAATTTCTGGGAAGTTTTCTGTCAGCGGCTCAGCAACAATACTCTCTGTGTTCTCAGATGTCTTGCCCTGTTCAGAAACTCCGATTAATTGTAGATTGTTCTTCTTAATGGAGTCCCATGTGTTTCTTAATGCTTCTTCATTTTTCTTATTGCTTTTTTCTGATTTCTCCTCATAGATGCTGGAGTCAGTGGCTCTGCTTCCAAATCAGAAATTCTCTTTTCCATTTGTTCCATTCTGTTTTCTTGGCTTTGAATTGAAGTTTCTATGTCTTTGATTTTGTTCTTGATCTGTTGGATTTCTGAGTACTATTGTTCCATGAGATCGAACACCTTGCTTAATTTTTCATTTTGCTCTGCTGTTTTTTTGTATAAGGTCCAGGAGGACTCTATATATAACCCTTTTGTATTCACCTTCTGGTAGTTTCAGAAAAGCTTCTTCATCTGGGAAGTTCTGATCTTCTGATGCCATGGGTGACTTCCGAGTTACAGTCTTCTCCAATGTTTGTTTACTTTGGGCTTCACGTGGATCCATAGAGGCTGGAGAGATGCTGTGAAGATGGACCACAGTTGTTTCTCTAGGCCATCTTAAAATGAGAAGTAAAAAGGATTTGACAACTTCCAAAGTCAGTCAGGTTTTCAGGTGTATATGTCTCTCTTCCCAGCTGGCAAAGTAAGCACCTCTGTATTGAACCGCAGATGTTATAAACTAGCTCAAAATACAGAACGGCTACTGGCCTGCTGGCCTCTGCTGTCAGGCCCCAGCTGTAGGCAACATTGTGTAGAATTCTGCCTTTCTGTTGGAAAAGTGCTCTCTTCCAGGTAGGCACTACCTCCAAGCCCAGGAATTAGGTCCAGTTGAGGCTTCCTTAAGGATGACCCCACCTCCCAGCAAAACAAGATGATGTCCCGTGCAAGCTCACCAGCTGCCTGGGACCAGGCTCCCAGGGGAAAGTGAGGCCAAGAGTGCCAAAATGCCCAGAGTCCACAGCCTCCACCTCTGGCCCCAGCCCCAGGCAACACTATAGAAAACACCACCCCCTGCTAGAAAAGTGCTTTCCCCCCAGCAGGAGCCACGTCCCAGCTGAAGAACCAAGTCCAGCTGGGGCCTCTGACTGAGCCTCTCCATTTTCCAATAGGCCATAGGAGCCGAGATGTATAGTATCCAAGGCCAAGCTCTCAGAACGTAGCAGTTACGCTTGCCAGTCCCGCCAGCGGTGTGTCTGAGACCAGCAGCTAGTCATATCCCAGTTCTCCCCGCCAGCCAAGACAGAGGAAAAGAAAATCGAAATGGTGAGTTACCTTCTGTCTGTGCATGCCTGTGCTCACCGAGAGTGGGGTCAGTGAGAGGGAGGAGGTTTTGAGTTCAGTGGCATGAAATGCAAATTATCAGACCTATGCCACAACCCAGGGCTCACTAGGTGTCCAGAAGGCTCTGTTTAATTATCATTTCAGGTCTTGGTTTCCAGAGGGATTTAGGGAGATGTGTGTTTAGTTTGCCGTCTTAACTCCACCCCTTTCAAACATATGTTTTCATGATGAGATACCATAATAGCCCTTTTGAAAATTACACAATTTAAGCAAATCTTTCTTTCTAGAAGGGAAGGGTAACTAACATTTATTGTGTGTCAACTCCATCAGTATTCTAAGTGTGCTTTTTTTTTACACTCCATTTATATTCTTCTTCTTGTAATCATTTTAACAAATGATTTTATAACATCTTATTGTTTTAGTTTCAGAAAGTTGTCTGAGCACCCCTACTTAATATTTAATGTTGGAACCATGAATGAAACTCAGATCTTTTTTTCCCTAAGACTTTTGTTGTTTAATGTATCTCAAGTAGCCTAAAATATACGAATGTATGAGTCATTAACAAACTTATACTTAATAACACACCTTGAGTTCTAGATGTATTAATTTTTCTAAACATAACCTGAAATGCAAGTATGGTATAAATGCTCTGGTAACAAAATGTTTTCATTAAAATCTTGAATGTGTTTTAAAAGTTAGTATCTTATGATTTAAAATATAAAATATTCATATTTTGATGTCATGTAGAGATCAAGAAGATTTCACGACATGACACCCTTGGCCAGTTCTCTAAGTGTAGACATCAGGAAGTAAAGCAATAGTCAAGATAAGAAGTGCAGTTTCCTAGAATAACCTGATATTAATACGTGATGACACTGAGTAAGTGTAGCTGGAAGAAATTACATAGCCAATTACAATTATATTTTGAAATTTAATTAAAATTCTTACTTGCCCAAAGCCAAGTTTCTTGCTGGTTTGAGCACGTAGACATGTGCTAATTTGCCTGTCTCCTGTATTTAGTTCCCTTCTAGCAAGTCAGTTTTAGGAGTAATGTATCACTGAGATTATTTTTGCACACATACCATCTGGGAGAATTTGTGTATCAGCCTGTTTATTACAAATGATATATTTAAAAAAAAAAAAAAAGAAATCTCTTTCAAACTATACTGAGTGACTTAGTATTCACTTGGTAAAACTTGATTACAACTTATGTATCATACATATACAAACCAAACTTCTATTTCTGTCCTTTTTAATCACTGGTGCTTGTTACTGATTTGGATTGTATAATCCAAGCCTTAATATATATGTGTGTGTGTGTGTGTATATATATACATGTATCTGTGTATATATTTAAAGCTTGCTTTTATGTCTATATGAACTGGAATAAATATAGATGTTTAGTCAAGAAGTATGTTTTATATCTTCTAACATGTTTGCTAAAGTTAATCATATATTTTATAGTTTTAAACTATGTTCTGATCTCATATGTTTCCAATTGCTTTGAAGAGACTTTTTAAAAAGTCTATCCTACTGTCCCTGCCTCTTTTGGAATAATTTCATACCCTGCCACTTTCAGGAAACTTCTATACAACTTTATCCATTTTTATTTTTTGAGAGATTTAGTCACTCCTTCATTTTTTAAAATTGTGCTTTAGATGAAGATTTACAGAATAAGCTAGCTTCTTATTAATTTATGTACATATTGTTTTGTGACACTGGTTACCAACCCCACAACATGGTCAGTACTCTCCTTCTCGACCTTCGGTTTCCAACCACCAGCTTTCCCATCCCTCTCCTTTCTTTTAGTCCTTACCCTTGGACTGATGTGCCTCTTCAGTCTCATTTTGTTTTATGGGCCTGTCTAATCTTTGGCTGAACAGTGAATTTCAGCAGTGACTTCATCACTAAACTAAAAGGGTAACTGGGGGCCATACTCTTGGGGTTTTTACAGTCTGTCTGGCCGATAAGTCTGGTCTGTTCTGTGAGTTTTAACTTTGCTCTACATTTTTCTCCGTCTCTGTCTGGGACTCTCTATTGTGATCCCGGTCAGAGAAGTCAGTTGTGGTAGACAGCTGCCATCTAGTTTTGAACTCAGTCTGGTGGAGGTAGTGCTAGTTGTAGCCTATCAGTCCCTCGGACTAATCTTTTCACTTGCATCTTTAGTATTCCACATCTTCCTTGATCTTAATGGGGTGAGACCAACAGGGTATTTTAGATGGCTGCTCGCAAGCTTTTAAGACCTTAGATTCTACTCACCAAGGCAGAATGTAGAACATTTTCTTTATAAACTATGTTATGCCAATTGAGCTATATGTTTCCTGAGACCATGGTCCCCATAGTCTTCAGCGCACTACTCAACCCCATGGGAAGTTTGAATGTGTCTGTGGAGTTTCTGTGGCCTTGCCTTGTACAAGTTTTGCAGATTTCCCAGTATTTTGTATTACCTTATTCTTCCCCAAAGTTACCACTTAGCTATTGTCTAGCTAGTATCCTCCCTGCCCCGTCTCTGCCTTCACTTTTAATCATCAAATATTTTAATTTTTGTGTTTAAACCTTTTCATGAGTTTTTATAGTAGTGGTTTCCTACTGTATTTGCCCTTGTGTGTTTGACTTATTTCACTTAGCATAATGCCCTCCAGATTCATCCACATTTTAAGATGCTTTGAAAATTCATGATTGTTCTTTATTGTATATCAACTTCACTAACCTGTTACTTTCATTTCCTAATTTCTCTAGGGCTTTGATTTTAAATTAGAAACTCTGTTTAAACATATTTCTGGAAGATGGAAACTTAGGAATCAAATGAGATCTATCAGGAATTTATAGGCTATATGGTGATGCAGAGGTTAAGTTCTTGACTGCTTGCCAAAGGTTGGCAGTTTAAATCACCTAACCATTCCTTTCCATGGAAGAAACACGTGGCAATCCATTTCTGTAAAGATTACAGCCTTGGAAATCTCATGGGGACAGTTTTACTCTGTCCTATAGGGTCACTGTGAGTTGGAATAGATTTGACCGTGACAGGCATTCTCACTGCCTCAGAGTCATAGCAACTCTATAAATAAAGTAGAACTGCCCCATAGAGATTCCAAGGAGCATCTGGTGGATTTGGCCTGCCAATCTTCTGCTTAATAGCCATTGAACTTAACAGCTAAGCCTCCAGAGTTTCCCCAACAGGTATAACCTGAACCAAACCCACTGCTGTTGAGTCAGTTCAGACTCATAGCAACCTCATAGACAGAGTAGAACTGTCCCATTGAGTTTCCAAGGAGCTCCTGGAGGATTTGAACTGCTGAACTTCAGGTTATCAGACATAGCACTTAACCACTATGCCACTAGATTTTCCACAATAGTTATAGGAAACTGGCTTGTTATTATTATACTTCTCAGAATTCTTTAAATACTATTCAAGAAAGATTCTTTAACCTAGAAACAGATTAAAAAAAAAAATGCATTGAAAGTTAAGGCAAATAGCTGTAAAGAGGTGAAGAGTTAATCATTGGGAAAGAAATCATTCTCTAGAGTTTTTAATTTAGATAATATTTCAGAATATAAGATTTTGATTCTACAATACCTCAACCTCGGCTGTAGACAATATGGTGAAAACAGGGGATGAAAAGGGGTATTAACTGGAGCAGAGAGAAGGCTATTTAAATTCTTTGTCATTTTTAATATGTGTGTTTTCTGCTTTTATACAATGTTTTCACAATATAACAATTTTATGATAATGATAGCAACTTCAAAATGATTTCTATTATGGTAAATATATATTACTGCATAAAATTATATCTATTACTCTAAAGAATTATAGTAAAAATTTTAATTTGATTTTGTGATACTATTTGGATTATATATAAACCAAAAAACCAAATTTATTGTCCTCATATCAACTCTGACTTCTGGTGACTCTATAGGACATAGTAGGACTGCCTATAAGATTTCCAAAGCTGTCATCTTTGCAGATGCAGACTGCAGAGTGACTAACGGGTGCCAACCACTCACTTTTCTATTTATTAACAGATAAGCACTTAACCACTGTACTATCAGTGTTCTTCAGATTATGAGTTATATCCTTAAATTTAATATTTTGATTATTCATGACTTCCTGTGATCTTGAATTGTTGCTGTTGCTCTGCGCCACTGAGTCAACTCCAATTTATAGCAAAAATGTATGGTAATAGAACTGTTCCTCAGAGTCTCTTAGGCTGTAATCTTTCTGGAAGCAGGGTGATTGGCAGGCCTTTTCTCCCAGGGAGCCACTAAAAGACTGAACTGCTGACCTTTTGGTTAGTAGTCAAGTACTTAACTACTATGCAACTACAATTACTGTAGATTGTAATTTTTGATTTAGGGGAAAAGGGCAAGGATGTAATTATTCTGCAGAAGGCAGCATTCTCTAATATAATTACTAAGCTCTATTGTAGTATCAGCAGTTGCTGTAAAGACTCCAAAGCATGATGGGTTAACAGAGTCACAGTTTGTTTTTTGTTAAGTACCAGTTTGGCATCCAAGGCTTTTGGAGCCACTTTGCTTCATCAGGTCATACAGGCATTCACATTTCCTCCATTGTGCTGACCCTGTCTACACACTCACCTAGGCCACTGACACCTCTATATGCGTAGTAAGCATGAGGCAGAATGGTGGACAACCAGGACAAGGCATTTCCTTCTATATAAATCACATAAAAGTTGCAAATATCATTTCTATTTCCATTACACTGTCAAGGACTTAATCTGATGGGCATATTTATTTTCTAGGGAGGCCGGAAAACATTTAGTCTGTGATTACGGGACTACGGAAAAGAGGTCAACAATTTTGGAAACAACAAACAATCTGTTGTTGCTGTTAGCTGCTGTCCAGCTAGTTTTTGCTCACAGCAACCTGTAGAATAGAAACACTGGCCAGGGCTGTCCTGTCCTCGTCCTCATTGCCCATCGATGCAGCCACTGTATCTGTCTGTAGCGATGAAGTTCCTCCTCTACCAAACATGATATCATTCTTCGGGGATTTTTTCCTCTTCAAAATGTCCAAAGTGGGTGCATAAGACAAACTCTTGCCATTCTTGCTTCAAACGCACATTCAGGTTGTATTTCTTCTAGGAGAGATTCGTTTATTTTTCTGGCAGCCCACAGAATATTCAATGCCCTTCAGCAACAGCTTAATTCAAATGACTCAGTTCTTCTTTGGTCTTCCTTATTCATTGTCCACCTTTCCTGTGTGTCTGAGGCAATTGCAAATGCTATTGTGAGGTGCATCTTAGTTCTCAAAGTGGCTCTTTGCTTTTCAACACCTTAAAGATATCTTTTGCAGTAGATTTGCCAATGTGATATGTTGTTTAATTTCTTATCTGCTGCTTTCATGATCATTGATGGTGCATCCAAGTAAAATGAAATCTTTTACAAGTTCAGTATTTTCTACATTTATCATGCTATTGCTTATTGATCCAGTTGTCAAGATTTTTGTTTTCTTTATGTTGAAACATAATATACACTGAAGGCTGTAACCTTTGAACTTCATCACTAAATGCTTCAAATCCTTTTTGCTTTCAGCAAGCAAGGATGTGTTGTCTGCATATCATGGGTAGTTAATGAGTCTTCCTTCAATCCTGATGCTGTGTTCTTCTTCACATAGTCGAATTTCTCAGATTATTTCCTCAGCATACAGACTGAATACATATGGGGAAATGATACACCCCTGACACACAACTTTCAAATTTTAAACCATACATTATCCTCTTTATCTTTTCAAATAACTGCCTCTTGGTCTATGCTCAGGTTCTGCACAAGCACAATTAAGTGCTATGCAATTCCTATTGTTCCCAGTGCTATCCACAGTTTGTTTGGATCCACAGGGTGGAATGTCTTTGCATAGTTAATAAAACACAGGTCAATATCTTTCTGGTATTCTCTGCTTTCAACAAAGATCTGTCTGACACCAACAACGAGATCTCTCATTCTATGTCCTCTTGTGCATCTGGCTAGAATTTCTGGCAGTTCTCTGTAGATGTATTGCTACAATCATTTCTAATGATCTTCAGCAAAACGTTACTTGCAAGTGATAGCAATAATATTGTTCAGTAGTTTCTATAGTCCAGTGGATCACCTTTCTTTGGGATAAGCACAAATATGAAACTCTTCTAGTTGACTGGCCAGGTAGCTATCTTCCAATTTTGTTAGCGTAGGTAAATAAGCTCTTCTGACTTTGTAACCGTTTGTCGAAACATCTCAGTTGGTAGTCAGTGCCTACATTGCAGCTTGGACTTCTCCCTTTAGTACCATCAGTTCTCAGTCACATGCTGCCTCCTGAAATGGTTAAACATCAAACAATTCTTTTCGGTGTTCCTCTTGTGTATTTCTTTTGTGTATTCCTCTGTCTTCTTTTCAGGTCCTCTCCATTGTTCTATATTTTGCCAACAGAATCCTTCAAAATTGCAACTTGAGCTTGGAATTTTTTTCTTCAGTTATTTTACACTGAGAAATGCCTGGTTTGTTCCTCTCTTTCAGTTTCACAGCTTCAGTTTTTTACAGGTTTCATTATAATGTTTTTCTTTGTTTTCTTGAACTGCCCATTGTAAACATCTGTTCAGCTCTTTAAACTGCATCATTTCTTCTATGTGCTTTAGTTACTCTGTGTTCAAGAACAAGTTTCTAAGTCTTTTCTGACATCTAGTTTGTTCTTTTCTTCCTTTCCTGTCTTTTAAATGAACTTTTGCTCTCTTCATAAATGATGTTCTTGATGTCACCCCATTGCACAGCTGGTCTTTAATCATTAGTGTTCAGTGCATCAAATCTGTTCTTCAGACGGTGTCTAAACTCTGGTGAAACATACTCATGGTTTTATGTTGGGTCTCAACAATTTGCTAGACTGAAAGGGATATTGTTTATTTTTCTTCTCTCTTTAGATGAAGATCTTACTTCAAGTAACAGTGCTTGAGAACTGAGTAGGAAACTAGTCACTTATTTCAGCACACTTTTCCCATCCTTTGAATGAAAAGTCAGATTTCGTATTTAATCAAAACATTTTGGAAAATCTGTTATTGGTTGTTTTTCGTTGTGAGTCATGACTACAGCTGAAAACCAGGGTAGAAAATGGAAGAGCATAAACTACCATTTGCAGCCCTACTGGCAAGTCAGTTAGGAGCTTAGTTGCTAATCACAAGGTTGGCAGTTTGCATGTACCAGGTGCTCTTTGGAAGCTTTATGGGATAGTTCCCATGTCAGGTTGTTATGAGTCAGAATTGACTGCATGGCAACAGGCTTGGTATTCTTGTCTCTTTCTTTTAGGCTTTCATTATATATGGAATCTAAACATGAGTGAAATTTTACATCAAATGGGCAGAAAAAGGACTATATAATAAATTTTCTTGAAAAATTGCAATTAGCCCTTTAGATTTAAGAAACTTAGGAAAATTATTATTGAAATACCTAGAACTCTATTTTTATTATGGATTAATAAAATAGATATGTTGCAGTCTTAGCCCCTGGTACAAGCCAACATAACCTTTGGAAATCAAGTCTTTGAAGATACTGTTAGTTAAAATGAGGTCATAGCAGAGTGGTGTTTACTCTAACGTGAGTAGTGTCCTTATTAAAGAAGAAAGATCACAGAGAGTGAAGAAGGTCATATCATGATAATCTATACTGCAACTACAAGTGAAGGAACACCTGAGAATACCAGAAGCTGGGAATTATAAGAAATAATTTTCCTTTAGAATGTTCACAGAGAACATAGCTCTGCCAAAACCCCAACCAGGACTGCTAGACTTCAGAGATTACATGAAGTTTATGTTCTTATTTAGCTAGTCCCCCCCAAAACCAAGCCCACTGCCATCAAGTCAATTCTGACTCAGCGATCCTAAAGGACATAGTAGAACCGGCCATGGGTTTCTAAGGAATCACTGATAAATGCAAACTGCTGACCTTTTAGCAGGCAGATGTAGTGCTTAACAACCATACCCAGTTTGTTGTATTTGGTTATACATATTGTCATGGATTGAATTTTGTCCCCACAAAAATATGTGTAGCCATGTGCCTGGGCCATGATTCCTAGTATCTTGTGACTGTCATCTATTTTATGGTTTTCCTATGCTGTATGTTAAAGGATTAGGGTGGGGCTGTAAATCCCTTTGTAAGATCACCTCCCTGTTCCTCTGTAAAGGGAGTTTCCCAGGAGTAGGGCTTGCCCCGCCCTTAATCCTTTCATCCTACAAGAGATAAAAGGAGAAGCAGGCAGAGAATTGGGAACGTCATACCATCAAGAAAGCAGCGCTGGAGGAAGAGCGCGTCCTTCAGAGCGGAGTTGCCTGCGCCAAGATGCTCCCTGGACAAAGACTGATGCAATACCAGACTTTCCTCCAGAGCCGACAAGGGGGAAAGACCTCCCCTGGAGCAGACACCCTGAATATGGACTTGTAACCTCCCAAAGTGTGTAAGAATAAACCTTCCTTTGTTAAAGCCATCCACTCTGTGGAATTTCTGTTAGAGCAGCCCTAGCTGACTAAAACATGTCCTATAATATCAATACACTATTCAATTCTAAAATAAATATTAGATGTTGTGGTGGTCAGGATTATGTCAACTTGGCTACTACCTATTTGGCTGAAGTATTAAGTGTCAGGGCGGGGTTTGTGGTGGCTCCCTGCCCCTCGGCTCTCATCTCGTGACCCTGACTACAGCTGCTGATCGCTCACGTGGCCAGGAGCCCCTGCTCTCTTGTTCCAGCGTCTGGTTCTGGGACTGGAGCTAGCAGCTGTTGGGCTCATCAGTCCTTACAGTCGGCACGTGAGAGTCCTGCTCCCTGACCTGCCAATCCTGTGCTCGCCAGCCTCTGCCCAGTCCTGCTCCCTGACCTGCCAATCCTGGGTTCTCCAGCCTCTGTCACTTCGTCTCGCCACCAGCTTGGGATCCACCGACCTCCAGCCTCTGTCGCATCGTCTCGCCACCACCTTGGGATCCACTGACCTACACAACCAGTGATCTGCAACTCTAGTCTCTGACTTGCTCACCTTGGGTTCCTCAGCTTCCGTGGACACGTGAGGCTTGTGCTAGAGCTTGGGACATTCAGCTTCTGTGATTACGTGAGCTGTTTCCTATATTTGTATCTATCTATCTGTCTATATATATATATTATAAATCTTTCCTTGTACCTACACGTGTTACTGGTTTTGCTTTCCTAGAAAACCCAGCCTAAGACAGATGTTAATAGGTCATAATAAACTTTTTATAATTAACTTATTCATAGATGTTACTGAGTTTGTCTTTGATGGCTATAGATTTCTATGCTTGTTTTTAGTATGCAAAGAAATCATTTGGCAGTATTTCAGATATAGGCAGAAATTCTAAAATTCATTGTTACGGTTTCTGACTATCTGGGTTGACTTAACTCTAATTATAAGAAAAGAGGAACCATCAAAATTTTGAAAAAAATATGTAGAAAAATAGTAAGAGAGAAATTTGGAAAATTAGTTATTCATCAGTGTTATGAATTGAATTGTTTTCCGAAAAAATGTATGTAGCACACTGGCTGGGCCATGATTGCCAACATTGTGATTAGCCTCCACTTTGTGATTTTCCTGTGTGTTAATCCTAATCTCTGCCTGTGGTTATTAGACTAGACTAGGTTGCAGAGGATTAGGATGAGGTTGTGACACCCTTAAGTCCCCTCCCTGCTGCATTGTAAATGGGGTTTCCCTGGAGTATGACTTGCACCATCTTTTATCCTACAAGAAATGAAAGGAAAGGGAAGCAAGTGGAGAGTTGGGGATCTCACATCGTTAAGAAAGTAGGAGTGAGAGCAAGGCACATCTTTTGGACCTAAAGTTCTTGTTCTAGGATTCTCGCAGAGCAAAGACAGACTGATGTAACATAAAGACCTTCCTCCAGAGCCAGCAGAGAAAGTGCGTTCCCCTGGAGCTGGCACCATGAATTTGGACTTCTGGCCTACTGGACTGTGTAAGAATAAACTTTTCTTTGTTAAAACCATCTACCTGAGGTGTTTCTGTTAGAGCAGTACCAGACAACTAAGACAATCAGAGTATAATCCAATTAGAGAAATCAACAGACTGTGGTATCATCTAAGACTTAAACATTGAGCAATACAATAAAAATACACGCTCATGTAAACATACAAAATATTCAGTGGTCTAAAGGAAAAGATAAAAGGATAGATTCATCATTCAGAGGAACGTTTTACTCTGAAATTTGGACAATAGTTTTCTGCTTTATATAATCTACCAGGAGTTTATTATGAAAAATGAAATTCATACAGTTACATGGGAGGAACTAACCTAAGTAAGTCATATCATTACAAAACTTTACTATGTTGATTTTTTAATTGCTATAAGACCATAAGTCAAATATTTATTTTTAAAGTTGATTTCTCATTCCCAACATGTACGTTTTATAATATAAACATCTTGAACATTCACTTCACTCAGTAACATTTGAAACCATAAAACTGCAATTTACATGATTCTTGCAGAATAGTGGTACTTAATCCTAATGTCCATTACCTGTTGCTGTTGAGTTGATTTCAGTTCATAGCAAACGTATAGGACAGAGTCGAACTTCCCTATATGGTTTCTAAGGAGCAGCTGGTAGATTCCAACTGCTGACTTTTGCTTAGTAGTTGAGCCCTTAACCATTTTGCCACCAGGACTACCACAATGACAAAGGTTGAAGTTAATTTGCTGCCCCTGTGCAAGAAATACAGTAAGGTATATTAGGTATTTGGAAGCATTAAAAGTAAAATGAATAGGTTGAACTCAGAGAAATGTCTTCACCCTCATCAGAGATAGTCCTTCATCTGTGCCTTCCCTCTCATTTCCTTTCAGAGTCTATCTTGGGAATTCAATCTTATAAATTGTGTGTCATTCATGACATTAATTCTCCTCTTTTGTTATTTTTTCTCTCCCTTTTTATGTATGTGGGTTCCCTGTTTTTTTTTCAAAAAAGAAGAAAATTTCATCAGATTTAAACTCCATTGTATCAGAAACCTGGCTGTTTTTTCACTACTGTGTATACAGTTCTCAGAACTTGACTTGTCACTACTTAGTTAACACTGAATTGACGATGTAGTTACTGTTGCTCATCCTCTCTCTCTCTCTCTCTCTCTCTCTCTCTCTCTCTCTCTCTTTCTGTAGTAAAATTCCTCAACTGGCTGTTCTATACTTTCTGCTTCCATTTGCTAACTACCAGTTCACTTCAGAAAGCCACTTGGCATCGCTCTTCCCCCTCAGTGAGAAATACGTTCTTGGCATACGCCAAAGTCATTACAATTTCCAGATCACTTAGAACTAAAGAAATTATAATCATCTTCCATTTGTCTGTTTTTTTCAATCTGCTTCTTAATTCTATGGCCTTCTTCCTTCACAGCAGTGCTCATATTTATCCTTGTCTAGTCATTCATACGGAAACCCTGGTGGCATAGATGGTTAAGTGCCACATCTGCAAACCAAAAGGACAGCAGTTCAAATCCATCAGGTGCTCCTTGGAAACTCTATGAGACACTTCTACTCTGACCTGTAGGGTTGTTATGAGTCAGATCCAACACGATGACAGTGGGTAGGGGTAGTGGTGTGTAGTCATTCATACCAGCTTATGGGTTTAGAATCTTAAACTTAGAATACTGGAAAAAAAAATCTTCTAAAAGCCTCTCTTGTCTCTAAACTTTTCTCCCAGGTGGGCTTTGCTGTGTTGTTGGAACAATGTTTCTACACCACGTTTGTAATCATGTTAGTTCATGCTCAAAAATGAACAACAACAAAAGCACTGTATTTACCAATTCATCGTTATTGTTCTTCATATCCCTTTCTCCTAAAACAATTCTCTGTATTTGATTTTGATTCTACTTTTTCTGGATTATTGAATATCTCTATACTTCAGTTATCATTGCCTGTAGCTCAGCTTCTGATACTCATTTTTATACTACAGATAAAACAGAGTATCTTTTACATACATGTCTCTCAAACCTAAATTTCTTATCCCAGTACAAGTTTATGAAGCACTACATATTTGTGGTTTTTTCTCCTTAACATGTCCTCTACCTGTACCTTGCAAATTCTTGCTGCTTTACTAAGATTGATGTAGAAGAATTAGAGGCCGAGCTGCCTGATGAAGACCCTGCCTCACAGCTCTGCCCTCTGCCTTCAACCTGAAACACCTATAGGTGTTTCTTCTTTTTCTTGCCATTGAAACTTAGTGAAGCTTCAAATGTATTATCAATTGTGATTATAATAATTTGTTTACAGTACATTTTTTGGATACCCACCACTCCTTGTAAAAAGCAGAAGTGCCTTCTTGCATTCTGAATCTTCGTTATCTCATAAACTGTCTGACACTGAGTAGGTGCTTGATAAACATGTATTGAGTAGGTTTATTCTATGTCCTCCCATTATTCATTAGATATTTTCATTTGAATGCTCATTTGTCACTGTCACTTCAAATTCAGCATGTGCAAAATGGAGCTTATCATCTGTCATGCAACTAATACGTGTCTTTTTATTGAGTGAACTATTTTCATCTTAGTCAGATAGAACTAAAGAAATGCTAATTGTCTTCCATTTATCTCCTCTCATCAATCCGCTTCTAATTCTGTGGCCTTCGTCCTTCACAGCAGTGCTTATATCTACCTGTGTCTAGTCATTCATACTAGTTATCTCCTAGTTTAGGGCTTCAGCAACTTACGTTTAGAATACTGAAGAAAAAAATCTTCTAAAAGTCTCTCTTGTCTCTAAACTTTCCTCCTAGGTGGGTTTTGCCGTGTTGTTAGAATAATTTTTCTAAACCACGTTTTTGATTATATTATCACATGCTCAAAGACAAAAAAACAAGCCCCAATCCACAATAGCAAAAAAAAAAAAAAAAAAAAAAAGATGGAATCAACCTAGATGCCCAACAACAGATGAGTGGATAAATGAACTGTGGTATAGATACTCAGTGGAACACTATGTAATGATAAAGAACAATGATGATTTTAGGAAGCATCTCATAGCCTGGTTTCAACTGAAGAACATTACATTGAGTGAAATTAGTCAGCAGTGCAAGGACAAGTATTGTATGAGACCCCCACAATAAGGACTTAAAAACAGATTCATGTACAGAGAAACAGACTCTTTGATGACTGCAAGGGAGGGATAGAGAGGGTTGGTTATAGATTAGATAGTTGATAGAAATTTGGTTGGGTAAAAGCAGTGACAGCATACATTAGAAAGAAGATTAATTTAACTGGACTTCAACATAACTTGAAAACTCTTCCAATCTTAACCCAATATTTTAAGGATAGAGTGCAGGGGCAGGGGTTCAGGGTCCGTGCTCTCAGGGGACACTGAGGCCAATTGGCATAACTGGAGTATTGCTAAGAGAGTCTTCTGCACCCCATATCGGTAAGTGGTGTTTGAGGTCTTAAAAGTTAGCAAGCTGCCGTTTGAGGTACATCGAATAGCCCAAACTCAGCAGGAACAGATGACCACTAAGGACCAAAACAACATGAGGAAAAGAGAACCCAGAAGACAGAAAGAGCCACATGAATGGATGACTGACTACATAAACATGTGACCAGAAGAGACAGATGGTGCCCGGCCATCATGAATGGCAGTTGTGATCAGGCTCATAATGTTGAGTCCCAGCGGCAACAAAAGAAAAAAAGGGATTCACCTTCAGAATGCCACTAAAAGACCACAACTGATGATTCGAAGGCCTGTGGGTTCCCCTGGGAACAGGGCCAGTATACTGATCCTGCCCCTGATCATAAATCGTTACTTAGGTCAACTCTTCACACAGGAATGGATTGAACTTGGAGACACAGAGTGCCTGTACTATGTGTGCACTTTATGGTTCTGTGCATCTGTAGCATGTCATCCTACTGGTCTCTTAATAGAGAGGAGTGGAGAGGGTAGAGAGGAGGGGACAGGAGATTGATCGTTAAGAGGATACGACATGTATGGAACTGAAAGGAAGACTGCGCTGTCACCAGGCAAGGAGAGGAAAAGGAGCTGCATACAGGAAGGCATGCCAATTTAAATTTAAACCGGATCGTAAACTTTCACTCAATCACAATAAAAGTAAAAATAAAACAACAACAAAAAACGTATTTACCAATTTTTCAGTTTTGAGATAAATGCTATTTCTTTAGCTTGGCATTTAGTACTCTTCACAGCCTGACTCTAATGTGTAATTCTAAAGTTATTTTCTTAGTATTCTGCAACATGTATGCACTGATGCAAAAACGGTGCTGTCCTAATTGCTCCTTAAAACATGATTTGCTCATATACTCATTCAAGAAAAATGTAAGGGCATTAATGTGTACCAGACATTTTTCTAGTTTGTAGAGATGCAGACAGATTTCTGCCCCACAGAACTTAGCCTGCAGTCAAGTGAGAATGAGAGACAGCACGTGGTGTAAGTAACTTCCTTGAGCTCTTCTTGGTAATGCACATAGGAAAAATGCACATCCTTACTAGTACAGAGCAAGCATTAGAAAGGTATTCGTTGAGTTGAATGGGACCTCAGTGTAAAAGGGAAGACAGAAATAAACACTATTAATGACATAATAGAAGAATCTTCCCACCAAAGAAGATGACAAACAGAAACTGTTGCTATACAGTCAATTCCTACTCATAGAGACCTATGTGTTTCAGAGTGGAACTGTTCCCAGGGTTTTCAATGGCTGTGACCTATCGAAAGTGGATTGTCAGGATGTTCTTTTTAGGTGCCTCTGGGTAGATTCAAACCACCTGCCTTTCAGTTAATAGCCAAGCACTTAAGCATTTGTGCCATTTGGGGACTCCTGTAGTAGAATAAACTCCTGTAATAGAATAAAAGTTCATATTTTATCCATTTTGCAATGAGAAATTTTGAAAGTGATTTAAGCAAAGGATTGCATGATCACACTCTTTGTTTCATTTTGCCACTCAAATGCCCTATCATTCAAGTTTCACTTTCTCCAGGATGCACCAAAAGAGCAGTACAGGTTTGCCCTTATCTGGAAATGTATAGAAGTAGCCTCTAACTCACCATAAAGTTATGTTCTGACAATCCTGTGTTAAGCTGGTTGTGATGAAAGTTGAATACCTCTTTTTTCTATTCGTTTTTGAGTTTCTATTGTTATTGCACATTACTGTCAGTGTCTGTATAAATCTGGTCTTTTTCTTTGGGAGTTGAAAATATTATATACAAATTTACATATATATTTTGATACATATATAAATCTAAAAAATCCATTGCTGTCAAGTCAATTATGACTCACTGCCACCCTGTAGGACATAGTAGAATTACCCCATATGGTTTCCAAAAAGAAGCTGGCATGTTTGAACTGCTGACCTTTTGGTTGACAGCTGGACTCTTAACCACTGTGCTGCCAAGATTTCCTTTAATGCATATACAAATACATGTAAGTATACACAAATCATAAATATTTACTCCAGTCATGAAAAAGAGTGGATGAAGTTGGTATTTTGTCCAATGTGGTAATAACTCCACTTATGGAGCTTTCTGGATCATTTGGATTATCCCTGGAAATGGGGATAGCATTTCTAGCTAGAAAACAAGGGAGAGTTGTCTGTATACCTCTTTTTTTTCCCCTCTCATATATTTCATGGTAATGTCTCACTACTACTTGAATCTGCCTATTGACTGCCTGAATCTACCAAGTGTCAGTGTTTGGGTCCACATTTTCAAGCAATCGAAGTCCCTGAGTTAGTGTAGAAAAAAAATTCAGCTAATCATTTCACTGTAAAATCTTTTGACAACTTCTCTCTTTCTTCTTCCTCATTATTATTTTTTCTTCTTTAGCATTTCTTTCCTCTTCAAAGTTCACTAAGTCCTGGTTTGTCAATGCCCTTTCTTCATGATCCATAAGATGCTCCTCGTCAGCCATATCAAGTTCTAAATTTAGCATTTTTGCCATATGGACAATTTTGCCACTGATGTCCTTTTATCTTATTATCATGATTAAACCCTTGGAGCATGTTTACATAACTCAGCAGTGTTTTCCATATACCCTCCTTATATTGTCCCATAATTTCTTCTCAGGAAGGTGTAATATTCCAGATACACTGAATATTATAATTCTTCCAAAAATCATGTAATGTTACCAAACCTTCATCTTTTCCACCTATTGGCTGAGCAAATGTAGTCTGTAGGCAGTGTGTCTTGAAGAAAACAATTGAGTCTTGATCTGTAGGCTTAATCACAGCTGTTATACTGGGAGGTAGATACACGACTTTCGTATCTCACCTACAGGAGGAGGGCCCTGGGGCCTTAACAGCGTCAAATGCCTGTACAGTTCAATTGTTATATGTCGTTAGAGTTGAACATTGCCCGTGTATCCATTGCAACTTCTGACACCTACTTCCTTGTACACTAACCCATAGCTGGCTATATACATGGTTTTGAAAAATAAATGGTAACATTGAACACCTGCCAGTGAGCATCTGAGAACGATAGCATCAGCAAATTAAGCATTGCTACGTTGTATGTAGTCCACATTGCTAATGATAGGATGAAAAAACAAAACAAACAAAACTCCAGAGATGTAAGGGCTGTTCTCTATAACTTCAATATGTTGTAGGTTGGAGACTATCCGAGCGTACGCATAGTGCTAAAGGCTCAGCGACAGAAATACAAACATACAAATGAATCATTTGTAAGATAAGATTGAAACAGTATCAGTTGTTCTCATAAAGAATTACAGATTGTGTATAAGTGATGATTGGGTACTGAGCTTTCGCACTGAACCACAGCTGTCCATAACCACCATTCGTGAGCACAGAGGAGGGCTCAACTAACACTTTTTTCAGGGATTAAGAATTAGGACAGATTTCACACATTGATGGGCTGAATCTTCAAGAATGTGCAGAAATTTATGAAGCTTAAGAAGTGGGAATAAACAGTAAGGGAAGAAAGATTAGCTCCAGAGATGATGTGGAGATTTGAAAATACCTGGCATGTCTAGATAATGGCCAGTAGTCTGGAGAGATTGTCATAACTAGCTAGCAATTACAGATAAAGCTGGGATTCATATGGGAACTATGATTTGTGCATCTGGAACATCTGGACAAAATGTTCATATTTTATCAATTTTGCAAGGGGAGATTTTGAAGGAGATTTAAGCAAGGGATTGCATGATCACATTCTGCTATCCAAATGCCGCATCATGAAAGTTTTACTTTCTGCAGGATATACCTCCAGAGCAACACAGGTTTGCCCTTATCTGGAAACTTATATCATTTGTTGTCAGTGATACTTTTAAGATATTTTATTATAAAAGACATAGTTTTTTAGGAACTCATGGCCCATTTGCCTAACTGTGTTTTTAGTTAATTACAATTCTTCCCTCAGTCCCTTGACTCGACAGCACTTGGCTTGGCTTCTTTTCTTTCTTTTTTATTGTAATTTAGATGAAGGTTTACAGAACAAACTGTCTTCTCATTAAACATTTAGTTCACATAATATGTTACGACATTTGCTTCACAACCCTGTGGTACGTCAACCTTCTCCCGTCTTGACCTTGGGTTTCCTAATCCCAGTTTCCCCGTCCTCTCCCCTCCTAGTCCTTCCTTGCCCCTGAGCTGGTGTGCCCCTTTATGTCTCATTTTGTCTCAGGGGGGTGGGTCTAAGCTTTGGCCGAAGGTGAACTTCGGAAGTGACCTCACTACTAAGCTGAAGGTGTATCCGGGGGCCGTACTCTCAGGGTTTCTCTAGTCTCTGTCAGGCCAGAAAGTTTTGGTCTTTCTTTCCAAGTTAGCATTTTGTTCTAAATTTATCTCCAGCTCTGCCTGGGACCCTCCGCTGTGATCTCTGCCAGAGCAATCACTGGTGGCAAGTGAGTGTCATCTGGTGTTACTGGACTCAGATCAGTGGAGACCATTGTATTGTGGGTTTATTATACCTTTGGCCTAATCTTTTCCCCGCATCTCTGTTTTTCTTGATTTTCCCTTCCTCTTGACCGAGTAAGAACAGTGGAATGTCATAGATGACCACTCATGGGCTGTTAAGACTCCAGGCACTACTCATCAAAGTAGAATGTAGAACATTTTCTTTATAAGTTATGTTATGCCGATAGAGCTAAAGTTGCCTAAGGTCGTGGTCCCCACAGCTCGCTGCTCAGAAGTCAGTCCCTCAGGGAGTTTGTATGTATCTGTGGAACTTCCATGACCTTACCTTGGACAATTTGTGCTGACTTTCCCAGTATTGTATATTGTCTTACCCTTCATCATAGCAAAACTGTAGTTCTTACAGAGGTCGGTGAATTCATATTAGCAGCCCTGGCAGCACGGTGGTTAGGAGCTTGTCTGCTAACCAAAAGGTAAAGAGCTTGAATCTACCAGCCACTTCTTGGGAGTTCTGTGGGGCCTATCTGCTCTGTTCTGTATGGTAGATATGAGTTGAAATCAACTCTGTCACAAAGGGTTTGGTTTTTATGAATTTAATGTTTATTGAATGAAAAAATGAATGAGTTCAAACATTGGTTTCTTCCCCTCTTTTTTTTTCCTCACTAAAAATACTGTCAAATTGAATTCTACATACTTTCCTGGCAGTGGGGAAGAAAGAAGCAAGTAGCCTCAGTGACTTATACTACTCCCAGTATATCTGGTGACAACCTTAAAAACCAGGCTTAAGAGCATTCATATTATTCTTTTGGGATAGACAAGTCTTCCTTTCTCTGTCATATTAAGCTCCAGCATTTCTAGGGATCTCAGAGGGCTAGCATATGTCCTGAGATTGGGGCAGGAATACGGTAATATTCAATGTTCTCCATGAAAATGAGGCTTTCCTGGCTGTATTTATGGTGTGAAAACATTCCTACTGATTCCTCACAATATCGTGATTATCACAGCACTGTTTATTGGAGCAATTTAGGAAATACATGTTGTAATAACGACTGAGGAAGATGATCCCTAGACAGATGGGTTAACAGTGCAAAGTCAGAAATGTTACATTTCACAGCTTCCAAAGCTGCCGTCTCTTCCCAAGCTCCCATGTCATGACAGGCTTCCTGGAAGACCAGGCTGAAGGTATGGCAATTGGATCCTTCGGCAGACGTAACAAGAGTTTGGGGTCTAATGAGTCAGATGGTGCCAGGCTTTCTAGATGCTTGCACTTGTAATTCTTTTTCCTATCTGAGTTGCCTGTATGTAAATTTCTTTGTTCTTAACAATTCATGGGATTCTTTCATCTCCAGGCTTGCTCTCTGTGTTGTTCACATCTGTCTCTTAGTCTTGACTTCATAAACATCTCTGTTCCTACTTCAGGTATCTGGAAATTACTCAAATGTATCAAATAAGTCACAGACTTACATGCTGGAGGTTGCGAGTAGAGGATATAAATGTGTTAGAGGGACCAGACTCAGAGCAGTGGAAGACTAGGGGAACTTGATTCCACTTACTTCCCACTGATGGCTGCCCCTTGAGAGTATTGGTAGGGATGGCCAGATCTTCTGCTCTTTCTTTCAGTTACATTCTTGAATTCAACCTGGAAAAAGTGCTACATACTTCCTGGCTGAATATCACGACAGACACCTTCAAAGTCCGCCCCTTTGGAAATGATACACCAACGTCAATGCCTATTCTACCCTTCAAAGCAATTTTAGAACTCTTTTTCAAGAATGGCCATCAGAGCTGTAGTCGTATTACCCTTAATGTCTTGAATGTCACCAAAGTGTCTTTTTTTCAATATTTCCTTTATCTTTGTGTAAAGAAAAAAGTTATTGGGAGCGGGGGCCAGAGCAGGTGAGTAGGGAGGGTGTTCAATTACTGTTATTTGTGTACTGGCAAAAGACTCCCTTGCAGACAACTATACAATTAAGTTTGCAAACTTATTACCTTGCCACAGTATGCAATGATGATACCAGAAAGAGTTCCAGAATTGCTTTTAAGGGTGGACTAAAAACTGGCATAGTGCATAATAGCTTCCTAAGGGGGTACTTGAAAAGTGACCATAGTGATGTCCGGCCATGGGGTACGTAGCGTTTATAATAACCATGTTAGCAGACTTAGTTGTCAGACCTCGTACAAGCCTCTGTTTTCATGTGAACTATCCCACTTATTTATGTTGGAAAATAATTAAAATGGAAGGCTAACCAGAAGATATCTGTGGGCACATTTGGCCTAAAGCAGGCCGGACCCCCACCCTGCTTTTGCTGTTGGTGCTCTGGAATTAATTCTCAAGTAATAGCAACATTAACTGTACAAGTTTTTTTCTAAATGCCAACTTTTAGTAAGTAATAGTAACATTAACTGTATAACTTTTTTTCTAAATGCCAACTTTTATTTTAACCAGTTCCTTTACCTTTGTAGAGCCAGGCAGTTGAGTTTCTATCTCATGACTCAAAACACTTTTATCTCTGTTTTAGTATATTGTCATATGTGTAAATCATTTGCTTACATGTAACTAATAGAACATAATTAGAACACAAGATTTTTTACATGCATTGCTTCACTTAACGGTCACATCGCTTCTAACAACAGACATCACAATTGCATTTTCTAGATGGGCAAAGGCCTCTTTCAGTGTCACAGAGCAGTGGAACATGGCAAAAGCTTTGTGTTTGAACCAAGGCTCTGAGCCAGACTTTCTGTTTCTGATCCACGGAGTTTTTCATTAACCCATAGTGATTTCTCAGCCACTGCTTTACAGGATAATTTACTTTTAAAATTTAAATTTAAATCTAATATTGAATATCTAATACATGTAATATATTTTAATTCTCATGCTTCTTTTTAATTTCTCAAAGATTAAGATGAAAGCACTAGTCATAGGCCTAAAACTCCTAATAACAGTCAAGTCATTGACCTTGGTGATGAGAAGCTTCCATATGGAGTTCTTATGTCTGACAGACAAGATAAATAAGTCAAAGACCTGATACGTGAACACTGGAGTGTTGTTTGCTTGCTTGCTATGAGAGGCCCTTAATAAGAGTCATCTATTCAGAAGAAAATGAATGAGGTGAAAGTTTTTTTAATTCCTAGGAAGTAATTATTAATTACCTATTACATATGAGGAAACCCTGGTGGCTTAGTGGTTAAATGCTATAGCTGCTAACCAAAAGGTCGGCAGGTTGAATCCGCTAGGTGCTCCTTAGAAACTCTGTGAGGCAGTTCTACCCTGTCCTATAGGGTTGCTATGAGTCAGAATTGACCCAAAAGCAGCAAGTTTTTTTGGTTTGATATTATAGGCAAACCATAGGATAAGTTCTTCATGTCTTTTATCTTCATAGCAACCATGTAAGGTAAGTGCTATTGTTTTACCTGTTTTATAGATATGGAGACTGATACTTAAAAAGGATGAGCCATTTGCTAAAGAAGATTACTAATAAATATCAGAATCAGGATTTAATTCTAGACCTGTTGAGTTCCAAAGGTTACTATGTACATTTTCTTCTCATGACATATCACAAGTGATGTTAAAAATAAAATCTTCACAATACAAAACTTATGTATGAACTCACAAGCTTTATTTTCCAATTCAGAATTGGAGAACATCTGTTCTGGATGTCAGGCAGTAATTCTGAAGAGCAGTACAAAGCATAAGAGTTTTGTAGTCATAGACACACAGGAGCAAGGCAGCTGTATCAGACAAATTTCACATTGGTTATAAGGTATTTTCTCTCCTTATTTGGAAGAAGCGGAAATATATTAAGTAAAATCTTGAACTAAGTTAAATTGAGATGACAAGCCTAATTGGCCAGCTTAGATTTCCGTTTCTGGGAGAGCCAGTTGATTGACTTATATTTTCCTTTCTGAGTTCAGGTTTCCACAGGAAATAGAAACTAGTTAGATCTTAGTTGGCTGAAGTGTATGTGAGTCTGTCTGGCGACTTGTAAGAGATTGGGCGCTAACCAAAAGGTTAACAGTTCAAATCCATCGGGCACTCCTTCGAAGCCCTATGGGGCAGTGCTGCTCTGTCTCATAGCGTCACTATGAGTCAGAATCAACTTGGTGGCAATGAGTTATAGTCAGGTTAACAGTACTCGATAAATTCCAATCAAATGAATGAATTAGTTCAGAGGTTTGCTTTGTTTTGCACAGACAGGGTAAATTTTAATTATCCAAAGACAGGATAATTTTTTCACCTTATGAATGAAATAAATCCTGGAGGCATGTGTTAATTGCAAAATCTTGTGATTACAAAGTCTTATAAACCCAGGTCTTGTCATCCTGAAGCAGGTTGCTCTTGCTATACAGAACCAACAGGAGGGCAAGAAGGAGACCCACACAAAGGTATACTGCTTGGGTCTTAGGTGAGGCTCTTTCGTGGGGTGGGAATATTCTGTCTCATGAGACCTTATGGAAAGCAAAACCAAACCATGTTGCCATCAAGTTGTTCAAACTCTAGGCAACCCCACACGTTGCAGAGTAGAAGTGCGGTCCATAGGGATTTCAAGGCTATAATCTTTTGAAAGTTCACCAGGCCTTTTTTCCAGGTTGCATTCTAGGTGCATCTCAATCTACAGCTTTTTACTTAGCAGTTGAGTACTTAAGCATTTGCAACACTACAGACTCCATAAGATTGTATCACTGAGTAATTTTTTCTTTATTGTTATTATTTAATTTTATTGTGCTGTAGGTGAAAGTTTACAGTACAAATTAATTTTTCAAGAAAAAATGTATACATGTTGTTTTGTGACAGGATTGCAATCCCTGTAATACATCGGCACTCTCTCCCTTTTCTCTTTACACCTGAGTTCTCAGTGTCCATTCATCCAGATTTCCTGTCCCCTTATGCATGTATATATATATAGGTCGTGTTACTCATTTGGTCTCGTGTACTTAGTTGAAGTAAGAAGCATATTTGTTCTTTATGTATGTTTTTCTTTGTTTTTATTCTTTGTCTGATAGGCCTGTCTAATCTTTGACTGAAAAGTAGACTTTGGGAGTAGTTTCAGTTCTGTGTTAGTAGCATGTCTAGGGGCCACAGTCTTGGAGTTTTTTAATTATCTGTAAGAACAGTAAGTCTGGTGTCTTTTTGTGAATTTCAGTTTTATTCTGCACTTTTTCTTTTGTTTTGTCCAGGGCCCTCTGTTGTGATCCTTGTTAGAGCAGTCAGTGGTGGTAGTTGGGTACAATCTTGTTTTTCTGGGTTCAGGATGGTAAAGGCTGTGTATTCATGTGAGCCATTAGTCCTTTGGGCTAACATTTTACGTGTGACTTCGGTTTTCTTCTCTTCTGCTCTGGATGGGGTGGGAGCAATTGATGTATCCTAGATAGCTGTTAGCAAACTGCTAAGATCTCAAATGCTATTCACCAAATTAGGGTGTAGAGCATTTTCATTAGGTACTGTATTAGGCCAGCTGCTCTAGATGTCCCTGAAAACCGTACTTCCTTAGCCCCAGTAACTCTGTCCCTAGAGCTGTCTGGGAAGTATCTAGGAACTTTTGTGATTTTGTCTGTTCAAGTTGTGCTAACTTCTGCTATAACGTATGTTGTCTTCTCCTTCATCAAAGTTTCATACCTGTTTACAACCTAGTTAGTGGTTTCCCCTCCCCACCCCTCCACTCTTGTATAGCCTTCACAGATTATTTTTCATGTGTATGAATGTTTTCTATAGTAGTGGTATCATAGACTATCTGGCCTTTTATGATTGACTTACCGAATTCAGAACGATGCCCACTAGATTCATCTATATTATGAGGTATTTCATGGAATCATTTTTTTGTTTGTTTTTGTGGGCTACAAGGTTGCTGTAAGTCAGAATCTACTCGACTGTAACTGGTTTGGTTTTGTCATTTTAATGGCTAGTGATTGCAAGCATTCCCTCATATGCCTGTTAGCTGCCTGAATGTCCTATCGGGTAGATATCTGTTCATACGCTTTGTTCATTTTTTAGTTGGATTATTTGTCTTCTTGTAATTGAGATGCCAAGGTGTTCTATAGATTTTAGAGATTAGACTCTTGCAGCATGCATCATAGCCAAAATATTTTTCTATTCTGTGGGTTCTCTTTTCACTCTTTTTGTAAAGCCTTTTGATGAGCATGCATGTTTAACTTTTGGGAGCTAATAGTTTACCTAGTTTATCTTCTGGTGTTTGCGTACTGTTGACCATAGTTAATATTCCATTTACGTCATGTATTAGGGCCCCTAGTGTTGTCTCTCTTTTTCTTCCATGATCTTTGTTATTTTAGTTTTTATATTTAGGCTTTTTTTTCTTTAATATGCCTGAGTGAAAATGTACACTCGCATATAAATTTACATGCCCACCTATATGCAGCTTCCACTGCTCTCCCTGCCCGGTGACAGCACAGTATTCCTCTCTGCTCCATACATGTCTCATCCTCCCAACAGCCTCCTTTCCCCTGCTCTCCGTCCACTCCCCTTCCTCCAGCCAGAGGTCAGCAAGATGATATCCTGTAGATATATAGAACCATAAAGTGCTTCCAATATATGGTCACTCTGCATCACCAAGTCCAATCCATTCCTGTCCAAAGAGTGGACCTTCATTATGATTTATGGGCAAGGGCACATTTTGAGTTAGTTTTTTTTAATATGGTGGGAGGAAGTCTTTTCACTCTCTCTTTTGCTCTTCTTCCCTCCCTCCCTCCCTTTCTTGCTTCCTTCCAACAAATGCACATACAACTCCATTTGTTAAAAAGATTGTCTTTTCCCTATTTAGTGGACTTTGATCCTTTGTCAAAGATCATCTGGCCGTAGCATATAGATTTATGTCTGGGTTCTTGATTTGGTTCCATTAGTCTAGTCCACGTGTCTGCCAGTGTACCAGTACCAGGCTGTTTTGACAACCATAGCGGTATACCAAACCAAACTTTCTTATTGAGTTGATTTTTATCACAGAGACCCTACAGGGTAGAGTAGAACACCCCCACAGAGTTTCCAAGGAGCATTTGAACTGCTGACCTTTTGGTTAACAACGACAGCACTGAACCACTACACGAGCAGGGTTTCCATGACTGTATGGTAGTTTCTGAAATCTGGTAATATGAGGCCTCTTTTGTTCTTTTTTTGTCAGTAAAGCTTTGCTTATCATGTGGCTTTTTCCTTCAATATAAAGTTGATGATTAATTTTCCCATCTCATTAAAGAATGCTATCGGTATTTGGCTTGGGATTGCATGATATTAGTAGACTGCTTTAGGTAGATTTCGCTTCATAGTATTAAATCTTTCTGTCTCTGTGGAGGTCTCTTGGTTCCTTGTACTAGTCTTTTGCAGCTGTTTTTGTTTGTTTGTTTTTCTGTATAAGTCTTTTACATCTCTGGCAGGATCTATTCCTAAATATTTTATCTTTTTAGGGGCTTATAAATGCTGTTGTTTTCCTGATTCCCTTTTCATAGTTCTCTTTCTTGGTGTACAAGAATTCAGCTGATTTTTGTAAGCTGATCTTGTATTCCATTACCCTGCTAAATTTTCTGTCAGATCTGTAGTTTTCTTATGGAATTTTTTGGGGTTCTCTACGTATAGGATCATGTCATCTATGAGCTGGGATAATTTCATTTCTTCCTTTCCAAGTCTGATAGACTTCATTTCTTTTTTCTTTCTTTTTTTGCCTTATTGAACCAGCCAGGACAACGCAAAATAGAAGTTGTGATAAAGGGCACAACACAAAATAGAAGTTCTGATAAAGGGCATCCTTGTTTTGTTCCCATTCTCAGGGAGAATGCTCTCATCCTCCCTTCACTGAGAATGATGTTTGGTGTTCTGTATAAACCAATCCAAACCCACTGCCATTGAGTGAATTCCAACTATAGGACAGAGTAGAATTGCTCTATAGAGTTTCCAAGGAGGGCCCAGCAGATCTGTACTGCCGACGTTTTGGTTATTATCTGTAGCACTTAGCTACGCCAACAGCCTGTTTTGTATAGATGCCCTTTATTATGCAGAAGAATTTCTCTTCTATTCTTATTTTATTGAGATTTTTTTTTTTTTTTTTTTTTTTGTAAATCAAGAATGAGAGCTGGACTTTATTAAATGTCTTTTCCGAGTCAGTTGAGATCATCCTGTGATTCTTTTTCACTTGTCCTATTTATCAGTGATTCTTTTTACTTGTTCTATTTAATAAACATGGTGAATTACATTGATTGATTTTCTAATATTGAACCATACTTGCACATCTGTTACGAATCTCACTAGGTTATGTTGTATTACTTTTTTTGATTCTCAATTCTAGCCTAACTTTTTATTGGCATAAGGTTATGCCAGCTTCATAGAATGAATTTGGAAGTATCCCTTCCTTTTCTATACTCTGAGATGGTTTGAGTAGTACTGATGTAAACTGTTTTCTGAATGTTTGTTAGCATTCTCCAATGACAGTGCCTCTACTAGGATACTTTTTTTTTTTTTTTTTTTTTAGGTGGAGGGAGCTTTTTGAAAAAAATTACCACTTCAGCCTCTTATTGATCTGTACAGATATTTTGTGTCATCTTTGCTAATTTAGGTAGATAATGTGTTTCTAGAAATCTGTCTACTTTTTCTCAGTACCCAAATTTGTCAGAGTACAATTTTCCCTAGTACTTTCTTATGATCCTTTTTATTGCAGTTGGGTCTGTTGAAATGCTCCTTCCCTCCAATCTCATTTCTTATCTGAGTTATTTGCTTCCTCTCTTGTTTTTCTACTGTCAGCTTGGAGAGTGGTTTGTCAATTTTGTTAATCTTTACAAAGAACCAACTTTTGGTCTTGTCTCTCTACCCCCCCCCTTATTTTTCTAATCTCTGTTTCATTTATTTCTACTCTAAATTTTATTATTTTTTTCTTTTGGAGTGTGTGGTCTTCTTTTGCTATTCCCTTTTTTGTTGTTGTTGGAGTTGTAAGGCTGTGTTAATTTTGGTCCATTCTTCCTTTCTCAGTGTACATTTATTGATGTAAATTCACCTCTGAGCATTGCCTGTGCTGTGTCCCAAGTGTTTTGGTATGAAATGTTTTTACTGTCATTTGATTCTAGAAAATTTTGCTTTACCCCTTTCATTTCTTCTATTACCTACTTGTTTCTAAGCAAAGTTTTATTCAGTTGCTATGTACTTAATTTTTCTTCCTTGTGCTTCCTTTTATTGATTTCTAATTTTATGGCCTTGTGATCAAAGAGAATAGTTTGTATTATCTCAATGGTTTGTATTTTACTGAGGATTTCTTTGAGCACAAGATGTGTTCTTTTCTGCAGAAAGTTCCATATGTATTTGAAAAGAATAAATACCTTTCTGCTTTGGGGTTCCTGAATAATGTTTGAGTGTGATCAGATTAGGCTTTTTAAAATCAGGTATAGGTTCCATTTGTTTTACAATTAAATACTTAATTTCATGTAAAATGAAATACAAAAGAAAATACACTATAAAAGATAAACTAACACCCTGAGTTTTGTTTGTGTGGGCACATGTGCAGTGGAGACAATGGAGAGCAAATTTTAGGCACAAGACCTCAAAATTTTTAGAGCATTTACTGATCTCAAATATACCTTAAAAGTCTCTTAAAATACGGCTTTGTGAGTTAATTATAAGTAGCCACAGTTAAGTCTTTAATTAAAACAGATAATAGGAAAGTCTATTTTTTTGTCCTTTCTCTGCCTCGTCAATAATCTTTTTTCTTTTTCTGATTGTTACATTATCAAAATGAAATTAAATGAAACAAAGCCTAATCTGTTGTTCAAAGTGAATGACTCATTTTAAAGTATCGCCTTGCATAAGAAGAATGGTCTAAGGGATAACTTTCTGGTGTAATATATTCCTTGGAAATTTTTCTGACTCTATAATCACTAACACTAGTAGTTAAGTCAATTATCTCTTTGGGTGTGTTCCCAGATTTTTCAAAGCTGTGTGTTTTGTTTTTATGTCTTATCATATTGAAATTATTTTATTTATGACTTTGCAGTTCAAAGTATGTATAAACATATGGTTGAACTGATACTATATTATTTATTTTAGCTACAACAAAGAATTGAATTTTGAAATACTGTACTTACTGCACCATATTGATTATATTTCACATGATTATAAATTAACTTACTGATGCTTTTACAGAAACAACATACAGTAATAGTATATTATTAGGTGGGAGTAAACTTAAAACATCAAAAATAGTGTCACATCCAGTTAAATTCTCACTTAAAGATAGAATTCAAAGGACTACATTCTTATGTGCAGCCAGTCACTTTTAGGGCTGTAACAGTTACAACTTAGAGAAAACATAGTAAGATAAATTCACATATTGTAGCCCAGATGAAGAATTCCTGTTCTTTAATATCTAATATGTAAACATGAGAACGAGAAGGCTTTTGCAAGTATGTATTCTGGAAGCTGATTAACCCCATCTCTTTCAAGCTTTTTACAGAATCTCAGAAAACTAAAGGGTGACTAAGAAGCCCTGGTGGTGCAATGGATAAGCACTTGGCTGCTAACCGAAACTCAGGCTCTCAGGGAAAGATGCTGCCGTGTGTTTCTGTGAAGATTTACAGCCTTAGAAATCCCATGAGCCAGTTCTACTTCATCCTATGGGTTGCTATGAGTCCAAATTGACTTAATGGATAATGAGTTTTAGTTTGAAACTGTCACTTTTAGGGAGACAAAGAGGCTGGGGCATAGAAAAGTAAAATTACTAGGACTTTTTGAGTTTTGTTGGAGATGGAGCACTGATTAAGAAGTTAATTTCTGTTCTGTCAATAAGGGCTTCCAATTTTCCTTCTGGGACATCTTCTACTTTCACAGCTTACGTACACGGGTGTAAGCACATGTACCTTTCTCCCGAGCTTTTTTCCTTTATGTCCTAGAACCACAGATGGGTATGGAATGGAAACTCCCGTTCTTGCCTTTTTAAATGGCCTCCTACCTTGTGTCTCTGCTCACACATACCTTTTATTCTGCCATCATAATGGCTTTGTAATTAGGATTATATATATATAATGTACAGAAACCCTGGTGGCTTAGTGGGTTAAGTGCTATGTCTGCTAACCAAAAGATCAGCAGTTCAAATCCACTCAGTGCTCCTTGGAAACTCTACAGGACAGTTCTACTCTGAACTCTAGGATCTCTATGAGTCAGACCCAACTGAATGGCAGTGGGATATATATGCATATAATTTTTAATATTTTTTTACCATGTCACTCCTCTATAGGAAATTGATCTCAGAAACATATCTCTCATGTTGGAATGTATTTAATAAATAATAAACAAATAATGCCTTGTTGTAAAATATTATTCTAAGAATTCCCAAAATTCTTTCTGAGGGAGCAACCAGAAGTAATGT
This sequence comes from Heterohyrax brucei, assembly GCA_028571685.1. Lineage (NCBI taxonomy): Eukaryota > Metazoa > Chordata > Mammalia > Hyracoidea > Procaviidae > Heterohyrax > Heterohyrax brucei. The sequence continues at coordinate 55,670,670 of CM053143.1, read as the reverse complement.
CTCACTGTTTTTGACAGCTATTTGCTGTAGAATACTAGACAAAGTAGGACACGAGTGAGAATCTGTTCCTTAGCTATAAGGAAATTCTAATGTTTGTATTACTTAACTATATTGATCTTCACTCTGAATTCAGATATGAAAAGGTAAATTCTCACTGGGATTGATGTGTGATGTAGCATTTGAGGTAGAAAAGACATATACAAATATTGGAGAAGGAGTTTATTTGGGAAACTCGGGGCATAAAACTGGTAGTGTTGTTTATAAAGATACAGGATTCTGCTCCAAATGCAGTTCATCAATTAGAGCTCAGTTAATCTTTTTCTACATTAATGTTTACAACAGGTTAAGAATTGTTAATTCATTTTTATTATACATCACTTCCAAACTTCCAGACCTGGTAGTCTACTTGTGAAAATAATTAGCCAGTGAAAAACTCATGGGCAGAAGCAGCACATTGTCAGATTTAGTGCCAGAGAATGAGCCCCGCGCCCAATTTAGAAGACACTCAAAAAGCAACTAGGGAAGAGCTGTCTCCTGAAAGCAGAATCAGCCTTAAGGATGCAGATGGAATAAGCTTTTGGACCTTCATTTTCTGATGTGGTATGACTCAAAATGGGAAGAAACAGCTGCAGACATTCATTAATAATATGAATGTTGAATGTACAAAGTATGAATCTAGGAAAATTAGAAATGGTAGAAAATGAAACGGAGCACATTAACATCAGTATCCTAGGCATTAGTTAGCTGAAATGTACTGCTAATGGCCATTTTGAATCACACAATCATATGGTCTACTATTCCAAGAATGACACCTCAAATGAATGGTATTGTATTCATCTTCAAAAATCACGTTTCAAGATCTGTCCTGAGTACAATGTTGTCAGTGATAGGACAATACTCACATGCCTACAGAAAAGACCAGCTAATACAACTATTATTCAAATTACACATTGGCCATGAAGGCCAAAGATGAAGAAGCTAAAGACATTCATCAGATTCTGTAATCCAAAAATGATTGAACATGGAATCAGGATGGATTGATAATTGCTGGTGATGGAAATGTAAAAGTTGGAAACAAAGAAAAAGAATTGATAGTTGGAAAATATTAAATGACTCAGGAAGCATCAAAAGAAGATGGAAAGAATACAGAGTCATACTGAAAACAATTGGTGACACTCAACTATTTCAAGAGGTAGAACATGATCAGGAACTGATGGTACTAAAGGAAGAAATTGAAGCTGAATTGAAGCTGAATTGAAGGCATTGGCAAAAAACAAGACTCCATGAATTGGTGGAAGATCAACTGAGATGTTTCAATAAACTGATGCAGTGCTGAAAGTACTCACTCATTTTGTCAAGAAATTTGGAAGGTCAACTGGCCAACTGACTGGAATAGATTCATATTTATGTCTATTCTCAAGAAAGGTAATCTAACCACATGTGTAAATTATTAAACAGTATCATTAATATCACATGCAAGTAAAGTTTCTCTACGGATCATTCAAAGAGACAACAGTATATTGACAGGGAACCACCAAAAATTCAAGCCAGATCCACAGGAGAACATGGAACCAAGATATCATTGCCGATGTCAGATGGATCTTGGCTTAAATCAGAAAATGCCAGAAAGGTGTTTACCTGTGTTTCATTGACTATGCAAAGACATTCAGCTGTGTGGATTCATAGCAAACTGTGGATAACATTGCAGAGAACGGGAATTCCAGAACACTTAGTTGTGCTCGTGAGGAATCAAGAAGTAGTCATGGATACAGAATAAAGGGACATTGTATGAGTTTAAGTCAGGAAAGATGTACATCAGGTTGTATTCTTTCACCATGCCTTTTCAATCTGTATACTGAGCAAATAATCTGAGAAGCTGGACTATGCCAAGAAGAAGAAGAAGACATCAAGACTGGAGTAGTACTCATTAACAACCTGCATTATGCAGATGACACAACTTTGCTTGCTAGAAGTGAAGAGGATTTGAAACACTTACTGATGAAGATCTAAGACCACAGCCTTCAATATGGATTGTACTTTAACATCAAGGAAACAAAGATCCTCATAACTGGACCAGTAAGCAATACCTTTATAAATGAAGAAAAGATCAAGTTTGTCAAGGATTTTATTTTACTTGCTTCCACAATCAACACCCATGGAGGTGGCAGTCAAAAAATCAAAAGACACGTTGCATTGGTCAGACCTGCTGCCCAAAAGTTAAAGAGTAAAGATGTCACCTTGAATCCTAAAGGGGCCTGATTCAAGCCATCGTATTTTCCAATTGCATTTTAAGTATGTGAAAGCTGGACAATCAATACGAAAGACAGAAGAACTGACATCTCTGAATTGTGGTGTTGGAGGAGAATATTGAATATACCATGAATCACCAAAAGAACAAATGGATCTGTACTGGAAGAAGTATAATCAGGGTGCTCTTTGGAAGCAAGAATGGTAAGATTACATCTTACATACTTACGGCATATTGTCAGGAAGGATCAGTCCCTGGGGAAGGACAGCATGCTTGGTAAAGTAAAGGGTCAGCAAAAAAGAGGAAGACCTTCAACAGGATGGGTTGACACAATGGCTGTAACAATGGCTTAACCCAAAATCAACTATGTGCATGCTGTAGTGTTTTGTTCTGTTGTGTGTGAGGTTGCTATGATTCAGAACTGACTCAACCACACCTAACAACAGCATTATTAGAAAGCCGAGTGCCATCGAGTCGGCTTATACCTATGTGTTATGTCCTTCAATTTATCTTTATCACTTGAAAGTGAAGGGAACAATTTTGATTTTATTAACTTTGTTGACTGAATGTATCAAACTGCTGCTGAGTATTTACAGAGCACTAGTGGTACAATTATTATCCAAGTAGCTGCTAACTGAAAGACAAACAGTTCAAATCCACTGAGCAGCTTCACTGGAGAAAGATAATGATCTTCTAGGTTAAAGATTATAGCCTAGAAAACCTTATGGGACAGTTGTACTCTGTCACATGTGAACACCATGAGCTGACCATTGACTTTTCAGTATCTAAAAACAACTGAATATTTGTGTTACAGGACCAATGGCATAACAGACGTATATATATTGCTAAGAGAAACGAAATAGATAATTTGAGCTCTTATTGCAATATTGAAAGTCTGTTTCATTTAAAATATTCAGAGCAGTGTAGAGGCTTAGTGAGTACTGACAAAAGCCATATGAACAAAAATCTGAAGAAATAAATCATGTTTAATTTATCACAGAAGAAAATGAAGCTCAGAGGGTTTGTTTTGTTTTGTTTGTTTTTTCATTATTGCAGCTTTGAACATCATGTTAACCAGTAGGAGTAATGCAGTTGATGTACATTGCTACTGAGAAAAGATAATTTTTGTTGTGTTAAATCCTTATTCTACGTGTTTATCAAGTTGCAATAAGTCTATTCCCTGATATCCCTGCTGTAATGATCCCCCCCCCCCCCCCGCCGCTTTTTTTCCCTAAGAACATACATTCTTTAACTGTGGTCTCTTTGTGACCACTAGCTGTCAGTGTCAATTACAATTTAAATAGTGCAGGCAAACAAAATTTAAATTAGAACCAGGAAATAGCTGTCATCGACACATAACTAACACAAAGTTCTTTGGAGGATCCAGTGAAATGCATCAATATTCAAACTCAGCAGGCTAAGAGTAAAACAAGATGAATTAAAAGTAACACTTTTGTGTGTGTTTATTCTTTAAATATATATATAGTGCTTTAAGCCAAGAAATTTGGAGGACAGCTACCTGGCCAACTAACTGGAAGAGATCTATGTTTATTCCCATTCCAAAGAAAGGTGATCCAACCAAATGTGAAAATTGCCAAACAATATTGTTGGTATCACATTCAAGTAAGATTTTGCTCCAGATCATTCAAAAGTGACTGCAACAGTATATTGACAAGGAACTTCCAGAAATTCAAGCTGGGTTCAGAAGAGGATGTGGAGCCAGGGATATCATCACTGATGTCAGATGAATATTGGCTGAAAGCAAAGAATACCAGAAACATGTTTATTTGAGTTTCATTGACTGTGCAGAAGCATTCAAACTTGTGAATCATACTAAAATATAGCTAACATTGCAGAGACTGGGAATTCCAGAACACCTATTGTGCTCTTAAGGAATCTGTATTTGGATTAAGAGGCAGCCGTGGGAACCAAACAAGGGGACACAGCATGGTTTAAAGTCAGGAAAGGTGTGCAGTATGGTTGTATCCTTTTGCCATACCTTTTTAATGTGTATACCAAGCAAATAATCCAAGAAACTGAATTCTCTGAAGATGAATGAGGCATCAGGATTAGAGGATGACTCATCAACAGCCTGAGTTACACAGACGACCACTTGTGTTATGCAGTGGACCACCCTACTTGCTGGAAATGAAGAAGATTTGAGGCACTTACTGATGAAGATCAAGGACCACAGCCTTCTGTATGGATTTCAGATCAACATAAGACAAACGAAAATCCTCACGATGGGACTAGTAAGCAACATGGTCATAAATGGAAAAAAAGATTGAGGTAGTCAAGGATTTCATTTTACTTGGGTCCACAATCAATGGCCGTGGAAGCAGCAGTGAAGAAATCAAAAGATGGATTGCATTGGCAAAATCTGCTGCAAAGGACCTCTTTAAAGTATTGAAAAGTAAAGATGGCCCCTTTAAGACTAAAGCATACCTGACCCAACCCATGATATTTTCAATCACATCATATGCATGGGAAAGCTGGACAACGAACAAAGAAGACAGAAAAAGAATTGATGTGTTTGAATTGCAACGATGGAGAAGAATGTTGAATGTACCATGGACCGCCAGAAGAACAAACACACCTGTTCTGGAAGAAGTACAACCAGACTGCATCGTACACACCTTGGACGTGTTATCAGGAAAGATCGGTCTGTGGAGAAGGACATCATGCTTGGTAGAACAGAGGGTCAACGAAAAAGAGGATGACTCTTGACAAGATGGATTGACACAATGGCTGCAACAATGCGCTTAAGCAAAAAAAAAAAAAAAAAGATTGTGGACATGGTGCAAGACTCAGAAGTGTTTTATTCTGTTGTTCATAGGGATGCTATAAGTCAGAACTGACTTGACAACACCTAACATCAACAACAGCACTGTGCTTTAAGTGAAAGTGTATGATGCACATTAGTTCGCCATAAAAAAGCCCTGCACACACACCACCACGAAACTCGAACTGCTCTCCGCCCTGCCCCTACCTGCCCTTGACAGCACACTCCTTCCTTGTGCCACGTAATTACTGCATCCATTCAACCAACTTCTGACCTCCTCCATCCTCTCATTTCACATCTGGACAGGAGCTACTCTGACAGCCTCATATGCATATTTAAGCCACAAAGTATATTCTTCTCCAGCGTAGCTCTATACGTCTTATACTCCATCCAGTCTTTGTCTAAAGAGCTGGCATCAGTACTGGTTCAGCTCTGAGCTAACAGAGAGTCTAGAGGCTATGTCCTCAGGTGACTCTCCAGTCTAACAGACCATCAAGTGTGGTCTTTTGATAACGTTCTGGTTCTGCACACCCATTTTTCTCCCACTGTTATCAGGGTGGTGGCTAGATGTCATCTAGTTCTTCTGGTCTTACGCTGATGCCATCTCTGGATCATATGGCACCTTCTGTCTGCTGGGCTTATGTATTCCTCGTGTTTTTGATATTCTTTATCCTCTTCTGCTCCAGGTGGATTGGGACCAATTGATGTTACTTAGATGACCACTTGCTAGCTCTTGAGATCCCATATGCCACTCACCTAAGTTGTATGAAGAACATTTTCATAAAAAAAACTTAGTTATGCCAATTAGCCTGGATGCCCCCTGAAACCATGATCCCCAGACCCCTCTCCCTGCTACCCTGTCCTCCAAAATATTGAGTTGCATTTAGAAGACCTTTTAGCTTTTGGTATAGTCCAGTTGTACTGACCTTTTTCTACAGCATGCTTTCAATCCCTTCTCCTAGCCCAATTCCTATCCAATATCTAATCTATGAAAACCGTTCCCTAACCTTATAATTATCAAAGATTATTTTCTTCTGTCCTTAGATCTTTTCCTAAATCCTGATAATAGAAGTCTCATACAATATTTGTCATTGTTCAACTGCCTAATTTCACTCAGCATAATGTGTTCCAGATGACTTCATATTACGAGATGTTTCCTAAAATTATAGTTGTTCTTTATCATTGCCTAGCATTCCATTGTGTGAATATGCCATAGTTTGTTTACCCATCCATTTATTGATGACCACCTAGGTTCACTTCATCTTTTTGCTATTTTGGGCAGTGCTGCAAGAAACAGTTGTGTGCGTCTGTCTGTCTGTGTGAAAGCGCTTATTTCTCTAGAATATATTTCAAGCACTAGGATTGCTAGACCCTGTGGTATTTCTGTTTCTAACCTTTTGAGAAAACATCAAATCAGTTTCTAAAGTGATGGTGCCATTTTACATTCCCTCTAGCAGTGTGGAAGAGTTCAAGTCTTTCCACAACCTTTCCAACATTTATTACTTTGTGTTTTTTGAATTAATGCCAGAAAATCTTGTTGCAGCGAGATGGTATCTCATTATAGTTTCGATTTGGATTTTTCTAATGGCTAATGATTGTGAGCGTTTCTTCACGTACCCGTTAGTACCCTGGGTGTCTTCTTTGGTGAAGTACTTGTTCATGCGCTTTGCAATTTTTTTAAAAAAAGGATGGGGTTATTTGTTTTTTTTTCTCTTCTTGTGGTTTTGTAGTACATTGTGGATTATGGAGATTAGATGCCAATCAGATTAGCAGTAGCCAAATTTTTCTCCCTAGTTTGTAGGTAGTCTTTTTATTCTTATGGTGGTCAGGTTTTTGGATGAGCAGAAGTACTTGATTTCAGGAGCTCCCAGTTAACTATCTTTTTTCTGGTGCTGTGCAACTAGTATTTTGTAGTCTGTTTATGCCATGTATTAGGGCTTCCAGCGTTGCCCCTTACTTTTCCTGTATGATCTTTTCTTATTTTAGATTTCATCTTTAGGTCTTTGATCCATTTTGAGTTCACTTTTGTGTATGGTGTGAGATAATGGTTTTAATTTTTTTGTAGATTGGTACCCAACGTTTGTTAAAGAGACTATCTTTTCCCCAGTTTACAAACTTTGAACTTTTGTCAAATATCTTTTGCTCATAGGTGGATGACGTATCTGTATTCTCAATTCTATTCCACTGATCTATGTATCTGTTTTTGTTCCAGTACCGGTCTGCGTTGACTACCACGGCAGTGTGGCAGTATAACAATTTCTAAAGTCAGGTAAAGTGAGACCTCCCATTTTGTTCTTCTTCTTGAGCAATACTTTACTTAACCAGGGCTTCTTCCATTTCCATATGAAGTTGGTGATTTTTCTATCCAACTCATTAAAAATGCCACTGGAATTTGTACCGGGATAGCATTCTATCTACATATAGATAGATATAGATATAGATCGCTTTGGGTAGAACAGACATTTTCATGATGTTGAGTCTTCCCATTAATGAGCAAGGTAGATTTCTCCACTTATGTAGGTATCTTGGTTTCTTGCAGTGGAGTCTTGTAATTTTCTTCGTGTCTGTTTACAAATATTCCCAGACATTTTGTCTTCTTGGGGGCTATTGTAAATTTTATTGATTTGGTGACTTCCTCTTTGATGGTCTCTTTGTTCCTTTAGGAATCCAACTGATTTGTGTATGTTTATCTTGAATCCTGATACTTTGCTGAACTCTTCTCTTAGTCCCACTAGTTTTTTGCTTGGTTTGGGTTGGTTTGTGAATTCTTTAGGGTTTTCTGTATATAAGGCCATTTCCTTTGCAAATACAGATACTTTTATTTCTTCCTTACTAATTTCAAGGTGCTTTATTTCTTTTCTTGTCTGATTGTTTTGGCTAGAACCTCCAGGACAATGCTGAATGAGAGCAGTGATAGTGTGCATCCTTGTCTGGTTCTTGGCCTTAAGGAAATGATTTCATAGACTCTCTCTCTTTAGGATGGTATTGGCTGTTGGATTTGCACAGATGCCTCTTATTATTTTGAAGAATTTCCGTGTATTCCTATTTTGCTGAGACTTTTTAACACGAATGGGTGTTGGATTTTGTCAATTGCCTTTGCTGCATCAACTGCTAGCTAGGATCAAGTGATTCTTGTCTTTGTTTTATTTATGTGATTGGTTACACTAACTGTTTTTCTAGTATTGAGCTATCCTTGCATCACTAATATGAATCTCACTTCATCATGGTGAATTATTTTTTTGATACATTTTTGAACTCTATTAGCTAGAATTTTGTGGAAGATTTTTGCATCTAAGTTCTTGAGAGATATGGGTCTTTAATCTTCCTTTCTTGGGTAATCTTTACCTGCTTTTGGGATCAAGGTTACTCCGGCTTTGTCACATGAATTTGGGAGTATTCCATCCTTTCTTACCTGTGGAATATCGATGGAAATTCTGATGGTATGGGAGTTAAATTTGAAATTTCAGCAGTTCAAATCCAGTAGGTGCTCCTTGTAAACTCTTTTGGGCAGTTCTACTGTCTCCTATAAGGTCACTATGAGTCGGAATCAACTCAACGGCAGTGGGTTTAGAGTACCTTTATCAATAGTTGTGTTAACTCTTCTTGAAAGTTTGGTAGAATTCTCCAATGAAACCGTCAGAACCAGGGCTTTTTTTTTATTTGGTAGTTTGTCTTTTTAAATCTCTCTTTTTGTGTGTGTGTGATGGGTTTATTTAGTTGCTCTACTTCTGTTTGTGCTAGTTTTGTATGTGATGTGTTTTTAGAAATTTATGCATTTCCTCTAGGTTTTTGAATTTATTAGAGTAGATTTTTTTTTGTAGTATTTTGTTACAATTCTTCTAACTGCAATTGAGTCTGTTGTGATATCACCCATTTCATTGCTCATTTGAGTTAGTTGTTTCTTCTGTTTTTCTTTTGTCAGTTTGGCCAATGGTTTACAAACTTTTCAGATCTTTTCAAAAAAACAGCTTTTGTTCTCGTTAATGTTTTCGATTGTTTTTTCTATTCTTTATTTCATTGAATTGTGTGCTAAATGTTATTATTATTATTGTTATTTTATTTCTTCCGGTGTCCAAGGCATTCTGTCGCTATTCTCTTTCCAGCTGTTCACGTTGTACAGTTAACTTTTTGATTTGAGCCCTTTCTTCTTTTTGGATGTGTTCGTTAATTGAGATAAGTTGACCTCTGAGCACTGTTCATGCTGTGTCTCATATAATTTAGTAAGATATGTTTTCATTCTTATTTGATTCTATGGATTTCTTTATTCTATCCTTGATTTCCTCTATAACCTGGTCATTTTTGAGCAAGCTGTTTTTCAGGTTCTGTGTGATTGATTTTTTTTTGTTCTTTTTTTCTGTTATTGACTTCTACTTTTATGGCTTTCTTGGTGTGAAAAGTTGCTTTCTAATATTGCCAACCCAAGTGCCGTCGAGTTGGATCCAACTCATGGCAACCTGTATTACAGTACTTTAAGTTTTGTTAAGGAGTGGTTTGTGGCCTAATACACGGTCCATTCTGGTAAATATGCCCTGAGCATTGGAAAATAGTGTATACTTGGCTGCTGTTGGGTGGAGTGTTCTGCGTATGTCAAGTTGAATGACTGTGGTATTTAGATCTCCTTTGCCTTTACTGATGTTCTGACCTTCTCTGAAAGTGGTGTTTTAGAGTCTCCTACCATTATTGTAGAGCTGCTTATTTCTCCTTTTAAGGCAGTTAGTGTTTGTTTCATGTATTTTGGAGCCCTGTTGTTGGGTGCTTAGATGTGTAATATAGTTATGTCATCCTTTAATCATTATATAATGTTCTTCTTTATCCAGTGCATATCTAAGTCAATACTCATTGGTGGATTTTACTTTAAAGTCTATTTTATCAAAGATTAATATTGCCAGTCCTGTTCCTTTTGAATGTTGTTAGCTTGGTATATTTTTTTTTACATTCTTTGAGTTGTAGTTTGTTAATGTCTTTGAGACCAAGATGTGTCTGCTCTAGGCAGCGAATAGATGAGTTACGTATTTTTATCCAGTCTGTCGCTCTCCATTTCTTTATTGGTGCATCTAATCTACTTACAGAGCGATTATAGATATGAGCCTAGTGCTGTCATATTGATGCCTTTGTGTATGTGTGTGTGTGTTGTAGACATTAGTTTGTTCCATTTAATTTTCTGTGTTCAAGTTTTTCTTTGTGTGTTTTCTTTTCATCTTTTTCAGTGTTAGTGGTTTTGTATTTGTTGACACTTCATGTTTTTCTGGCCTTTTGTTTTCATGCATAGTTGTCATGGATGGACTTGTGTTCCCCCAAAACTGTGTGTGGCGGTTTGGCTGGGCCATGATTCCTTGTACTGTGTGATGTTCTTTCCTGTTGTAATTCTTGCCTTTATAATGTTAATGAGATAAGATGGGCACAGTTGTGTAGTTGGGCAAGACTCAATACGTAAGAGTGTTCTGTGCCTTGAGGCAGTCTCTTGAGACATAAAGAAGCTAGCAGAGATATTTGGGGGCCTCATATCACCAAGAAACAATGCCAGGAGTTAAGCATGTCCTTTGGAAAGACCCGGGGTCCCTGAACCTCAGAAATTTCCAGACTTGGAGAAGATTGAAGACAAGGACCTTCCTCCAGAGCAAGCAGAGAGAGCCTTCCCCAGGAGCTGACACCCTGAGTTTGGGTTTTTAGACTACTGGACAGTGACAAAATAAAATTTCACTTTTTAAAGCCATCAACTTGTGGTATTTTTGTTGAAGTAGCACCACTCCTGTGGTTGTTGTTGGGTGCCACTGAGTCAGTTCAAACTCATAGCTACCCTATAGATCAGAGTAGAACTACCTCATAGAGTTTACAAGGAGTGCCTAGTGAATTTGAATAGCTGACCTCTTGGTTAGCAGCCATAGCTCCTCACCACTATATCACCAGGGCACTAGATGACTGAAACAGTAGGACTGATAGTTTCCTTTGTAGTTACCTTAATATTTACTCCTATTTTCATAAATTTAAACTAGCCTTTACTTTTATGTCACCTTGACTTCATCTCCATATGAAAGATCTGTGACTATATCTTCTTTTGTGTCTCTCTTTTTGCTATAACATTTATATAACAAAATCTCTAGTTCCCTATTGTCAGTGTTTTGCCTATGATTTATTTTTGTGATTCTCCTATATTGGCTGATGTCCAGTTTCTCTGTTCTGTGTTCATTTCTTGAGGTGTTACCTGTTACTACTGGTTTCCTAGCCAAAGGACTCCCTTTAGTATTTCTTATAAATTTCATTTGGTTTTTGAATATTCCCTCAATTTCTGTTTATTTGCAAATATCCTAATTTCATGATCTTATTTGAGAAACAATTTTGCTGGATATATAATCCTTGGCTGGCTATTGTTTTCCTTCATGTGTTTGTATACATCACCCCATTGCCTTCCTTCCTGTATGATTTCTACTAAGTAGTATGAGTTTAGTCATACTGAGTCTCCTTTGCTAGGCTATTTTTCATTTACTCCTAGCCACTTTTACAGTCTCTCCTTATCTTTTGTTATGGCAAGTTTGATTATAACATGCAATGGTGTCTTTATTTTGGGATCCACCTTGTGGTGACTTTTCATCAGCATTTTGGATAGATACCTTCTCACCTTTCACATTACAGGGAAGTTTTGTCACCAAATCTTTGACAATTTTCTATGTATTTTCTGTTACTCTCCTCATTCTGGTACTCCGGTCATTAATAGATTACTGCTCTTCATTAAGTCCACATAATTCTTAGTGTTTCTTGATTTTTTTAAATTGTTTTATCTGATTTTTCCTCAAGTGTGTTGATATCATATGTTTTATCTTCAGTCTCTCTAATTTGTCCTTCCATTGTCTCAGTTCTGCTCCTTTGACTTTTTCCTCAGTTGTCTAATTCTGTAATTTTATTATTAATTTTCTAGATTTCTAATATTGTCACTCAATACTTTCTTGCAGCTTGTTCAATTTGTCATTATGGTCTACTGGATTTTACCTCATTCCCTTCCTTATGTCTTAGAGAGTTCTAAATATTAATCATTTGTATTCTACCTCTGATAATTCCAGGAAGTTTTCTTCCCCTACAAAATACGATTCTTCATTTTGGGAGCTTTCTGAAGAAATCATGCTCCACCCATTTAAGTGCTTTGATATAGGCTGATGTTTCTGACCCATCAGTAAACTGAATTTATTTATTTTTAAAATGTTTTTCAATTATGTTCTAGCTTCTTATTTCAAAAGGTACAGTTTGCTTTTTGTATACAGACTCAGCTCAGGCGTCCAGATGGTCAATCACTAAGTGTGTGGTGTAGGCTCTTGCCTATTGTCTTAAGTAGACAGGGGTGACTGGTATAGGTACAGATGTCTGGTTGCAGTTGTTGATAAAGGAAGGGGGTTAACAGTTATCTCTTATTATCTGTGAGGATAGTGTATCCCCTTATGTCCAAATCTAGATTAAGAAAGTTTTTTTTTCCCCCCTGATTTTCCAGTGTAGGGGAGGCAGCAGAATTTCCCTCCTACTTCCCTGAGTTTTAAATTATTCCCCTTCTGAATCTGAAAGAATGGATCAGGGTGGGCTTAAGGAGTCCTACTTCTGGCTCATTTAATGGCATCAGCCTCCAGAACTAGTTGCAGTGCAGAGCAGAAAGTGGGAAAATTGATAAGGTAGACTTGAGGAGTCCTTCTTCTACCTCAGTTAATGGTGTCAGACTCTAGCATGGGATACAGTGAAGACGAGGGTGGGGGAAGTACCAGGAGATGGGAGATACTCCCATCCCGTAGAAAAGACTAAGATGTGTGAACAGTAGGTTACATGCAAAGACTTAGCTTTCCTTAATCTAGAGGTACAACTAGATTCTCCAGACAATTACTCCTGATGAGGAAGGTGCCCACCAACCTCCATGCTTGGCCCACCATGTGGTGGCTGTGATTGATTCCTGGCACCTCACATCTATGTAATCCTGATGCATTTCTGGTGCTATTCTCCCTCCCCCATTGCTCAGTCCAATTTGTCAACTTTCCCTATGATGGTTAGGGCTTATAGGATGTCATATAAATTGCATTCATTTCTTCTTTTGTGTCTTTGTTGTTAGAGAATTCTCGGGACGTGTCTGTCCACTCCGTCATCACAGTCTAGTTTCTTTGTGTGTATGCAACCTGGCAATTAAGTTCACAAGCTCATCCTAGAAAAAGTACTACATGCCTCATTGCTGAATATCACTATGGTCACCTTCTAAATACTCCCCTTGGGAAGCTATGCATCAATGTCAGCACCTAGTCCACCCTTCAAAGCAACTTTGGAATTCTTTTTCTGGAATGACCATCCGATCTGTTGTCATATCAACCTTGATGTCTTGAATGCCATCAAAATTTCTTCCTTTATCTTCAGTAAAGAAAAAAAAAGTCATCAGGGGCCAGATCAGGTGAGTAGGGAGGGTGTTCCCATACAGTTATTTGTTATTGGCTAAAAACTCCCTCACAGAAAACTATAAATTAAGTTCACAAACTTGCCACCAGGCACAAGGGCCATTCCAGAAACAGTTCCAAAATTGCTTTGAAGGATGGACTAGGTGTTGGCATTGGTGCATACCTTCCCAAGGGGAATATTTTGAAGGTGAAGGTGACCGTAGTGATAATTATGAGTGAGATATGTAGTACTTAGAACAATTAAGTTCATGGACTTAATTGTCAGACCCTGTATTCTTGATAAATATTTATAAAAGCAATCATTGGGCTTTGATTAATGAAGCAGAATCATTTCCATGTGGAATAAATTCAGATTGCAGAAATAAAGAGTTTTAAAAATGAAATATTAAGGAATGAGAATTAGTTCTCTTAAGTTTCAGCAGAGTTCGAAGCTTATCTATTGAAAAAAGGCTGCTTTTGTAAGCAAAGAGGGTGCTTTCAATTTATGAGTAGGAATGTGTTTTTAGTTGTTTCTCAAGTAGCAGTGAATTTGCATATATTGTTCCCAATTATGGCGCAGGACTGGGCAGTGTTTCATTCTGTTATAAGAAGGATACCTATGAGTTGGAATTGACTAGATGTCACCAAACAACAATAAAAACAAATCCCCAGTCTTAACCCATTTTTTTTCTATTTTGAAGAACACTGACTGTGGACAAACTTTATTTGTGGACAAGGGAAATTATTGATAGTTCAAAGAGTACAAAAGTACATAAAGAACTAGCAGTTATCTGGCAGGTGGGAAAGGATCCATAAAGGTAAAATAGGCGAAGCTCTCTAAGCTAGGTCTTCAAGGATGAGTAGTTTTTGAGTAGGCATATCAGGACAAAGACAAGAAGAGAGACGTGAAATCATGGAAGAGAATATTTGGAGAAGAGTGATTACATCTGAGGGTATGCCAGGTAGTGATAACAGTGGGAGAATAAGAAGGTAGGATAGACCAGAAGCTTTACATTGAGTTGTATACCAAAACCAAACCCTGTTGCTGTTGAGCTGATTCTGACTCCTGGTGATCCTACAGGATGGAGCAGAACTGCTTCATAGGGTTTTCAATGAGTACCTAGTGGATTTAAACTGCCAAACTTTAGTTAGCACCCATAGCTCTTACCACCATGCCACAAGAATTTCCAATGATTCATACAGCAATGAAAAATTAAGATGTTTTAATGAAGTTATATGTGTAAATGATTATTTGATATTTTTTATGACTTTAATATTTTATCAGATACATGTATAAATTCTTTCTAAATGGCAGCATTTATGTAAATATTGTAGTAATAAACACAATCCATTCTTTGTTCCTTTGCTCTCCACTATTTCCACTTCTCCACGTTGCTTCCTGGAAGTAACCATTTTCAATTTCTTTAATTTTTCTTGTGTTTGCTCTAAACTTCTACATAACTTGTTTACACGGATTTTTAGTAATTGATTTTATATATAAGCTTTCAGTTCCTACTATTGAATAGTATTCTTGCCATGATTTTGTCTATTGCCCTTGTCCCATTTCCCAATATAGTTATTCCATTATTTCTGTATCTTGATTATGTCTTTAGACTACATAAACATGATCCAAGGCCAAACTACATAATGAGTATTTTTCCACTCTTGTACAATTTTTTCTCTTTGAATTAATAATAGTTTATTTTTAATTTTTATTAGCTTGTCTCTTTATAAAAGCCCATTGCCATCAAGTTGATTCCAGCTCGTAATGATCCTAAAGGACAGAATAGAACTGCCCCAGAGAGTTTCCATGGAGCACCTGATGGATATAAACTGCTGACCTTTTGGTTAGCAGCTATAGCACTTACCTACCACACCACCAGGGTTTCCATCTATCACTAAATCATCTGAAATATTCTCTCACAAGTAAAACTATTTTCTCAGTATGGTCAAGTAAGTCAAGGAATCTAATTTTCTCTGCAGTACCACCTTTTTTTTTTTTTTTCATGAATCTCACATTCTTTCCGGAACTCTTAATCCCCTAATACTAATTTGATGCATGTCTATTCTTAATAAATTCATTCAACACACTGTGCTTCTTATATAAATGTTATACTAAGCTAAATTCCAAATTTTGGAGGTAAAAGGAGTTGCAAGATAGACATCAACACTGACTTCAATGGAGTGCATAGTAATTAAGAAGTAAATACTAAAAACAAACAGACAAACAGGCAAGCCAACAATAAACTACAATTAAAAATGATGAAAGACTAAATATATTAAAGGAAATAAACAAGGACAAATAACAGAGATGGCGAGTGAGGGCATTCTTCATAGGCAGGGTTCAGGCAGGATCTTTCTGAAAACATTATCATTATTTCTCACACATGAGAGAAAACAAGTTTTGATACATTGAGTGGTAAGAACTGAAATTCACATACTGGCACCAGACAAATTTTCCTTTTCTTGGATTGAATATATTGTCCTATTCCTGTGTTAGAAATCCGTAAGTGACACAGTTAAGCGCTCTACTGCTAAACTAAAGGCTATCACTTCAAACTCACCCAAAGGTGCCTCAGAAGACGGGCCTGGCAATGTGATTCCCAAAGTTTATGACCTTGAAAATGATATGAAGCACAATTATACTCTCAAACATGGGGCTTCCATGAGTTGGAATCAATCTGATGGTAACTGAAAACATTATCTCCATGTTAAAAATGTTGGCAGTAAGCAAATATAACTTACATTCTTATGCCAGAAAATACTCATTCCTGTTAGAAAAGGCTATGAATCAACTAAAGATATCCTTTATGTAAAGACTACAACTTTTTCATTAGAATTTGCTTCAGACCTTTTCTTCCTGTGCCCACGAATCAAAATATTAAGTCAAACTCTACCCTAGCTCAGCAACTTCCCACCTTGTAATATTTATCTTAAAATGACCCAGTCTAGGTAATAATTTTCTATTTTGAAATATTTCCAAGATACTGTGAAAGTTCTTCCCTCCACTCACTGAAATCAGTTTAATAGCCTTATCTCTGCTGGCAGTCTCCTGAGAAATGATCTCAGGACGATGAGATACCAATAGTCACAAAAAAGTCAGATCTGAAACCTACAACAGTAAGCAAAGTCTTTATATCTATTCCTGTTTAGCCTCAAAGCAAAGTCCCACACTTGCCTTTCATTACCCCTTTTTTTAATGCTTTTCACTGAATTCTTATAAAGCAATAACTCTCTCAAATCAATGTTTTAGTTGAGCTACTGATCTTTTCCCAATTTCTGAGAGAACTCATTCTGACATCTTCAATCACTTAATTGGAACTGATTTTAATATTCAAAAAGCATATATTTTATAACATAAATCTTGTGAAAAAAATTAAGTAGATAGATGTATGGAGAAACCCTGGTAGTATAGTGCTTAAGAGTTTGGCTGCTAGCCAAAAGATCAGGGGCTGGAATGCACCACACGCTTCTTGGAAAGCCTATGGGACAATACTGTTTTCTCCTATGGGGTCATCATGTGTTGGAATACACTCAATGGCAAGAGGTTTGTTTGCTTTGAAATAGTTGTATGGAGTCTTAGTGGCCCAGTGGTTAAGAGATTGGCTGCTTTGTAAGTGTGTGCGTATATATATATATATATATATGTATCTATATATATATACTATATATACTGCTGGCTGGCATATATATACACACATATACACATTATACGCAACCCCGTATGATGTAAGCCCAAATCTCTGTGGGCCTCCTTGGCCCCCTCAGGAGAGGCCCAATCTTAGGTTTAGAGTTACAGTTCTTAGCACACTCTGGGCGTCTGCTGCTACCAAAGACAGGCTGACTCAGCCCGCATGCTACTGCATGCTGTTCTCAGGTTTCTGCCTGCACCACCAGCACTGTGGATGCTTTCTTTTCTTGGAACACGCAGTTCCATTAGCTACGTACTGCCCCAGAGTGTCCACCTCCATAGTGTAGGTTGATTCTGCCCACCACTGCCTTCTCCTGATCTTTCAGCATCTACTGCTCACACTGCTGCCACTGTTTCTCCACCATGTCTTTGCTATGTTTCTCTCATTTTCAGCACTGTCAGGTCAATGAGTCTAACCAGCTCAGTGTTACTTAATTTGTAAGACGTAAACCTCCTCTTCTAGGAGGTTCTCGGCATTGAGCCTTGGGTCCAAAGGATTGCTCCCCTCCTGTCTCTCCTAGATCAGGAAACCCCAAAGCTTCTGTGAGATTGGCTACTGGTACAGGAAAACTCCTTGACAATTTCAGGGCATGTCTTTCTGAAACAATCAGTCTTTTAAAGCGATTCTAAGTCTACTATTCCTACTGGGAAGATCCGCAAACCTCTTATGCAATTAGCAAATATGCCAATTCCTGCATGCAAGTATCTTATCTGAATAGTAAATCTACCAATCTTCTGCAAGCCACTTATGCCGTAGAAAACAGACCAAAATCCTTGCAAGATTACAGCATCATGAATCATTTTGGGAGAGTTACACAGTCAGGGCCAAAGAGGCCATGTAAGAGAAAATCCACCGCATCACGGTAGTAAAATCTCAGAAGATAGAACTTACGTTTTAAAACTTGGTAATTGCAATTTCTATAACTCCTTAAAAAGGGATTTATTTTTCTGTCTTCGTCATATTCACAATGTATACTGTTGAAGGGCAGGAAATATAGATAAATAAAACTAGTTATGGGTCACAGAAATTGATGGATACTGCAAAAATCTACCAAGGGAATGCTCAGTTCCATGTGGGAATGGAGGCTGATTTTACCATATATTCTAATTTTTTGAAAAGCTAGGTAAAATCTCCATTTTTTATTTTTGGTCATGTGAACAACTAGTAAATATTTGAAAACCACATTGCTTGCCAAATAAAACTCAAGAGTATAAACCAGCCACCAGTTGTAACCTCTGCCTGCTCTCTCAGAGAGGGTTTATTGACTCTTTCCTGGACAACTCTTCACTCCTGTTGCCTCAGCCTTTCTCAAGATGTTTACTTAGCTCTAAGTACTCCTCATCCTTGTGTACTTATTCAAATATGCCATTCTTCAAGTTCTAGGTCAATTTTCGCTGCCTCTTTCCTACCACTTCTGCTTCAATATCACCTTCTGCACAAACATACATCTATTATCTGAGAATCTCATTTGTGACTATTATACTACCTTTTGTCATGTTGTTAATTCTGCTAAGATTTGTTTTTATTAAGAATGGAAATTTTTTATAGAAAAGACTTGATGAAATCTGCAGTTTCATCCACTCATTAAATAAAAATTTGAAGAAAAAGTCCATCCCTTAAGATTGTATTGTTAACTGCAGATCCCAGAGGGTTTTTAAATTCGGTGAGTACATAGAGTTTATATGAGTCAGAATCGACTCAAAGGCAATGAGTAGCAGTAATGGTATGGTAGTTGTAGATACTATATGCTGGTTAATTGAAAATATCTGAATATAATTTTAATGAATGATTTATTACATCTTTTTAACATTTAAACACAAAATTCTGGGTTTGACAATGAAGTTCATGTTTTAGGAAGTGTTACTTCTAAGCTATTATCTTCCTCTAAAAAAATGAGTTATGGTTTTATTTCATAATAAAAAAAGATGATACACATTTGCATTCTGTAAGCCAAGGAAAACGAGTGTGCAAATTGCTTTTGTTTATAAAATGCAGCTGTGCTTATTACTTTGAATCAGGGCTTTGGACTGGTTCAGCCCGGTTTAGTTATAGCCTGTGAAGCGGAATGTGAATGGACTCAAATTTTTAAAATGTATGCAAACCGTTGTGGTGTAGTGGTTAAGCGCTATGACTGCTGTCCAAAAGGTCGGGAGTTCAAGTCCACCAGGCACCTCTTGGAACCTCTATGGGGTAGTTCTGCTGTGTCCGATAGTGTCGGTATGAGTCAGAATCCACTGAATGGCAATGGGTTTGGGGGTTAAGAGCACTAAGCGGAATGGGAAAAATTACAGGTTGAAGCCCTGTTAGAAACTTACTTTTCCTCTTAGAAAACGACAGCACCTTGCACGTAGCCTTGCAGTCATATCGCTGACCAACAGAGTGCCCGGCTTAAAGATGGTGATGGACATCATTGAGTGCATGTGACGCTCTGCAGTCCTGGCAACAATCCAGTCTTTTGCATCAGACTATTGAAAGAGCTCGCTGCACCTACTCGGAATCTCCCATGCCAGGGCTTCCACCTATAGTTTTGCCCTGTTGTGTTTATTGTTTCTCTTCACTTAAATTTTTAAAAAATTGAGTCTGTTCCAGTTTTACCTGGTTGGCCATGATTGAACTGACTGGAACTGTTTCAAAGACCTGTCTAAAGCTGATTAACCATTCTTCAAAATTTTTAAGTTGCTTACATATTCAAAAACGTTGACATTTAATTTTTTCTATATTAATTTGTTGATGGATATTAACTTCATAAATTACGAAGTGTTTTTAATTTAGAGAAAACAAAGTCATACAACTGATGGCCATATAAATACCATCCAGTCTTAACATATTAATAATTCGGTAATATTTTCTTTAATCTGTAAAATTTAATGTGACATTTTCCCTTTGTAGAACTACACTGAAACATGTAACATGATTAATGTAGATACACTGGTCATACTGTTTAGGCAGAAAAGAATGTGCCTACAGGAATAATTAAACTGAAAGTAGAACACAGGATTGTAGGACTCTTATTTAAAATATGAGTCTAATTTTTCTTTTTTTTTAAAAAAACCTTTATCCAGTACATTCTCCTCAGTTCATGGAACATTATTATTGTTGGTTATTCCAAGACATTCTTATTGAATCTATTTTCTTGTATCTTCACACTCCACCTGCATTTTTCTTCCTGCTATAGGCCAGTTTTCTCATCTCTCTGACAAGAGAGGCACGCTAATGATGATGTCTTAGATGCTGTGGACCAACTCAGGTACCAGCTTCCTACTACCCAGTGACCTTTGTGGAGACAAGGAGAACCCATAGTGGGTGCAGAGGAGAAACCTACTCAAGTTGGGCCAGAGCTTCTGACTCACAGATTTTTGAGAAAGATGAATGCTGGCTATTGTCTTCACCCACTAGGTTTTGGGGTTTAACCTGCTCATCAAAAGATAATCAGGATAAGAAACATGTTACTATGTTTAGAATACAGCTGTCCTGTGTTTTTTGTGTTTTGGATTTTTTGCATGTCTGTTTGTATTGTAGTACCCTGATTTATTTAAATGTTATTGTGAAATATAACTCATTCTGTTTTCAACTGAACACAATTATTTTTGAGATCCACCCGTGTTGCAGTGTATAGGATGTAATTTGTTTGCTCTTCCCCACATCTTGCCTGTCTGTTCTCACAGTGATGGTCATCTAGTTGCCAACTCCTAGTTGCTAAAATGCGTAAAAATACCAGAATGAGTATCCTGGCACTTGCATGAGAATTTCTTTTGATTTGTGGGAACAGAGTAACTCTAGCACACTTTATGTTGTTGTTGTTGTTGTTAGGTGCCTTTGAACTGGTTTCAAGTCACAGTGATGCTATGTACAAAAAAGCGAAACACCGCCCAGTCCAGCGCCATCATCGTGACCGTAGTTGTGCTTGAGCCCTTGTTGCAGTCACTGGGCCTATGTGGCTCATAGAAGGTCGTCTTCTTTTTCCCTGACCCTCGGCTTTACCAAGCGTGCTATCCTTCTCCAGGGACCGGAGTATGTGAGCCATAGTGTATGTGATACAGCTTCACCATCTTCACTTCTAACAAGCATTCTGGTTGTATTGCTCCCAAGACAGACTTTTTTCATTCTTCTGGCAATAGTCAACATTTTTCACTACCAATAATTGAAAAGCAGTGATTCTTCTTTGGTTTTCATTATGCTTTCATATGTATATGAAGTGATTGAAAACTGATTGAAAACACCATGGAGACACACTTTAGTCCTTAAAATGATATCTTTACTTTTTAATGCTTAAAGGGGGTCTTTTGTAGCAGATTTGCCCAGTTTGGTGCATTCTTTCATTTCTTGACTGCTACTTCCGCAGTTTTGTGCGTCCAAGTAAAACGAAATGCTTGACAATTTCAATCTTTTCTCAGTTTATCATAATGTAGCCTATTGGTTCAGTTATGCAGATTTTTGTTTTCTTTGCATTGAAGTATAATCCACAATGAAGGCTGTAGTCTTTGATCTTCATCATTAAGTGCTTCAAGTCTTCTTCACTTTTGGCAAGCAAGTTGGTGTCATTTGCATAATGTGTTGTTAATAAGTCTTCCTCGAATCCTCATGCCCCATTCTTTTTCATATTGTCAGGCTTTTTGTATTATTTGCTCTACCTATCGACTGAATAAGTGTGGTGAAATGATAAAACCACGACACATATTTTTCCGGACTTTAAACTACACAGATTCTCCCTGGTCTTTTCAGACAACTACTTCTTAATCTGTGTACAGGTTCCTGATGAGCACTATTAAGTGTTCTGGAATTCCCATGCTTTGTGCTTATTGTCCAGTATTTGTGATGATCCCATGTAGTTGAATGCCTTTGCATAGAAAATAAAACACAGGTGAACATGTTTCCGGTACTCTCTGCCTTTAGCCGCATCCGTCTGACATCATCAGTGATGTCTCTTATTCCACATCCATTTCACAATGTGATCTGATATTCTGGTAGTTTCCTGACTGGGTACTGCTGCTGCTCCTTTGGAATAATTTGCAACAAAATTTCACTTGTATGTGACATTAATAATATGTCTGGAAATTTCTGTTTTCAGTTAGATCATTTTTCTTTTGGAAATGGATAAATATGAATTTCCTCCAGTGGGTTGGCCAGTTAGCTGTCTTACAAATTTCTTGGCATAGATAAGTGAACCCTTCCAGGACTGCATCCATTTGTTGAAACATTTCAATTGGTATTCTGTCAGTTTCTGTAGTCTTTGTTTTCATCAGTATCTTCGATGAAGCTTGGACCTCACCCTTCAGCACCATCAGTTACCGATCACGTGCTACCTCCTGAGACAACTGAATGTTGACCAATTCTTTCTCGGTACAGTGACACTGTGTATTCCTTTCATCTTCTTTTGAAGATTAGTTGGTCAGTCATTATTTTGCTTATACAGTCCTTCACTATTGCAATCTAAAAGTTATAGTTTTTCTTCAGTTGTTTCAGCTTGAGTAACGTCAAACATGTTCTCTTTTGGTTTCTAACTCCAGCTCTTTCGTGTGTTGTTATAATAATTCACTTTGTCTTCTCGTGCTTTGTAATTTTCCATTCAGCTCTTTTACCTCATCACTTCTTTTGTTAGCTTTAGCTGTTCCAGGTTCTACAGAAAGTTGCAGAGTCTCTTCTGACATCCGTTTTGATCTTTCTTTCTTGTTTTCCCATTGACCTTTTGTTCTCTTCACTGGTTATGCATTTTCTGTATTTCCCTAAGTAACGACATATCGCTTTCTAGCTGAGCTATACAAGTCTACTCTCCCACTATATCATATTCTTTTCAAGAACTTGAATTACAGATTTCTAATTTTCTTCTGTGTAATACTTTAAAGTAAAAATTATTTTGAGTAGTTGTGTTTGATTAGAATTGAGTTTGTACAGCAAATTTTGTCCTAATTGGCCTTTTCTCTTCTTTTGCTGGTGAATTACCCTCTTATAGGTTGTTGCTATTTTTCAGTTAAGATTTATGTCCTCATGCATTTTTCAGAAATTACTTGAATATTCTAGATATTAATCTCTTATCCATTAGTATATTACAAATATCCTGATCCACTCTTTCTTTAATCTATTGTAAAGCTAGTGTGACAGATTGAATCTATTATCCAATGATATTTTTTATTGAGTGGCCATTCTTATATTGGTGTAATTAAACTGTTTAATTTTTTACTTTCTTTGCTTTTGTATAAGAAGTCCTTAACTGACCCTAAACCATAAAGATATCTGCAGAATTCCTTTTACTGTCTGAGTCACTTGGTGCTGCTATAACAGAAAATACTTCAAATGGACAGCTTTCAAAAGAGAAATTTTATTTTGTCACAGCTGAGCAGGCTACAAGTTCAAATTCAGAGTGTCAGCTGCAGGGGAAGGCTTTCAGTGCTGGCTTTGGAGGAAGGACCTTTCATGAGCCTTCTGCTGGACTGGGAGCTCTTGATGCACGGGGACCCCAGGTCCTTTTCGAAGGATGCTCTCACCCCATGACATTGCTTTTTGGCCATACAAGGCTCCCATATCTCTGCTTGCTTCCCTTTCTTTTATATTCCAAAAGATTGTCTCAAGACACACACTGAGTCCTGTCCCACCAATCCGACTGTCACCCATCCTACCTCATTAACATCATAGAGACAAGGTTTACAACACGGAGAAAACATCACACAATACTGGGAATTGTGGTCCAGTCAAATTGCTATACATTTTTTTGGGCAAACACAATTCAATCCATGACACTAACCATATATTTTTACTTTTCTCACTTTGTCATTCTTCTGTCTAGAATCCATCCTCGTATGTATTGTGTTAGAAGTTTTATTTTTATCCAAATAGTGAACCTGTCCTCTTTTACCACTTGAAAAACTGTAATGTACAACATGACCTCTCCTGCATTGACTTGTGATGCTGCTTTTATCTTATAACAAATTGTTATATATATATATATATACACATTTATGTCTGTATCTTTAAAGTCTCTTCCACTAGTCTACTTTTACGTTCTCTACTTTTTTTTTAAAAAAGCCTTAGTTTACCTACTTTTTGAGAATGTGTTCCTTTGTACCAATTTCACAATTTATTGTATTTCTTTAACATGTTGACTAACGTATCAACATATTAACTAAAATTTTATTTGTAGTGTGATAAGTTTATGTATTAATTTGGGGAGAAGTCACATTTTTATAGTTGTAAATTGAGTATAAAATGCTGTCCATTTACTCAGAGCCTCATCTATGTTCTTATATTAAAAAAAAACTTTTCTCATAGAACTTTCATGAATTCTTGTATGAGTTACTTAGACTTGTCTAAGTGACAAGTACTATATATTTTCTATATACTTGTATACACTTGTATGTTTGTATACACTTGTTTAAGTTATAAGTACTGTATATTTTGACTACGAGTAATAGTTATTATGACACTTTCTGACCAGTGAAGTTGTTACACAAGAAAAAAGTAGCAAATATCTTAGGCAATAGAAGGAAAAGGAAATGGCAAAGGTTCATTCTTTCACAGTGATTTTTCTGCCCAGCAATCTTTCCCAAATAACAAGGTATTCAAGAATTTATGAGTTTGTATGTGAACATTTCTGTCACCTAAGTAAGGACCCACTTACCTCATTTACTTAAGTTTGGCTTCCTCAGTTTGACATCAAACAACTAATGGACAGAATTATGCCATGTATTTCCATATTTCAACAACTCTATGTATTTCTGGTTATAAAATGAATACTGAATACTTGCCAAGCCAAGCCAAGTGCCGTCGAGTCGGATCCAATTCAGATGCTTTCATTATAATTTAACTAACTTAGCTTAACTTGCAATTAAAATAATCTTGCTAAATTAAAAATTCCAGTAACACTAAAATTATTGAATGTTTTTAAAGTTGATGTCATTAAATATCATCTTTACTAATAGGATAGAGTGGTAGATAATTTCCTTTGCGTGTACATTCTATAATACTGTTGCATAAGAAATTCAATGTCAGTTATTTTATGTGATAAGTCAGAAGCCTTGGAGAAGTCTCATTTGTTGCTTTTGTATTGAACTTTAAGAGAATTAATGCTTTGTTGAACAATGTATTCATGTCTAGAAAATTTGACTACAATATATTTATTTTACTTTCTCTTTCTAAATATCTTTATAAGTAGACATAGATCCACTCGAATGCTCTAAAAATTCTAGATCTGAATTTTATAAGTGTGTTTGGCAATACATTTTGATACCTATTTTTATAGAGTATTATGACATCTTTGGTGAAATTTTTATTCCTTCAGGAAAAATTATGCTTAGTTAATAATTGATAAGAACTTACAGAGAGAAGATAAGTGGAACACTGCAAAACAATAACAAATATTTCTAGAAATTTAAAGATAGTCTTGAGCAAAAACAGCAGCAACTCTGTCTTGAGCCATCCATTGATTTTAACCAATATTTTTGGAATCATTGACCACTCAACCTGAAACCAAATGTTTTCAGCTAAGGATTCAATAAAAGCATGAATTCTGTAAAGCAAATGACTACATTAAAATAATTCTAGTCTGCCAAGTTGTAAATGCTTCAGTATTTTTCTGGACATTGGGTTTTAGCACATCTAAAGAGCTCATCTGCTGAGGAAAACAGACTCACAGTGTTCCTAAGTCTACAGCCTCTAATCTGATGACCTGAAAGGGAGAAACTGGGGCCATGTGATCCAAATTTGAACGTTTTATGATCTCCTAGAGGTCATACTCTCCAACAGCGTGATGTATGAAAAGTCCTTGTTAAATATGTTTCTTTACACTGTCCTATCTTCAAGGATGCTACAGATTAAATAGGACTTATTATAATAAATTTGCTAATTTATTTTATACTTACAAAACAGAAATAAATACTAATGTAATCCTTCTACAACTATGCCAGAGAATAAAACTATATCCTTTTAATTATCTTTAATAGCCTTCAGTTTTCCTAAAAATGATGATGCTTGATACCAATAGATATAAATAACTAGACATAGAAAAATCTATTCTTCTGCTGAAAGTGGGCATTAAAGTTCTGACTTGGGTTGTAAGAGTATTTTGGATCATGTCTGCTTTAATTATTTACTAGAATATTACCTTTATGTTTCTACAAGATTCAGTACCAAATTTAAATGAGGATAACAATAATTCTTTCTGTTAAAAGATTACATACTATGTTTTCAGACTTATACTGGGCTTAACAACAGCAAGTCTTAAAAAATTATTTATCTTTCTATGGATGTGTGTGACTTTAATTCACTTGTATCTCTGGAGTATTGCCACTGTTTATATACTTCATCAGTAATAATTCAGTAGAGCATTTCTGTTTTACCATTATTGGCAGGATTGGAAAGAAACTAAAAAATCAGTGTAAATATGTTGTATCTGGGAACTGTTTCAAACAGAGCCAATTTTACAGATTGCTTGCAAAAAAATACTCTTTAAATTTTCAAAATCTTGTTATTTATTGTTTCTTAATCTTACATGGTTTATGAATAGCTGTGATTTCTTTCTCTTTGCATAGAAACCATCCAAACTGAGCAGTCCAAGATCTTTTTTTAAAAAAAGCTGGCTTTGTTTCAGCGCTTCAAAAGGAACTCTACCAAATGGAATAAAATGGAATTGCTCTCAGAAATAAAATGTTATAGCAGCCATGCATTGCAATTTGAGATTTTAAAGAGCAAAACATTCTGGTTTGTGTGTGTGTGTGTGTGTGTGTGTTCTGCCATGTGTGATGGCTTAAGTACCACCGAGAAAGATAAAAGATTGCTAACTGAACTTTGAAATTTACTTGGAATTCCACTTTTGTTGAAGTGGAAGATTAGTTTTATTTAGTCGTGACTGGAATTTGGATTTTAGTACTCAAAGATGTTAGAGTGTGAGAATACTTTATAAGATTCTTCGCTTTACACTAATTTCCTAAGCTTTAGTTAACAAACACACAAATACAACAAATGCTGCATTACTGCTGAATAAATGTATTTGAAATATTTTAGTTTGCAAATAACCTCAAGCACACTCAACTCTTCTTTTTCAGGATGTTGCCAAGCCAAGTGCCTTCAAGTTGGATCCGACTCATGGTGACCCTGGGGGCCAGGGTAGAACTGACCCTCAAAGTATTCAGGATGTTAAATAATGCAAATATCTTGATTTCTTGAATTATCAATTCTATTTAGACAATTATATCCCACATAAGGAAAACTCTGGTGGCTTGGCGGTCAAGAGTTTAGCTGCTAACCCAAAAGTCAGTAGTTCGAACCCACTGGGGGCTCCTTGGACACCCTATGGGGCACGTTCACTCTGTCCTACAAGGTTGCTATGAGTTGGAATCAACTCAGTGGCCATAGCTTTGGTTTCTTTTGGTTTTATCCCAGAATTGAGAAATAAAAATTCTATAGTCTACAAAATAGCTGTATGTGATATTTAAAATAGCTATTACAAGAATAAGTTCTTGAATAAATACTTATCTTTGTGGCAATTGAAGGCACCATTTGAAAATACTGGTCTCAGATGTACTTTTCTTAACGTTTCCATCTTCTTTCTGGGAAATACTCAGAAACTGAGCAACTAGGAGATAAAACTGTTACAAAGCTTAGTTGCTTGAATTTCTGCCAAAGCACTAGTGTTTCTGAGATATGCTATTGGCCAAATTATTCACTCCAAAATTTTCAGATTTCATTTCAAACATGCCCCTCTTTATCATTGCTCAAGTAGTATTTTTCTGTCTTTTTCTATATTATCACCTTTCAGGTAACAAATTTACCTACAAATGTAATGTAATAGACCCAAATGTTATCAAAACTTTTTAATATAAAATATTTAGTGACCTTGGAAAATACATAAGTATAGGTGTTCTGTTGTAAACTTTTGTCTGGCAACACATAGACATGGCACTTCAAAACCGGTCACTATGTGTGTATGGTCAAAAAACTCAAACCAAACCCATTGCCATCAAGTTGATTTTAACTCCTAGTGAATTAATTGGACAGAGTAGAACTGCCCCATAGCATTTCCAGGGAGCTCCTGGAGGAGTCAAACTGTCAACCTTTTGGTTAACAATCATAACTCTTAACTACCACACTACAAGCAAGCCACTGCTGTTGAGTCGATTCCAACTCATAGTGACCCTATAGGTCAGAGTAGAACTGTCCCACAGAGTTTACAAGGAGTGCCTGGTAGATTTGAACCACCAACCTTTTAGTTAGCAGATGTAGCACTTAACCACTACATTGCCAGGGTTTCCAACTACACTACAGTCATGTATAATCAATTTCCAAAACACTGCAAGCTATCTTTTCATCCAGCTGGATATAGGAAAACAAAAACAAAACATGAAAACATGATAATAGTCCCTGATGTCTTTACAGTTGCACTAACGCCTTTACGAACTCAAGATTGTGTCTTTTGCATTTTCCTATGACACTTTGAATAGTGATATTGTTGAAGAATGCCAAATACACCAATGAAACGCTAAAAGAAAATCAATCTTGAAGAAATACAACTGAAATGCTCCTTAGAGATGATGAGGGTAAGACTTCAACTGGGTTATGCTGTACGTATCACCAGGGAAGACCATTTACTACACAGGATGTATCTGGTAAAACAGAAAGCCAACAAAAAGGACAGAAACCATCAGTGAGATGGACTGACAAAATATTGATGATGAACTCAAAGTGTGAAGATACTAGGCAACCTTTTCTTCTGTCGTATGTTGTTTTACCATGAGCTGGATCTGGTTTCACTGCAACTAGCAACAACAGCAGTGACTCACACAGAGTCTGACATCTAAGCTTCCTGGACAAACCAAAACTTACCTGTTTTGATTGTTGTACATAACTACAAAAACAAATATTGGGCTCTAACATCAACTTTGATGAGGCGTGAGAATTGCACCTGGATTCTTGAATGAGTTGTACATGAGTCTGTCTGTCTTGTGTATGCAATTTGTACCTGTAAGTGCTCCTTAAATATACAGTCTTTACTTGACGCTGCTTCTGCTTGTGGTTTTCATTACATTTCTCAGCTTATTTCATTTTTATGTTGTTAAATGAGTGGGTTTCCAGGTTCTTCACTTCATCACTCTTGAATCTATTCTTCACTTACTTAGTTTATCTTTTTTTTTTCTCCTTGAAACATTGCAGCTCATTTGGAATTCCACATTTGCTACACTGTAGGGTTCGTTTTATCTGTGCCATCATTTCAAGCAAGTCTTCCAATTCTTGATTGCTGAATATATGGCATTAAAAAAAAATAAAATATTGCTGAAGAGTTGATTCTGACTCACATCCATCCTGCAGGACAAGATAGAATTGTTCCATAGAGTTTCCAAGGAGGGACTAATGGCTGTAACGTGCTGACTGTTTTGATTAGCGGACAAATGCTTAGCCACTGCACCACTATGGCCCCTTATGGCCTACCAAAACCCGTTGCTGTCCAGTCATTTCCAACTCATAGCAACCCTAGAGTATAACTGCCCCACAGAGTTTCCAAGCACCTGGTTGATTTGAACTGTCAACCTTTTGGTTAGCAGTCTTATCTGTTAACCACTGTGCCCTCAGGGTTTCCTTATGCCATTGAGTTAATGATATTAATAGTTCTATCCTTTTAACACCTTTTGAACTGGCAGTCATTTAGTTGGCAGCCAAATACTTAACTGTTGTACCACCAGTACTATCTTTAATGTGGATAATACTATTTCCTCTTTCTTTCATGGTACTTGAAATGTGTATTTTTCACTTTGTCCCCTGATTGTCCTGGATAGGTGTTTATCAATTTTATCAGTCACTTCAAAGAATCACCTTTGTTTCCATTGATTTCATACCTGGAAAGGAGCGCATCTTTTCTTCTACTGGACTTGTTTGGAGCGTTTAATTTAGTTGACAGGTGAGCTGAATTTGAGACTTTTGGTTTCGATGGTTACCCGCAGTGCACCACGCACTTCACATTCCTCTGGCATTACCTTATGTTTGGAGTGAATGCTGGTATGTTAAAACCTCCACCCACGGATTTCAAGACTTCCCTTTGTCCTGTGCTAGTAGGAGAGTTTCTCTCCTTGCTTTAGCTCCCCTCCAAGCAAGAACCACTATTTCTTGATCCTCGACAGTCGGTAGCTTGGTGGTGGGGACTATGTAGTTGTGGTAGCGGTGTAGTTGTCTGCCCTGCTCTTACATGTTAAGTCATAGCATGCCGGCATTGCTGCCCCTCCTCAAGGTGCTGTTTTACTGCTCTCGTCACCTAACTGCATTGAGTTTTCAACAAGGACTTAAGGTGTTTGCTGCTCTTCTCATAGTGGGAAAAGCCTTCTGCTTCACTGTAAGAATCAGAGACAATCAAGGTGGACATTGTGCCTTTCTTGCAACAGATGCTTGCTCCTGTCCCATCACAAAGAATGGATTCTCAGGATGCTCATCCTGTCCCTGGCTGGTTTTATGAGTATTCAGTCAGGTCCACGGCTATGAGAAGATATGAATTCTCCTTGCATCTGTGTTCCAAAGTGTTTCAATGCTCTTGCTCACTCACACTTCACGTTTCAGAATTCATAAAGTATGCTAGCTAAATTTCTTCATAGAGGCGTCTGATGGCATCTGCTCTAGGTGAGTGCTCACATGTAATCACTCATTTGAGGTATCTTCCCTTCCTCAGATTTTATATTAGTTAGTTTGACTTATAACCTCAGCTCTCTGATGAGCTTGAAAAGGGTCTCAAATGTGCTGACTGCAGTTATTTTTGTGTCATGGTGGGAGCTGTGCTCTTTCCAGCTTTCTAAATCTTAGGTAGTAGCCTAGCAGCCAAATTCTGTTTTTAAAATAATTAAATCCAAATTGTCCTCCTAAGAAAAAAGAAAACATCTTCTGCATTTTAGAAGAATATTCACTTAGACAATAACCATAATGCCTGCAGTTTATTGAGCAGTAACCAGTGCCAGGTATTTTAATACAGAATCTACTTTAATAATTGTTGCTATCCTGAGCTTTAGATTTACAGTGTAAAACAACCTTTATTACTATCTATTATTTTTTCCCATTACTATTATATACTATTTTTCCTATGATTATTTTGTCATTGTTGCAGAGTGTCTACCTTTGCCCACTAATTTTTTCCTGGAAGACTGGAAATATAAATAATGCTTTAACTGTAGCTACCAGATATGTCTCCTGGGTTTGGTCCCCATGAATACAAATTTCCACATACTAAATAATGGCTTATATTTTCAGTGTGACATCTGTTAACATACCAAAAGAAATGGAAATCAGCTTTGCTTTCTTTTTTTTTTTTTTTAATTCGGTTCTCCTATGAGAATCTATTTCAATTCTGAGTTACTTTATAAATTTGTGTTTCAATTATCTTCCTGATTTATCATCAGACAGATTTTCTAATAACATAAAATTCAATATAAAATGACAATACCAATCACTTCTTAAAATTCTTAGTCTCAGCACTAGACTGAAACTTTGGTCTAGCTAAACTGTAAAGTATCTATTTTTGTATGTCAAACAAAGTAACTTTTTGAAGAAAATAAACTTAATTATCCATATTATTATTTTGTATTTTATTTTATTAGAATCCAGATGTCATATAAAATAAAATCTTGGAGCACAGAATTCAAAGAGCAGACACATTCACGATGGCCAGAGTCCATGCACCTTACCTTACAGTTCTATGCATCTATAAGATGCCTTAACTCTTTACTTGAGGTTAATATCCATTAGAAACATTTTCTTTTTTTCCTTTTCTAAATATTTTATTTATTATGACTGAGTGAAGACGTACAGTCTAGTTTAAATTGGAATGCCTGCATATATGCAGCTCCTACTGCACTCCTTTTCTGGTAACAGTACACTCCTCCTTTCTGTTCTACATATGTCATCCCTCTTAACAGTCTCCTGTCTTCTCATCTCCACCCTGTCCACTCCCCTCTAGAAAGAGGCAGGTGGGATGACGTCTTATAGATGCATAGAACCATAAAATGCACACTTGACGGGGACCCTCTGTGTCGCTGACTCCAATCCATTCCTGTCTGAGGAGTTGACCTCATTAATGATTTAGGAACAGCATCAGCATCAGGTCTAGGGGTCATGCTCCCAGGGAGAACCCCCAGGCCTTCAGGCCATCAGCTGAGGTTTTTTAGTGGAGTTCTCAGGGTGGTTCCCTTTTCATTCTCATATTGCAACTGGGACTCAACTCTGTGAGCCCTATCAGGTCTGTCACTCGTGGTGGCAAGGCACATCTGGTTCTTCTGGTCAGGTGTTGATGTAGTGACTATTTTCATGAGTCTTTGTGTCTTCTGGGTTCTCTTTCCTCCACATTGTTTTGGTCTTGGTGATCATCTGTTCCTGCTGAGTGGGGACCATTTAGTGTACCTCAGATGGCAGTTTGCTAGCTTTTAAGACCCCAGATGCCACTCACCAATGTGGGGTGCAAAAGACTCTTAGCAATAGGCTAGTTATGCCTGTTGGCCTCCATGTCCCCTGAGAGCATGGTCCCTGGACCCCTGCCCTTGCTACTCTGTCATTGCAGTGTTGGGTAAAAATCGGAGGAGTTTTCAGGTTATGTTGAAGTTCATTTAAACTGATTGTCTTTCTAATGTGTGCCATCACTGATTTCACCCAACCAAATTTCTATCAACTGTCTGTTCTATAACCAACCCTCTCGCTCCCTCCCTCCTCTCCCTTGCAGTCATCAAAGAGTCTTTTATTCTGCACATGAGTCTGTTTTTTTATGTCCTTATAATAACAGTCTCATATAATATTTGTCCTTGTTCTATTCACTGATTTCACTCAACATAATGTCTTCCACTTGAAACCAAGTTATGAGATTCTCCCGAAAATTGTCATTGTTCCTTATCATTGCATAGTGTGCCAATGAATATATATACCATAATTTATTTATCCATTCATCTGTTGTTGAACATCTGGGTTGACTCCAACTTTTTACTGCTGTGGACTATGCTACAATAAACGTTCATGTGCATGTATCTATCTGTTTGTGTGATTGCCCTTTCATCTGTAGGATATATTTCAAGCAGTGGGATTACTGGATCAAATGGTATATCTATTTGCAGCTTTTTAAGAAAGAGACAGATTGCTTTCCAAAGAGGCTGTATCATTTTGCAATCCCACCAGCAGTGGAGGATAGTTCCAATTTCTCAACAGCCTCTCCAGCATTTATTGTTTTGTGGTTTTTAAATCATTGCCAACCTTGTTGGGCTGAGATGGTATCTCATTGTAGTTTTGATTTGAATGTGTTTAATAGCTAACAATCATGAGCATTTCCACTTGTGTCTTTTGGCTGCCTGGGTATCCTCTTTAGAGAAGTGTCTGTCCATCTCCTTCGCCCATCACTTAATTGGATTATTCATCCTTTTCTTGTTGATATTTTTTAGTGACTTGTAGATTATGGTGATCAGACGTCACTCTGACATATAAATGCCAAACATTTTTCCCATTCTGTAGGTGGTCTTCTAATTATTTTGATAAAGTCTTTGGATGAGCAAAAGTGTTTGATTCTTAGTAGTTTCCATTTATCTGTTTTCTGTTTATCATGCTTTGTCAGATTTTGAAGTCTGTCTAGTTGTGTATTAAAATTTACATTGTTGATTCTATTTTTTCTTGGATGAGCTTTTTATTGTTTTAGATTTGATATTTAGGTCTTTTATCTAGTTTGAACAGGTTTTTTTATAAGGTGTGAGATATGGGTCTTATCTCAATTTTTTGTAGATGGATATCCAATTTCGCCAGCACCATTTGTTAAAGAAACTGCCAGTTTAAAGTCTTAGGTCCTTTGTCAAGTATCAACTGTTCCTAGGAGGATGGTGGCATCTCTGTTCCACTGCTCTATATGTCTCTTTGTACAAGTATCAGGCTGTTTTGACTACTGTAGTAGTGTAATAGGTTCTAAAGAAGGGTAGTGAGAGGCCTCTGAGTATATTCTTCTTTAGTGATGCTTTACTTATCCAGGGTTTCCTCCCCTTCCAAACAAAGTTGGTGATTTGTTTTGCCGTCTCATTAAAAAATGTCACTGGAATTTGTATTGGGATTGCATTATGTATGTAGACTGCTTTGCGTAAAACAGACATTTTCACAATGTTAAATCTTTCTATCCATCAGCAGGGTTGGTTTCTCCATTTATGTAAGTCTTTCTTTGTTTCTTCTAGTAAGGTCTTGTAGTTGTCTTTGTAAAGGACTCTTATTTCTCTAGATTTATTTCTAAGTATTTTATCTTCTTGGGGGCTATAGTATTGATTTGGTGGTTTCTTCTTTAATAAACTGTTCGTATAAAGGAATCCTACTGATTTACTTATGTTTATCTCATATCCTGAGACTTTGCTGAACTCTTCTTTCAGTTTGAGTAGTTTAATTACAGATTCTTTAGGATTCTCTGAGTATACAATCACATCACCTGTAAAAAGGGAGAGTTTTGGTTCTTCTTTGCCGATATGGATGCTCTTTATTACTTGGTCTTCTCTAATCGCTCTGGCTAGAACTTCTAGTACAGTGTTGAATAGGAGAGGTGAGAGTGGACATCCTTGTCTAGTTTCCATTCAAGGGGAATTGTTTCTGTCTCTCTCCTGCTTTAGGATGAAGTAGGCTGTTGACTTTGCATAAATGGCCCTTGTTGCATTGAGGAATTTGCCTTCTATTCCTATTTTGCTGAGAGTTTTTAGCATGAATACATGGTGGACTTTATCAAATGCCTTTTCTACATCAATAGATGTCTTTTGTGTTATTTACGCAGTTGATCACATTGCTTTTCTGATATCGAACCAGCCTTGCATTCCTAGCATGAATCCGACTTGGTCATGATGAATTATTTTTTGATATATTGTTACCTTCTATTGGCAAGGATTTTGTTGAACATTTTTTCATCTAGGTTCATGAGTGATATTGGCCTGTATTTCTCCTTTTTTGTTGGATCTTTCTGTAGCTTTGGTATCAGGGTTATATTGGCTTCATATAATGAATTTGGGAGCATTCCAGCCATTTCTATGATGTGAAATAGTCTCAGTAGTATTGAGTTAACTCTTCTCTAAAAGTTTGGTAGAAATCTGTAGTGAAGCCATCTGGGCCAGGGCTTTTTTGATTGGTAGTTTTTGGATGTCTTTTTCAATCTCTATCTTTGTGATGGGTTTATTAAGTTGTTCTACTTCACCCTGTGATAATTTTGGTAGGTGATGTGAATCTAGGAATTTCTCCATTTCTTCTAGGTTTTCAAATCTATTAGAGTACAGTCTCTCATTGTATTCTGTTATGATATTTTTGAGTTCTGTTGGATCTGTTGTGACATCTCCCAACTTATTTCTTATTTGAGTTATTTGTTTCCTTTCCTGTTTTTCTTTAGTAAGTTTAGCTAGTGGTTTGTCAATTTTGTTGATCTTTTCAAAAAACCAGCTTTTGGTCTTATCAGTTTTTTCAGTTCTTCTGTCCTCTAATTCTCTTGCTTCTGCTCTAATTGTTATGATTTGTTTTCTTCTGTGCCTGAGTGTTTCCTCTGTTGCTTTCTTTCTGCTTGTTCAAACTGCAGGGTTATCTCTTTGGTTTGGATTCTTTCTTCCTTCCAGATGTGTGCATTTCTGTAGAGATAAATTGACCCCTGAGCAACTGCTTTGGCTGTATCCCGTAGGTTGTGGTAGGAAGTGTTTTCATTCTCATTTCAGTCCATAAATTTCTTTATTTTGTCCTTGATTTCTTTTATAACCCATGGGTTTTTGAGCAAGATGTTTGGTTGGTTTCCATGAGTTTCAGTTTCTGTGTATGTTTCTTTCTGCTATTGATTTAGACTTTTGTGGCTTTATGATCTGAGAAAATGCTATGCAGTAATTCACTGGTATGGATTTTTTTGAGATTTGCTTTGTGTCTTAATGCATGGTCTATTCTGGAAAATGTTTCACGTGCACTGAAGAAAAAGGTGTAGTTGTCTGCTGATGGACAGAAAATTCTGCATATGTCAATGAGGTCTAGTTTGCTATTTGAGGCAATAAGATCTTCTCTGTCTTTACTGAGTTTTTTTATTAGATCCATGCAATACTGAAAGTGGAGTGTTGAAGTCTCCCACTATTATTGTGGAGTGATCTGTCTCATTTTTCTTATGTAGTCAGTGTTTCTTCTGTGTATTTAACTGTTCTAGTATTGGGTGCACAAATGTTTAGTATTGATAAGTCCTCTGTGTATTGAATAGCATTCATCATTGTCCATGGTGGTGGATTTTACATTAAAAACTGTTTTGTCTGATATTAGTTTTGCCACACCTACTCTTCTTTGTATATTTTTATCTTGATATATATTCTTCTACCCTTTAATTTTCAGTTTATTCATATCTTTAAGCTAAGGTGAGTCTCTTGTAAGCAACATATAGACAGGTCATGTCTTTTGACCCTAGGTGTCACCCGTTGTCTATTTACTGGAGGATTCCGTCCATATACATTCAACATAATTATTGATAGGTGTGCGTTTAGTTCTGTCATTGTGATGTGTTTATTTTGGTGTGAATGTTTTCTCTGTTGCTCTTACTATTCTGCTCTGGGACATTCTTCTTTATGGGTTGATTTTTCACCCTTTTCATTGTTGGTTTTGTGTTTGTTGAGACTCTTGTATTATGTTTTGTGTTTCGATATGTTGCATCTTTATTGTGCTTTGTGGCCACCCCTATGATCCCCCTCAATAATTTATGTTTAAACCCAATTTTAACTTCTACATATCTTATCAACTTCTTCTCCATCTGGAAGGACTATAACTACTGTAGTATATCCTTCTATTTTTATTGTGATGGTATTATAGATTTCATGATATGATCACTAGATCTCTTGTTTTAATATTATAGCTTTGATTAAGTTTTGTGCCTTCCCTAACTGAGTAGGTTTCTGGATGATGTGTCTTATATTGTCTCCTAAAATATAGAGTTAATTATTTTGTTTTTCTAAGCCAGGAACTTCTTTCAGTATTTCTTATAGTTTTCATTTTGTTTTTACAAAGTCTCTGAGTTTCTGTTTATCTTCTGTTTAATTTCATTTTCATATTTGAAAGACAGTTTCTTAGGATATACAATTCTTGCTTGGAAATTTTTGTCTTTTGAGTCTTTTGAGTGTGTCATCCCAGAGACTCTGTGCCAACATCTTTTCTGCTAAGAAGTCAGACAACAGCCTAAAGAGCTTCCCTCTGAATATTAGCTCTGCTTTGAGTCTCGCTGCCTTTAAGAGTTTCTGTTTCTGTTTCATTTTGTTAAGCTTGATTATAACATGTCTTCGTGTCTTTCTTCTGGGGTCTGAATTGTGTGATGGTCAATACACATCTTGAATATCTATGTTCTCTTCTTTCATAACTTCAGGGAAGTTTTCTGTTAGTAACTCAACAACAACCTTCTATGTGTTTTCAGTTGTGTCTTCCTGTTCAGGAACTCCAGTTAATCACAGATGGTTCCTCTTAATAGAGTCCCACATGCTTCTTAATGTTTCTTCATTTTTCTTGTTTCTTTTCTGTGATTTCTCCTCATAAATGCTGGTGTCAGTAGCTCTGTCTTCAAAGTTAGAAAGTCTGTTTTCCAGTTGTTCAATTCTGTTCTTTTGGCATTGAATTGAATTTTCTAATTCTTTGATTTTGTTATTGATCTGTCAGATTTCAGAATGCTGGAGTTCCATCAGCTCGAATAGCTTGCTTAATTTCTCATGTTGCTCTGCTCCATTTTGTATAACACTAAGAAGGCTCTATATATAATTCTTTTGTACTTGACCTTTGAAAGTTTCATAAAAGCTTCTTCATTTGGAAGTTCTTTGGTTCTTTCTTTGGGGAGCTTTTTAGAGCCATGAGTGGACTTTTATTTAAGTGTCTGGCCAGGGTTTGTTGCTTTTTTGGCATCTAGAGGTTGCTTAGTTTCTCTGGTGTTGCCTTAAGAGGAGCTGAGGCACAGTCTGAGAAGAGATTTGGTCACCAGTCACCTCCATGTATTCCAGTGATTTGGCCCAGTGGAATCTCTAGGGTGGCAGGCTCCACCTCCCGGCTGGAAAAGACATAGCCCTACTTATGGAGTCACTGGGGGTGGGGTATCAGCTGACTCTGTGTTCTGAGTCAGTAAAGGCTGGAAGAGATGCCATCAGGTTGCACCACAGTTATTTCTCTAGGTAGTCTTATTTTAAAGGTAAAAGCTATCTGACAGCTTTCAAAATCAGTCAGGCTGCCAGGTATGCAAGCTACTCTTTTCAGCTGGCAATGAAAGCACCTCTATATCTGCCCCTAGATGCTTTGATCTAATTAAAAGTATGGACAGTCTACTGTCCTGCTGTCATCTGCTGCTGGGCCCCACCTGTAATGCTGCATTATGCTAAACACAGCTTTGCTGCTGGGAAAATGCTCCCCACACTGGCACTGCCTCCCAGCCTGGAAATTAGTCCCTGCTGAGGCCTCCGTTTGTATAAGTCTGACTCCCAGTTGAACAAGGTGGTGTCCCACACAAGCTGTCATTTTCTTTTTTTAAAAAAAAAATTTTATTTAATATAACTGGGTGAAAATGTACATCCCCGTATAAATTTACATACCCACCTATATGCAGCTTCCACTGCTCTCCCTGCCCGGTGTCAGCACACTATTCCTCTCTGCTCCACACATGTCTCATTCTCCAAACAGTCTCTTTTTT
This sequence comes from Heterohyrax brucei, assembly GCA_028571685.1. Lineage (NCBI taxonomy): Eukaryota > Metazoa > Chordata > Mammalia > Hyracoidea > Procaviidae > Heterohyrax > Heterohyrax brucei. The sequence continues at coordinate 55,631,936 of CM053143.1, read as the reverse complement.
CCCTCCTCTCCACCCACTCCCCTTCCTCCAGCCAGAGGTCAGCAGGATGACATCCTATAGATGTATAGAACCATAAAGTGCATCCAATATATGGTCACTGCATTGCCAAGTCCAATCCATTTCTGTCTGAAGCGTGGACCTTCGTTATGATTTACGGTCAAGGGCAGCATCAGGGTGGGGGCAAGCTGTCATTCTCTTTAGACACTTAACAGTCCTTCAAGATCTGAAATAGTTTCATTAAAAATAAACCACCCTTAAAGAAAGAGAATAACCCATTACAGTAAAGTTGATTCTGACTCATAGTCACCATGAAGGGCAGAGTAGGCTGCCTCCATATGATTTCCAAGGCTGTAATCCTTTACAGAAGCAGAACACCACCTCTGTCTCCCTCAGAGCAGGTAGCAGGTCCCAACATTTGACTGTCTGGTTAGCAGTTGAGTGTTTAACCACTCTACCACCAAGGCTCCTCAGAAAAGAGGCTAGAACTATTACAAGTATATTTTTTAATACAGCAGTGTTTGGTTGTGCATTCCTGTGCCTGTTAGGAGAATATAGTTTTTTTTTTTAAGTATTCTCTGACATATGTATAAACAACTAGATATAAATGTGATTCCATTATTATACTATTATTCCAACACTCCTAATAAATTTTAATCTAACTTAGCAAGAGGGAATGAGAAGGAAAAATGCTTCTTTATTGTTATATCACATATTTTAAATGAAATTTGCTTTGGCATGAATATGAGACTTGAATTTTGTGATGTGTATGAGTTATTTCCAGATTGACTTGCTTCTTTGCTACTCTGCCTTCTTATCCTAGTATATTACTGACTTCAGCTTTATTTTTTTCTTTCCTTCTGACTTTTCTTCTTTGTCTGAGACTAGGTATTTTTTTCTTTCACAGTTGGTATCTGTCACAGATTGGATTTCCTAGAAGCAGATTCTTGATCTGAAGAGATTTATTTATTATGGAGTTCTGTTAGAACTGACATTTGTACAAAAGAAGGGAAGAAAGTATGACTGGACAGAAGGAGAAAATAGGCTGTGATGTCGTTTCACAAAGGTCTCAGAAAATCCCATGGAGCAATCTGAAGCTTGGATGGCCCTTTAGAGTTGCTGTGAGTTGGGGTGATAAGTTGGGCTTTTATCCTCCCACATGATTAGTAACTGGCTAAGAGCTACCCTGGGAAGATAGTATGCCATGTGGTGAGAAGGCTTTCTTCACTCTCTTCAACAAACTATTTTCTGAGGAGGCTGTCAACTAAGAAGTCTCTGCATGAAGCATTCCCATCAAATGGAAGCGTAAGTTCTTCATTCAAAATGAATACAAAGCATGCAAAACAGTCCATCCTTTGCACTGCTCAGACTCATGTCTTTGTACAAAATCTGGGCAAAATCTTACACACTTTTGAGAGATTTTAATCCTGAGAGGTTAGTGAGAGAAACTAAACCTCCTACCACTGCAGTTGGTCTTTGGACTACCAGAGATACACATTGTCTCCAGTATTTCTGATTCTTTTTAGATTTTCTTTTTCTTTTTTTTTTTATCTTAAGCTAGCATGTCCAGTATCTTTCATGGCTTACTTGTTGATGTAACCAAGGTCTTCATCCCTGAGAAGTGTGAGGTTTGGTCACTATACTCTTTCCATTTGTTGATGTGTGCTGTTGAGCTGATTTTAAGTCATAGATATTCCCCTATGGCGGTTCTATTCTGTCGTACAGGACTGCTGTAAGTCAAATCAACAGCACACAACAATATACTATAATGGAAGCAGGCTGCCTGATCTTTTCTCTCATGTAGCTACTAGTTGGTTCAAACTGTGGACTGTTTTGTTAGTAGCCAAGTGCTTAACTATGCATGGTAGCACCAGGGATCTTCACATTGCTATCATGTTATTCTGTTTATGATGAAAGTGCATGGAACTACAAAGAGGCAACCAAGTAAATTGCCTTGGTTGAAACCTATTTCCTCATCTCTTATTTTGTCACACCAAGTGTTCTTAATGACTAGGAGAAATTAGCCCTCTAAGATGGTGCCTCATCTTGATTACCGGTCTTCTGACACCAGGAACCCAAAGTGACTCAGCAGAACATTATTTTTACAGGTAAATGGGATACTTGATGCATATCCTGATTGAAGCATTCCTCTTTTGAGAACCAATATTTCTAAACCCTGAAAGATGACAGTAGCAGGAATGGAAAGCCCAAATTCTGTCAATAGTATCACTGAGTGTGATAGTAGCAAAGCAACTCCTCTTCTTATTTCTTGGATCCTAGATCCGTGTATTCTACTTTTTGAAGACACAACACCATATAAAAGTTGTTGAAGTGAATTGTGTTCAGCTTCCTGCAGAATGGCATCCATCTTCCCAAAATATCCTTAAACTATGCCTCCATCATACCTTTCTATAGTGATATTAGGCCAGGAGTTTTTAGGTAGTGCAATATTTGATACAATGAATCCAGTGCAGTGAATATGATGGCATGGTTCACACGTGCACTTTCTTTTGCTCTAAAGTGATACCTTATGCTCATGGATTACATAATCTTTGAAGTTCTTGAAGGGTGCTGTTGACTGAGTCCTTGAAATCAGAAAATGCAAACTCATAATGGAAATATAAGACTATTCTTATCAAAATAAATCATTACCCCTTCCTAGGTGGAATGGGTCCAGGGCTGATTTATAATCTCAAGGGTTTGTGTCATATTAGGGCTCATCATTAGTCTCCGTCAATCAGTATTGTATATTCAGCAATGGTAGTTTTTGCCTGCCACTTTTAAATGGGAGCTGATACTGTAGAAACTTGTGTAACTGCCATCTGTTCCACTATGGTCATTTCATTATATGTTCCCATTGTTCCAGTGCTTGGATAGATGAAGTCAGGTGAACACTGTTAATTTGATTGATAAACTTGTCTATTTGATTGTATAGTGCCTCTTCTCTTTCCGTACAGTGTGGATGTTCAGCTATATTGTCCAGAGTTCTGTCCTCTGGAAAGGTTTTTCCTTCACCACTTCTTTCAAAGTGACTTGCTTTCAAGTGCAGCCTATATCTATTTCCAGCTTGCAACACCACGCTGAGCATAGCCATCTATCTTAGTCATCTAGTGCTGCTGTAACAGAGATGTCATAAACAGAGGGCTTCAGAAAGATAAATTTTATTCTGTCATAGTCCAGTAGGCTGCAAGACTGAATTCAGGGTCTCAGCTCCAGGGGTAGGCTTTTTCTGTGAGTTCCAGAAGAAGGTCCTTGTTGTCAACCTTTCCCTGAAATGGGAGCCTCTGAGGCTCAGGGAGCCTCTGAGGCTCAGGGACTCTCACTACTTTCCAGAGTATATGCTCTACTCCCAGAACTGCTTCTTTATAAACAGTATGAGGTCCCCAACTGTCTGCTTGCTTTCATTTCCTTTATATTTCAAAAGATAACCTCAAGGCACACTGCAATCTTTTACATTGAGTCTTGGCTCACTGATACAACGGCTGCCCATTCTTTCTCATTAATATCATAGAGACAGGGTTTACAACATTTAGGAACATCACTCAATGTGGGGAATCAAGGCCTAACCAAATTAACGCACACATTTTGGGGGGAACAGATTTTAGTCCATAACACCATCTATTAAGAGATTGGTTTCTCTGTCAGTTGGTCTAAGTTTCCTAGTACTGTTATATAAGATACTACACATTTTGAGGGCTTATAAAACCAAAAATTTATTATCTCAGAGTTGTAGATGCTAAGAGTTCAAAATCAGCATACCAGCTACTTCAATTGCTTCTGAGGCTCTGAGGCAAAATGTGTTTCATGCCTCTCTCCTACCTTCTGGTGATGGCTGTCAACCCCTGGAGTTCTGTGGTTTGCCCCTCCAATTTCTATTTCAGTCCTCCCTGGATTTCTTACCTCTCTATCTCTCTCCCTCTTCTACTTAATGAAGATATCTGCTTTTTCCTCTATAGGCAACCTCTCACTGCAGTATATTATATAACAACAAATATAATAACAACAAAGTAGCTAACAACAAATATTGTTGCTAGTATGTATCATCAAGTTGGTTCCAACTCATTGCAACACTATGCCCAACGGAAAGAAACACTGCCCAGTCCTATGCCATCCTAACATTTGTTGCTATGTTTGGTTCCACGGTTGAAGCCACTGTGTCAATTCATCACACCGAGGGTCTTCCTCTTTTTCGGTGAACCTTTACTTTACCAAGCATGATGCTCTTCTCTGAGGACTGATCCATCTTGACAACATGCCCAAGGTATGTGAAACGAAGTCTCATTGCATTTGCTTCTAAGGAACATTCTGGTTGACTTTCTTCTAAAACAGATTTGGTTGTTTTTCTGGAAGTTCATGGTATATTTAGTATTCTTCAACAACATTACAATTCAAAGATGTCACTTCTTCAGTCTTCCTTATTTATCAGCCAGCTTTCACATGCATATGAGCTAACTGAAAACACCATGGCTTGGGTCAGGTGCATTTTAGTCTTTAAAGGGACATCTTTGCTTTTCAACACTTTAAAGAGGTCTTTTGCTGCAGATTAGCCCAGTGCAACACATCTTTTAATTTTTTGACTGTTACTTTCATGGAAACCCTAGTTGTGTAATGGTTAAATGCTATGGCTGCTAATCAGAAGATCAGCAGTTCAAATCTACCAAGTGCTCCTCAGAAACTCAACAGGACAGTTCTACTCTGTCTATAGAGTTGCTACGGGTCAGAATTGACTTAACAGCAGTGGATTTGGTTGGGTTTTTGGTTTCATGGATGTTGATTATGGATCCAGGTTAAATGAAATCCTTGACAACTTCAACCTTTTCTCTATTTACCATGATGTTCCATATTGGTCTAGCTGTGAGAAATTTTTGTTTTATGTTGAAGTGTAATTCATGATGAAAGTTGTAATCTTTAATCTTTTTCAGCAGTGCTTCAAGTCCTCTTCACTTTTAGTAAGCAAGGTTGTATCATCTGTAGAACATATAACATGGGTTGTTAATTAGTCTTCCTCTAGTCTCTATGCACCACCCTTCTTTGTATAATCCAGCTTCTAAGACTATTCGTTCAGCATACAGTTTGAATAAGTATGATGAAAAGATACAGCTCTGACACATACTTTTTCTTATTTTAAAGCACATAGTTATCTCTTTGTTCTGTTTGAATGACTGCGTCTTGCTTGATGTACAAGTTTCTACTGAGCACAACTGAGTGTTCTGGAATTTCTGTTCTTCACAATGTTTTCCGTAATTTGTCATGATCCACACAATCGAGTCCGTTTGTATAGTCAATAAAACACAGATTTTACTTTATTCTTTCTAGTATTCTGTTTTTAACTAGGATCCATCTAACATCAGCAATAATATTTTTGATTCCATATCTTCTTCTGAATTCAGTTTGAATTTTTGGCAGTTTCCTGTGAATGTATTGCTGAAACCACTTTTGAATGCTTTTCAGCAAAATTTTATTTGTGTTTAATATTACTGATATTTTTCAATAATTTCTGCATTGGGTTGGATCACCTTTCTTGGGAATAGACATAAATATGAATCTCTTTCAGGTATATGAGCAGGTAGCCGATTTCTTCCAAATTTCTTGACATAGGCAAGTGAGTACTTCCACATATATATAATGATGTATGTATATGTATATATATATATGTATATAGATACGCACACATATATAGTGATATATACATATGTACACACATATATACATATACACATACTGATACAGTAGTTAAGAGCTACAGCTATAATCAAGTAACTAACAGTTTCAATCTACTAGCTGCTCCTTGAACACTCTATGGGGAAGTTCTGTGCTGTCCTGTAAGGTTGCTGTGAATAGGAATCAACCTGACAACAAGTTTTGTTGATTATTTCAGGAAGAGAGAGAGAGATTTACTTAAACGGTTGAATTATTCAATGGTGGAGACCGAAAATTTCACAATTAGTAAGTCAGGTGACAGGGTCTCTAGGTTTGCATCTTAAGATACATAGGTCAAGTGACAGAAAGAATGTGAAGTGGACAGAGAGAATGAGTTATGCCAAAATATCTATTTATAGTCTTGAAGGAGACAGTACCCTAAAGAATTCTCTCTCTCAACTGACATATGACAATATGACACATAAGTTACATAATGAAGATGATTACATTCCACTGCATTAGATTACATTATGAAACAGCAAATAGTCTAGTGTTTGGCCAAACTACTAGGAATGACAGCCCAGTCAAGTTGACACAAAAAGTTAACCATCACTGGCTTCAGTATATATTTTTGAAGGAACAGTTCTGTCTATCAAAGGACCTCTTCATCAATCATTCGATGTGATCTGATTCTGAGGCTGTAAATTTGGGGAAAGTGACATGCTTTAGCCAAGGTACTCTCTGAAAAGGGTAACTAATTGAGGACTGTTTGCCATCAGTACTCCCAGTACTTGGGGGAATAAGTTCTTCATTCCTAAAGGGATACATGAGTAGCTGAGACATATTTTTGAAAACTAAGTAAGATTTTGTCAGAATAGGAAAGTAGAACATAAGTCTAAGTTTTATCCTAAGATAATAGATGTTGCGATGCTTTACCCTACTGCATATAGAATTCAAGAGGTTAACAATTACCTCAAACTGTAATTATAATAAGCTATAAGAAATCTGACCCTTCTAACCGTAATATTTCTCTATTAATGTTCTTCCTGACCTAAACATCAAACGCCAATGTTACAGCTTGGACTTAACGAAAAATTCTATAACTCAGTCCTAACTGACTTTTGAATTTAATTTTTCTTTTTTTAAAAAAAATTTGCACTATATATTTTCATTTCCATCCAATTTCATTGGGTTACAATAACTGCATGAATTATGTATAAAACTGACTTGTCTGGCATGACAAAGTGATTGACACAGGGGACAGTTAAACTTCTCTTTGCAGTAGAATGCTGTGAGTCCACATTGATTCAGTTATGCTTGTTTTTTTGTTTTTTGTTTTTTTTTCTGGTTTTGCAGTAGGTTACACTTTCTGTTTCAGAATACTGCAACCATCTCAGGAGAACACTTATATAATTCTGCTTACCTAAGACTGTGATAAAAATCTTCTACTCTCAGAAAGAATGCTTGTACCTGATGTATGAACAAGTTTTAGTTTGTTTTAAACAAATGACGGAGATGTTACAAAAAGAAAATGGTGAGAATATCTCCCCAAGGTATGTTTATGTAGAATTGTTTTCAAGAAATTGATTATATGGTTTACCCCTAGCTAGTCTGTGATGGAAAATAGGTTAACTGATATTGTGAACGTTTTACTGATCCTGAGATAATAGATGTTGGGATGCTTTACCCTACTGCATACAGAATTCAAGAGATTAACACTTACCCTCAACCTGTAATTACAATAAAATGTAAAAAACTTGACCCTCCAGCATTCAATCCAATAACCAACAAATATTTAATTGTAAAGATAACTCTCCCTGAATGATTAATTCATTAGTCTTTATAACTGAATTAATCCAAGTCATTTCATTCCATGTAGTTTTTCAATAAACTAAATAATACAGAAAATACCTTCATGAATATGAATTACTGTAGTTTTTAAAATTCCATAGTTTGAGAAGTAACAGCTGATTTTGTATTTTTGACTCTATAGAATATATCCAGAGTATTTTCTCTGCAGTATTTATAACCTTTGAGATTCAGAGTTATAATAGAAACAATAGAGGCATTTGGTCAAAACTCTTCAGACCAATTTATAACAGGAGGAATATTTACAGCCAATATCCCATGAAGGTAGTGCATAGATTAAGCAAAAATATCATATGATATTCATATGATGGTAGCCACAGGAAAGTGTGTGAAATAGAAATGACGTTTTGGTCAACCGGTGCTGCTCTAACAGAAATACCACAAAGTGGAGCTCCTGGATTGGAACGGCCAACCGTTTGGTTAGCAGCAGTAGCACTTAACCACTAGGACACCAAGTTTCCCAACAGTGTAACATACAACCTTATAATTTCCAAGAATTTGGGGGTGGGGAGCAGTGCTTATTTAATTTCCATCACTTCTCTCTTTGTCAGAATGACAGTTGAGTTTAGGGAAGAGGAGCACTTTCAGAGGCCAAAGCACTGCAAGATCATGCCAGGTTTCAGTTGGCTTCTGGGAGATCCAAAATGCTTTGAGGTGTATACAGTCTAGTCCGGCTATCAGTTTACCTCCAAGCTGCCATCCCCTAGGCTCTAGTCATGACATCAGAATAACTTTCTGATGACACCTTTTTTTTTCCCCCAGGAGACCTCTGAGACTGTGGACTCCATTTCAGCTAACTCCTATACCCACTGCAGCTTGGAGAAAGATTTGAATTGTCTCCTACAGACTGCACTGGCTATAAAGAAACCAGTGATGCTGCCTCTGCCCTTCTCTTCCTCCGAGGCTCTAGGTATCCTCCATACTTCAGCCCAGGGGACTTCTCCAGAGCTAATGCTTCCATGCGAGCAGGCACCACATCTTCTCTGCTTTCAAATTCCCAGACGTGTCTGGTGATTTATCATCTGTCTTTTAGAGTGAATGCTGGTACTGTCTGCTTTTACAGTGGTGCAGCAACAACTTTTTATTAATGATCCTCCTTCCCAGTGGTCTCATTTTTCACCAGTATGAAAGTATTTTGTATTTATTTATTTTTAAAATCTTTTTACGCATTTGGGACGGTGGGGAATAGGGAAGTGAGGATTTTCTTTAAATATTTGGTATTCTTTGTTCTTTCTTTCATCTAGGCCATGGCTTTTAGGTGAAATACAAGAATTTGCTCCCCTAAGTCTTTGATTTCTTCAAGACATTGCAGGCTCATGTCTCTCAGCCTGAGCAGAGAAAAGCCTTAGCTGAAAATATCAGAGTAGAAAAAGCATATAAGTTAATATTCCCCCAAGTTATTCTTTTATATATTGTTTATCAAAAATTTAGTTTTACTTGCCAAAGGCTCTAGGATCTAATTGCAATCCACCTGGTAAAAATCCTGGCTTAGTTTAGGCCTGTCACTTAATTTTACTGGATCTCAATTATTGTCCTTTTTGTGTGTCATCTTGTCAATTCTATTTACTAGTGACCCTATATGACCGAGTAGCCCTGACCAAGGGTTTTCTTGGGCTGTAATCTTTGCAGCAGCAGGTCATCAGGTCTTTTCTCCTCTGGAGCCTCTGACAAGTGCAAATTTCTGAACTTTATATAGGAAGGTCCAGGGCTTAACCGTTGCATCACCGGGGCTCCTCTGCACCTCAGTTAATCATCTATGAAACTGAGTTCGGTTTAGATGATTTAAATTCTGTTTCTCTGTTATAATATATATAAGTTTACTCAATCCTCTGAAGGGCCAGTTTCTATAGGCACTTTAATATGAGTAGAAATCAGATGCCTTATATTCTTCCAGGTTTTTTTTATTCCATAATTGGCTTTTCTTTTTTTTTTTAAACAAATATTCCTTTTATTTGACTATTAGAATTATAGATGGTTATATTTGTATATGACTTTCCAGGCAATTCTGCTGCCCTTGAAAATTTTCAAGACCTACCATTTTTTTAAAAAAAGAGCATATTGTCAATGCATAAAGCTCTAAGAGGTTTTATCCCTGAGAGAGGCCAGATAAATAAAATTACATGTAGTCAATAATTCCAAGAACAACCCTAAAGAAGTCATATTTCAAAATAATACCTTATTCAGTTACTTGTTTTGAATATCTTGGAGACCAGCCCTACTTTTGTTGACAGTATTTCTGAGAATGTTGACATTCCAGCAGCAGTCCCCGTCAATTAGGGGTAAGTGTTTGGAGTGTGGACAGTGTAGTATATTGTATCTCACTCTCTACAAAGTCTGCCAAACTGGTTTTACCTGATTCTAGTTCTTACAAGGTTTTGAAGGGAAAGCCCAAGTGTCAGCCCTGATCAAAATGCTAGGGCCGAACTATAAAGCCTTCAAAAGCATACAGAATTATAATTAGTGATGATGAGTGAAATTTTAAATGGTTGAAGGTTGACTTGGTATAAGCATGTTGAAACCTGACTTGATTTGTGCCATTTCTCTTGAATATGGCTACAAAATATTCCAACATTAAATTTCTGGTGTTATATCTACTATTGTCATATGCTATCCAAAGAGTTGGTAGAATTTCAGTAAGAGATTTGCCTGCATCCAAAAGTTGTCTCTAGGAATACAGTTGAAAAATGCAATGAGCCTATGCACTGTTTTCTCTGGAGAGAAACAACATAGAAAAAAATTAATAATAAGACAAAAAAAAAGTTGAGAGTTTTTTGGGGGGAGGTTATATCTAAAAATAATACAGTCTTGTCGATTGAATGTCATTTTTTTCCTCACTTGAAAGCCCAGCTGATTGCCTGTTAAAACGTCAGTATACTAGTTCCTGTACCGCACCACGGCTTTGCTCACGTGGTGCTGCTGACCAGGCTGTAGCCACCTCCTTCCACACTCCGTCCCCTCTTTCTTCTTCCCTGTGTGACTAACTCTACTCCCACTCATCCGTCAAGAATCGTGTGAAAGTTGTTTTGGGCACATGATGGCATTTCAATATGGACTTTATTGTTGATTTTTGGCACTGTGTTTTCACAGCATTTTTATACCTATTTTATAATATGTAGCATATTGTGTTGTCATAGATATCTTTTTTCCTTTCTTTTTCACTAGACTGGAAAGTTGTCAAAGGTAAAACCACGTCATTTCCTGCCTTTCCCGTAATATCTTTCACACAGTAAACACTCTGAGTGATGACTGAGTGAACAGCTTCGTTCACAGGGACAGCTTGCGTGTCTGGTCAAAGACCAGTTATGCGCGTCTGTAGAAAATTGGGTTGCGCTGTTGTTGTCAGGTGCCCTCAAGTCACTTCTGACTCACGGTGACTGTATGTATAACAGAAGGAAACATTGCCCCTTCCTGCATTATCCTCACAGTTATTGCTGTGCTTGAGCCCGTTGCTGCAGCCACTGTGTCAATCAGCCTCTTTTGAAGGCTTTCTTCTCTTGATGACCTCCACTCTACCAAGCATGGCAGCCTTCTCCAGGGACTGATTCCTCCTGATAATATGTCCAAAGCACATGACACAAAAATCTTGCCATCCTCTTTTAAGGAACATTCTGACTGTAGTTTTTCCAAGACAGATTTGATTGTTCTTCTGGCTGTCCATGGTATGTTTAGTATTCTTCACCAGCACCATCATTGAAAGACATCAGTTCTTCGATGTTTCTTCTTTATGTCCAGCTTTTGCACACATATAAGTTGATTGAAAATACGCTGGTTTGGATCAGGAGCACATCGGTCCTCAAAATAACATCTTTGCTTTCTAACACTTTAAAGAGATCGTTTGCAGCATATTTGCCCAATGCAACGCATAGTTTAACTTCTTGACTGCTACTTCCAAGGACATTGATTGGGGTTCCCAGTAAAACAAAATCCTGACAACTGCAAGATCTTCTTTGTTTATCATGATGCTGTTTATTGGTCCATTTGTGAGGATTTTTGTTTTCTTTAGTTGAACTGAAATCCTTATCGAAGGCTCTTGTCTTCAGTCTTCATCAATAAGTGCTTCATGGCTTTTTCTCTCTCAGCAAGCTAGATAGTGTCATCTACATACCACAAATTGTTGATGAATCTTTCTCTGATTCTAATGCCTTGTTCTTCTTCATACAGTCCACACTCTTGGATTATTTGCTCCATACTGGTGGCACAGCGGTTAAGAATTCAACTGCTATCCAACAGTTCAGCGGTATGAATCTATCAGCCACTCCTTGGAAACCCTATAAGGCAGTTCTACTCTGTCATACAGAGTCACTCTTAGAATTAAATCAACGGAAACAAGGTATTTATTTATTTATTTATTTATTGTAAATGTCAACTGAGTAAGTTTGGTGAAAGGATACAACTCTTACACACATCTTGCCTGATTTTAAATTATGTAGTATCCTCTTGTTCTGTTAGAGAGTATCTATGTACAGGTCCCTCATGAGCACAATTAAATGTTCTGAAATTCACACTCTTCACAATGTTATTCATAATCCGTTTTGATCCACAAAGTCTAATGCCTTGTACAGTCAATGAATCACAGGCTAATGTCTTTCTAGTATTCTCTGCTTTCCACCAAGATTCATTTGTCATCAGCAATGATAACCCTTGTTCCATGTACTCTTCAGAGTACATGTCAATGTGCTGCTGCAAAAGTTTTAGGATGATCTTCAGCAAAAATTTTACTTGCGTGTGATATTAATGACATTGTTGACTAATTTATACTTTTCGCTGGATCACTTTTCTTTGAAATGGGCTCAAATATGGATCTCTTTCAGTGGACTGATTGCTTTCAGATTTCTTGGCATAGATTAATGAGCACCTCCACTACTGCATCCATTTGTTGAAACTTCTAGTTGGTTCATTTGTACTAAATAGTTATGATACTTTCTTGCACATAGTCTTAAGGATGGAAAAGAAAGAAGAACCAAAATGACTTACTGTCCTCCAAATTGCATTTGGTGTAAACATACTCTGGGGAAAAAAAAAATCCAAATGCACAGTCTGTAACTTGGCATATGCCACAGCAGAGGAACACAATATAAAAATAAAAGTCCTACATTAAATCTGTAAAATTCTGTTCGATTCATCTGTCTGGAAAGAATGTCTAAAATTACCCAAATTATTTTTTCTCACAGTGCTTACACTGGAAGGTTCATGAGGTGCATCAGGAACTATCCATGGAACTGAGATAGACCAAGATGTGGATACATGGACCCCCAATGATGTTTATACAAAAGAAGTTCTGCTTTTTTGAACTTTGGCTCAGACCTACTTCTCTCAAACCCACACCAAGTCAAGAGATATTAGTCTTGTAAAACCTGTCAAATAGTTTCTTAAATTCTCAGGAATACTTCCATCTCTTTGCACTTGGCTATTTAGATGCTGTTTTTGATCTTGTAATTTCACTGATTTTCACATTTAAAAAAAAAGAAAGAAAGGAGAGAAGAAGGAAGGAAAAAAAGAAGTGAGGGAGGAAAGGAGGAAGGGATGGAGGAAGGGAAAAAGGGAGGAAGGAGAGAGGAAATGAGGAAGAGAAAAAGGAGGAAAGGAGAAAACAAGAGACAGAGGGAGGGAGGAGTCACAAAACCCAAGTGTTTACATCTCATTCTTCCACTCACCTCTCTTCCTTCCCAGAATTCCTTAGGAACCCATGAGCTTCTTTGTTTATTCAGAGTAACATCTCTTTCTACTGATTTCTTGGATCTAAACAACATAGAATCCTTCTGAGGGGGCAAGGAAGAAAAGAGACCATCCAAGTATATGCTATAGTTTATCAGCAAAACACTTCTCTCTGTAAAGACAATTCTGCCATCACATCTCAAGGTAAAGGTGTTTTCTTTGCTCACTATGTGAGTTTTCAGTTGAGATACAGTATCAGATTTCATACAAAGGAAGCCTTTCCTGTTTTTAATTGGGAAACCTTTGCTGTAAGAGTATGGACAGCAGGGCAGAGTATCAGCTTCACTGGGTATGCAAAGTACAGTAAAGTATGGTATTCCTTACACAGATTTAGTTGTGTAGTTGGTGTTTTTATATTTTTTATAAGAGACGAAACACAAAATGAATGAGGATTTAATCTATGAATGGAGACATGATATGATACTGTTCTACAAGTGCTATTTACTATATATGCTTTTCAAATTAAATTCCCAATCATCATCACACAGCTGAGGACATCCACACTAAATTTTTTATGTTTTAGATATTTGCTAGTGAAAGATTCAGACCTCTGCAAGTTTTTTTTTTGGATGCTCAGAAACAAGTCTGTTCATACTCCATACTCTCCAGTTCCAGTTCCTTAAGTCCTTAAGGAAGCCAGGCTTCTACAGGCATTTGCTTGCAGATGGTCACTTCATGCCCTCCGCACTCTCACGGAAGCACTGCTTTACAGGTACCATCATTTTTCTGTCTTTCCCACTGGACGCAGTAGTTTTCTCCTGCTAGCCTGCTTCGACCCTCCAAATTTATAGTGATCTACACTAGCTTGTAAGAGTAGAGAGAGAGTGTTCCTTATTCTGTCCCGTTTTTGTTACTTAAGCCCAGAAAATATGCTAGTACCTAGAGATGCCAAGAATTTCATGTAAACTCTTTTTTAATGTTTGCTTCATTCCCTGTCCCCACAGAAACTAGAAACCTCATATTGAGTGAAAACAGGAACTAAGGCATTCCTTCGATTCTCCTGCTTTTACCTCCTACTCCCTGAAGTAACCCTAATGCTACAGAAACATACACATAGCTGCATACACACACACAGACACACACACACAGGCATGCGCACACACATACATACGGCCTCATGTACACAGAGCCCTACACATTTCTCTTTCTTCCGTTTTGAAAACAAAAGGCTTCCTGCCCACCAACACATGCCAATACACTGCTGGTTAGTTATAATCCCAGTGAGTATGGAAACTGCACTGGGTACAACTCGAGCATCCTATTGCATTATTTTCATAGGTGCTGTCTTTTATAGAGCATTCTCACATACTCAGTTCTCACACAACATACTAGGGCTTTATTCTGTCACCAAGTCACTTATAGCAAACTGAGTTACAAAGAAGCTAAAAGACTTGCCATGGTTGACGAAAGTTACTAGTGCACCTGAAACTTCAACACTGGTCTTAAGAGTTACCCACGCAAAATCGATGACAGTGGAATAGTGTCTTAGTCATCTGGTACTGCTCTAACAGAAAATACCACGAGTGAAAGGTTTCATGAAGAGAAGCTTTATTGTCACAGTCCAGTAAGCCACAAATCCATTAACAAGTTAGAAGTCCATTCAATATGAGAGATCATGACAGTCCGGTAGGCTGATCCCACATCCAGTGAGAGCATCTCGGCACAGGAACCTCAGGTCCAAAGGACGTGCTCTGCTCTCGGTGCTTCTCTCTCGGTGGTGCGAGGTTCCCAACTTCCTCTGCTCACTTCTCTCCCTTATATTCCACAAGCTTGTCGCTTGGGTCCTGACTAACACAACTGCAAACCATTTATATTCCACAAGCTTGTTGCTTGGGTCCTGACTAACACAACTGCAAACCATTCTCCATCATCAATATCACAGAGGCGAGATTCCAACACATGGGAGGAAGCACACCACATTGGGACTCACAGCCAAATCAAATCAACACAGACATTTCTGGGGGGACACAACTCGACCTATGACAGATTGCCTTGCAACAGAATGGTCGTTAAGGTCTACATGCATTTTTTTTTCCTTTCCTTTGTAGCTCAACTTCATTTTTTGCTTTCTTTTCACCAGTTCTTTTTAAGTTCAGCCACTTAGAGTACAGTTGGATGGAAGAGTAGACAGAGGAGAATCATTTGCTGAATTCAGTGTTCCCATTTCCCTTGAATGTGGATCAGGAAAGCTTCTAGGACCATTGTTGTCAGCCATGAGAATGGGGCTTTAGCAGTATAAATGGGCCCCAGAGAAAATGCCCTTCAGGAAGACTCCAGCTGTACTTCTTTGAAGAAAACCCCAGTGGCATGGTGGTTAAGTGCCACATCTGCTAACCAAAGGTAAGCAGTTCAAATCTGCTAGGTGCTCCTTGAAAACTCTACGGGGCAGTTCTACTCTTCGAATTCCTGGTGGAATAGTGGTTAAGTGTTACAACAAAGGTTAGCAGTTCAAATCCACCTGATGCTCCTTGGGAAATCTATGAGACAGTTTTACTCTGTTCTGTAGGGTTGCTGTAAGTCAGAATCAATTCAGTGGTGGTGAGTTTGGTTTCAGGTACTTCTTTAGGGGGTGTCTGCAGGAGTCTTCCTAACGGCAGACACAGTAGCTTCTGTAATCATTAGAAGGATGCCCTATTTCATCGATCTGGGCAAAATAATTAATGACAAAGTTAATGAAGTTTAAAAGTGAAGACTGGGTGATGTTTACTTTCTCCACAACATGGGGACAGTAAGAATACAGAACTGAAAAAGTTGAACAAATACATGCTCTTGATTTATTGTCAGTAATCCTACCTAGGCTATGTTGTAACTGTCACGAGCTGCTATGGAGGTGGCCCTTGAGTCATGACGCCATTATGCACAACAGCGCAAAACGCTACCCAGTCCTGGGCCATCATCACAATTGGCAGCAGCCCAGACCCTGTGATCCATAGGGTTTTCACTAGCTGATTTTCAAAAGTAGATGACCAATCTTTCTTCCTAGTCTGTCTTAGTCTGAGAGTTCCACTGAAATCTGTTCAGCCTCATAGCAACATATAAACTTCCACCGACAGAAGGGTGATGGCTGTATTGACTGAAATGGAACCCAGGGCTTCTTCATGGCAGAAAGAATTCTACCACTGAACCCCCAGGGCCTCACATAGACCATTGCCTGTCTGTCTGTTGCTGTTTCATGGATTCTGACACAGAACAATCCTACAGGACAGTGTAGAACTGCCACATAGACTTTCCAAGGAGCAGCTGGTGGATTTGCACTACTGATCTTTTTGCTTAGTAGCTGAGCTCTTAACCACTGGACTGCTACTAAGACCTCCTCCACCTAGACTGTAGAGGTATAGAGACAAAAAAATGTAACATACAATCTTAAGGAGAAAAAAATTATTTCAGTCTGTATTGCTGAAATAACATAGTGTGATATGTGACAGGTGTTTTCTTCAGAACACCTGATTCAGACAGGAAACTGACACAGTGTAATTACTATTATTCATTTTAAAGCAAATAGTTCATTTTTGAAGTACAACTATTGGAGACCTGATTTAAAAAACAGAAAAAAAAAGGAAAAGAAAAAAGCACAATGGCGAAGTTCAGTTTCCCGTTTATGCAGGTGCTCTATGAAACGCATGGGGTAAGTTTTCACTTTTTCATATCTTGAATTTTACATACATAATCACTATTTAAATAAAAACAATATATTCTTACTCATCAAAAAAATTAAACTGTATTGAATAGTAGAAGAACAGAATTATGAAAGGAATACTTGCTTCTTTCCGGTCTACATTTTTCAAAATGGAAGATTTCAATGACAAGTCAGACAATTAAAAAAAAATCATTTTCTGTTTTCTGTGTTGATTGTCATTGTGAAAAAGTTGGCTTATGATCTCATACCACATTACCTGCTGTATCAAAATCTTTTGTTTTTTCCCTTGGCTCAGATTTTTGAGACTCAGCTTTAGTTTGTTCTCATTTCCTTATTTGGTTGCTACTTGTAAAGGAAAGAGTTTTTTTCTTTTCACTTAAAAATTATTTTTGTTCATTTTATTAGTACTGAGGGAGAGTGACTCCATAATACCATGTAACTCAAAAAGTTTTGTTTGGTTTATAAAGTGAATAAAGAATAGAGATTTCCAAAAAATTTTTTACTCTGCTTCTGCAGGGTTTGAGATTCACAGTGCAGACAAGTAAATGAAAACAATTATGTTTTGTCTTATCCAATTCTGATCCTCTGGAAGAGTACAGAATTAATCTAACCAATTCTTTCTTTTTTTTTTGATTTTTTTAAATTTAATATGACTGAGTGAAAATGTACATTCCTGTATAAATTTACATGCCCACCTATATGCAGCTTCCACTGCTCTCCCTGCCCGGTGACTGCACACTATTCCTCTCTGCTCCATACATGTCTCATCCTCCCAACAGTCTCCTTTCCCTTTCTCTCCACCCACTCTCCTTCCTCCAACCAAAGGTCAGCAGGATGATATCCTATAGATGTATAGAACCACAAAGTGCATCCAATATATGGTTACTTTGCATCACCAAGTCCAATCCATTCATGTCCAAAGAGTGGACCTTTGTTATGATTTATGGGCAAGGACAGCATTGGGGCCAACCCAGAAGATAGACTCACATGAGTGGGTGCCTACATCGACTTGGGACCGGAAGAACAGGATGGTGCCCGGCCACCAGCAATGATAGCTATGATGGAGTTCACTAAGTTGAGTCTCACTGGCAACACAAGAATAAAAAGGGATGCACCCTGAGATCTCCACTAAAAGACCGCAATTGATGGTCCAGCAGTTTCGGGGTTCCCCTGGGAGCATGGCCCCTGGCCCTGATGCTGCCCTTGCCCATAAATCATAATCTAACCAGTTCTGAAGCTTTTCTCAGTGTGAGAAATAGTCAGTGCTCAGAGTTCAGCCAACACTTGGAGTATATTAGTGAATATGGTTTCACATGTCACTACCTATGGGATCTAGTGAGTGTCAATGGAGTTTGTGATGTATTGTTCAGATTTCACTTCAGTGAAAGACCTATTGCTCCAGCTGCAAGGAGTCCTGTCAGCAGATGCTTGTAGCTTGCAGACCCTTTAGGAATTGCCACCACTATAAAAAATCCCCAAGATGACACTGCTTTCCTGGACGACCGTAGCCAGTGGCTTATTTCTATGGGAAAACAACTCTGAAAGACCCTTTTAGCTTCAGAATTCCCCATGGGGTTGGTGGAAGTCATCACTAGGCCTACTCCTCTGTCCATTCCTCCTTCTTTTCCTTCCCTTACACAGGTACTGACCTCAACGGCCAACTCCTCCTCAACAGCAACAACAAAAAAGCACCAACTAGTTGATCCCAACTCATAGTGATCCTACAAGATAGAGTAGAACAAGTGCATAGGGTTTCCAAGTAGTGGCTGGTGTATTTGAACTGCTGACCTTGTGGTTAGCAGTCAAGCTGTTGACCACTGCATCACAAGGGCTCAAGGGAACTCTTTAATAAACATTCTCCATGTTAAATTTTATCTCAGAATCTGCTTTCCAGAATTCAGTCTGTGACAGTGGACATTGCTGATTTTCTCATCAGTGTCTATTTTAAACCTATCCTACCATGGGAGAACGTTTCATTTGGTGATATTAATTCAGCACTTAGCACTGCCTTCAATCCACTGTCTAAGCCAGTTAGGTTATTCCTACCTAGTTGTCAAAGTCAAAGATTCAGATAATCCAAGACTAACAAATCAGCACCCTATAATTACTTGATCATATGGATAGACTCAGGGATAGGCCAATCAGAGCAAATCTTGGGACTTTGGTAATTACAAGAATTAATGCTACTCTCTTCCAGACTGTGAACTGTATAGCCCCTAATGGCTGATGGTATCCATGTTCCAATTATTGGGGAAATCAGCTTAAAAATAAAACTAACACAGAGACAACAGAAGAACTGAAGGAGATGTGAGAAAATGAGGCAGGCCTTAATGGAAATATTCCTGAATTCTGTCCTACCAATTTGGGTACATGTGATTCATCAGAATAGCAGTCCTTCTTTCCTAAGAAACAACACTTCAGAAATAGCAAATTAAATAGCCTTGTTTACTCTTGAAGGGTAATTTATAATGTGAAAATTTTAGCTTGACTATGAGTTGACTTATAAAAGAAGCTGGATAGTGTTTAGGATAATTCGTGTTTCCTTATTACTTAAAAGTCAGTTAGAGCTACGTAGAGAAGCATACAAGTTTGGGGGTAATAGTATCCCAAGAAGCTTGGCCACACACATTTGTGTATGTTGGTCATAATTTTATTGCTTTTAGCTTCAAGCCATTGCAAATATATGGTGATTATATTAGTGAAGTAGTGGAAATATTTTTCACCATCTCTCTTTTGCCCTTTAAGATGAATAGATGAATAACAACAGCAACAAAAATAAATTAACTCACAAAAGGGCAACGTGGGTATGTTATAGTAATTTCTATGTATTTCCAAGACAGTAAGATGATGAAGTATATTTCATTTTCATTTAAAATTGAACTTAACTGGAAATGTACTTTTGAGTTTTTAATCTGTGGAACTTGAAACATAGACACATGCCTGAGATCTTGGTCAACTTTGGGGTGCATTATACAATACTGCATTATACAATATGCATACATGTGGAAAATACTGACAGCTTAGCAATGTTCAGGTGGCAAAATGAGTATGATAAATCTGGAGAGCTGGCTCAAAATTATGTATTTAAATAAACAAAGGACAGAAAAGTGATTAAAGTAGCAGGAGGGTAAAAGTATTCATGTATTCTTCAATGTGTGTGTGTGTGTGTGTGAGTGTGTGAGTGAGTGGGTGTGTGTACATTCAGAGGTACAAATATGTGAATAACATAAAAATAAGCAAGAATTATTCTCACATGAACACTAGCAAAGAGATACAATCAGAGGTAAAATCACAGGATCCTTAATGATGATGATTCAACAGACTGCAAATAACTTTTTCACAACACACTTGGGAATTTATAGACAGAAAAAAGTTGCAGCTATTTTCTGAATGAATTCCCATGTGAGCTTTGACGTGGCAAAGGAAAAAATCCAAAATGTCACTCAGTATTGCTTGAAAAAGCTTTAAAAGTACATTAAAGTAAATGTGTATAAATATTCCAACATCATGTACTTTATTTTAACTCACTGGACATGAAAATCAGGCTAGTCATAACAAGAAAATGAAATCTTAGGTGGTTTTTCCATCTTTAGAAGTTTTTTTATTTTTGTTTCTTTTGGGTCCTTGAAAATTACATTTTCAGATAGAAAAGGCATCAGAAAATATTGTATAGTATATTTTCTGATACTAACATTCATTCATCAGATTCACTCAAGAGAATTATTTCAAATTTCCTGTCAGTTTAAGGCTATTCTAGGTAATGAACAAAAAGGAAACGATGCGTGTGAAGATTCTTATACTAGTACGGAGTTAAACATTTTGATTGTATTTTAGGTTGATGAATCAGAAAACGATATAAGACTGAAGGATTTAAGATGGAGGAAAAATAATTGTTTCTTGGATTCAATAATATCTTTAAATTTGTCTTTAACTACATCCTTTCACTGCTTAAAATCACTCAATGGCTTTTACTACTTATTAGGTAAATTCCAGAGACTGTAAGTCTGCATTCAAATTCCTCCCAATGTGTTGCCAACTTAACCTTTTAAATATATCTCCAGTCCCAGATCCTCTGCTTCTGCCATTTACTGACCTGCTGTTGCCCGAATTACCGGGTCTTACCTTCTTTCCATGCCTGTCCTTAGCCGTCCTCCCTGCCTAGAAGGCCTTAATTTCTTGTCTTCGCTTGGCAAGCAGGTTGTGTTAGTTATCCTGCACTGTTATAACAGAAATACCACAAGTGGGTGGCTTTTAAGAAGAGAAATTATCTCACAGTTGAGGAGGCTAGAAGTCTGAATTCAAAAAGTGGCTATGAGATTCTTGTTTGTCTAGTTCAATTTCCTAAAAAACAATGACAATAGAAAAGCCCAGATTTGTTGCTTTTGAGTCGATTCTGACTCATAGAGACCCTACGGGACAAAGTAGAAAATTCTTCACAGGGTTTTCCAAGGTTGTAACTCTTTACAGAAGCCTTTCTCCCACAGAGTAGACGCTGAGTTCCAATCCCTGAGCTTTTAGTTAACAGCCGAGATCTTAACCACTCTGACACCAGATGTCTATCTCAGCTTCTAGTAGCCAGCATCCTTGGAGAGCCTGGAGTTCATTATTGGCTACAAGTCAGCCTTCACTATCAGATAATATCTTTCTTTACCCCATGACTGCATCTGTAGCTAATCTGCTCTTTTTATAACTCACAAGTGGTTAGGTTTAGGATACATCCTGTGGTGACATGGTCTCATTAACATAATGTAAAAAAATCTATCCCTGTGTAAGGGTTAGAATGCCACACATGTTTTGAGGGAAAAAAAAACTCAAGCCATAAGAAGGGTCTCCTGCCACCAGAACATAGTCCTTTTTCTTCTGAAAATTCCCATAACATGTTTGGTTAGGTGAAAGAAATATTATCCTAATATCTACTCCAGAACTTACCCGAGGAAGATAACTATTTTTGCATAGAAAAGAAACAAGAAGCACATCTTGGTAACATCATTGGAGGAAATTATGACACCTTAAAAATTATGGAAATAGATCCAAGATCTAAAATATTTGGCCAAAGGAGGGGAAAACTGGAAAGAGTGCTAAAGTGTGAACGGGGGGTGATAGGAGAGAAAAAAAAAAAAAAAAAAAAAGATGCCTAACATAAGAGTTTTGCTTTGGAAAATTTAGAAGTCAGCATATATGATATTTTATTTTACATGGCTTGTCTTCAGTGGTCCAAATCGCTAAAATCTTGAATAGATTTTGCCACATACAAAAGACCTTTTGAGATAGAAAAATGTATATAAGGTCAACGTTTATTCAAATGCCAGCACGGAAATGAATTAAAAGTGTTGAGGTTTAATGTAGAAAATAAAAACTCAGGGAGAACAGGAAATAGAAGCTAAAGAAATAGCCTTCCCTTAAGATTTAGCAGAAATCTTAAGGATGGCATGCAGTTTCCACAAGCCATAAATGTTGGTGATAGTCAGTCTTCCTGTCAGGAGACTAGCCATCTTGTTTTGCCGAGGACTGAGGACTTCCTGAGGGTACAGAACTTCCAGTGCTAAAACTGGAGAAGTCTCAGGCTAACCAAGAAGGATTATTCATCTTGGTCAAGGATAAAATGGCACTAACTGACATCTATGTGCCACAGACACTCTCTGTCTGCCACACATATGGTAAAACCACTAAAAAGCCGTGGCCAAGTCTATTTTGACTTGGAGCCACTCTCTAGGACACAGCAGAACTGCCCCATAGGGTTTCCAAGGCTGTAACTCTTTACAGAAGCAGACTACCACCTCTTTCTCCATGAAACAGCTGGCTGACTGCTGACCTTTCACTTAGTAGCTGACTGCTGACCACTGACCGCTGACCGCTGACCGCTGACCTTTCATTTCATTGTGTGACCAGAACTTCTTACAGATATGGCACGTAACCCATAATGCCTTAGTATCAATGAGTACTTTCTTTGTAATATTTAGGATGAAATGGTAATATAACTATCCTTTTTTTGTTTCTGTGAAAAAAGGTAGCCCATCTTTATACAAATCTGTTCCTACAAGTGCTGAAGAGGTGATATCCTTGGCAGCCCTAATCGTCAGTGGATTTTTGGCACTCTTCTTTTGGAATTACTTTTAGATGACTGGTTCTCAAACAGAAGTGAGTTTGTGCCCATTCTCTAGAGCACATTTGCTAGTACTTGAGACATTCGTGGTGATCACAACTCATGTGGGGGTAGCTCTTAGCATCTGTAGAGGACAGAGTTATTGTTAAACATCCTGCAGGGCACACAACAGCCTCCTACAATTAAGCATTATTTAGACCAAAATGTCAATGGTACTGAGAAATCTTGATTTAGACCCAGAATGATGCTCTTCTTTCCTAGTGTTAATGCTGACTTGACATGAAGGCTGATACTTGAAAACCATTGAAATTATTCAGGTGACATCGTGAATGACTGTTTTATAATCCTCTCTCCAAACACACCAAAGCCCTAGTGGCAGAGTGGTTTAGGCTACTAAGAGGCTGGCAGTTCAAATCTATCAGCCTCTCCTTTGAAACCCTGTGGGCAGTACTGTGCTGTCCTATAGGGTTGCTATGAGTTGGAATCAACTCAACAGCAATGAATTTGGTTTCATTTTCTCCAAACACAGAGCAATGTTAATTTTAAAGATCAAAGAGAAATAAACATAAATAAGATAAACATCTTCATGGACCAGAAATGGATTAGAAGCACATAGCTGTAGCCTGGCCTCCTGGTATCTGAATCTAAAAGCAAACAGAGGCAGCCAGAGTTCAGACTCTATAAGGAAGTGGGACTCAAAGTGATGGATATCTGGCAGAGGACCAGAGCCAGTTTTAGCTTCTGAAAGTGGTGGGTGTTGTAAGATTCTGTGAGGAAGGATTAAAAAAAAATTGTCACTATGAGCTACTGTTTTCATAAGGGTTGGTATTAGTCAGAATAGCTCAGCTTGTTCTATTGAAGAAGCAGCTGTAAAATCTACTAGTTTAAGACAAGGAAATATACTTCTTGCTCAGCTATACGCCTGTCTCAGAAAGATAAGGAGTCTATGCTCACTGAAGGTAACGCACATTCTAGATTTAGCCTGAGAGAGGAATCACCATCTTAATTTGTGCTGAAATCCATGTGACATAAAGGTTCTAGAGGGTCTTACATTAGCAAGTATATGCTCTGGCCTGGAATGAAGCTTAGCATTTTAGGTTCAAAGTCAATAGCCAATGCTGATCATAGGCTTTTGGAAGTACAAGTTTATAATGTTCCTAGAAGGAGAGTGGACAGCACTAACAAATGTCACAAGTTCCTTTTCCAAAGTTTAAGCAGAAGTCTAAACAGCTAAAAACTAAATGAGCTAAGCCATGTGCTTGTTCAGTGACTGAATCTGTGATAGCTCCAATAGTTTAGAACTATCAGTACGAAATTTGGTCCTAATGTGAGAGCTCTTGATGAGGCCAGGAAGAAACAATCTACATATCACTAGAAAAGCAAGAAAATACGACAAAAAAGGAAATACCTTCCCTTGAAATCAGCCCACAGTCTGTAAGCTGAAGGTACATGAGAAGATCTAGCACCGTTTTCAGTTCTCCTTCTGAGCAAATGGTAGGATTGTACCACCTCACTCATTTATAGTTGGCTAATGTAGTATAAAGAGAAGATAAGTTTCCCTTCCAGTTTGAAGACTATATAAGAGCTTATGAATAGAGGCATGTGTATTTCAAATAGGTTAGCCTCTGAGAGCCTGGTATCTGAATGTGGATGAAATAGAGTCCCTCTATGGACCTGAGATGCACATGTAGCTTACTTAAGTGATCCATGTATTTATACTGTTTCAATGTTGCCATTGTTTGTTACATGGGGAAACTTACCATATCCTAACTAATACAATAAGTTTTCAAGAAGTAGTTACTAAGTACTTAGGAAGTCTTAAACTGATGAGAGTTAAACTGGACTTCTAAAGGAGTACAGGGTATGAACTGGTAAAGCTTATGATAACAGATGATTTGGACTATATAAAACAGGTGAAGTACTAGCTTCATGTGTTAACATGATAGGTCAAAGGAAGTATCTTGCTTGACTATAGAGGAAAAGATCAGCTGGAAAAAAAGTCTATAGGAAAAAGCAAAGAGATGTAAATGATTACAGGACAGGGAAACATTAGTTAATAAAGTACTTTTTCTTATTGCACTTTAGAAGAAAGTTTATAGACCAAACTGTCGTTAAACGATATACACATTGTTTTATGACGTTGACTAACAAACCTACAAAAGGTCAAAACTCCCCCTTCAGTTTCCTATTACTGATTTTCCTGTTGCTTCCTGCCTTATTGTACTTGCCCCTGGGCTGGCATGCTCCTTTAGTCTCATTTTCTTTTATGGCCCTGTCTAATCTTTGGCTAAATGAAGAGTGTTTCTAGGAGTGATTTCATTACTGAGCTGAAAGAGTGCATGCGCGCCTACTATCACAATTTCTCCAGTCTCTGTCGGGCCAGCAAGTCTCATCCTTCTTTTTGAGTGAGAATTTTGCTGTACATTTTTCTCCTACTCTTTCCAGGACCCTCTGTTGTGATCTGGTCAGAGCGCTGGGCGGCAGTAGGCAAACATCATCTCTTTGCACTGGATTCAGTCTACTGGAGGACGTTATGGATGTGGTCCATTAGTCCTTTTACTAATCTTTCTCTAGTTTCTCGAACTTTCTTTGTTCTTCCTTGCTCCTGAAGGAGTAAGACCCATGATGTAGTTGACTGATTGCAGGCCTTTGAGATCCCAGACATTACTCATCAAAGTAAAACATAGGGCATTTTCTTCACAAACTATACCAGTTGTACTAAATGTTCTCTGAGACCATAGTTATCACAGCCCTCAGCCCAGGAATTTGATCCCTCAGGTGTTTGTATGCGGCTATACAACTTCCATGTCCTTTCCTTGTGCAAGTTGCTTTGGCTTCCCCAGTACTGTATACTGTCCTACCTGTTATCAAAGGCCACTTACCTGTTGTGCTTTTAGTGTTTTTTTTTTTTTTTATCTCCAGTCCTCCTCCCTTAACTGTAAAAGATGGTTTCTTTTTAACTGTAAAACTTATCTTGAGTTTTTTCAATAGTGGTCTCATAGAACACTTGCCCTTTTGTGATTGACGTACTTCACTCAGTGTAACGCCCTCCAGTTTCCTCCAGGTTATGAGACGACATTCAGATTCACCAGCACCATTTTTTAAAAAGACTGTCTTTTCCCTCACTTGATGGAACTGGGACCCTTGTTGAAGATCAGATGACATAGGTAGGTGGATTTACTCCCAGGTTCTCAGTTCGGTTCCATTTATCAGTTACCTGTCCTCGATGGCACTTGGCTTGGCTGTCATTATACCAGGACCAGGTGTCTTTTTTCCTAAGGTGTGTCTCTTGTAAACAGTGTACTGATGGATCATGTTTTTATTGTTGTTGCTGTTGTTTGTTTTTAATCCATTCTATCACTTTCCATCTCTTTTTACGGGTGCATTTAGGCTATTTGCATTCAATGTAATTGATAGGTATAATTCTATTGTAGTATTTTTTTTTTCTGAAGTGATGATATTTTATATGTTCCTTTTATTCTTCTGTGCAGAATTCCTTTGCTTTGTGGATTTCCTTTGTTTTTGTAGATTTTGTTTTTTGTTGAGACTTTGCCCTCATTATTTTGGTGAGTATGTTTGTTAACTTTCTTTATGATTACTTTGAAATTTACCAGTATCTTCCTAGGTTTGAACTAGTCTGTTATTACATATTATTGCCTTGCCTTCCACTTCATTAGAAAGTTCTATACCTACACCATTTATTCCTTCTTACATTTTTCTGAAGCTGTTGTCATTTAGAGATTAACCTCTCAGGTTCCTTGTTGTAATCCTTTGGTTTCGGATTGTCCTTGAGAATTCACTTTCTAGGCTGGTATCTAGCTGGTACAACCTTGCACTCTAGATTCAGGCTGCAGTCTTATGTTGTTGTTCTCAGACTGAAGGCTCCCTTTAATAATTCTTGTAAGTTTGGTTTGGTTTTTACGTATTCTTTTACTTTCTGCTTATCTGTAAATTTCCCAATGTCACTATCGTATTTGATTAAGAGTTTTGCAGAATATATTATTATTGTTTGGCAATTTTTTTCTTTCAAGGTTTTATGTATGTTGTCCCATCACCTTGCTTGCACATTTTCTGCTAAATAATCAGAGCTTAGTCTAATTGTTTCTTTTTGTTTGTTTGTTTTTCTCAAGCTGATCTCAACATTTTTGTGTTTGCTTTTAACAAGTGTGTTTATGATATGCCTTGGTAATTTACTTTTGACACCTGTCCAATCTGGGGCTTGTTGTGCTTCTTAGATGTTCAGTTTTCATATTCATGAAATTAAGAAAGTTTTCTGTCAACAAGTCTTCATTGATTCTCTCTGTGTTTGCCATTTTTCTTTCTCTGTTCTGAAACTCTAATCACTCTGAAAATTTTTGATTTTGATTGTGTCCCACATAAGTCTCATAGTTTTTTCACTCTTTTCTCTGATTTTCACTCTGCCAAGCCAAGAGCCAAGTGCCGTTCACTCTGAGTTGTATCCAAAGTGTTTTTCTTCTATTTTGCTGATCTTATGTTCTATCATTTCAAAACTGCTCCTCAGCTCTTCTATGATACTGTCCATATTTAAAATCTTGTTATTTATATTTTGGATTTCTAATCATTGAATTTCTAATTATATAACTTCTTAGCTGTTGATTTATTTTAGCATTTTGTTCATATGTGAATTCTTCCATGAAATTTGTCTCATTTTTCCTCATGATTTCTGCTTTTTGCTTCAATTCTTAGATGGCTCAGAATATCAAAGACTTGAATTCCTTGTCAGAAAATTCTAGTGCCTTTTCTTCTGCTGGAAAGGCATCTTTTTTCTTTTGAATAAGTTTTGAGATTGTTTGCTGTCTTTGGGACATTCAGTAGTTATTTTCTTTGTTTATCAGTCACAGATCTGTTCATTTCACCCTGTGTTTGTTTCATTTGATTATGTCAGAGAAGGCAGACTATGTGTTCTTTATTGTTTGCTCATATGTATGATATGTTCACCTCTTTGAGCAACCAGGGCAGGGCTTGTTGCTCAGTTCTGGTACAGTAAGGCAGGTCCAGCTGAAGGGGAGGAGTCGGGATGGTTTTTCTGTGGCTTGTACTAAATTCTACGGAGTTGCCAGTAGTAAGTGCTTGGCAGGTTCCAGTAGGCCATGCCTGTGCTACTGGAGAATGTGATGTTCAGCACTTGGTGCAGGTAGGCAGGAAGCAGTGGGGAGGTTGTAATGTGTGGAGCTAAGATGGGTAAGAGAAAGAGGAGAGGATGAAGAGAGAAACAGGAGCCCCAAAACAAACAAACATAAGAGAGTGCTAAGGAAGCTTGCCATTGTAGTGAAGAGAAGAGAAATTGAGAAATAGAGAAAAAAAAGTAGAGGAAAAGAAAAAAAAAAACTGGTTAAAATTTTGGAAAGAAAAGAAGGACCCCCAGGGGCTCACTGGTGCTGCTATGAATACCAGGTGAGTATCTCCAGGCTGCACGGTACTATGTGGTTAGAAGGAGTACAAATGTCACACAATGTGAGGTATTTCAGGAGATGATAAGTGCAGAGACACAGAAATGAGGAAACAAAGAAAGAGAGGAGGCAAAAATAGAAGAAAACAGAAGAAAAAGAAAGAAAAAAGAGAAATGTCCCTAGGAATTCCACTAATGCAGATGCCCACACTATGTGTGTCCTAAGCTATACAGTATCTAAAAATCATACTAAACCCACTGACAAGCTGACGATGACTCATAACAACCCTATAAGACAGTAGACTGGAGCACCCACCAGATGTGAACTGGTGACCTTTTGGTTAACAGACATAGAGTTTAACCACTACACCACCAGGGTTTCAAAGCTGTGCAGTGTAGCCTGGATAAAAAGGATTTCCAAGATCCAAAAAGAAAAATAAAACAAACACACACAAAACAAAGCACAACAGAGCATAAGAGAAGGAAACAAAGCACACATACACGAAAAAAAGCCCAAAGCTTCTACCAGTGTGACATCAAGCGCTGGTGGAGTGATTTCTCTTCTCGGTGACACTTCATAATCTTTCCAGAAGAGACAAATATGGCACATGTAGCCAGGTCTTCTAGAGAAAGGAGAGGCAGATGGCAGAAGGCATAGAAGAAACCAAAAGAAATGGAAAACTGTAACATCAACTAATCTAAGCAGCCAGAACTAAAGAAATTTCTTCCGGGGCAAAGGACTGCAGCCAGCAAGACACAGAGGGAGCTAGGCAACAGGGGTTGGAGGGAAAGCTCAGGTTACAAAAGCATATATCTCTAGTAACCAGGTGATCTTTATACTGTTGGAAGCTCCTGAAGGTGCTTTTGCAGTACTCCCCATTTACTGATCTCTGATATGGATGCAGAAAATTCAAGAGCTACAGATACCACATGTCCCAGCTGGCTGAGTTACTGAAGCTATCCAGGGGTTGTCAGAGATAGAGTAGCAGGGAGAAAACAGGAGAGGAAAAGCATGTACCACAGGTTGCCAGGTGCTTTGTCTTCTGCTGAACCTGCTCTGAAGAACAAATAAGAACCTACTCTGAGAAATACTGTTTTCCATATCAGCTCATTTAATGGTTTGGTTACATGTGCACCTTGGACTCTTGTCATTGCAGTTACTATCTTAATTTTTTTTTTATACCTTGACTAGATTCACTGCAGTTATGAGAATACAGAAATAGCCTGTGCATAAGTAAATCTATAAATCTATATTTGGATTCAAAAGTATTAAAAAGATGAGAATTATCAAGTTATGAGATTTTATCATCTAGAAAAAGATGATCTAGCAAACCACTTCAAGAAAGAGTGTTATAATTACTGTATTTTTTATACAAATAATGTGTGCCTTCTACATTTCTTTACTAATGTTCTTTTCCCCCATGAAATGCTTAGAAACGTGCTTCTACTCCATTTTTTAACACGTTACTGTGAAAAAAAAAATAACATGTCTACAAAGGGGGAGAACAGGGCCAAGATGGCAGATGAGTCACACATCTCCTCAATTCCTTACAAGAACTAAGGCCTAGAAAAATAATTGAATGGAGTAGTATGGACATTCTAGGAGCCCCGAGATCAGGCAAAGTGTGGTGAGACCAGGCTAGGCAATAGGAAAGGAGAAACTACCTTGTTGGAGGTGAGACAATGACATAGTAATTCTTGCTTCTGTTGGCACTGCAACTGAGAGGGTTACAGGTACAGATACCTTCTTTGTTAAAGTGGGAGACTGAGACTGGGTCTGCTGATATTAGGAGCCTGGCAGGGCTGGCTACTAGGCTGAGCTGCAGTATCTAGGTATAGAGTGTATCCCTCAAAGGACAAGCTGTGGTTGGGACCACAACATCTAGAGAACCCAGTGGCAGCTGGTAACTGAGGGTGCCAGTGCCCTTCCCCCACCTCTCTGCTTCGAGCTGTGCCATAGATACTGCTGATTCATTGCAGGAGAAGCAGCTCAGGAGGGCTACCATATTGGCCAGCTGAGAGCCAGAGTCAGACACTGCTGAGGGCTCAGATGGGGCTAATTCCTATGCTGAGCACAGTGCCTGTCTGGATAGTGCTTCTCCCAGCAGAAAACCTGTTTGTATCTCAGTTGTACCTAGAGAATGTAGCAGTGGCTTCCAGCTGAATGTGGTGGTTTCCTAACCCCTCTCTTTTTTGAGCCACCTCATAAAATCTGTTCTGGGTGCTGTCTTTGTCAGCCAGGAGGCAGGGCCTGCTACCCCTGAGGGCCCAGCTGCTATTGGCCACTGCTGGTCAATGGCTTTTGCAGCAGAAAGGCATTTTTTAAGGTAAGCACACTTAGAGAATGCAGCAGTCCCTAGCAGCCAGGTGTGAAGATATCCTTCTCTCCTCTCTTCCATCAGCTGCAACACAGTCTCAACTGGCATGACATCAGAGAGTTGGCATAAGTAGGTCACCATCTTTATCACCCAAGTGACAGGGCCTGCCACCTCTGAGGACCCAGCAAGAGCCAGCCACCAAGCCAAGCAGAATTGCAGGGATTGACAATGCCTCTTTTTCCAGAGAAGCTATACATAGGTCAGCTGCACCTTGAGAACACAGCAGGAGCTGGTAGCCAAGTCTAGAAGTGCTCTTACTCAGTTCCCATTGGTGTAACACCAGAGAAGCTGAATAGCTTTTTGATAGCATTAAGACAATGATCAGTATATAACCACTTAAAGAAGCAGACCACCATGGCTCCAGAAAACTCCCAAAATAAAGAATCAAATAACTTCCCAGATGACAAAGCCTTTCTGAAATTATCAGAAGTAGAATACAAAAAAATCATGTATATAGCCCTTCTAGAGATTAAACAAAGTGCAGCAGAACAAAATGAAAAATTAAACAAGGTGTATCAACTGCTACAACATTAACAATCTGAAATTCAACCAGATCAATAATAAAATTGCAGAATTAGATAACTCAATACAAAGCCAAAAGAGCAGGACTGAGGAAACAGAATGCAGAATTAGTGAGACTGAAGATAAAGCAACTGACATCAGCGTTTATAATGAGAGGTCAGATAAAAGAATCAAGAAAAATGAAAAAGCATCAAGAACCATGTGGGACTCTATCAAGAGGAAAATCTACAATTAATTGAAATTCCTGAACAAGGAAGGATAGCAGAAGATACAGAGAATTATTGGAGTTGCTAACAGAAAACTTTCCTTACATCATGAAAAAAGAGAACACAGATATTCAAAATGCTTATTGAACAGCACAAAAGGTAGACCACAAAAGAAAGACACCTAGACATATTATAATTAGGCTTAATAAAATGAAACATAAAGAGAGGCTCTTAAAAGCAGCTAGGTTTAAAGCAAAACTAGCTTACAAAGAGAAGCCCTGTAAGCTTTTATCTGACTTTTTGGCAGAAACCATGTTGGCAAGAAGGCAGTGGGATGACACATACAAAGCCTTGGAGGAGAAAAACTTCCAACCAAGAATTATATATCCTGAAAAATTATGGATATGATATAGATATGATGGACTAAGACATTCTCAGATAAACAGAAGCTTAGAGACTTTGCAAAAACCAAACCAAAACTATAAGAAATATGGAAAGAAGTTCTTCATTTAGAAAATCAATAACATCAAATCTATATTCAAGGATGCAATGCAGGACACAGCATCCAGAGTCTCACTCAAAGCTGAAATATTAAAAGTAGGGAACCAGAGATCTTAAAATGTAAACTATGATGTTGTCACACCATAAATAGCAATATTTTACAGTAGTTATAGCCCTTTCAGATGGAAAGGAAGTTAAAGAGATATATGGAAGTTAAAGATTCCTTTAAACTAGGAATATTTAGAAGGATGAAAGGGGTAGCCACAAAACAAACTAACATGACACATGTCAAAACAAGAAACATAATACAGGAGTCTTAACAGACACAAAACTAACACTGAAAAAGATAAAAAGAAATCCATAAAGAAAAACTATCCAGAAAAGCACATCAACAACACAAAAACAGAAGAATTAAAATGATAGCCCTACAAACATATTTATCAATAATTACATTGAATGTAAATGAATTGTGTGCTCTAATTAAGAAACAGAGAGTAACAGCCTGAATCAAAAAACATGATCTGTCTGTACGCTACTTGAAAGAAACACATCTTAGACTGAAAGATGTGAGCAAACTGAAAATCTAATGATGGAATAATATATACCAAGCTAACAACATGCAAATAACAGCTGGAGTGACAATACTAACCTCAGATAAAACAGAGTTTAACGTAAAATCCACCATCATGGAGAAGGATGGCCACTATTGGTTGCTTAAAGGTTCAATGCTTATATAACAATGTTCAACATCCACCCAATATCAGAGCATCTAAACACATTGAACAGACACTAACAACATAGAAAACTGAGATAGATCATTCTACAATAATAGTAGGAGACTTCAGTGCTCCCCTTTCAGTAGGGACAGGTCATCCAGAAAAAAGCTCAATAAAGATACAAAAGATCTCATTGCAACAATCAACCAACTAGACTTCATCAGCATACACAGAACTTTTCACTCAACAACAAATAAGTACACCTTCTTTTCCAAAGCACGTGGAACATTCTCCAGAATAGACCATATATTAGGCCATAAAGCAAGTCTTTACAAAATCCAAACTACTGAATTATTGCAAAGCATCTTCTTGGACCATAAAGCTGTAAAATTTAAAATCAATAGCAGAGAAAATATAGGTACAAATTTGAATTCATGGAAATTGAACAACACCTTGCTCAAACACTCTTGGGTTATAGAAGAAATCTAAGATGCAATAAAGCAATTCATGGAATCAAATGAGAACGAGTACACATCCCACCAGAACCTATGGGATACAGCAAAGGCAGTGCTCGGAGACCAATTTATCTCGACAAGTGCACACATTTGGAATGAGGAAAGAGCCCAAACCAAAGAAGTAACCACACAGCTTGAAAAAGTAGAAACAGAACAAGAAAAGAACCCCTTGGGCACCAGAAGAAAACAGATAATAAAAATTAGAACAGAACTAAAAGCATTAGAGAACAGGAAAGCAATTGAAAGAATTAAGAAAACCAAAAACTTTCTTTTTAAAGATCAACAAATTGATAAACCATTGGCTAAACTCATAAAAGAAAAACAGGAGTGGAAACAAATAACCAGAATAAGAAATGAGGTGGGAGATGTCACAGCAGACCCAACTGAGATCAAAAGTATCATAACAGAATACTATGAAAAGTTGTACTCCAACCAATACAAAAATCTAGAGGAAATATACAGATTTCTAGAATCTTATCACCTACCAAAGTTGCCATGAGGAGAAGTAGAACAACTTAACAGACCCATCACAAAGGAACTGATAAAGAACCCACCAGCATCAAGTCTGGTCCTACTTATAGCAACCCTAGAGGTCAGAATAGAACTACCCTGTAGAATATCCAAGGATTGAGTAGCAGTGAAGGGGGTCTGGGCACCGTGTTATCACAGGACATCAAAGTCAGTTGGCATAGGTAGTCTTTACCTAAGAGTCTTCTGCACCCCATATTGCTAATTAGTATCTGGGGTCTTAAAAGCTAGCAAGCTGCCGTCTGAGGTACATCAAATGTTTCCTAATCTGGAACAGATGACGATCAAGAACATCAAAGACACGAGGGAAAATGAGCCCAGGAGGCAGAATGATGCATGTGAATGGAGGACTGCATCAGCATGAGACCAGAAGAACTAGATGATGCTCAGCCACAACCAAAGACAGCTGTGATGGGGAACACAATATAGAGTCCATGAAGCAATATGAGAGAAAGAGGTGCTCAGCTTAAAACCTCTTCTAAAAGACCAGAACTGATGGTCTGACAGCCTGGAGGATTCCCTGGGAACATGGTCCCTGGACTTGCTGCTGGCCCTGATCTGAAACCAGTACTCAAGACAAAATTGGGCTGGACTCGGGGACACTGTGTGAACACATGGTGTGTGTACTTTGTGGTTGTACACATTTGTAGGAAGCTGTCCTACTGGTTTCTTTCTAGAAGGAAGAAGATGGTGGAGAAGATGGGACAGGTGCTCATTAAGAGGGTACTAGAAGTAGAGTAAAAAGGGGGAATGTGCTACCACAGTGTTAGGAGAGAAGCTGGAGCTGCAGATAGGTGGGGGTGCAGAATTGATTTCGATATATGCTTTCACTTAATAATAATAAATACCTCAAGTGGGAAGGAGGGTATAGTCGGCAAACAAATGTAGAAGGTACATACTGTTTGTATAAAAATACAGTATTTCAAATATTCAAAATAGTGTAGCGTTAAGTCTGTCTCAGGCACGCAAATAACGAAGAAACAAGGGTCAAATTCTTATTTTGTTATGCCAACAAGTGAACTGGCATTGTGCAAGGAATATATCGCCATCAAATGCTTAATTTCCTTTGTTATTTTCATAATATTTTTTGTTGAATCAGAACACATAGAAATTTCCATGCTGTTCTTGCTGACCTCTGGCTGGAGGAAGGGGAGTGAATGGAGAGGAGGAGAAAGGAGGCTGTTGGGAGGATGAGACATATATGGAGCAGAGAGGAACAGTGTGCAGTCATCAGTCAGGGAGAGCAGTGGAAGCTGCATATAGGTGGGCATGTAAATTTATATGTGAATGTATATTTTCACTCAGTCATGTTAAATAAAAATTAAAAAAAAAAATCCATGCTGTATTTCAGAAACCTTGACAAATGCTGAACTATTGTACAAAGGGTGAAGTAAAACTTGATAACAATATCATTTAAGCTATTTACTTTCATGATACGACCATGATTTAATACATATTAACTTTTTCTTTTGGACAAAAAATATCTTTTTGACAAAATTATGAGTAAAAATGAAATTCTTATAACCCGTAAATTTTAAAAGTGTAAAATTAGATAAATTACACATGATTCATGCACTTAGAGTTTCTAATTCAAACATTTTTCTGAATTTTTACAAAATTAAAATCTAAGCATTTTTTTCCCTTTTTTTTTTTTCACTACTATTGAATGACAATGTGTATTCCCATATAAATTTGCATGACCACCTATATGCAGCTTCCACTGCTCTCCCGGTCCGGCGACAGCATACTCCTCCTGTCTGCTCCATACATGTCTTATCCTCCCGACAATCTCCTATGCCCTCCTCTCCACCCACTCCTCTGCTTCCAATAAGACATTAGCAGGATGACATCCTATAGATGCAAAGAACCATAAAGTGCACACATGATATGGTCAATCTGTGTCCATAAGTCCAATCCATTCCTGCCCAAAGAGTTGACCGCCATTATGATTTATGGACTAGGACAGCATCAGGGCAAGGAACCATGCTCCCAGGGGAGCTCTGAGGCCCCTAGACCATCAGTTGTGCTCTTTTAGTTGAAATCTCAAGGTGCACCCCTTTTGATTCTTGCGTTGCCAGTGAGACTCAACTTTGTGAGCTCCATCACAGCTGTCACTGGTGGTGGCCAGGCACCATTCAGTTCTTTCGGTCACAAGTCGATGTAGTCACCCACTCACGTGGGTCTCTCTGGGTTCTCTTTCCCCATGCTGCTTTGGTCCTCAGTGAGCATCCATTCTGGCTGAGTTGGAACCATTTGCTGTGTCCTCGGATGGCAGCTTGGCAGCTTTTAAGAAGCCAGACGCCACTCACCAATGTGGGGTGCATAGGGCTCTCTTAGCAAAATGCTAGTTGTACCAATTGGCCTTGATTTCCCCTGAGACCATGGCCTCAGGGCCCCAGCCCCAGCTACTCTGTCCTTGTAATACTGGGTTAAGATGGAGGGAGTATTCATGTCACGTTGAAGTCCAGTTAATACCGATTTTCTGTCTAATGTGTGTTGTCACAAATTTCAGCCATCTAAATATCTATCAACTATTTAATCTAAATCCTCCTCCCCTCACCCTCCCTCCCTCCCTCCACACCCTTGCAGCCATCAAAGAGTCTTTTCTTCTATGCATGAGTCTGTTTTTAGGTTCGTATCATAGGGGTCTCATACAATATCTGTCATTTTGTCTCTGACTACTTTTGCTCAGCATAATGTCCTTCAATTGAAAGTAAGTTATGAGATCTTTCCCAAATCATCACTGTTCTTTACCATTGCATAGTGTTCCATTGAGTATATATACCACAGTTTACCTATCCATTCCTCTGTTGTTGGGCATCTTGTTTGATTCTATCTTTTTGCTATTGTGGAGTGTGCTGCGATAAACATTCATGTGAATGTGCCAGTTTGTGTGACTGGCCTTGTCTTAGACTGGGTTTTCTAGGGAAGCAAAACCAGTAACACGTGTAGGTATAAGGAAAGATTCATAATAGGTAGGTAGGTAGGTAGGTAGGTGAGTGGGTAGGTGGGTGGGTAGGTGGGTGGGTAGGTAGGTAGGTAGGTAGGTAGGTAGGTAGGTAGGTAGATACAGATACAGGAAACAGCTCAAGTAATCACAGAACCTGAATGTCCCAAGCTCTGGCACAAGCCTCACGTGGCCACAGAAGCTGAGGAACCCAAAGTCAGCAAGTCAGAGACCAGAGTTCTAGATCACGGTTCTGTAGGTCAGTGGATCCTAAGCTGGTGGCGAGATGAAGCGACAGAGGCTGGCAAACCCAGGATCAGCAGGTCAGGGAGCAGGACTCTCAAGTGCCGACTGTAAGGACTGATGAGTCCAACAGCTGCTAGTTCAAGTCCCAGAACCAGACGCTGGCAACAGAGCAGGAGCTCCTGATGACGTGAGCTACCAGCAGCTGTAGTAAAAGGTCCTGAGATGAGAGCCGAGAGGCAGGGAGCCACCACAAACCTCGCCCTGCCACTTACTACAGCAGCCAAATATGTAGTAGCCAAGTTAACATAATCCTGATCACCACAGGCCTTGATTCTGTAGGATATATTCCGAGCAGTGGAATTACTGGGTTAAATGATATGTCTATATCCAGCTTTTTAAGGAAGCACCAGATTGACTTCCAAAGAGGTTGCACCATTTTGCAATCCCATCAACAGTGTAGGAGAGTTCCATTTTCTCTACATACCCTCCAGCATTTGTTGTTTTGCATTTTTTTGGATCATGGCCAACCTTGTTGGGGTGAGATGGTGTCTCATTGTAGTTTTGATTTGAATTTCTTTAATAGCTAATGACTGTGAACATGTCTGCATGTGTTTTTTGGCTGCCTGGATCTTCTCTTTAGAGAAATGTCTGTCTATCTCCTTTGCCCACCACTTAATGGGATTATTTATCTTTTTCTTATTACTACTGTATAGTACCTTATAGACTACGAAGATCAGGTGTCGGTCTGACATAGAGTTGCCAAATATTTTTTCCCATTCTGTAGGTGGCCTTTTAATTCTATTAATAATGTCTTTGGATAAGCAAAAATGTTTGATTCTTAGTATTTCCCATTGACCTATTTTCTCTTCAGTTGTCTGTGGTTTGTTTGACAGATTTTGAAGTCTGTCTACATTGTGTATTAAAACTTTCATTGTTGTTCCTATTTTTCCTTGGATGAGCTTTATCATTTTAGATTTGACACTTAGATCTTTTATACAGTTTGAGTTGGTTTTTGTATAAGGTGTAAGATATGGGCCTTGTTTCAATTTATTGCAGATGGATATCCAATTTTGCCAGCACAGTTTGTTGAAGGGATTGTTTTTACCACAGTTTAATGTCTACGGCATTCTTCGAATAGCAACTGTTCATAGGAAGATGATGTCATCTCTGGGGTCTCAATTCTGTTACATTGGTCTGTCTGTCTCTTTTTGTAACAGTACCAGGCTGTTTGGACTACTGTGGCAGTGTAATAGTTTCTAAAGTCAGGTAGTGAGAGGCCTCCCAGTGTGTTCTTCTTCTTCAGTAGTGCTTTACTTATCCAGGGCTTCTTCCCTTTCCATACACAGTTAGTGATTTGTTTCTCCATCGCATTAAAAAATGTCACTGGAATTTGTATTGAGATTGCATTATATAAGTTGATTGCTTTGGACGAAACAGACAACTTCACAATGTTAAGTCTTCCAATCCATGAGCAGGGTAGGTGTCTCCAGTTATGTAAGACTCTCTTAGTTTCTTGTAGTGCCAAGCCAGCCAAGCCAAGTGTCACTGAGTCAAATCTGACTCATGTGTAGTAAGGACTTGTAATTCTCTTTGTAAAGGTCTGTTGCTCCTCTGGTTAGATTTATTCCTAGGTAGTTTATCATCTTAGGAGCTGTAGTAAATAGTATTGATTTGGTGATTTCTTCCTTAATCATCTTGTTGGTGTAAAGGAATCCTAGTGATTTACTTATGCTTATCTTGTATCCTGAGACTTTGCTGAACTCTTCTATCAGTTTGACTAGTTTACCTAGGATTCTCTGAGTATACAATCATATCATCTTCAAATAGGGAGATTTTTACTACTTCTTTACTGATGTAGATACCTTTTATTTCTTGATCTTGTCTAATTGCTCTGGCTAGAACTTCTAGTTCCTGTTCTCAAGGGAAACTGTTTCAGTCTCTCTCCATTCAGGATGATGTAGCAGTTGGCTTTGTATAAATGGCCCTTATTGCATTGAGGTATTTGCCATCTATTCCTATTTTGTTGAGAGTTTTTAGCATGAATAGGTGTTGAATTTTATCAGATGCCAAATTTAGGAATTTTTTTTGGCATAATTGATACACTCTCTAAGCAATGTAAACTTACTGATGGATATTTTACGTGTGTGTGTGTGTATAAAAACACTAACCCCAATATACACATACATATATATGTGTATATATATGTATACATGTGTGTGTATGTTCATGTGTATATATACATATGTGTTTATATAAACATGTATATATTTGCAAATATATGTTTATACACACACACACATATATATACACTTTTTTTCTAAAAAATTATAACTAATCAGGAAAGTTAAAATGCTAATACAGTTCATGTCATGGATTGAACTGTGTCCCCCCAAAAAATGTGTGTATCAGTTTGACTGGGCCATCATTCCCAATACTTTTTTATTTTCCTTTGCTATACATCCTAATCTCGGCCTGTGGCTAATAGATAGTATGATTATGTTAAAAGAGGATTAGGGTGGGACTGCAACATTCTTGCTAAGGGAGTCTCCGTGGAGTGTAGCTTGTACCACCTTTTATCTTTTCTTCCTATAGGAGGTAAAAAGAGAGGGAAGAAAGCAGAGAATTGAGAACCTCACACCATCAAGAAAGCAGCACCGGCAGTAAAGTGCAGACTTTAGACCTGAGGTCCCTGTGCCAAGATGCCCCCTGACCAAAGACTGATGCAACACAAGTACATTCCTTCGGAGTTGACAAACAGATAATGCTTCCCCTGGAGTGAGCACCCTGAATGCAGACTTGTAACCTACTGAACTGTGTAAGAAAAAAACTTTTCTTTGCTAAAGACATCCACTCATGGCATTTCTGTTAGAGTAGCTCTTGGCGACTAAAACACCCAGATTCTCCTCCTACATAATCTTCTAAGAATGATCTTATTTTCACATAGTCTAGGTGTCTGTTTTAGGACTTCTAAATTTTAAAGAAACAAGTGCTTAAGCTGTGTCTTAAAGCAGATGCTTGAAAAACTGATGGCCAATTTCTCATCCTATGTGGGAGAATTCTTTGTGTGTGACATAGGGTGAGAACCAGGCCAAATGATCTCAACACAGCATCACTGGAACATTTTAACTCCATGAAGCACATGTTTCCAAAGGGAGATCCTAAACACTGTGAAATTTGTTTTTCGTTCTTCATGGGGCCAAGAAAATATTTTTCTTTTTCCTTCTATTTTCTGTTTAAAGTTTTCAAAAGCAACTGAAAAGAAGCGTGTATGTTTTTTTAGTAGCTAATCTTTCTGCTAACTGAGAAAATGTGAATTTCTACGCTATTTGCATAAGCCCACACAAAAGACATTATAGATTTTACTTTTCAGGTACATCTATGATTTAGGCTATACTTTGGAGGAGGTAGAAAATTAAATGATGTTATGCCAAGATTAATTATTGTTGATTGCAAGAATCTGGCTGAGTGCTAATGAGTTTTTCTCTTTGAATCATAAAATCAGTAAAAACTTGGTCAAAACATGATAAAAATACTTGCTCCTGTTGTTGAGCTAAAAACTTTGATATTAAGATGTGAAGTATTCTCTTGCTACTTCTTCTTTTCATTGTGATAGGGAACAAATTTCCAGGATTCAGGTCATGTTAAATGTAGAAAGATTATCATTTCTAAACGAGAATTTACCCAATGATTTTATAATACTTACATACAAGCATTGTTGTAGGGACTTTACAAACATTAGCTGATAATAGCCCATTGACAATGGTATTCTTATTATCTTAATCTACAGAGAAGAAAACTGATATACAGAAAAACAGTTAAGCAATTTGCTTAGGTCACAAAGTTCTAGTTTCTCCAACTGGCCTTGAGTTGATTCCAGCTCATGGCTATCCCACATGTATTAGACTAGAACAGTGCTTCATAGGGTTTTCAGTGGTTACTTTTGGAGGAAAATGGATTGGCCATGCCTTTCTTCTAAAGTGCCTGTGGGTGGGCTCCAACATCCAGCCTCCCAGTTAGCAACCAAACAAATGAAACATTAGAACCCCCAGAAGCTCCACACAGAGAGAGGTCACTTCAAAAGTAGATGTTCTATCTAGAAATTGTAGACTTATTTAAGGGACAAGCTTTAAAATTATAATAAAATCCACCATCTTGGGGCTGATATTATAACTATAGCTGGGTGGTGAAGATTTCTGATGACATACCTTATATGTTATCACTCATGTGATACATGTACAGTTCAGTATCTCCTCACTTACATAGCTAACACAATACAGTATTTTCTAATTAATTTCTGTGGACAGCTTGCTAACAGTAGTTTTATTCTCCATGAATATATTACTTGGAGTGTTTTCACTCCAGGAACCATAGTCATATGCCTCTTGGAGTGATACCAGAAAACAGCATGATTTCCAGCATCTTTGTGTATAACATGATTGTTGAACTGTTTGAGAAAACAACTGGATTGGGCAATGATTTATTCAAATGGAAGTGAACAAGAACCAGTTTTCTCACTGAAATTGCTGATGTATCAAAGAAATGACATGTAGAATACTCCACAGGTTCAACCTCAGTAAGTTAATGATGTCAAAACATACACAATATTGTTCAACAAGATTTATGGTCTCTTTAAAAAACAAGGCCATCGTTCTCCTTTCACAATGCAGCTTTTGAAAGGATGATGAGAGTAGGTAGAAATTCTTTTTGTTCCCCTTGGAACTGAATCAAGGAATGGGTGAGACAAGCATGCACCAGCTTCTCACATTTGCTTCCTGGGAAGTTGAAAATATACTTATTTTGGAATATTAAAAGTAAGATGTAGACTAGAAATGTACCTACCGATGAGGTGAATGTTTTCATAAATATTTGGTGTGAAAATTCTGCAATCATCGTGCCACAGTAAGTCAGTATGCATCATCTATATTGTCACCAAAAGATGTGTATGTGAGGGAAAGGAGGGTAGGAAGAGAGTGCATAGGTGCGGGGTTGCAAGAAAGGAAAACACGTACTTCTTGTTCCTCATTTAGGAAGTATATTAGTTTCCTAAAGCTGCAGTAACAAAATGCCACAAAGTGGGCAGCTTTGAACAACGGAAATCTATTTGCATCCGAATCAGTTTATGTGTTATATTCTTGACAGTTCTGAGAGAGAAATGGTTCTATGCCTCTCTCCTAGCTTCTGATGGCTCTTGGAAATCTTTGACGTTTCTTGTCTTGCAGTAGCATTGGCTGTCAGAGTCACCTGGTTGACTTCTCTCTCTGTATGTCTGTTATATTTTATAAAGACAGAACTTAGATTGTATTACAAAACCTCCTATTCTGGTATGACCTCATGCTAATTTAACTGCTAATATCATCAAATACTTTATTTCCAAACAAGGTTTCATTTGCTGGTACCAGGGAACTTCAAAATATTTTTAGGGCATGATTCAGTCTACAGCAGGAAGTTATTCTTCTGATGCAAGGTTCCTCTTCACTGCTTTTTGAGATAATACAGAAGCAGTTGCTGAAGGAACTGGAAGCTCTAAAATTAGAGAAAGCTGGATAACATGAAGAACACAAAAACAGAGAATAGTGATTCTTGCGGTTATAAATAGTGGCAGGCATTTTGCAAAAAGAACTAGAAGAAGCCACTGCTGATCCATCTTTATAATAGCTTAATATAATCTATTATTAATACGGAAACCTTGATGTGGTTGTTATTAAAAGTTTGGCTGCCAGCCAAAAGACTGGCAACTTGAATCTATCAAATGTTCCTTGGAAATCCTATGGGGCAGTTCTACTCTGTTCTACAGGGTTGTTATGAGTTGGAGTCAACAGGACTGCAGTGGATTTTGATATGGGGGGGCTTGGTTATTAAAGTTATTGCTGCTAGTTGCTGTTTTAGTCAGCTAGTGCTGCTCTAACAGAAATACCACAGAGCGGATGCCTTTAACAAAGGAAGGTTTATTCTTACACAGTCCGGTAGACTGAAAGTCCAAATTCAGGATGTCCACTCCAGAGGAAGCCTTTCCCCCCTTCCTGGCTCTGGAGGTAAATCTGGTATTGCATCAATCCTTGTCCAGGGAGCATCTTGGAGCAGGAACCTCAGGTCTGAAGGACATGCTCTTCTCCCAGTGCTGCTTTCTTAATGGTGTGAGGTTACCAATTCTCCACTTGCTTCTCTTTCCTTTTAGCTCTTGTAGGATTAAAGGACTAAGGATGGGACAAGGGAAACTCCCTTTACAGTGGAGCAGGAAAGTGATCCTATGAAGGGATTTGCAGTCCGACCCTAATCCTTTAACATACAGCACAGGAAAATCATAAAATGGAGGACAATCACAAAATAATTTGGAATCATGGCCCAGCCACATGGCTGTACATATTTTGGGGGGAGGGGGGAACACAATTCAATCCATGATGTGAGGTAATAGAAAATTGCTTTTCAACACTTTCAGGGCTTCTGTAGCAAGTCTGCTGAGTGCAATGTGTCTTTTGATTTCTTGATTGCTGCTTCCGTGGGTGTTGATTGTGGAACCAAGTAAAATGAAATCTTTGATAAGTTCAATACTTTCTCCACCGACCTTGATGCTGCTTATTGATCCAGTTGTAGGAGTTTTTGTTTTCCTGATGTTGAGGCAGGATTCCAAACAAACAAACAAAAATACCCATTGTCATCTAGTCGATTCCACCTCATAGTGACCCCATAGGACAGAATATAACTGCTCCATAGGATTTCAAAGGAGTACCTGGTGGATTTGAACTGATGATCTTCTGATTAGCAGCTATAGCACTGAACCACTACCCCAAGACAGGATAGGTAGGAAAAATCTAGTGGGGTCAAAAATCTAATACTCAGAAAGTGCAAGCCCAGCCGTCAGCAACTTTTATAGGACGGTTGCTCTAATGGACTTTGTTGAGACTCTGAGTGGTATAAAAGACTAAGCAGCTGGATTACTAGCCAAGAAGTTGGTAGTTGAAACCAAACCAAAGGAACCTTGGGAGACAAACCTAGTGATTTTCTTCCAAAAGTTCACAACCTTGAAAATCCCCTAGAACAGTTCTATTCTGCATATATGGGATTTCCATGAGCCTGAATTAGCAATCTGACAACTAACAATAGTAACAACAACATTTCTCCCTAGGTGTACTTCTATATTCAAGAGGAACATTTCATCCTTAAAAAAACATATCTTAAGAACACTAACGAATTCTGCCTTAAGTATTCGGGGGGGGGGGGGGTGGGGTGGGGTGGGGAAAGCTTCCGGTTCTGAGATTATTTGTACTTTGATCAGTATAGAAAAATATCTTTTGGTTGCTCAAATAAAAATACATGTGCTTGAGATAGTAAAGAAAAGCATTCAGAATGTCAGGCATAAGGGTCAAAGGAGGTATCTCTTTTTCATATTACTATGAAATAATCTTTAAAGCCTATATATTTCCGCATGTATATATTTATA
Source organism: Heterohyrax brucei (assembly GCA_028571685.1). Lineage (NCBI taxonomy): Eukaryota > Metazoa > Chordata > Mammalia > Hyracoidea > Procaviidae > Heterohyrax > Heterohyrax brucei. The sequence continues at coordinate 55,587,568 of CM053143.1, read as the reverse complement.
CAGAGTAATCTAATCAGGTACTCTGCCCTAAAGACATTTACTTCCAAAGTACAATCTATTCCCTGTTTCGTATCATTTTTTAAAGGTATAATAAGGTAAAAAGTTTTGTATGAAGAATAGAGAGTCAAGTGCCATTGTCCTGAAGAAAAAACATCCTTATACTTTTTTAAAGACTATAAGTTACTTTATCAGCATTTTTCAAAAGACACGCAGAACTCCTGGGAATTCATTTCTTGGTTCTTTAAATCAATTTTCCTTTAGAAGTAGTTAAAGTATCTTATCACTAACCTGAAGAAATGAGAAATTTCAAAGAAACTGTAAAATGATGTTTTACCTTTTCCTAGGTTCAGATTCTAGACTAATCTGAATAAAAGATGACTCTTTTGTATGTGGTATAAACTGAGTTATACATCTGCTTTTCTGTGCTCATTGCTTTCAGACGATTCCTGACTGCTTAATAGGGAGTTTTTATTATCTCTAATCATGGCAACACAGAGAACATGCTTTCTATGTTACATCAGGAAAGAGTTGTATGTGACTCTCTACTTTCTAGCCAGGAGTGAAGTTTAATTCTCCTGAAATCCAGATTTCTGGGGTCTGGGTGACCCACCCAGGCCAGTGACCCAGGCCATGGCCCCAAGAAGTTCTTTTGAAGCTTGAGTCTTGAAAGAATTCGTTCTTTGGATCAAACAATAGCCTCCTAAGTAGCCCACTAAATAGCTTAGTGAACACTGTTTTGCCTTAGGCATTGAGCTTTTTGCAACAGTTACCTATGCACATTCAGTTTTGAGAGCCAGGAGAACTTTAAGGTCATACTACAAGCTGTGTTTTGGATAAATTGTTATTCTATAAATACCTTTCTGCACCTGTTTGCACAGCAAAGTCAGTAACATGTATAATAAATTTTTTGGAATTTCTTTAATCTTCAAATCATTTTTTACTCCTTAGTTGAGATGTTCTGGAGCTCTGGTGCTGCAGTGAGTAGGAGCTCAGTGCTAACCAAAAAGTTGCCAGTTAGAATTCACTGCATGTTCCTGGAAACCCTATGAGACAGTTCTGTGTTGTTCAGGGTCATTATAAAACATAATTTACTTCATGGCAACAGATTTGGTTTGGGTTATACCTATACACAAATATATGTACATGTGTAACCTGACTCTGCAAACACTTCTAAATTTCCATTAGTTCTTAACTAGCTGAAGTCAGATTTTGTCCACCCACATGCTCAGAAGGGCTAACTGTGACCACCAATTGACCTCAACAGAGGACACAGCAACAAGAGGAATGAATCAAAAGGGAAATCATCACCTGGACACTGTTCAGAAGCTAGACAAGAACTATATTGCCTTCTATATCCTGGCTGCCTTCTGGAATTTTCCCTTCCCAGTGAGCCTGCACAGCTGCCATCTTGCTACCCAAAACACATATAAGCCCTGTAGTTCAGAAAAGTAGACTCTGAGGAACTTCCTCTGGGCTCCTTGCTCTGTGCACTGCAATATTATTTTCTCTTTCTCAAAGGCTGGTGTTTGGATTACTGTCAAATCTGAGTGTGCCAGATAAAGACCTACTCTCCTGGGTTTGGTAATACATGCAACACACACATAGGTGGCACATGGTAAGATCATATCTTCATAATACAAATTATTAAATATTCTATATAATAATTATGTAAGTGATTATATTATATATGAAAGATATAATAACGGCTATTCCTTTTTTTCCTCTTCAGGAGTTTTCAATCTTCAGCACAAACATTGTATGATTCTAAAGTCTCACTGTAGTGTGTGGTCTCGTTAGTAGATGGTACTTAACCAAAGTCACCTAGAATGCTTAACTACATTCCATTCCCAACTGGATCAATACATTCCTTTCCCTGTCTTTGGGGTAGTAAATACATTATTTCAAACCTTCAGGGAGGTAATTATATTTTGGGTAATTCACATTGTTTGATAAGATGTAAAGGAATCTTGTAACTTCCTGTTCTATCTTATGACAAGGTTCGACACATTCCAGGTGCAAATCTCTTTGTAATCTAGCTATAAAAGCCACTGGAATTGTAACCCAAGCAGAACAGTCTTGGAGGAACCATTCTCACTGTTCCCCAGATTGCATGTTTATCTATTAATAAAACACTGCTTGAATCTTTCCCCATTTCTGAGTTTGGCTGCAGTGACAGGCAGAACAAACTTGCTTTTGGTTTGGCAACATTTCCAAACCAAATTGACTAATCTTTGAGTTAGGGAAAACACACGCATATGTTCAGAACACAACTTTTTTTCAGTTTTCAAGCCACTTGTTTTCCCTCTTAAGAGACTTCACTTGATTTTTTCTCTACCCAGAAGTCTTTTAAATTTACTTTTCCCCTGGTTTTGGTTTTGTTTGGTTGAGATTTATCCCAGCTTGTAAATTGTATATTAAAGAAACATATATCAATTTCCATTTTGGGCTTAATGTAATTTTTTCTTTTAGCATGAACTGAACCAGACTTAGGAATCTCTTTTCACCTGGAAACAGCAAAGTTCAATTTTTATTTCAGGTCTACAAAACATACGTAGCACATCCAGCAGTGTTAGATCATACAGGACTGAAGACTTGTAAAAAGAGATTGAAAAGAACAATCTTCTTCCAGAATTAATAACAGTTCAGCTGTCGGAATCCTATTAATCTCTATGAAAATAATTCCACTGATCTTTTCCTGTACAGAGCTATTTCAACAGTATCTTTTAGATTTGAGTAGATTTCCATTTTCTTTTAGTGTATGAAATGTGTAAGATTATATCGAAATTTTATCTTTTAAATATAAATATTCTTGTCTACCTGAGTTTAAGAGGTATGATAGTGAAATTGGAGCAGCAATATCACCACCTTCATAATATAAACTTAGCTTTAAAGATATCAGTTTGAATGATGCATTGGTAAGTAATTTTAATAGGAAATAGCAATTATTAAAATATGAAACTGAGGTTTTTTTTCAGGTTAGAATCACCTCTAACTTGTTTGTTCTCAAACATGGGTGAGAAAGTAGATGGTTAAGTCGTGTCTAGCACGTAGAGCTCAGATCAGTGTCAATGACTTGTAATTCCAAGACTGCTGGCAATCATGTCATCACTATATTAGGACTACGCCAGAGAGCACCACCGCTGCTGAACTGTACTATTTCCCACTCAGTGGCTTAGTAAACACGTATTCTAAGGAGCAAAATATAGGTATATTTCAAATACAATGTCTTTTAATTGATAAGCATAAACTGATACCACTAATGAAGATTTTATCTATTAAAATAGATAGTGTATTAACTAAAGGAGAAAAACAGACATAGAAGTCAGTCACACCCACGTGGAAACTCATGTCCTTTTACACATAATGTGCTGGTATCCTGCAAGTGATCAGAGGGGTAAGTTCATTAGCAAATCAATTCCTAGAATACTTGCAAAGCATTTATGACAGTCCTTAAGAACTTCAGTGTTTTTTATATAACCATGTGTACTTTTCATCCTTACCCAAGGTCTCACAATTAACAGTAATGTCAAGGGTTAAATATCCTATTCTTTCAGTGACTCATTTGCTAGCCTCAGTGTAATTATATTTACATATTTACAAAGACAGCAAACACATTAAAATATAAATCAGTGTCTTTAGGGTTTGTAAATATAAGCAAGCCAGAGAAAGTACTAGTGGATTTGAAGGATAGCTTTGTTCATTTTGAATTTCTTGTTTTTGTCTGTCTAGTCTAATAAACCGCTAAAAAGGCAAGGTCTTTCTTCCCTCAAAAGCATGACATCCAATTATTCTTGTGGTTGTCTTAAGTAATGATGTGTTTCAGACATAGACTTGACAATGCAGATTACTACGTGTGTCACACAGTGAAAGAGAAGTAAACAAAGGGCATGGGTTAAATGCTCAGTATCTTAAGGTCAGTTTTTGAGAACTCCAGTGTTAAGTTGTGATTTAAATAGACAATCTGCAAGTATTTTAAGTGTTTTGAGTATTTTCTATACGTTCTAATTTTTTTTTAGTGGAAATGTAGTTCATTTCTGATTTTGTGTATGTGAGTGTGTGTGTGTATAATGGATGCTTTGACTCCGGAATATAACAGAGCCAACCTTACATTTAACTTTGAAAATAATTTTAATAAAAAAAATTTTTATATGTCACATTGTATCTTAAAATTATACCAGAAACATCTTTTTTCATTGTACTGTATCATGCTTTAAAAGCCTTAGAGCTTACTGAGGTGTATCCAAGAAAATACAGCAATCTCTAAATGAGAAGAAAGAGACAAGAATGTGAATATTATTGCAGGGGTAACTAGAGAGATGGTTCGATTGAAACATGCCTTTGCTCTAAACGAAGTCTTGCTTAGTCTGCAGAGCTCCCCATGCCTGGCTAGTTATTTACAAAGTTTAATAGATTAAAGCGGAAAGTTTCATTCACCACGTATTCAAAAATTCAAAAGTTCTAAGTGGACAAGCATGTTGCCAGAGACGTATCTGTCTGAGTCCAAGGACTATTATGGAATAGACAGAAGTGGAGAACAGACAAGCTGCTGTGGCCATGTCTTCATGAGTCAGAGGGACATTACAGAATGATCAGTATATGTTAATATTACAAAATGGGCAAAACTAGTAAAAGCTTGACCTTTTACAGATTGGCTGCAAACTATTAAGTCATCATGATTCTACATTTTGAATTGTCTTTCTTAGTAGTCATTGGTACAAGTTTCAGTGATGACAGTCAGTACAGCCTTTATTGGTCTCACAGATTTTCCATTTATTGAATGCTGGTAGAGAAAGATAAAAATGGAAAATCTTGTGTGTTCTGTTTGATTGTTGCCATGAGTCGGATCTGACTCGACGGCACTTGGCTTGGCTTGGCTTGATTGGTTTATGTAAAATTTCTCTAAAAGGTATTTTTCAAGATTGTCCTAGTATTGTCTTTATACCTCAAGGCTCAATTGAAGCATCCTTGTGGGTCCAACTCCAGCTGGGTCACATTTTAGGACAGGAAGCAACGCCTTCAGTGCTACCTACTAAACCATAATTCATGTTGATTCAAGTGCTTCTCTAGAACTTAAGTTGTTTTCATTTCCTCTCTTACTGTCATGCTGAGCACATATCCCAGATGGCTTATGAAGAGCTCAAGTAAGGCAGTATGTGTCTTTTATAAGCTTTTCTAATATCACAGTAAAGTGCACATGTCTTAACTGTACCACTTCGTGAATTGTTAGACCTGTGTAACCACCACCCAGTTCAAGATACAGAATGTATCTGTCAACCCCGTGGTCTTCCTTGTACCTCCTACAAGCCAATATTCCCCCCAAACAACTGTTTTTCAGGCCTGTAGTTGTCATGTCTACATTTGAATTTTATATAAATGGAATTATGCAGCATATCTTTTTGAGTGTTGGCGTTGTTTACTCAGTGTTTTATCTGAGACATGCTGCTTTTTAGCATTAACTCATCCCAGTTTTCAAAAGGGATAGGCTGTAATAAAGGAGTCTTTGGTGGCACACACAGTTAACAGTCTACCTAGCTGGACAGTCTACTACTTAGCTGTTTGAATTCTGTCAAAGGTGGAAAACTTGTGAGACTCCGAAAAAGAGGGCAATCCAGTTAAGCTCTGGCTTTCACAGATTTTACTGTGGTTAAGAACACTAAATAGTTAAAAAGGATAGTTTCTATTAGAGGGTCTTAACTATAAGGTTTTAAAAAGCAGATAGTTTTTAAGGTACAATTTTAATTAAATCTAAATTAAATGTACCTAAATTAGAATTCTTTAACAGCAGGTATGATAAAGATATCTTTCAGGATGGATGCGGGTGGTAGCTAGAGCAGAGTTCCACAGACCCATGACTCTGCCAGTCAGGCAAGAGTCTTTCAGTTCCTCTAGGAGTTATCTGAAGGGTCCCAGGTAGTGTGTAGAAAGGGGCTAGGGAACTTGAGGGTTTAGGCAGCTAGAGTAGAAGTAGTTAAATATTTTATATTTTGATACGTGCTTTTTATTTATCTGTACATAGTGGTTGAGTACCAGCTCTACCTTAACTTACTCTGTTTATAAAATTTCTGCTGGTGGATATTTTACTTTAAGTCATTAGGTTAGGAAGTTCTTAGAGTGTTTGCTTTTGAGCACAATATCCTTGAACAAGCTTAAGGTTAACTCATATCAGTTACGCTTCCAAACTAGTACAGACCAGGAATAAAACTCTGGCAGTCTACTCTTGGGGGAGTGGGGGGGGCAGTATAAATCTTATGAAGGTTCATAGCACTGGAATATTGCCTGAAATAGTGCCAGCTGATGAACCCCTCATGTTAGAAGTCACTCAAAACTGGAGAAAAGAGTCCTCCTGAAAGTAGAGTCAACCTTATTGACCCGGACAGAGTCCAGCTTTCTGGACCTTCATCTGTGATATGACATGGCTCAAAATGAGAAGAAATGATTGCAAACATCTTTTAACAACTGGAACACGGTATATACAAACTATTGATCTACGAAAATTGGAAATCATCCAAAATGAAATGGAACACTTAAACACTGATGTAGGCATTAGTGAGCCTACAAAAAGGACTAGTATTGGCCATTTTGAATCAGACACCCATATGGTCTACCATGCTGGGAATGGCAACTTAAAGAGGAATGGTATTTGCCTTTATCATCAGCAAGAGCATTTCAAACTTTATCCCAAAGTACAACACTGCCAGTGACAGAATATTATTTAAAGACCTCATGGAAAGCCAGTTAATACGACTACTACTCAAATTTACACACCAATCAGTAAAGCCAAAGATAAAGTAACTAAAGATTTTTACCAATTTCTGCAGTTTGAAATTGATCAAACATGTAAATAAAGATGCGTTGATAATTATTGATGATGGAACGCAAAAGTTAGAAACAAAGAAGAAGGACTGATAGTTGGAAAGTGTGGTCTTGGTGGTAGAAACAATGCTAGAGATCGTATAATAGAATTTTGCAAGACCAGCAACTTCATCATTGCATGCACCCTTTTTTAAACAATATGAATGGTGGTTACAAGGGATCTTCCAATAACAGCGTCCTATCTTTGAACCCAAACAAATTGTGTAAATGACGCAGTTTTATTATTGAATTACATTTGATAGCATTATGTGTCACAAAGAACTTCAGGTGAATGGCCTCTGTGGCTGCTTCCAAATGAGGCCCCAAATAATCAGCTATTGTAGCCCAGTATCTTTCACTGTTGATGGTCACAGCCTCTCCTCGTTCATCTTTGAAAAGATACGAGCCAATGATTCCACCAGGCCGAAATCCAAAGAGTAACTTTTGGGTACGAAGTGGACATTCTGGCATCTCCACTGGATTCTCATTGCTCCAAATGAGACAGTTTTGTTTGTTAATGAAACCATTCATCCAAAAATGGGCGTTGTTATTGAAAATGATTTTTCGACCAAAAGCAGAGTCAACTTCCAATTTCTCCAGTGCCCAGTCAGCAAATGGATGGCACAATCTATGGTCATCAGACTTCAGTTCTTGAGTTAAAACAATTTTGTAAGGGTAGAGCTTCAAGTAGAGATGCAAAATCCACCGAATTGTGGTCGAGGAAAGGCCTAGTTCTTGTACTCAGTGACAAATTGATTGAGATGGATTCTAGTGTACACTCTGACAAGCAAGAGGTCATTTCAAAGACAGAACAGAAAGCAAAGACCAAAATGGATGTCAGAAGACACTCTGAAAGTTGCTCTTGAACATGCAGCAACTAAAAGGAAAGGAACAAATGATGAAGTAAAAGAACTGAATAGATTTTAAATGGTGGTTCAAAAAGACAAAGTGGAGTATAATAATTTGTGCAAAGACCTGGAATTTGAAAACTGAAAGAGTAGACCATACTTAGCATTTCTCAAGTTGAAATAACTGAACAAAAAACTCAAGCCTCAAGTTGTAATATTGAAGGATTCTGTGGGGAAATTATTAAACTATACAGAAAGCATCCAAAGAACATTGAAGAAGTACACAGTGATTGTTCCGAAAAGAACTGGTTGGTGTTCAGTCATTTCAGAAGGTAGCGTATGATCAAGAACCAATGGTGCTAAGGGAAATAGTCCAAGCTGCACTGAAGACACTGAAGCCTCCACAAATTGATGGAATAGCAATTAAGATGTTTCCACCAATAAATGCAGTGAATGTGTTCATTAGTTTATGCCAAGAAATTTGGAGGACAGCTACCTGTCCAAAAAACTGTAGGGACTCCATATTTATGCCTATTCCCAAGAAAGATGATCCAACAAAATGCAGACATCAAGCAATATCCTCAGTTACACACGCAGGTAAAATTTTCCTGAAGATCCTTCAAAAGGAGTTGTTGCAGTGCATTGACAAGTGTCTTCAGCTGAGTTTTCTAGAGAAGAAAAACAAATAACATGTACAATATGCACCCCCAAAAAAGGATTAAATTAATGAGACTCTGTAGAACTTTTTATTGATTGAATATTATCAGTTGATGTAATATTATTCTAGGAACTCATTTACTGTAGCATACAGTTGTTCAGTGATTTGATGGACAATATATAAATCAAATCTAATGAGAGAATAAGATTGTTACAGACATAAAAATTTAATGTCATGCTTTGAATACTTTAAGCATGTGTCATATAAATGCTTAAGCCAGTGCTCTTAGTTCAGACAGCATATGATCATCCTGAATAAGTGAATATATTAATGCTGCCAACTGGTGGAATATATAAATATTTGAGTTGTAGTATATATTACCTAAACCACACTGAGAAGTGAAACTTGAGTTTTCAAAATGTTGGTACAAGAAGACTGGTTAATAACTGTATATAACTTTGAGTACTTTAATTATTAAAAATTCTCTACAACAAAACAGGGAGACACACTCAATTTAACAGATTTATTTTTCCTTTAATATCCAACATTCTAATACAGTCAGAGCATTTGATATAGCTTCTCCAATCTTTTTGTTTCTCCTCCATCCTTCTCTTATCATTTTAATCCATCCAGCCTTTAATATGTATCAGTTAAAATTTGGACACCATCTTAACTTATAAAGAATATTAAGGCTCTGTACTGAACAGAAAATGTAAGTCATTATACCTCTTTGACAGCATTGGAAAAATAATTCTATATACAGTGAACACACAGACAGATTATCACCTTAACTTCCAAACACCATACTGGATTTATGGGCAACAATGAGACCATGAATAAAGCATCTTAAAATTACAGTTGGGAGTCTAAGAAGTAGAATTATAATGTGCAAGCAAAGCTTTCATAATGTGTGAGGTCACTTAGAGATTATGTAGGGTCACTTAGAGATTATGTGTGCATGTAAATATACCTTTATGTCAAATGGAATATATTCATACATCTGATAACCTCACTTCTCAGTCTTTGCAAAGTTAGAAACTTGTCTAGATTGAAATTAAATGTATGTATATATATACAGTACTGTATTTTCATACTGCACAATAATATAGACTTTAAATCTTGAGAATTTCCTAAATTTAGTATTGAGTAATAGACTTTGTGTAGTTAGTTGCAATTGAATCTTGAAGATTGTTTTTTTCACTTATGTAACACTTTTAAAAAGTGAAAATCAATTTCTACAGAGCTTTTTATTTTGAAAATAATTTCAGAAACAGAAATCAGTCTTTACCAAAGAAGGCTAAAATGTTTGGTGGAAACATTAGCAGTGAAACTGCTATATTTTAGAACCCAAGTTAGCTGGAAGACAGTTCAAAATAAATGTGCTGTTTAATTATAATATTATACACTGAGTACCACATACTGTCTTTTTATTCTCCTTCTCTAAAAATGAGCCTCTAAATTCTCTTAAACACCCCTAGAGGGATATTTTTTGGCAGTAGAGATAAAGTAAAGAAAATAGAACATTTGAAGGTCATATATTACTCTCTCTGGATACCCATATCTTTCTTAGACATGTGAGGTTCTGCTGAACTCAGTTTATGCATAAAAATTACAATATTATTCTATTAAGTCAGATTAACACAAAGGATTTACTGCATATAAAAAAAAGATCTATTGTTCTTATGAGAACAATAGATTCATTATTTAAAACATTTGGTTCAATGGCTTTTTATAGTAATTTATTTTTAATCTCTCCTTTAATTATAGTGAGTATGCATATATTATGGACTTAATTGTGTCCCCCCAAAAGGTTTATCAATTTGTCTAGTACTAATTCCTAGTACTGTGCGGTTGTCTTTCATTCTGTGATCTGATGTGATTATCCTGAGTGTTGTAAATCTTAGCTTCTGCGGTGTTAAAGAGGCAAGATTAAAGGCAGTTGTCTTGATGAGGTAGGAGAGTCTACAGGATTAAGTTGTAGCTCAAGTCAATTCCCTTTTGAAATAAAGAAGAAAGAAGTGAGCAGAGAAGGGAAGGACCTCATACCACCCAAAAGAAGTCGTAACAGTGAAGCACAGCTTTTGGACCTGGGGTTACTGCACTAGGAAGCAATTAGACCTGGGGAAGATTGGCAGTGAGCCCCAGACCCTAGAGAGAGAGAATGCCTTCTACTGGAGCTGGCATCATAAATTCAGATTCTTAGCCTCCTAAACTCTGAAAGAATACATTTCTCTTTGTTAAAGCCATCCATTTGTAATTATTCCTTTTATAGCAGCACTAGATACCTAAGACAACATTTTTTTATTATTATTATGACTGAGTGAAAATGTCCATTCCCGTATAAATCTACATGCCCACCTACGTGGAGCTTCCACTGCTCTCCCTGCCCGGTGACAGCACATTATTCCTCTCTGCTCCATACATGTCTCATCCTCCCAACAGCCTCCTTTGCTCTCCTCTCCACCCACTCTCCTTCCTCCAGCCAGAGGTCAGCAGGATGATATCCTATAGATGTATAGAACCATAAAGTGCAATCAATATATGGTCACTCTGCATCACCAAGCCAATCAATTCATTATGATTTATGGACAAGGGCAGCATCAGGCCAGAGGCCATGCTCTCAGGGGAACCTCGAAGCCACTGGATCATCAACTGAGTCTTTTCGTGGAGGTCCTAGGGTGCACCCCTTTTTATCTTGTGTTGCCAGTGAGACTCAACTTAGTGAGCTCCATCGTGGCTATCACTGGTGGTGGCCGGGCACCATCTGGTTCTTCTGGTCTGAATTCGATATAGACACCCACTCATGTGGGTCTCTCTATCTTCTGGGTTGTCTTTACCCCATGTCATTTTGGTCCTCAGTGGGCATCTGTTCTTGATGAGTTGGGACCATTTGCTGTGTCTTCGGATGGCAGCTTGGCGGCTTTTAAGACCGCAGATGCCACTCACCAATGTGGGGTGCAGAGAGCCCTCTTAGCAAAACACTACTTATGCCAATTGGCCTCGATTTCACCTAAGAGCATGGTCCCCTGCCCTCTGCTCCAGCTACTCATTCAACAAAGCATTTGCCATTTAGTATTTTGTATTTGTACAGTTCAATGACATTAGTTGTATTCATTAGGTTGTACGATCATTGCTACTAATAGTTTCCAATCATTTTCATCACCATTAACAGAAGCTCAGTGCTCCCTAATAATTTCTCTTATGTGCCTATTCCCACTGTCTCTTTTATTTAACTCATCACTTCCTTGAATGTAAACTGTAATTTAAATTTAGTATATGAACAGTGCTAGTATGTAAGTGGGAAGTAGCATATCATAGTGGTTAAAAGCCTAAGTCCTTAGAATATAAACATCTGAACTTAAGTCTCAGGTATAGCACTTAACTAGCTGTTTGGTTTGGCATAACTCAGTTCATTTGCTAATCCTCAGTTTTCTTATCTATACAATAGAGATAATAATAACACCTATTTCATGCGATTGTTGTGAGCAATAAATGAAACAGCACTGAGCATAATGAGTGGTAAACAGATTTACTTACCAAATAGAATTTTATAGGCCTTTGGTTGCCATCTGAAAGGCCTTAGCTGTGTGACGGTTAGGTGCTAGGCTGCTAACTGAAGACCTGGAGATCTTCTACCACAAAGAATACAGCCTCGAAACCCAGGAGGCCATCTGATTGTTTCAGACGTTTGGTGTGAGCCTATTTGTCCCACATGGTTGCGGTGAGCCTGAATCAACTCCACAGCACACAGCAACCGCCACGCACATATTCAGCTATTCTCTGAATTGTGCCAGAATTTCACTGTCAGCCATTCTTAATCAAAAGTGTTTATCAGAACAATCCAGAGAACATTTTTTTTTTCCCTCTAAAGCATATGCCTTACTAAATGAGAATCACTGGTGAAAGGTTTGTGGGCATGAGCAATTTGAAAAAGTTTCTTAAATTATTCTTATAGTCACCATTTAGGATTTCAGTAGCTGGAGAGTTCAAGATAAATGTTAGATTTCATTATCATAATATATTCCTGAGTTTCATGCAAGTACTATTTTTTATTCTTTTCTAAAAATGAATCTTTGGATTCTCCTAACCACCTCTAAAACCAAAATCAAACAAATCAAGAGATCCAAACCAGCTGCCCCTGTGTTTCAGTGTAGCACTGTACTAAATAGGGTTTTTTATGGCTATGACCTCTCAGAAGCAAATCTTCCTCAGAAGAGTCTCTGGTTGACTCAAATGCCAGCTCAGCGCTTATTAACACAGTGCCTGGCCATCTGCAACAGCCAAGGATTCCTTGATCACCCCTAAAGACAGAATTTTTTTGGTGGTGGTGATAATGCCTACTTCATTTACAGTTAGAATCACTTGCAGTTTATAGCTGGAACTTTTGAAAGTAATTTCCGCTACTTTCAGGTTAATACAATTAACTTCTTCAGATTTATTTTGGTATGAAATTGTGTAATATTTTTAAAACAACAACAACAAATTAAACAGACCATTGTTAACCTGGAGAGATCAGAAGATTTCTTCCTTACAATCTTTAATATATATATATATACATATGTGTATATATATACATATACATATATATATATATACATATATATATATTAAACAGCATATGCTACAGACTTAAGAAAAATGCCTGGGCCCCAGTCAGAGACACACAGAGAGAGAGACAGAGAGAGAGAGAATGCAAAAGAGCTGCTAGAACAGTGGATAGTTTCTAAAAGGTTATGTCTCAAGTCAGAATGTTCTCTGCTTAGTTTCTTTGGCTCTAAGTAACTAAAGAATTTAAAGTACATTTTCCTTGTGTAATGCATCAGCCCTCCAGGGATAGCTCATTTCCTGGTGAAATCTATTTTTTGTTCTGAGGTTTAGCCTCTACTCCAATAATTCAGTTTAACTTTTAAATTTCAGAAATGCCTAGAAGGTGTCGAATGAAGCATCTGAAGTCATAAAATGCAGTCAATAAAATAGTTTTTTTAAATAATTTTAGAAGTCGTATTCCTTTATCTTAATTCATTTCAAAATACTTCACACATTCAGGAAAACTAGAGAGATCATAGCTTTTACAGAGTCTAGTAGCTCGCTCTTCTTGAAGGCCTTGTCTCTGTAACTTTCCTAGGTTAAGAAGCCTGGCCCTCCCTGAGCAATCCACGGAAAAGGCTAAGCAGGGCCGATACACCTGTCAGTAACACACGATGAGGGGTACTCATGGTCTCTTATTGATAGTTCATTGATTTAGCTTTCTGTCTGTATCTTTATTTTTATTCCAGGAGGCTACTTGGATTTATTATTATGTTGCTGGTTCACAGATAAGATTTCTAGAACCCTACATTGATGTAGGTTTCAAATTTGACTGCACCATGTGATTGATTTGATATGTAATTCCAAAAGATCCATAACATCTCGAACTGTGTTATTTTTTCTACTACTGTTTTACCTACAAAATCTAGCAGAGTATCTGGCACATGATAGGCATGAATATTGATTCAATGAATGATTATTTGAGAAATTTAAGGTAAACTATTTCTTTTTTCAGCACCATATGAATTGCGTACCTTGTGGATTTACCCAAAGGTCTGCTGATGCTTTTCTGTGCACAAATGTCTTGTTGGTGGCTGCTGTCTATCCTGCCTGGACTCACGGTAAATGGAAAGAAACTCTGCCCAGTCCTGCACTGTTGTCATTGATCAATTGCGGATCTAACGTGATCAGAGTTTTCAATGGCTGATTTTTGGAACTAGGTCACCAGGACTTTCTTTCTACTTTATCTTAGTAGAAGCTCTGCTGAAATCAGTTCAGCATGATAGCAACGTGCAAACCTCGCGCATTGTCCAGGAACCAAACCCGAGTCTCCCTCGTGGAAGGTGAGAATTCTATGATTGAATCAGCCCTGCTCCCCAGATAACATGTAGCTATATTGTATTGACAAGTGAATTTTTAAAAATGAAGCTTTTTATTCATAAGCAGTAAATATCTTATGTATTGTTTACTTGGTGTCCCCTGCTAGTATCATCTTACAAAAACTCTAGTGCAATATCAGAACCAAGATGCTGTTAGTTGTACAGTAAAGATGTCGAACAGTTAGAGCATTTCTTTTACCAAAATAACAGCTTGTTTCACCGTTTTATGGCCACACCCATATAACATGCAAATCTTCACTGACAGACAGTGGTTACACATGAGGCACATTGGCCAGGAATTGAACCAGGGCTTGGTATATGGATGGGAAGAATTCTACAACTGAACCAAACACCAATGCCATTCAATTTCTGCAGACTAATTTAAAAATCTATTCCATTTTACCATTGCAATGAATTGGTTAAGAAGGAAAGGTAGAGTCTTGGCTTTCCTACTGTCATCCTTTGCCCCTTTGTATGAAAAATTTTATTTAGTTAATAGCTATTTACTATGTGTTATACTGTATATAATATTACAGCTAAATAAAATATGTAATATAGTATTTATAATATAAATTACATTTACTGTTTATAACAATATGTAAGTGTAATATATTAACATTATAACACATTATATGTATTGTATTAATGCTTTGTAGCTAAATAATATATAAATTGTCCACAAATACTGTTAGCATTTATTAACCATGTGTTCTGTGATCCAAACTGTATTATTTAAATTAGTGCTAGCAAAATTTTTGAGCTAGATATTAAAATAGCTATTTTTCAGGGGGAAAACAAAGCCTCGGAAAGTTTGTAAAGCTTCCCCAAGTGGCACCTGTTATGAGATGGAGCTGAGATCCGGACCTAGGATTCTAACGGCGTCATGCCACTTTATAAAGCACTCCAGCAGAAACCCTGATGGGAAAGTGGCTAAGTACCACTGCTGCTAATCAAAAGGACAGCAGTTTGAATCCATCAGGTGCTCTACAGGGAAGTTCTATTTGGGCATGTAAGGTTAGCATGAGTCAGAATTGATTCCTGGGCAGTGGGTTTTTGGTTTTTAAGGAGTGCATCAAGGAAGACAGCATTAACCTATTGTTTTCATTTCTGAGGAATATTTAATCCTTTCAGTTGTTCCAGTGTAGCCTGTTCCACAACTTTGAGGTATGCATGTATGTTGTCCAAACTTGATAAGCATATTGTGCACCAAAAACAAAGGTCTACTTCTGAATTCTTTATAAGGTTTAATATTATGCATGACGTTCTTTTGGTGCTAGCATTTTCTTCAAATTATTCTCCTATTTAGGTTTCTTTCTCGCTATTCTGTTCTGAGTAGACACTTCTCAATTTTGCAATTCTAATTGACATACTCTGCCATTTGGGTGACAGTTTCAATTGTCATTATTAGCCTCCCAGCCTCTTGTTTTACACAGACATTAAATAGTCTTGTGTAGGAAAAAAAGTGCTACTTTAACATTTTCCACCGGTGGTGTGTCTTACTTAAATCATGGTATTTGTTGAGAAGACAGTGATACTTTATTTCACAAATAAACTCATGGTTGTTCAGTTAAGTAATTGAAACATTGAACACTGTAGTATCTCAGTTAGCCAAAGGTAAAACACAGACAGGACACTTATGAGGAGCTCAAACATTGTATTCAAATTTAAATAATTATGATAAAAGGAAAATGCCTATTTTAAAACTGAGTGACAGGATATGAGGTCAAACTGTTGGAATTCATATTTTTGCCCTTGACACTTTTATCAACTGCAGACTTTGTTTTCTAATTATTTTCTTTTAAATCTATCTTTATGTCACATCGTTTTTTTCTCTTTAATGAGTGTGACTATATAAATCCTGTCTTTGTTCTGAGCTATTTCTAAAATACCTTAAAAGGACCCTATAATTGTAATACTTGACCACAAAATTGAAGGTATAAGAATAAATACTTAAATTCTTGTGTATTTTATATGACATATGTCTTCAGATTCTCATTATTGGATTGACACTGAATGTCCTTGAAATGTGACTTTTCTTATGACACTGTCACTGATACAGCTGAAGAAAGGTTGCTGTGTCTGCTGTATTCTCTGAGAATTGTCTACACTACTGTAAAGAGAAGATAAACAAACAGGTACAGGAAACTTGTAGAACATTTTAAGCCTGATAAGACATATCAGTGCAAGCTGATGAGTGGCTTATGAGTTGTAGGCAAAATATGTAAGGCGTGATAAAAACACATAATGAAGAACCTGGTAAATTGTAAAGTTTCAGAACAGATGTGCTAAGTATGAAAAATAAGTTAATAATGTGTGAAATATGCCAAAAGTAGACTTACTAGAAAATATACCAAACGAAACTGTTGAAGATAGATTAAGAATGGAAAGATCAATTGCTAACGCTGCCGCTTTTAGGGTGACAGCTGTTGCTCCCTTGCATCAGCCACTTACTAGTGGTACCTAGTATATTCCTCCTCTAATCTGTGTATGCCCTAGCCATGTACAAATTAGTCTGTTATGCAGACTGATGACAAGCTGCGAGTATGCTTAACTGTCTGTCTGACAGAGCAAGTACCTATTACTGGAATTTTCTCCCTTTCTCAGTCCTCTTTTCTGGTCTTTGTAATCATATCTTCAGCTAAGGCTGGTGGAGCAGAGAGGGAAAAGGGGCATAGAGAGCTTGCCTGAATCCCGAATTCAGGTAGTATGGTCTCTTTACCACTTATACTCTGTTCTAAGTGTGTTACCCTATATTATCTTTTCTTGCTATTTGTTTGATTGACTTAATAAATAATATGATTTGCATATTTTAACTGAATGTGTGAACCTTGCTGCTCTTTGTCCCCTGGGTTTTTGTACCTGGTAATATATTGAAAGCTGCTGTTGCTTCACCATAATTTCCCGCAAACTACTGACCTTGATCACAGCTCAACTGGGAAAAATTTTCAAGCCTTGGAGAGAAGGGTCTAAAGACATTGGGCTTTAACCAAGTAAACCTTCAAAGTCTATGAGATGATAGTGATTTAGATGCTGGAGGAACTTTGTTCAGACATAAATGGACCAGTGTTACTTATAAGCTTAGCTAGTAAGTCATCTGCAGGAAAGAGATCTAGGGGAAAAAAAAAGATCAAATTCCAAAAATGAATACAATATGTTTATGTAACTTGAATCTTAACTGTCATTGTGTTCTGTTATTATCATTAGAAATAGATCGAATGTATCAAATTGTGTGTCAAATACATAATATACTGTTACCAATAATATCTTAGTGAGCACTTAGACCTCTTTGAAACTAATTTGAAAGTTGTCATTATAAGCTCATTTTAATTAATTCAACAAATACTAAACTAATGACAACAATGTAGTATTTCCTACAAGTTCTTTTTCTCTCCAAGAGGCAGAAAAGTTGATAGCTTCTGATTTTCTACCTAGGAATTCAAACTAAAATAACACCCATTTTAACAAAGTTTATGTTTAAAGGTAGGTGCTAGCCAGAAGTCATGTTATTTTGTGGCTTTATTTAGTAGCAGGTAGTTTCCATTCTGGAAATTTTTTTTCTATTTTTCTTCATTATGATTGAATGAAAATGTACATTGCCGTATAAATTTGCATGACCACCTATATGCAGCTCCCACTGGTCTCCCTGCCCAGTGACAGCACAGGCTTCCTCTCCATTCCATACATGTTTTATCATCCCAACAATCTCCTATCCCCTTCTCTCCACCCACTCCTCCACCTTAAGTAAGAGGTCAACAGGGCGACATTCCATAGATGCGTAGAACTGTAAAGTGCACACATGCTATGGTAACTCTGTGTCCCTAAACCAATCCATTCCTGTCCGAAGAGTTGACCTCCATTATGATTAATGGACAGGGGCAGCATCACAGCCAGGGGCCCTGCTGCCAGGGGAACTCCGAGGCCCCTGAACCATCAGTTGTGGTCTTTCAGTGGAGATCTAAGTGTGCACCCTTTTTATTCTTGTGTTGCCAGTGAGACTCAACTTTGTGAGCTCTATCACGGCTGTTACTGGTGGTGGCTGGGCACCATCCGGTTCTTTGGGTAAAACAGACAGTTTCACAATGTTAAACCTTCCTATCCATGAACAGGGTAGGTTTCTACATTTGTGTGTGTCTCTCTTAGCTTCTTGTAGTAAGGACTTGTAGTTCTCTTTGTAAGAGGTCTGTTATTTCTCTGGTTAGATTTATTCCCAGGTACTTTATTTTCTTATGGGCTAGAGTAAATTGATTTGGTGATTTCTTTATTAATAATCTTGTTATTGGTATAAAGGAATCCTACTGATTTACTTATATTTACCTTGAATCATGAGACTTTGCCAAAGTCGTCTATCAGTTTCAGTAGTTTACTTATGGATTCTTTAAGATTCTCTGAGTATACAATCAGGGAGATTTTTACTTCTTCTTTGCCATTGCAGAAGCCCTTTATTTCTTGGTCTTGTCTAAGTGCTCTGGCTAGAATTTCCAGTACAATATTGAATGGGAGAGGTGAGAGTGGGCATCCTTGTTTAGTTCCCGTTCTCAAGGGAAATTGTTTCAGTCTCCATTCAGGATGACGTAGGCAGTTGGCTTTGTATAAATGGCACTTATTGCACTGAGGAATTTGCTGTCTATTCTTATTTTGCTGAGAGTTTTTAGCATGAATGGGTGTTCGACTTTATCAAATGCCTTTTCTGCATCAGTAGACAAAATCAGGTGATTCTTGTCTTTTGTGATGGGTTTATTAACTTGTTCTACTTCTTCTTGTGATAATTTTGGTAGGTGATATGAATCATGAAATTTTGTCCATTTCCTCTAGGTTTTCAAGTCTGTTAGAGTACAGTCCTGCATAGGATTCTGTTATGATGCCTTTTTTTTTTTCAGTTGGATCTGTTGTAACATATCCCATACCATTTCTTATTCAGTTTATTGTTTTCCACTCCTGTTTTTCTTCTGTAAGTTCAGCCAATGGTTTATCAATTTTGTTGGTCTTTTCAAAAAAAACAGCATTTGGTTTTGTTAGTTTTTCAAACTGTTCTACTTTCTACTTCATTTAATTTTGCTCTAATTTTTATGATCTGTTTTCCTCTGATGCCTGAAGCATTCTTCTGTTGCTTTCTTTCTACTTGTTTAATCTATAGGGTTAATTCTTTGATTTGAGTTCTTTATTCCCTCTGGGTGTGTGCAATTTATTGATAGAGGTAAATTGACTCTGAGCACTGCTTTGGTTATATCCCATAGGTAGGATGTATTTTAATTCTCATTTGATTCCATACATTATTTTGTTCTTGATTTCTTCTATAACCCATGGCTTTTTGAGCAAGGTGTTGTTCAGTTTCCATGAGTTCCAATTGCTACCTATTCTTTGTCTGCTATTGATTTTGACTTTTATGGCTTTACTGTCCAAGAAGATGCTCTGATATAATTCAGTCATTTGAATTTTGTTGAGACTTGCTTTATGTCCTAACACATGGTCTATTCTGCAGAATGTTCCATGTGCATTGGAGAAACAGGTGTATTTATCTGTTGATGGATAAAAAGTTTTGTATATGTCAGTGACGTCTAACTGGTTAATTGAGGCAATAAGATCTTCTGTGTCTTTACTGAGCTTTTTTCTAGATGCTCTGTCCATTACTGAAAGTAGTGTTGAAGTGTCCCACAATTATTGTGGAGTGATCCATCTTATTTTTCAATGTAGTCAGCATTTCTTCAATGTATTTAGATGCTGTGTACTGGATGCATAAATATTTAATATTAAGACCTGCTTATGTATTGAACATTTCAGTGATAAATACTGAACATCCTTGTCCACAGTGGTGGATTTTACACTAAAATCGATTTTATCTGAGATTAGTATTACCACACATGTTCGTCTTTGTATGTTGTTAGCTTGGTATATATTATTTTACACTTTAATTTTCAGTTTGTTCGTAATTTTGAGCCTAAGTTGTGTTTTCTATATGCAACATATAGATGAGTAATGTTTTTTGATCCAACATGTTGCCTGCTTTCTCTTCAATGGAGCATTCAGTCTGCTTACATTCAGTATAATTATTGATAGGTAGGTGTTACTGCTGTCATTCTGACATATTTATTTTTGTGTTGGTATTTTCTATGTTGCTTTTAATGTTCTGTTCTCTGTCATTCTTCTTTATGGGTTGAATTTTCATCTTTTTCAGTGTTGGTTTTGTGTTTTCTGAGACTCCTGTATTACATTTCTTGTTTTAATATGTTGCATTGTTATTACTCTTTGCAGCTACCTTGATGGTCCCCCCTTAATATTCTAAATTTAAATGCATTTTTAGCCTCCACATATTGTTTTAACTTCCTCTCCATCCAAAAGGACTCTAACTATTGTAATATAACCCTCTTAGTATCAAGGGATTTTGTGATATGATCACTGGTTTCCTGTTTTTAATATTGTAGCTTTGATTGAGCTTTGTGACTTCCCTAACCAGGTAGGAATCTGGATATTTTGTCCTGCATTGCCTCCTTAAATATACAATTAGTAATTTTGCTTTTCTAAGCACAGAGCTTCTTTCAGTATTTCCTTTAGTTTTGGTTTGGCTTTTACGAAGACTCTAAGATTCTGTTTATCTGCAAATGTCTTAATTTCATCTTCATATTTGAGAGACAGTTTTCCAGGATATATAATTCTTGATTGAAAGGTTTTCTCCTTCAAGGCTTTGAGTGTGTCATCGTACTGCCTCCTTGCCAACATCATTTCTTCCAAGAAGTCAGAAGAAAGCCTGTAAGACTTCCCTCTGAATATTAGCCTTGCTTTGATCCTCTCTGTCTTTAACAGCCTCTGTTTATGTTTTATTTTATTAAACTTGATTATAATGTGTCTTGGTGTCTTTCTTATGGGGGTTATTTTTTGAGGTGTTCAATGTGTGTATTGGAACTCTATGTTCTCTTCTTTCCTAATTTCAGGGAAGTTTCCTGTCAGTAACTCAACAACAATATTCTCTGTATTTTCAGCTATCCAACCCTGTAACTCCAGTTATTCATAGATTGTTTCTCTTAACAGAGTCCCACAAGTTTCTTAATGTTTCTTCATTTTTCTTATTTGTTTTCTCTGATTTCTCCTCATAAATGCCGGTGTCAGTTGCTCTATCTTCAAGGTCACTAAGTCTGACTTCTGTCTTCTCAACCTGTTCTTTTGGCTTGGATTGAGTTATACAGGTCTGTCATTTTGTTATTGATCTGCTGGATTTCAGATGATTAATGTTCTATTAGTTCAAATAGCTTGCTTAATTTTTCATTTTGTTCCGCTGTATTTTGTTTAATCTCTTGGGAGGTTCTATAATAATTCTTTCAAACTCAACCTTTCATAGTTTCAGAAAGCCTTCTTCTTCAGGGAAGTTTTTTGATTATTTATTTGGGGAGTTTTCGGGAGCCATGGTGGCTATTTCTTTAAATGGTTAGAGATGGTTTGTTGCCTTCACAGCAACTAAAGGCTGTTTAGCTTCTCCAGTGTTGCCTTGACAGGAGCTAAGGGATAGTTCTGAGAAAGGAGTTGGTCACCAGCTGCTTTTGTATTCTAGCAACTGGCTCCAGTGGACTCTCTGGGGTGGCAGGCTCTGCGTGCTATTTGGCAAAGAAGGCACCCTACTTATATCATTACTGGGGGCCATCAGCCTATCCTATGATGTGGGTCAGTGAAGGGTGGAGGAGATCCAGCTAGGTCACTCAGCAGGTAATTTTCCAGTCAGTCTTATTTTCAGAAGGTATTTTACTCTTAAGCTAGGACCTTAAGACAGCTAGGAGCTGTCCAACCACTACTGAAATCAGGCTCTGAGATGTGGCAGACCCTGCCGTATGGCTGAGAATAGAAGCACCACTTCAGCCATCCGAAGATGCTATGACATAGGTCAAAGTGGGGAGGGACTACGGTCTTGCTGCCATCCTCAGCTGGGCCACACCCATAAGATAACACAGTCCTAAACACAGCCTTTCTGCTGGAAAAGCACTTACTGGACTGGCACTGCTTCTCAGCTTCTGAATTAGGCCCTGCTGAGACCTCCAGTTGGGTTATTTGTCCTCCCTGCTGACCAAGATGTCATCCCCCTGAGCTGCCCTTCCCACTGCAAAATGGCAGAATCTATGGCACAGCTCAGAAAAGAGAGTGTGGGGGTACAGTGGTGCCCTCAGTCAGCAGCTGAGCTCTTAAAAGGTGGCTATTCCAAACACATGCCTCTGCTGTGCTTTATGATGTTTACTTTAACATTGCAGTTAGTGTATTTGCAGTCTCATGCCCAGCCCCTGCCTCCCAGACAATAAAGTAGGTGTCAGTATCTGCAGTCCTTCCATGTGGCGAGTCAGCTGAGACAGGATTCAGCATTCACTCCCTTGTGTTAGAGAAAGATAATTTCCCATTGAATGGCACATAGTCCAATATGATACCCCTGTGCCATATCCTAAGGCTTCCTAGATGTCCAGAGTGCTCTGTTCAGTTATCATTCCAGGCTTTAGTTCTCAGAGGGAACTGAGGAGACATGTGTCTAGTCTGCCATCTTGACACCAAAGCCCCATATAGCAATTATTTTTGTTCTCTTGTTTATCCCATGATTTGTAAAATATAAGATATAAAGGGGGCTAGCATATTTTTGTCTATACATATGTTAGTTGTTTCAGGTTAGGTACAAGTATAACTTTATAATTGTCTGTAGTTAGAGATCATGCATGGCTTCAAAAGATGTATACAGGTACCATGTTGACAAAGGGTAGACTGTGATGGTTAAGGTTGTGTGTCAACTTGGCTGAGCCATGATTCTCAGTGGTTTGCAGTTATGATGTAGTTTGTCAGTTGTGTAGTGATGTAATTATCCTCTATCTTGTTTTCTGATGTAATTATTCTCCATTTTGTGATCTCCCATAAGTGATATATTACAACCAGCTTCATGATGTGATTAGCCAAATAGTGATAAAGGGAGTTTCCTCAGAGGTGTACGCTGCATCCAATATATATAGGTGCTCTGGCAAAGCTTGATTTTGCTCTGAATCCTTCACATCTGACTTCTGATTCTTGATGCTTGGACTAGCACCTCACTATCATACCTGAAGCAATCCTCAGTCAGGAGAAGTTCCCAGCCTTACACCTGACCTTACACAAGACTTGGGGCTTGCCAGCCTATAAAACTGTGTGAGCCATTTCCTTGAAATAAAACTCTTTCCCTGTGTGTCTCTATATATCCATGTAAACCCTTGTGGCATAGTGGTTAAGTGCTACCTCTGCTAACCAAAAGGCTGTCAGTCTGAATCCACCAGGCACGTCTTTGAAACTCTGAGGAGCATTGGAGCATTTCTACTCTGTTCTTCAGAGTTGCTTGGAGTTGGAATCAACTCAACAGCACTGTTTTTTTTTATTTTTTCTTTTTCTTTTTCTTTTTTATTACACATACATAGGTTTACTGGTTTTGCTTCTCTACGGAACCCAGCCTAAGATAGACATGTTACTCAGTCCTGAACCATCCTCACAATTGTTGCTATGCTTGAGCCTGCTGTTGTAGCCAGTCACTATGTCAATCTATAAAGAAAGTTTTCCTTTATTTTTTCCCCTTTATTTCCTTTATTTTTTTCTTACCTGCTACTATAACTTGTGTGATGTCCTTCTCCAGGCGCTGTTCTCAATGACTGACAGAAGAACGAACAAATCCATCTTGGAAGAAGTATAGCCAGAATTCTCCTTAGAAGCAAGGACAGCAAGAGAATGTCTTGCCTACATTAGACATATGTTCAGGAGGAATGCCTAATGGGGAGATGGAACTTCTGCTTCCACCTAGAAGTATTGAGAAGACATTCTTCTAGTCAAATGTCAACATAAGAGAAATAAAAAACCTGGATTTCTACCACTACCTGGAAGTAAGGAAAATCCCTGGCACCTGCATCCTGTCTAAAACAGGAGCAGTATAAAAAGAATCTAGCTAAGTCAAAAGGGTTAAAGAGGAGCAGAGTCTCCTAATATAATATAAAATATGATCATGTTTCCATAGAAAATTATTCATCATACCAAGAACCTGGAAAATCTCAACATAAATGAAAGCCTAAAATCAATAGATACACCAAGATGATAGAGGAGTTATCTTGCAAAGATTGTAGCAGAGATATTTCATGGAAGAATATATACAAATGATGAATAAGTATAGAACAATATGCTTATTACACATGTACTGTAATGGCTAAAAAAATTACAATACAAAATGAGCATGAAGAGGTAGAAAAATTGAGTACCGAATGGAATGTGGTATAGCCATGCCAGAAACAGACGTTTTCTTAAGAATCTAAACATGCTGCTGTCATTTTTATTAGTTGCCATCAATGTGGCCTCTGTGTTGGCCCTTCATTTCAGAGAAATGAAAGTTTGTGTTTATACAAAATCTTGTACATGAATATTAATAGCAGCTTTATTTTTAATAACTTCAAACTGGAAATAGTTTAGATACCCTTTAGTGATTGATTGGTTAAACATAGTTGTACATCTGTGTTGTAGAATACTATTCAGCAATAAAAAGAAACAAAATATCAATACTTTGGGAAACTATTTTTTAAAAGTCAGCTGTAAAAAGTTACTTAATGTATGAATCCATTGATAGAACTTTCTTGATACAACAAAATTAAATGAAAAATAGATGAACAGTTGTTAGGGATAAAGAATGAGATAAGTAGAGTAAGTGTGCAGGAGCAATGAGATATGGCTATAAAAGAGAAACAACAATCTTTTTGGTGATATTAATGCTCTACATGATTGACATCTTGACTGTACGGATAGCCACATCCTAGTTGTGGTATTGACTATTGTTTCACAATATGTTACCTTTAGGGGACACCATGTAAAGGGTATTATTTGTTACAATTGCATGTGACTTTGCCAATTACTCACAATAAAAGGTTTAATTTAAAAAAAAAAAGTCAATGGCAGATCTAATGTGTCTACATATTACCTGGGGAGCAGTGGTGGTTCAGTGTAGAATTCTCACCTTATACATGGAGATTAAAGTTTGCTTCTCAGCTGATGCACCTCAAATGCAGTCACCACACATCTATCAGTGTAGGTTTGCATGTGACACAGTGGCTAGGAGCTCGTTGCAGTCTCAGGCTAGGAGCTTGGCTGCTATTCAAAGGCCAGCACTTGGAATGCACTAGCTGTCCCTTGGAAACCCTATGGCACAGTTCTACTCTGTCCTGTAACAATGTTTCTATGAATCAGAATCAACATCATGGGGATGGTGTAGGAGTGGGCAGTGCTTTCTTCTTTGGTTCATGGGGTCTTCATGAATCAGGAGCTGATTCAATAGCTTCTAATAACAAAAACATATTGTTATGTAACATATCTTTAACTTTCCTTTTAGGCAGCATAATTATTAAAATGAGTTAAATTTACAAGTAACATAATTATTACTCTCTCTAAGTTACCAATGGTTTGAGTTAGCCAATTTGCTTTTTTTGTAGTACAAGCAACCAAGTGCTTGACTGCCAGTGGCTGGCAGTTAAAACCCACCTGGGTGTACCTCAGAAGACAGGCCTTGTGATCTTCCTCTGAAATGCTACAGACTTGAAGACTTTATGGGACAGTTCTACTCTGTGTACAAGGGGTCACCGTGAGTAGGAAGAAATTCACCTACAACTGACTATGAAAACAGCAAAGTTTCCATCAAGAACAGTTCACTTAAAGGGATAAAAAATTGCCACAAATTGTAGTACAGTGAGCAATTACAGAGCATGTTGAAAGGATGGGGACTGAAATGGGCAGAAATACAGGTGAAATTTAACAAAATGCTGTGGCAGGGACATCTGGAACTCTTCTCCTCACTGACAGAGAAGATCTTGCCTGAGTTCCAAGAGCATGATAAAGTCTAATATAACTACTGAATATAATCAAAATATTATCTCAAGACTTTATAATTTTTATCAGTAAGTAACATAAGTGACTTTGCCAGTACCAGGAACAAAATTCCTCTATATTCTTCTTATAGATAAGCATTTTATCAGACATCAATCTTTATCAACTTCTAAAATCAAATTATTACAAAAATATATAATGTTATATGGTCATATAAAATCAAAATATAATCAAAATATTGGTGAATAGGCTGAGAATAATTCTCAAGGATGTAATAAGGCTTTGCCTCAGAAAAAGGTTGTTACTGGGAATTTTTTAGAAAATATTGAGCTGCTGAGAACTGGGTTTGCAGGAAATAATTTGAAAAATTAAACTCCAATAGGCCATCAGGAACATAAGGCTGGCACTAAAGCCAGGGACTTGATGTTGAGGAATTCTGGGCAGAAAGTGCAAGACCATCAGTCTGGTCCAGACCCAAGGAGAGCACAGTTCAGCAGACTGTGTGGTCTATGGCATTTTAGTTTTCAGACCTAAGGCAAGAGAGGATTATTTCAAAACCCAATTTAATTGCCAGAGGAAGTGCCAGACAACATACTAAAAAGGAATTACAGTAGGATTGAGGTAGGGAAGGCAATTGGCATGATTCTGGGTGGTCTTTTTTAATCAAGGGATGAGTCTAGAATGAAACACAAATTGTTTATTAACAAAATGAGATTGCTGGACTTTAGGATCCTTCTCCTTTAGAATTCAATTGATAAATCTATGCATAAATAAAAACCAGATTTTTTCATATTTTTTATTTTATTGTTAGCTCTGTGAAATGAGATGCTTATAATCTGTTTTGTTTTGAAATTTAATAAAGAGTTGAAACAAACTGATTCAAAATAATGTAATAAAACATTGCAAAATAAACACAATACCAGTTAGAATAGCAACAGTAATAATGTTTCTGAGGATAACAAAGTCAAAGCAGAGAACTGTCCACAAAACATGATTGGTTTTCTGTCTAAAAATATTTGGTTGAGATAATGACACTGAAAATCTAACTAATAGATTTGTAAAAATTAAAAATAATTCACTGTTTTTTTAAAATAAGATATTTAATCTAGCTCTAAGAATTAACTTTAAGACTCTACACTAAGTAATCAATCACACGCATTAACGTCTTCCTATCTTTATTCCAGGGATCGGTATTTGCATTATTAATTGCTCTGTGTTTTTCTCTTTTAGCACAATGTGTTACGATGCAGAAATAATTTGATAAATACTTTCTGACTCTCACTAAGATCTATCCATGCAGAAAAAAAGGAGGAAAAAGTGAAGCCTTATCAAACAGCTGTTTTAGACTAAAGATTAAGACTAGATATTGTATCAATGCATAGATACGTACATTAACACTGACAGCAAATTTTTATAAAATCTTAAAACTGGTGGCTACTTTATTTGCCTTTTTAGTTCTTCTTCAACTTAGAGATTTATCAACATTTGTAAAATGTTCTGTACAACCTAAAAGTCATCTTTCCTAATTTTTTATACTTTATTAGACAGCAATACCATGATTATCATTTAGTTTAGTTTAGGTCAGTGATCTTAAAAATATTGCTACTTTTAGTGTTAAGAAAAGTGTTAAAAGAGGCCTTAGAGGAGTTTAAAAATTCAAGTTTTTTGTCTGTGTAAATGAAATAGCTTTTAAATACACATCAATACCTTTTCTTTAAAATGAATATATTGATAGCAGTTGAATTATGAATGAGAGAAGATTATAATGTGACCTATAGGTCTTGAGTATTGTGTCATGTTTTAAGCATTTCACATTTATTAATCCATTTAATAACACAAACCACCAAGGAGGCAGGTTCTTCCCATTTTACAGATACAGGAAGCTTCATACAGAGAAGTTAGCACCCATGTGTACACTGTCATTGCTAGTCAAGTTTAGACTCCTGATGTCTTTGAGCTGCCGGGCATACTCCCTTAATCATTAACTATTCTGTCTATTCTAAAGTAATGCATTAAAAGAAAGAAAGGAAGAAAAAAATGTGAGGTTGATATTTAACTATACTCAAAAGATTTAAGAAATCTCTTTCAGGGATTATCTTGAAACAGATTCCCCCCACCATTTTTATAGATAATTTATTTATATGCTTACAAATTGTGAATGAGATATACAAAAATGCTTAGTTGGCCTATAAATATTCTTGTAATTTTTATCTTAGGTAGTGAAATTAAAAGTAACTTACAGACAAATGACATGTTCTGAGTGGTTACCAGTCTTTTCTCGGTTGAGAAGGTGGGAGAGTATTTTTCATCTATCAGTAAGATTGTGTATATGGGTGCCAAAAATTATCAGGGTTAATTAATCAAGCTGCCAATATTATGGTCATAACATCCTTGCTTGAAATCAGGCTAGGCTGTTTTGCTGGTTTGCAGTCAGCTGAACTCTCATCTTCACTGGGAAGGAATTGTTTTTACTTCTCTGGAAGGCAACACAGTGGCTGAGGAGCTGGTTCAATAATTCAGAGAAACTTTCTCAAATGTCTCAGGTTAAGACCTCTCCTAAAGGTCAAGAACTAATCACAGCAGCTGCTTAGTTACCCAGCAGAATAATAAATAGATCCCAAGCCCAGTCTCTCTGTGGGTAAATACACTTGGTCTCTCTCTCGTCAGCGCACCATTTTAAGGTGCATTGTAAAGAAGTGCTCTTGTTTATCAAGCAGAGGTTAGAGAGCATTAATGGCGTCCTCTTTACAACTCTCCACTGGATGTCAAAGCTTGTGTTTGCTTGCCTTGAACACTGATTATCAACACAGCTGCCAGAGACAGGCTGGGAAATGTTTTTGAAACAGTGCTGAGAGCTGCTGCTAGGAAGCACCTCCTCAACAGCGGAATCAATATCAGTGAAATGCATGTCATAACTGTGCACTTAGATTAGGCACCTTATCTGTCAACCTCTTCTTTTTAATCCAAGGGAGTACATCAGATGCATTTTGCAAGACACGTGAATCTCCTTCCTTCCAAGATGAAATGAGGCAATCACTGTGTACTGTCTTTGCCGCCTACTGCAATGGCTGTTCAATATTTAATGGATCCCAAGCCCGGTGCCATTGACTACTCTGGCCAAGGCAATAAACATCACAGAAAACCAGTGCTTGTGTTTTAAGCTGTCAGCTTGTTCTGCAGAATGAGAGAAAGAGACAGAGAGACAGAGATGGAGGGAAAGAGGGAGAATAATGTTGAATAAAGAATAGTGAGCCAGCAATATCCAGGATGGATTTAGAAGGCCAGTTACCACCAGTTATAATAAATAACCAAATTTGATTTGGTAGAGGAAAACATTTGCAGTTTAACGTTCAAGGGCAATGCAGTGGAATTCTCTGGTCCTACAAAAATGTCACATGAGATGATCCATCTTCTTTTAATTTGATAGCAAAAGTATTCAGAAACAATTTTTTATATCTACTGAAGCATTGAGGTTAATATTATAGAATGTTCAAAAACATGGCCAGCTATTTCTGTTCTGAATGTCACACAGGTAATGTGCAGGTATAGTAACATAAAAGGTATGATTTTCTGAAGTTTTTGGACTTCTTTTATTATATCTGTTAGTACTTTTTTGGTTCTCTGTCAATTCAAGGGAAGCAATTCAACCAGTTTTGGTTTAATTAATAAATTCATACAGCTATGTGGTAGTCTACAAAAGATATTTCTACCGTTGTTGGAAACCCTGGTGGCGTAGTGGTTAAATGCTATGGCTGTTAACCGAAAGGCTGGCAGTGTGAATCCTCCAGGTGCTCTTCAGAACCTCTGTGGAGCAGTTCTGCTCTGACCTACAGGGTCACCGGGAGTTGGAATTGACAGCAGCGGGTTTGGATTTGCTCACTGTTGTTATCACTCCAACACCTGTTTATGCCTAAGTTTTCTGTAAGAGTAATAACAACTAAACATATGTATTCATTAGAATGATGTTACAGAGAGGCTAAGTGAAGATGAAAATACAATAGTGTAAGAAACAGGAGTTGCTCAAACCATATTCCATTTAGTAAGAGTAAATAATAAGTTTTTAAAAAATCTATTTTGATTCTGTACATCAAGAAAATTGACTTGTGATATAACAGAAAAGAGGAAGGAGAAAGAAACATCTTATTTCCAGTTAAAGTTAGATCTGAGAACCCGCAATGGAATTTTCCAGTACTTAGGACCCTCAGCGTTTGTGATGTAAGTTACTGACCATCAGAACTCTGACTCCTGGCCTACATTCTTACACACAATGTGTGGTTTCCCTTTGATCTGAGGTTGTCAGAGTTCTGTTGTTTGGAATATTGTATCGGTTACTGTAAACACCCTGCCGATAATTTTGATCAAATTTTGACTCTTGTAAAGAAGGACATAATGCTTTCCAAAGTAGGGGCTCAGTAAACAAGAGGAAGCCCCTCAGTGCGATGGACTGACCCAGTAGCTGCAACAGTGGGCTCAAGCACAACAGCTGTAATTACGGACAGCTCAGGACTGGGCAGTATTTTTTCTGCTGCACATAGGGTCACCACGCAATTGCAACTGCTCATTGGCACCTAACAACAACAACAGAGTGCATTTGAAATGCTGAAGGTTATCTCATGCTTCAGTAAGTCCCCCTGTATTATTTTAGTGCCCACAAAGGGCTGGCTTTCTATTTAGGTGGAGCAAGCAGCTGCTGAGTGGTAAGATTTCGGGAAAAAAAAACTCAACTCCTCCCCCTTCCTTGGCCCACTTTAAAACCAGCGTTCCCCACCTGTTCACCAACTTAGGACATTCCTTCAGCAGTGGACAAAAGCTTTCAGTTTATAATTAGAAATATGACTTAGGGAACCCCTGTGCCAGAGATTCCTAAGCACAGCCGCCCAGGTTACTTTATGGGGTGTCGGGTTTCTCTTCTCTTTGGCTGCCGCCCAGAAAACTCAGAAAATCTTTCCACTGTGTTGCCTGCTGGGATGGCAACCCCTCTGCCCCGCTTTGGGATGTGTAAGCATATGTTAGTAACATTGTATCTGTGAGATACTTGATTAAAATAGACAGGATTCCAAAACCGCTATGTACTTTTCAAGTGGTAAGCTGCATGACCTAGATCCCCACAAGGGTAACTGTCCAGTGGTGTCACAGGGGAACTATCATTCTAAGGAGCAACCTCTGTCCATCACTACCACCAAATCTGAGGTAGGGCTCCTGGCATTAGCCATTAAGCCACATGATCTGCTTCCTTTTCATTCTAGATCAGGAGTGTTCAAACTTTTTGAATGAGGACCATTTTTAAAGCAAGAAGCTTTAGGGATTTTATTTGAAGGAAGTATATGTTTAAAGTCCGTTTTCAAAATACCTCTAAAGATAAAAATAAAAACTTTCCAGAGTTTTTTGAAACCTGAAATTGTTCTTAGAGCTGGGTTGCTGTTTAAGTGAACTATACACTTTTCTGACTATATGCTGTTACGTGCCAGGAAATTGACTTCTTGAGCCAGTCAATTGACATGTGGGTTTTCACTGGTGCTGGCTGAATTATTACCGCTGATCGCACAGCCGGTGATACCGTACACCGCGTTACCCGACGCTCCTAGTTAAGCGGTGCTGTTGTTGTTGCTAGTTGCTGCCTAACCAGCTCCAACTCACGGCAAGCTGATGCATGGCAGAATGAAATATTACCTACTCCTATGACACCTTCATGATTGGCAGTATATTTGAGTCCATAAACACTACTGCAAGACAGTAATTTTACCGCTGATCTATATTTGGCCAGCACACTTGGGAAGCACCTGACATGTAACAGTGTAGTTGAGGATCCTCCAGCTGAGTGTTTCTAGGAATATTCTTGACATGCTTTTGCTGGATTTGGTTGTGGATTATGATTTTCCAATAGTTCTACCAGTCCATTTTATACCAGAAATTTCGACCCTGAAATCATTTAATTTTCAAATTGTTGTTGCTAGGTGCCGTTGAGTTCATTCCACCCGATAGTGACTGTATGTGACAGCAAAGGGAAACAGAACTCAGTCCGGTGCCATCCTCAGTGAGTGTTACTGTGCTTCAGCGCCTTGGTGCTGCCACCGTGTTAACTCGTCTCCCTGAAGGTCTTTTTTTTGTGTGTGTGCTGGCCTTCTATTTTACCAGACACGCTGTTGGTGATGCTTAAGACTGGGTCCGCTTGGCAACTCCGCGTTTGGAGGCTGTATGAAGCGACAGGGCAGGAGCCTCCCGTGGCTTCCTACCCCCCAGCTCTCCTGTCTCTGCCTTGCACCACCTACTTCCTGTCTGCTCAGGGCACCAGCAGCTCCTGGTCTTTTTTGCCTGTTGTTCCTGGTCTTGAACTAGCAGATGTTGGATTCATCAACCCTTATAGCCCTGGAGTGAGAGTTCTGTTCCCTGACTTGCCGATCCTGGGTTCCCTAGCCCCCGCAGCTCTGTGAGGCAGCAGTAACCTCGCAGTCTTGCCCGCTAGTTTGGGATCCCTGGACCTACAGAGCCCGCGATCTAGAACTCCGGGCTCTCACCTGTGGACCCTGGGTTCACCAGCTTCCTTGGCCAAATGAGGCTTTGTGCCAGGACTTGGGATGTTCAGCTTCTGTTTCCTTTATATAAATCTTTCCTTGTGCATATCAGATCCGACTGGACGGCACTTGGCTTGGCTGGCATATGTGTTACTGGTTTGGCTTTCCAGGAAAACCCAGCCGAAGACAGTGTCTTTCTCCACGGACTGTTCCCTTCTGGTAATATGTCTGAAGTACATGACACAAAGTCTCAACATTCCTGCTTTTAAGTATCATTCTGGCTGTACTTCTACCGAAACAGACTTGCTCATTTTTCTGATAGTTTGTAATGCCGTCAGAAACCCTCCTGGTGTAGCGGTTAATTGCTAGACTACTAATCAAAAGGCTGGCAGTTCAAATCCACCAGGAGTTCCTTGGAAACCCTATGTTCTGTCCAATAGGGTTACTATGAGTCAGAATTGGCATGATGGTGGTAGGTTTGTTTTTTGGGCCATAACCCCTCCCTTGGACAATTGCTTCGAGTTCCTCTGGTTTGTACTACAGAAGTACAAGCAGTTCCTACTCTGTTTCCATTGGTTAACAGAGATCTTTACCCACCTTGATAGATGTAAGTTTCCACCTCCCTAAATAATAATAATAATAATAAATCTTGCACAATCTCAGTAGACCTTTTATCAGTTGTCCTGGGGCTAACAAGTTTCTCCTCTTATTTTCCAGTTTCCTTATTATACTCCCAAACCAAAACACCAAGCCCAGTGCCGTTGAGCCAATTTCAACTCATAGCGACCCCATAGACAGAGCAAAACTGCCCCGTAGAGTTTCCAAGGAGCTCCTGGCAGATGTGAACTGCTGACCTTTTTGGTTAGCAGCTGTAGCAGTTAGCTACATGCCACCAGGATTTCCATTACACTCCCCATTGGAAAGAATAATTCAGTTGATTGTCAGTGAAAAGTGTTAATCACAGTGGCTACCCTTCTTATGTGAAAATATGATTTCAAAACTCCTAGAGCCTGTTTATGCTGTAATATGTTTTTACTCCTCCTAAATACAGACAGGGAGAGAGGGAAACGTTACTATAAATACCCAGACTACCCCATGTGGAAAGAGACTAATTCGTCATCATCATCACCATTATTATTGTTTCTGTGAGGAAACTTCCTTCCAAGTTTGCTATCAGTTTTTATTTCTAGAGGTGGAAATTTTGCTACCTTTTCTAAAACTCATGCTTTGTTTTTGGAAAATGACCAGGCCAGCTCTTTTTGCCTCACAAAGGTAAAACGAATGATCATCGGAGACATCTATTAGTCCTGGAGAAATATAGAAAGTATCATAAATTTAAGTGAAGATTTTAGAGACTAAGATTTTATGAGTTTAGTGTCTAAGCTGGGCAAATAATTGGCTGGACTATTTTTTTTTACTGTTATTTTTTTCTTCTGATCGACAATGGTTACATGGTTGTGTTGTATTATTCTTACTCTTGTGGTGTTTTTCACACCAGTATCTTTAATATGGATACCCTGGTGGATTAGTGATTGAGTGCTACGTTTACTAACCAAAGAGTCAGCAATTCAAAGCCACCAGGCTTGGAATCTCTATGAGGCAGTTCTACTCTGTCCTGTAGGGTCACTATGAGTCTAAATCAACTCGAGGGCCGTGGTTTTGGTTTGGGGTTTGGTATCCTTAATATGCCTACCCATCAGGTTTTTTTTTCGTTTGTTGGTTTTCTCCTTGTGATTGAGTTACACAAGTCTGTTGGGGGTCCCATGGAAAGTATTGCTTAAGATTTAATAAGCCACAGTTGGGAAAATAACTTTTTTTAAAAAAAATTTCCTTTAGTGTGTTATGCAAATCAGACCATCTCCAAGGAGGGCATTTGGAAGAGGAATTTGGAACTGACAATGATCCCTGAAGGGCATGAATTCTGCTATTGACTTTTACTGAGCACAAATTCGACTGGGGGAAGCAAGTCTCTTTCCTTCTTGTACAGCTACAAGGTAAAGAATTGTTGGATTCCATGTTTCAATGTCCTGGACATGCTTATTGGCAGTGTTCTAGAATGATATAAGGATCTTGAGATGCAGCTGGATTTGTATGAACCCTAGGATTGACTGGTGACATTGACAGTGCGACTGACTAATGTACTTAATTTCTGTTCCCTCTATACCTAGATATTCGAGAAATAAAAATTGAGAAACATAGGCTGGCCTCATTTTTTGTTTTGAATTTTTAAGGGTTCCAATTCTGTCCATGTTTGGGGTAAACCTTAATGAGGAAAGCAAGAGTCTAGAGAATGGAGTTTAACAATCAAAACAACTCATTGCATCATCTCAACAACCCTATGAAGCAGGTGATAATATAATGTCTATTTTACAGTTAGGAAATAAAAAAGGGACTCTGAAAGTAGAAGCCGTGGTGGCAAAACTTGGCTGCTAACCAAAAGGTTGACAGTTGGAATCAACAACTGCTGCTCCTTGGAAACCCTATGAGGCAGTGCCACTCTGTCCTGTAGCGCCACTATGAGTCAGACTCACTGTGGTAACAGGTTTTGTAGGGTGATAATTC
Source organism: Heterohyrax brucei (assembly GCA_028571685.1). Classification (NCBI taxonomy): domain Eukaryota; kingdom Metazoa; phylum Chordata; class Mammalia; order Hyracoidea; family Procaviidae; genus Heterohyrax; species Heterohyrax brucei. The sequence continues at coordinate 55,552,395 of CM053143.1, read as the reverse complement.
CCTATAACCCTCAGGGATGTGTTAGGTGATCTCGAGAGATCAGGAACAGCAAAATTCTGTTAGTGCACCCTTTTGCTCATTCGTACATTTATTTTATGCTTTCTAGGTGCCAGTTAGAAATTTTGGTGGCATAGTGGTTAACTGCTATGGCTGCTACCCGTAAGGTTAGCAAATCTACCAAGTACTCCCTGGAAGCCCTGTGAGGGAGTTGTACTCTATAGAGTTGCTATGAGTTGGAATTGACTTGACGGCAGTGGGTTTGGTTTTTGGTTTGTCCCAGTCACCATTTTAACTGCTGAAGACCTAGCGATAAATAAGAGAAAACATCCCTGCTTTTCCAAAGGTCGTTGTACTGGGGCAATAAGCGGAGGAGAAAGAGCCACCCCCATGATGGTATTATAGACTGCAGAGTTCCTCAGAGATACCAGGAAATTTCTTGTGGAAAGAAACAGAAAGTGAGTACACATCCTGAGAATCTGAGTGTGGGGGGAGATGTGGAGATTGAATGATTTGATAATTGGGGTATTTTATTTTGAACACCAAGAAAATTAATTATATTTGGAATCTATCATCAGCTTCAAAATGATGTTGCAAGTGCAGGAATCTTTAACAGAGATAATACATTAATTTAAATACACACACACAGACACAGACACACACACATGAGTTGCTGTCAAGTTTCTTCCAGCTTGTGTGCAAACTTCATGGAGTTTTAAAGTCTATGACCTCTGGGTGGTTTTGAACTGCCATGGTTTCAATTAGTAGTCTAGTGCTTAACAGTTAGCACCAGTCAGGGACTCTCTCTTTCTACATGAAGACATATAACCGTGCCAACAGGGTTTCCATATGATCAACCTCAGTTGCCCCCCATGAGTTTTTTGTATGGAAAAAGAGGATACATAAGAAACTTAGACTAGGAGAAGTATAAGAATTGAGAAGGGAGATTTGAAATGTTCCTGTATAATAGAGACATTAGAACCCCAAACCAAACGCATTGCCATTGAGTCGATTCTCATGCACAGTTACCCTATAGACAGAGTAGAATTGCCCCATAGAGTTTCCAAGGAGGGCCTAGCAGACTTGAACTGCCAACATTTTGGTCAGCAGTTGTATCATTTATTTTAAATAAAATTCTCATCGACGTCACTTGGCTTGGCTGGCTGTGTTTATAGGAGCCCTGGTGGCTTTAGTGGTTAAAAGATTGGCTGCTAACTAAAAGTTTGGCAGTTCAAATCCACCAGCCACCAACCCACTGTCCTATAGATCAGTACTTGTTTTTTATGATTCATCATAAGGTCTGTCTTAGTGAACAGGGCAAGTATATTTCTAAAAACCGTGGTGGCACAGTGGGCAAGTGCTATGGCTGCTAACCGAAAGGTCAGCAGGTCAGTGATTCAAATGTGACAGGCATTCTTTGGAAACTCTATGGAGCAGTTCTCTGTTCTATAGGGTCACTTCGAGTTGGCCTCAACTTGACAGACAGGGTTTTTTTTTGGGGGGGGGAATATATACTACAGTTATTCAATACTGTCCTATAAATATTTATTGTTAAATTATAATGCTGTTGAAATCTTCTGTATGTACTTAAGAAATGGTTGCTCTCCCATCCCTTCTGGCTCATGATGACTCCATGTGTGTCAGAGTTAAATGTGGCCCATACATTTTTCAATGGCTAATTTTTCAGAAGTAGGTCCCCAGGTCTTTCTTCTAGGATGTCCTTGGGTGGACTCAAACCTGACCTTTTAGTAACACCTGAGGTCATTAACTGTACCATTCAGGGACTCCTCTGTGTATTTACAAACTTTTAATTTTTTTTTTTGGTCTATTGTTGAGACAGGGCAATAAAAGCCTCCAATTAGAATTTTAGATTTGATTATTCAGCTCTTTAATTGTATCAACTTTTTGTTCCATGTATTTTGCACCTTGCCTTCATATTTAGGATTATTATATGTGCTTTATGAATTGGCTTTTTTATTATCAGGACAGTTTTGTCTTTATCCTTGTAAACATTCTTCATCCTGAAGTCTGTTTTCTCTAATAATAGTGTAGAAACATTTTTATACTTAGTGTTGTTTAGTATTTGTTTTTCTATTATTTTACTTTCAACAGGTCTTTTTATATTTTATTTACAGTTGATATTGTTGAATGTTGTTCTAAGTTGTAAAATATTTGTCCTGATCAAAGTCTACCTTTAACTGATATTATATGACTTTATAAAATATGATAAATTTGTAAAAAAAAAATTGTGGTAGTTTCTTTGTGTATTTTATTTCTGGAAACATTGTGAGCCTCTTAATGAAATGCTATTTTTCTTAAAGAGTAGAATGACCTTCATTTTTTTTTATTTTTAATTGATTTTAAATGTTAATAAAAAAACTGATCTTTCACATGCCATGAGTCAGCTCCGACTCGACGGCACTTGGCTGGCCACATATTTGCCATTTTCAGAATGCTTCGTTATTTCCTGTCTCTCTGAAGTTCTGTCTAGTACCAATCCTTTTTTTAAGAGATTCTTCAGAATTTTTAGAGTGAGCCTGTCTCGGTAGACAAATAGTCAGCTTTTGTTTATCTAAAAATGTGTTTATTTCATCTTGGTTTTTTAAGGTATATTTTTGCTTAAATATAGAGTTACATGTTGATACATTTTTGGTCTGTTTGTTGATTTCATCACTTTAAATATTCATTTTATTCTGGTCACATTGCTTCCAATTAAATAGTAATCATTAGTATTCTCGTTATTGTTCTCCTGTGTACAGTGTCTCTTCTGTCTCTAGATGCCTTTAAGATTTTTTCTTTACCTTTAGTTTTGAACAGTGTGATTATAATCCGTGTAAGTTTAATTTTCTTTGTATTTATACTGTTTGGTTATTATTGACTTTCTGGGGTCTGTGTATGACTGTTTAAATCACAAACAAATAAGTAACATTTCTACAATTATTTTCTTCCTAATTAACTCTCTGTTCTCCTTCAGAAACTCTGTTACACTATTGATACTATTCATTTTTCTCCCACATTTTAAAATGTCTAATGACTTGTTTACTGTCAATTCACTGAAATTCAGTGAACTTTTCTTCTAATTTCTCCATTTGTAATAATGAAACCCAAAGACTTGTTTTCAAATTTAAGTCTTGCACAGGTGTTTCACATGGTTGTATGTCATATGCTTCCTATATAAATCTGCATATCTCAAGTTATTTTTGTTAATTCTAAAACATGGTATATTTGAGGGTCTATGTCTACTGATTGTATTTTCTCTTAAATATGTCATATTTTTGCTATATCTCATGTCTATTGATTTTTGGTTAAATATTGGATAGTGTGAATGTTACATCATAGTAACTTAGGTTCTGTTATGTTCTTCTAAAGAGCATTGAGTTTGGTTTTAGTAAAAGTTAATTTTCTGAGAGATCACCACAAACCTGTAGAGGCTTGATGTTAGATTTTCTTACCAAAGGATCCAAAATCAAAACCATTGTCATCAAGTCAATTCTGACTCATAGAGGTTCTGCAGGACAGAGTAGAACTGCCTGATACGGTTTCCAACAAGTGCCTGGTGGTTTTGAACTGCCAGCCTTTTGATTAGCAGCCGAAGCTCTTAATCCCTATGCCACCAGGATTTCCAGGCTTTCTTAGAGTACTCTGTTTCAGTTTCACCTGCAGATTAACCTTAATGGTGGAATGGGGTCCTTATTTATAGGTGTGTTTCTTATGAGGTTTCAGTGGTAATCCTGATTTGCTTACTATTCTTTTACTCAGCAGGCTTGCTCCCCAGTGCTGTCTTCCCATCAATGGATGTTTTTTAAAATCTCCCAGTTCTTCCCAACTTCTTCCTGCTACTTCTAATGGGTTGTTTAGTTCCTGCGGCATACATCTACCATTAACTGTCATCCAATGATATGAAGAGAATTTTATGTAGGTTTGGGTGCTCTTAGATTTCCACATTCAATTTCCAGGCACTTTGACCTCTGGATCATCAACCTTTTGTTTTTAGCTTCCGTTCTATTCCTTGTGAAATATGTGGACAGCAGTGTGTCCTTAGAGGAAAACCTGCACAATTACAGATTTCATCAATGTGTTTCCTTTCTAAAACAATTTATTCACTCTAGTTTATTCCTGTTTCTATTTGCTGGTCTATGCCTTTAATAGCTGGTTCAATATTATCTCAAGACTTTATAATTTTTATCAGTAAGTAACATAAGTGACTTTGCCAGCACCAGGAACAAAATTCCTCTATATTCTTCTTATAGATAAGCATTTTATCAGACATCAATCTTTATCAACTTCTAAAATCAAATTATTACAAAAATATATAATGTTATATGGTCATATAAAATCATTTGTATAATGGATTCCTTTTAAAGGCACTAGAATATGGAATATCAAACTAATACATTACAATCTTGATGATTTAAGAAATTATGACATCTAATATATCCATATGGCTGGCATTTATATGGTAAAAATTCACTATTTTTTGTGGCACTTTTACGCTGTTATTGTGTTCAAAGGGAGATCTTAAAGTTGGGTATCTGGTATGTCCTCTAAAACTATGTGTTTTAGTGGTTACAGTCTCATTTGTGGATGGGTTCTATTTGTTATGCTAATGAGGCATGTTAATAGGCCGTGTTAATGATGATTAGGTTATGTCTGTTATGTTAATGAGCCAGGATTAGGGCGTATCTAGAGTTAATCTCTTTTGGGATATAAAAGAGATTAAACAAGCTAGCTAACTTAGTAGAGATAGGGAAAAGATCACCCAGGAGCAGAAGCTCAAAGAAACATGGACTTTGTTTAGAGCTAGACAAAAGAAAAAGGCTTCTCTAAGAGCCAGCAACCTGAACTCAGATCTCTAGCCTCCTAAATTATGAGACAATGAATTTCTGTTTGTTAAAACCAGCCACTTGTGACGTTTTCTGCTACAGTAGCACTAGATAGCTAAGACTCCTGGTTTGCTGAAAATGAAGTGTTAGATTTTGTTTCACACCATTGGACATCATATTTTTGGCACGACAGTAGATACTAAAGCCAGTTCAAGTAGTGTGAAGTTGTTTTCTGTAGCTGCAAATACTGTGCTTCCTTTGATTATGTTTCAAATCAGAATCTGTGTTGTCATTAGAATGTGGGTGAAGTAAATGAAGACTAATGAAAACCTGGCTAAAACATGCCCTTTCTAATGTTCTGCATTAATAAGAGGACATAATATGCTGATTTATGAAATTGTGACAAGCAGTATACCAATGTGGCTGCATTTATTAGGGAAAAATATTATTTTTGTGTTTCTTTTACATTACATAATATTTATAATTGTAATACTTATAATTTGTCATGTTTATGTGTTGATATCTCTAGCGTTAAAGCTGAAAGTGAAAAGGACTTGAAGCACTTACTGATGAAGATTAAAGACTATGAGCCTTCAATATAGATTACTCCTCACCATAGAGGAAACAAAAATCTTCATAGCTGGACCAGTAAACATTATAAAACAAAGATTGAGATTGTCAAGGATTTCATTTTACTTGGATCCGTAATCAACACCCAGATGATGTGTTGCTTTGGGCAAATCTGCTGCAAAAGAACTCTTTCAAGTATTGAAAAGCAAAGATGTCAACTTGAAGACTAGGGTGTACCTGACCTAGGCCATGCTGTTTTCAGTCTGGCATCTGCGTGTGAAAGCTGGACAGTGAATGAAGACCAGAAGAAGAATTGATGCCTTTCAATTATCTTGCTGAAAAGAATATTGGATATGCCATGTGCTGTTAAAATAAGCAAGCAAGCAAGCAAACAAACAAACAAACAAACATATCTTGGAAGAAGTACAAACCAGAGTACTCCATAGAAGCAAGGATGGTGAGACTTTGTCTCACATACTTTGAACATATTATCAGAAGCGATCACTCTCTGGGAAAGCACATCACACTTGGAAAAAGCAGAGGGCCAGTGAAAAAAAAGGAAGACCTCATCATAATGGTTTGACACAGTGACTGCAACAGCAGGTTCAAGCATGACCGTGATTGTGAGGATGGCACAGGGCTAGGTGGCATTTTGTATATCGTGTTGCTGTGTGTCAGAACTGATTTTATGGCACCTAACAATGTTTTGTTTCAAAGATATCCTGACTCTGTGTGACTCTTCTAGACTATCCCAGTGCACAAAGAGAAATATATCACTACAGCTGTTCTTTGTAGAAACTTGCCAGACACAGATTAAAATATATATGGCTCTTAAGGGGTGTGTGATGTGATGAAGGTCACACATTCTCTGATTCTTGGTTTTCTTACATCTAAAATGGAGAGCTATAAAAAGTATATTGAAAGAATTCTGCAGATTATATGAATGACTGACAATAAAAATAATTTTATACCATGAAATGTTAAATGGTAGTTACAATTTTTTATGTTTTCTTTTTAAAAAGACTTTACATCATTTGGATTAAAATCTCAGAGTTACTTTTCTTTTTCTTTTAATTATGACTGTGTGAAAATGTACATTCCCGTATAAATTTGCATGCCCACCCATATGTAGCATCTACTGCTCTCCCTGCCTGGTGACAGCACACTATTCCTCTCTGCTCCATACATGTCTCATCCACCCAACAGTCTCCTTTCCCCTCCTCTCCACCCACTCCCCTTCCTCCAGCCAAAGTTCAGCAGGATGATATTCTATAGATGCAAAGAACCATAAAGTGCACCCAATATATGGTCACTTTGTGTCACCAAGTCCAATCCATTGCTGTCCAAAGAGTGGATCTTCATTATGATCCATGGACAAGGGGAGCATCAAGGCCAGGGGCCACTCTCCTAAGGGAACCTCAAAGCCACTGGACCATCACTTGTGGACTTCTAGTGGAGATCTCAGGGTGCACCCTTTTTTATCCTTGTGTTGCCAGTGAGATTCAACTTTGTGAGCTCCATCATGGCTGTCACAGGTGGTGGCCAGGCACCGTCCTGTTCCTCTGGTCCCAAGTCGATGTAGGCGCCCACTCGTGTGGGTCTCTCTGTCTTCTGGGTCATTGTTTTGGTCCTCAGTGAGCATCTGCTCCTACTGAATTGGGACTACTTGCTGTGCCCTCGGATGGCAGCTTGGGAGCTTTTAAGACCCCAGATGCCACTCACCAGTGTGGAGTGCAGAGAGCCCTCTTAGCAAAACACTAGTTGTGCCAATTGGCCACAATTTCACCTAAGAGCATGGTTCCCTGCCCCCCGCCCCAGCTACTTTGTCCTTGCATTATTGGGTTAAGATGGAAGGAGTACTCAAGTTATGTTGAAGTCCACATAATATTGTTCTTGTTTCTAATGTGTGCTGTCACCAATTTCACCCAGCCAAATTTCTACCAACTATCTAATCTAAAGCCTCCCCCCCCTCCCGTATCTTTCAGCCATCCAAGAGTCTTTTCTATGCATAAATCTGTTTTTGAGTTCTTATTGTAGGGGTCTCATACAATATTTGTCCCTTTGTCACTGACTGCTTTCACTCAACATAGTGTCTTCCAGTTGAAACCAGGTTATGAGACGTTTCCTGGAATCATCATTGTTCTTTATCATTGAGTAGTGCTCCACTGAGTATATATACCATAGTTTACCTCTCCATTCCTCTGTTGTTGGGCATCTGGGTTGATTTCATCTTTTTGCTGTCGTGGACTGTGTTGAGATAAACATTCTTGTGCATGTATCCATTGGTGTGAATGGCCTTGATTCTGTAGGATATATTCCAAGTAGTGGAATTACTGGATCAAGTGGTATATTTATACCCATTTTTTTAAGGAAGTGCCAGATTGCTTTCCAAAGAGGCTGGACCATTATGGAACCCCACCAACAGTGCAGGAGAGTTCCATTTTCTCCAGAGCCTCTCCGGCATTTGTTGTTTTGTGTGTTTTGAATCATGGCCAACCTTGTTGGGGTGAGATGGAATCTCATTGTAGTTTTTCTTTGAATTTCTGTAATAACTAAAGATAGTGAACATGTCTGCATAGTTTTTTGGCTGCCTGGATCTCCTCTTTAGAGAAATGTCTGTCCATCTCTTTTGCCCATCTCTTAATTGGATGATTTATCTTCTTCTTATTGATATTTTGTAGTACCTTATAGATTATGGAGATCAGATGTTGGTCTGACATATAGTTGCCAAATAGTTTTTCCAGTTCCGTAGGTGGCCTTTTAACTTTATTAATAAAGTCTTTGGATGAGCAAAAGTGTTTGATTCTTCAGAGTTACTTCTACAAAGTTGCACCTCACATTTGAACTTTATTGATAAATAACAAAAGAGTTAGACTCTAAGTGAAGCAACCTTGCCATTGGATGGATGTTAAGCAGGCACAGATGATGAAGAAAATGTAAGTAATGAAAGAACTGTTAGTGCTGGAAAGCCAGGTGTCGGTGATTAAGGGCTCACTCGGGCTTGGGCAAGAGAGAGCAGTGAACTCACGTCCGACTCTCCCACTGAACTTCTATGTAACCTCAGGTGAAATATTTAGCTTCTTTAAGTTCAGTTTCCCCATTTGTACATAGCTAAAGCCAAGTGCCTTCGAGTAGGATCTATGAGTTGGGTTTGAGTAGGTGCTATGAGTTGGATTTGTACGTAGGTTTTATATTTAATACATATTTTAGAAATTCTTAGTGAGGCATAATGAAATATGTACTTACAAATTGTTGAGCGTGTGTTTGGCAAGTGTAAGCCTCACAGGAATTTATTGGTTATTGTTATAAACTCAGCAACCAGAGTGTGTCAAATATTTTTCCAAGTACAATGAAATAATCCAAATGAAACATAAATAAGAAAATTAAGAATATCAATGAAATTAATGACAATTTTTCAGAATATTCTTGGGGATAACTTTTATGAGAATGCCAGCAGCTGAGTTACTAATTGTGGAGGGAACTGAAATTCTCAAGAGGGGTGAAGACATTTCAAATATTACAGCCAGCCAGCCAAGTGCCGTCAGAGAAAACATAATATTCCAAGAAAAGGCCATTGTAGAGTAAAAAGGATAATTATAATAATAGTTACCACAATGACCTTTGCTGTCACTGTGTTGTTGAGTGCTATCAAGTCAGTGCGGACTCACAGCGACAACACAACCAAACATTGCCCAGTCCTGGGCCATCCTTACAACTGTTGTTATGTTTGAGCCCATTGTTGCAGCCACTGTGTCAATCTATCTTGTTGAGGGTCTTCTTTTTCACTGAGCCTATAGATTTTCAGCATGTCATTTCCAGGGACTGGTGCCTCCTGACAGTATGTCCAAAGTATTACTTGAGATGAAGTCTCAGCAACATCAGTTTAAGGAGCAGTCTGTTAATGAGCCTTCCTCTAGTCCTGATGCTGCATTCTTCTTCATGCAGTTCAGTTTCTCAGACCATTTGCTCAGCACGTGGTTTGACTCTTTCACTGTTAATTACTTCATGCATGGCATTTCTAGTTAAACCAACATTTTGTAAAAACTCTGTTGTTGAGCACCTTTTACAGGTAATTAAATTGAGGCTTACGTGCTTTGAATTATTGTACTGAGATGTGAACTGTGTCTGACTCTAAGGTCTTTACACTCACAGTTTGCTTACTCTGAGATTCATAGCATATCATAAATCACGTGACTAAAGCTTTTTAGACGATGTCTGTGGAATTTTGGTTTAGAAATTATTGCCATTATAAGTTTTTCTATCATGTTGTGAAGTACATAAGAGAAGTTAGTGATCCTCCTTCTGGAAGGTTAGTCTGTGGTTCAATTAAAAACAAATAAACAAAAAACCTGAATTCTTCTAGAAATAAATGAAATAAGATGCAAAACAGCTGATTCAAAAAAAAATTCTAACATACAGTAATCACACCTAAATAAAAGTATGTATATGAATGCTAAGAATTTGCCTCATTGTTAAACATGACTGGAGCCATATGATTTATCAGTAAACAAAGAATAATGCAAAACAAGAAATAAACGAAAAAGACACTAGTGTTTCCAAAAAAGATCTGATTGAAAGGAGAAAGGGAGTAAGCTTTCCAAGTGAGTGATATATTGTGTGTAGAAATTCCCTTTGGTCTAGTTGGCTTTTAGTCGTATTTCAAGTCTATTTAGAAAATTGGATGCAAGTTATCTTATCTTAAAACATAGCCCCGTGGGCAGCTACTGTAAGAACACTTACCATTTGATTAATTCTACTTTTTTTCCTCATCTTTCTGTACCCTAAGCAATATATTTCTTAGAATACTTTTGTGAAATGTGTAACCCATGGATAGTCTTGTCTCAAGTTCTCTATCTACTGTCTCTAGAGTAACATACCTCTGTTCTTTGGAGATTTAGTCCTCTGCTATGCTTTCAGTGGAAAAACCTGGCTCACATCTGACAAACGAGAGACCGTAGTAGTGCATGGTAGTTCTTCATTGTCGCTGAAAGAAAAAAACAGAGGGCACGAATAACTGAACCTCCACTTTTGTTATCTCCAAAGCTGAAAATTCTAGATATGATTCTGGTATACAAAAAAATAGGTGAATTTTTTAAAATTAATTTTTCTCTTACTCAACTGCACAAATATAGATCTACATACAATTAGTAATATACAGACATCAAAATAGGGGAATTCATCAATCCATAATTTCTATCAAGACAACTAGAGTTGACTGAGACTATATTGTCATATTATCTTTGGAAATTGCAACAGGGTAGGGATAGCAGACAGATATTCAGGCTTCACCCCCACCTCCACATTCAGAAGGATTAAGGCTAAGTGATAACTAAAGATATGAAATGGGTGATGTTTGTTCACTTATCAAAAAAGACCAATTACTTTGGCAACTAAATGCTTTAAGGACAGACTCCTTATCTACTAAAACATTATGGAAGACAATTTGAGAAGTCTGACATTGTGAAAGAATTTATTGTTGGCTCAGTGAGAAAGTAAGACTGATGTAAGAAACATTTTCATATCTGAAAAAGGAAAGATTTTATAAACAAATATTTTAACTAAAAAGATAAATCAAGGTTACAGGATGCATTGAAGATTTCTCTTTGGATTTGTCTTTTTTTTTTTTTTAAGCTATTAGTCCAAGTGTGACTAAAAAATGTTTCTGTCATCTATGTTTGTGCTTGTTGTTATGTAATGGAACTATGGATAAATTTTACTCTTTTTATAGCTCAAAATGAAGTACAGATATAATAAGCATGTATTATATTTGTAACTGGAAAACATAAATTTTATTTTAGAGGGAAGACATATACAAACAAATTATATTGAAAGCTACTTATTTATTTTAGTTTTATTTATTGTACTTACATGTTATTAATTGGGAATATTTTTATACCTTCTTGAGGAGAACTAGTTATTTAGGTAATTAAGTGCATCAGAAAGACCATTTTTATGTACTAAACAATTTGACGTGTTTTTCTGAATTTCTGCCAAATAGAACAACTTCCCTAGTGATGTACTCATATGCTTTTATCTCTATATCTGCATCTTTAAATACATGACACTATTACAATGTTAACAGTGTGTTAAGTAGATATTTAGATATTGTTAATTGCCTTTTTCTCCTCTGTATTTTCTAATTTTCTTATAAAATGTCCCTATAAATCTAATGTAAAAAAAAATATTGTTTCCATTAGAAATTGAAGCATTTGTAAAATCAAAAGGAAAACAAAAAAGGTCTAGCCAAGTGCCAAGTGCTTTTGAGTCAGATCTGACTCAATTAGCTTTTAATGTACTCAATAAGAATGATTTAACATCAAAACACAGGAAATATGAAAAGAGTTTGTATTTCTTCTTTTAGTATGGTTACAAAGTAAATACTTCTAGTTGTCTAGTCAGTATCCATTCTTTTTTGCTTTCCTTAACAAATAGAGGGACACTTTTTACAGGTGGTTGAAAACTCCATTTCCCATCCTACCTTGCATGTCACACAGCAAATGGGATGTATGTTGGGAACTTCTGGGATAGTTTTGTTTTACTCATATAAGTGTGGTCTCTCACTCTCTGGCATTTCTTTGTTGTCTACAGTGGATGCAATATTATGAGAATTAGCATCCATCTTGTAACCTTCAGAAAAACACATACATAGAGGATGATGAAGTGGAATGATAAAAGGAATATGGTTTCTTGACAATATCCTTCAACAGTCGAATCTTACCCTGGAATTCCATTGGAAAACTAAATGCTGTATTTTATAAGTTGACAGTTTTTATAGTTTCAGTTACGGTGGTGATGAACACAAACTTAATTAACATCTTTTAGTGTGAGTACTCCATCAGGAAGTCTGTGAGCTGTAAATATCAAGGTATCCAGAAAATTAATAGCTTTTTGATTCAGAACTGCCCTTAGATCAGATGAGAGACTCAAGAGTAATACTTCTTCATATTTTTTACTTATGTCCTTAAAATATGAAGTATTTGTGTTTGAATACTATGAATAGTTTTTATTGTATAAATGCTAGTATCTGAGATAGACATTGCTTTGAAGAACAGAGTGCATTTGGGCAGTGGAAGTAAATTTATAGCAAATATAAATTAATTAACTTACTAACTTAGCCTCTCAAATAACATAAATGGAATATATGTATATTTTATATTAATATACAATTATCTAACTAGTACTGAATGTATTTCTCATTACCTTCTAAATTATGGTGTCAGAGATTCTCACAAATCTGTATGATATTCAAAGCAGGTGTAACATGAAAACTGAAGAATATTTTGTAATAACAAAATTTCATATTTCTCTTAAATCTGTCAATATACATATTAAACAAATATTCAGTTTTTGTTTGTTTTACCTATAGCTCATTGTTGAAAAGCCTATGATAAAGCTACTTATACAGTTGATAAAACAGAGGACAAAATTTCACCAAAGATCCAGAGGATTCTTTGTGCCATGTAGAATTTTGAATTTTTTGCTAAAGTTTGCTAAAGTTTGAATTTTTTGCTAAAATGTGTTTCCTAGATTGTGCCAAAACTTATTATATCTTTGAAACAACTCAAAGTTTATAATAAGTATTTTCTGACTCTGTTAAGTGATAACAAAATTCTAATAAACCATATATCAAATTTGACCTTACAACTATTCTTGAATTAATGGTCAAAATACCATCTAAATGTTATCAAAGCAGTTAAAATAGATATAAATGAAATATAAAATGCACTAAAATGGGTAAAAGGACATGAGATCTTCAGTTAAAGAAGAAATAATAAAAAGTGAAATTAATTTAGAATGTATGCCATATTTTTTTGTATAAACTACTACTTAATGATTTAAATTTAAATTTGGCTAGTTCCACTTTAAAGAGATTAAAAATTTTAGGTAAATTTTTTTCCTAAGTTAAAATGAACTGCAAGAAATAGCAGGAAATGCAACATTCCATTCAAGTACAACGAAAATTAGAACAAGAAAACAAAAAAAAAAAATTTGAAAATGGTGAAGAAGTTTATTTGGTTACATGTAATCACCAAACTAATTTCTAGAAACTATTTTGTAACCAATATAGTTCAAGGAATAGTTGTGATCAAGCAGGATATGACTACTTTTATGTTCTTTGTATTATCTAAACATTGAAAAGTTTGAAAAATGAACTTAAGGCATACTGTAGGTATCTAGATATGACTATAAAACCCCCAAACCCACTGTTGTCAAGTCGATTCCAACTCACAGAGTCTCTATGAGACAGTACAACTGCTGCGTAAATTTTCAAGGTGTAAATCTTTATAGAAGCAGACTGCTCACCTTTCTCTCATGAATGGGTGTTGTGTTCCAACTGCTGACTTCTAGAAGTCATAGTGATAGTAATTTCTATAGTAAAATGCAAATACTTTGCAACTTATATGTGAATATCATGATTTCTCATATGGAACTCTGTTTATATGATACATGGTAATGAAAGCTGTCTACCTAATACAACTAATTAGAAAACAAAGAACTAATTAATAAAACATAACACATCTCTAATATGGTATTTATATCTGTAGGACACAAATCATGTAGAAAACTTTGATAATGACTTAACTAATGATTTATTAAAATGAAGACAAGAAAAGTGATTTTATGGAACAAACACATACTAACACATTATGTCATTATGTTGGTCTTGACTATTTCACTTATAAAAATATCTCAAAACTGTCAGGACAGAAAGATATGCATAACAATCACTAATTCCAGTCTTATTAAATAATATCAACTTTCAGTTGTATAAAAAATATAGTTTCCAATTTTATTCTTATAAAGATATATTTACACATCTAGTATGTAGGCCTCTATTTGCCTGCATTGCCCTGAGCCCTGAGAGAGGCTTATGAACAAGGAGCAGAGTTAACATCAGCATAATAAAAAGTCTTAACTGATTTTTGTTTTGATCGTGTACAGCCTTACTAAATTTCTCTGTTTAGCTCTATTAGTTTTCTTGTGGATTCTTGGGGATTTTCTGTGCATATGATCATGTCATCCACAAACAGAGACAATTTTACTCCTTTACCAATCTAGCCATCTTTTTTTTTTTCTTTTTCATATCTTATAAGATCTTCTGGCTAGGATTTCTAATACAATACTGAGCAGAAATGGTGAGAGTGGCAACCTTTGTCTTGTGTCTGATTTCAAGGAAAAAGCTCTCAGTCTTGCTGTGTTAAGTATGATAGAAGCATTGGCTTTTCATATGTTCTGAATCATATTTAGGAATATTTCTTCTATTCTGATCTTTTTAAGGTTTTCATCTAGAAAATGTGTTGGATTTTATCAAACTCTTTTTATGCCCCCATAGAGACAATCATGTGGGTCTTTTGTTCTATGGAACCCCAAACCAATGTCTTGACACTGAGTCAATTCCAACTCACAGTGACCTAATGGACAGGGTAGAATGGCCTCATAGGGCTTCCAGGAAGTGGTTGGTGAATTGGAACTATCGATATTTTGGTTAGCAATCAAACACTTAAAACACTGTATCGTGAAGGATGCATTATTCTATAGATGTGGTTTATTACATTGATTTTTCTAATGTTGAACTATCCTTGCATACGAGATCTGACAATTACATCCACAAGCTCATCCTAAAAAAATTGCTACATACCTCATTGTTGAATATCACCGTGGTCACCTTTGAAATACTCCCCTTGGGAAGCTATGCACCGATGCCAGTGCCTAGTCTACCCTTCAAAGCAATTTTGGAACTCTTATTCTGGAATGACCATCAGAACTGTCATCATATTACCCTTAATGTCCTGAATGTCAACAAAATGTCTTCCTTTCAATATTTCCTTCTGCTTAAA
This sequence comes from Heterohyrax brucei, assembly GCA_028571685.1. NCBI lineage: Eukaryota > Metazoa > Chordata > Mammalia > Hyracoidea > Procaviidae > Heterohyrax > Heterohyrax brucei. The sequence continues at coordinate 55,537,166 of CM053143.1, read as the reverse complement.
TGTCATTGGAGGCCAAATCACGTGAGTAGGGAGAGTGTTCCAATAGAGTTGTTTACTGAGTGTCGTGGATTGAATTGTGTCCCCCCCAAAATAGGTGCAGCCATGTGGCTGTGCCATGATTCTTCTGACTGTCCTCCATTTTGTGGGTTTCCTATGCTGTATGTTAAAGGATTAGGGTGGGACTATAAATCCCTTTATAAGATCACCTCCCTCCTCCACTGCAAAGGGAGTTTCCCTGGAGCATGGCTTGCCCCACCCTTAATCTTTCATTTTACAAGAAATAAAAGGAAATGGAAGCAATCAGAGAATTGGGAACTTCACACCATCAAACCAGGAGAAGAGTGCGTTCTTCAGACCTGAGGTTCCTGTGCCATGATGCTCCCTGGACAGAGACTAATGCAATACTGGACTTTCCTCCAGAGCCGATAAGGAGAAAGCCTTCCCCTGGAGTGGACACCCTGAATATGGACTTGTAGCCTACCAGACTGTGTAAGAATAAACCTTCCTTTGTTAAAACCATCTACTCTGGTATTTCTGCTAGAGCAGTCCTAGCCGACTAAAACACTGAGTAAAAACTCCATCACAGACAGTGCTGTGTGAGCTGGTACATTGTCATGATGCAAGAGCCATGAGTTGCTGGCAGAAAGTTCAGGTTGTTTTCGACTAACTTTTTCACTCAGCCTTTTCAGCATTTCCCTGTAGTAAACTTGGTGAACTGTCCAGTTGGTACAAAATCGTAATGAACAATCTCTCTGATATAAAAAAAAAGTTAGCAACATTATTTCGAGTCTTGATTTGGAGTGATGGAACTTTTTTGGTCATGGAGAATTGTCCGACTTCCATTGTGCACTTTGACAGTTTGTTTCAGGGTTGTACCCTGTGTTTCATCACCAGTCACAGCATGACCTAAAACATTATCTTGCCTCTCCAAAATGTCTTGGCAAACTTTGACTCTCCTTCGGGACCAGGTTTGCACACACCTTTCTCATGCCAAGATTTTCTTGTTTCTCTATTGATGTTTACTTGGTCTGCTATGCTTCTTATAGTCAGCTGACAATTTTGACACACAATTCAATGAATGTTTGCAATGTTTTTGTCAGCTCTGCTTGTGACTGGCTGCACTGACCCCTGTTCATCAGTGGTGCTTTTTCTTCTCTCAGAAAAACCTTTAATCCATCTGCACACTGCCGTTTTCTTCATGGCATTATTCCCATAAACTTGGACTAACGTGTCTCTGATTTTACTTCCACTCTTGCCAAGTTTAACAAGAAATTTAATGTTTACTTGTTGTTCTAATTCAAGCTCAAGCAGTCTCATGAACAGCACACAAAAACATGCAACAACATTAATGAATGCTGCTCAGCAAGACACAGGCACACGTAGACATGAACACAACTGTGAGACATCGATATATCAAGGTTATGAAACCTTACCAAGTGGTTTGTACAGTGCTGCCAACATAAGCACATGGTGGCAAGTTCGTGAATTTAACTGTCAGACCTTGTGGCTTTGAACTACTTTTTAGTTTCCTTTTTCCTTCCATCTTGCAGAAGTCTCTTTCTGTTTTTCATAGGGCCAGTCTGGTGGATATAAACTCTGTCAAATTCTGTTTTTTTGGAAATGTTTTGGTTTCACCATCATTCTTGAAGGGTAGTTTAGCTGGGTGTGATATTATTAATAGTTTTTTTTCCCCCAATTTTGCTTCCTTTCAGAACTTTAAATACCTCATTCCATTGTTTTGTGATCTCCAGTGTTCCTGAGGAGTAATTGTCACTTAATTTTATTCAGGATTTTTGCATGTGACTGTTTACTTCTCTTTCACTGCTTCAGGATTCTCTATCTTTCCTTTCAGATAGCTTAGCTAAGTGTTGGTAGATCTGTTTGTGTTTACCTTGCTTGCAGTTCTTTGAGTTCTTGAAAGCTAAGATTGACATGCTTCATTAGATTCAGCTAATTTCTGTCATAATTTCTTCAGATAGTCTTTCTGTCCCTTTCTCTCATTGTTTCCTGGCATTTACATGATGTATATGTTGGGTCACTTGTTGTTGTTCATAATTCTATTGAACTACACTCAGTCTTCATGAACCTCCTTTGTTTTTGCTGTTTAGCATCTATAATTTTAACTGTTGTGTTCTCTAATATCTTCATTCTTTCTTTTGTCTGATTAAATCTATTGGTAAAATCTTCTATTCTTTTTCTTATTTCAACTGTTGCCCCTTTCAGTTGTACTGCCTGTTCTTTTAGATCTTCATTTTGTTCTTGAATTGTTTTCCTTATTTCTTTTAACTCTTTCTGTGTGTTTTCTCTTAGTTCTTTAATCATGTTCAAATCATTTTTTTCTCTCACTTTATTTGGTTATCCCTGGATACACTTGCTCTCCCTTTGTCATGTTCTTTTGAATGGATCACTGTTTCTCTCTTTCGTTTGTCTTGTTATTTATTTATTTATCTTGTTGGGACATTGGAACTTTGAAGGGTTTTAAAGTCCTCTGTTTTCTCTAGTATTTAGTGTTTTTGCCATTACTACTTTTTGCAAAAACCTCTTAGAAGGGCAGAGTCTTCAAACTTTATATACCGTTTCCTTTCCCTCTCTGTAATAAATCCTTCTCTTTCCTGGTTTAATTAGTTTTTTAAAGTTCAGGATCTCAGTTGTCAACTTTCAGTCTCTACCAGGTATACCAGAGAACACACTCTGTTCAGTCTGTCCACCAGTGGGCACTACCACTCAGGAGAGATAAATCAATCTGTTCACCAGGGACACAGTCCTTTTTCTCTGAGTATTACACTCTTTTCTGTTTATACAACCACATTTTTAGAAGGAAAACCTGCGCCAAGGGATCCATATTTGGAGCTGGGTTTTGCCTTTTGTTTTTTCTTGAGGCTTCCTTCTGTGTCCTGTGGGGGCTGCACATATATAAGATAGCATTCAGGGAGAGCACAGGCCAACGTCCCTCTGTTTCAGGAGGACAAGGGGTTGGTAATCTCCAGAAGGACCTCAAGAGATCTGTCTCATGGGTTTCAGAGCTCCCATGGAACTATGTTGGTTGGGGAAGCAGAGCCTTCTTAGATGACCCACCTCCTGACTCCACTGTAGGGAACTTTCTGTAGGAATTGGTATCAGTCCAGTAACCAGCAGCTACCAATTAGGGAAGAGGCTGTCATGTTCTGGTTAGATCCTCATAGATATCTGCTTTAGTGGTATCAGAGTTCCATTGGTGGACTGTTGGCTGTGAGTGCAGTCTCTGCTCCAGACTTCTCCTTCCCAGCACACAGGAGCCTCAGTCAGAAGTCCTCATTGTCAATTAGAAGTTAGGGAAGAAGACTCCTAAGCGACCCCCAAGGAAGTCCATCCTGTTGATTTCAGAGGCCAGAGCTATGGCATATGTGAGGAGGCAGGTAGAGTGCCTGCCAATTAAGTAGGCTCCATTGCATGGGTCTTCTGTAGTAGTTTACAGAAGGCTGTAGCTGACAGTAGCTGAGTGGTTCATATGGTGATCTACAACCAATCATGGAAATTGAACAGGACCAAGTAGTGCTTTGCTCCATTGTGCATAGGGACACCATGGTTGGGAGATGAATTGGTGGCAGCTTAATAACAACCACAACATCTGAACCTAGATCAGATCTAAGACTCTTCTGTTAGTCTACAGGCTCTGTGGATACTGTACAATGGAAAGATAAAGTCTGGAACAATACATAAGAATGCAATATATGTAACTGGACAATACGCCAACACATATGTTTTAAGACAAAATGTCTAGCTCTCTCTTAAAAATATAGACAAATTCATCATTAATTACACATAAAATGGAACAATATAAATGTTTTATTGTGGTTTTCTGGTGACTATATCAGTTTTGTTCCATCTGTATGATATTTACAATTTGAGACCTGAAGAAAAGCAGCACTTCAACCGAAATTTTGAAGTTTGGCCCAGTGTTTAGTCAGAATTATTAATTGATCCAAGTTTGCCATGCCAATGTAGTTTGTATGAAACTTAACTAGAGCTAGCTAAAAAGTTGGCATTTATCCTTGGAAGAAAATCAGCTTGAGTTTGCTTAGAGGTCTGTGAACCTCAAGAAACCTTTCAGTGACCCTTCCTACAGTGGTGGTTTCTAGTGAAATCTGAAACCAGGAATGTTTTGTGAAAGTTTTGGGTTTCATTTGGAAAGCCATATCTAAGCCTAGGTACTGCTTAATGAGTTAAGAAGTCAGTTCCCCTTGGATCCTCAAAAGGCAGGGCTGTGCATAAAATTCATGCCTCTTGCTAAAACTAAAAATGAACCCTTAATTAGTCACCTTAAAAAGGCTTATTTTTGGTTGTGTTCTTTCTGTGCATAATCACTTGTCATTCTATAATTATGGTTATTTAAAATTTAGGCACAAGTGAGCCTGTAACATAAAGCTGTAGAACAATTGTTTTCTGTTAAACAGCTATTGTTACTTTTTAACATCAGATTAATATGACAATATTTATATGCATATAAATTGGATGTATATTGCTACATATAATATAAATTATATATTATTTTATAAATATCTTAAAATATTTATATACTCTAAAAGAGTCTCCCATATTTTGTAGACCAAAACACTTCATCAGTAGTTACCAAGGTATCAGAGCAGGCAGGACTAAAGAAATATCATTTAACAGACATTAGCTTTCTGTTTGAGATGAGAAAACCTTGGAAATAGAGTGATGATGGTTGCACAACGTGGTGAATGTCATTAACATCACTGTTGTGGCTAGAATTTTGTCCTTCCAAAGATGTGTGTAGCAATTTGACTAGGCCATGATTCCCAGTATTCTGTGATGTTCCTGTATGTTGTAAATCCTGCCTCTGGGATGCTAATGAGAGAGGGTGGGTGGCAGCTGTGTCATTGGGAAGAATCTGTCTATAAAGATTGTACTACATCTTGAGATAATCACTTGTAATATAAAAGAAAGGGAAGCAAGCAGAGTGGGGGAATCTCATACTACCAGGAAAGAAACACTATCAGGAGCAGAGCACGTGTTTTGGACCTAGGGTTCTTGCACCTCAGAAGCTCCCGGTCCAGGGGAAGTTTGATGACAAGGACTTCCCTCCAAAGCCAACAGAGACAGACTTTCCCTGAATTTGGACTTGTATCCTACTGGGCTGTGACAGAATAGATTTCTCTTTGCTAAAGCCATCCATTTGTGGTATTTCTGCTATAGCAGTACTAGGTGACTAAGATAGTCTTTTAAATTGTGCACTTAGAAAATGGTTAAAATGGCATTTTTTGTATATATCTTTTTATCCTTCATAAAATAGTGAGTAAGAGCTACACGTTTAAATAAATTTCTTTGTTTTCCTTTTTGAATTATTTCAGGTTTTTCTTCTTCCTTTTTTTTTTTTTTTTTGGCCTGTGTGAATTTTTCCATTTTCTTGTGTAACATTGTTGCCAGTCTATTGTTTTAATTGATTTAATTTAAAGGGTTTAAAAATTAGTTTTAACCAGATTTTTTCTAAATGATAATTTCTAAGATATACTCTGTATTTGAAAATAATGCTTTCTAGTTGAGTCACCTATCTGTGGATAGAGGTCTTCGCACAGGACATTTATTTTTAGTAGGTCCAATTAGACCTGGAACAAAGTGCATGAAAAAGTAGGAGACCAACATCAATAGTTATATATGAGATCCTGACAGACATCATCCTTTTTAAAATCTGTTTTACATAGACTTATTGTTACAGGACACAGACGGAAAAACAATGTATTTTTTTTAAAAAAAACATTTTGTGGCAAAAGACACATTTCCACTTTATACATCAGTTATTAACAAAGGACAGTGTATGATCAAGCCAAAAGAATGACACGTGTGAGTTTGGACCACGCAGCACTCCAATGTACACACCCAACTAGGCTACAGAATGTCACCTCCAGTGATCACATATTCCACCTACTATCACATTACGTATTTTCCTAAAAAACCTCTACGACCACCTCACTTACATATTTTAGGACTTTTAATAAGCAGTCTGTTTTGAGTTTGTTGAATAAATCTCCAAATTTTCTTACAACAGCGGAGCTACTATTTATATCTCAGTAAATCACACTCTGATTTTACATCTCACTAACTTTGTTGTCAAGGCAAATGCTTTCCACAGGAAAGTGTGCCTGTCTTATTTCCAATAGTTTCTGAATCTGATACATTATAACTTCCTAATAGAAACACTTACATGACTTAGTTAATTTTCCTTTGTATTTCTGTACAATTCTCATAATATTTCCATACAACTTGCTCATTAATTTGCTTCTGGTTACTGTTAGTATCCAAAACTTGTCTTTATTCCCTTTGGAAACCATTCAGTACCTTTTGTTTCTAAGCAATCTACTCATAACTTACAACTATCTACTTGTAGAGTATGCATAATGAGCATGGATGTAGTGCTACATTTTGTTAAGGAAGAAATGATTCTACTACTGAATGCTAGGACATTCTTCTAGACAGAAAGCTTTCTTTTTGAAGAAAGTAAAACAGAATGATGATATATGAGGAGACATTGTGTAGAACACACATGAGCCCTACAGACTTGTTTTTAATGATAAGGGTACCTTTGCTCAGTGAATTGTTGCTTTCAAGATTCTTTATCACTATCTCTTGCTGTAGTCACTAGCAAAAGTGATTTCACTCGAGGAGAATAAGTGTGTACAAAGGTAATACTGGGGCAACACATGGTAACTAAACTACTCAAACATTTTTCTTTTATTTCTTTTAAGAAATTAACTTTTACTTAATAAACTTTGACCTTTTTTCTCTTTGAGTGTACAGAATCAAAAACACAGTTGATGGAGGGAATCAAGATCACCATGAGTACAATGATTACACACACTGTTTCTTCAGCTAGGTTGTCCACATATTCACAAATGTAGGTCATGCATAAATCAGGGATTGAAAGGGACAGTGTCAAAGAGCATTGAGTGGTCTTTGCATACTTATGATCTGGTTTGGAGCAAGTTTCTTAGCTACATTGTTGGAATCTAGAAAGATTCCAGGAAGAGCAATTTGAGGACACTGTGTTTCTTTTCAGTTTCTTTGTTTTTGCCTGAAAGAATTCTGGGATACAACAACAAGCAGAGGATATTATTTATTAAACTCATCTATGCGAAGGTGGTATTTAGGAAGTTGTCATGGATTGCACTGTGTCCCCAGAAAAATATATGTATTCATTTGACTTGGCTGTGAGTCCCAGTGTAGTGTGATTCCTTCTGTGTGTTATGAATCCTGCCTCCAATGTTGGTGAGGGAGAATGGGCAGCAGCTGGGATGGTGAGGTGGACTCAAGCTTCTAGCTTGTGAGATAGAAGGGAGAGAAGCGAGCAGAGTGAGTCCGGAACCTCATACCACCAAGAAGGCAGCACCAAGTTCAGAGCACATCCTCTGGACCTGAGGTTCCTGTGCCGAGATGCTCTCACTGAATTTAGACCCAGCCTACCGGACTGTGATAATTTCTCTTATTAAAGGACTTACAACTTGTGAACAGATTTGTGGCTTACCGGACTTTGACAATAAAATTTCTGTTCATGAAGCAGTACTAGGTGACTAAAATGGAAGCTTTTCATATATTTTCTCACTTGGTGCTCAAAGCAATCTCTTGAGCTGGTCTATATTACTATTGAGAAGTGGACTTATCAACAATTTAAATAGCTTGTTTGGAAGATAAAATTCGTAAGTGTCAAAGCAAAGGTTATGTTTTAAATCTACAGGATTTGATACAAGTATAGCAGAGAGGAGCATGGTGGGCTCTGGAGCCAGGCACCTTAGATTAAATGTATCAAAGTTTCATTTTCATCATTTGTGTCACTTTGAGTAAATTAGCTTCTCTATACTTAAGTATCTTCAAATGGGAACAGTATCTACTTAACACATGAAGATAGCATATTTAACTAAGGTTTAGTACATAAGATCAAAACCAAACCCAGTACCATTGAGCTGATGCTGACTCCCAGCGATCCTATAGGACAGAGTAGATTACCCTGTGGAGTTTCCAAGGAGCTCCTGGAGGATTTGACCTGCTGATCCTATTTGTTAGCAGCTGTAGCACATCATTGCTTTGCCGCTAGGGTTTCCAAGGTTTAGTACATAAGGAGTGCTTAATAAACTTTACTATAATAAACTTAATAAATATTCTATTACACATTAATTCAGTAGGCTGACCACATATTTTTATGTATAAATACAAATATTCAGACCTTTATGTTTGGAATAAGTTTTCAAGAATGGCTTTATATATCTTAGGCTGTATATATATATACATTCATGGAAACCCTGGTGGCATAGTGGTTAAGAGCTATGGCTGCTACCCAAAAGCTTGGCATTTCAGATCCATTCTTTGAGGTAGTTCTACTCTGTCCTATAGGGTTGCTACAAGTCAGAATAAACCCAATGGTAATTGGGTTTAGTTTTTGGTTTTTATATGTACATATTTTTTTAAAATTATATATATATGCATACATATTTTTGATTTTGTATATGTATATTTTGGCTTTACATATATATTCTGCATATATATATTATATATATACTGAATATGAAGAGAATGCTGGGATGCTGTATTTTCCCTGGTAATCTGAAATGTCACTGTTCCATACAACAGGCAAATGCTTCATTTCTAAGAGTCACATTGGTAGCTGCTGTCTAGCTTGATTTATCTAGGTTCATTTTAACCAGAACTACTTTGCCATACAAACTAAATAGCTTCAAGGAGTATCTCTTTCCGGGAAACATATTATCATTTTGGCATTGCATGTCTGTTGAAGAGGTCCTCCTTTCTGCTAGCACAGCAGGGATCTTTCCTTACTGGAATTGGGCTTCTTTCAGCTTCTCTCCTGTGTGTAAGGCAGAATCCTAGTGAAAGGGAGGAGGAGAACATGTCCAGACACTGACAAGGCACTAATTGTGCCTTGACAAAGGATAAACAGGTGCACAGAGGTCTGGAGTCTGAGAATGTAATCCAGAATTACCTCATAAAGCAAGCCAACATGCACCAAAGTTGAAGCTTATAGAGCTGAACTTGGTGCAGGTAATAAATATTATATGTAAGTTCATGGAATTGCATCCTTACATCCTCAACTGAAGTTTTATTGTCTCACTGCATGACTTGTCAGATGTAGGTTTTTTTTTTTCCTTACAATAGAGAAAACGGAATTTGAGTCCAGAAAAGGGACTTAGTTGAGGTCTGTACTGTGTTGGTAGTGGAATCAATCCAGACTCTCATTCCTTCCACTACACACAATGTCTCTGATAAACTCTACGGCCCCAGGGTTGGTTTTGGATCTTTAGCGGTCAAGTTGATTCCAATCTGTAGCCACCCCATGGGACAGAATAAAACTGTTCCATAAAGTTACCAAGGAATGCCTCGTGGATTCAAACTGCCCATCTTTTGGTTACCAGACGTAACACCTGACCACTATGGCACCAGCGTTTTCCCAAAGCTCATGTTATTTGGATAAATAGCTGCTATGTCTTTAAATTTAGCAGTATTTTGCATGTGAATGGCCTGTTTAAGAGCTCTGGGGGTGCAGTGGTTAAGAGCTGGCAGTCTGTACCCATTAACCACTCTTTGGAAACCCTGAGGCAGTTCTACTCTGTCTTCTAGGGTCACACCCGTTAAAATCTGGAGGTAGTAGAAAGAAAATATGTGTAACATTTGACAAAGACTGAGGGCAAAAGCAACGTTCCAGAAAACAACCCATTTAATCTAGGAGGATAACAAGGAAGGAGCAAAGGCAAGACAGAAAAATGAATCATATCCTTTAATTAGCTGAGAAAAAGCAAATTAGCATAAAGAATGATTTATCCAAGAATATTATGACAAAGTCAGTGAAGACAATGCATTTTCACACAATGCCACCTCTGACCTCAGCAGCTCTGAGTTAGATGGAGTACCTCCGTTATTTCCTTCCCTCTAGACCCCTTTCCTTTCTTCCATGTGCAAAAATAAAAATGACAGCATTTATGGAGGCAGGGAAAAAAATCCAAGGGGAAAATGTCCACTCCTGAAGCCAGACGGCACAGTCGTTGCTGGCGGCACACACTTCACAGCTTGACGCTGGGCTCTGCAGCTGCCAAGTGTATCTCAAGAGTGACGATAAACATTGCTGGCCTGAGTGGGGTGAAGGTTCCAGAAGGCTGACAGAGTCCCTGAGCCGACTGCCAGCAGGGGATGGGAGCGTGCCCAAATCTGATTGAATTATACCCGTGTGACACTTCCTACTGTAATCACACCCTCCTTTCGCAGAGGCCAGGCTGGGACTAGCAAAGCAACTACTGTGAGTTGATGTCACTAGAGAAGGATGACTGCGGTGCGGGGCCCAGCTCCGCAGTGGTTGCCAAGGCTCTGTCAGAGATGCGGGCTCAGAGCGGGGTCTGGCCCGAAAAGGCTGTCTAAGCTAACAGATGGAAGCAAGATAAATGTTTACCCAGAAATCTGCCCTGAGTTTAACAGTGATTAGGTTTTAATGAGGTATAGAAGGAATAAAACAGTTTTTAGAAGCAAGCCTTTTTTAAAAAAATCTCACTTTGTGAATACATAAACAGCGCAAGGATAGGAGGATTTGATTTTTTTTTTTTTTTTTTAAACCGCGAAATACATGAGTAAAAAAATCTTGAGTTCAAAATATGTTCACGTAATAATGTTTCCAACATTTTTAGTACAGGTATTCTAACGTAGGTTTTTTTTCTCTCTTCTCTCTAACGCCTTTCTTCTACCTAGGTCAGCTGCAGCTTTGGGACGCCAGGCTTGCCATCACTAAACTGCAGAAGAGTGCCTGAGGTTCCCGTGTGCGCCCCACGGGGTGCTGACCAGCATTGGAGAGCACCGACAGAGAGCTTGTATTTAAACCCAAGTACGGGACAAAAAGGCCTTTTCAGTTTGAACCTCAATCATGAATTTAACTCTTGTTACGGTCGTTATGAGTCACAATCGACTCGACAGCAGTTTTTTTTTTTTTTTTTTTTTTTTCTTTTTCTCAGCAAATTAAAGTAGGAAAAGCATAGATAAAAGTATTTCGGTTAAACAAAGAAACTGCTTGGGAATGTATCAACCAGCACTTGACTAGCGGGGGGGAAAAAAAAGTGAGCTCAGAAATCAATCCATAGTTAATTTAAATCATCTTAACAATTATACTAACAATGAAAGAAAACAGTCTTCAACTGATAAACCCCAGAGTTCACCGCTGTCCAGTCAATTCCAACACACACAGGAATCAGAAGTTCACCCTCAGAGTTTCCAAGGAGTGCCCTGGTGAGCATCTCAATTCCTAACCACTAAGCCACCAGGGGTTCCATAAACAATTAAGGGCTTTAAAAAAAAAAAAAAAAAAAAAAAAAAAACAAAGATAAACATCTCAACAGTGAAGGTGAGAAATGGCCAGAGTAGGAGATGGAAGAGAAGCAGCGAATTCGAAGGTGAGGTTACCCTGCCCAGACCTGGATGCATGCTGAGGCGATGGGTCACAGCATGGATGTTTCATATTTATTTATGCTCACTGATATGTAAAATATTCATGATGTTTACATGAGACTTCATAAATTCCCAAGTTAAGCAGCCTTTTACTGTTATTGTTTTACATGAGGCTTGAAGTTATGAACCTTAATAGAAAGGCCCGATAAACGTTCTGATAAAGAGTAGCCTAAGCTGAGTGTGGTTTGCAGGACAGCTGGTCCATCGCAGGACAATTATAGAAACCAAGAGTGTTTAGAAAGTCTTAAGGCAATTTAACTGAGTAATTTTATATCCATCAAATCAAATAATAAATCATTTGGGCTTGTGCTTTTGCTGTGTCCATTTGTATTTCATTTTTAGAAGTTCACTTCTACATGATATGTTAGAACACTAACAATCCTTGTAGGAGAGGGAATTTAAAAAAAAAAGAGAAAGAAAAGATCTTCCACCAGGGTCCCTTGAAGAAGGCTTTCTTAATAAAGCTTTTACTCTGACTGTGCACTCTTTGACAATATTTTTGAAAATGTGTACACTTACTTACTGTTTGAAGAAGAAAACCAAGATGACTTTTATCATATCCTGGTACCTTGGAAATTCACTGTGAGTTGAAATTGGCTCAATGGCATTGGGTTTTTTTTTTTTTTTTTTTTTTTTTGATACCTTGGAAGAGGTTTTAAAGGTCACAAGATTTGCTTTCTAAAGCTATTTTCTAAACAAGCTCGATGATGTTGGGGGGAAAATAAATTAATAGATGGCCCAAGCAAGGAGCCCTGTGGACCAGCGGTAAAACATATAGCTGCTAACCAAAAGGTCAGCAGTTCTAGCCCACCATCTGCTTCTTGGAAACCCAGTGGGGACATTCTACTTTGTCCTACAGGGTCAACATAACTTGAAATTGACTGGACAGCAATGCTTATGGTACAGGTAGTCTGAGCAAGCTCTCACCACTTAAGTGGTCAGTGTACAAATATTATCTCTATGGAAACCCTTGACCTCAGTACTTATGAATACTACAGAAAAATGTGTTTATTGGGGGAGGATATTCATCTTGTACCATTAAACACTGGAGATATTAACAGTGTACAGCAGATGCTTCATTCACAGGGCAAAAATCAACCTATTTATTATTATTATAATTTTTAGGAATCCATAATTTTTTAGTAATATCACTGTCATCCCATTTCCTCATTTTTACACTTTTCTTGTCTTCTATTCCTTCTTTCTTGGTATCAGTGCTAGGTTTTTGGCAGTCATAGAATTATGGGTTTACATTTATATTATTAAATATTGGTGGATTTGGAATAGTTTGCCATTTGCTAAAAATATGGCAGATGATACAGAGGTTCACTTTTGTATGTCAGTAAGTATCACTTAATAAAAAGGTTTCATATTTTTCAGTTTATATGAAACAAAGTCTTCCTTGGGAAAGAATATTTCTATAAATCTACAATGACATGATAAAAAGAAGTATACTAAAGACTGCAAGGTAAAGTGGATAAATCAGTTTTTTAAAAGAAGAGCAGCTACAAGTTAATCAGTGAAGGACTAGAAAATTTACATCTTTTGACGTATATGGATTTGTAAATATGGGGACTTGATTCTTTTCCCCCTTTTTCTACAAAACTGAGTACGTTGAACCTTGCAGGTTACTTTCTATTTCTGGTAGAACAAGTTTTTTGGTTAATGATCTAATGACCCCCAGCAGTTGTCCTCAGGTTTGAGTGAATATCAGAATCACATGGGAAGCTACCAAATAAAACTCTTTGCAGGTGGGATTTGGGAATCCTTAAGCTTAAAGTCCTTCTCAAGCGATTTTGACCTAACTGTCAAGTTTGGGAAACACTTGAGATCCCTGGAAGTACAGTGGTTAGGCACTACAGCTGCAAACTAAAGGATTGGCAGTTCAAATCCTCTAGCCACTCCTTGAATACCCTGCGGGGCAGCTGTAGTCTATCCTATTGGCTTGTTATGAGACAGAATCAGTTTTTGACGGTGATGGATTTGGTTTTGTCTGGAGGCAATAGTACTAAAAGGGACAAAAATTACCCTAATACCTTATAAGCATCTTACTCCATGTGTAGAAGGTTCTATGGCATCCTTAAAAAAGAGGGAACTAAGTCATGATTCATGCATTCCATATCAACACGGTGGCCATGGTGTCATCTCTGTTTCAGGAGGAAATTTCACATTAATAATTTTAATTACATCTGCTAAAACTTTTTTCTTCTTTCAAGTGCATACATTAGTTGGGTGCACGGAGTCTTCTGACACTTCTTCAAAGGCTATATTAGCACAGGTGAAGTTCCACACTCAACTAATATATGGATTCTAATTTTCAGAAAACATTTTCTTGTGAAACTAATGAAAAACTCTCTGTCACTGATTGGACTGAGACTCATAGCAGCCCTATAGTACACAGTGGAAATGCCCATAGAATTACCAAGGAGTGACTGGTGGATTCAAACTGCCGACTTTTTGGTTAGCCGCTGTAGCTCTTAGCCACTATACCACCAGAGTTTCCAAAAGTAATACAAGGACATGTTAAATTAAGTGGTACAGAAGGGCTTATGATGGAAAGACTTCCCTTTCACAGATTTCTTTCTTGCTGTTCCCCGAGGCAGGTGTTCTTAAAAGTCAATATATTCTTTTTCTGTAATTACCTCCACAGAGGTACACTTTTACTGTTATACCTTAATAAAATTTAGAAACTTCTACTGATTTTCTCTTTCATAGGTGAAGACTTAGTTTATTTACCCAACTTCCCTAACATCTTTTCCCTTCTTGTTAATAAAGTCCTCTTATTGGTGTTTTTCAAAGTTAAATAATTGTTGAAAATTTGTATGTAAAAACTGACTCTTTATACTTAATTTATAAACTAAGGAAATTTGCACACTTCCTTTTTTGTATCTTTCCGGGTGAGTTTGAGATTCTGAAGATTGACAACATTTCTTTTCAGTTCTATAATTATAATACTGCCTGTTCCTGTACCGTCTTCACTCGTTTAGCTGTCTCTGAGCCCATGTTGAAGCCTGTATCAATCCATCCCATTAAGGTTCTTCCTCTTTTTTGCTCACCTTCTACTTGAGCAAGCACAGCGTCCTTCGGCAGTGACTGCTTCCTCCTGATAACATGTCTAAAGTGCATGAGACACAGTCTCAGCATCTTTGCTTCCAAGGAGTGTTCTGGCTGTACTTCTTCTGAGACGAATTTGTTTGTTCTTCTGCTTATACATGGTATATTCAACACTCCTCACCAACTCTGTAATTCAGTGCATCAGTTCTTTGGTTTTCCTTATCCATTTACCCTTTGTCCAACTTTCTGGTGCATATGAGGCAATTAAAAATACCATTGTTTGAGTCAGATGTGCCTTAGTCATTGAAGTTACATCTTTGCTTTCTAAACACTTTGAAAGTTCTTTTATAGCAGATTTTTCCAGTGCAATGTAATGTTTGATTTCTTGATTGATGTTTCCACATGTATTGATTTTGAATCGAAGTAAAATGAAATCCTTGATAATTTCAATATTTTCTGCTTATCATGATGCTACTTTATTGGTCTAGTTGTGACAATTTTTTATTTTCTTCACATTGAGGTGTAGTCAACACTAAAGGCTATAGTCTTTGATCTTCATCAGTAGGTGCTTCAAGACCTCTTTACTTTCAGCAAACATGTTGTTTCATTTGCATATCCCTAAGTTGTTAATTCATCTTTCTCCAATCCTGATGCCCTGTTTTTCTCAGAGTCGAACTTCTTGGATTATTTTCACAACATACAAATTAAGTAAGTATGGTGAAAGGGTACAATCCTGGCATACATCTTTCCTAATCTTAAATCACTCACTGTGCCCATGTTCTTTTCAAATGACTAACTCTGGGTCTATGTACAGGTTCCGCGTGAACACAACTGTTACCTTCTGGAATTCCCATTCTTTTCAGTGTTATCTGTAATTTGTTAAGCTCCACACCGTCAAATACCTTTACAAAGTCGATAATGCAGTTTCATGGATTGAATTGCCTCCCACCTAAAAATATGTGTAGTAAAGCTGGGCCAAGATTCCTGGTATTCTGTGATTGCTCTTTATTCTGGGATTTTCTGATGCTGTAAATCCTAATCTCTGCCCGTGGCTAATAGATGGAATGATTATGTTAAAAGGCTTACAGTGGGACTGTAACACCCTTGCTAAGGGAATTTCCCTGGAGTGCGGCTTGCACCACCTATTATCCTTTCTTCCTACAGGAGATAAAAAGAGAGAAGCAAGCAGAGAATTGGGAACCTCACACCATCAAGAAAGCAGCACCGGGAAAAGAACACGTCCTTCAGACCTGAGATTCCTGCTCCAAGGTGCTCCCTGGCCAGACTGATGCAACACAAGGACTTTCCTCCAGAGCTAACAGAGGAAACACCTTCCCCTGGAGTGGGCACCCTGAAATTGGACTTGTAACATACCAGACTGTGTAAGAATAAACTTTTCTTTGCTGAAGCCATCCACTTTGTGGTATTTCTGTTAGAGCAGCACTAGCAGACTAAAACACACGGAGATAAACATCTTCCTGGTGTTCTCTGCTTTTAGTCAATATCTATCTGATGTCAACCATGATATCTCTCTTTCTGCATTTTCTTCTGAATCTGGCTTAAATTTCTGGCAGATCTTTGTCAGTATTCTGCTGCAGCCACTTTCAAATGTTACTTCTTTGTGATATTAATGGTGTTGTTCAATAATTTCTGCATCCATTTGGATCGCTCTTCTTTGGTGTGGGCACAAATGTGGATCTCTTCCTGATGGTTGTCCAGGAAGCTGTCTTCCAAATTTCTTGGTTTAGGCAAATGAGCACTTACAGCATTACATCTGTTGGTTGAAACATTTCAGTTTATGTTTAGTCAATTCCTAGAGGCTTGTTTTCACCAATGCCTTTAGTGCAACTTGGATTCCTTCTTCATCATCAGTGTGGTTTTGATCATATGCTACCTCCTGAAATGGTTGAGCACCAGCCAATTCTTTTTGGTACAGTGATTGTGTATTCTTTCTGTCTTCTTTTGAGACTTCCTGCATTGTTCAATATTTTGCCCATAGAATCCTTCAGTATTGCAACTAGAGACTTTATTTATTTATTTATTGCGATTGAGTGAAAGTGTACAATCCAATATAAATTTGCATGCCTGACTGTGCACAGATCCCACTGTTCTCCCTGCCCAGTGATAGCACACTCCTCCTATCAGTTCTATACATGTCATATCCTCCTAACAATCTCTTGTCCCCTCTTCTCTCCCCTCTTCCCCCCTCCCATAAAAGGCCAGCAGGACAACATTCTATAGATGCACAGAACCATGAAGCGCACACACAATATAGTCACTCTGTGTTTCAGAGTCCAATCCTTTCCTGTCCAAACAGTTGACTTCAGTAATGATTTATGGACAAGGGAAGCACCAGAACCAGAGGCCATGCTCTCAGAAGAACCCTGAGGTCCCTGGACCATCAATTGCTGTCTTTTAGTAGAGATCTCGGGTTGCACTGCTTTTTATTCTCATGTTGCCAATGAGACTCAACTTTCTGAGCCCCATCACAGCTACCACTGGTGGTGGCTGACCATCATCTGGTTCCTCCAGTCACATGTCAATGTAGTCACCTACTCACGTGGGTCTCTCTGTCTTCTAGGTTCTCTTTCCCTTGTGTCATTTTGTTCCTTGGTGAACATCTGTTCCTGCTGAGTTGTGACCATTTGATGTGACTCAGATGGCAACTTGCTAGCTTTTAAGACCCCAGATGCCACTCACCAATATGGGGTGCAGAAGACTCTCAGCTATACGCTAGTTATACCAATTGGCCTCAAGGTCCCCTGAGAGCATGGTCCATGGACCGCATACCTGTTACTCTGTCCTTGCAATAGATTGGAGGAGTATTCATGTTATGTTGAAGTCCAATTAAATTGATCTAATGTGTGCTGTCACTGATATCACCCAACAAAATTTCTATCAACCATCTAATCTATAACTAACTCTCTCCCATCCCATGCTTGCAGCTATCAAAGAGTCTTTTCTTCTATACACGAGTCTGTTTTAAAGTTCTTATCATAGCGGTCTCATACAACATTTGTCCTTTTGCCGCTTACTGCTTTCACTGGACATAACATCCTCCAAATGAAATCAGGTTGTGAAATGCTATCTAAAATCATCACTGATCTTTATCATTGCATAGTGTTCCATTGAGTATACATACCATAGTTTATTTATGCATTCATCTGTTGTTGGGCACCTGGGTTGATTCCAGCTTTTTCTATTGTGGACTATGCTGCAAAAATATTCATGTATGTGTATCTTTTGGTGTCAATGCCCTTGATTCTGTAGGCTATATTCTAAGCAGGGGAATTACTGGGTCAAATGGTATATCTATTTCCAGCTTTTTAAGTTAGTGCCAAATTGCTTTCCAAAGAGGTTGTACCATTTTGCAATCCCACCAATAGTGTAGGAGAGTTACAATTTCTCCACAGCCTCTCCAGCACTTGTTGTTTTGTATTTTTTGGATCACGGCCAAGCTTGCTGTGGTGAGATGATATCTCATCATAGTTTTGATTTGAATTTCTTTAATATCTAGTCATCTTGAGAATTTCTGCATGTGTCTTTTTGGCTGCCTGGATATCCTCTTTAGTCAAGTGTCTGTCCATCTCCTTCACCCATCACTTAATTGGATTATTTATCTTCTTCTTATTGATATTTTGTAGTACGTTATAGATTATGGAGATCAGGTGTTGGTCTAACATATAGTTGCCAAATATTTTTTCCCATTCTGTAGATGGTCTTTTAATTCTTTTGATAAAGTCTTTGGATGAACAAATGTGTTTGATTCTTAGTAGTTCCCATTTATCTATTTTCTGTTTAACAAGCTTTGTCAGATTTTGAAGTCTGTCTAAGTTGTGTATTAAACTTCCATTGTTGATTCTATTTTTTTCTTGGATGAGCTTTATCATTTTAGATTTGATATTTAGGTCTTTTATCCAGTTTCAGTTGGTTTTGTATAAGACAAAGCCAAGTGCCATTGAGTCGGATCTAACTCATGGTTTTGTATAAGGTGTGAGATATGAGTCTTATTTCAGCTTTTTACAGATGGATATGAAATTTTGCCAGCACTGTGTGTTAAACAGATTGCTTTTACCCCAATTTAAAGTCTTAAGGGCTTTGTCACATATCAACTGATCAAGGAGGATGGTGGCATCTCTGGGGTCTCAACTCTGTTCTATATGTCTCTTTTTGTACCAGTATCAGGCTGTTTTGACTATCGTGGCAGTGTAATAAGTTCTAACGTCAGGTAGTGAGAGGCCTCCCAGTACGTTCTTCTTCTTCAGTAGTGCTTTACTTATCTGGGGCCTCTTCCCTTTCCAAACAAAGTTGGTAATTTGTTTCTCCAGCTCATTAAAAAAATGATCACTGGAATTTGTATTGGGGTTGCATTATATAAGTGGAATGCTTTGGGTAAAATAGACGTTTTCACAATTTTAAGTCTTCCTATCCATGAGCAGGATAGGTTTCTCCATTTATGGAAGTCTCTCTTAGTTTCTTGTAGTAAGGTCTTGTAGTTCTCTTGAGGGTCGATTTTCTTTTCTTTTTTTTTGTTCAGTCCTTTCAGCTTAAGAAATGCTCATTGATTTCTTCTCCTGAAGTTTTCTGACTCCAGATCTTTGGATATTTCATTATAATATTTTATCTTCTCAAGCTGAATCATCTTTTCAGCTCTTCATCATTTCTTTCATTCTCACGTTCACTTTAGCTACTCTATGTTCAAGAGCAAGTTTCAGTCTTTTCTGACATCCATTTTTGTCTTTTCTTTCTTTTCTGTCTTTTTAAGTCTTTTTTGTTGTTCAGTTATGATATTATGTCATTGACACCATCCCACAACTCATTTGCTTTTAGTCATTAGTGTTTAATGAGTCAAATGTACCTTTGAAATGATCTCTAAATTCATATGAAATAAACTCAAGAGTGTGCTCTAACTCTGTTGGACTTGTTTCACTTTTCTTCAACTTCAACTTGAGCTTGCACATGAGTGATTATTGGTGTGTTTTCTGTCAGCCTGTTGATGTTTATTGGGCAGGTGTTTCCCCCTCCCTTCTTCATTATTAATAAACCTTTAGGATCTTTTCCTTATTAGGCTCTGAAATTTCATAATGAAGTGTCTGGGGGTTAGTGAAGGTTGTGTTTGCAGTTTATCTTCTGGAGATTTTCAGTTTAAAGCCTTGTTTTTTTCTTAAGCTCAGGGAATTAGTTTCTATTATTTCTCCTCTCATTTGCTTCTGTTATTTCTTTTTAGAAATTTTATTAATAAAATTTTGAATTTTTAAATTTCAACCTTTACTTATATTTCTATACAATAAAGTATTTCATATAATAAAATAGCATAAAAGTCTACAATAATTTTAAATTATTATAATAAAGAAAGACTGTATCTCTGCCTCTGTCAAAAGTAGGAAAACCAGAGGACTATAAATTTCAAAAAAAATAGGAGCTTCCATTTTGTGTATGTGTGTGAAATTGAGTATCTCAATTTGTTCACTATGTGTAATTCTCATAAGCTTGCCCTAGTTTGCTCCTTTCTAACCTGAAATTCATGTATTTGTTCTTGCTTTTTAAATTATTATTGTGCATGGATCTTAAGAAATTAGAGATAGCATTTGCCTATAATCTAAACCATCCTAATGATGTAATTATCATTAAAGGGGGAAAAAGAGAGAGAGAGAGAATTTACCTCTCAGCCATTTAAGACTATTCAAATAATACTACTAGACCCATCATTTGACTAAAGCCAATGGCCAATTCTTCTCCTATGTCTTTCAACTTAGAATCTATTTGTTTTTATAATACAAAGCATCCAAAAGTTCATTTTCTATGGTAAACAAACTAAAGTCATTTGATGAAAATGACAAACTATCTTGCAAGAGAGTACTGCCTAGGATTTGAACATGCACTTGACTTTGTGATTTCAAATATGGACTATGGGGATCAACATTTGCTTTTTGTTAAGTGTCATGGCATCATCTCTGACTCATGGTGACCTTATGTGTATCAGAACAAACTGTTGCCTTGCCCTGTGCCATATTCGTGAACAATGGTGTGTTTGAGTCCGTTGTGGTAGCTACTGTGCCAGTCTACCTCACTGAGGATTTCCCTCTTTTCATTAGTCCTCTACTTTACTAACCATGATGTATTTTTCTACCAACCAGTCTTTCCTGATGATGTGTCCAAAATAAATGAAACAAAATCTTACCATCCTCACTTCTAAGCAATACTCTAGTTGTAGTTCTCCTAAGACTGATGTGTTCATTCTTCCAGAAGTTGACGGCATATTCAATATTCTTTGCCAACACCACAGTACAAATGCACGGATTCATCTTTTGTCCTCCTTTTCATTATCCAGATGTGTATGCATACAGGGTGATAGAGAAGAACACGGTTTGGGTCAAGTGTACCTTAGTTATCAAAGTGACAATGCTTTTAGAACTTTAAAGTAGTCTCTTGCAAATTTGCCAAATGCAGTATGACAATTTCAAACTACTGATTCCTTAGATATTGGTTATTGGTTGAAAGAGAATGAAATTGAATATATAGGACATAATCCGTGCTGAAGGCTATACTCTTTAACCTTCAAGTAAGTGCTTCAAATTGACTTCATTTCTGGCAAGCAAGGCTGTGTTATCTTTACGTTGCAGGTTGTTAATGAGTCTCCTCTAATCCAGAGGCAACATTCTTCCTACATATTTTGGTGTCACTGATAATTTGTTCAGCATACTGATTGAACAATAAAGGTGAAAGGATGCAACCCTGGCACACACCTTCTCTAAACCATGTAGTATTCCCTTGTTCTGTTTGAAATGACTACCTCTTGATCCATGTACAGGTTTTATAAGAACACTATGAAGTGTTCTGGAATTCCCATTCCTTGTAATGTCATCCATAATTCATTAATTCATTATGATCTACTTAGTTAAATACCTTCATACAGTTGATAAGACACAGCTAAATATCTTTCTGGAGTTATTCACAATTAAGGAAAAAAAAAAAGAGCAATTCTAAAACCAAAGCTGATACATTTTAAACAGTATAATGGGAATTTAAAGTGAATGGGCACAAGGTCAAAGCAAATTTAGGACAAATTTTGAAATTGGGCAGCTTAAAGGGGGGATATTTATCGTCATATGTATACAGTATAGATACTTCTAGGGTGTCTGTACTGATTATAACGGATGGAGGTGCAGCACTTTATAGCTATGCCATACAATCTATGCTGATTTGGTTCAGGAGAAAACACATTAATTTGCTTTGTAAGGGAGCTTGTGTTTTAAATTTGTGAAGAACTATCAAGATAACACTCATGAGAACAAGGTGAATGATTTGAGAATGTATTGTCATAATTTACAGAGTGCCTGGGTGGTGCACGTGGGTAATACGGTCAGCTGCCAGTTGAAAGGTTGACAATTTCTATCCAGCCAGAAATTCCTTATGAAAAATCAACCACTGAAAACCCTGTGGAGCACAGACAACACACATGGGGTCACCATGTGTTGGAGTTGACTGTAACTTGTTTGTTATGACTTAAAGAAGAAAAGATGTCACAGATTGATGCTGTAGACTAAGAGTGCACAAAAATGAAAACAATTCTCTGTCTCCAGATATAAAATCAAGAGAGTACGTGATCCCTAAACACCCAACTGAGTTTTTAGTTCAGACTATACAAATATCTAAATAATGGTATTAACTCTTAGCATAAGAAGTTCTATAGAGGTTCTGTGGAACATGTTCCCATTTCCAAGAAGACTCAGAAATACAACTGTGTGAAAGAACAGCATTGTTGGGCTGTTGTTGTTAGGTACCATCCAGCTGGTTCCAAATCAGCAATCCTGTGTGCAACAGAATAAAGCACTGCTCCTTTACCATCCTCACAATCATTGTTATGCTTCAGTCTGTTATTGTAGACATTGTACCAGTCCATCTCATTAAGCATTTTTCTCTTTTTCAATGAGCCTCTATCTTATCAAGCATGATGTCCTCCAGGGACTGGTCCCTCTTGCTAACATGGCTCAAATAACGGAGACAAAGTCTAACCATCCTAGCTTCCAAGCAGCATTCTGGCTGTACTTCTTCCAACACAGGTGTGTTTGTCCTTCTGGCAGTCCATGGTATATTCAATATTCTTCACCAATATCATAACTCAAATGCATTCATGCCTCTTTTGTCTTTCTTATTTATTGTACAGGTTTTCCATGTATATAAGGTGATTGAAAACACCACAGTAATAATATTTATAGACATTTACTTATGCTTAAAAACATAATTCTACCTATCTAGACAGAATTAGGGAAAACCTAGTTGCATAGTGGTTAAGTGCTACAGCCACTAACCAAAAAGTAGGTAGTTCAAATCCATCAGACACTTTGGAAGCTCTATGGGGTAGTTGAAGTCTGTCCTATTGGGTCACTATGAGTCACAATCTACTCAATGACAGTGTGTTAGATAGAATTAATGTTGCTTTAAGAATTACAGTGTCATATTTCTAAAAAGTAATTTATGAGACTTTTTCAAGTGAGAGTATTGCAAATTTATAAAATGTGTGAAACTGAATCTTTGTTAATTTTTGTCTTAATTCTCATTAAAATATGTGAGCAAATGGTATAAAGATACAATAGTGTCTTCACCACTTCACTCCTTAAGCCCATCATTTCCCACTCTGGAACAGCATTTTGAAGGGAATGATACTGTGCTTCACACACAGCCACTGAGAGCGCTCCACGTCGGCTCCCTTGGATTGATTCCTCCTTGGATAACATCATCTCATCCCCAATATCATATACACGTCTTTTGGCATTGTATGACTGGATTATCAGAAATGTCACTGTGCTATGTAAAAAGGAACTGCAATAGTAGTCACAGATGTAATTGCCTTTAGGTAGTAGACATTAACTAAGGAAATAAAATAGTCTTGGGAACAACAGAAAAGCCCGCCCTCTGAACTGTGTGTTTAGGTATCAGCTGACACTGGGTTCTAAACAATATTACCACACATACACACATACACATGTTCTTGAGATAAGCTACCAGTATAGATTCAGCTTTTTCAAGTCATTCTGGTCTTTTTTTTTTTTTTTTTTTTTTTTTAAATAATTTCTTAGTCTTGTTGCCTCATGGTACTTATTTAATGCTCAATTTTACTTCTTTAGATGTTTTAAATATTATTTTATTTTTTACATCTGATGATTTCAGTATTTCCAGGTTTGGGAGGCTTTTGTTGCTTTTTGATTAATTGTTTAATACGGTTTGACTCATTGTGTGTTTTACAAATTTAGATTCTGGGGTTATATTATTTGAGAATTAACCTGTAAATAATTCTCTGAGGTCTAGATTTCAAGTTATTTTCCTCCAGAGAGGACATACATATAATTTTGTAGTGTGTTAGAGAGCAATAGCAATACCAGACAGGAAATTTGTTGTTTTTGGCTCCCAAGCATTTCTGTTACCTATTGTCATTTTCCCTGGTGGCATAGTGGCTAAGTGCCACAGCCTCTAACCAAAAAGTCAGCAGTTCAAATCTGCCAAGTGTTCTTTGGAAACTGTATCAGGCAGTTCTACTCTGTCTATAGCATTGCTATGAGTCAGTATTAAATCGATGGCAAGTTTTTTTTTCTTTTAATTATCATTTCAGTCATCTTCTCCTATATGCAATTTGAATTTTTATTCAGTATACAGTGTGTTTTATCATGATGGATTTCTCTGGACGTGTAGTCTGTCATATTCATAGAAACAAAAACCAGAAAAGAGGAAAAATGAGCTATTTTGTTTAGTGAATTTGGGGAGCGGTTAGACATTAAAAGATAAGTCACATTTGACCCTCTGAATTGGAATGCCTGGAGAAAGAGTATTTGCTGGTATTCTGTCTGTGAGATGATAAAATTAGTGTGTATAGGCTCTACTATTTGTCTAGTCTTGCCTGTGATTGGGTTGTTGTTCTTTTTTGATAGTATTGTTCTTTTATTTTAATTCAGAAGAAATGGGTTGTTGACAAAACTTAATCCACTTTCTCCTACTGTCTATGAATTTCAAAGGTGATGTTTTGTCTCTGTCTTAGTTACATCTATCTCCATATTTCAATTGGTTCTTAATATTGGAGAAAAAATGGTAAATAATTTTAGTGCTCTTCCGCTTGTTTTATATCTTCATTGCCATATAGAAAAATTTTGATTAAAAGTTTGTCATTATGTCTTGTTTGTTGCTCTTTAACATTTCTGTGTCATGTCTTTCAGGTTTGTCTTTTATGAAGATCTTATTTTTGGACTTTCAAAAAACATGATCTGTGTCTCTGTTGTCTAATAGCTATGATTAATTAATTCACATTTGTTGTATTTATTTACTGATACATTTAGATTTATATCATCTTACCTTTTATTTATCATAACATTTCTTTGCTGTTACATTTTCTTTCCTTCTACATATTTCAGGGCTTTTTCTTTATTCAGTTTATTTTTACAAAACATTTGATTTCTGTTTTTCAGTTTTTACTGTTAAACTGATACCATTTCAATGTGATTTATGAAAGTGTTAGGAAAATAAGTGACACTATTCTCTTCAAAAAAAGCTGTAACAAAAAGCCATGATGTTTTATGTGTGAACTTTCCTACTGCTATGTTTGAAGGTTGTGTCTTTCGTTTGGAAACCCTGGGGCTGTAGTGGTTAGTGAGTAAGTAGTTTGTGCCATAGCGGTTAGTGGTGTAGTAGTTAGTGGTGTAGTGGTTAGTGACATAGTGGTTAGTGGTGTAGTGGTTAGTAGTATAGCAGTTAGTGGCATAGTAGTCAGTGGCATAGTGGTTAAGTGCTATAGCTACTAACCAAAAGGTCACAATTTCAAATGCACAGGTACTCCTTTGAACTCTGTGGGGGCAGTTCTACTCTGTCCTGTAGGGTTGCTGAGTCAGAAACAACTCAACAGCAGTGGGTTTGGGGTTTGGGTTTTTTTTCATTTATTGTTGTTATTGTTGGTTGTCACTGAGTCTATTCCAACTACTGGCAACCCATGTGTACAGAATAAAACTGTTCCATAGAATTTTCAGGACTATGGAAATTGGGTGTAGTGATTAAGAGCTGTGGCTTTGAGAAAAAGGTTGACAGTTTGAATCTACCAGGCACACTTTGGAAACTATAGGGCAGTTCTCCTCCATCATATAGTGTCAGTATGAGTTGGAATATACTGTATGGTAATTGTTTTATTTATTCATTTATTTTTATTGTTCTGTTTTGGTGACCTTTTGGAAGAAGACCTCTTGACTTGGCTTCCAAGGCTATTCTGGGTGAGTCCCACATTTTCCCCCTTTTGATCAGTAATGGTAGTCAGGCAACAGCCAGTTATGTTCTTCTGGCAAAGAAGGCAGTTGTTCATGGTAGCAATTAGCCACACATTTTATGTCCTCCTCTTATTCATGACTCTCCTATTTCCTAAGCACTATGAGCTAGGAGATAAATAGAATCATTAAAAATGATTTTAGGCCAGTTAACTGGGATATCCTGTGAAATCATGACCCTAAACCTTCAAACTACAGAACTAAATTCCATGAGATGCTTGGTTGTACAAAAGCAGCTCAGCAGCTAGTCTCTCTCTCTCTTTTTGTCATTGTTGTAAATATATGACACAACTTTTGTTAATTCAGTTCTTTACAGGTATACAACTTACTGATATCAATTAAGGTGTGAGTATTCCATGACCATTAATCCACCGTTTTCCCCACCTTTCTACCTCTGTTAGTGACTAATAAACTTTGGTGTCTGTACATTTTCCTTATCTTGTCTTTTTATGTAATTGAGGTCATACAATATTTGTCCTTCTGTTACTGACTTCTTTCAGTCAGTACCATCCATAGGATTTCTTTATTTTATGGTGTCCTTTAGATTTTTCTATAATCTTTAATTCTCCTATTTGTTACTTCTGTTGGTTTGTTAATGCTTTTAGTCTCACATGTGCTGTAATTTTTGACTTTTAGTTAAGCAGAGATTGTCTCCTATTCTTTTAAGCCCAAGACACTGATTAAGAATAAGAAACCCTGGTGCCCTGAAGTGAATCCCTGTTCATAGGCCTGTGGTGGTGGCATCAAAAAGATGGTTTTCAGTTTGATTCTGTTCTAGCTACAAATCAATTTTTATCTTAACAGGTGAATATCCTCATCTGACAAGGATGGCATATACAATAGCACATAGTATAGTATTGCATATTGTTATAGTTAGATCCCAACAAGTTGGCCTCAACTTATGGGGACCCATATGCAACACGATTCTATCATTGTGATCAAAACTGTTTTTATTGGCTAATTTTTGGAAGGTAGATCACCAAGATTTTCTTCCTAATTAGTGTTAGTCTAGAAGCTGTGCCAAAACCTGTTCAGCATCAGAACAACAAGGAAATTTTCCTACAACCTCATGGTTTAAAACAACAGCAATCATTTACATACCTCGAAATTGTGATTTTTTCTGTTGGTCTTGACTGAACTTATTCATATGTCTAAGGTCAGAACCCAGGTCAGTAGCATGTTCAATTGAGAAGACCTAGTCTCTCATCTCCACTGGCTAGATGGGCTTCTTCATAAGGTCATCGGTTTATGCAGAGAGGTGGAAATTCTCAGTGAACAAACCCTCTAAGTTCATGCGTCAGTCATATTAGCTTCTATCCTATAATCCGACTCGACGGCACTTGGCTTGGCTTGGCCTATAATCTAAAGCTAGTTACGGGGCCAAGTCTAAATTTAAGCTTAAGTCCATCAATTGATTGGAGCTGAGTCTCTGGGTGGCACAAACTCTTAAGCATCACACTAGTACTCAGAATTTTAGCAGTTTGAATCTACCAAGTGGTATCTCAGAAGATAGGTCTGTAATTCAGTTTCTGAATGGCCACAGCCTTGAAAACCTTATGAAGCAGTTCTACTATGTACATGTGGGGTCACTGTGAGTAGTTGCTTCAGTTGAGTCTACTGAACAGCAACTAACAACAACTTGACAGGAAGACAGGAAGAGCTGCAAACTATCCTAGCCATTTTGCTATTTACCATAAGCATAAGCAAAAACAAACACACACCATAAAAATAAAATTGGTTGCTGTAGACTCAGTTCCAACTTGTGGAGGCACTCCACAGAGTTTTCAAGCCTGTGACCACGTGGAAGCAGATTGCCCAAACTTCCTTGCAAAGTGCCTGTGGGTACGGTGCAAACAAATAACTTTTCTGTTTGTAGCTGAGAGCTTAACTGTTTTTAACACTCAGGGACACCATATGTAGCATGAATTCTGCCTCAGACAAGCAGAGACACAGCGTTCTGATTTCTTAGAGGTGATTTCTGTTCCTTCCACTGCTTTAGGTGCATCATTGATGTTCTTCTTCGTCTTCTTCATTCTCTTCTTTTTCCTGCTCCTTCTCTTCCTCTTCCTCTTCTCCTTTCTCATCCGTTTCCTCTTTCTTCTCTTTGTAGTGTTTTTTTGTATCTAATAACTAGTATATTATCTCAACCTTTATGGAAGCAACAGTCAAGAAATCAAAAGACCCATTGCATTGGGAAAATCTGCTGCAAAGGACCTCTTTAAAGCTTTGAAAATACAAGATGTCACCTTAGAGACTAAGGTACAACGCCTGACCCAAGTCAAGGTCTTTTCAACTGCATAACATGAATGTGAAAGCTGGACAATAAACAAGGAAGACAAGAAGAATTGATGCCTTTGAATCGTGATATTGGAGGACAATATTGAATGTACCATGGACTGCCAATAAAGCAAATAGATCTATTTTGGAAAAGTGCAACCAGAGTACTCCTTGGAGGCAAAGATAGCAAGATTGCATCTCATGTACTTTGGACATATTGCCAGGAGGGATCAATCCCTGGGGAAGGAAGCCATGCTTGGTAGGACGGAGGTTCAACAAAAAAAGGAAGACACTCAACAAGATGGATTGACATAGTGGTTGCAGCAATGGGTTTAAGCATGAAAACAATTGTGAGCATGGCACAGGACTGGGCAGTGTTTCCTTCTGGTGTCCATAGTGTCACTATGAAACAACTTGACAGCACCTATTGACAACACAGCAGTATATTACACATTCATGCAGACATTCACATTCTCATTTTTTCCCCTGAAATATTAGATATCTATCTATGCTGGTCACATGCAATTCTACATGATAACAATTAACTGAAACTAAGAACCTCCTATAATTTCTTTTTCAGTATGTGAATTTACTTTTTCTTATTTTAAAATTATGCTTTAGGTAATAGTTCAGAGAGCAAATTAGTTTCTCGTTAAGTAATCAAAAAATGCATTATTTTGTGACACTGTTTGCTAACCCTGTACAGTGTCACCAATCTTTCCTTCTTGACCTTTAGTTCCCCATTTCCATTCATCCAGCTTTTCTGTCTCTTCCTGCCTTCTCATCCTTGCACCCCGGCTGCTGTGTCTATTTAGTCTTGTATCCATGGTTTATGTGTGTATTATTGTTTGTTTTTGTTGTTGTTGTGTGCTGCTGAGTCAGTTCTGACTCATAGTGACCTTATAGGACAAAGCAGAACTGCTCCACGGGGTTTTGGAAACCTAGAGTGGCTACTGGATTTGAATTACTGACCTTTTGGTTAGCAGCGAAACTCTTAGCCACCACACAACCAAATCTTTGTTTTACTGGCCTGTCTAGTCTTTTGCTGAAGGATGAACCTTAGGAATAACTTCAGTATTCAGTTTAAAAGGGTGTTTGGGTACTATACTCTCAGGGTTTCTCTAGTCTTTGTCATGCCAGTAAGTCTGGTGTTCCTGTGAGTTAAAGTTTCAGTCTACATTTTTCTCCAGCTTTGTCTGGGGCCTTCCATTGTGTTTCCTATCAGGGCAGTTGGTAGTGGTAGTCGGGCACCATTTAGTGTGGTTTACTCACTTTGGCAGAGGCTAGCGGTAGTTGTGGTCCATTAGTCCTTTGATGTAATACATAGTCAATGTTTCTTTTTTTTTATTTAATATAACTGAGTGAAAATGTACATTCCGTGTAAATTTGCATACCCACCTATATGCAGCTTCCACTGCTCTCCCTGCCCGGTGACAGCACACTATTCCTCTCTGCTCCATACATGTCTCATTCTCCCAACAGTCTCTTTTCCCTTCCTCTCCACTCACTTCCCTCCTCCAACCAGAGGTCAGCAGGATGACATCCTATAGATGCATAGAACCATAAAGTGCATACAATATATGGTTACTGCATCGCCAAGTCCAATCCATTCCTGTCCAAAGCGTGTACCTTTGTTATGATTTATGGTCAAGGGAAGCATCACTGTTTGAGGCCATGCTCTCAGGGGAACCCCAAAACCACTAGACCATCAAATGAGGTCTTTTAGTGGGGATCTCAAGGTGTACCCCTTTTTATTCTTGTGTTGCCAGTGAGACTCAACTTAGTGAGCTCCATCGTGGCCACCCCTGGTGGTGGCCGAGCACCATCCAGTTCTTCCGGTCCCAAGTCGATGTAGGCACCCACTGATGTGGCTCTCTTTGTCTTCTGGGTTATCTTTCCCCATGTCATTTTGGTCCTCGGTGAGCATCTGTTCCTGCTGAGTTGGGACCATTTGCTGTGCCCTCGGATGGCAGCTTGGCAGCTTTGAAGACCCCAGACGCCACTCACCAACGTGGGGTGCAGAGAGCCCTCTTAGCAAAATGCTAGTTGTGCCAATTGGCCTCGCTTTCGCCTAGGAGTATGGTCCCCCACCCCTTCCCCAGCTACTCTATCCTTGCATTATTGGGTTAAGATGGAAGGAGTACTCATGTTATGTTTAAGTCCACTTAATATTGTTCTTGCTTCTAATGTGTGTTATCACCGATTTCAACCAACCAGATATTTAGCAACTATCTAATCTAAACCCTCCCCCCCACGCCTTGCAGCTGTGAAAGAGTCTTTTCTTCTATACACAAGTCTGTTTTTGAGATCTTATCATAGAGGTCTCATACAATGTTTGTCTTTTTGTGGCTGACTACTTTCACTCAACATAATGTCTTCCAGTTGAAACCAGGTCATGAGATGTTACCTGAAGTCATTGTTGTTCTTTATCATTACGTAGTGCTCCATTGAGTATATATACCATAGTTTACCTATCCATTCTTCTGTTGTTGGGCATCTGGGTTGATTCCATCTTTTTGCTATCGCGGACTGTGCTGTGATAAATATTCGGGTGCATGTGTCTGTTGGTGTGAAAAGCCTTGATTCTGTAGGATATATTCCAAGTAGTGGAATTACTGGGTCAAATGCTATATCAATATCCATTTGTTTAAGGAAGCACCAGATTGCCTTCCAAAGAGGCTGGACCATTTTGCAACCCCACCAACAGTGAAGGAGGGTTCCACTTTCTCCACAGCCTCTCCAGCATTTGTTGTTTTGTGTTTTTGGATCCTGGCCAACCTTGTTGGGGTGAGATGGTATCTCATTGTTGTCTTGATTTGAATTTCTTTAGTAACTAAAGATCGTGAACGTGTCCGCATATTTTTTTTTGGCTTCCTGGATCTCTTCTTTAGTGAAAAGTCTGTCCATCTCCTTTGCCCATCACTTAATTGGATGATTTATCTTCTTCTTGTTGATACTTTGTAGTATCTTATAGATTATGGAAATCAGGTGTCTGTCTGACATAGAGTTTCCAAATATTTTTTCCCATTCTGTAGGTGTTCTTTTAATTCTATTCATAAAGTATTCAGATGAGCAAAAGTGTTTAATTCTTTACAGATCCCATTTATCTATTTTCTCTTCTGAAGATTGTGGTTTGTTTGACAAATTTTGGAGTCTGTCCTCATTGTGTATTAAAACTTCCATTGTTGTTCCTACCTTTTCTTGGATGAGCTTTATCATTTTAGGTTTGATATTTAGGTCTTTTATCCAGTTGGAGTTGGTTTTTGTATAAGGTGTAAGAAATGGATCTTGTTTCAGTTTCTTGCAGATGGATATCCAATTTTGCCAGCACCATTTGTTGAAGATACTATTTTTACCCCAGTTTAATGTCTTAGGGCCTTTGTTGAATATCAATTGTTCATAGGCAGATGGTGTCAGCTCTGGGATCTCAATTCTGTTCCACTGATCAATCTGTCTATTCTTATACCAGTACCAGGCTGTTTTGACCACTGTAGCTGTGATATGTTCTAAAGTCAGGTAATGAGGGGCCTCCCAGTGTGCTCTTCTTCTTTAGTAGTACCTTGCTTAACCAGGGCTTCTTCCCTTTCCAAACAAAATTGGTGATTTGTTTCTCCATCTCATTAAAAAATGTCACTGGAACTTGTATTGGGATTGCATTATATAAATAAATTGCTTTGGGTAAAATAGACATTTTCACAATGTTAAGTCTTCCTATCCATGAGCAGGGTAGGTTTTTCCATTTATCTAAGTTTCCCTTAGTTTCGTGTAGTAAGGGCTTATAGTTCTCTTTGTAAATGTCTGTTATTTCTCTGGTTAGATTAATTCCTAGGTACTTTATTTTCTTAGGGGCTATCATAAATGGTATTGATTTGATAATTTCTTCCTTAACAGTTTCATTGTTGGTATAAATGAATCCTACTGATTTACTTATGTTTATCTTGTATCCTGAGACTTTGCTGAACTCTTCTATCAGTTTGAGCAGTTTACTTATATATTCCTAGGGATTCTCTGCATATACAAGCATACCATCTGCAAACAGGGAGATTTTAACTTTCTCTTTGCCAGTGCAGATGCCCTTTATTTCTTGGTCTTATCTAATTGCTCTGGCTAAAACTTCTAGCACAACGTTGAATAGAAGAGGTGAGAGTGGGCATCCTTGTCTAGTTCCTCATCTCAAGGGGAAGTCTTTCAGTCTCTCTCCATTCAGGATGATGTGGGCCATTGGCTTTGTATAAATGGCCCTTATTGTGTTGAGGAATTTGTCATCTATGCCCATTTTGCTAAGAGTTTTTAGCATGAATGGGTGTTGGACTTTATCAAATGCCTTTTCGGCAACAATGGACAAAATCAGGTGATCCTTGTCTTTTGTGTTATTTATGTGGTTAATCACATTAATTGTTTTTCTGATGGTGAACCAGCCTTGCATCCCTGGTATGAATCCCACTTGGTCATGATGGATTATTTTCTTGATATGTTGTTGTACTCTGTTGGCAAGAATTTTGTTGAAGATTTTTGCATCTAGATTCATGAGTGATAACAGTCTGTAGTTCTCTTTCTTTGTTGGGTCTTTCCCTGGCTTAGGTATCAGGGTTATGCTGGCTTTATAGAATGAGTTTGGGAGTACTCTATCCCTCTCTATACTGTGAAATAGTTTCAGTAGTATTGGAGATAACTCTTCTTTAAATGCTTGGTAGAATTCTGCAGTGAAGCCATCTGGACCCAGACTTTTTTTGGTTGGCAGTGTTTTGATGACCTTTTCAATCTCTTCCTTTATAATGGATTTATCAAGTTGTTCTGCTTCACGTTGTGATAATTTGGGTAGGGATATGAGTCAAGGAATTTGTCCATTTCCCCTAGGTTTTCAAATTTGTTAGAGTACAGTCTTTCATAGTATTCTGTTATGATATTTTTGATTTCTGTTGCATCTGTGGTGACAACCCCCCTCTCATTTCTAATTTGGGTTATTGGTTTCCTTTCCTGCTTTTCTTTAGTAAGTTTAGCCAGTGGTTTGTCAGTTTTATTGATCTTCTCAAAAATACAGCTTTTGGTCTTTTCAATTTTTTCAATTGTTTTTCTATTCTCTAATTCATTTAGCTCTGCTCTAATGTTTATGATCTTGTTTCTTCTGGTGCCTGAGGGATTCCTCTTTTGTTTTCTTTCTACTTGTGCAGGCTGTAGGGTTAGTTCCTTGATTTGGTTTCTTTCTTCCTTCCAGATGTGTGCATTTATGGAGATAAACAGACCTCTGAGCACTGCTTTGGCTGTATCCCATAGGTTCTGGTAGGAAGTGTTTTCGTTCTCGTTGGAATCCGTGAATTTCTTTAATTCATCCATCCTCGATTTCCTCTATAACCCATGTTTTTTTGAGCAAGATGTTGTTCAGTTTCCAAGAGTTCCACTTTCTATCTCTGTTTCTTCTGCTATTGATTTCAACTTTGATGGCTTTATGATCTGAGAAGATGCTTTTCAGTAATTCAGTGATATGGATTTTGTTGTGCTTTGCATTATGGCCTATCACATGGTCAATTCTGGAGAATGTTCCATGTGCACTGGAGAAGAAGGTGTAGTTGTCTGCTGATGGGTGGAAAGTCCTGTATATATCAATGAGGTTTAGTTGGTTAATTGTGGCAATGAGGTCTTCTGTATCTTTACTGAGTTTTTTTCTAGATGATCTGTCTAGAGAATGGAGTGTTGAAGTCTCCCGCTATTATGATGGAGTCACCTAACTCTCTTTTGAGTGTAGTCAGTGTTTCTTCGACGTATTTAGGTGCTCTGATGTTAGGTGCATAAATATTTATTATAGTTAAGTCTTACTTGTGTACTGAACCTTTCAGCAATAAATAGTGTCCATCTTTGTCCACGATAGTGGATTTGACATTAAAATTGATTTTGTCTGAGATTAGAATTGCCACCCCTTCTCTTCTTTGTTCATTGTTAGCTTGATACATATTCTTCCAAACTTCAATTTTCAGTTTGTTCCTATCTTTAGGTCTCAAGTGAGTTTCTTGTAGACAACATATGGATGGGTCATGTCTTTTGATCCAAGATGTCACTCAGTGTCTCTTTACTGGAGCATTCAGTCCATTCACATTCAATGTAATTATTGATAGGTATGTGTTCAGTGCTGCCATTGTGATATGTTTATTTTTATGTTGATGTTTTCCCTGTTGTTCTTGTTAGTCTGTTCTGGGATGTTCTTTTTTGTGAGTTGATTTTTCACCTTTTTCAGAGCTGGTTTTGTGGTTGTTGAGACTCCTGTGTTACATTTCTTGAAATGATATGATACATCTTTGTTGTACTTTACAGCTGCCCCTATGATCCCCCTTGGCCAAGCCAAGTACCGTCGAGTCGGAGCAGATTCATATATAGTAAACTATATATAAACCCAATTTTCATTACTACCAGTCTTGTCATCTTCCTCGCCATCTGGAAGGACTATAACTACTGTAGTACATCCCTCTTTTTAATATGATGACACCATAGTTTTCATGATGATCACTGGATTGCTTCTTTCCTTATCAAAGCTGTGATTGGCTTTGGAGTCTTCCCTAACTGAGTAGAGTTTTGAATAGTAAAGTCGTTCTAAAATATAAAGTTAGTGGTTTTGTTCTTCTAAGCCAGAGCCAAGAACTTCTTTCAATATTTCCTGTAGTTTTGGTTTGGTTTTAACAAAGTCTCTGAGTTTCTGTTTATCTGGGAATGTCTTAATTTCATTTTCGTATTTGAAAGACAGTTTTGCAGGATATATAATTCTTGGTTGGAAGTTCTTCTCCTTCAAGGTTTTGAATGTGTCATGCCACTGTCTCTGTGCCAGCATGGTTTCTGCTGAGAAATCTGAAGATAGCCTACAGGGTTTCCCTCTGAATGTTAGCTTTGCTTTGAGTCTTCCTGCCTTTAAGAGTTGCTGCTTATGTTTCATTTTGTTGAGCTTATTTATAATATATCTTGGAGTCTTTCTTTTGAGATCTATATTGGGTGGTGTACAATACGCTTCTAAGACATCTATATTTTCTTCCTTCATGATTTCTGGGAAGTTTTCTGTCAGCAGCTCAGTAACGATACTCTCTATGTTCTCAGATGTCTCACCCTGTTCAGAGACTCCAATTAATCGAAGGTTGTTCCTCTTACTAGAGTCCCACATACTTCTTAATGTTTCTTAATTTTTCTTGTGTCTTTTTTCTGATTTCTGCTCATAGATGCTACCCTCAGTAGCTCTGTCTTCCAAGTCAGAAATTCTTTTTTCTATTTGTTCCATTCTGTTTTCTTGGCTTTGCATTGAAGTTTCTATGTCTTTGATTTTGTTCTTGATCTGTTGGATTTCAGAGTACTGGTGTTCCATCAGATCGAACATCTTGCTTAATTTTTCATTTTGTTCTGTTGCATTTTGTATAAGGTCTAGAAGGGCTCTGTATATAATCATTGTTATTCACTTTCTGATGCTTTCATAAAGGTTTCTTCATCTGGAAAACTCCTTGGTTGCTTTGTTTGGGAGCCTTCTGAAGCCATGGCTGATTTCTTGTGTGCCACAACTGTTTGTTGCTTTTTGGGACCCATGTGAGTATGTGGAGGCTGGAAGAGGTACTGTGAGGATGGACTGCAGATGTTTCTCTAGGCTGTCTTCAAATGTAAAGCAAAAGGTATCTGACCACTTCACAAGTCAGTTAGGTTTTCAGGTGTAGAGGCCCTCTTCTCAACTGGCAAAGTAAACGCCACTATATCCAACCCCAGATGATACAAACTAGTTCAGAATACAACAATGCTATCGCCCTATTGGCCTCTGCTGATAAGGCCTAGCCTTAGCTGACGCTGCGTCTAGTATTTCTTTTGTGATAGAAAAGCGCTCTCTTGTGGGCAGGCTCTCACTCCCCAGCTAAGAATTAGGTCCAGCTGCATCCACCGTATCCAAGATGGTGCCCTCCACACAGGCAGCAGACAGAAGGGCTAAAGGTGCCGAGAGGTAGTGATTCCTCTGATTCTGTTGCAGGACCTACAAACTAGGTGGCGCTAGGTAAATTATTGCTTTTCTGTCAGAGAAGTGCTGTCCTGTTTGCAGGAACTGACTCCCAGGCTAAGAATGAGGTCCCACTAGAATCTCCGTATCCAACATGGCCTCCCGCACACTGACGGCAAAACTCCGTACAAACGCTGCTGAGGCAGATATAAGACGACAGGCTCAAAGTGGCTAGATTCACAGAGTCCAAGCCTGGCTCTCAAAATATGGGAATTTCGCCTGCCTGTCCCCCCAGCGGCGTGTCTGAGACTAGCCGCTAGGCAAGACCCTGCTCCGCCCGCTGGCCAAGACAGAGAAAAAAAAAGTCAAAATGGTGCATTTACCTTCAGTCCATGAGAGCCAAGGATAGCCAGCTGTGGGAGTCAGTGTAGGAGAGGTGGTTTTTCGCTCAGTAGTATGAAGTCCAAACTATCAGCCCTGTGCCGTGTCCTGGGGCTGATTAGGTGATCCGAAGGCTCCGTTTGATTATCAGTTCAGGCCTTGGTTTCCATAGGGATATAAGGAGACGTGTGCTTAGTCCGCCAACTTGATTCTGCCCAATACATAGTCAATTTTTGACAGACTTGTAATCTCTATTTTAGTTGTGACTCCAATAACAAATTCTTATTCTATAGTAGACTAAGTGCCTTGTTTCCTTTCTCTTTTTTTATCTTTAAATCTCTTTCTAACTCTATCGTTTGACTTCCCATGAGCCACTTGGACTCAGTAACTGTTCATATTTATGACTTTGATTTTTTCTTTTTTGGGCACCTCAAGATTCCACTTTCTGATTGTAAAATTCATTTAATAGTGTATTTTAAGTATATGTTATATTTTACTAAGCTTTTATATGTGTCTGTAGTCTTCCAGCAAATGTCCATCCAATATACTAATGGAAAATTTGCTCTGGCCATCTTCTCCACAATCTGAGCACAATACATTCTGAGGTTTCAAAGTGATACATGATAGTCACTGAAAATACCGAAAACAGTCAATATATTGAGCACTTTAAGAGCCAGAACTCAGCAGGACTGCCTTGTTTTCCTAGGTACTTCAAATATTCCACCCTTGACAGGGTACATAAAGTCTTACTACTTTTCTTTTCCTCATTTTAGTGGAAAATATTTGAGTTTCTGCCTTACACAGATTCTGACTGTCACATGTTTTACTTTCTAATTGAACAGGCAAAGAGTTGTTTTGGGGAGTGTCTACTAGAATTCAGGGAGTCTCTACTGCTGCTCTGTTCAGTATAGGAGCTGCTAGCTCTGTATGTCTTTTTTAAAATTAATTTAGAGTAAATACAGTTAGAAATTCTCTTCCTCAATTCATCACCACATTTTAAGTGCCCAGTGATCATGTGTGTCTATTGGCTGCAATATTTCTAGCCCAGGAGAAGATTTTCATCATTGAGAAAGTACATTGCTGCTCTGATGCATTGGCCAAGTACCACACTAGCAAATGGGATAACTATGACAATATATCCACTTGACTTATGAAAGGACGTTAATTTTTAGCCTCATGGAAGAGACAGTGAGGCAGACTTTATGTTATTGATATTTCTACTCTATATTGACTCAGAAAATGGAACACACTGAGTCTAACTAAGAGTGGCCATCTGTAGATGCAACTTTGTAGAATTAACAAAGCAGAGACAGTCAAAACAAAACAAAACAGAGAAATATGCAATAGAGGCTTAGAAAACTCCCTGCCTTTGGTTTGCTTGTTTTTGTTTGATGATAAAAGAGATGTATGAGCAATGAGGAATACTTGAAAAACATAACAATTTTCTTGCTTTCTTATGTGGAATACACTGAGTACAATTTCTTTCTTCCCTAGTGATTCTGAGTCATCATCGCAGAGTTATAGAATGCTGTAGAGACTGGAGAACAGTGTTTTCCCAGAATTCTGGAATGTACAAGGAAATGTATTTCATTGTATTTCCTCCTACATCAGGTACCTCTGCAGTGTAGTTACTTTTTTATTTTGCTGTTATTTTTCCTCTTCTCTTGTTATTGTCTGTCACTCCCATCCTGAAAGAGGGAGTAGTATCTCCCACTGCAATGCTTTTAATTTGCCATCTTCTGTAACTAATGCTTAATGATAATAATAATAATACCACCAGTTTCCTTGAGTTGATTCCAACTCATAGAGACCATATAGGATAGAGTAGAACTTCCCCACAGTGTTTCCAAGGAGTGACTAGTGGATTCGAACTGCTAAACTGTTGTTTAGCAGCTGAGCTCTTAATCACTACACCACTAGGGCTCCAATACATATTAAAGCATGTTAGAAGTAACCAGATAATCAAACTTACAAGATAACATTTTAATTTTACCATATAAAGGCTCTTTAGAAGCAAGGATGGTGAGACTTCATCTTCTGTACTTTGGAAATCCTATCAGGAGGGACTGAGAACATCATGATTGTCAAGTAGCATGTGAGCCCAAAGAGGCAGACCTTCAATGACATGGATTGACAGAGTGGCTGCCACGGTGGGTGCAAGCACATCAGTGATAGTGAGAACGGTGCAGAGCAAGGCAGTGTTTCCCTCTGATGTTCATAGGGTTGACGGCACCTAACGATGAATACAATTGCCTGTGGTTACTGTGCTACCGAGGAGAAAGTGTGAACACTGTTCATTTCCCACCTTCATATCCTACCTGCTGCTTTGAGAGTCTCTAGGTAGCATAACTGAAAAAAACTTACGGTTTTGAAGTAAGGAAATAAAGTTTGGCTTGGGTCAATCACATACTCTATAAAGGATCCGTTTTCTCATCTGTTAATCACCATAATCACTATAATAGAACTAGTACTTAGCACGTTTCAGTTCTATATATGTATTAACTCATTTTAATTTTCAAAATATCTTGTGAAGTAAGTACCATTAAAGAAAACTCTGGTGATGTAAAGGTTAAGAGGTATGGCTGCTAACCAAAACGTCAGCAGTTCAAATCCACCAGGTGCTCCTTGGGAACTGTGTAGGGCAGTTCTACCCTGTCCTATAGGTTCACTGTGAGTTGAAATCTATTCAATAGCAGTGTTTTTGGTTTA
The DNA here is from genome assembly GCA_028571685.1 of Heterohyrax brucei. Classification (NCBI taxonomy): domain Eukaryota; kingdom Metazoa; phylum Chordata; class Mammalia; order Hyracoidea; family Procaviidae; genus Heterohyrax; species Heterohyrax brucei. The sequence continues at coordinate 55,498,007 of CM053143.1, read as the reverse complement.
GTAGGTAAAGGAATCCTAGTGGTGCAATGCTTAAACACTTGACTGCTGACCGAAACACTGGTAGTTTGAACTCAACTAGCACCTTCACAGCTCCAATAACAACTAAAACCTAGAAAACCCCATGGCACAGTTTTAACCTGTCACACGAGGTTGCTGTGAGCCAAAATCAATCCAAAGGTACCTAATAACTGTTTCTCCACATTTTACACACGAAGAATTTGAGATATGGACAAATTCATTTGCCAACTCATATATGTATGTTTTAAAGCTATAAGCATTATGTTTCTTTAAAAGACATTTAGTTGCCTTTTGGATTCAGGATTATGTGTAAGATGAAGGTAGTTTTAGGGAGTTGGCTTATTGATAACATCACACTGTAAAATACTCTGAAGGAGCCATGGTAGTCCAGCGGTTAAGAAGGCAGCTGCTAATCCAAAAGTCAGCAGTTTGAAACCACAGGCACCTCACAGGAGAAAAACATCAGTGTTCTTTGACATTTTTGAAAACCTGTGCAAAGTGGCACCCAGTAGTTACAGATGTAGTAGAAATTCATTCATCTCTGCTAAAGAAGAAGTAACCAGAATATGTAGCCTGGGGATTGACAAAAAGAAATTCAGTCAGTTTGCTTCAGTCTGTTAAGGTTATATGAAAGCCATGTATTGTATTAATTTAAACTTGGGATTTGCAACAAATTAAGACAAAGTTTACGTGAAAAGAAACAAAAGCATTGGCTTATATTGGAAAAGCAACATTTAGTAGCATTTTTGCCCAGTTTTGTATTTAAAAGATATTTTCAAGATTTTATTTAGATACTAAATATTTATGCACATGTGGACTCAATGGCCTTATTTTTGGTAATAAACCTGTCTTATTCAGAATATTTCTGTGCAAATTCTCCCAAATATAATTTACTGATTTGAGTAGAGTTTGGAGTATCTAAATTACTTTTAAGCTATGTAACTATATGTATAAAACCATGAACTTTAGAGTAAAAGGAAATCAGACCTAGCTATTTTAATTTAAGAAAAGATAAAGATTTTGTCAAGCAATAGCATTATCTCATAAGCAAGTATCAGTATTGGAAGCTATTGTTGCCTGGAAAATGACTCTTAGTGACAGAATGAATAGAATTTTCCACTGAGTTAGTGATCTAGTGATGAGATTACCATATTGGACTCATATAAGTTACACTTTACGTGAAAGTAAGCAGAAGATCTTAAAATTGATGATGATTTTTCAAAAAGCCCACTTAGTGTAATTGCTCAGAGAAGTGAGGGTGTTTTATTATCTCCCTTTATGGTTCTTCTGCATACAAACTCACACATTTTTCTCTTCACCCCATCTCCATTTTCTTGGCATGTGTCTATAAATGTGAATGTGTGAAAATGTGAATAAAGTCTTGTTTTATTCATTGCAGCTGTACTCTAAAAAAAAAAAAAATACACTGACTAATTTTACCACTCATATATTTAACAAAGTCTTGGCATTTTTTTCTTTTTTTGAAAAAAATAGATTTAGTTTATTGATGATAAAAATGTTATACCGTGTCTAGCAACATTTCCTTGCAGGTGAGTGAGTGTCTTGAAGATGAACTCCTCCAGTGGTGGGTGAATCACAGAAGTGATTTGAAGTGCTCTGTGATTTTTCCTCTGGAGATGACGGACATTGCCCTTGTGAGGCCTTCATTATATTGAGCCAGAAGCACCTCCGATCTGTGCTGAAAACGAGTGTTCTGTCAAGATCTAACCACTAGGGCTCAAGGCTGGCTGGAACTGAGTTGCAACCGTAAACTTTAAACAGGCTACTTTAGACTTCATTTTCATTATTTTAGACCACTTGAAAGAAGTGGCTAAGACAAAGCTAAGTCACTTCCACTGAATGCATCCAAATTTGCAGTGTGGAGAAGAATACTGAATATGTTATGGACTGCCAAAAGGATGAACAGATTAAGTTTCAGAAGAAGTACAGCTAGAATGTTCCTTAGAGGTGAGGATGGTGAGATCTTGGCTCACTTACTTTGGACACATCATCAAGAAAAGACCAATCACTAGAAAATGATGTCACATTTGGTGAAGTAGAGGACCACAGAAAATGAGAGAGATCCTCCTCAAGGTGGACTGATACAACAGTCACAACAAGAAATTCAACATAACATCATAAAGATGGCACAAGGTCTATCAATATTTTGTTCTACTGTATGTAAATGTCTTAGTCATCTAGTGCTGCTATAACAGAAATACCATAAGTGGATGGCTTTAACAAACAGAAATTTATTTCCTCACAGGAAAGCAGACTGAAAGTCCAAATTCAGGGCATCAGCTTGAAGAGAAGGACTTCTGTCCGCTCTGGAGGAAGGTCCTTGTCATCAATCTTCCCCCAGACAGGGAGCTTATCAGACACAGGGACCCCAGTCCAAAGAATGCATTCTGTTCTGGATGCTTCTTTCCTGGTGGTCTGAGGTCCCTAACTCCCTTTACTTTCTTCATTTTTTTACACCCACAGACATTGCTTCAAGGTATAATACAGTCTTATTGGTTGAGTCCTGCCTCACCAACACAATGATTGTGCACCCTTCTTTATTAACATCATAGAAGCAGGATTTACAATAAGGAGGAAAATCACACAATACCAGGCATCATGGCCCAGCCAAACTGATGCACAAATTTTGGGGGAAGACATTATTCAGTCCATGACAGTAAGGCTACCATGAGTTGGAGCTGATTTCATAACAACTAATAAAACCAGCTGGTTGATGTTCAATACTGCAGGAAGTTATATATGGCTGGGAACTGATGGTACTTAAGAAAGAAGTACAAGCTACACTGAAATCACTCATGAGAAACAAGATTTTGGAAACGAATGGAATACCAATTGAGATGTTTCAACAAATGCATTCAGTACGGGAAAGGCTCACCTATCTATGCCAAGAAATTTGGAAGATAGATACCTGGCCAACGGGCTGGAAGAGATCTATATTTATGCTTATTCCCAAGAAAAACAATCCAGATGATTACGGAGACGATTATACTATATCATTAACATCCCATACAAGAAATATTTTGCTAAAGAACATCTAAAAGCAGATACAGCAGTGCGTTGACAAGGAACTGTCAGAAATTCAAGCCATATTTAGAAGAGGATATAAAATGTGTGATATCAGATGGATCTTGGATGATGATAGAAAATACTAGAAAGAAATTTATCTGCATTTTATTGACTATGCTAAGGCATTTGACATTGTGTATTGTAACAAATTATGGATAGCATTCAAAAGAATGGAAACTCCCTGACACTTAATTGTGCTCTTGAGGAACCTGTGTGTAGATTTAAAGGTGGTCATTACAATAGAACAAGGGGATACTTCATGGTTTAAAGACAGGGAAAATCTGTGTTAGGGTTGTACCCACTATGTATTTCACTATACCAATTTAATCTGTATGGAGCAAATAATCTGAGAAGATGGACTATATGAAAAAGAAAGGAGCATCAGGATTGGAGGAAGACTCACTAAGAACTTGCATTATGTAAATGACACAATCCTGCTTGCTGAAAGTGAAGAGGACTTGAAGAATTTAGTAACGAAGATTAAGGACCACAATCTTCAGTATGGATTACACTCAACATCAAGAAAATAAAAATCCTCACAACTGGACCAGTAAGCAACATCATCATAAGTGGAGAAATGATTGAGGTGGTCAAGAGTTTCATTTTACTTGGTTGCTCAATCAACACCCATGGAAGCAGCCATCAAGAAATCAAAAGATCACTGGATTAAGCAAGCCTGCTGCAAAAGACCTTCCTAAAGTGTTAAAAAGTAAATGTGTCATTTTGAAGACTAATGCACACCTGGCCCAAGTCATGGTGTTTTCAATCACCTCATATGCATGTGGACACAGGGCAGTGAGTAAGGAAGACTGAGGAAGAATTGAAGCCCTTGAATTGTGCTGTTGGAGAAGAATAGTGAATACCCATGGACTGTCAAAAGAATGAACAAATCTGTCCTGGAAAAAGTACAACCAGAATGTTGCTCAGAAGCAAAGATGGCAAGACTGTGTCTCACATACTGTGGGCATGTCACAAGGAGGAATCAGTCCTTGGAGAAAGATACCAAGCTTGGTAGAGGGTCAGTGAAAGAGCAGACCCTCAACAAGATGGACTGACACAGTAGCTTCAACGATGGGCTTAAACATAGCAACAATTGTGAGGATGGTGTGGGATAAAGCGGTATTTCATTTTCTGCTGTCCACAGGGTCGCTATGAGGCAGAATTGACTCAAAGGCACCCAACAATGACAACACTAACAAACTAATGCTAGCTGAAACTTTACTTTGCTGAAAGTTCTTAGTCTCTTCTTAAGGTTTATGTAGTCTAATAAATATGACAGTCAGCATACCAGGAAGGTAACATGGCTAAGAATTTATAAACTGTAAAATGAAGAACAATTTTCACCACAAAATATCTAGAGGGCATAAGTGTTAATATTGTACTATTCTGTGTTAGAATTTGATTACGATTATTTAAATTCTTTGGGAAACTTTAGAGAGGAACCACAAACTAAACAACTCCAAGAATGAAACATTACAAAGGGACACAGGAATTGAAGTGGCAGCAGTGTGTGAAAAATAAAACTGATTTAAATCCTACTTACTTACAAGTTGGGATTCAGTTGCTTAAATACTGTGATCACGTCACTGGGACAGATTTATTTGTTAGAATTCTGTACAAGTTAACTCTGTGTATATTATGCTGGATTATCTGGATCAGTACTGATTGTAAGTGTTTTATACCTTGTTTCCATGTACACTCTATGCTTTCTTTTTTTTAATGGTGAGTCTCAAAAGTTGATTAAAAAAAAATGAACACTATTATCATGGTCATACTTAGAGAGAAGCTAAATTTATTCATGAAAAAAGGATAAAGTACTTTGAAAACACACTAGTCTTAAAATATTACCTTTACCTCTTTTTAAGTATAGGGTAAATATTATCTTGGTTATGTTACCATTAAACCCAAACCAAATACATTTCCATCAAGTTGGTTGAAACTTGTATTGACCTGTAGGACACAGTATAATTGCCCTATAGAGTTTCCAAGGAGCAACTGGTACATTTAAAATGTACATCTTTTGGTTAGCAGCTGAGTTCTTAACCACTGAGCGGCTAGGTCTTCTATATTAATGTAAGTATGCAATTTTACAAGATTCCACCAGATTCTCAAATAAGATATTCCTCATTCAAGAATTTCTGACTATTTAACTATATCCGTGACGGTATGAATTTTACTATTTTAACATTCTATTAAAAAAACAATCACTGTTGAGTCAATTCTGACTGATAGATGCACTATTGGACACAATAGAACTGCCCCATAGAGTTTCCAAGGAGCACTTGCTGAATTTGAACGGCTAGGCTTCTAAATGGCAGCCACAAAATTTAACAGCTATGCCACCAAGATTTCCAACATTGTCTTTAGAGGTGGTTATCAGTTCTCGTACTTTGGCTGCTTAAACTTTCCAATGATCATGAAGATGGCTCAAGACTGGTCAATATTTCACTGTGTTCTATACAAGGCTGTCAAGAGTTGGAGCCAATTTGATGACAACTGACAACAAGGTTTACCCTAGTCAGTTAATTCTTTGTTGGCAATATCTTAATGCAGGCAGTGGTAGACTTTTACTTCAAAATAATGGGGCCAACTTGTTTATGCAGTATGCAGCACATACACACGCAAAAGCCATTTGCTTTCTCTTTTGACAAGTTGCTGTAACATGTTAGTTGCTGCAGGGAGAAATGGTGAAGAAAATGATATGCTTGTTCTCTTTCTTAAATCTCAGGATAACAAGTCTAGGACATGGAGACTTGACGAAAAAAATCAAAAAGAAAAGGAGTGATTTACTTCTCCTCTGGAATTTTCTTCAGCTCCATGAATAATTCAAACGGTAGGCAACATTTTAGAAGACTAAGTCCTGAAAGTCAGTGAATGCATTTGTATTAACAGCGTTTGGAGTCTAAACAGTGTTTGCAAGATGGACCAAACCTGAGGATGTTGATACTAGGTATAGGGAGATGGAAAGAAGGAAAGCCAAATAACCTGATTCTCATGGAGATGATTCTGACAGTGTAAAACGGCCCTACAGCGTTGCCAAGGAGCAACTTGGGGATTCAAACTGTCTACCTTTTGATTGGAAGCTATAGCTCTTAATACTGTGCCATCAGCATTCCTGGGAAGGAAAAAGGGTGGATATAAAATCTGATAAGCAATTTTGTTAGAGGCTCTTATAAAAGAAAGCAGTTTCATGGTTATGTCTTTTAAAGAAAGGATTCTGTGACACATTTCTTTGACTGGACAACAAGAGTTAAACTTGAGTGCAGATTTCGTGTTCATTGATTATATTAGAAAAGTGTAGTTAAGACTGTATTTATACTTCTATTCCAACCATCTGTTTTCCTTCCCTTTAATCTGACATTTAAAAAACAAAACAAAACACTTGAGACTGAAATGTCTTTGGCTTGGGATTCAGCCAAAAATGAATTCCTTTCTGCATTCTTGATTAAATTCCATTCATCTATTTTTGTCATCTAGATGAGACTTATCAGATTTGCTTCATCTAACTCATGTAACTAAAAAACAGCTTTTTGTTCATACTCTGAGCCTAGCAGACAAGTAATAATGGCTTTGTTTGAGGAAATTTTCCACAGAGAAAATTTAATTTTAGTTTAACTATAAACTTTCTAAATTTCTACAAAACACAGCCATAAAATCCAAGCATATGCTTGACTACTAAGCACAGGAATTTCATGTTTAATTCCCGTTAAATTTACAAGATGTGTTTACAATGTCCTCAAGTGTGCATTTATGAAAACATTTGTGCTCTGCAAAATCATGCACTAAAACATGAGAGGGTTTATGGGGAAAATAGGTTTAGGGGAGTACTTCTCAAGATCCATGTAACATTGTAATCAAGACAGTAGTACAAACAGTAATTGGTATGTCAATAAATAACTTGGAAAGCCCAAGGATGCAACCACAGAGCTTCACATTAGCACATAAACAACAGAGTGGGCCACTGAGAGGACTCAGCTAGAGGTGAAGTTCTGTGCTCATTGCCGGAAGTACAACCTGCTGGGAGAAACTTACTAAGCCCAGGAGTGGGAATTCTGCTTTGAGATCAGCATTTCAGCCCCAAAGTTTATTTTTAATAATCATGAAATGCAGTTAAAAATATTCCTAGCTATATAGGATGCAAACTGAGGACTTCTTTCCTAATTCTACTCCTGCCGTTCCAGCCTCCGTTGTCGGCAGGAAAGACATTCAGTGTTATATTACATGGGTGCTATCTCTCCTATTTATCAATCATGTATGAACTAATTTGAATTAAAGAAACATGTTTTAGCAGAACATTCTATAGGCATCTCAGGAGCTTACTCTGTTTTGCCATTACTTTATTGAGCTGTTTATAGATATTTCTTTCTATATTTTATTAACCCTAGTGGGGTAACTAAGAATATCCACATGTCTTTCCCTTCGTATAAAGCCTAACCAAAATGTTTTATGATTTCCTACTTTTTGTAGCTATCTCTTCCAGTGTCTATTACCTGTTATAAGGCAGAGGAAATTTGTGATGTAAGTTTGATGCCTAGCCACAGGAGCTAGGCGGGTGATCAGGAGTGTTCAGTAATGTGGAAACCGAGGCAAGAGTATATCACAGAAAAGGAGCAATCAATAGCATCAAACGCCATCCTGAGTTCATGCAAAGCAAGGCCAATGGAGATGTATTTGTTGGATTTAATAATAATGAGTGATGTTTAACAGGAACAGTTTCAGTAGAGCAGCATGACAGAAATCAAATTTCAAGAGTTTCAAGACTCAACTTGAGGTAAACAAAAGTAGAGACAGTGTAGATGACACTTTCATGAAATTTGAGTAGCCAGTGGAAGAGGGAATTAAGGCAGCAGCTAGAGGAAGACATGGCTTTGGTTATTTGTTTTAGATTGACGAAAGCAAACATCTTTAAATTCTGTTGTAGGGAGTGGTGACTTAAGACATAGACTTAGATATACTTAGTGAAGATATTATACAGAGTGGTCCCAGGGAAGTCTGGAGGAAGCAAGAAGGACAACTTTTGCGCTGTAATAGATGAAAGAAGAAATGATAGCTGCCCATCGATGTAAGCTTGGAGGACTGGAAGAAGGAAGGTGAAAGAGATTTTTGTCTGGTATTTTCTTTTTCTTTGAAGTAGAAGAGAAAAGAAAGCTCTGGTGTCACAGGTTAGAAATTGGTTGTAGAGGGCAAGAAAGAGATGAATCTATGTCAGGTACATTGAGATGAAGAATATTTTTCCCCCTACCACTTCAAGAACTCACTCTGAACTTGACCATGTGTAACATGTACTTTAGGAAGGTGATTCAAGACAGATCTGTTCTAGGAGAGGTCCTTCCTCTTGTATTAGTCTACTGAAACCTATCCAATCTATATTTGAAAACTACCCAATCCATGTATTTTTCTTATTGGAACTCATGAAGAAAATAATTATACAGAACCCTCTCAACAACTCATACATGTATATATCACAGAAGTAAAATAGAAAGACACAAGGTAGACCATGATTTGTGTCTTGGCTTCTTTGCTTTCTAACAATTGATACACCACAGATTTAACTCATAGGGTCTCTTTGCTATATAAAACAGCATTATATATCTACTTTTTAATGCTCTTGGCTTGGCTTGGCTATAAGAATTAAGTCAGACAATATATATACTAGTCCTGGCACAGAATAGACACTCAGTAATATGTTTCCTTCTTTCTATAATTAAATATTATTTTTAGAGGATGTTCGCTTTAAAGAGAGGAAATGACTAGATCAAGAATTTGGAGCAACATTCTACAAATGTTAAAAAGTTTTCTCTGATTCTTGTGATCACATTGTCAAATAATACTCCCTAAAGCCCAAAACCCACTGCTGTTGAGTAGACTCTTACTCACAGTGACCCTACAGACAGAGTAGAAATGCCCTGTAGAGTTTGCAAGGAGTGCCTGGCAGATTTGAACCACCGACCTTCTGGTTAGCAGCTGTAACACGTAACCACTGTGCCACCAGGGTTTCCAACAGTACTCCCAGGAAAGGTTTATTTTATGTATTTAAGTTTCTGAATTAAGAATTACTATGTGTTTGGGAAAGAAAATTCAATATACTGTATTTTTATACAAAGAACTTGTGCACTGTTTTTTTTACAAATTTTGCAGCACCTCTGGCATTATTTCTGTAAGTGTGATTTATCATTTTCTTACGTGTTGTTGACTTCAACTTCAATTTTCTTTTCCTCTGTCCAGTGAATACTAGGATAAAACTGATCTAAACTTCATTTAAGTTAGACATTCTTCTAAACCAAGTACAACCAGTGGTGACCTGAATGGGTGTGTGATGGAAATGGGACTCCATATTGAAACCAAGGAGAGTGAATGCATGAAAAGCTAAGAATCAGTAGGAAATGATCTTAGGTTTAAAACCATAAGAATAGAATGCTGTTTATATTTTCTTACTTTCATAAATCTTAAACTGAAAATAATTTTTGATAAGCAATGTCCTTGAAATCAACAAACAGAAATCAGAAAACCCCGGTGACATAGTCATTAACAGCTATGGCTGCTAACAATCAGGTACTCCTTGGAAACTCTATGACCTGTTCTACTCTGTGCTTGGAAGCAGCAGTGAAGAAATCAGAAGATGCATTGCACTTGGAAAATCTGCTGCAAAGGACCTCTTTGAAGTATTCACAACTAAGGATGTCACCTTAAAGACTAAAATGCATCTCACTCAAGCCACTGTATTTTAAATTGCATCACATGCATGTGAAAGCTGGACCATGAACAAAGAAGACAGAAGGATTGATGCCTTTGAATTGCGGCATTGGAGAAGAATGTTGAATGCGCCATGGAATGCCTAAAGAACAAACAGACCTATTCTGGAAGAAGTTCAACTAGAGTGCTCCTTGGAAGCAAAGATGGCAGGACTGTGTCTTACAAACTTTTGGACATGTTGTCAGGAAAGATCAGTCCCAGAAGAAGGACATCATGCTTGGTAGAGTACAGGGCCAGCAAAAGAGAGGGAGACCCCTGAGAAGCTGGGCTGACACAGTGACCACAACAATGGGCTTAAGCATAAAAATGATTGTGAACGTGGCCCAATACCAAACAGTGTTTTGTTCTGTTGTTCATAGGGTTGCTATGAGTTGGAACCAATTGGATGGCACCTAACAACTACTCTGTCCTATAGGGTTGCTATGGGTCAGAATCAACTTCACATTAATGGGATTTTAGGTGAAACTGTACTTTCATATTAAAATAGTCATTTTACATTATTCATTTATTATCAGAACTAACACCCAACTCACAGAACCCTTTAAAGTCTGATCCGTCATCGTTATCATCATTGAAATATCTCAGAGCTAGCAGCAGACACTCTTCCATGACTTCTGTCATTACCGTCACTGCCTTTGGCATCTTTGTATTCATCACAGATATTCTGCTGGTACACAATCCCAGTTTTCCTGAAGCTTTTGTAGATGGTTTCTGGGATTATTTTCCCCCAAGTAGAAGCCAGCCACTTGCCCCCTTTTGCAAACATTGCTCATTTCAGTTACCGCGATAGTGGGAACTCTTTAATCACAGATTGTATCCATTCATCCCACTCTCTTTTCATGAAAGTCTTGAGTAAGTGGTTGAAAGTCTTTAAGGGCTGCAACTTTCAGGTAAGGCCACCAGGTATCACTGTTATATACATGTGGCACCGTCTGAATTAACTTAATTTTGAACATTTTTTTCTTTGTGAGCAGCCATGATACCCAACATTAGAAAAGACTTTTGTGAAAGTCTTGCCATTGAGTTGATTCTAACTCATAGTGACCCTATAGACAGAGTAGAACTGCCCCATTAGAGTTTCCAAGGAGTGCCTTGTGGATTTGAACTGCCAACTTTTTGCTTATCAGCCATAGCACTTAACCACTGTAGCACTGTTAGCTACCAGCAATGTTGTAACGTCACAGTTCATCCATCCCTTCTTATAACAATGAACAACTGGTAGGGAATTTTTCATGGGACATTTTAAGATCACCACTGGCTTTAATTTCACCACAGTAGCTATGCAATAAAGGATTGTAGTCAAGCAAGCCCACCCAAGTCCAGTGGTTGAAATGGCTACAGTTTTCTGTACCCACAGAAACTACTGTTCTGGTGAATGGAAGGTTGCAACACATTGGTAATCTGTTCATATTAATTACATCGATTGCAGAGATACTGAGTCCAGAGACTTCTCTGGTAATGAAATGCAAGAAGCCAATCATCCTTTGCTTTCAGTCATCTGGCATTTGCTGGCCTACAGGGGCTCCCATTTTCACAGAACATATGTTCTTCATGAATTTAGAAATCCAGGTAAAACCTGCCTTGAAATCTGGGATTGCTTTCACTTCCCAGAAACTTCACTTTCATTTGAGCGGAAAGAGCTTGAATTTGTTCCTTTTGAAAAATAACCTATTCTTTCAAGTCGTTCTCCAACTCAGGCCACTTTGCTTTGGGCCCATGACATGCACTTTTTTATGAGTTCATTTTCTGCAGTTACCTTTTCCTCTTTCTCTGTTTGCAAATAGATGACTTTCCAGCTTTGAACCCTTTCACTGCCACTCTGTTGCTTGTTTTGTATCTCCTGTCACTGACTTTCAGATTGAAGTCAGCAGTGTTGGACCTGTTTTTAATTCCTGGTATGATCTAAGAGATTCTAAGATTTAGATTTATGAACTGAAAAATATGCACAACGTTTTTGATAATTGGTTGGTGCTAGTATATAGATCACAAAATTCAAATGTGAGGTGTACGAAAAGAAAGAATATTTTTCTGTTTGAAAATACAACTAAGATAACTTATGTTCAGTGATTTAAAACACTAGCACTAACAAGACCTAACTAGACTATGAAAACAGCAGACCTAATGCTGCTTAATGGTTTCGCTTAAGATGATCTGATAAGTTTTGCACATTCAGCTGTTGAACCAAGAGCAATTGTTTATCAGTTTTTCTTGTTTATTCATCCAATTAAAACGCACAGTTGAAAGACAACTGTGTTAATCATGTTGATAAAGACTGAATGGAGATTTCTACTGATAGCTACTTGACGTCTTTTATGACAGTACATGTTTCACTTTGTATTTCCAACTAATAGCACATGATTTACGGAAAAGCATCAGCAGGTTCAAGGTTCTGACTGATGACTCAAAAGCAGAGGGGATGTAATTATCAGCTTAATAGAAACAAGTGCACTATTTCAATTGTTTGTTTTCTGGTTACCAGGGTACTCTCAGCTTAAGGAAAACCCCGGTGGTGTAGTGGTTAAATCTACATCTGCTAACCAAAAGGTTGGCAATTCAAATCTGCCAGTTGTTCCCTGAAAACTCTATGGAACAGTTCTACTCTATCATGTAGGGTTGCTATGAGTTGGAATCGACTCAATGGCAATGGATTTGATTTATTTTTTATCAGCTTAATGGAGCCCTGGTGGTGTGGTGGTTAAGAGCTCAGCTGTCAGACAAAAGGTTGGCACTTTGAATCCACAAGCCAGTCCTGGAAATGCTATGAGGCAGTTCTACTTTGTCCTGTAGGGTTGTTATGATTCAGCATTGACTTGACAGCAATGGATCTCTTACTAACTTATTATGTAACCTCTTGATTGTAGTTTATACTTTTATTAAATAATTAAGATCTGAAGCAACATTTTTGGGCTATTGAATGAGGTAAATTAGACCAAAATTCACTTTTAGAAATGCCATGAGACATAAGTAGTATATTCCTGAGTGTGCCATGCCAGAAATTTTTAACAGAATTTTGTCATTTCCGTGTTCCCAAGTTGTATATGTGTGTTATTTACATATCCATGTTATTTTTTAAAAATTCATAGTGTTCTTAAAACCTGGAAGCCTAAGCCAAACTCATTGACTTCAAGTAGATTCTGACTCATAGAGACCTTTTAGGGCAGAGCAGAACTTCCCCATGGAGTTTCTAGGTGTCTATGGATTTGAACTGCCAACATTTTGATTAGCAGCAGCTGCAGCTCTTAAACATTCTGCCATCAGAGTTTCTTGGCATTAACGTCACTAAAAGACAAATAACAATTCTGACCAGGATAAGGAAGAATCATCCTTGTTTTTTCAAGTCTCAACAAGAATGACTCAGGTAGATTAGCTAGTGACTCATGAGATGACATAACACTTCATTACCACTGTCACCAAGTTCACCAGAGTTAAATTCCAGAGTTTTCAGATTTTTTTATATTACATATTAGGTATAATCTGAGAGATCATTCAGAATAAGAACTTTCTTTGGTTCTTTTTTCTTTTATCTTTTACCAAGCAAATAAAATACCAAGTAAAAGACACAAGACAGGTCTCAGAATTTGTTCTCCTCATATCACATTTAGACACATACCCATAGGGCCCTATTTCTATGGGTAGAATTATAGCTCAGGAGGTTAAATGCTTAAGGCAGTTTGATGCAGAAGTTATAACATCTTATACATGTTGGCATTTATATACATATACACATACATTAAAAAAAACACACGAGAGTTTAAATAGCTGTTTTTCCATTTTGATGGCAATTTCTGTGTGTGTGTTTTCTTTAAACATGTGGGTATTTTTTTTTTCCAGTGCCAATCAGTGCTCATAAGTATTATTGCATTACAAATACTCTTGCACAGAAATGAAAACAAAACTCAGCCCATATATCTCAGACATCTAAGTGGACTGCTTGAAAAGAAAATGTTTTGAGAAAATAACATACAGATACAAGGATCTAACTACAAAAGAATGGTTACAGATGTGAATATCTGCTCATACATACTGTAAAAGCAGAAATATTTTCCCCAGATATGGGATGGTTGATCTCATCTTGATCACTTGTTCCTTCCAGCCTACTGTGCATTTTATTTTTGCTGTAGACTAACTCTGGGACTGTGGTGCAATGTACATAAATCACAGCTCTTCCAGGATGGAATAGGAACAAAAGATCTATAAAAATTCTTATCAAAATGCTGTGGAAAGGTAAATATTGTGAAAGAATTTCAAGCTCAGAAAGGATTAACTTTTCAAATCAGAGATACCTGGTTCTTTCATGTTTATCAGCATCTTTTCTCAGATATTGACCGTACCTGAACCTTTGCCACACATTTCGTATCAGTAATACCAAGGGTGTATAACAGTCATACCCACACCTAAGATTTCTTAGATGACAAACACAATAGTTTACAAATGAATGATTTGAAGCAGAGCCTTTAATTTAATTAGGTAGATTTAGTAATAAGTAGACACTCAGGTTCCCGAGGACAAAAGCTGCTTCCTGAGCTTGCATCTTAGAGTGAAAACATAGAGGAAGAGTTTTGAATTTTGGAGAGGTATAAAGAAAATAAATGAAGTAGTAGACAGGAGCAAGGTTTTGAACTTTTAATGGCAGCTTAAGAAGTCTTTGAAAAGCTACTTGAGGCTATTGTTTCATACTGCGCACTACCCAGAGCGAGCAATGGGATAAAAGCCTTCAGTTATTACTCGAATAAATAAATAGCAGTCACTGTGATGAAAGAGCTGTGGATGGTGAAATCAGAACTTATTTCTATTCCCTGATGTCAGTAAAAAGCTCCAGCAATTAAAACAATGGGAAATTAGATGTCTCAGCTCTCTTAAGCATTTTATATGTTGTGGCCACACTCTAATTGCACTTTAAGACAGATGGATTTCTTTTCCTTAACACTTGCGTACCAAAACAAAACCCACTGCTGTCGAACGGATTCTGACTCATAGAGACCCCATAGACAGCGTAGAACTGCCCCACTGAATTTCCAAGGATCACCTGGCAGATCTGGACCGTCAACTTTTGGCCAGCAGAGGTAGCACTTAACCACTGCACCACCAGGGTTTGTTTTTCCCTCAGAAAGAGGAATACTACTTAGGGTGCTGTTAAAATAGTCCAGGTGAGAAATGGTGGGACTGAATTAAAGGAACAGCAATGGGAGAGAAAAGAAACTGGCTGAAAATGGAAATCAACGGGATATGTGCAATTAAGTGGATACCGGCAGAAAGAGGCAAATGTGACTTCCAGCCTTTTCGGGGGGGAGGGTGATGAGACAAATGCAATGTCTTTCACTAAGTCTGGGTACATAGCAAGTGAGGGAGGTTTGGAGGAAAAATATGAACTTAATTTTGCAGCGTTTAGTATAAATTGCTTTCTTGGTAGGAAGTCAGAACAGCCTGCCAACTACATAGATTTGGATCAGAAGAAGTAAACTGCAGGTAACAATTTGTCCATTCCTGAGTGAATAGCTGGTAGCTGAAATTTTAACAGTAAATCGGATTGCTCAGGGAAAAAACCAAAAGCAGCATAAAGAAAGGACAGAGATAAAACTGTGTGACACGGAGGAATAGCAAAAATGAAAGGACTGACATTGAAAGTGCAGCCAGGGTGAGAAAGAGGCTGGTGGGGAGGAGACACACTGAGCAATGGGCAGAACAAGCAGGCGACTTGATGCTTTCAGAGAACAGAAGAAGGCTGAGACTTTGAAACAGAAGGAGTGGTTGCCAGTGAACAAAGACTGTGAACGAACAAATCTCCACTGCATTTTGCCATTAGGAAAGTACTGGTGAGCTTAGAGCAGTTTTCCAGGAGTAGTGTTAATTTGATGACTGATTATGAGGTTTGTAAGTGAAGGGAGAGATTTCTCTTTTAGGAGGGCACTAGCTGGAGGGAAGTGTAGTATGCGGTGGAAATATTTTTTATGATTGAGAGAGATAAACTCGTTTATAGAAAGAGAAAATCCTTCCTTTCCCAGTAAGAGTGAAAAGGATGAAGAAATGAGACAACAGAAAGTACTGATGAAGAGAAGAACAGAACTACTCAGTTCTGGCACAAAGATGAACTAGTTAGATTTGGACAGAAAGAAAGCTGTCTCTTTCCTAAGGACAGAAAAAAAAAGATGTATCTTCTAAAACAAAAGTTCAGATCCCTTTTACATTTGGTAGGTGGAAATAATACCGATGTACTTCAGGATTCTGAGATATAAACTACTAACCACTGTTGTTGCAGAGCCCTGGTAGTTCAGTGGTTAACAGCTCAGGCTGCTAAGCAAAAATTCAGTGGTTAGAACCCACCAGTCTCTCCTTGGAAACCTATAGGACAATTCTACTCTGTCTTACAGGACCACTATGAGCTGGGGTTGTTTTTCGGGGAGTGGGTGTAGACTGGGGGTTATTCATGGTGATCTTACGTATAGCAAAACCAAACTTGACCCAATCCTGCACCATTTGCATCAACTTTGAACCTGTTGTTGAGACCACTGTGTCAAACACTTAGTAGATAATTGTGAATAAAAGAATAAATACAGAGTCTCTGTAATAAACTGTTTCCCAAGTAAGAAGCAAGAAGAGAAAGACCTGACTCATAAATGTGATTGAAAGTCAGCCAAGTGCCGTCGAGTCGGATCCGACTCTAATCTAAATAGAGGGGAGGGTAGCATGTAATGTAGAATCAGAGGAGTATTTTACCAGCCCTGGTGGCTTAGTGGTTAAGTGCTGTGGCTGCTAACCAAAAGGTCAGCAGTTCAAATCCACGAGGCACTCCTTGAAAACTCTATGGGGCAGTTCTACTGTGTCCTATAGAGTCACTATGAATTGGAATTGACTTGACAGCAGTGTGTGTATCTGTGTGTGTGTGTGTGTGTGTGTGTGTCCAGAGGAGTAGTTCAAGGGAATATTGCACAGCCAGATCTCCTTTCCATCTGTTCTGCTGCAGCTGCTCTGAGGTGGGGCTGATTCTACAGCAGCTAACAATGACAACGTGCAGAGGATTACGTTGATGAATATTCTTTCAGTTCTATGCAGCAGCCAAAAAAAAATCACGGTGGAAAGGAAAATATCCAAGAACTGGAAAACACTAGCAAGTGAACCTAGCTAATTTTCTCTTCTCTGATTCTACATCCTCTGTACAATATTCTGCTTGTAACTTCCCACAATAGCCTACCCTTGAATTGATTTTCCAGTGGTCATAGTGTGACTTCCCCTGGACAATCTGAGTTCTACTTTCCTTTACATCTGATTAGTATGAAGCACTAGTGAAAGCCTTATCACTTCTTGCTGCAACATCAGGATTTGTTCTCAACTTTAAATCCGGGGCAAAGTCAATGGTCAGGGAAGTAATTTCTCTACAGCATGTCACTTTGTGGCACTCTGACCAAGTGACTGCTCAGCCTCACTACATGACATCTCTCTCATCTTTCTTCTCAGAAGACATATTTGTCAATCCAAGTTTCCCTGAAATTACACAAAGGAAGAACTTTGTATCTTAAGATTTTCCCAGTTTTAGTTGATTTCTAGGTATGCGTGAGTGGGCATACACATATTTTTTTCATGGATACAGTGTGCCCCATAGCTAGATTACAACTATGCATTGTTAATATCTAATCAAGCTTTTATTATTATTATTTTTAATCATAGGATGTACATGTATTTTTGTATTGCAGGGGGAAAAACAACTGAAACATAATTTTTTAATTTCTCTTTTAGATCAAAATGTTTCTTGGTTACCTATAACTGCTGCTATAACAAAAACACCATGAGTAGCTGGTTTTGACAAAGAAATTTATTTTTCTCACAGTTAAGTAGGGTACAAGTCCAAGTTTAGGGCACGAGCTCCAAGGGCAAGTCTCTCTCTGTTAGTTCTCGATCCACTGCGATACATCAGTCGTCCTTTGGTCTGGGAGCATCTCAGCTCAAGAACCTCAGGTCCTAAGGACACGTTCTGTTCTTACTGCTGCTTTCTTGATAATTTCAGAACCTCAACCCTCTGCTCACTTCTCTCTTTTATATAGCAAAGGAGATTGGCCTAAGACCTTATTTAATCTTGTGTATTTCATCAATGTAACTGCCACTAATCTATCCTGTTTCATCATAGTGATAGGATTTATAGCACGTTGAGAAATTACATAAAATCATGGAGAATCATACGATACTGGGACTCATGGCTTAGCTAAGTTGACAGATATTTTGGGGAGATGCAACTCAGTCCACGACAAAAGGCAAAGACAAAATTCAGCCATGGCTAGGGCCCTTTATCTCACAGAAACTGATTTATTTGATAATCTAAAAATTAGCTTATATAAAATTAAAAATGTAGTTGGAATCCAAGTATGAAATTATATTTTACAAGGCCTATAAATATCAGAAGAGTTAAATTAAGTGTAGAGTAAGCAAGAATTGAAAGTGTTGGGGAGGGGGAAGAGAGAGAGAGAAACACACACACAAAATTTTCAGTGATTTTAATAAAGAGAAAGTAAATCTGATTTTTAGAGGATAACTACTATATTCTAGATGGTAAATTGATGAGAATCAAGATTTTATTCTTCTAATTTATATTTAATTTATACGCAGATGTTAGTAAATTTCTGTTTATTGATTCACTTGTGTCTTTATTTTGGAATGTATCACAGCTTTATTGTATCACTGGAAGAGTGTAAACATTTGGTATTTGTGTGGGACACAGCCATACCACCCACCTAAGTGAATCTCAATTTAGAGATGGCAGATGGTATCAAGTGGAAGCATTTGTGGAAAAAAAAATGAATATTGTACAACTGTCAAAATTCATAGCACTTGAAAGAAAGCTGTCAATTATATCTCATAGCTCTCTCTTCACACAGTGCCTCTGACACACAAAAAGGGCTGGCAGTGAGGCCATCCCGACGTATTTAAGTTGATAGCTTAGATTAAATCTGACGTATCTAGACATGCACACACAGAGACACAGACACATGCATGCACACACATAAGAAAAAAGAGTTTCTCTTCTAGAGTTGGGGTTTTGTCTGCCATTAAAATAAAGAGAGGCAAAGGAAAGATCTTTAAATGAATAGTAAATATTAATGAAATAAGCTTCCTTTTTCGAATGGTGATTTATAGGGTGGAGCCTCAGTGGCACAGTGGTTACCTGCTATGGCTGCTAACTGAGGGGTTGACAGTTCGAATCCACCAGCTACTCCTAGGAAACCCTATGGTGCAGTTCTCTTCCATCTTACAGTGTTGCTATGAGTTGGAATGGACTTGATGGTAGTGGGAAGGATAGATAGGTGGTGCTTAAATTTTCTTCTGGAAATTTTTGTGTGGCTATATTGAGGATTGAGAAGAAGCCCTGCTGGTATTAGTTAAAGAGCTGTTAAACATGAAATGGATTGTTCAAACCCATCAGTCACTTAGCAGGAGACAGGGGTCTGCTTCCATAAAGATTACAGCCTTGGAGATCTGACGGCACAGTTATACTCTGATACAGGATAGCTATAAGTTGAAATCATCTCAGTGGCAGGGGGTTTGGTTTGTTCCTTTGCTTTTTCTAATTGAAGAGCAAAAGGAGAAAACTGAGAGAGATTTAACTAGGTCAAACTGTAGAAGTCCTAGAGAAATGAATTTAAACTTAATTTTGTAAGTAGTAGGTCAAAACTATCTTCTTAAATGTGAAAGTAGTGCTAAAACCTAAATCATTTTAAGAACAAGAGTATAGTTAACTTTTCTTTTAATTCAGAATGCTCACTTATAAGAGGAAGTCAGTAAATATTTGGGGATAATAAAATTACACTTATGTCATGACCTACCTACCAAACACCACAGTTAAAACAGATAAAGGAGACAGGCTAAAACATCCTGCTTTGCTTGGAAAGGCTGCACTTTGTGTAGAATTAAAGAAAACTTGAATTTACAAAACCAAATGGATTTCTGCAAGCCTTCATTCAGCCTTTAGCCCAAACTTCCCAAACCAAATCTCTTGCCCTAGAGTTGACTCCAACTCATAGTGACCCTACAGAAGGAGCCAAACTATCCTATAGTGTTTCCAAGGAGCAGTTAGTGGATTCAAACTGCCAACTGTTGGGTTATTAGCCAAGTTCTTAACCATTATGTGACCAGGGCACCACCTCAAACTCAAACAACTTAAATAAAAGGGAAAGGGGGGGGGGAAATACATACACATCCCAAACACAGTATATTTTTGTTTTGTTTTTCTTTCTGCCCTTTTATTTAAGTCATTTAAATGAGACTAAAGTTAGCCAATAAAGGACACTAAAAGAATAGTCATTATTTTCACATTGAAAGTATTTTGAGCTGGCTCCATTTTTTAATGTCTCTGCGGCATTTTAACGGGAAGTTAGGTATCAGGCACTGCCTGGCTTCTGCCGTCCTACCTCGGG
The DNA here is from genome assembly GCA_028571685.1 of Heterohyrax brucei. NCBI lineage: Eukaryota > Metazoa > Chordata > Mammalia > Hyracoidea > Procaviidae > Heterohyrax > Heterohyrax brucei. The sequence goes on along the minus strand of CM053143.1, from coordinate 55,477,749 downwards.
AGTTTTATTTCTGAAATCTCAATCAATCTATTATATGCAAAGCATAATGTGTCTCTAGGATCGGGGAGGAAAGTAAGGCCTGGTAGATAAGTATGGCATGAGAAATTGTAAGACTTGAGAAGGTTCGTTATTCAAAGGAACAGATAGTATGGGATAAAAGAAAATCTTTTTTGTTAATAAGCCCTAATTATTACCAAAGTAGTTGCCTACAGAAATACTTGTCTATTTATGCAAAAGCATTCATCATGGAAATAATCAGCTCTCTTTTCTAACATTCGTCATCTGGAGTTGGCAGCAGAGAATTCTGAGCTTTAAACATTAATTTAATGTGCAGAGCTCCAGTTTATCAGTGTTTTATCCATCTAACTCCTATTACCATGATTTGAGAGTCCTGTGAAGGGCTCTGTTCGCTGTTGCTCAAGTTATAAGAGTGCTGAGGAATTTTAGTCATTATTTTACAGCAACAAAGCCCAATTCATTATTTCTTTTGCTTTATGCAGTAGTGTTTTAAAAAAAGTATACAAGTGTGGTCCTCATGTTTTTAGTAATTGCATTCCACTGTTTCCAAAGGAAGTTAGTGTGGTATTTTATGATGGCCAGAATGTCGTCTTAGATGGGGTAACTACATTGTTAGATCTTCAGGAGTATAATACTGAATATGTTGATTCTCCATTGCCCCATGGTATACAGCTGTCAATATTTAAACATCTATTGTTTCCAACATCCGAGCAGATGGTTAGCACTTAAATTTAAACAATGTGAAGTTTATATCAAAGTACATAGCTGTAAAAAATTTGTGTGGAATACATTTTTTTAAATTTACTGAAATTATTACTATTTGTTTTCAAAGACCTCTAATCATATAACAGGTTTTACCTTAAATAGTTTTTAAAATATGATTAAACTTTTATCTCCATGGGACATGAAGAAGTCAAGGTGTCCTCTGCTAAGGGTGACTGGCCCTAAAACTACAGTGGAAGAGAGCACTTTGGGTATAACATCAGCAACCCGCACACTGGGCTGTGAATAGCCGTTACAAGTGCTAACAGAAGTTTTGTAGCACAGCGTTGTCTTTTCACATGACAAGCAGTAGAGGAGATCACCACAGAAGTCGGAAAGGTAAAAACGATTTGCAGATGTCAAGTAAAATAAGCCAAGAATCCTAGTTTATTGCTCACAGCAGAGACACTTCTATAGGACTTCCAGAAACGTGTAGGGGAGATTCTCTGAAACACATGCATTCAGAGTCGGTCAAACATAAGGAAGTTGTACTATTTTTGCCATGACTATTTCTTTCTTTTCCTCACAGATTGACTTAGCCTAGGAAACAAGAGTTAGAGTCTGTTTTGGTGGGATCTTAAAAATGTGAGATCAGTTTTAATCCAGCAAATTTAATCCCAAAGCTCAGAGAAGACTGAGATGTGAACCATGAAATAACACATAAAATTAAGTAGCTTTTGTATTATGGACTTATTTACCAATACCATCAAGTTACACTCTCTAGAAATACACATTGTTGTTTAGAAAAAAAAAATGTTTCTCAGATGTGTTTCTAAAACTGATTTATAGAAGCAGGGTGTACAATAATCTCTTTCCAACTCCTAGTCCTGGATATACCTGTTATTCACATTCTTTTTTTTCTTAAGCGATTTTCTGGCCTGTTTCTAAACGATGTTTCAATTGCCTCTACCTTCTCACACACACATCCTGTGAAGCCCCCTGCCTTCTTTCGGAAGACTTAGTGACTGGCTTCAAATCAATAAGCAAACCAAACCCACTGCCGGTGAGTCAATTCCTACTCATAGCAGCCCTATATACAGAGTAGAACTGCCCCATAGAGTTTCCAAGGAGTGCCTAGTGGATTTGAACTGCTGACATCTTGGTTAGCAGCCATAGCACTTAACCACTATGTCACCAGGGTTTCCTCAAATCAGTAACGTATACCCAAAATAACAGGACATTTCTTCACAGATTAGAAAAGACTGGAATACTTCTAGTTTACACACTCCTGTCTCCCCCCTGGCTTGCAAACTGGATAAAGGGTGGTGCAAGCCACACTCCAGGAAAACACCCTTTACAATGGAGCAGGGAAGAGACCATGGGAAGGGATTTACAGTGCTCCCCTAATCCTCCTTAATACAGAACATAGGAAAATCACAAAATGGAGAAAGATCATAAACTACTGGGAATCATGGCCCACTCAAATGGCTACATTGGGCGGGGGGCACTTGGGGAGGGACACAGTTCAATCCATGACAAGTAGGGTCTAGGTATACATTAGAAAATAAAACATAGAAAGTTACTACCTATGAGGAATTTACAATCTAGCAGATTACGTAGAAAATAATCACATAAGCAAAGGTTTAACCACTAAATTGTGTCAAATTCTATGAAGGTAACATATATGTAACGTTCACAACACTTACTACATGACAGGAAGTATTTTGAAGTATTTTGTTTAGAGAAAAGTATTTTGTCTTTAAAATGACTCTGTAAAATAGATGCTATTTTCATCATGATTCCTGTTTCAAAGATGAAACTGACATACAGATGTATTAAATATCTTTCTCAAATCATAAAACTAGCAAGCACTGGACTGGCACTTGGACCCAGACCATCTTGTGTCAAAGTCTATAGTCTTAATGGGAAATCCTGGAGGCATAGTGGGTAAGTGCTACAGCTGCTAATCAAACAGCTGGCAGTTCGAATCCACCAGGTGCTCCTCAGAAATTCTGTGGGGCAATTCTGTTCTGTCCTATAGGGTTGCTATGAATTGAATCAACTCAGTGGCCGTGAGTTATAGGCTTAGTGACACCAATTTAGTTTTGTAAACAAATAAGATACAGTGGAAAGACAAATAAATGAAGAAGGGGGCCAGTGAGTGGGAGAAAGCACAGAGATTTTGCGTGGCCAGGAGAGACCTTTCTAGAGAGAACAGACTTACGCAGAAGACAGAGAAAAGGTCATCCCGTGCTAAGCGGTCTTAGTGGGCATTCTGGGTGAAGACAACAGCATTCTGAAAAACTCTTCCCTTGAACCCTGGCAAATATTCTCAGTTACAAAGACTGGAGTTGGTTTAGGATCATCTTCTTTTTAGAATCTAAGATTAATCTTGACCCTGAATATGAAAGTAACAGGAGCTTTTAATATCAGTACAGTAAAAAGACAGTTTAGGAATGCAGTCTGCCTAATAACTTGACCAGAAAGTCTAGTGTTGTAGTGGTAAGATCTATGGCTGTGGAACAAAACGCCAGCAGTTCACATCTACTGGGTACTCCTTGGAAACCCCATAGATCAGTTCTACTTTGTTCTTTAGGGTCCCTACAGGTTGGAATTGACTAATGGGCAACAGATTTGGTTTGGCTTTTAATGGCTTGACCTGGAGTCCTCAGGTGGTACAAACAGTTAACACGTTTCACTGCTAACTAACGGGTGGAAAGTCTGAATCCAACCAAAAGTACCAAGGAAGAAAGTCTTGCCAATCTAATTTCAAAAACCCAGTCACTGAAAACCCTCCAGAGCACAATTCTACCCTGACACACCTGAGGTTTCCATGAGTCAGAGTTGACTAGATGGCTACTGGCTTTAATGGCTTGGCCGCAGAATTTGGCTTCCCTGACTTTTACTTTTTACATTCACTAAGAAAACAGCTTATTGTTCAGGTAGAAGAGCATAATTGGTCCTGTATCATCTTCTCGATCATCTGTATGTTTGAGTTTATTGTTGCTGTCACTGCGTACTGTGATAGCTTTTGACCTTGGGGGCTTATCTTCTAGAACTACACAGACGTTATCCATTGTTATACACCGAGTTTTCATTGGCTCATTTTTGTAAGTAGCTTGCCAGGCCTTCCTCGTCTGTCTGGCAAGGTCCTGTCACTGATCAGACCCTGAAGAACCTGGTTCAGGTTCCAGAGATTAGGCCAGCAAGTCTTGTCTCCTGATGGGTGGCAAACCGTGCTCCCCCTCCTCAGGGCATGCAGTCTTCTCAGCAGCAAAGTTTTATGAAGGAAGCCAAGCCAAGTTTTATTAAATGAAAACATGTTCTGAAGAGGGAATAGATCAGTCTCTGAGAACGGAGAAAGGACCCAGTACAGATTTGGGGGTTCTTTTTATACACTGGCAAGAGGGGAGGGTGGTGACCTTGTTCCTGGTGGTCACATAGCCAGAAGAACTGTTGTGTCCTTAGCACAAGGAACAGGAAGGGACCATCCTATCTGTGACTACCTTTCGCAAGCTAATCTTATCGTTTCCAATTGTCAGGAAGGGGTCATCCCACGTGTGATTACCCTTCCCAAGCCACAAGCCGTGGTGACCAGGTTCCCTTTATAACCTTATCATGTCTTGGTCTGGAAGCTCCACCAAACTGTCTACCACAGGTTCCCCTGCAGGCCTTTGAAATACCGGTGGCAAAGCTACCAGCATCATATCGACACAGTAGCCACTATTGTACAGAGAGCTGAGAACTGGGTGGTGGGTAGAAAGATGAAACCCACGACCATCAAGTGGATTCCAACTCATAGCAACCCTAAGACAGGGTAGAACTGCCGCATGAAGTTTGTAAGGAGCGCCTGGCGGATTTGAACTGCCGACCTGCTAGCTAGCAGCTGTGGCACTTAACCATTATGCTACCAGGGTTTCCAAAGTATCCCTGCCTCAAAAAAAAACCCCACTGCTGTTGGAGTGGGTGACCCTAGAGATCAGAGTAGAACTGCCTGGTAGAGTTTCCAAGGAGCACCTGGAGGATCTGAACTGCGGCCCTTTATGGTTAGCAGACGTAGCACTTAATCCACTATGCTACTAGGGTTTCCTTCCAAAATACAGTTTCTAGTACATGGTAAGTAGCCGCTAACAATAATTACCAACATCCCTATTGCTTGATCAAACTCGTCTTAAAGAGTGAGTCAGACAGCTGGTAGAGTCACTGCCTGGCATTGAAGTTATTACTTCCTAATCCTTGACTTCTCTGATGTATATTGTCTGCCGTTTTATTTATTGGACTGAATCTGAATTCTGGTTAAAAGTACTTGGTATCTCACCTACTGTTTGTGCACTTAGAGGGATCGGTCATGCCCTGCATGTTCCCCCTTGCAAACACTAAATGCCAGTGTCGCTTTCATCTTCTTATGTAACCGCTCTCTCTGGGCCTGACAGTTTTGGATTTAGACTCTTCTCTGCATGTCTGAGTATCAATTCTGCCCAATACACCGTGAGAAAATCCTTTTACTGATACTAGAAGTGGTCTGTTCTGTTGTTAGTGACCAGTCTCCCAGGGCAGTGCTTCTGATCCTTATAAACCCCAAACCAAACCCACATCTGTTGAGTCGATTCTGACTCATAGCAACTCTGTAGGACAGAGTAGAGCTGCCCCATAGAATTTTCAAGGATTACCTAGTAGATTCGAACTCCGGATATTTTGGTTAGCAGAGGTAGCACTTAATGCACTGCATCACCAGGCTTTCCTCTGATCTTTGTAGCTGGGTCATTTGTTTGTTTATTTGTTTTGTAAACGCACCCTACATGAAATTTCTAGCATTATTTCCTCTGTTTCTTTAGACCCATACTGGCTTCTCTTTGACTTTGCTGCCTCATTTTATTACTACTAGATGGCAAATTTCCTGATCTCACCAATCTCTCTCCTTAACCTTGGCATAATAAGCCACAAACCTAAATTAGACATTAATTTAGATTTTGGTATTTACAACCCACTTTTTTCCTCTATCTTATTTTCCACTGTCAACAACAACAAAAAAATTCACACATGTTGTTAATTTCTGGAACATGGGCATAAAAAAATGAGCTATAAAAATAAAAATCTGGACACTTAGGCAATTGTAATCATCTCATCAGAAAAATAACCAGAAAGACGAACTTAACATGTCAGTCTAAATGTGATGTCTCTAGGAACTTTTCCATTAAAAAAGAATACATAGATTCATGTAGGCAGCACCATAACAACACCAAGTTAGTAAAGTATTTCAGCTGAAAAGACTCTCCAAGGAACAGGCTGGCAGAGTACGATTTGTTTGTCTGCTGTCTGCTTTACTTAATGTTTGATAAGTCCCTTTATTTCACTTAGTGGTTATATGTGCAATGGGGAAACTTACACTCTATAAAGTGTCTGTAACCATCTCCAGGTGATAATCTGCAAGTAAATAATAATACTTGTGTATTTCATATATATATATATATAAAGAAAATTGTTCCTAATCTATAAAAGCAAACTGTTTCCAGACTTTTTTGTCACCCATCAGAAGGCTTTGTGGTTAGAATTTGGATTTTAAATCTTGGCCCCATCACTTACAAGTTGACAATTTTAAGCAAATTGTTAAATTTCTTTGAGCTTCAGTTTCTTCATCTGTGAAATGAAGTTGATAATAACAATTTTTACTTCACCGCAAGAATCAAATGAGATGGTCTATGTGAATGTACAGTGCAAGGAGAAAGAAGTGTATAGAACTGTTAATCATTGGTTATGATCACTATTAAAGTCATTAGAGTTTAATGAACATACCAAAATATTCAGAGTATACTTGGAAAAATTTACATTTACAGGACATTATGAGAGAAAACAGAGATAAAAGCATTTTTAAGACAATAAAATTTGTAATAGATATTCACAGAATAGTATCACAGGGTTTTGCTCTGAATGCCACGCTATGACATACGTGGTCACTACACTTGGAGGCATGGTGTGGATCTGCTTTGTTTTGTATTCTAGTGACAAGCACAGGACACTTAATGAATAACACAACCCACTGTCACAGAGTCAAATTCCAACTCTTAGTGACTCTGTAGGACAGAGTCGAACTGCCTGTCCCACAGGGTTGTCAGACTTGGTGATGCAATGGTTAAGAACTTGGCTACTGATAAAAAAGTCGACAGTTCACATCCACCAGCTGTTCCTTGGAAACAGACGAGGCAGTTCTATAGGGTCACTATGAGTCCGAATCCTTTGGAGGGCAACAGGTTGTTTATTTTTGTTGTTTTAGTCTTCATGCAAGCCAATTGCCACACCTTTCTCCTGTAGAGTGACAGTGAATTCGTGTCTTTTCAGTAACCATTGCTCTATGAGGCGTCCTTGATGAATACCGTTTTACTGGTCTAGTGCTGCTGTAACAGAAATACCACAAGTGGATGGCTTTATAAAGAGAAATTTTATTTTGGCACAGCGCAGTCAGCTACAAATCCAAATTCAATATGTGAAATTACCACAAATTCAACATGATGCTCTCATGTTGAATTTATTTTGTAAACACACCCTATTTGAAATTTCTGACATTATTTCCTCTGTTTCTTTAGACGCATACTGGCTTCTCTTTGACTTTGCTGCCTCATTTTATTTGAACTGAACACGAGAGCACCCTGGCACAGGAACCTCAGGTCCAAAGGACACACTCTGCTCTCCACGCTGCTTTCTTGGTGACATGAGGGTCCCAGATCTCAGCTTGCCTCCTTTCCTTTTATATCCCAAGAGGCCTCCCCACACCACAATACAATCCCACACATTAAATCCTGCCTTATCAACTCAACTGCAGCCCATCACTCTCATTAACATCAAAGAGGCAGGATTTCCAATCTGTAGTACTAGCACAATACGAGGAATCCTGGCCTAGCCAAACTGCTACGAGTTTGGGGGGGACACAGTTCAATCCATAACAAATACCAAAACTAAAAGCAGAATATTCTGACTCGTGGCAACACTACAGGACAGAGTAGAACTGCCCAATTGAGCTGCCAAGGATCTTGTGATAGATTTGAACTGCTGACCTTTTGGGTAACAGCCATAGCACTTAACCACTAAGCATTAGGGTTTCTCTTTAATAAATGTGCACCTGGTACAGTTTTTTTTTTTTTTTTTAAAAAAAGAAAATGTTTTTGTCATTAATAAATTATCAAATTGCTTTTTATGGTCTCACACACTGTATAGCATAGCATCATTCACCAGTACAGCCATTTCAGAAAGAGTAAAGATGTATAAATATTATCATCTAGCAACATACTCCACTGATGCCTACCTACTGATGTTTTCGTCTTTTTCCTAAAAGGTGTCAGGCAGTGATAGAGAATACATGGGCAACATGGCTGTCTGACCATTTTTATAGCTAATAAATATTTTGAAGAAAACATGGAAAAAATGCATGAGATAAAAAACACTATAAAAGTAACTGCTCAGTTGTAAAATAACTGATCTAATTATATTTAAAATATCAGTATAAATTTCTATTTCAAAATATTTCACTATATTAATATAAGTGGTATATTCATATTTAATCACATCTCTTAATCACTGTTCACATTATTGAAAACTTGTTGGTTTTTCACTGGCTATATTTATTCTATTTTCCAATAACTGTCTTCCATTGTTTTTGCTGCTAGGCATCATCAAGTCGGTTTTGACTGGTAGTGCCCCTGCATGCAACAGAAGGCAGCACTGTCTGGTCCTGAGTCAAGCCCACAATTGTTGGTATGCTTGCACCCATTGTGTCTTACATTGCATTCTATTAATTATGAAAATTTTATGATATACCATAGGTCAAATAGAATCTAATTCTCTAATGAATTGATAGTGTTCTTTATAACTTCATAATTAGAATAAAAGACATAAAAATCTATGGACTGAGTAAATGTTTTATGGAAGACCCAGAACACATTAGATGTTTATAGAGCAAGCACGTTCAGCTTTGACATTGGCTGTATATATATATATATATATCTGTATATATATATGTGGTCTAAGAAATCAAGAAGAATAAGTACACCATCTATAAGAATAACTGTGTGACAAGAGGAAGGTGGAAATGATGTTAATAGAGTAGAAAAATTAACTATCTCATGTTTTGGAGCCAAGAGTATATTCTTTGACCCTTAATTGAAATGGAGTCTCTGGAGGAAATAAAGTTTTTGTGAACTTGTAGGTCAAAGAGTCTTTACCTGGTACATCTTACTAGAGGGAGAGAAGAACATTCTGCAGATTTCCACCCCTCCCCCCCCCCCCCCGCAGGACTTTTCCAGACAGGCATTTGACAATGGTCCTTTATTTCCTGTCCTTGACCTTGGCTTTATTAACTTTTTTTTTTTTTTTTTTTTTTTTTTTTAGTCTCTTGCATTTACTAAGTATCTATCCTTTTCAGTCAATTAAAAAGAGATGGGGAATTTTGTTGCTGAAGTTTTCAATTTTTCTTTCCATCATAAATTGCTGCATAACCTCCTTGAGGACATAGATTTGCCTTTATTTGTTTAATTCTGTATTTTGAGTGCTCTCATAAAGCAAGTCTTCTTTGATGATCATTCAAGTGTTATTCTAATGCAGTGGTGTGAAGAACTGTATCTGTATTTGAAGCATGGTCCATGTGGTAGAAATCCTAGCCTGCTTTTGTAAAATCATGTTCAGATGATTAGGCCTCTTTGATAATGAGCAGGCAAGAGGGCCCGGTACCACCTCTTTTACAACTTGGGCAACTTAAAATCTAACATCTTTTTTTCCCTTTTGCTTATCCTTTACTGCGTTTCCTACTTCCATCTTTCTAGGTGGTGTACACCATGATTCTTTACTTCTTCCTCTCCATAAATTAGCAGACTCTGGAATACACTGAGGATAAACTGGCATTAATAACCAAATTCCTGGCAGAAAGTAGAAATGAAGGAAAATCAAGTGTGGGAAGAAGCTATGAAATTGGATGGTAAAAAATTGATCACAGCCAGGCCATGGAGAAACAGGGGAGACAAGGATCAAATATCAGGTGAAAACGTTACTTCCCTTGTGACTCGCTCAGTCAAATAGCTGCATCCCTACAGAGTCTTGCTAGTACTTAAAATCAAAAGAGAAAGAGAGGTGTGGTGTCTGAGAACACTGGGAAAGTTGCTAGCTTTGCTGACAAATTTGATCTATCGATGCTCATGCTCTCCAGCCCTGTTCTACACATTACAAATAGAGTGTGCTCTGTGGGCACTCCATCTGCCTCTTTTCTAATGCTGAAATCTTTGAATAGAAATAAAGTGAGTAGAATAGTGTTCTCTTGATCTAAGAGACCATAGTACAAGAACATATGATTCATTTTTAGTAACCATGCGGACATTTAGTTAAATACAGATGAAAGGCATATAGTGTGGGCTTAAAGCTGTACAGATTTTAAAACCATAAATGTTGTTGTCTGTATGTTTCTGTGTGTGTCTATCACTTTATACACATATATAAAGTAATGTTTAGATCTATAACCTCATACATAAACATAGATATAGCATATAATGAGAAATGATGTTTATTTTCCTTCCTTCATTCACTTATGCCTATTTGGTACCAGAAGACCATAAAGTAGCTTAATAAAAGATTCAATTTGTATTTGAGGATATACAGAGCGTGAGTCAAAAGCATCCTAGAGGGAGAGGCAGAATAAGAGAGGGGTTTGTGTATGTATTTAAATAGAGCAGGTCTCTAACTCACTGGAATTCCAGAACTATTAGCTCAGTGGGTTCAGGAGTTCAGAAGAGTATAAAGTCTCTATGTAATATTTGGTGTGCTTTATGAAATCAAAGTGAGTGATGTAGATTTTAGAGAGCATAAAATTCATGTAATCTTCTAAGAGTTTGCCTAAAGGCACTGCTTTTGGACCTAAGATTTTTGAAAATTGGATCAAACTTTCCATCAATTATATAAAGTAAAATAAGGTTTTGTATATCAGACAAACTCGGAAGAGGATGATTGTAAGACATATGTAACAATCAGGATTATTATTATTATTATTTTGTAGGTTTAAAATAGAAATATATACCTAAAAACTCAAATATTTTAATCATGGTATGAAACAGGACTTGAAAAATAAAATGTTATTTATTTATCAATTTATTTACATAGTGCTTTGACCAAAAGGATTAGACTCATTAAAAAATAAAAAATTACATGAGAAAGATTGAGATGAAAATCACCAGGTTGTTCTTCATTTAACCTTTATTAAGTATCATTTGGGTGCTAGAGATTTTCACAGGTATCTCCTTGTTTAATCAAACATTCCCTGAAATCAGTCATGCCTCTTTCCGTTTTTTCAGAGGACGCTGAGGCTCACATACCTGAAATCAGCTACTTGCCTGTGATCTGAACATAAGTAAAAAGCTTGTGTTTTGGACTTTGTAATGGTTTCCCTTTAGTTCCTATCGCTTTCTTTTTAGTGCAAAAATAATCCAAATTATGTTCTTCGAACTATCAAAAGACTAGACAAAAGTTTCCTTATGAATAAATTAGAAAAATACAGCTTCAGTTGTTTATCAAAATATAAGACATTTGGGATAGCAGGTCAGTGAACAAATGTGCTGTCAGCCATGAGGTCTTCTTTAATTAAACAGAGTTCATGGTGTGTTAATCATATCTTGGAAAGTTGGTCACCAGCATCAATTATCTTGATTATTTCTGAAGTGTATCCGAGGAGTCCTGATGGTGTAGTGGTTAAGAGCTCAACTGCTAACCAAAAGGCTGACAGTTCAGATCCACCAGTAGAACCATGGAAAACTCCATGGAGCAGTTCAACTCTGTCCTATAAAGTTGCCTTGAGTTGGAAATGACTTAGCAGAATTTTACAATAATGCACTTAATGTAAAATTCTGGTGGCATTGTGGTTAAGATCTTGGCTGCTATATCAGTAGGTCAGCAGTTTTATTCCAAAACTCTCTTTGGAAACCCTCCAGGGCACGTCTACTCTGTGCTATAGGGTCACTATGAGTGAAAGTCAGCTAGACAGCAATGGATTTGATTTATCTCACTGAGGAATCGAGATAATGAGATGGTTTTCTTTTATCCAAATGTTTCTTTCAGAGCCGTTTTGTCTTTCAGCTGTCTCTCTCCTTTTCTAACATGTAGGTAAGGTCGAATTCTGTTTGTGTTTGTAATCCCTATTTCCTTTGTCTCTGCTAGAACTGTGAGCTATCATTTTTATTCTTAATTATGGATTGAATTGTGTTCCCCTCAAATATACCTTTTAAGTCCTAACCTCTGTACTTGTTTATAAGATCCATTTTGGAAATAGATTTTTCTTTTGTAATATTAATGACAATGAAGTCAGTGAGGCCATGCTGGAGTAGAGTGTTGTCTTAGTTTGCTTGACTTGCTACAACAAAGAATGCCACAGGACAGAAATTTACTTCCTCACAATTCTGGAGGCTAGAAGTTTAATTTCAGGACATTGGCTCTAAGGGTTTGTTTTGTTTGTCTCTTTCAACTTCTAATAGTGGCCGGTAATCCTGCCCTTGTGTATTTGTTTGCCTCTGTCCTAAATGATGTCGCCCGTATCTGTGTGCCTATATATCTATACTGTTATTTTTATAGGGTACCACTCAGAAGGGATTAGGTTTAGGACCTACCCTACTTTGGCATAAACTTATTAGCATAAAAAAACGCCTATTTCTATAGCTATTGTCATCCAGTCATTCTAACTCATAGCTCCTCTATAGGGCAGAGTAGAACTGTCCCACAGGATTTCCAAGGACTGGTTGGTAGATTCAAACTGCCCATGTTTAGTTTAGTTTAACACTGAGCTTGAACTACTATGCCACCAAAAACAAAAACAAAAACAAACTCCTTGCCACCGACTTGATTCCACTGAACTCATAACAACCCTGTAGAACAGAGTAGAACTGCCCCATTGAGTTTCCAAAGAGCAGCTGGTGGGGTTGAACTGCTGCCTTTTTGGCTAGCAGGAACACTCTTAAGCACTGTGTCACCAGGGGTCCATAATTACAGGTTAAGAAATTGTGAATTCAAAGTAGCATTCTGGTGGACAAAATTCAACTTATAACAAATGGATCCTTAACCTAATCACTTTTGAGTGTTGTCTATAAAGGAACGTATAGACACAAAGGGGCATATATATACCCAGGGAAAGACAAATGCCATGTGAAGATTCTTCCGTAAGCAGTCAGGGTATGTCAAAAAATGCCTGAGGCTACCGAAGTGAAAGAGAATCTTTTCCTGGATCCCAGAGAGTATACGTGAGAGAGAGAGAGACACTACCTCTGCTTATGCCCCTAAATTTATATGCCTAGGCTCTCAAAACTTGTGAGACAATAAACTTTTCTTCCTCAAAGTCTCTCACTTGTGTGTTTTTGTTAGGGTAGCATTAGGTAACTAACATATCCTCCTCTGTCTTTATTATATTTATTTATTGTCGCCAGGAGTCAGATCTGAATCGATGGCACTTGGCTGGCATGGCTATTCTTTTATTATTTCCAGAAAGAGAATGTATGAAATTCAAATAATATTGCAGACCATGTGCTAATTCTCACCTTCCACTATCAAATATGGAAAATCTAGTGGCACAGTGGTTAAGAGCTATGGCTGCTAACCAGAAAGTCAGCAGTTCAGCTACCACGCACTACTTGTAAACTCTATGGAGCAGTTCTACTCTGTCCTATACAGTCACTATAAGTCTGAATTGACTCAGCAGCAATGGGTTTGTCTTTTTTTTTTTAATGTTCGAATATATATCAATTTCTATTTGCCTCTTTGCTGTTCCTATTCAGTATCCATCACACTCCTTCTTCCCCATTCTGCCCTGAAATGCTGGTCTTCTCAGCACATGATTTTTGAAAGATAAAATGTAGAAATAGCAGGAGACAAAAGGATAGAAATTTTCACGGGAAAAATCATGAGGACCTTATTTGCTGTATCAGTGATCTTTTATTTTCATTCTAACAGCTTCCTCAACTTAATACTTCTCACGTAACACTTCAAATTCTATTCCTACACATGAATCCCAATCCTTAGCCTAGACTTGGGAAAAAAAAAATAACTACTGTTTCATAAATATTCTTCCGCCCATGGGATATCACTAATTGGATACATTAAAGGATTCCAAAATCAGTGTTTCCAAAGTTGTGATGACCACATCTCCATTCCTCAATGGATGATTTTCCTTTTTTGAACTTCATAGGATGGTAGCTTCACTTATGAGATCCAAGGCCAACACTTGAGAAACACGTCACTGCCGTTACTCACCTACTCATCAAGATCACCACGTCCTGTGACAACCATTCCTGATACCCTCCGGCTGTTACCATTCCTGCTTCGTCCACCTTATCTTAGGCCTCATGCTTTTTCATTTGTGTCACTGTAACAACCTCTTAATTGGTTTCCCTCCCTTCAGCTGGACTGACCTTCATCTGTTATCCAGTGCTGTCAACCTTGTCTCTGAGACTCTGATTTTGTAGCCCCTTTGCTTAAAATCCTTTAGTTTCTTCATAGCTTTCAGGAAGAAAGTTAACATACATTCATACAGCATCCAAGGGCCTCATGGTTCTTTCTTTGACAGTTGTCATTTCATCCTTGCTATTTCAGCGTTTTCCCCTTCACAGCAGACATACGAGGGTTTAACATCCCTTCTTTCCTCCTCACCCTTGTTACGCATTGTGCCTCTGCTTGGCATGACTTTCTCTTACGCCTTTCCGATACTGATCAGAACCACCGCGGTCCAAGTCAGAAAGCCTGACCCTGTGTCTGATTTAGTCCCATCAGTGCATCCAAACCCTCTCTGCCATATAACACAGGTTGCACTAAGCTATACTTACAGCCACTTGTCTATGTCTCCTGCTGGGTGTGCTGCCAGCTCCGGTTTCAGGGACAATGCTTCCTTTGACTTTATATCACCAACATCTAGGAGTGTGCCAAACACGAAACAGACATTTATGTGCTTGTAGAAGAAATGATTTAATGTGTTCTTAGCCAGGCTTCTAGAGAACAATCAATAGAAACAAACTCTGGCTGTGTAAGCAGAAAAGACATCTACTTGGAAGACATCTGAAAATTCACAGTTGACCAGAAGCAAGAAGCACATGTTCTGGGGGAATGGCAGCTGCAGAGCCAGAAGACATAAACCAGAACCATCACACCACAGGATCAGTGTACTCAGTATGTATGGCACTTCTGGCACCATAGCCATATGCCATTGGCTACCAGACTACCATGTCATAAAATCTCTAACATCACTGTCCTATTCCCACTGTATTCAAATCACTGGTTGTTCACACCACGTGCTTAAACTATGGCTGCCTACACCTACTAGACAACATGCTGGACCCACTTAGCTTCAGTAATGAGATTTCTCCCAAAAGGAATAGTGTCCAAATGTTAGATATCCCCAGAAGACTGATTGCCACTGTAAACTTCCATCAAAGTCCTTTCCTTTCTGTTGTCAGGCAACTTCAAGAGTGCGTAGTATATTCTTGCTCCTGATGTTGACTCACCATCTTTGTTTTTCTATATCTGTGTTAACATTACAGGGAGAGGAGTGCCCACATATTTTAAATTATCTGTTTGCATTTGCAATGTTGTTTCTTCTTCCCTGTCTAGGACCTTGTCCTATCAATTATATCATCTCTCTATCATTTTTAATTTTAAGTTTCTTTGAGAGTCAGAAGTGAATTATACAATCAAGTGCTATATAGTTGAAAAGTTATGGGGGATTAGCAAAGTACGATGACATATTTTACGCTTTATAGTAATATATAGACTTCTGAGTTCCCTTTTTCACAGCAATGTGCCATGTGTATTTTATTCCTTTAGGTTAAACCATGGAATAATAAACATATTGTCCGTTTGTTAGAAGTTATCTTTGGCAGAAGGCTTAGACTACATGTGTTCCAGTGCATTGCTTCTACACTTTTCTTCATTTATGGCTTTCCCTACATTCAGGTGACAGGATTGTAATACCTTCTGACCTTCTCACTCTGTTCTAAGTGTAAGAGAAAGGATAAAATTTCCTGCTAAGTGATTGGTAAGATATTTGTACCCAGTAAGATTGTACATTCATATTTTATTCCACTCACTCAATGATAACACGTTTTAGAAATAGATCTTGGTATTCAAATGTTATAGTTTTACCAATAAAAAGCAGTTGTCATGGGGATCAAACAAAAAAAAAAATTGTAGGAATCAATATAAAACATCAGAACTAAGAGTAGCTAAAAACTATATTTGAACAAAGATCAAATTTGTTGACATCCTTTTGCTGCAAAATCATTTGAAGCTGAAAAATTAGTCTTTTCAGAATACAAAAGAGGAAGTAAGTTTGTGAGAATGTATTCTACCTTGACAATGGAAATTAACCTAGATTATTGTTGGGAACAAGCCATTCTTAGCAAAAGTCTTTTGAAAACGGGATTTTTTTAGTTGCATTTTTCCCCTGCCAAACAAAACAGACAGTTCTGCTATAACTGTGATGTGCAAGTTTCTGAAAATCACCACACTGCAAAATCCCTCAATGATACCTGTAAAGCATGTAGGAAAAGTGGAGTTAAGGGCACAAAATGTTTGTCACTTACATGCAAATAATAACAAAGAATAAAAATGAAAAAACAAACAGCAGCAAAATTTTGCATGTATCATTAAACACTCACATACATGAATGCTACAACATTTTTAAAGAAAAAGGAAAAAAGCTGAAATTTGATGCGGAAGCGGAAATCAAAAGAATTACAGATTGTACATTTTTGAGAAGCGGTGGAAAGGGGGCGATCTGGAACTAGAAGGAAAGTTGTAGCATCAGCTGTGGATGGCCTTCTAATAACACATACCATAGACTCAGGGACCTAGAGATGTGTGAGGTGTAGGCGTGTGTTGTTTTGGATATTCCAACTCATCTGAGTGCAGATTTCTGTATTTATCTAGTTTTTGTCATGAATGCAATTATGCACAAACAAGTGTGAAATTTGTGTTATGTTTAAATTGTTCCTTAATGTATCAATCACTTTGAAGCAAAATCACATTTTCATATCAACCTAGCATCGCCATGAGTCTGATCCGACTCGATGTCACTTGGTTCTGGCTGGTTGTAGAACAACTGACTTAACATACATAATCGCTTATTTTTTGTATTAAAAGAAAAACTCTTTGCTACTTCTGTTTACATCTCTGGAGCTGTATAACACAGGGCATCATTTGCAGGCTCAAATGTGGCCAGGTTTCTGCCACCAAAGCAAGATAGAAATAATCCAAGTTAATTTATATATATATAGCACGATTGCGTTGCATGGGTAAAAATATTTTCTCCTCCACTTTGCAAATAAAAAATGAGCAAGTTGAAGGACCTTCCGTACGTCTGATGATATGCCAGAATAGTGCTGATAGTCCATTGTTGCAATCATTGCTAGTCACTGATAGGAGGAAAAAGAAGAGAAACAGCTCAAGGATCACTTCTGTTCTCTATTCTCATTTGAGTTTGCTAACCACTATGCAATATTTTATGTTTGCCACTGAAACCCTGGTGGCATAGTGGTTATGTACTACAGCTATTAACCAAAAAGTTAGCAGTTTGAAGCCCTCAGGCCCTCCCTTGGAAACTGTGGGGGACAGTTCTACTTCATCTTGTAGGACCACTTTGAATCTAAATCAATTCAGTGCCAGTAAGTTTGGTTTTATCGGTTACTCATAAGTGAGCAGAAATAACAGTCTTCCTATACTGTGAGGCAAAGTACTAACATTGCCACTACTTCCTCTTTATTAATGATCTTTAGAACTATGTTAATAAAGGAAAAATAAGAAATAACGCTCGCTCAAAGGAACACAATAATTTTTGGCTCAGTGTAAATTATCTTTATGCTTTCCTGAGAGGGAGGGCCATAGAATTCCTTAGAATAAATTGATGTTTTCTTCTGTCACTGGAATTAGTTTTCCTGTGATTCATTGCTATGCTCTTTAGCATCCATAAAGATTACAAGTAAATATTCAGACAAAAAGAAGAAAAAAACATCAAAGTTTACAAAACTTAAAGCTGTACAGAATAGATATTACAAAGTATGTTATTTGTATTTTTCTCTGCTAATAATTAAAACCTAGACTGCAAGTATTCATACAAAAAGAAGAAAAAACATCAAAGTTTACAAAACTTATAGCTGTACAGAGTAGCTATTACAAAGCATATTATTTGTATTTTTCTCTGCTAATAATTAAAACTTGGACTGAACTACAAATCATAGTTAAGTAGGAAGAAATTGTTATAAATGTATTCTGAGGACAAATGAAATTTCAGTAAATAATACTTTCAGCTGGAAATTCATTAGGTTAAAATCATCAACATTAATACAGTGTATACTTGATTTATAAATGATAGCCTGCAGATAATTATTGGTTAGATAGCAAATAAGTGTTAATTAGTCTTTAAAAGAAACACCAAGATCTTAATTAAGAAAATAATGGAACTCTTTTGATTGCCCCTTCTTTAATTATTGTTTGCGATCTCTGACCATATTTACATTTTGTGAATATTTATAACTCTCCACTGATTTTCTTGATAATAAATCTTTTAAAAAATAAATCAAACATGTGTAAACAATGTTAATTAGTAAATATATGTGGATATGTTTGTGTGTCTGAATTTCTATGCACAGACAATTCTCTCTTGTAATGGTTTATTCCTGTTGGTTCAGATCCTCTCAGGAGCCATACTAAGCAATCCAAGTATTGCTTTAAACAGAAGTAGTAGAGTATTGTGTAGGAAGAAGGGTCATGAGTGCTAAAGACTCGTAAAATCTGAACTACCATGGGTAAGCTGTTTATCCTGTATTTTTGTACATCTGTGTCTCATTTTACTCGTGGTAAAATGGGAATAACAGTATTACCTATCTTCTAGAATTTCTGTAAGTATTAAATAAGTGAATGGATGTATGTTGCTTAGAAGAATGTACACATTTTCGAAGTTCCAGGTGCTGGTGCTGCATCTGAGACATTTGAGGAGAGCCTGCTCCCTCTGCTGCCTCTGCATCGACTCTCTTGTTTCATTTTTCCTCAGGATGAATACATTGTTCAGTTTGGTGCTGCATACTTCATCTTTCTTACTTTGGGATGCATTTGAGATGAAATCTTGCTAGCACAGTGATTAAGAGCTCAGGCTACTAACCAAAAGGTTTGCAGTTTGAATCCACCAGCGGCTCCTTGGTAACCCTGTGGGGCAGCTCTTTTCTGTCCTGCAAGGTTTCAATGAGTCAGAATCAACTCGATAGTAATGGGTTATGAGGATTACTGCTGGCTGACATCAGGAGCTTTAATTCTTTCCGTAAGAGTAGGAAAATTCCATATTATCACACATACACAAGAAAAAGCTTTGTTTTCCCAGTACCCAAAACATGCTAAACTATCATTTTTAAAATGAGTTCATACCCTTAAGTTAAAACCTGAGTCATAGTGGTAGGTGGTAAGGAAAAATAAAGGTAAAAAGAGAGAAGAAAGGAATGAGGCAGAAGAAATACAGATAAAGCCTATAGCAAACATAGGTAGTATGAGTCAGCAAGTACCACAGAGGACATTGTCTCAGCAATGTGTAGAGTCTGAGATGAGGAAGAAAGAAAACACATATGGTGTTTTTCCTCTGAGATTTTTAATGATCCTTTCTTACCCTAACTGTAGTGGTCATCTACAGCTGGGTAGCAATGTACCCCAAGCTTGGCAGATGAAGCCAGCAGAGATTTGTTCTCTCACTGTTGCTGAGAGTTGGGAATCCCAGGGCAATTGATTGGGCTGCACGAGTCTTGTAGCAATTGACCTGTTTTTCAGAGCTGCGGTCATCTCAAGGTCCCGAGGAATGAGAATCTGCCTCTGAGCTCACTCACATGGCCTTTGGTAGACCTCAGAAGACCCGCTGCCAAGCTCATTCACACAGGTATCTCTACAGTGATGTTTCATGTCATTGCAGCTGACTTTTCCCAGAAACAAATCAGCTATTCAAGAGAGGAAGAGAGAGTCAAAGCTCCCAAGAAGAAGCCCTACAGTTTTCTAATCTAATTTCAGAAGGGACACTTCATCACTGATACCATATGCTATTCATTAGAAGTAAGTCATTAAATCCATCGTATTCTCAGAGAGCGTGTGGGAAGGTATCACATGAGGGAAGGAGTACCAGAGTGGGAGATTTCCAGAGGCCGTTTCAGACGCTGCCTCCCACACTGGCGTCAAGAGTATCACTCAGGCGGTTCTTAACTAGAGGACCGGAGACTGGAGAACTCAGTTTATCTTTCTATGAAATGATAATGATATTAGGGGAAAACTCTCCTTTCACTGACAATCTATTCTTTACCTAACACTTCAGAAATGCAATAATGACAATTAAAAAATGCTTTCTCTTAGAGGTACATACAATATTTTGTTTAATATTTAAAGAATGTGGTTTCAGGTACTTGCTTTAAAACGTCAGGGTTTAAAAAGGCTGGAAGTTGGAAGAAGATGGCAAAAGGTAAAGAATTGTTTAACAGATGATAGGTGCGTTTCATAAAAAATAACTAGTCATTGATCATACCTACTAAACAATAATATAATGTAGTACTCGAAATATTTAAAATTCTCTGTTTACCTTCAAAATATCTTTTTGGGGTTTGTTTTTCAACCAGGCTCCACATAAGAAGCTTCTTTACTAATTTAGCTGAGTCTATTCGAATAGTGTCCCTTAAGTTTGTCCTATTTTTTGTCAATTGCTTATTTATATCTAGAGGTTTGATTGAGTTCAGGTTCTGTTCTTTTGGCAAGGATACTCTGCACTTCTTATTCTGTGACATGAGGAGATGTGTAATCATTTTAAATTCATCATTCTGTTTAGGTGTTGTCAATCTGAACAATCCATTATAACATTCTCAATCTTTCATCTAATTGCATTAGCATTGTGATCAGTTCCCAAACGCATTCCTTCATTCTTTTCTGCAAAATGATGACTTACTAATTTCAACATTTCTTTGGGATTTTTGAGTTAGAATTCATATAGGAAGCATAAATTTCACTTATCTCCTGTTATATGTTGATGAACAAGATTGTGTACAGGAAAGGCCGTATAAATTAGATTCTTTACTTCAGTTGATTAAATTTCATAAGATGTTACCCTAGCAACTTCTGAAAGTAATCAGTGAGTTCTTTAATTGTATTAGGAATTTGTATGGATTTGATATATTTCAATCCACTGTTGTGATTACTTACCTGTGAGACCTTTAAACCCTTCTCTTTCCTCCTTTCTCCACAACAGGCCTTATCACAACCTGTGACGTATTGTTGTTGTTGTTGTTGTTGACTGCATTTGGGCCCCAACTCATGGTGACTTCATGCAGAACACAATGCAAAGCTGCTCAGTGCTGAGCCATCCTTGTGACTGAGGATGGCACTGCTGTGATCCCCAGTGGTTTCACAGACTGATGCTCAGAAGTAGATCTCTAGATCTTTTCATCCAGTCTATCTTAGCTTGGAAGGGCTGTTGAAACCTGTTCATTTTATAGCACTACAGAAGGCTCAACTGACGGACTTCATCCTGCCCCCCACCAAAATGTGTGGAGTGACTTGGCTACGCTGTGATTCCCTGTGTTCCCACTCACTGTAACCTTACCTCTGTGATGCTAATGAGGGAGGATGTGTGGCAGTGGTATCAGTGGGGCAGGACTCTGTGTAAAGCTGTATTATGCTCTGAGGTAATCTTTTGGGACCTAAGGAAAAGGGAAGCAATCTTTTGGAATCTAAGGAAAGGGAAGCAAGCAGAGAGTTGGGGACCTCATACCACTAAGAAAGCAGTGCCAGGAGCAGAGCATATCCTTTGGAACAGGGTCCCTGTGCCTCAGAAGCCCCCAGGCCAGGGGAAGATTGACCACAAAGACCTTCATCCAGGGCCAATAGAGAAAGCCTTCCCCTGGAGCTGACACCCTCAGTTCGGACTTGTAGCCCACTAGGCCTTGACAGAGTAAAGTTTCTCCTTTTACAGTATCCATTTGTGGTATCGCTGTTACAGCAGCGCCAGATGACTAAGACAGGTAGCGACTATACAAGGCGCATTGGTCGGGAACTGAACTTGGGTTTCCCGCATTTCATTGTTGTTAGGTCAGTTTCAACTTATAGCAACTGTACGTACAACAGAAAAAAATATTGCCCAGTCTTGTGCCACTCTAACAATCATTTTTATGCTTAAGTACATTGCCACAACCATTGTGCCAACCCACCTTGTTGAGGGTCTTCCTCTTTTTGGCTAATCCTCTACTTGAATATTCTAGGGGTCAGTTCTACTCTGGCCTCTAGGGTCGCCATGAGTTGGATCCTACTCGACGGCACTTGGCTTGGCTACTTTACGGAGCATGATGTCCTTCTCTAAGGACTGATCCCTCCTTACAGCATCTCCGAAGTATGTGAGATGTAGCTGTGCCATGCTTGCTTCTAAGAGGCACTCTGGTTATACTTCTTCCAGGACCAGTCTGTTTGTCCTTTTGGCAGTTCACGGTATGTTCACTACTCTTCTTCACCGTACAGTACAAAGGCATCAGTTCGTCTTCTGTCTTCCTTATATAGCATCTAGCGTTCACAGGCGTATGATGGGATTGAAAATACCATGGCTTGAGCCAGCACATCTTAGCCTTCAACATGACGTCTTTACTTTTCAACACCTTAAGGAGGTCCTTTGGAATAGATTTTCCAAATGGAACATATCCCTTGATTTTTTGACAGCTGCTTCTGTGGGCATTGATTGCAGAATCATGTAAAATTGAATCCTTGACAACCTCAGTCTTTTTTCCATTTATCATGATGTTGCTTACAGATGTGAGGATTTTTATTTTCTTGATATTGAGCATAATCCATGCTGCACAGCAGGCTGGAATTCTACCACTAAACCACCACTGCCCCCTGCAGATATAACACATTTTACTTTTTTGTTGTGGTTGTTATCTTTCTTTTCTGCTAGAATAAGCTCCCTTGGAGCTGTGATTTTGTTGGCTTTATGTTTTTCTCAGTATTCCAGATCATGGAAAAGTTGTTGGCACACAGTAAGTGCTCTATAAATATTTGTAACAAATGAATCAAAGAGACTAAGTGGTGATTTGCAGAGGGTGTGTTTGTGATATATGCATATGAGTAGAGATAAGTGATTTAAAGAGAGAGAGAAGAGAAACTAGGCCTTGCAGCCTGCAAATGTTTAAGTACAGGATACGCAGCCAGCAAAGAAATGAAGGGAAAGTAGGAAGAAAATGAGACAAATCAATTTTCAGAGCTATGGAAAAAAAGCATTTTAAGAGTGAGGGAATTTGGCAACACATAGTGAGAGTGGTCCTTAGGTTTACTCTCTGTCTAAATCCATTTCTTTGGCAGCCCTTGTCCGGATCTTAAGCTAAATATCATATATATGCAAATGACTCCCAAATTTATATCACAACAAATCTCTGTAAGCAAACTGATATATCCAGCAGATACATCTGCCTCAGTATCTCTGTCTAGATGTCTTACCACCATCTTAAAATTTCCCAAAGTGAATATTTGCTTTCTGAATCTTGAAACTTATCTATAGAATTACAGGAAAGTCCATCCTTCTAAGTGATCAAGCAAAACATTTCTTGGCATATTCCTCAACTCTTCTTTCTGTAGCACCTGGAGAGTAGATGAGCAGTGTTTGTAGAAATATAGACACATACTCTGAGTTCCACCACACAAGAGTCAAGTCTGGAAAGAAGGTCCTATTAGGCTGGGTTACTTGTCAAAGACACTAGACAAGAAGAGCAGGAAGAAGTTCAGGGAAAAACTGACCCTGCACCAACCACCAGAAACATCTAAAGAGCTTTTAAGAAATGCAGATTCTGAGATCTCTCCCCCAGGCCTGTTTTCGGAATTCTAGGTGTGAGGCCTAGGCTTATTACGCATAGAAAAAAAAAAGTTTTTATAATATGCAAATTTGAATTTAAGAATCACTTGTATTAGTTGGCTGGCTGTATAAGTAATTACTGCTTGATACGGAACCTTTCTTTGTTACCAGGGTGCTGTTCTCAGGTATCAGCTTCTTGGTGCCAATCTTCCTATGTCCAATGTGGCTTTTGGGTTGGTTTTTTGTTTGTTGTAAGTGTTGTAGCTAGATCTTGAAAAGTTCCTAAAGATTTTGAAAAACAGTATGCCAATTCCATTTGTGAGGTGCCATTTAAAATGTTTTAGTATAAATTTAAATGGTTGCAAAAGATAACAATTTTCATTTTTTTTAAAAAAACTTCTATGTTACATACCTAGAACCACATACTGATAGAAACTTAAAGATAACTTTTAATGCTGAAAGTTTAAATGATGAGCTGACAGATTAGTCTCTCCTCATACAATACAAAAACTGTAAACCAGTACTTCTCCCAGTTTAATGGATGTACAAATCATCTGGGAATTTGAAAATTCTCTTGGGACTGGGCCTAAGGCTCCCGGGTCATACCTGTAGTTTCTTTCCAAAGACCACATCTGAGTAATTATCAGCTCCTGACTGGCAGAAGTCTTCATTTCCCAGTATCTCAGAAACATCATTTCAAACACTGACTTCAGCATATTCAGCTGACCTTTTGTTTATGTTCTGCAGATTTGGACACACTGAGGCAGTATAATCGGGTAAGGTTCAGGATTGGTGAAAGGCATTTTGAAAAAGGGAGAGAATTGTGAATAGGGGTAGATTTCATCACATGTGGGCTTTCAGCCTGATGCATTTTAGAACAGAAATAAAGAAACTGAAGATCTGGAAGTTCGCTTCTTTGAAGGTCAACTGAAGTCTTTAAACGTATGTACCCTAGGTTTATGCATCAGCCCCTTTATCCTCTAATCCTCCCTATTGGACACTATTGGTAGAGCACAGCACTGGAATTCAAAGAGGTCACTCTAGTCTGAGTGATTTGGGACCAGTCATTTATCTTTCTTATACCTGAGTTTTCTCATCTATCATCTGGGGATAAAAGATTTTAACACAACAGTTGTAATAAGGATAACTGAGAAAATGTGCAAAGTGCTAAACATAACATCCGACTCATCGTAAGTGCTCACATATGCAAACTATTACTACCGTGGGAGGCAATATTATACTCAGACTTCAGTTTTGTGACATTTTATTTACTATATTTTTATGCAAATAAGGCATGCCTTCTATTGGTTTGCCAACTGAGCCCGCTTACCCAGGTCTTTCCTAAGCAGCACTGTGTGTATTTTCTTTTTTACATGTGCAATGAAAAAAATTAGTTTGTCTCAGTTTTGAAAATTCCTCATGGGGGGAGGGTAGTTGACAAATAAATGTAGAAACCTTGCCTTACTTGCATAAAATTTTGATACTTCCAAACTCATCAGTTATCTTTACCATCTTTTTTATTTAAACCAGGAAATTTGTTTTTAAAAGGGTCCTCTTATAATATCTATTTCTGAGAACACTTTTTCACATAATTGTTTCTGATGGAATGAAAAACTATGCTGTCTCCAACAATCCAAATACATTATATCTTAAAATGCTGGCATAACCACTCTATAACTAAATCTGGCCCAGACTGATCATTCAGGTGGATTTTGTACTCCATAACAAAACCAAACCCGTCGCTGTAGGATCATGACTTACAGCAATCCTATAGGACAGAGTAGAAGTGTCCGAACTATGAATCCAACGTTGTTTCTTAGAAACACTATGGGACAGTTCTGCTCTGTCTTACAGGATTGCTGTGAGTCACAATTGACTCTGTGAATGAGTGAATTTCCTAAGCACATGTGTATTTTTGGCAGTGATTTGATTATTATACTATACTATTATTTTCTAATGACGTTAATATTTTGCATATGCATGTTTTAAACCAATATTGGATTATAATCTCTTTAAGGGCAAGTACTGCCCCTTCTATTTTTTGGATTACCTGTGATAATTAGAATTATTTATCAAACAAATGTTTAACCAGTGCTTGATGAATGAAGACATACAGATTTGTAAATTATTTCAGAAAATTCTTTCTTAACTTTTGTGGACAACAGTGGTGTATTATGTTTATTCATATATATATATATTTGTAAATGTAGCCATATCTATTGTTAACTAGGAATACTTTCAAGAGAGTCTTTGCCAATAGAATGCATACTTGATTTGAAATTTAATGCTGTTTCAATGAGAATATCAAAACAGATATTGGACAAATTTGTGCGACTAATGAAAGTAAACTATCTTATCTTCGAAGTCATTGAACTAAGATAGCCTTCAGAGATTGCTCTTTAGGCATCAGAGGTGATTTTACTTTGTTCTTCTTTCTTTTTTTTTTTTTTTAAGAAACAATCTAAAATAAACAGCTTTGAGAAAGTAAAGCAAGAATATAAAATTAGTATCAGTCATGAAAAGTGACATATCAGGAATATTACATGTGAAATGCATTGATTTTTCAAGACATGAATCTTTTAATATGTGGGCAAAGAGATTGAACTATTTTTCTTATCTGTATTTCTGACCTTTCCCTACATTATGCTTTCAATAGTAAAGATAAGGGAAGATGAGGACAAATTTGTAAAGTTGTCTCTTTTTTTTAAATGCTGTCGGACACCCCCACCCCACTTCCTATACAGTATTTACAAAGCAGTGGAACTTTGCAAGTTAGGAAATAATGATAGAGCTTTTCAAGTTACTATCTGCATTATTGAGTGATCTGACTCATTATGCTTAGTTAGGTTTGAATGATTTAATAGGCACCTCTTCACTGAGTACTGTACTGGCACAGGGGTTACCAGGACTGAAGATGCATGAAGCATGTGTGGTCCTTGCCTTGAAGAAAATCCTCTTGTATTAGTTATCACAGACATACCTGCAACGTGAGCGATGAAGGGGACATGGTGGAGGGCGTGCACACCTGGCTCTGGAGCAGGTTATTGACTGAAACTAGAAATGACAAAAGTGCTACTGCTGAAACTGAGGTGCACTGATAAGAAAAAAACTAAATGATTCAATCTCACTCTTGAATAACTCAATATCTCTTTGATTATAAAGTAATGCAGTCTCCCTTTTGTACATCCTAGAATCACGAGGAAGTGCTTATCTCATTAATGGACTCAGCTGACCTTTCATACTTAAGAAGAACTAACATGCCTCCTCCATTAATTCTTAATACCTGGCATTGGGAACAAAAGAATACCTTGTGTGACCATAACAGAAAACTCTTTCCTTTTTCTCTGGATGATGTCTATGTTAATAAGCTGACTTATTCTGATTTTGTAGCAATTATATCTTTGGATGTCACTTTTTCTCCTTTATCCTAAGTTAGAAGAGGTAGTAACTTTACATGGAATTCTAACTTCAGTAAAGGTGGTATAGATGTTAAATATGAAAGTTGATTATGGACATTTAATGACTACCAACAGAGAAACAATCAAAAGTTTTGTGGTTAGAATCCACCAGCTGAGCCTTGGGAAACTTATGGGACAGTTCTACTCTGTCCTATGGGATTGCTGTGAGTCAGAATTGACTTGATAATAATTTTTTTTTTTTTTTTTTTTTAACAGAGACCATGAAACAAAAAGAAAAATCTCTGGTAGTACCAGGGCTTTGATCCCTTTCTTTCCGGTTTGAAACTCTGCTGAGAATTTGCATTTCTAAGAAATTCCCAGGCAATGCTAATACTGCTGATTAGGGACCAATTCTGAGAACTAATAATGGAGAAGCAGTTCTCAAAATTTATTATACATAACAATCACCTTGGAATCTTGTTAAAAGGTAGATTCTGATTCAATACATCTGGGGTGGAAATGCAAATTCTCATTAGGGTCTGGAACTGAAAAAAACTGGTTCAAAGCCCTACATAGAACATAGAATTTTTTAATTTGGAAAGTTGCTGCTGTGTTGACTTTCTGTGTAACTGTAGAAAGCAAAGCTATAAGATTTCCCCAATAGCTAGTCCACTGCTACCAAATTGAAAGGCTAACAGTGGGGTAAGTACCTAGCTGGCTATTTACACAGCAGTGGGGAATAGTGCTTTGTCTCTTACACATTCTGTTGTTTACAACCCAAACACAAATAACTGCTGCCATAAAACGTAGATTTGCATAATCTGGTAAATGTCTCCAAACTGTGGGAAGGACAGATGAGTTTGGACCAGGTGTCAGTAGCACTGTGGAATAAGCCATGGCCATCCGACTGAAGTAGGTTATTGATACTGAACAGAAAGCGACATTTTGTTGTAAATACCCTGGACCAATTATGGAACTTATCTGATGAATCAACAGATGTACCTGTTGTTTTATTACCCCATTCCAACCTGAACTGGTTTTAGTGCATATATATTGAGTCCAACAGAAAAGAAAAGAATCTTGTGAAAGCATTCCAATTTGGCCTTGAGTTTTAAAGTTACTGGTTGACAAGCAATATGAGTGGCTTATTTATTTGTTTTGAAGAACTATATTAGCTAACTAATATAAATACTGAAGTCCACCAACTTGGTTCTGAGTTTGATATTTATACATGTTATTGTTACAGCATTTCATCTGCAGCCTAAAAATAAAGTCTTGATCACATTTCTTCCATGAAACTATCCTTAATAAGATTTTAAATGTACTGTTTCCCCTGCAAGTAAACTCTAGTTCAAATTTTACATGATATATATTTGAATACAGTCTATTTCTCTTTTTCTTGCTATCCTGGGTTAACAGATTAAAATAACATGTACCTTGTTTTTAACATGAAACAGGGTTATTCCATCAGTTTTTGACCTAGATTCTTTTTCTTTCCTTTTATTGACAGTTTTGAAAGTTAACTACAGACTAGAAACAATATATAATCTTGAATTTTACTGGCATTGGAAGGCTGTTGGTTTTAGTAAATTGTATTGACAGAGCTGGTTGAGTTAAGATGATTTTGTATTTACTACGAGTGACAGCTGTGGGGGTTGCTGTCTCTGTCTCTGCTTCAGGCCCTTGGCCACCCGCTGCCCCATCATGCATACCGTCACCACCTGCACAGTTCAGATGTTCCTTCTGTGTAATCTGGAAGTGTGAATACGAGATACTGCCAAATTCACTGGAAGAAAGCTTGACAAGAGCAGAAGAATGGATAATAGAAAAAAAATGTGTAATTTACATTTCTGAAGATATATTTTATTTCATGCCAACAAACTTGTTTTGTTAGGAACTTAATAAGAGTGGTTTATTAGGGATCATGTTGCGGTCAGAGATTTTATTAGTCCTCTTCTTTTTCTACAGCAAAGAATGTGCCTTTTAGCAATCAAGTGTCAATTTAAAAGCTGATCGATTTGCAAATGTAATACATGAAGGGAATTAGCTTAAAGTATGAATCTCCATTTTTAAGAAAAGACACCGAATTGTTTAGAACAAGACTAATATAATCATTTAAAAAAATGAAGCCAATCATGAGAGCATTAAAGTTTACATGAAATTTTGACTCTAATACTTAAAGAGAAGTAGAATTTTGTTATTATAATTGATATAAGCTCTACGTTTTTTATCTGGGAATTCTAAACAGCTAACAGAATTTTTAAGCAATAGAAAAATTATTTCTAAAGGCAATGTAAGAATATACGAGAAAATAATAATAATACTATCCAAGACAATTCTTAGTCACTATAATTGTCTTGAAGCCCTACTGGCATAGTGGGTGTCTACCAGGCATTCCTTGGAAATGCTATGGGGCAGTTCTGCTCCGACCTGCAGGGTTGCTATGAGTCAGATTGTACTAGACAGCAGTGGGTTTGTTTTTTTGGTTTGGTTTTATGCTGCTATGGACATGGACCAACCACAGCCTGGCACACAGGAGACGTTTAGTAAGTGGTTCTTTAAAGAATAAATGAATTGTTGAGCCAAAGGTTAAAATTAGAAATTCTTTACCAGTTCCTACATTAACTTCTTTCATAAAGGTGCACTCTATACTGATTTAAATATACACGTACCTATATATGCTATTGACACATACACATATACACAAACATACACATACACACTTCAGTCCTTGTGAAATTTGCAGAGGGTTTTTTTAAGAGGAAGTTACTAAAATAGTCCAACAAACCTTTATCAGTGTCATCAAGTCAAATGAGTAATATAATTTTCCACTTGTAGAGCTGTGTCCTGAGCTAAATTCACCTACAAAAGTGAAAACATCTGCTATTACAAAAGAGATGATAAGCTAGTTATGAATAAAAATTTTAGTAGGTAAAAATTGAAGGTAGGATTGGATTTTTGTTTTGTTGGTTGGAATATTCTCTTCCTCAAATGAATAAAATAGAAAGGTAAAATGCTATCAAGTCTAACGGCAATCTTATTACCATGATGGGAATATTTTCTTCTTCACACTCTGTTTATGGAGGAGGGCATCACGTATAATAGTAATTTCTGTAAAGATTAAATCATGCTTTAAGTAGACGTCAAGAGTTGGGGATACTAGCACAGCACATTCTCTGGAGTTGTGCAGAAGTATCTGGGTGCATTTACATTATGACTTCCTTGAAACCATGTGAACAAGTTACTTTGAAATCTAGGATTCACTGGCTACAGGGTTTCTTGGTACTGTCAAGTGACACTACTTCCATGTTTGTGATCATAGTCATAGCATTATGATCAACTGGAAGAGATTTTACAGACCTTTTTTATTGTTTCCAAAATGTGTTAGCAGAGAAAATAGAAACAGATGCTTTTATTTTCCTCATCACTGTTTTTTTTCCCTTGTCCCCTCACCAGCACCCATTTTCTCAAATGCATTTTACATCAAAATGATTTCTATCTAGTAATGCAGTTAGTTCTACAAGACCACCACAGCATTGCCTCTTTGCTGTTTAAGAACGTTACCAGGTTCAGGGTCGCAGTTCAGGAGGACTGCTGTCATCTTCCCGGAGGAGAAACTCAGGTGGCAGAAATTATCAGTGGTGCTCACATATCACTGAAGTCAGGATTTCATCTGTAAATGAACAGCTTGAACATGAAATATAAATGACTGAAAATTAAATGTAAGCTATAGAATTTTGCCTTAAGACTAATTGGAAGGACCTGAAGGTATAATAATGGTTAAAATTAAGGATCTTCACATCGAGGGATAATGGCACTTTATGGTATTTTTATAAATTGAATTTAGAAGTACTGTGGGCTTAGGACTGGGACCCTTAAAAATAGATGATGACCTTTTACATTAAATATACATATACACACATCAGTGATAGTTTGATGTATTATTCATCACAGCAACAAAATACATACATATTTAAAGAAGAAATACCAAACCTAAACTTCTGAACACACACAAATACACACCTAAGCAAATGTTTTGGTCAGCTAGGGCTGCGCTGGGGGTCAGTTCTACCCTGGCCCCTAGGGTTGCCATGAGTTGGATCCGGCTAGACGGCACGTGGCGAAGGCTGCTGTAACAGAAATACCACAGAGTGGATGACTAACAAAGGAAGGTTTATTCTTACACAGTCTGGTAGGCTACAAGTCCGTATTCAAGGTGTTCACTCCAGGGGAAGGCTTTCCCCCTTGTCGGCTCTGCAGGAAAGTCCAGTATTGCATCAGTCTTTGTTGGATCCGACTCGACGGCACTTGGCTTGGCTTGTCCAAGGAGCATCTTGGCGCAGAAACCTCAGGTCTGAAGGATGCGCTCTTCTCCCTGTGCGGCTTGCTTGATGATACCAGGTTCCCAATCCTCAGCTTGCTTCTCTGTCCCTTTATCTCTCGCAGGATGAAAGGATTAAGCGTGGGGCAAGCCATACTCCACGGACTCTACAGTGGAGCAGGGAGGTGATCCTATGAAGAGATTTACAGCCTCACCCTAATCCTTTAACATACAGCATAGGAAAGCCACAGAATGGAGCACAGTCACTGGGAATCGTGGCCCAGTCAAGTGGCTACACCTGTTTTGGGGGGACACAATTCAAACCAGGACATCAAATAACACACAGACACTTGCAATGATGTGTTGTAGAACAACAGTTTGGGTTTTAGTCTTGATTTTAGCCTTCTGCTTGACACTATAACAGCTGCCTTTTCCTGTTTTCAGCAAAAACATCTGCATAGGTTCTTGATTTCTTCCAACTCGATGGCGCTTGGCTAGGTTCTGAAAGACAGAACCATATTTTTAAGCTGGCTCAAATCCTTTGTAGTTACATGAGATTTAAAAAGTAAAAACACATTAGTGTTATAGAAGCCACAATGTTTTTGATCAATCAGAAATATTTGTTAATAGCTTGTTTTTAGTTCACCCTCCCAAGAACATTAAACATTTAGATTAGAGGGAAAAAATAAACGGGAGAAATGTGGTTGAATTTCCATTTCTTAAAACTGTATTTTTCTTCTGGAGACAATATATCTCTCAAATAATAATTTCAAAGCTTTACCAAACTTTTCATTATTATTGCTCAGGTCGTAATCATTATCTTGTTCTCCGTTAATTTCTCTATGGCTCCCATTCTGACTGCTATGTCTCCCCTTTTTCTATTCTTGTTACCCTTGAATGATTAAGGATTGCTGGTTTTCTTCTATAATTTTGCCAAGGAGTATTTGTTCATGAGTAGAAGCTGAAAATCTTTAGTTTTGCAGTATTTATACCAGTCTTTGCAGTCTATACATGTGTTGGGATATGCTTTTCTAAATACAGATGTGACAGAGCTCTTTAGCATCAGTATTAAAAAATGAATGAAAATTTTAAAAAGGTGTGAGTTTACATGTCTCTGTTTTCAAGATACTGGTCTTTTCTCTCCCTTTTTAAAAATTTCTTTCTGTGCCTCAGCATCCAGGTCTATAAAATAAGTGAGTTTGGCTGAATGAAATGGAACAATTAAACTAAATTATTTACAGGGTACCATTCAGCTAGAAAATGGTGATACTAAAGTCTGACTTTAGAGTGACTTGTTCTTGATCTTCATAGGGGAAAAAGTAACAACTCTAGGCCTTCTATGTAGCTTCATTATTTTTATTTGCTATAGAAAATAAATAAAAAATGTATCAGGGTTTATGCCACAGGTTCAGAAAATCAATTGTCAGGATAAATTAGTATAAAAGAAAAGTCCATTTTCACAGCGTAAGCCCACACAGCAGATGAGAATGATACTGCCATGAGCAAGGTCTGAGCTGAAATATTGACTATTATCTTGAAATGGAAGCATAAAGAGGAATTACTGTGAGTTTAGCAGTAGGTAACTTTTTTTTGCATAGCAGATGAATATATTAACGATGGACTTAAACATAGAAACACTTAAACAAACAAACACTTGGTTTGCAAGGACCATGCAGCGTTTCCTTCTGTTGTACAGAGACAGGGTTGCTAAGAACAGAAACCTACTGATGGTACCTAACAGTTGCTTTCAAGATTTGTCTGCTTTTTAAAATGATCTTTTTACAATCTGCTTCACAATTATCTGTGGAATTCTCAGGTTAATTAAAAGTTCCGATGAATTATGCAACTCTCTAAAATAAACCACTCACTGTCATAAATGCATTTAAAACCAAAAGACAAACCTGTCAAGTCAGTTCCCACTTACAGGGACTCAATAGGTCGGAGAAGAAATGTCCACAGAATTTCTAGGGAGTACTTCGGTGGACTGAATTGCTAAATATTGGTTAGCAGATGTAGCTGTTAACCACTAGGCTACCAGGTCTTCCAAATGCTTTTAGGTTGTCTTCAAATGTTAGAGGAGTAGCCCTGGTTATCAGCCGTGTCTTATCAGTGGGGCATTTTAAATACACTGTGCTTCCAGCAGGAAGAAAGCTCAAGCTAAATCAGTCCATATTTCCCCCTAGTAAAAATGGTTATCTCAGTCTGGTCAGCACTAAAAATGGGTTAGGAGGAGAGAACTCTAGTTACCCTTTTATAGAACAATATCCTTTTCAATAGTATTGAGCTGTGGGACAATTGTATGTATAGCCCATTACGAAAGTAAATCCAAACAAAATACACAGGCATCAAGTTGATTCTGACTCATAGAGACCCTATAGTGCAGAGTAGACCTGCCCCATAGAGTTTCAAAGGAGTGCCTGGAGGATTTGAACTGGCGACCTTTTAGTTAGCAGATGTAGCACTTAACCCACCGTGCCACCAGGGTTTCCAAAGACCAAGTATCACTAATCGTAACTTAAATTACTAGTGCCACTGGTATATGGAAATTATATTGTTTATAAATCTACTTTGGGTGAAATATTTCTAGCACTGCAGCTAAAAGTGAGATGAGCACTAATTTTCCATTGAGGTATCACTATAAACAAATAAATGGTGGTACTGATTAAATACAAAGAGTTCTGAGTTTTTAATTAATTTGGCTGAAGTTTGTGTCTTTCTCATCAGTCATAAAACAGGTTTAGACTAGTTGCATTTTAGACATTTGAGTGAGGCAGCAGGATTCGGGCTCTCCATTGCTATTGCCTATCACTGCGTCCTTCCTTTTGTCCTTGATACTGTGGTTCATACATTTGCAACTAACAACCTAAAGCTTGAAAATAGACACAGTACCTTTACCAATTAGGCGTAGAAGAAATACAAACAAAATATTCTCTGGAAGAAAAGATGAAACTTTGGCTTTCTCACTTTGGACAACTCATCAGGAGACACTAATCACTAGAAAAGGACATTATGTTTAGTAATGCAGAAGGTCAGAGAAGAAGAAAACTTCTATGACCTAGACTGGCCAATAGCCAAACAATGGACTCAAGCATACCAATGATCCTGATGACGGTATAGGGCTGGGCAATTTTTGGTTTTTATACATCAGATCACCTCGAGTCACAGCAGCTAATTTGACTTGACAGCAGCAACAGCAGCCCCTTAGGCCAGCTAAGTGTGTGCTGAATCTCAAACAGAAAGTGGCAACTGGATTCAGACCTACTCAATTATAAGGAAAGAGGGATTTCCAAGTAAGGGGCTCAGTAACTGAACTTCTCAGCAGGCAGCGGGGTTCTCAGCACAATCTTATGGTTGAGAATCAGCGACCGACTCCAGTACTAGGTAATTTAGCTTTCTAAAGTGTTGCCAGGAAGAGTCTTCCCTTACTCCAGCCTCCGGCACTCCTGGAGGGCATTTCCTGCAGGAATAATTGATTAAATGCTGCCGTTTCCTAGTCTTTAGCTCCCACGTCTTGGCATACAAGATTCCTGCCATTACAAGCCTGTAAATTGATTTTTCCATTCTTCTAAATTTTAGTTGGGGGTAATTTTCTGAATGGCATTTCTGGTGGTATCTGAAAAAAAATACAACTCTTCCGTTTTGGACTGCAGAATTAACTTCTTACTTCAAGTGGAGTGAAATGTACCCTGAAGTTAGCTCCGTTACTTTTCCCCATCATCCCTGATTTCTAGTACCTATAGCAGTTACTATTTTTTTTAATTTTTTTATTTAATATAACTGAGTGAAAATGTACATTCCCGTATAAATTTACATACCCACCTATATGCAGCTTCCACTGCTCTCCCTGCCCAGTGACAGCACACTATTCCTCTCTGCTCCATACATGTCTCGTTCTCCCAACAGTCTCTTTTTTCCCTCCTCTCCACCCACTCTCCTTCCTCCAGCCAGAGGTCAGCAGGATCACATCCTGTAGATGTATAGAGCCATAAAGTGCATCCAATATATGGTCACTGCATCGCCAAGTCCAATCCATTCCTGTCTGAAGCGTGGACCTTCGTTATGATTTATGGTCAAGGGCAGCATCAGGGCAAGGGGCCATGCTCCCAGGGGAACCCTGAAACCACTGGACCATCAATTGAGGTCTTTTAGTGGGGATCTCAGGGTGTACCCCTTTTTATTCTTGTGTTGCCAGTGAGACTCAACTTAGTGAGCTCCATCGAGCAGTTACTATTTTTATTTTCCCTATCTGACTCCAGTTTCTATTCTTCCATCAAGTGCAACTTTGATAATTTCTTGCAAGCTTTTCCTAGGTTATCGTGCCTGATTCATTCACATGACATTCTACCTAGATCATTAAATCTCAGACATCTTTCTTAACTCATCTTACATATTAGCACAATTTTCTCAAATTTCTTCTGTTTCAGCCACTCTACAGAGATCTGACTTCTACGCTTGCCTTCTGGATCACTTTAATCTGCCATGTTGTTCTTACATCTATGTTTTGCAAGGAGGAAAAAGTTCTGAAGCTTCTTAAGACATTTCTGAATTCAGGGCTGTTTTTGATCATTTGCTGTAGGGTTTTGTTCACAACAAGCATCTCTCAGTGAGGCAGAAAATTTCTAAAGCATTTAAAAATGGTTGGAAATAAGCATATTGAAATGATAGCTCATGGAATCAAAGCTAGAAAATGATATCAGAGAGAAAGGATATAAAAAAAGAAAGGTCGTAACAATTAAAAAAGAAGCAGAGGCATCAGGAGTAATCCTTACCTGGGCTGCAACTAGCTAGTCCATTACCTCGCCGGATCCCGTGCAGTTACTTTCTTCCTGACCTCACTGATCAGCAATCTCAAGCTATTATATTAAAAATTTCAGTCTTAGAAGTCTTTCTCTGGTAAATACGAACAGAGAATGAAATATCCATTAATTTCCTCCACCTAAACTACTTCGGACCTTCATTTTTTTGTTACTGAACTTGACTTAGGAAACCCTGGTGGCATAATGGTTACGTGCTGTGTCTGCTGATCAACAGGCGGGCGGTTCTAATCTGCCCGGAGCTCCTTGGAAATGCTACGGAGTAGTTCTACTCTGCCTTATAGGGTCTCTGTGAGTCAGAATCTACTCAACGGCACTGGTTACTTACAGGGAAGAAGTGGGAGTATAGTGAAATTGTAAGAACTATATAGATAGGCAAATTATGTGTTATAGAAATTTGACACTGTGACTAGAAATATCTGTATTTAAACTTCTACTCAAGATCCTGACCAGCCCCTTTTTCCAATACCCTACTCTTATTCCATTAGTCAGAAGCAGGTCCCTTCCCTGATTGTTACCTTTTCCACATCACTGAAATAGCTCAACCAGTGTCTTAATCTTCACTGGCTTCATTCCTCCTAAGACCCAGTCAGAGAGGTGGGAGTACAGCCCTTTTGGGTACAGATGTTTCATCATGCATAGAAGAAAACTCTTTGAAGCTGTTGTATTCTGCACAAGTGGAGTTTCCAAGAGGCAGAATCAACTCATTGGCAACTAACAACGACAAAGAAAACAAAGTCACTATCTGAACAATATACGCATTTAATTCCGTATTTTTAATGGCCAAAATAAACAAAAATACATATATTGTGGAAGAATATTTACCTTTACCTTCTTCTTCATTCAAAGTGAGATAATCAAGGAACAGAGTTTAAGAAAGCTCCTTGATACTGGATAATTCCAACGACATGTGAGATATGTGTAGTATTTGATTAATCTTTCCATATTAACAAAATTTCATAGAAAGCTTTTCCTCAATACACAAAAGAAAGAAAGGAGTCACTTGGAACACTCTGCTTAATTCATCTTCTGAATGATGATAAACACCCTATATTTACTTTTCTTAGTAATTTCTCTTAGTCTTCTTTGTCCTTAATGAATTTCACTCCTTGAATCCTCTCAGAGCTTTATTGGCACTCTATCAATCAGTAGCAGAAAACAGAGAAATTGCTGGATTCGCTGCTGGAATGAACTACAGGCAGTATGGAAAATAGTGTTGCCAAGTCAACCAAACACTCAAAATAGAATTAAAATCTCATGATAACTAAACCACTAGATGCCAAGAGGAAAACAAAAAAGAAATTGTTCCCAAATGAGAGAGGCGGAGAAAGCAGCATGGAACAGTAACCCTCCGGGCTCTCTGAATAACCCTCTTTATGTCCTTAGATGATTCACTTAATTTCCCTGGGTTTTAGCTTCCACTCAGTAAAATGAGAAGACTGGACTAAATCAGTAGTTTCCAAATTATGAAGCTTGGGATAATTGCAAGGAGGCCTTGAATACTTGAATAAAATATATGGTCTATATGCTCCTATAATCACGAGGGTCGAAAAGTCCAATTGCAGCCATGTGGAAGCTGGCAAAATATTTTCGCATTTGTATCAAAGGTCCTCATTTGGAAAAGTTTAGGATACACTAGCTAAATGATACATGAAGTCTTTCCAGACTGTAGAAAGCAGATGTTGAGATGTATAATTCCAGATTGACATCCTTCTCCTAAAAGCAGCATTGTCATTGGAAAGAACAATGAGGTTAAAAATTAGGAGTCTGGTTTCTAGACCAGCTTTTCATTCATTAGTTTTGTCACCTTGAGTCAGTTATTCAGATTTTCAGATCCCTCATTTCAGACAGCTATTTGAACAGACGAAGACAAAGATTAAAGTGTTCTTCAAAGTAAGAGAGTACAATTAGTGCTTTAACTGGTGAACCGATCTCATTCTTCCAATGCTAAATTTGCAGAGCTGGGACCAGAATTAGTTGTCAGGTCGCTCTATTGTTGTAGCTGTTATTGTTTCTTCCTTTTTCCCACCTACCCTTTTCACATTAGTATGCTATTCACCATCCATCATTCTTTCCCCACTCATAGGTTGATGCATTACTTGTGGCTTATAAGTCTTTAATGCTCAAAAATTCTAGTGCAAACATTTAAGCACTCAACTATTAGCTGAAAAATTGGCAATTTGAACCCACAGAGACTCCTTGAATGACATGCTTAGTGATCTACTTCTGAAAGGCCCCAACTTTGCAAACCCTATAGAGGAGTTCTACTCAGCACCCGTTGGGTTTGCCATGAGCTGGAAGTGACTTGATGACAAGGAACAGGCAACAACAATAACATTTGCTGTTCTGGAAAGAGAAATAATACTGATTCTTAAAAATAATTACACAGCCAGCCAATAGCCTGCCTAGGAATCAAACATAATAATAATTATCTAATTTAGCTTAATTTTATATTCACAAACTTTTGTCTTTCTTACTGTGCTTGCAAATTGTTGAAAGTCATGGTTGTTTTTTCAGCTTTTTCTGTCAGCTGTGTGCTTGCCTGTGGGAGAGTGCATGCATGTACATTTATTCCTCCTTTAGAGTTGTGCTAAATCAAAGACTTCCATTTATATTGTCAACTTTTCATTTATCTTTCAGAGTCTCCGGTGCTTGCCCCGTGACCGCTAAGGCTGCTGCTGTACTGGGAGGATGGATGGCGGAGTCTGCCGAGGGACCAACGGCATCTCACTGCCTGTCCAGTTATTGGCTTCCATGCCTTCTAAACTCAGGCCATGTGAGAAGATAGGCTCACTTGGAAATGGAAATAAATGGTTATCTTTTGAAACAGAAGGGATTACAGCTTCAGATGACTGCACGGCTGAAAACACCACTTTCATGATTATTAAAGACACTTCTTGAAAGCAAAGTAGATTCCCTAATGCTCAATAATCTTAATCTTTATATTAGCTTTTAATCAGCTTCTTGACAATGTCTTACACTTTTGGGTAAAAGTTATGAAAGGTCAATCAATTTAATATTCATTAAAACTGTAAGAGTGAAAAAAGGCAATTTTTTGTTAGCTTTAGTGAAACACATGAACTGATTAATAGGAAAGAAAGAAAAAAGTCCACTACAAACTATTTGAGTGGTAAATTTTATATTCGAAAGTCTTGCTAAGCATATAGACAATTATTTTGGTAAGTATATGTGTTATTACTAAATATGATTATTTTAGAATAATAACCTAAAGGTAAGACCAAAAATATGTGTTTAATGACAATATAATAGTAAACAAGAATTTATTATATAATACATTAATTTTAAAGCACTAGCTGTATAAAAATTCTCATACTAGAAGTATCACACATGAGAAACAACATGTTTTGGAGATACAGAGAAACACTGATCAGAGAATTATTGATGTTTTTATCCCTTCTGTTTTTTTTTTTTTTTTCCTATTTCATTCCATCTAAATAAGTGCTTGTATCTTTTCAGATCTCTTAGAACTTTTGCCCAGTTAAATGTTGTTCTTATTTTCTTCTGCCATTGAATGAGCTACTAGCATTTTGTGATACATACATATATATGTCTGTGTGTGTGTGTGTGTGTATATATATGAGATAAAAATCACATCTTATTCTATAAACAATATATGACTGAATATCATAGATTCTCGTACATATTTTTGTCAGGTGCATACTAGATGCTCTTTTACCTTATAGTTGCTAATGAAAAATAAGACTTTTAAGAATGCAAATGTTGCCTTCTCTACAGGAGTTTATAGTCTCGTTGATTATAAATGGAAATTGATGTAAATGAAGTCACTTTGTAAATTTATTTAATTTTCAGAATAATAGCCACCATTTATCAAGGGACTAGTAGGTTGCAACCATTCTGTGAAACTCCCTAAGCGATCACCATAGTTTTCTTAGGAGAGTTTCTTGAAGTACATGTTATGGGAATTTTACAGAAAATATAACTGGGACTTAGAGAGGTTGATTGTAAATTATCACATAGCAAGTAAAGAATTGTGTCATAACCCCTAGGAAAATACTTAATAAAGATTTATTACAGTGTTTGCCCCTACCCATTTGTGAGAGCTGATTAAACAATCTATATAAATTTATCTTTCTATCTGGGATTGGAGCCTGAGGTCAGCAGGCCAGGCAGTTGGAAAGGGTTGATGGACATGAAATGTGGAACAACAAGGAAAAGATAGAGCATCATTGTCCGTTAGTAACTGGAATGTCTGAGGACAGACTGGAACTTGTCAGTCTCTCATTCCTGCCTAACTTCTGATTTTGAGGATGGAGGTAAAATGTGAGAGAATAATGCACCTTTTGTCATGGAGCTGGAGAAGCCAAAGGAGAATCTGGTGGAAGTCGGAGAAATCTCAGTTCTGGCTGCTACCTACACAAAAAGCGGAGCCAGTAGTTAAGTGACAATGTATATGAGCTCCAACAACACCTGGCACGTCTGCGCTGGTCTTCTCTGCTAAAAAAATAATATGACTGCTCCTTCAATTTCAATTTCCACATCTTGGGCAAAATAGTTCTGGTGACTCAGGCCAACTTGGAAATAGCAAGGAAAAGAATTTAAGGAAATGCAGTTCCAGTTTAGCTACACTGACTAGATACAAACCTATAATAAAACCATCATTCAAATGCAGACCTTTTCTGATTCCAATTAATTTTCCTGCAAGGACATATTGCCTCATCTCCACAGGGGTTATCAGACCGTTGTCGGTCTGGAAGAGCAGCACTTTGAATCTGTTAGCTGTCCCTTGGAAATCCTACGCAGCAGTTCTGCTCTGTCCTTATAGAGTTGTTATGAGTTATTAGAGTTGGA
Organism: Heterohyrax brucei; assembly: GCA_028571685.1. Lineage (NCBI taxonomy): Eukaryota > Metazoa > Chordata > Mammalia > Hyracoidea > Procaviidae > Heterohyrax > Heterohyrax brucei. The sequence continues at coordinate 55,436,820 of CM053143.1, read as the reverse complement.
CCCAACAGCAGTGGGTTTGGTTTTGATTTGGGTCTGGTGGATTATTAGCTTTGATTTTTTTTTTTTTCCTTCCTCTCATTCTTTAACATTGGGAATAACTGTACTACTAATTTTTGTCACTCAGAGTGCTCATGTGTAAATCTAAGCAACTTGATGAACAGAGGAAAGATGAATATACAGTATACTTCTACTGATAGCCCCTCCTCAAAAAAAACTCTAAAAAATGAAAATATTGCCTTATTTTGGCAGCCAAAGAAAAATGATTTTAACTAAAATAACTGTCTCTGCCACTCTCTATACCTCCTTTGGCAAGGTCAAGAAAGAACCTCAAAACTGTATTTACTCCAAAAACACATGCCTGCCTTCTCCTGACAGCCACTGTGGCTACCGTTAGGATTAATTTTGTCATTCTCTTTATTCCTATTGCTATCCGTTATCCCAACGTGTCCAGGACTACCAGACTCTAATTCATACAGCATAGTGTAATGTCCTTTTTTGGACCATATCTGTCACTGCTCCCTAGCTTGGGAAGACTCATCAGAAATCATTGCAATGTCTTCAATCTTTCTGTTACTAGGCCTTTCATCTTCTCGCTGTAACAAAAGCCCAGATCTCCTCTGAAGACCCTCAGTTCCCATATCCCTCTTGATGGAGGCTGTTTTTCTAGGCCTGTTGTTTCCTTAGTGGCAGTGACGTGGGCCCACTTTGTGTTCTGCTTGTGTATTTCCAAGCCAATATCCTTTCTTTTTACGCGAGTTCCCAGCTTCGGATTTCACACCACTGAACCACCGCACCGTCTGTCCCCCTCGCCGTGGTCGCCTACCAAACTACAAAGTGGTATGTTTTGTTCATCGAAGGACTTTGCACCTATCCTGCTATTGTTTCCTTTTTCACTACTCCTGCCAAATTTCAGTTATCTACTTAGGTGAAACCTGCGCATTCTTCGCCTCTCAGTTCTTTCATCTTTTTTGTTGTTCTCCAGCAGCAATCATGTCCCAACCTTAACTCACAGGCTATTTCTCTCATGACCGTAAGTTGTGTCGTTATTCATATCAGCAACCTATCAATTTCAAGAACTCCACTCACTGAATTTTAATTTTTCTTTCCTGTTTGTGGTTTGTGGTATCCTTGGTTCAGTAATGTTCCATTCTTATTTATTATTATTATTATTATTGGTACTTACAATCTACTGATCCTCTCATTATATTCCTTACTATAGGGATCTCATAAGTAATATGACTTTAAATATCTTTTATGTGATAATGACTCCATTTTTTTTTCCTGTCTACAAACTTCTGTTGAACCGCATATGCGTAGGTATAAATACTGCTTGATATGTGTATTTTAAAATCTAATAGGTGGCTTAAACTTAGCATAGCTCAAATTGAGTTTTTTATCTCCCTTCTCTCCATCTTAATTCTCCCACCACCTTTCATATTTCAATTAATTTCAAATCCATCTTTCTAGTTGCAAAGCAAGGTGCTTTGGCCACACAGTGGTTAAAGCACTGCCCTGCTAACCGAAAGATTGGCAATTTAAACCAGCTAGCAGCTCTACAGGAGAAAAGACCTGGAAATCTGCTCCTGTAGAGTTCAGCCTAGGAAACCCTATGTGGATGCTTCACTCTGTCCCATAGGATCATTATGAGTTGTAATCTAGTCAGTGTTACATTCTTGCAAAGGCCAAAAACCCTGGCGTCATTTCAATTCTTATCTCTCTTTTACACAGCTTATAAAGAATGTGCAGACAAATCCTGTTGGCTTTACTTTTAAAATACATCCAGAATATTTGCTTTCTTTTCACTTTCAATGACACTACACTTTTTAAAGCTTACTATTGTTATTACTTGCCTAGATTCTTTCACCTTTTCCACCTCCTTTTATTTTTCTTTTTGTCTATTTTGTCTTATTAAAATATTAGACAGATCATGTCAAGTTTCTCTTTCGAAGTCTCTGGTGACTTGCAATATCACTCAGAAATTGAAAGTCAAAGTCATTAAGGGGCCTCAGATTCTATATTTGATTAGACTTCCAGCTTCCTCTCAGACATTTTGACTTCTTAATTTCTTTCTGGTGTAACTCTGAACAGGCTTTCTTAATCTCAGTGCTACCCTCGTGCTCTTTAGTAAGATTGGCAAGTAAAGATCTACACTTCCTATACTATGTTAAAGAGCTTGTTTAAAATTACAGGCCTTTGATAGTTTCCTAATTAGCGAAATAAGTGATAAATTGACTGCCTTTGCCAGCTGGCTACTTCTTTTTAACTCTTACTGTATGATATTTAGTGAAGGTATCAGTCTTCTAGTTCAGTACTCTTATTCAGCCTCCTTTAAGTCATTTTCAGGAATATACAAAACACCAAAACATATGGTCTGTCGACTTTTTTGTTCTTATTTTAAGCTTTAGGAAAATGTCATCTACATGAAAGCTTCATGGGTCACTGTAAAGTTTCACCACCCCCAACATACTTCCTATCTCTCTTCACTAATGGATTTTTTTCTTAGCATTTTCTACTTTTTAGTATATAATTAAGTTCATATATTTCACTTATTTGTTTTATTTGTTGGTGCTTTCCATGCAGAATGTAAGCTTTAGGAGGGCAAGGACTTTATTTTTTTAAAATCTTGCCTACATAAACAGCACCTAGAACAGTGCTTACTGTATACTAAATCAAACTTGTTTCTGTCAATTCTGACTCATAGTGACGCTACAGATTGGTGTACAACTACCTCATAGCGTCTCCAGGTTGTCATCTTTATGGAAACACACTAGTACATCTTTCTCTCATGGAGAAGCCCTTGGGTTGGAACTGCTGACATTCGAGTTAGCAACCAAGCACTTAACCACTGCACCATTTGGGCTCTGAACTTGATTAGGTGTTGCAAACTTTATATTCCTTCCCAGTATCTTATATACATATGTGAAAATGTCTAAGACTATATATGCATACACATTGTGATTAGTTATGTCCAGTATTTATGAAAAGTTAGATTTCTTTAAAAAAATCTACTTTGCATCATGCTGTGAGTGGAATGGTATTCAGTGGCTCGGCATAGTTTCCCTTATTTTTCAGAGGGATACAAAGCAGTGCTATGTTTCAGCACTACACTGATAAGTTAAAACAATAGCTACAAAAACTGAGAAAAATCTTGAATGGAAAAAGGGTTCATTGTTATGCTTTTTGACCTCAGATGCCATTTGAAATAATACAAGAAAGGCACTTGGGATTTCCAGTTGACCCCAGATACTTGGTTGATTTGATCAGGCTTTAAAGATTTTTATTTTTAGCTGCTTAACTACATTAAATCCTAACTTTTCAGACTTCTCTGAAATGTTCTCTGTAGTTTCTTTCTTCATCATATCCACTAGCAAATAAGAGAACAAGGCAGTGGTGGAATCTATAGTCTCCCTTGTCTCCTGGCAAATGAGGAAATTAACATTATGAAATGTAGCATGCCTTCCTCTCACTCTTCATATTTGTCTTGTCCTCAATGGCTGTTTTCAAAGGTCTTGAATGCTTCCATTGGAAATAATTGGTGCCACCTCTCTCCCCACAGACACACAGGCACAAACATATTCAGTGGTGCACACAAGCAGGCATGTACATACACACAAAGGGTGCACCCTACCCCAGTCACTGAAACAGAAAAAGAAAAATCATCATTAATTCTTGACCTTTCTAATCTGTGGTGACAGGCTTACTTTCTATTTCTGGCGTCTGATTTTTAACTTGTAATTCCATGCCTGGAATTAGAAGAGTACGATGGTTTATTTAATTATTCTGAGGCATCAGGATGTTCAAAACATTCTGAAGGATTATTTTGGATGAGAAATTTTTAAAAAGGGAGAGAGATTATTTTCTATTTCATAGTTGGGTTGAGTTGGGGAGTATTCTTGTCCCTTGCCCTACAAGACCACTGGTTCTTTCAATTAAAGCCAAACCTGTAGATACCTTTAGGGACTTGGAGTACCTGTCACTGACCTTCCTTCCCCACCTCATTTCCCCTCCAAGGTGTGTTTGACTCTTCAGATGCTTTCAGAACCCTATTACATAATTTTCAGAGAAGCAGATCAAAGCTTCTGGAATCAATGACACTGTCATAAAGTCAGGAAGATTAAGGGATTTTAGAACCGACAAAATATTATTTTTAGTAGTATCACTGAGTTACTTACGAACCTGTATTACAAGGAAATCATTTTGTTTTATTTTTAAGAGCATTTTTATGGTGCAAGAAGGATTTTTTCTCAGTAGGAATATGATTAGTATTCAAAATAGAAGAGCATAGCATGCATTTGCTTTCTCTCCTATATTACTTTCAGGTTGTCAGTGAAGGGTCCTACACACCTGCTTCTTTTGAATATTTATTATAGATTTTATTAAGTTAGAAAGAAAAAAAATGAAAACTGGCCTTGAAGGAATCCAGTTAACTAATTAACTGCTGTGTCTGTACATCTACTAGTTCTTAGTCATCTGGTACTGCTCTAACAGAAATACAAGCGGATGGCTTTAACAAAGAAAAATTTATTCTTGCACAGTCCAATAGGCTGGAATTCTGAATTCAGGGTGCTGGCTCCAAGGCAAGGCACTCTCCATTGACTCTGGAGGAAGGTCCTTGTGTTACATCAGCGTTTCGTTCATCAGGCAGCGTCTCGATGTAGGAACCTCAGGCCTGAAGGCTGCTCTTTTGCTCTCAGTGCTGCTTTCTTGATGTTATGACATTCCCAGCACTCTGTTTCTTGCTTCTCTTCTGTTTCACCTCTTGTAGGAAGTTCTCCACATTCTAAGAAAACTCCCTTTACACTGGAGCAGGGACGTGACCTTAGGAAGGGTGTTATAGTCTCACCCTAATCCTATTTAACATAATCTAATCCATTCACCATGGGCAGAGATTAGGATTTACAGCACAGGAAAATCACAAAAGGGAGGGCAGTCACACAGTATTGGGAATTACAGCCCAGCCAAATTGCTAACACAGTTCAATCCATGAAAACCAGAAACACTGGTGCAATGGCAGTTAAGAGTCAAGCTGCTAAAGAAAAGGTGGTTAGTTTTAGTTCACCAGGCATGCCTTGAAAACATCACGTGCTCCTTTGTGTACATCCGCTCTGTCTTGTAGGGTTACTATGAATCAGAATTGACCTGAAAGCAGTGGCTCTTTTCTTTCTTCTTCTTTTTTTTTCTTTTGATACATCTAGTCACTCACTGGAAACCCTGGTGGCATAGTGTTTACGTGTTGTGACTACTAACCAAATGTTGGCAGTTTGAATCCACCAGGTGCTCCTTGGAAACTCTGTGAGGGTAGTTTTACTCTGTTCTATAGGGTTGCCATGGAAGGAACAGATTTGGTTTGGGGTATTTTTACCCATTCATTAATGTGTTGTTGTGGTTACCAGTTGGCCCTCAACTCAAGGTGACCCACTGTGCAATGGAAACAGTGTTGCCTGGTTGTCTGCCATCTGGATGATCTTCCGTGGATCAGGCAGATTTGTGATCTAGAAGTATTCATTGTCTGATTTTTCGGGAGTATATTATCAGGTCTTTCTTCTTAATCTGGAAGCTCTACTGAAACATTTTCAGCATCACAACAACACACAAGGTTCTACTGAGAGGTGGTGGCTGCATGTGAAATGTATTAGCTATGAATTAAACCCAGGGCTCCTGCGTGGAAGGCGAGGATTCTACCACTGAACCACTGTTGAGGACCTAGTGATCATTCAGTGTCTGAAAGTAGCTAAGCACTTAAAACAATGAACCAGATTTTTTATTTTTTTTTATTTTTTCCACAAGGGAATCACAGTTTGGTGATGAAGAAGACTATACAACCACTGCAGTGTATTAAATACAACCAACAAATTACATGTGGCAACACAGAGAATGGCATTTCATTCAAGCTTGGATTTGGAGGTACTAAATATTTAACTTGGAATTCCTGGAAGAGGCAAACAATTAAGTCTTCAACTACTAGCCAAAAGATTGGCAGTTTGAATCCTACACAGGCGTTCCTGGAAGGGATGGCCTGGTGATCTTCTTCCAAAAGGTCATGGTCTTGAAAACCCTGTGGAGCTGTTTATTCTGCATACTTGGTGCCACCGGACTCCACAGAAACTAACAACAACAACTTTTAACTTACATTGTTGCTTTTGTTTAAAATCCTAAAATCTGCCTCAAAATAAAAATTTCCCCTTGAGATCTGATGTTAAGCCTCAGAAATATATTTATTTTATGACTGTATAAATTCACAACTGTAGCTAAAATACTATTAAAGTGAATTCAGAAAGCATAGTACAGTCTATTGTATATTTCTGAGAAGGGCTGAGATGAGCCCTAGTAAAACAGTGTATGACTATAGTGTTGATCTCTTCAGATAACATGATAGAAGTCTGAAAAAGTACTGGCTGTAGTGTGTTCTTACACAGTAATGACAGTAATTTGATCGCAAGGTAATTATTTCATCAAGTAGGAAACACAGGAACTAATTTTAAATAATATCTTTGACATATGCATCTTTGTTGGGAGCATACTAGTACTAAAAAGTGAAAAGGAGGAGTGTGCTGTCACAGGATAAGGAGAACAGATAGAGCTATAGAGAGGCGAAAAACCAGTAATACGGGAAGGTACAAGGAAAGATTTATAATATAGATAGATAGATAGATATAGATATAAGAAACAGCTCACACAATCACAGAAGCTGGATGTCCCAAGTTCTGGCACAAGCCTCAGGTGGCCACAGAAGCTGAGGAACCCAAAGCCAGCAGGTCAGAGACCAGAGTTCTAGATTACCGGTTGTATAGGTCGGTGGATCCCAAAGTGGTGGTAAGACAGAATGGCAGAGGCTGGTGAACCCAGGATCAGCAGGTCAGGGAGCAGGACTCTCAAGTGCCGACTGTAAGGATTGATGAATCCAACAGCTGCTAGTTCGACTCCGGGAACCAGATGCCAGAAGAAGAGAGCAGGAGCTCCTGGCTACGTGGACAGAGCAGCAGTAGTAGTGAAAGGTTGAGAGATGAGAGCCGAGGGGCGGGAAGCCACTACAACCCGCCCCCCGCCACTTAATACAGCAGCCAAATATGGAGTAGCCAAATTGACATAATCTTGACCACCACAGGCGGTATGCAAAACTGACCTGGATGATATGCTTTCACTTAATCATTGTCATAATAAAAAAAATCTTCCTAAGGCACCCATGCTGAAAATGTGTTCTAGAAATTTTATAATTAATTTCTTTTTTCCATATAAGAATATAATTCTGCCCATATAGCTCAAGTTGAAATTCATGTCCTTAAAATAGAAGACACAACATTTAAGAGAGCACATGTCTTTTAGGATATGCTTCTCATTCTTGCTTTTCTCGGAACACTTGGGAGATGAAAAAAAAAAGAAAAGAAAAGAAAAGTTGTGGAATATTGAAAAATAATCCTGAAGTTGTACGTATTTCTTTTATTTACAAACTATGTAATGTTGTCTAAACATGAATATGTAGATTGAAAAGCATGATAATGTAAATATTTGGGGAACTTCTACCCACTTTTCTGAATTTTATGTGCATTATTTTATGAAATTCTTTTTACCTATGTATTAATATCTGTTTAATATGGATTGAATTTGAGATTTGTAAAATTCACATCCTATACTCTTCTATATTTTAATGTAATGTTATATTTCTCATATTAATTAATCAGGTTATTACTTTTTATTATCACATATTTTATTGGGTAAATAAAACCCGAGACTAATGCTGCTGTCAAAATATGCAGCAGTTTATCTCTTCTCTTGTGATTGATATTTGATATTGTTGCTGGTTGAAGTCCAGTTGATTTCAACTCCTGGGGACCCCATGTGTGCAGAGTAGCACTGCTCCATAGGGTTTTCAGAGCTCTGAGCTTTCAAAAGCAGATCACCAGGTCTTGTTTCCAAGAAGTCTCTAGGTGGGTTTGAGTTGCAAACTATTTAACTACTTGATTTTAAGCTTAAATGTTTGTGTTTAAGATTCCATAGTTTATATTTGTGACAATTCTATTTTAGGAGGGTATATTATGTGCAATGCTGCTATGAATGTATGTGTGTATATTTTCAGTAGCTTACGTTTGTGAATTTCTATGGGGCATGTAATTAAAATAAATCATGTTATGCTTATGTGTAACTAGATATTTTCCAAACACTATCCATTTGTAATCTCAGTATTTTATATGACAGTTTCCATTGACACAACATCTTTGCCAAAAATTAATATGAGCTTTCTCAATTTCCATTAGTTTTTATTGTTTGGAAGGGACAAGGGAATATTATTTCAGTCAAATAATAGAGCAGATTTATTTTAACTACTGAAAAATATGAAATTTTAAAATACATAAATATTGGTACTCATTTGAAAATCTGCCACTTATTTTAACACGTGGTCATCATCTCTCAGTGAAGCTTTATGAGCATTTAAAATGAAAAATATTTCAAACTTCATAAACCACATGAAATTTTTAAAAGCTGTAATGAATTTGATGCAGAAAGTATAAAACATGATTTTACTAAGTGCATATTTTCATTCCTCTGTTACGGCCTGAACTGTATAATGAAAGTATAATAACAAAACTGTAATTTTCCAAAAAAAGTTAATTTGCAATCCTTTTGTTTTGAACTGAATGAGCATACTCTTCAACTTGAATGTGTTGTGTAAATATGGACCATCTGTCTGTCAGCACAGAACAACTTATGGTTTTTCTACTGACTTCTGAGAAAGTAAGATATTTCTGGGCATCTTATTTCCTTAAACCAATAGATGAACTCATGGAATCACACATTTTATAGTGAATATAACATTTATATAGAGAGACATATAAACACAAACTGTTATTTTTTAAAAAATATCTTTCCTTTCTACTTTTAATACCATATTTTCAAAGACGTTTATTTTACGGATCAGGCATAAGGTTCAGAAGGCATCAATCAAAATAAGAATAAAAGATAGCTTTAATAGTAGAATGGAATAATAATGACCAAAAGGAAAAAAACATGTCCTTAAAGTCTTTTCCAGAAAAAAAAATGCCATTGTGTTGATGACTTCAAAATTATATGTTCAATTTTGTCATTTTGATGTCAATATATAGCCTATATAAAAAATATATATATATATGTTTTCATGCCCAGATGAATAAAAGAGGTCTTGAAAAGTCTAAGAATTTCTAATTTAAAAATATGTTGTTGTTGTTATGTTCCATCTAGTTGGTTCCAGCTCACAGTGACTCTATATGCACAACAGAGCGAAACACTGTCTGGCATTACACCGTGTCCACCATCGTTTTTATGCTTATGCCCATTGTTGCAGCCACTGTGTCAATACATCTTGTCAAACGTCTTCCTCTTTTTCTCTGACCCTCCACTCTACCAAGCATGAGGTCCTTCTCCAGGGACTGATCCTTCCTGACAACATGTCCAGAGTATGTAACATGCAGCCTTGCCATCTTTGCTTCCAAGAAGCATTCTGGGTGTACTTCCAGAACAGATCTGTTTGTTCTTTTGGCAGTCCGTGGTATATTCAAATCTTCTCCACATCACAATTCAAAGGTATCAATTTTTCTTCTGGCTTCTTTGTTCATTGTCCAGCTTTCATGTGCAGATGACGGAGCTGAAAATACCATAGCTTGAGTCAGGCTTTAGTCTTCAAGGTGGCTTCTTTACTTTTTAATACTTTAAAGAGGTCTTTCAACAGCAGATTTTACCAATGCAATGCATTTTTTGATTTCTTGACTGCTGCTTCTGTGGATGCTGATAGTGGACCCAAGTAAAATGAAATCTTTGACAAGCTCAATCCTTTCTCCACTTATGACAATGTTGCTTACTGGTCCAGTTGTGAAGCTTTTTGTTTTCTTGATGTTGAAGTGCAATCCTTACTAAAAGCTGTGGTCCTTGATCTTCATCAATGTGTTTCAAATCTTCTTCACTTCCAGCAAGTAAGGTAGTGTTGCCTTGGTGATGCATGTTGTAATGAGTCAGGCTCCAATCCTGACGCCTTGTTCTTCTTCATATAATCCAACTTCTCGGATTATTTGCTAGGCATACAGATGGAAAAGGCATGGTAAAAGGCTACAAACCTGACACACACCTTTCCTGATTTTAAATCATGCAGTGTCCCTGTCTTCTGTTTGCATGACTACTTCTTGCTCCAGATACACAATTAAGTGTTCTGAAATTCCCATTTTGCACAATATAGGTGAAAATGTAAATTTCTAAAAATACAGAGGTTTCAGATGATATTAAAGTATCCAGGAAGAGAAACATAATTAAACAAAAAAGATACATTTGAGACACCAAAACCAGCTTATATATCATCATCTGGGTCACATTTTAGGAAACTCTGCTTCCAGCAGTAATAAGTCATGCTATGAGAATAATCCTACTGAAGGTATTCTTCAACTCATTTTAGTTGAGAAAATAAAATAACTTTTTTACAGTTTTAACACTAAATACATATACATGTAAGTACATCAACAAAAAGTAAGGATTTTTTCCATGTGCTACCTAGTTCATAAACAAGTGGTGACTGAATAGCCTGAAAGTTTCACCAGGTCACAATCATCATGTTCTTGTCTCCATGCCAAAATAAAATGACTTTTCCTATAATACTACGTTCCTGGAAACCAGTCCATAAAATTGAAGCCAAAGCAGATTTCTTTTATTAGATTGCTAGATAACTGTAGAAGTCTCTGGGTTTATAGTTTTGAGAAATTTACCTTATAAATTTCAGTGGCAGCAGCACAAAAATTTAAGTAATTTTATTGGCTTCATGTTATCTGTATTTTATGATTCACTCTTATTATACAAACAAATAAAACTTATAACCCTTTAACAGCTAGGCTGTTTCCCCTAATTACATCTGTTCAGTTGAAATCACTGCAATCCATTCTGTCTTCATGAGGTTTTGCTGAATAACTAACAAGCATTTACTTAAAATTTGCCTTAACCACCATAGTAAGCAAGGATATAAAGATGGCTGGGGTGGTTTTTCTTGCTAGACATTTTATTTCTTAAACATTGTCAAACCCTAAAGGCATTAAAAATCGACTGAGTCATTAGAGCAATCTAATTTGTGACACCAAATGTAACTCCCTCTCCCTTCAACAAACAAACAAACAAACCCATTGTCATTGATTGGTTTCAACTCATAATGACTCTACAGGATAGAATAGAACCGCTCCATAGTTTCCAAGGAGTGCCTAGAGGATTTGATCGGCTGACGTTTTTGTTAGAAGCCATAGCTCTTAACCACCATACCATCAGGGTTTTCATCAAACACAGTTCTATCAACAAAAAAGCTAGTGAATGTTAAAATGGACAAAGTTTAGATTTTTTTAACTAAACACAAGCAATATCTTCAGTTCTGGATAACTCTATTGTGAAATAAATATAAAGAAGGTATGTAAGGTTCCCTTGAGACTTTTGTCATTTTGGAAACTGTTTGGTAGGTACCTCAGAATACCTAAGGGATTTTGCAGATTTGTTGATTCTACTAAACTCAGAGTTTTAAAGTCATTTGTGGATTTTAAGGTTATTTTATTAGATGCAGGTAGGACAAATTTTTTCCAGGCAAAGTAAAAAGTAAAAAAAATGTATTATTTGGGTGTTGATACAATTATGATTGAAATTTATAGCCTACAGAACTCATTTGAATCTCTCTGTGTACCTTATCTTATGCAAATGATCACTGAGTAACTGAGAAGATTAAGAAATTCCATCGAGAAAAGTAAAAAAGGTGAATTTCTAATAAATTTTCACTTAAAATTTTCAATAGCCCGAGAACATTATTTTCATGTAACCCTATGTAAATCTGATAGTTGGGTCTTCATTATTATTTTTAATTTATTTTTAAATCATGCAGCTCTGAACTACTTTTTGTCTTGCCTTTTTTCTATTGTTGTTGAATTTCGCATCAGTCATAAGGCAGTGAGCTAAAGATTGCTGCTTGCTTCCTACACAGACCCATCACTTCAGTTCACTTAGCTGCAAAATCTAGGAAAGGCAGGCTTGCAAATTTATCACTTAACAAGTTTCAATCTTAGAGAAGGCATTAAAAGTTTCTGTAAATTGGGGTTCAAAATAACTCATCTCTAAAGAAATGCTCCAGTACCACAGATACCATACTGACATCTAGTAGTATTTCAAAGACGATACGTTGTTTTCAGGTGCTGTCTGGGTTAGTTAGCTCCAACTCCAGGTGACCTCCAACTCCAAGTAACAGAATGAAAAATTTTTCAGTCCCGCACCATCTTCATTATAGCATTTTTTTAAAATTTTTCTTTAGCATAGTGAACAGCTGATACCAGAAATCTCATTAGGAAGACACAGTCTTGTTGAATGATAATATTTTGAGAGCTCAATTAAATGGTGAAGATGTGTCCTAAGGCAGAATGTAGACTCAGAGGGCAGATAGAATCAATGGTTGAGTTGCTCTAAAGAACAATGCAGAGTTTGGATTTTGGAAAGAGACAAAAGGGAACAGAAATGTACCTGTCTGTAGCCTCATAATGATACTCCCTGGTGACACAGTGGTTAAGTGCTACAGCTGCTAACCTAAAGATTAGCAGTTGAAATCTTCCAGGTGTTCCTTAGAAACGCCATGGAGCAGTTCCACTCTATCTCTAAGGTCGCTATGAGTTGGATTAAACTTAGCAGCAGTGGATGCTTTTGGTTTATAGCCACATAAGCATATTAATATAATTTTGATACAATTTTAACCATATATGACTACTAAGGGTAAAGGTGTTTATTTTAAGCACGTTGCTGTTAGCTGCCATCCTGTGGGTTCCAGTCATTGTGGCCTTAGTACAACTGAACAAAACTTGGCCTGGTCCTGAGTCATCCTCAGCATGATTGTTGTGCTTGAGCCCATTTATTGCAGCCTCTGAGTCAGTCCATCGCATTGAGGGTTTTCTTCTTTTGCAACGACCTTATACTTGAGTAGCAAGTATGCTGTGCTTCTCCAGGTGTTGATCCCTCCTGAAAACTTGTCCAAAGTATGTGAGACAAAGTATCAACATTCTTGCCCTGGTTATACTTCTTCCAACACAGATTTGTTCATTCTTTTGACATTTCATAATGTATTCAGTGTTCTTCAGTAACACCAATATTCAAAAGTATCATCATTTATTTTTTTTGTTTTCCTTTCGAGTGCATGTGTGATGATTGAAAACACCATGATTTGGCTCACGTGCTTTTTAGTCATCAAAGTGATATCTTTGCTTTCAACTCTTTAAAGAGGACTTTTACAACAGATTTGCGCAATGTAATCCAGTCATTTGATTTCCTGGCTGCTGTTCCTGGGGGTGTTGATTGTGGATCCAAATAAAATGGAATCCTTGACAATTTCAGTTTTGTTTTCATTGATCATGATGTTGTTTATTGGTCCAGTCATGAGTATTTATGTTTACTTCACATTAAGGTGTACTTCGTACTGAAGGCTGTGGTCTTTCTACTTCATCAGTAAGTGCTTCAAGTCCCCTCCATTTCAGCAAGCATGACTGTGTCGTCTGCATAACCGGGATTATTAATGAGTCTTCCTGAAATTCTGATGTTGTGTTCTTCATATAATCTAGCTTCTCAGATTATTTGTTGAGTACAGAAATTGAATCAGAATGATGAAACATGACAACTCTGACATACACCTTTTCGGACTTTTAACCAGGCAGTATTCTCTTGTTATGTTTGAATTATTGCATCTTTATCTGTACAGGTTCCTTATGAGTTCAAGTAAACTTTCTGAAAATTCCCAGTCTTCCCAATGTTATCCAAAATCTGTTATGATCCACATAGTTGGAAACCTTTGCATAGTTGATAGAGCACTGATAAACATCTTTTTGGTGTTCTCTGCTTTCAGCAAAGAACCTTCTGACAGCAACACTAATAGCCCTCATTTCAAGTTGTCTTATAAGCTCAACTTGAATTTCTCACAGTTTCCTGTAGCTATACTGCTGCAAACACTTTTGAATGATCTTCAGCAAAATTTTACTTTCATGTGAAATTAATGATATCTTGTGATAATTTCTGCATTCTATTGCCTCATCTTTCTTTGGAATGGTTACATCCATTTGGATGGCCAGGTAGCTGTTTTCCAAGTTTTGGGGGATAGAAGAGTGAGCACTTTCAGTGCTTCTATTCACCTGTTGAAGCATCTCAGTTGGTAGTCCATTCATTTCAGGAGCCTTGTTTTCTGCCAGTGCCTTCACTGCAGCTTAGACTTCTTGCTTCAGTACCATCAGTCTTAATAATGTATAACCTTCTGAAATGGATAAATGTCAACCAATTCTTTTGGTACTGTGTATATTCCTTTCATCTTATTTTGATGCTCTGTGCATCATTTACTATTTTGCCCTCAGAATCCTTCAGCATTGCAACTCTAGGCTTGAATTTTTCCTTCCATTCTTTAATTTGATTTTTTTTCCCATTTGGTTTTCCAACTCCAGGTTTTGTACATATCATTATAATACTGTATCTTCTTGAGCTACCCTTTGAAATCCTCTGTTCCCTCTTACTGGTGATTTCTTCCTTTTGTTTTATCTATTTTACTTTCAAGAGAATATTTAAACATAGTGATTTTTTATATTTAACTAATATATGTAATATGTCAAATTTTAACTTATGATTTTAAGTTATGAATCTCTCTCCTCAAGTCTTCAATTAAAACATACATACAAACATACATGATTACCATCTGTAAGCATCCTCACTCCTGCCCCATCCTAGAAATAAACAATTTGATAGAGTGGCATGGCATTGAACAAGGATAATACTATGTATTGCCAAAAATGACTCATTGAGAAAGAAAATTACTGGAAACTGGAATTTGGCAACAAAAGTAGCTAAGAAAGTATTGTTGGAAGTAAGAAAATAGAAGGATAAAACAGGTGTCTTCCCTGAAAAATTGTTACAACAGTGGAGAAATACTGCTTTATAGAGCTACAGCTGCTAACTAAAATGTCAGCAGTTTGAGTCCACCAGGCCCTCTGTGGAAACTCTATGGGGGTAGTGATACTCTGTCCTATAGGGTCAATGAGTCAGAATCAATTCAACAGCAGTAGATTTGGATTTGCTTTTACTGCATTATATGCTTTATAGGTGGATTAGCTGAACTGATGATTTACCATATCCTGTGGTCAAAACCAAGCATGCTACTATCTTCTTATCTGCCCCACAGTAGGCCTCCCTTTTTGCAGTGCCTTATCCTATAAGCTTGTTTTCTTCAGGGTAGAGAAGGGATGTACGCTGAGGACAGGATACTTTCAAAAGAAGAATCTAGATGTTTTCCTTAAGTGCTCAGCACCTTCTTTCTAATCGTACTCAGCATAAATTTATACATTGGCTTAGTTTATATAAGGAGAGACTAGAAGACTCCTGGGAACATTTGGTAGAAACATGAACTAGACGCACACTTCCTCAATTCCCTCTGAGAACTAAGGCTCAGAATGATAACTGAGCAGTGTAGACATCTGAGGAGACCTAGGCATAGGGTTGTTGGATTTGACTAGGCACCACTAACAGACTAAAATACCTCTCTCAAAGACTCGACAGTGGTTGCTGAGTTCAGCTCCTGCTGACTCACAATTTCAGGGTACTGACACCTTCTTTGTTTCCTGTGAGGTGGGGTTGGGCATAAGCCAGCAAATATGCCTAACTGTAGTGCTTAAGTAAACAGCATATAGCACAGTAGAGAGACCACAATTGGGATAGCCACATATTGAGAGCCTGGCTGCTGACTGAGGGCACCACTGCCCCTGCACACTCTTTTCCCTGAGCTGTGCCATGGATTCTGCTGTTTCACGGCAGGAAGGATAGCTTGGCTGGGACACCTTCTTGGTTGGCTGGGAGGTGGAGTCACCCAGCCAGGGGCCTTATCTGTGGCCCATTCTCAGGCAGAGCAGCAGTCTGTCTGGCAAGTGCTTCTCCAGCAGAAAAGCAGCATTTGAGATGATTCGTGTCTAGATTTATGGATGGAGGCTGGCAGAGGATGGCCAGAAGGCCCTAACCCTTCCTACTTTGAATCATGTCATAACATCTGGGGATAGCCTATGAGGTACTTTCATTGTCAGCCAGAAGGCAGGGCCTGCCACACCTGATGGCCTGTTTTTGGTAGCTGTTGGACAGCTCCTCACTCAGCAATAAATTATCCATTTAAAAGAAGACCAGCTGGAAAACCAACTACTGAAACACCAAGCAGCATCTCCTCCACCCTTTGCTCATCCACATCATAGCACTGGCTGACAGCCCCTCAGTGACACCATAAGTAGGGTGCCATCTTTGCCAGCCATTGAAAGAGTCTACCTGTGGCCAGTCACTAGAGTGCACAGAGACAGCTGGTGACCAGCTCCCCTCTTAGAACTACATCTCAGCTCCTGTTGAGATAACGCCAAGAGAAATTGAACACCTAGATGGTGCACAGACAACAGTCCATTGCTAAACACTTAAAGAAGCAGTCCACCAAGGCTCCAGAAAACTCCGAAAATAAAGAATCAAAAAACTTCCCAGATGAAGAAGAATTTATGAAACTATTGGAGGTCGAGTACAAAAGAATTATATAGATAGCTCTCCTAGAAATTAAACAAAATGCAGCAGAATAAAATGAAAAATTAAATCAGCTATTTCAACTGATGGAACATCAACAATCTGAAATCCAGCAGATCAATAACAAAATGACAGAATTAGAAAATTCAATCCAAAGTCAAACAAACAGAATTGAGAACATGGAAGTCAGACCTAGTGAGCTTGAGGACAGAGCAACTAGCACCAGCATTTATGAAGAGAAATCAGAGAAAAGAAATAAGAAAAATGAAGAAGCATTAAGAAACATGTAGGACTCTACTAAGAGGAATAGTTTATTAATAAGTTGAATTACTAAGCAGTTAGGAATAGATAAAAATACAGACATCATTGTTGTAAAGTTGCTGACAGAAAACTCTCCTGCAATTATGAAAGAAGAGAACATAGCTATCTATGATGCATATCAAACACCACAAAAACTAGACTGCAAAAGAAAGACACCAAGACATATTATAATCGAGCTTAATAAAATGAAACATAAACAGATGCTCTTAAAGGCACCTGAGCCCAAAGTAAAGCTAACATTCAGAGGGAATCCTGTAGACTTTTGTCTGACTTCTTGGCAGAAACGACATTGGCAGGAAAGTAGGAGGATGACACATTCAAAGCCCTGAAGGAGTAAAACTTCCAAACAAGAACTATATATCCTGCAAAATTGCCTCTCAAATATGACAGTGAAGTTAACACATTTGCAGATGAACAAAAGCTTAAAGACTTTGTAGAAACCAAACCAAAACTACAAGACATACTGAAAGAAGCTGTTGCTTAGGAAAACAAAAACATCAAGTGTATACCTAAGGAGGCAATGCCAGACACAGCATCCAGAAAGTTACTTAGGGAAGTCAAAAAGCTTAATCAAAATTACGATATTAAAAGAAAGGAACAAGTGATCATAACATGAAAACTATGACATCATCACACTGAAAAGAGGGATATATTATAATAGTTATAACAGTTTCAGAAGGAGATGAAATTAAAACAATATGCAGAAGTCAAAGTCTGGTTTAAACTTAAAATAGTAAGGGGGATCACAGGAGTAGCTGCAAAACAAAATAATAGTATAACAGATCAAAACAGGAAGCATAATACAGGTATCTGAACAAAAATAAAACCAATGCTGAAAAAGGTGAAAAGTCAACTCGTAAGAAGAATGACTCAGAAGATAATTTTAAGAAAAACATAGAAAACATCTGTTGCAGGAAAAATGGGAGTTTACAAATAACCACTGAACAAGGCTCCAAGGAGAAAGAATCACTCCAAAAACCAATAATTGGTAGAGGAAAGATCTCATTCCCATGTGGCCCCTGGTAGATTGTGTCCAAAAATGGCTGTGTTCCCTGTTCTGCTAAGTTACAAAGTTTATAAATGCTTTACAGAGAGTTCAAATAAAGAAATTTTCATACAGCATTCCTATTGGTATTAGTAGCTTTATAGATTATCATTCTACCTTCTAACTGGTATTAACATGGTTACAAAGATAATGACAAACAAATTCTTAAGTTGTGGGGAGGGGGCTTACCTTTCTCTTGGGAGCTGAACTGATCACAGAAAACACTTATGTGAGAGTTTCCTTGTACCAGGAATCTCCAGGCTCTCAGCCTCCTTATGCTTTCAAAAGAAGCTGTAAGTCTTCAGGTTTGAAGCTCTCAGGCTCCTGATATTTTAGAAAGGTCTATAATTCTTCAGGCTTTCTGCTCTCACATCAACAACACAAAAATAAAGACATAAAAATGACAGCACTAAACACATACCTATCAATAATTACACTAAATGTAAACAGACTAAACACTTCAATAAAGAGTGAGTGACATCCAGAATGAAAAGACATGACCCATCTATATGCTGCTTACAAGAAACACACATAAGATTAAATGATAAGGAACAAACTGAAAACCAAAGGATGGAAAAATACATACAAACTAAAAACATACAAAGAACAGGAGTGGCAATACTCACCTCAGATAAAATAGATAGGCAGGAATGCAAAATTGATTTGGATTGTATGCTTTCACTTAATCACATTAAAAAGAAAAAGAAAAAAAAAGAAAGAAAGAAATGTGGTCTCAAGATGATTAGGATTCTCCAGAATATTATCTAGGTTTTGTTGCTAGAACCCACAGAACTTAATAATGAAGGTTTTAAGAGGATAATTTTCATAAGTAGGGTGTCAGGACTTTTTTGAGGTGCCTCTGGGTTAATGCAAACCTCTGACACTTTGATCAGCATCTCAGTGTGTTAACTGCACCACCCAAGGACTCCAGAAGTTGATAATAGGTCTCCATTTTTCTTAGGCCAATGTTTAATTTGAGAGTGTGTCCAGAATTCAAAGGAGAAGAGAACATTGAAAAAACCCTAATGCATAGGTACATGACCAGCAGCCCTGAAGAACAGAAAAGTCCTGGCAGTGGAAGCTCCAGAGAATATGTGAAACATGAGATTTCTTCTGTGGCCAGGTAGGAGCTATTAAGACACAGGCCTTAGTGCTTTAGTTAATGTGGTCTTTTTCATTTCCCATTCACAACAGCTTATACTGAGTTTGTACAGCTGTGCATACTTTTTTAAAAAACTGGAAAAACCTTCAGTTAGACAATGGACTTATCTTCTGACCCACAGTTGATACCCCAGAGCAGAATGAAACCTGGGAGGTAGGTTTAATTCAGAAAAATATTAGAAGCCATGTTATGTATCTATTGCCAACTTTAGTGTGTAGGCCTCTATGGTTAACCTTGAGCTATACAAACATATGTGTGGCCAAGACAAGATTTTGATCAAAACAATGTCTCAACTCAAAACAAGCAGTGCTTCAGCATAAAGAGCACTTGGGTACTGACAGGGAGAATACATTTTTTTCAGTCCTTATGCATTTTATTCCAAAGGTAGTTCTTCAGAAGCCCATGACTCTTAAGATCAAAAGGCAGCTGTTTAATACGTGACATTGAATATGATTAGAATATTACTGGGAGTTAGTTTTACATTGCTAAGTGATAGACATTACAAAGAAGGTAGCAGATGAATACCAAAACCCAACCCAACCCACTGCTGTGATTTCAACTTACAGTGACCCTACAGGACAGAGAAGAACTGCGCCACAGAGTTTCCAAGGAGTTCAACTGCCAACCTTCTGGTTAGCAGCTGTAGCATTTAATCACTATGCCACCGGAGTTGCCAGCAGACAAATAGCTAACCCACATTTCTTAATCTTCCATGGAACTGCATGAGGGCCAAGGATGTCCATGAGTCGTGTGTGTGAATCTCATTTTTACAGACCCTCCCATCCAGTGCCTTTCCAACTAGAATCACAAGTTTCCTTTGACTTGTTGACAATAAAATCTATGACCACACTTTTGGGTTTTGGAGGTTTTAATTGTAAATTTACTCTCAGAAGCAGCATGCATTTCATGGATAAATAAATAAGAAGTAGTAGAAAACTTGTTGGAAAAAGTCCTATTTTTTTCTCAGCTGAAGTATCATGGAAGTATTAACTCAAGGCCAAAAAAGAGCATGAAATGTTTATAGCTGGCATATCTGTCTACAGGAATCAGTTTGCTTAGGAAAAATTGAATTGGTTTTGAATGATATGCTTTGGTTTATTGTCAGAATAAGAGAAAGCAGAAAGGAAAGAAAAATAGGGTGATTGACTGAGAAGAATTATTTTTATTTATGAAGCCAGTTTATTTGTTCAGTGCGTACTATGCTAGGTTCTGCTGTGACAGGGGCCAATGAGACAAAATATGGTTTCTTGTCTTCATAGACTTTTAGTAAAGGAGATAGTCAATAACGATTAATATCTGAGATTTATAAATTTTATAAGAATAATCAGGTAAAGGAAAAGGAGATAAAGAAAGCCTTCCACTACTTTAGCACAAAGTAAAAAAACAAAAGGCCTCCTTGAGGAGATGAGCTTTCAGTTGACACTAAAATGAAGAGAGGGAGCCAGGGATGTGAATACGTTTTGGAAGAACATTCAGGTAAAGAGAATAGTAAGCCAAAATATTCTTAAATAGGAATAAGTTTGGTTTGGCCACAGTACAGAAAATGGCCAGTTCGGTTCAAGCAGTGGACATGTGGAGAGGTTACAGAAGGAGAAACTCAAGAGACAGCCAAATACAGCTTTTCTATGTAATTTTATCCTCACTCTTGCATCATCTGCTCTGGCCCAAGTCTGTGACGGGGGGACACTGAAAACTTGCCTCCTCAGACAGTGTTGTTATTAATCAATCCATGGCTGTGCTATCAGCCACAATGTAAGTTTCTGTGAGGCAGAAAGGTCGAAAGTGGTAAAGACTCATTGTCTCTAAAAGACAGAACATTCATTCTTACCTGGCCTCATGTGAAAATTCAGTCTCTCGATGTATCATTATGGTCTCCAAATGATATTCATATATATTTATCTCTTAAAATTTTCTGGTTAATATGCCAATGGATAGGAATAAATAAAAGCTACTCTCCAACTGCTGACCCACTGGAAAGTAGGTACTGAAGTCAGATAGATAGAAACCCATTATGTGCTTTGTTGCTGAGAAAGCTGAATTGAAGAGAAATTCACTTGACTTGTGACTGTCACATTTCCTAATACGTTTACTGTTGGATTAAATTTACCAGTCTTCCACTGGAAACCCTGGTGGCATAGTGGTTAAGTGCTTTGGATGCTAACCAAAAGATCAGCGTTTAAATCCACCAGGTGCTTCTTGGAAACTCTATAGGGCAGTCCAATTCTGTCTGTAGTCACTATGAGTCAGAATCGACTCAACAGCAGTGGGTTTGGTTTAGTTTAATCTTCCACCAACCAACTTTCTGGAGGGACAAAGCCAGCTCTTATACACTGACAGCATGGAGGAACAGGCAATGTATTGGAAGACAAGTGAGAGCCCAGAAGATGTTCCCTAGTCAACCAGATATTATTATATAAACTGCTTCATCTTTATTTGGAATTAGTGAGGGAGACAGGTAGGTAGAGACGGGCTAAAAGCTACTCTGTCAGAAATCTATGGAAACTTGAGGACTTGAGAGTACAGTTCCTGTTAACAACTGTACACTAACCTTTTGGCCGCCAGTACCTCTGAACCCCAGAGAAGAACTGTAGGATCTGAAATGGTGTTCAAGAGAGTTTCTTTTACACCTCAAAGTGAAGGATACTGCACCTGATACATGCATTGCATTTGAAATGTCTCACTTTCTGAGCAATGTTCTAACAGTGGTTAGCTTTTGCCCGGTTTGATCAAACTTCCAAGGACAATTAAAACTGTAAACCTGAATTGCAGTTAAAATTACACTTGCCACTCTCACACACTTCACTTCACCCTAGATACTTTCATTCCTTTCAAAATATCCCATTTGTCATTAGATTATTGTAGTCTTATTTGACATCTTCCATAAGTAATAATACTGAATTGCCTCGTAAATTGGCACTTACTATGAAAATAATTGTTCAATGAAATGACAGTTGAGTAATGGAATATCCCTTTCCATCCTCAAACGATCCTATTTTTAACCTTAACACATTATCACCACATGTTTTAAATAGGAAGCCATTATCTGTTTAGGTGAAAACCAGAATTATTGTCTATCAAGGTGTATTTTACAGGTAATGTCCAATATCAAAGTCCAGAGACATCTTAAACATGGGCGGAAATATATTTGTAAGTACAAAATTATTGATGTGTGTTTATCTGTTTGTGTATGTGATATTGTATCAACTTGGGGCTCTTTCATTTTAAAATTTCTGAAGTCACACATATATAGTTAAAAACACTCATCTCCTATCACAATGAAATTATCTCCAAAATTGTCTTAAATTGGAACAGAAGCGGATATAACGGGATAGATCTCGTCTCTTAAATGGCTGACGATGCAAATCAACCTCCAAGTTCCTTTCGGCTCTCTTTAAACAAAGTGCGGGTCATCATCTGCTGTTAAATACACACACAGACACCCTGCCCCCAACACGCGCAGTGCATGCGATATCTCTGAGCAGCTTCATTTCCAGCGTCTGTGACCCACCGGACTGGAACTTGGGAGGCATATACAGGACTGTAGTGGCGCATATGCAAGTCGGAGGACTTGCTAGCAGGCCATTCTCTGTGCCCTGCCCTTTCTCCCCAGTCCACTGAAACACCTCCTTGTAAATATGAAGCAAAATTGTCACAAAGATTGTCATACAGTTTTTTTCTCTTTCAAGTCAAGCTAGGGAAATGAAATTTTCCGTGGGAATGTGCAATGAAAAAGAAGAAAAAGTATACAGGAAGCTTACGTCTGTGATGTGAACACTATGCTTCGCTGAATTCAGTAACTTCCTCTGCTTTCCAGGCACCAAGCTTGGGCACAGACACAGGCTCTAAGGAGTGACTCCAGCTCTTGGCACTGGCGCTTTTATTGTAATTGCAGAGCCACATACTTTTGTGTGGCTGTTGAGTCTTTGTAATTCGTGATGGGGATGATTGCTGATGAGAAAAAATTCAAGGGAGAGCTCCAGATAATTCCTGCTGGATAACAGATTCTGCCTCTGAACAGCTGCTTCATTTTGCTCCATTCCTATCACCAGTTGTCATGAGTGGCTTGTAAATGTGCTGTATTCAAGACTGGCTGATTTCCCAAACTTTGCACTTCTGTTACCTTTTTTTTTTTTTAATGAAAAAGACAAACATACTAAAAATAAATAATGAATACTTATTTAATCTCAAACTCCTGATTTTAAAAAATAATAACATTTTCCCATACTTTCTGGGTGTCTATTTTTACAAAAGAATGCTATGGATAAAGGTCGAATCCTTCCTTGTGCCCTTCATTGAATCTCTCTCCCTCCCAGATGCAATGATCACCACCCACATTGGTATCGTTCTTACCCACATGCTCGTATTTTTATTTTATATGTCAGATATTCATAAACTATACATAGCATTGTTTTATTTTTCAGTTTCTTAAACTGTATCCAAGCCACTGTCATCGATATATCTTTGCAATTTTCTTTTTCATTTAAGAGTTTATTTTGAGATGAGTTTTTGTTGGTGCACTCTAATTTGTTCATTTTCCCTGTTACATAATATCCGTTCCTATGCATGTAATACAGTTTATTCGTCTGTTTTCTCAATGATGAATACAGAGATTGGTTTAAAAGAATT
Source organism: Heterohyrax brucei (assembly GCA_028571685.1). Classification (NCBI taxonomy): domain Eukaryota; kingdom Metazoa; phylum Chordata; class Mammalia; order Hyracoidea; family Procaviidae; genus Heterohyrax; species Heterohyrax brucei. The sequence continues at coordinate 55,413,124 of CM053143.1, read as the reverse complement.
ATTTATAGTAACACTTTATAACAACGCTGCAATGAAAATTTATGTATTACTGTTTGTGCACAGTGTGAGAGTCTGTCTACAGCATGTATAACTGGAGATGAAGTAGTTCCAGCACGGGGTACTTGCTGCTTCAGATTTACCAGCTGGTGTGCTCCAGAGTGGTACAAAGTACTAACACTTTCAGTTGCCAATAAAAGGTTGGAGATTTGACCTACTTCTGAACAATCAGCCACTGAAAACTCTATGGAGCACAGGTCTGCTGTGACACATATGGGGTCACTGTGACTTGGAATGGACTCACTCCATCTGGAGGTAATGCTGGGGAATCCCTAATGTAGATATACCAGTTTACACTCTCATTTACTTGGTATTAAACTTTGCTCAAGAAGTTATATTCTCAGACTCTTTTAGTTTTTGTTTCTGTATTTGGTGGAGGTATAGTGTTATCTCTTTTTGGTTTTGAATTGTATACCTGATTATTAGAAGGCTTGTGTCTTATTTTCATGTGTATATTAGCTAGTCTCTGATTATCAGTCTATGACATTTGTCTAGTTTTCTATGGAAATAGTTGCCATTTTTCCTTGATTTGTAGAAATTCTCCATATATTCTCTATGGTATTCTATTGTTCACTTTTGTCCTAGGGAATGTTGATAAGACAAAGTATATTAAATTAATCCAGATGAGAATGACATTCACTGGACTCTGCAAACAGAAGGTAACACACCCTCTACATTTAAAAATCAGTAATGTCTTGGTAAATTTAACTTTAAATCTGTACTTTCCACTTTTTCTCCACTTTGTTCTCTAAGTTTTGGTTTGTTTTTGACAAGATCATTTCTTTATATCAGGGAAAACATGAGGAGCTTGCTTATTTCCATAATCACAAATTGGGCCTGAAAATTAAAAAAATGACAGAGCATCTCTTTCTTCCAAGTTTAAGTGAAAATTCAGGTCTCTAAAGTTAAAATCATGTGTGATAAAAACTTGAGGCTGCCCCTGATCATAAATCATTATTGAGGTCAACTCTTTGGACAGTAATGGATTGGACATGGCAACAGAAGAGTGATCATATTGTGTGTGCACTTTATGGTTCTATGCAACTATAGGATTTCATCCTACTGGCCTCTTACTAGAGGGGAGTGGAGACAATGGAGAAGAGGGGGCAGGAGATTGTCAAGAGGGTATGATGTGTATAGAACAGAAAAGAGGAGCGTGCTGTCACCCAGGCAAGGAGAGCAGCAGGAGCTGCACATAGGCAGGTATGCAAATTTAAATCAGGTTGTACATTTTCACTCAATCACAAAAAATAAATAAATAAACTTGACACATACTCAGGTACATGTCTTGTGTTTACATGTAATTAAATTCTGTTTACTGATTGTGAGTGAATAGCTGTGTGTCTTCTTCTATATTCACAACTGACTATACAGTTTGTGGAGCCTTGTGAAAAATGGAAATGCAGAGTCCCCTGCTCAAAATTATTAAAAATTTCAAGACAATGACAGCAGAGAATTAAACTAAGCATGGGCCATTCTGAGCACATCATGCTTTCTAACTACGCGGGTGACCCAGACGTGTTTATTTCACATTCTCTGTACCCTCATCATATTCCATCTATTAACTTATGCTAACATATATAAAATGTATAATATTTTTTATACTCCATAATTTAATTTTCTCTTTAAAAGTGCAGAGCTTAATCTTTTAAATGGAGGAATTAATAAAGTGAATACATTATTTTGGAAGTATTTATGACTGAAAATAAAAATAAAAAATACTGATATTGATAAATATCAGCTTTATCAATTATTTATCATTATCAACTTTATGGTGATTATATGATAGTTGTCATAAAATTTGTCCACTGTCAGACATAGCAGATTAATGCAATCTCCAACACTTAGAAAAAGGCGTGACTGTTTTCTAAAGTCTGCTATGGTACTGGCAAAGGCCCAGGAAGCATTTTGTTTCGTTGTACCTAAGGTCACCATGAGTAGGGACTTTGAGTACTAAGAAGTGATACATTTTTTCTAGAGTTGCAAAATTCCTCAATGCATGAAAATAATGTAATAAACAGGGATTATGAATGTATGTTACTATGAGAGAAATCATGTTACAGATAAAGTAAATGAAAAGGTTAAAAAAAAAAGGAAAGTCTGTCTGTCTTTTTGACATGTTGAAGAGGCAGATAGTTGCATTAAACCAAACCAAACCAAGCCAAACTTGTGGTTGAGTCAACTGAGACTTGTAGCAATCCTATAGTAAAAAGCAGAACTACCTTGTAGAGTTTCCAAGGAGCAGCTGGTGGATTCAAACTGCTGACCTTTTGGTTAGCACTATACCACCAGCATTTCTGAAGAGACAGATAGACTTTGGAAAAACAAACGGCCCAAGTTTTTAAAAGGTTGTATAAGCAAATGCCATTCGGATCCGACTCGACGGCACTTGGCTTGGCATTAAATGATAACTGATGGAAATGTTACTGATTTCAAAAGCCTGTTACCATAGACAGTGGAGAACCTAAAAAAAAAAAACAAAACAAACAAACAAAAAAAAACAATAGATGGAAAATCTGTGAATTTACTGTGTGTTAAATTTTTTCAGTAAAAGCATAGTCAAGATATAGAAGTATCTCCATGTGTTTTAACAGAGATAGTTTAACATAAAGAATAGTTGACTAGGTACAAAGTTGTTAATTGTTGTTACATGTTGTTGGATGGATTCTGACTCAATTACATTCCCTTTTATTTAGGCTATATTCTATAAGAAGCTGTTGTCAAGACATAATTAGACGTTCAAGATGTATATTGTGCTTTTATGGACAGCAGAACAGAACACTGCCTGGTCCTATGTCGTCCTTGCAATCCTTGCTATGCCTTAGTTCATTGTGGCGGTCACTGTGCCATTCCGTCCAGTTTAGGGTCTTCTTGCTTTTCACCGGCCCTTTACCAAGTAGGACATCCTTCCCTAGGGACTGAATCCTCCTGATTTAGATGTCCAGTGGATGAGAGGCTAGCTCTTATCATCCTCACTTCTAAGGAGCATTCTGTCTTTACTTCTTCCAAGAAAAATTTGGTCTGGTTTTGGCAGTCCACGGTATATTCAATATTCTTTCCCAGTACCATGGTTCAAGTACGTCAGTTCTTCTTCGGTCTTCCTTGTTTTTCAGCTTTCACATTCATGTGAGGTGACTGAGAATACCAAGGCTTAGGTCTGGTACACCTTAGTCTTTAAATTGACATCTTTGCTTTTCAATACTTTAAAGATATATTTTACGGCAGATTTTCACAGTGCAATATGTCTTCGTCACCTAGTGCTAGTGTAAAGTAATACAACAAGTTGGCTTTAAAAGGAGAAATTTATTTTGTCACAGTTTGGCACCAGTCCAAATTCAGGGCACTGCTGTCAGGAGTAAGTCATTCTCTTTTAACTCTGGAGGAAGGTCTTTGTCATCAATCTTCCTCTGGACTGGGAACTTCTGGTACACAATGTCCTCAAATCCTTTCCAAAGGGTACACTCTGCTCCTGGCACTGCTTCTTGGTGCTATGAATTCCCCAAATCTCTCTCCTGTCTTCTTTGCTTTACATCCGAAGAGATTACCTCAAGTTACAATACACTCTTAACACATTAAGTCCTACGTCACCAGTGCAACTGCTGCCCGTCCTCCTCCATTCATATCACAGAGGCGGGATTTACAACATTACTCAGTACTAGGAATCATAGCACAGAAAAAGCGCTACATACATTTTACGGGGGGGACTCAATTTAATCCATGACACACACATCCTTTTTTATTTTTATCTTGAGTGTTAGTTTCATGACTACTGATTATGGATCCAAGTAAATGAAATCAGTAACAACATGAATCTTCTCTCTGTTTATCATGATCTTGCTTACTGGTCCAGTTGTGAGGATTTTATTTTATTCCATGGAAGAGTTCTTTTGTTCCGCCACCGGGGACTGAGCTCCCAAAGTGGAAAGCTCAAAGTTGTGTGGATGAAAACAAAAAAAGTCTGAATAGAGTATTAGGTATAAATGTAATTGGACCACTCCCACGTCTACACCTTCATTTCTTGATGTAAATGGAGATCAATTACTAGAAGACACAAGACTTCCCTTTGAGAACTCCCTGATGGTCTTGAGAAAATTTTCTTGGAACTTTACTGCAGTTCAGCTACTTCCACCCAAGCTTCTTTTCTCCCTCTCTCCTTCTAGCCTAACATAACAGGGAAGATAGTTGAACAATGAAAACTTAGAAACTTGGAGGAAAGGCCACATGAAGTTCAAATTTAGACCCTCAAGAAGCGACAGTGTTCATCTAGTAACAGTGTCTCCAAGTTTGGAGAAGCAGCTTTGTGAGACTTACACCCATACTTCTTGCTAGTAACAGTAGCTCACAGGAACTCACAGCTCGGCGGGCACATTGGTGTTGACTCTGCAGGTGTTGGAAGAACTCCAAAATAGATATGATTGCTGCCACAGGGAGGATTTCTCCTAACAGAGTGAAGAGTATTGCTAGGCTGAGACTTATAGAAAGGATCTGACAGAAGCTACCAACAGCAATGTCATGGATTGAATTGTGGTCTCCTAAAAAGCTGTGTAGCCATTTGGCTAGGCCGCGGTTCCTGGTATTGTGTGATGTTCCCCTTACTGGAAGTCCTGCCTCTATGATGTTAATGAGAGTGGATAGGCTGTAGTTGTGTTGGTAGAGTAAGATTAAATATGTAAGATTGTTTTGTGCCTTGAGCCACTCTCTCCGGATATATAATGGAAAGAGAAGCAGGCTGAGATTTGGGGACCTCATACCATCAAGACAGAAAGCAGTGCTGGAAGCTGAGCACATCCTTTTGAAAAGGAAGGGGCACCTGGACCTCAGAAGCTTTAAGTCCAGAGGAAGACTGACCACAAGGACCTTTCTTCACTGCCAGCAGAGAAAGCCTTCCCCTGGGGCTGACACACTGAGTTTGGACTTTTAGCTTACTAGACTGTGACAAATAAAATTTCTCTTTTTAAAGCCATCCACCTGTAGTAGTTCTGTTAAAGTAGCACTAGATAACCAAAACAAGCAAATAGCAAACACATAGTGTCTGCTCTCTCCTCCAGATCAGCATCTCTCGTGCAATCCCCATTTGCAGAGCAGAATAGATTAGTTGGTAAAATAGAAAAAAAAAAAAGATTTGTTAGAGTCCTGGCCCACAACATTTCAAAGCAAAGTATAGAAGGGTAAACTTGGAGCTGCAACAAACTAGAATAACTTGAGTGTAATATTTAAGTTGTGATTAGTAATATGTTCCATCTTATGGGACACCAGAAATGCTAGTCTTATTTTACTGGTCTTGCTTATGTCTACTACTGTGTATGCTATAAATACAACCTAGTATGTTATTTAGTACTAGAAATGGCTTGCATTCTTAGCCATCATGAATTCAAAGTTTTCCTTTTATATGGTTTATATTCTTTATTAAGAAGAAGAAACAGTTGTCTTCCTGGAAAGGACTTCTTGCATTCAGTGGCAACTCTAGATGGTAGCAGGTTGAAATGTATATCATATTTTATTTTTTCTATCAGAATGACATTTTAGGTAACAGTAAGCACACTACCTAAGCTATATTATGTGATTAATAAATTAATGGTATAAAGATTTAAAAGACTGTTAGTAGAGCAAAAATATATATTATACATATAATTGGTATTGGTATATTGTTGTATTACTCAGTAACAATTCACCTTTACTAACCTAATAATTTTTGCTAAGTTCAATAATTCTGCTATTAATGAAGTTAATCATTATATCTTCTAATGTTTGATAAGGGCAATCTATTTCATTCCTTGTACTTTTCACTCTATTAGAGCAGATAACATGACAGATAAGGCCTTTGGCATTTTGGAGAATGTAATATTCAGGGTAAAAAATGCATTCAGCAAATAATCACTCTACATTTTAATTTCAAATGTGTTAATTGCAGGAAGGACATGGCAAGAATGCAAATTGATGAAACAACCTTGTCTAGAGGGTGTAAAAATAGTGTTTAAGGAAATAAAATTTAATCTAAAACCAGAGGAGAAGCATATTTGGTTAGACAAAGGGATAGAGACGAGACAGAACTTTATCAAAGAATCCAAAGTGGTTGAAGTCTTCTTGGAAAGAAAAGCAAGTTATTTTTTGGAGCAGAAGTGCTTTACCCTCATGTCTTAGTCAGCTCTAAAAGAAATAATACAATTTAGTTTCACATTCCAGTATGCTACAAATACAAATACAAGGTACAAGTTCTGGGGAAAGTTTTTCTCTGTCAACTCTGTCAACTCTCATCACATGAGAGTCCATGTGATGTATTATTTTCTCCGCTATGTCATATCTTATATTCCTTGTCAGGGCAGTCATCGGTGGTGGTTGGGCATCATCTAAGTACGGTCTCATGCTGATGTAGTCTCTGGATTATCTCACTCTATCTCTTGAGTTCACATTTTCCTTATGTCTTTGATGTCTTTCATTCTCCTCTGCTCCAGGTAGGTTGGGACAATTTGATGCTTCTTAGACAGCTTCTTGCTATCTTTTAAAACCCCAGATGCAACTCACCAAAGTGGGATGCAGAACATTTTCTTAAAAAATTGTTAAGCCAGTTGACCTAGATATCCCCTGAAATCATGGTCCCTGGACTCCTGCCCCTCCTAGTCTGTCCTTTGAAGTGTTGGGTTACATTTAAGAAGCCTCTTAGCTTTTGTTTTAGTTCATCTGTGCTGATCTTCACCTAACCCAGTTCCTGTCTGTTATTTAACCCCTTTACCCTCTTACCATTATAACTATCAAAGACTGTTTTCCTCTGGGTTTAACCCTTTTCTTGAGTTCTTATAATAATAGTCTTATACAATATTTGTCTTATTGCAATTTATTTCACTCAGCATAATAAGTGAAATGAAAGTCCAGATTCTCCCATGTTGTGAGATTTTTACCAGGACCATCCTTGTTCTTTACCATTGCTTAGTATTCCATTGTGTATATATACTATAGTTCATTTATCCATTCATCTGTTAATGGGCATCCAGGTTGATTCCACCTTTTTTGATATTGTGGACAGTGCTGCAGTAAAGATTGGTGTGTAAGTATCTATTCATGTAGTAGTTCTTATTTCTCTAGGATATCTTTCAAAAAATGAGATTGCTGGGTTGTATGATATTTCTATTTCTAGTCTGCTTTTTTTTTAAAAAAAGAGCCAAATTGATATCCAAAATGGTTGTACCATTCTATATTCCCACCAGCAATGTAGAAGCGTTCCTGTATCTCCACAGCCTCCCAACATTTATTATTTTGTGATTGTAAATTAATGCCAGGCTTTTGGGGGTGAGATGGCATCTCATTGCAGTTTTGATTTGGATTTCTTTAATGGCTAACGTTCATGAACATTTCCTCATGAATCTGTTAGCTGTCTTTATGTCTTATTTGGTTAAGTGCCTCTTTATATCATTGCCCATTTTTAATGGGGTGATTTGTCATTTTTTGTTGAGGTTTTTCAGTATATCTTGTAAATTATGGATATTAGATGCTGATTGGATTTGTTGTAGTCAGAAAATTTTCCCAGTTTGTAGGTTGTGTTTTGACTTTTTTGGTGAAGCTTTTGGATCAACATAAGTGTTTGATTTTGGGGGGCTTCCCAGTTTTCTCTTCTGGTATTTGTACATTTTTTTGTAATGTTTTGTATTCTGTTTATGTCATATAATAGGGCTCCCAGCCTTGTCCCTGTTTTTTCCTCCAAAATCTTTATTGTTTTAGATTTTTTTGTATTTAGATCTTTGGTTCATTTTGAGTTAGTTTTTGTGCATAGTGTGAGATACAAGTAGTTTCTCTTTTTTTGTAGATGGATATTCAGTTATTCTAACACCAATACTAAAGACACTGTCTTTTCCCTAATTTATAGACTTTGGATCTTTGTTAAATATAAGCTGTCCATAGGTGTATGATGTTATATCTAGGTTGTCACTTCTGTCTTCATTGATCTGTATATCTGTTTTTGTACCAGTACTAGGCTGTTTTGACTAATGTAGCAGCGTAGTAGTTTCTAAAGTCCAATAGTATGAGGCTTCTCACTTTGTTCTGCTTCTAGAAATGCTTTTCTTATCCAGGGCTTCTTATCTTTCCATACGAAGTTGGTGATTTGTTTCTTTATCTTGTTAAAAAATGACATTAGAATTTATATTGGGAATGCATTGGATCTACTGATTGCTTTGGGTTAATTTGGACATTTTCATGCTGTTAAGTCTTCCTATCCATGAGCAAGGTAGACTTTTCCACTTATATAGATCTCGTTTAGTTTCTTGAAGTAGTGTCTTTTAAATTTTTTTGTATAGGTCTTTTAATATATCTCTGATTAGAAGTTATTGCTGTTTTATCAGCTTGGGGGCTATTGTAAATAGTATTGACTCAGTGAACTTCCTCTTTGTTAGTGTAAGGAAATATAACTGATTTTTGTACATTTAACTTATATCTTGATACTTTCCTGAACTCTTCTATTAGTTGCAGTAGTTTTCTGCTTGTTTTTTTGTTTAGATTCTTTAGTCTTCTTTGCTTGGCGTATATAAGATCATATCATGTGCAAACAGAGACACCTTTACTTCTTCATTACACATTTGGATGCCCTTTATTTCTTTTTCTTGCCTGATTACTCTGCCTAGAACCTCTAGCAAGATGTTAAATAAAAGTGGTGACAAAGGGCATCTTTGTCCAGTTCCCGTTATCAAGGAGAATAGTTTCTGGCTCTCTCCTTTTATAATGATATTGGCTGTTGTAAAGCCCACATTCTCAACCTTGAGTTAAACTGCCTGTCCTTTTGTTAAAACACTTGAAGATAGCTCAGTGAGTTGCAACATGAGACTAAATGTTGCCAGAAACATCTGCAATTGATATATAGCTGAACTTGAAGTGTGGGATTATTGTGAAGTAGTTTTCTCATCAAATTTTCACAAACTTATTTTTAATCTGTAATGAGAAAAGTGAAACATAATGCAAATTACTATTAAAAGGTTTTAGATAAAAAATATCTAAAGTATGCAGATGATAAGCATTTTTTTACACATTGGTTTTCTGATTGTCAATAAATGGTGGCATTTTTCTATGTCATAGTTTACAATTTTTTATGTAAAGATAAAGAAAAAAGGCACAAAGAAATAACCATACTTTCATTAATTATAATGATGTTTAGTGAATAAATCTAATCAAGGACATGAAGTACTTATGTAATAAAAACTAGCAAATACCACTGAAGGAGATTAAAGAAGAGTTAATGCGCTATTTGACCTTATAAGGTACTATACAACTACAGTAAAACTTGTATGATGCAACAAAATTGAGTAAATCCATCCACCTATGGTCACTTGATTTTTGACAGCAGTCCAAAGTCCATCAAATGGAAAATGATAGTCTTTTTTAACAAATTGTTCTGGAAAAATTTGGTGTCTATTAGAAAAAAAAAAATGAAACGGGGCCCATACCTCAAACGATATACAAAAACTAACATAAGATGTATCAAAAACCTAAACGTGAAGCCCAAAACTATAAAGTTCACAGAAGAAAAACTTTATAGTTCTTGGAACAATGCTAGAAGCCCCAACACACAGCATTACTGGGACACCAAACATAATCAACAACACACAAACTTAAGAAAATAAGCCAAATAATTGGATTCTTCTGAGAGTAAAAAGACCAGTAATAAATAGATAGACAGACAGACAGACAGATAGATAGATAGATAGATGGATAGATGGATAGATGGATAGATGGATAGATGGATAGATGGATAGATGGATAGATGGATAGATGGATAGATGGATAGATGGATAGATGGATAGATGGATAGATGGATAGATGGATAGATGGATAGATGGATAGATGATAGATGGATAGATAGAGAGATAGAGAGATAGAGAGATAGAGAGATAGAGAGATAGAGAGAGAGAGAGAGATAGACAGATAGACAGACAGACAGATAGACAGATAGACAGATAGACAGATAGACAGATAGACAGATAGACAGATAGACAGAGAGAGAGAGACAGAGAGAGAGAGAGAGAGAGAGATAGAGAGATAGAGAGATAGAGAGATATGGCCATTAAAAATCAGACAAAGGTCTAATCTAAAATCTAGAAGTAAATCCAACTTCTCTCAACAAAAAGACAAATAATCTAACTAAATAAGGGCAAAGGAAATGAACAGACACTTCAACAGAGAAAATATTCAAGCAGCTAACAGATATATGAAGAAATGTTGCAGATCACTGGCCATGAGAGAAATGCAAATCAAAATCACAATAAGTTACCTTTTCACCTCAGCATTACCAGAATGAATTAAAAAAAAAAAACAGGAAATAAATAATATTGGAGAGGCAAAATGATGTAACTATTCTGGAAAATAATATAGTGGTTCCTTAAAAAGCTAGAAATAGAAATACCATATGATGTCACAATCCTACTCCTAGGAATCTATCCTAGAGAAATGAGAGTTGTTACATGATTAGACATATGTGTGTCCATGTTCATTGCAGCATTGTTTACAATAGCAAAAAGATAGAAACATGTTGGATGTCCATCAGTGGATGAAGTATAGAACATACAATGGAGTATTATATAACATATTATATAACAATAAAGAAAAATGGTAAATCTTTGAAGCTCCTTATAACATGGAGGAAATCAGAGGGCATTAGCTAAATTAAAGAAGTCAATCACAAAAGGACAAATGTTGCATGAGACCTCTACTGAAAAAGCTCATGAAAAGGTTTACAAACAAAAAGAAAGAATCTTTGTTGGTTAAGAGGGAGGGACAGCATGGGGAAGGGAAAGCACTAAACAGACAATAAATAAGTGGTAATTGTGGTAAATGTAGTATATAGAGTACTAGGGAAGCCAAGAATAGCTTGTACAAGATAAGGTCATGAAAGCCCTACAGATACGTCCAAACTCCTTGAGGGATAGACTCACTGGGCTGAAGGTTGTGAGGACCATGGTCTCTGGGAACATCTAGCTCAGCTGACATTGCATAGTAAATAAAGAAAATGTTCTGCTTTCTATTTTGAAGAGTAGAGTCAGGGTTTTAAATGCTGTGAGTGGCTATCTATTTCACTGGCTTCACTCCTTTGGGACCAAAGAAAAATGAAGAAAACAAAAGATAAAAGGAAAGATTAGTCCAAAGTGCTAACAGATCACATCTACGATGGCCACCACCAGACTGAACCTGCACAACTGAATACTGTGCGACGTCCGACTACCACCACTGAATATGCTGACAGGAATCTCAACAAATGGTCCGAGAGACATCTAGAGAGAAATGTAGAACAAAATTCTAACTCCAAAAGAAAGACCACACTTGGTAAATTGACAGAAACTGAAGAAGCACTGAGTGTGTGGCTCACAGGAACCCCTTCAGCTCAGTAACAACACTGTTCCGGAGATTGACCCTTTAGCCAAAGATTGGACAGGCCCATCCAACAAAATGAAACTAAAGAGGCACACCAGCCCAGGACAAGACTGGAATACAAGAGGGGTCAGGAAAACGGGTAATAGGGTATTCAAGGTGGAGAAGGAAGAGTGCTGACCTATTGTGGGGCTAACTGATGTCATAAAACAATATATGTGCTAACTGTTCAATGACAGACTAGTTGTCTCTGTAACTTTCACCTAAAGTACAATAAAAAAATAAAAATAAAGAGTTAAATAAACAGAAAGATGTTCCATGTTCATGGATTGAAAGACTTAATATTATTTAAGTGTCATTACTACCCAAAGCAGTGTATAGATTCAATCAATCATGATAAAACTTTCAATAGCCTTCTTTACAGAAATAGAAAAAAACAATTCTTAACTTAATATGGAATGTCAAGAGACCCTGAATACCTAAATGCTGAAAGAGGAATATAGTAGAATAACTCACATTTTTTGATTTTAAAACTTGCTATATATCTATAGTAATCAAAACAAGTCGCTCAAAGGCACTTGGCTTTTGGCTGGCTACTGGTGTAACTCTAGAACCATGAAATTGAGAGTCCAGAAATAAATCTACACATCTATGGTCAACTGATTTTTGACAAGGATGCTAAGCCCATTCAATAGGAAGAGTTTCTTTAATAAATGATACTGAGAAAATTGGATTCCCAAGTGTAGAAAAATGAAACAGGATCTATGTCTCACACCATACACACACAAAAAAGTCAAAATGACTTAAGGATCTAAATATGCAAAAACTAAAACAATAAAATTTTTAGAATAAAGTACAGGGAAACACTGGCGGGCTAGTTTTTAATAAATGGATTATCTAACATCAGAACAAAAGCACAAATAGTCAAAGACAAAATGGATAAATGGGACCTCATAAAAACTAAAAAAATTCATTTATCAAAAGACTTTCAGAAGAGTGAAAAGACACGTTACTGACACTGGGAGACTATCTTCTGATAACACATATTGGTTATTAGATGATTATCACATGAATATATATGGTTTCAGAAGACACTGAATTGACTCAATTACAGTGGGTTTGGTACTTCTTGGTGTATATAAAAAACACTTGTAGTGGGTTATATACACACACACATATATGTGTATACATATATATACACATGTACACATACACACTTCAATATCTTAATAACAAAAGGACAAATACCCAAATATAAAATGCACAAAGGATTTGAGTAGACATTTCACCAAATAAGGCATTCAAATGGCCACAAAACACATGAAATACACTCAGCATTATTAGCCTCCAGAAAGATACTATTTTAGTCCCTAGGATAGCTGAGAGCCTTCATGGTATAGTGGTTAAGGAACCTGCCTGCTGATGAAAAGATTGGCAGTTTGAATCTACCGATTGTTCCTTGGAAACTCTTTGCGGGAGACAATTCTGCTCCATCCTATAGGGTCTCTCTGAGTTGGAACTGACAACATCAACACTTTTCTTTTTTCTTTTAGAATGCTAAGATAAAAAGAATCAAGCAGATATTGGTGAAGATGTGAAAGTTGGAACACTTACCCGATGCATGCAGATGACACAATCTTGCCTGCCAAAAGCGAAGAGAACTTGAAGCACTTACTGATGAAGAGTGAAGATCACAGCCTTCAGTATGGATTATGTCTTAATGTGAAGAAAACAGAAATCCTCACATTTGGATCAATAAACAACATAATGGTAAATTCAGATAAGTTAGAAATTGTCTAGGATTTCATTTTTACTTGGATTCACAATCAATAAAATGGAAACAGCACTTAAGAAATCACATAATAAATCATATTGGGAGAATCTGCTGTAAAAGATCTCTTTAAAACATTAAAAAGCAAAGATGTTACTTTGAGGACTAAGATATGACTGACCAAAACCGTAGGGTTTTCAGTTGTCTCCGATGCTTGTGAAAGGTGGACAGTGAATAAGAAAGACGAAATAAGAACTGATTCCTTTGAATTATGGTGTTGGCAAAGAATACCGAGCATACCATGGACAGCCAGAAGGCCAAACAAATCTGTCTTGGAAGAAATGCAGCCAGACTGTTCCTTAGAAGCAAGGATGGCGATACTTCTTTTCACATACTTTGGACACATTATCAAGAGTGACCAGAACCTGGGGAAGGACAGGAAACTTCGTAACATAGAGGGTTAGCTAAACACAGAAGGACCGTCAATATGTTGTACTGACACAGTGGCTGCAACAATGGGCTTGAGCAAAACAATGATTATGAGGGATGGCAGGCACTGAGCTGTGTTTTGGTCTGTTGTAAATAGGGTTGCTCTGAGTTGGAATTAACTTGACAGCATCTATCTGAAACAACAATAATGCTTTGCTGGCGGGAAAGCAAAATGACACAGCCACTGTGGAAAACAATGGCAGTTCCTCAAAAAACTAAAAAACAGAACTACCATGAGACTGAAAACCAAACCCACTGCCATTAAGTTGATTCCAATGTACAATGATCCTAAAGGATAGAGTAGAACTGCTCTATAAAGTTTCCAAGAAGGTCTGGTAGATTTGAATGTCTCTGACACTTTGGTTAGTTGCTATATCTCTTAAGTGATACACCACTAGGTATATCCAGAACTACTACAGGATCCAGAAATTCTACTAGTAGGCATACATTACTCAAAAAACTTGAAAGCAGAGACTCAAACAGCAACTTTTAAGAACGTATACTGCAGCACTATTCACTATAGCCAAATGATGTATATAGTCGAAATGCCTATCAATAGATTAATGAACAAAATGTGGTACATACGTAAGTGGAATACTACTCAGCCAGTAAGAGAAATGAAATCTTGATGTATGCTACAATATGGACAGAGCTAGAAGACTTTATTCTGAATGAAATAAGTTAATCACAAAAGGCCAAATATTATGTGGCCTCACTTACATGAAAGAGAGAGAGAAAGGCAGAAAGGGAGAAAGGCAGAAAGAAAGAAAGGAGAGAGGAGGGGAGGTAGGAAGAGGCAGAAAAAGAGAAAGGAAGAAAGAAGGAAATAAAGAGAGAGAGAGAGACAGAAAGCAATAGAAAGAAAGACAGAAAGAAATAGAAAGAGAGCGAAAGAGAGAGGGAGAGAGAGAGAGAAAGAAAGAAAGAAAAAGAAAGAAAAGGAAAGAATGAAAAAGAAAGATAGAAAGGAAGGAAGAAAGAAAGAAAGGAAGGAAAGAAGGAAGGAAGGAAAGAAAGAAAGGCATAGAAAACAGCTTATTAGCTTTATCAGGGGTAAGAAGAAGAGAGAAAACAGGGTTAACAGTGAAGGATTCATTAAGGTGGAATTGTACAGCTGATTATTATAGTTGCTGTCAATAAGTTGTACATCTGTGAAAAAACTGAAATAGCAGAAGTTGTGTGATAGCAATATTTACAATAGTAAAAGAGAAGAAATTACTAAGGCTGCTTATAGACAGTCTTATGGGATATCGTTTCTTGGTTTGGAGTTTTAGAGTCATAGTTTCATAGAACATCCCAATTAATTGGCCTCATAACTTGATTAGTGTCTCTGTTCTACTTTCTGTTTAATTATTTACTGCCTGGGATCAGAAAAGTTTGCAAGTGGCCTTTCAAGACACAAAATTGATCTCTATTTGCCAGAGAGAAAAAGGAAGAAGGTGAGTCAGGAATACAAAGGAGATAAGGAATGTGTGGCTAATGTGCTTTTATGAATAACTGCCTCCTTTGCCATTGGACCATAAATACTGTATGGTACTTAGCTACCATTACTAAACATTTTGATCAAAGACTCCATAGGAGAATTCTGATCCGAAGGTAGAAAATACAAAAAATTTCAAGTTCTCTTGGATTCTAGACTTCCTGGAGCCCTGGAAGTTGGGTGAACCCCTGAAACTACTGCTCTGAGATAATCTTTAAAGACTAAACCAAAAATATCCCTTGAAGTTTTTTCAGAACCAAGCAGTAATTTAGCTTAATTAGCCTTTAGCACCATGCTCTTTTAAGAAATATCTGTATGGGATCAGACTCACCACAGAAACTTGAAAGATTAGATAGGAATCTTAGGGGGCAGGGAATTTATGTTAATGGAGGAAGAATAAATCAGAAAAGAGTGTGAGAGAAGTTGTAACAACTCAAAGAAAATAATCAGTGTTACTAAGTATACCTAGAAACTTTTGAATTGGTACATGTTTTGTTTATATTATCAACAACAATAACAAAAAAAAAAAATGATGAGTTAGCATTAAATTCTCAAAACTATTTTGAATAACTCTTTGTGACTGATTCTTAGCACTATCACAAAACAAAACTATGTGATTTTGTTTTCTCCATTGGGAAAATTGAGTTAATAACACCAGCTTAACAAGCTATTGAAAGAACTAGGAAATATATGTGTGCATTCAAAATAGGAGTAGCACAGATAAAAAACGCATAGTATATCACACACTAAGGTCAGATGTAAGAATAATTACAGTATTCTTAAACAATAAATTCCACTATTATTGTTTTACTCTGGAAATAAATACTATGAGGAAACTATAAATTCAAAGGAGATCAAGCACAACTGACAAAAATCTTTCCTGGGATGATATGCTGAGGTGGACAGTTTTAATAGTGGATGAATGGATCCAGTCCATTGAAGAATGAGTTAAAGGAAGAGGAGCAGAGATCATGTTCAATGGACAACATGAGAAGCAGCCAGGAATGATGGAGCTGGGGCACTAGGAGATCAAGGTGTTGAATAAAGAAGAATAGTTATTTTTTCATTTTTCATTTTTGTTTGTTTTTAAATGTTAGGAACTGGGATATGTTTATAGGTCAGTTGGAAGGGCTGGATAATCAATTGACCTAGGTTTCTAAATGACTGAGGTGAAAACTACAACCCAAACACGTGTCACAGGGTGAGTTGGAATAGAAAAATAATATATTGAAGAGTCACTTTATTCTTGCAAATGGATAAACAAGTGCACATGCATTCACTTACAAAGTGTGTCTATGGCACCGAGAGCTGAATCCTTTCTGAAGAGCCCAGTGGTTAAATCAAAGCAAAGTTCATCAGGTCAAAGTGCTTTCACCACTTGCTCCAGTTTATTCTTTTCTATCCTCAGGATTCTGTTACTGTGAATCATTTGTGAAACTGAATAGGAGCCTGCTGACTAAATGTTTCAATGCGTGGTGCTAACAGAAACATTGACAGTTATACCCCATTTGGTATTTCTACATGAGAAAGTCTTGGATGTGTGCTTTTGTAAAGATTACTGACAAGAAAACTGATGTGAGGCAGTTCTACTCTCTCACATGGGGTCAAAGTGAGTCAGAATTGGCCCAATACCAAACAGCTACACAGCCCTGACATAATTATTTCAAAAGTGTATCAAAAATACTTTCACCATTTTCTGGAATCCCTTTTCTTTCATTTTTGAACATTGTACTAGGTAAATTTGTAAGTTAACCCTGTCTTTAATAACTTTAATACTCACCACTGGGGACAGATTGCTTTTCCAGAAAGTTCCACGATAGAGTACCTTTCGTTGACATGTATTTGAGGAGCTGAACAGGAATCTCCATGCATGTGTCTGGACTGACTACAGACTCTCCTTACTTCTCAGCCTTACCTTTTGTCATCCCATAAGGGCTAGCCCTTTGTTTTCACCAGAGGTGGATTTTTATTTTTGTCTCCAACATCATCCACAAGCCCTCTGACACTTGTGGTCTAGTGACATCCACCAGAAACACTCAAGAATGTAGGCATGCTTCTTTTGTAACCCAGTCAAACACCACGCTCTATAAACCTACAGAAAACTCAACAAGGGGACAACTCAAAATGTCAGAGGTCAACCAGTTCGCAGTTCTGTCTTTATACACGCATGCATTAGTAAGCTTAAAAGACAGAGTTTGGGAGTAGATTTAGAGGATTCATGCCATCTTCCTACAACTGCTGGCTTTCCAGAACAGTCTGATATTCTTCATAGCTCACGTCCTCAAGAAGAAATTAATTTGCAGGACCTTAAAGATCTTTAGTAAGAGCTCAAAGGCTTACCAGGGATAAGATAAAGCCCAGTTTGACACTTTCCCTTTTCCTGTGGGTGAAGAAGCTTATAGTTTTCTGAACACTTGCCAACAAAAATAAATATTGATGATTGTCACTATATAGTTGGTGATAATGTGTCAGATGTGTTTTAAAGCTGACACTCCACGTGCTGAGTAAACTTCAACCACCGTTTTCAGAGTGATCTTTAGTGTATACCATAGGGTTCTGAAGAGTGAAAAACACCACTAGTCTGGAGGTTTTGTTTGCTTTTGTTTTATTTGTTCATTGCCTTAAAGGAAAAACTTTTGTACTGACTACAGAAAATTTGGAAACAGTTCAAGTCCAAAGACTATCTTAAACAAACAAAAATATTCAAGTGAATAAACTTTGTTGACAAATGTCCACCTCCTAATTAATCTATGAACTCAGGACAGAGCTAATAAAAATAGTCCAAAGTCTGTCTAGGTGTGTTGTTGTTTAGTTGGGTATTTTTTTCCCCAAAGCCAATTAAAATTTGTCAAGTTAAATATTATGTTACTTACAGATATTTAAATAACATTTCATAACAGAAATCATCTCTATTGCTTTAATCATCCTTCCATGCCACACTTTAAAGATGATATAAATAAATCTGGATCTTCCCCTTAAATCAAAATATGACTCTTACGTATCTAATTTGAGGAGTTCCAATAAGGTAAAATAATATAGTCTTAAGAATTCTATCAAATGAATCTATATTCAAACTAAACTAAGGAACAAAAAAGAGATAAAACTAAATGACTTGTAAGAGAGAATCCATAGGCAGGTGTCTTAACGTGGCTGTGTATGTTCTGTGTTCTGCAGCTCTATCAAACCTGAATTCACCCTGGATACCTAAGCTCTCATTGCTTAATGCTGCTTCTTGCTTGGGAACCTGCTGATCTGCGGCAGCCCCGGATACTCCCAGCCTTCACTGGTTGCATAGGCAACAGCAAGGGCAGAGTAGAAACTTTAAAAAGGATGGAATTTAAATGCCGCTTTTTCTGATTTGGTCGTGTTCTTCTTTTAGCTTACCAAGCTTTCTCTTAGTCGTTGCAGCTGTTAGCCAACTTCCCTGAGCTTTCTTCTCGTAGTAAAGAAGTTTGTTTTGATAAAAAGAGGTGGTTCTTTCCAGTTCCGTGTCCAGGTCTTTGACCATCTCCTTGTAAAGTTTGCACTTCTCATGTGCATAGCTCATGTTTCTCTGCACACTGGCCAATTTCTTTTCTATTGTAAAGCAGTGATTTTTCTCTTCAGCTGAGTTTTTCTGAAGTTGCCTCACATGATCCTGATAAAGTGAAGGCAAGGTCTCCAATTGAAGCTGAAGCTTCTGAATTTCACTTTGAAGCTGTGAATCTTCACGCTGTAAAGACACTTGCTCAGTTTGGAGTCTGTTGACTTCACCTGTGGCCTCTTCATTCATTTGGTTTTCTTCAGATATTTTGCTCAGTTTTTCTTGCCTTTTTCTGTAGAGCATTTCAAGGCAAAAATTTAAGTTAGTAGTACCAATGAGCTTCTTGACATCTATGTCTGACTGATGGGCTGGGTGATCTCCCTTTTCTGATAAGCTCTTTCGGTCAAATTCCAAGCTACCACCATTTGCAAAAACTTCTCTTTGCAGACCATGAGCACTTAGAATCTTTTGCATAGTTTCAGTCAGAGAATTCATCTGCCGCTCCTTCTCATTTACAACCTGATTCATCCGCGCATTTGAGTTTTCAAGTCTTTTCTTCTTTTCCTTTTTTTCTTGCAACTTTTGCTCCCATTTGGTACTTTCCTGGGCGAGCACTTTTAGATTTCCTTGAAGGTAAGCATTCTCCTTCAAACCATCTTCTACTTTCTGATGAAGTTGTTCTACACTCTCCTGAAATGCTTTTAAGATGCTTTTTGCATCAGTCACTTGTGTCTGGAGGGATTTAGATGCATCTTCAAGAGATCTTATCTGTTCTTGAAAAGAAAGTTTGGGAGGCTCACTTTCAGATGCTTGTTCTGGAAATTCTGCTGTATCCTCAAGTGAAGACCTGTTAAGATTTTCCTTTTGTGCTGCCAAAGACAGAGTTTGAGACATCAGAGGACCAGCGTCCACCACAGATGACTCACTGCCTTCATGGGCTTGTCTAACCAGATCAGTCTTCTTATCCACTTCTTCATCACACTCTTCCATCTGGCCAGAAACCCTTCTGACTAGCTCTTGCTCCCTCCTTAAAGGATATAGCTTCTTTATCTTAAGAAGCACCACAGCAGTACTTATCAGGACCTTCCAAGGGAACCCAAAGAAAGCTGTGACTTGCCTCAAGCATTCAGACAAGAACAGCAGCATACTACCCAGCAGCTCTAGGGCCCTTTGGAAAGACATTTCTTGTGGCAGCCAGCAGGGCCTCCACAGCTTCCAAAGGTACCGCAGCACTCCCTCTGGTTCTCAGTGTCCAGTAGGCCACAACTGACCACATAGAACACCGGTAAGTACCTGACATGCAGCACAGACTATCAGTTGATTGGGGGAGGGGAGGCCAGCCAGGTTCCACACAACAGCGTTCTCCAGATTTTCTCAGTTCAGTGCACAAACAGAAAGTGAAGTCCCTTGCAGAGCATATTTGGGAAAGTGCCAAGGGCAGATTTTAGCTGATGGAGAGCAGTCCACGATCTCTGGCTAGTCCAGGCCCTATGCAGCCGTGTAGTGATTTTGGAGGAGTAATGGCATGACCTGCACCAGAGGAAGGCAGAGAACAGGGGTGGTCACACTTCGTTGAAGCCCTCCCACGCTCATGCTCCTGGGAGAGGTCTATTCTCCCAATTTAAAGTTTGCTTCTGCTGTAGGAAAACCTGATCCTGCCTGCAAAGGTCAAGATAGTTCCTTCCCCATAAGGTGCCCTCTCTCTTTTGTGTCTGTCGGTGCGGTTAGGCAGGGGCAGAGGACAGCAGGACTTCACTAAAGGTGTCAGCTAAGACAGCTGAATTTCAATCACACCCTGGCCTAAACACCTACAGGATACTAAAAACAGAGACTACTCAAAACATTAGAGTTAGGTTCACAATGATCTCCGAAAGAGAGATAGTTCTTCTACTGTTTCATTTTAAAAATTATTTTTAGGTTTAACACTTACTTCACAACGGTCATAACATATTGGAGTCAGTATAAGTCTGTGTATTGATCATTGTAAAGATTACTGAGAAAATTCTGAAAAATCAATTTGTACATGATTGTGTTTTCTGTTTATGTTTGGTTGAAAAGCAATACAATGAGTTAATTTAAAGATTTTCAGTATCAATTTCTATTTATTTATTCAAATGTAAAAACAAAGGAGATATTTTCCAAGTGTCAATTTATGTAATACTTAGACAGTCTCTGTGAAGAAAATGGAAAGTTAATATAAGTACATATGCAAAACAAACAATATAAACTTTCCAGATGGGGAAATTTGGTTCACACTTTTCATGTCACGTATTTAGTAGTTGGATCAATCTCTTAATGAGGAAGCATAAAAACAAAGGAGAAGCCATAATTTTTCCAATACATATTCAGTTGTATGGTTCCTGGCAAAACTTTTAGCTCCATGTGGTAGAATGCTAGTGAATCTGGTAGATGGTTAATGTGTGTGCCAGAATGTGTGTAACTCCTTACAGACCCAGCTTGGTTCCTTTCCAGTGTCTCCTCTTGGCATTGTACATGATTTTATTACTAGTTTACATTCAAATCCATTAGAGAATGGGGTGATTATGCTTTTGTTTCTTGGCCAGGAATCCCTTGGTAATGAACAGAGATGGTGATGGTGGAATGTGATCATATTCCCCATGATGCTGGAGAAAGGGAGAAAATGAAAAGCATACCACTGAGTTTACATTTTTTTAATATCAAAGGGAAGAGTGAGATGATACTTCCTGACTTACATCTGACTATATCTAAGTCTTTAGATTAGTTAAATTGTTTTCCATTCATCCCCTGATATCCTAGCTATCATCCTGGTTAAATGGCATATATTGAATTATTATGGAAAACTACCACCAGTTGTTAATTTCTATAATAATGTTTTACACAGACATGCTCATGAGGTCTGACAATTAAGTCCGCAAACTTAATTGTCAGATCTCATAGTTCAAAAATGTCCAAAACATCTACAAGAACTTGTTACCTAAGTCACAACAAGCGTTGGGTCTACCCTTCTAGTGAAAAGAAGGAGATCTCTGACTCATACTAATCAATTGTGACATGCAAAATTTATAAATCTACTAGGTTTTAATGTTAAAATACAACTTTAAAAGCTTGGTTGCTGATACTATGTCATCATTTGATCTGCATGAAATCAAATACTTGATTTCTAGTAAATGTCCACTGCCAAGCCAACCCAGAGTGACTGCTGTGGAGTGAATTCTGACTCACAGCAAGCCCATAGGGCTTCCAAGGCTGTAAATTGCTGGGGAAGCAGATAACCACATGTTTGTTTATTTGTTTTTCCCTGCAGATCTGAAGTGCCAGACTTTCAGTTAGCAGTCCATGGTTTTAACCACTCAGCAACCAGGGTTCCTTAGATGTTTAATGCACAGGGAAACAAAACTCACTTGTCAATGGACCTTAGGCAAAAATGAGTTCGCATGAACTAGAAAATGTGATAGACTGACAGATAATACAGTCTCCTAATGTACATCATTCCCAAAGTCCATTTCCAGAACACAAAGCAAGTAAAAATCACCAGATTTGAGAGGGTTTGTTTTTTTTTTGGTGACACAATATTTCTTAAATTTATAATTTTAAGCAGGTTAGGCTTTCTCATTCTGAGACTTGAAATGTGGTTTTTTTATTTTGGTTTTGGTTTTGATTTACTCTCTCCAGTCAGTGGTAAATTATTTCCTATTTTTCCTAATACTGTATGAGTTACAACAATAAAAAAAATTAATTTACACAAGATATAATATTCTTCATGTGAGATTATGACTCTTTCCTTCTTATAAGTAGTTTGAAACATTTGTTACCTTTACACATTTCTGCATAACGTTAATAATGAAATGACTTAATTGCAAAGCAAGCTCTTATAAGTTAAAAGTTGGGTAATTTTCAGACAAATGGATACGATTCAACTCTCAGTCTCACAATTTTCAAAGTAAATTTATTTGTATCACGACAATAATAATACACACCTTACAGAAATGTTATATTAAATTAAATAACAAGCAAATAAGTTGCCAAGTGGCAAACTCTTATTTAATTCTCTTTGTCTACTCATAAAGCAAACACAATACTCCTTTCTAATCACTGAAATATCTCAAAATGTCAGGAATATTGTTGTCCTTGATTTTATGTTCATGATTTATGTTTTTGTGATTTGTTTTGTATGGTTTCTTGACAACTGTGAGAACTAAGATGTTATGTCAACTTGGCTAGGACATGATTTTGAATAGTCTGGCCAGATGATCTGTGATCATTTTGTGATCTGAAGTGAACAGCCAATCAGATGAAGGGCAAATCAGTTGATGTCAACCACTTCAACACAAATGAGTTTCCTTGAAGGCATAGCCTGCATCTAATGCATATCAGAAGGTTTCTCTGGA
Organism: Heterohyrax brucei; assembly: GCA_028571685.1. Classification (NCBI taxonomy): domain Eukaryota; kingdom Metazoa; phylum Chordata; class Mammalia; order Hyracoidea; family Procaviidae; genus Heterohyrax; species Heterohyrax brucei. Next base: position 55,390,088 of record CM053143.1, on the reverse strand, counting down.
TCTTGCATCCAACTCCTCCTTTGGTTCTTGGGACATGAACCCCCAGCCTGCTTCCTGACCTGCAGAACTTAGGAGCTATAATTCCCATAAGCCTTTGAGTCAGCATGTTTCATCTGAACTATGCATTTTGGTTTTCATTAGCCTCTGCAAATACATGAAGCCTCAAGTCTGACACCTAATCCACAGATTTGGGACGGAGACAGTTTCTTGGGATAAATCTCTCTCTCTCTCTCTCTCTGTCTCTCTCTCTCTCTACATGATGTACACTGTCTTGACTGATTTTGCTCCTCCAGGGGAGCCAGCTTAAGAGAGCAACACATTTGCATCAAATCAGTATAATGGCCACAAGGATCTAATTTAGCTTGCAGATTACATCAAGCACATGTGCAGAATTCTGAAGATAAGGAAAATTGATCCCCTTTGTCCACTATGGATCCTATGCATGTTAGGATGAAAAAAAGAGAGAGGAAGAGAAAATTTTAAAATACTGAACAAAATTATACCAGAGTCTTCACTAGTATCTAAAAGAAAGGGTAAGAGGTCATGTATATCCTCTAAATAATAACAATGTCATGAAGCAACAAATAACAACACATAATTTTAGGTATTGGACTGAATTTTCCTTATCACATACTAACTGGAAAAAGCAAATCTTCTTTTTCTCAGATGCTGAGAATCACTGTCAATAAAAATTGGCTTTCCAGCTAAAGTGAAGTAGATGTAACTGGATAAATAAAAATAAAACTTAAAGGCAGCTAGAATGCCTTTTATATAGGAAAAAGACATTGTATGCTATAGACCACATATTTTTGTAGTATACTCCTTAGTTATGAATGTGCAGAGTATGAGCTGAGATGTACACCTACTTTATTAAAATTAATCCCAAGAGTTATGCATTGAATTGTGTCCCCCCAAAAATATGCATAGGCGTGTGGCTGAGCCATGACTTCCAGTATTTCATGATTTTTCTATATTGTATGTTAAAAGATTAGGATGGGATTGTAAATCCTTTTATAAGATCAACTCCCTGCTCCACAGTAAAGAAAGTTTCCCTGGAGTGTGGCTTGCCCAACCTTTAATTCTTTCAGCCTGCAAGAGATAAAAGGAAAGGGAAACAGGCTGAAAATCAGGAACCTCACACTACCAAGAAAGCAAGAAAGCTACACTGGGAGAAGAGCGCATCCTTCAGACCTGAGGTTCCTGCACAAAGATGCTCCCTGGACAAAGACTGACAATACAGAAACTTCCTCCAGAGCTGACAGTACGGAAAGCCTTCCCCTGGAGTGGACTCCCTGAATATGGACTTGTAGCCTACCGTACTGTGTAAAAATAAATCTTCCTTTGTTAAAGCCACCCACTCTGTGGTATTTCTGTTAGAGCAGCACTAGCTGACTAAAACAGAACTTGATACCGTGAGAGTGGGGTGCTGCTCTAGCAAATACCTAAAATGTGGGAGCCATTTTGAAACTGAATGGATAGAAGGAATGAAGAAGGTGCAGATGGTGAGAAACAACAAAGGACTGGTGGCAGCAACAGTGGCAGCAGCAGAACCAGAGACAGCACTGGGGCTGACTCATGGAGCAAGAGCTTAGTGCCTGCACACAGAGTTTTCCTCTTGGAGATGGGCACCTCTAGCCCTTGAATCAGTGGAGCTAGCCTTGCTGACCCACAGAGCAAAAGAGTCAATTGCCTTCATGCAGGATGCTTTCCAGCAAGAGTGGGGTGCCTCTGGGCACTTGAATTAGTGGAGCTACAGAGCTTTGAAACACTTGCCAGGGCAGAGCAGATGGGAGCCTGAGGCCCCGGCCATGTGGCCATAAGAAGCAGCATCTGAAGAGATAAACAGCATGAGAAGCTGAGCTGCCTCAGTCTCAAAATGTATGACCATGACCTCAGGGGTTTGAAAGGGTGGAACCATGGCATCCTGTGTTTGTAAGGGTGGAATTACTACTCAGTTGGACTTATGGTGTACCTGAAACTGAAGGGGCAGAGTTTCTGTCCAAGTGGGCCTTGAAGGCAGAGTTGTGGTACAGGGCTAGGGGTTTCCACTCTGAATCCAGAGAGTGTGGCCAATATCCAGAGTCTGGAGGGCAGGGTCATTGTGTAGGATGTCTCGGAAAAACGTAAGAGTATTTTTCAAGTTTTGAGGGCTAATGTAATGTATTCTGCTGATTTGGCTGTTGCCTGTTAATGCCTTCTTTCCCTGCAATTTCTCCCATTTGTAATGGAATGTCTAACTTCTGCCTGTTTTGCCATTATATCTTTGAAAGCAGATAGCTTACATTCTAGGTTTGACAGATGTAGAAGAGTTTTTAAATTTTGGACTTGGAACTTATTTAAGATTTGTATCATATGGAATGAACATGATTTTGCTATGATGGGATGCAATGTGCTACATGTTTCAATGATGTGATTTTTGGGGTGCCATAGCGTGGAATGTCATAGATTGAATTGTGCACCCCCCAAAATATGTGTAGTCATGTGGCTGGGCCATGATTGCCAGTATTTTGTGATTGCCCTCCATTTTGTGATTTTTCCTATACTATATATTAAAAGACAGAAGATCACCTCCCTGCTCCACTGTAAAGAGTTTCCCTGGAGTGTGGCTTGCCCCAACTTTAATCCTTTTAGCCTGCAAGAGATAAAAGGAAAGGGAAACAGGCTAAGAATTGGGAACCTCACACCATGAAGAAAGCTGCACTGGGAGAAGAGTGTGTCGTTCAGACCTCAGGTTCCTGTGCCAAGATGCTCCCTGGACAAAAACTGACAATACTGAAACTTCCTCCAGAGCCAACTGTGGGGAAAGCTTTTCCTTGGGGAGGACATCCTGCATTTGGACTTGTAGCCTACTGGACTGTGTAAGAATAAACCTTCCATTGTAAAAGCCATCCACTGTGTGTCATTTCTGTTAGAGCAGCACTAGCTGACTAAGACATCAACTAAATCAGGAAAACTCTTGGTTCACCTTATTCCAGGTAAAGGACCTGAGAGTTCTAATATACTATGTCAAGTTTTTTAAAAAATATATTTCTCTAGTGTGAAATCCCTCTAGATTTGAGATGTTTAGATTTGAACAGCAGAGGAGAGACAACATTGTGTCTCTTATTTTTGGATATGTTTTCATAATTTTAAAGGGAAAAATACTCATCAGACTAAGACAATGACTACCACTTATTGAAACTCATCACAGTTCAGGCATTGTACTAGACATTCTCAGCGTAGCTTAATCCATTTAGAGCTTCATAAACCATATTCAGATCAGGGAAGTTAGTAAAATAGTTTTAAATTTTCAGAAGGGAAAACTCAGGTTTATAGATTTGCCTCAGTTTACATAGCCTAAGGAGAGCAGAACTAGACAACACAGATTCTTTTCTGAGAAACTTTCTGATTAAAACCAAAAAGCAACTGGCACTTTTGAATAACCGAAGCAAAGTTGTTGGTACATTCTTTAAACTTCTAATTTAATTATTTAAGTTGAAATTTGTAGACACTCAAGGTAAAATTTAAGAAAATTTACATTTGTAAATGCCCCTGAAAACTACTCATTTTTACTAAAGCAAACAACAGAAAATCAAATTTATATGGAATATTTTTAAATAGTTTGTACATTTAGCTAATGTTAAATATGTTCTTTACTTTCAGCTTTCAATTGCCCCTCCAAAGTAGGAATGTGCTAATCTTTTTCAAGAACTACTATCTTTTGCAGCAGCCGCCACCAGGATGGTGTACCAAGAAAACATGTTTGTAAGGTACAGCCTCAGCTACTAATCTGAGCTTTTCACTTCCATACAGTTAGATATTTAAATGGTAGAGTGGAATGACAATGTGCACAGTGAGTTAAAATAAATAAATCTGTGATGAGAAGTGGCAAAATATAATTAATGACTGTTTTTAGAAAACTTGCATTTTGTCAAAACCAATTATTTGAAATAAAAGGAAAACATCATGCAGCTTTTATTTTAAAAGTCAGCAAAGCTATGCATTAAACAATTTCATAGTACTAAAAAGGCTCTATAATTACACACATTCTTACTATAAAAACTCATTGCCATTTAGTTTTCTGCCTTGTAGTGTCCCTATAAGACAGAGAGTAGAACTGTCCCATAGGGTTTTCAAGGAAAACCTGGTGGGTTCAAACTGAGGATCTTTTACCTAGCAGCCATAGTTCTTAACCACTGCACCATCAGAATTCTCATAATTGCACAAAGATCTCCTATAATTTTAGGTAAAAGTTTTTCATTAAAGTATATAATATACAAAGACAACTGCATAAATTTTAAATGTACAGTTGAAAGTTTTTCTACAAATGAAATGGTTATATCTTGGTAACCCCTCTAGATATATATGTGTATATATGTATATACATATATATATTTATGACTTGATGGCACTTGGCTTGGCTGATTACATATATATATTCCCCCCCTCCAAGAAAACTTCTTTGTTCTCTTCCCTCAGTGATTTGTGTGTATGGCTGGAGAAATTAGTATTTTTTTTTTTTTCACTTTTTTTGCGGCATAGTGTTCCATTGTATAAGACCATTTATTTATCTATTTGGATGAATATTTGGTTATTTTGCAGAATTTGGCTATTATGTATAATATATAAAAAATATTTTTGTACATGTCTTTTGATGTGTATAAGTATACAGTTCTTTTGTATATGCCTAGCAGTATGTGTATATGTTGAGTAAGCTTTAGTTGTTTTTAGGTGCTGGCCAGCCAATTCTGATGCATAGTGACCATATGTATAATAGAAGTAAACACTGCCCAGTTTAGCACTATCTGCAAAATCTTTATGCTTGAGCCTGTTGTTGCAGGCACTGTGTTAATACATGTCATTGAGGGTCTTCCACATTTTCGCTGACCCCCTACTTTACCAAATATAATACTGTTCTCTAGGGACTGGTTTCTCCTGATACTATGTCCAAAGTCTTGTCATCTTTGCTTTTAGAAAGCATTTTGATCACACTTCTTCTAACACAGATGTGTTCATGCTTCTGGCAGTCTATAGTATATTTAAAATGCTTTTCCAACATCACAATTGAAAGATGTCAATTTTTCTTTGGTTTTCCTTATACATATTGTTCAGTTTTTAGATGCAAATGAGCCAATTGAAAACACTAGCACTTGGGTCAGGCACATCTTAGTCAAAGTGACATCTTTGTTTCTGAACACTTTAAAGAGATCTTTTGCAGCAGACTTGCCCAAGGCAATATGTCTTTTGATTTCTTGACTGCTACTTCCATGTGGGCTGACCCGGATGCAAGTAAAAGGAAATTCTTATCAACTGCAATCATTTCTTCCATTATCTTGATGTTGTTCATTTGTCTAGTTGTCAGGAGTTTGTGTTTGTGTGTGTGTGTTGAGGTGTAATGTGTACTGAAGACTATGTCCTTAAATCTTCATCAGTAAGTGCTTCAAGTCCTCTTCACACTCCGCAAGCAAGGTTGTGTTATTTGCATATCCCAGGTTGTTAATAAGTCTTCCTTGAATCTTTATTTTTTTAATTTTTGTTTGTAAATCTTTTTTTAATGATTGAGTGAAAATGTACATTCCCATATAAATTTGCATGCCCACTTATATGCATCTTCCACTGCTCTCCCTGCTCAATGACAGTACACTATTCCTCTCTGCTCCATACATGTCCCATCCTCCCAATAGTCTCCTTTCCCCTCCTCTCCACCCACTTCCCTTCCTCCAGCAAGAGGTCAACAGGATGATATCCTATAGATGCATAGAACCATACAGTGCACCCAATATATGGTCACTCTGCGTTGCCAAGTCCAATCCATTTACTGGTGGTGGCTGCGCACCATCCGGTTCTTCCGGTCCCGAGTTGATGTCGACACCCACTCATGTGGGTCTCTCTGTCTTCTGGGTTGTCTTTCCCCCATATTGTTTTGGACCTCGATGATAGTCAGTTCCTGCTGAGTTGGGACCATTTCCTGTGCCCTCAGATGGCAGCCTGGCAGCTTTTAAGACCTCAGACACCCCTCACCAATGAATGGTTCAGAGAGACCCCTTAGCAAAATGCTAGTTGTGCCAATTGGCCTCGATTTCTCCTAAGAGCATGATCCCCTGCCCTCTGCCCCAGCTATTCTGTCCTTGCAAACTTGGGTTAAGATAGAATCTTCCTTTAATCTTGATGTCCTGTTCTTCATATAGTCCAGCTTCTCAGATTATTTCCTCAGCATACAGACTAAATATGCATGGTGAAAAGATACAACCCTGACTGACACATTCTCAGACTTTCGAACACAGAATCCTGTTATTCTCTTCAAATGACTGCGTTTTGTTCCGTGTACAGCTTCCTCGTGAGTACAATTTAGTGTTCTGAAATTTCCTTTCTCCAAAATACTATCCATAACCTGCTGTGATTCACAGCGTAAAATGCCTTTGCATAGTTAATAAAACACAAAAACACATCTTTCTGGTATCCTCTGCTTTCAGCTGGCACCAATCTGACATCAGCTATGATACCACTCATTTCATGTTCTCTTCTAAATCTGGCTTGAACTTTGGGCAGTTCTCTCAATATACTGCTGTGACTGGTTTTGAATGATCTTCAGCAAAATTTTACTTGTGTGTGGTATTAATGAAACTGTTCAATAATTTGTGCATTCTGTCGGCTCACCATTTTTTGGAGTGGGCAGAAAAACAGATCTCCTATAATCAGTTGGCTAGACAGCCACCCTCTGAATTCCTTGACAGACACAAGTGAGTACTTTCAATACTGTATCTCTTTTTTTGAAACATCTCAATCAGTATGCCATCAGTTACTGAGCCTTGTTTTTCACCAACTCCTTCAGTACAGCTTGGACTTCTTCCTTCAGTACCACCAAGTCTTGACCACATGCCACCTCCTGAAATGGTTGAACATAGACTCACTCTTTTTGGTACAGAGACTGTATATTTCTTCCATTTCCTTCTGATGTTTCCTGCGTTGCTTTGTGTTTTCCCTGTAGAATACTACTGTATTCCAACTTATGGCTTGCTAAATGATTTTTCAAAGCTGCTCCATAAGTTTCTGTCAACATTATAGAAGAGTATCCATTGTTGCACATTATCTCTTACACTTTGTATTGTCAGTCTTACAAAGATAGGTCTTCTACTAGGTGTGGAAAAATCTCATCGTGATTTTAATTTGAACTCCCTGATGAGTGAATGCGGAAATTATTAAACAATATCATTAATATCACACACAAGTAAAATTTTGTTGAAGATCATTCAACAGTAGCTGCAGCAGCATATAAATAAGAAACTGTCAGAAATTCAAGCCACATTCAGAAGAGGACATAGAATCATGGGTATCATTGCTGATGTCAGATGGATCTTGGCTGAAAGTAGGAAATACCAGAACTTTGTATATTGTGTTTTGTTGATAATACAAGGCATCTGACTATGTGACTCATGAAAAAATTATGCATGGTATTGTGAAAAGTGGGAATTCCAGAACATTTAATTGTGGTTGTAAGGAAGCTGTGCATGAAACAAGAGGCAGTCATTTGAAGCAAATACGAGGATCGTGCACCATCTAAACTTGGAAAATGTGTACATCAGGGTTATATCTTTCACCACACATCTTCAGTCTGTATGCTGGGCAAATAATCCAAGAAGCTGGACTATGTAAAGAAGAATGGAGTCAAGAGTTGTGGAAGACTCATTAACAACCTGTGACGTGCAAACAACACCACCTTACTTTCTGAAAGCAAAGAGGAGCTGAAACACAGTGCTAGCAGTGGGTTACAACTCAACATAAAGAATACAGAAATTCTCACAGCTGGCCCGCTAAGTAACATCGTCGTAAAAGGAGGCAAAATGGAGGTTGTCAAGATTTGCACTTTACTTGGACCCACAATCAACACCCACACAGTCAGTAGTCAAGAAATCAAAAGACACATTGTACTAGCCAGATCTGCTGCAAAAGCCCTTCTTAAAGAGTTGAAAACTGAAGATATTAAAACCTGACCCAAGCCATTGCATTTTCAGTAGTCTCACATGCATGGGAAAGCCAGATAGTGAATAACAATGAAGTGTTGACACCTTTGAATTGTGTTATTGGAGCAAACCATTAAGTATAACATAGACTGCGAAAAGAATGAACTAATGTCTTGAAAGAAGTATGACAAGAATGCTCCTTAGAAACAAGAATAGCAAGACTATGTCTCATATACATTGGACATGATATCAGGTGAGATTAGTTCCTGGTGAAGGACATCATGCTTTGCAAAGAAAAGCGTCGGTGAAAAAGAGGAAAACTCTTAATAAGATGGATTGACAATGTGGTTGCAACAATAGTCTTAAGTATAACAATAACTGTGAGGCTGGTACAGGACTAGGCAGTATTTCTTTCTGTTATACATAGAGTCCCTATAAGTAGGGAATGACTTGAATTTGATGGCACCTAACGACAACTGATAAAGTTCAGCTGCTTTTCATAAAAGATCTCCATTTTGCTCTACAAAGTGATTTTTTAAGACTTTAATTTCCCCATTATTTTACTATTTATTTTTTCTCTTTAACTTGTCAGCATGTGTATTACAAACTGTCTACATCTCTGTGGCTTAGCCTTTACTCTCTTAAGTGATTTTTTTGGAGAGTTCTTAATTTCAATGTAGGCCATTTATTTACATTTTCCTTTGTGTTTAGTTTTTTTACAACATGCTAAAAATATCATCTACTCCAAGAATACATTCTACATTATTTTCTTGACGTTTGATCTTTTAAATTTTTTTTTCCCATTAGGGTATAAAATCCACCTAGAATAGAGTTTTGTTTATACTGTGCCACAGGAATAGAAATTTAGATTTTGTGTGCAGGTACCAAGGTTTACTATTCAGTACCACTGTATTGCAGTGCCAACTTCATCATAGATCGGTTTTGTTTTGTTTTGTTTTGTTTGACTGTCTATTCTGTCCCATTATGGGGCAATTCCACTCTGTCTGATAGGGTTGCTATGAGTCTGAACTGACTCTGTTTCAAGGGACATTTTTCCTGTTTTTCTCTTTATCTTTTCTTGCCTGAACACTGTGTTGTATAACGATCTTTTCGGTATATATAGATACGATGATCTTATCAGCAACCCTGATAAACTGATTTATGTAATTGAATACTAAATCTGTCACTTTTTCCATTTTCACAAAAAGTGTTTCTTAATTACTGTTTATGATAATTGAAACAACTCAACTTTGTTCTTCAAATTGTATTGAGTATCATAGACCGTTTGTATGTTTACATACAGTTTAGATTTAGCTTGTCGCTCTAAGGTCAGTTTCCTAGCCTACACAATTATAAAATGTTGATACGGATTGCACTGACTCTGTAGCTCAGTTTGGTAAGCATTAACATAGTTAAAACGTTATTGTTTTCAAACCATGAATATGGTTTATCCCTCCATGTTTTTACGTCTTCTTTAATTTTATTAAACAGTGTTAGGAGGTTTTCAGTGTGGTAATAAAATATTTGCTTGAATATATTATGGTGTTTGGTTGATTTTTATGCTTTTGTAAACTATAGTACTTATACAGGTGTTTACTTTCTAATTGTTGTTCAGATCTAGAAATTCAGTTGATATTTGTACATTGACTCAGTCTAGCTAACTTTATTCAGTGAACTAATTTTAATAGTTTTCTATTGCTTTTTTAAAATTTCTATGTGCAGAATCGTGTTACCTTTCAATAAGATCTTATTCCTTATTTTCCTTTACTTGTAGGCCTTATTATATTTGCCCTTTGTAGTAGCTGAAATCCAGAAAGTTTTAAATTGAAAAGTGAGAGTACACAATTTTGCTCATCCTTAATTTTAAGATTAAGAATAATCTTAATCTCTAGGGAAAATTTTAAATAATTTTCTACTTAATGCATTTTCCTATTAGTCTTCATTAGATTATGCAAGTTTCCTTTTGTTCTTAGTTGGCTTTTAGTTTTTAATCTTGAAAGTTTATTTTTTTCTATTTTTTACCATTTATTGAGATGACAATGTTTCATTTCTTTTAGTCTCTTATTGTGATTAATTAAACTGATTTTCAAATGTTAAGTGTAGTCACTACGTATATAATTTCAGTGTTAATAAATCATTACATCTTGATCAAGGTATATTATCATTTTATACATTACTGGAATCTGATAATCATCTTAAAGTTCTGTAGAGAAACTGAATTGCTGAGATAAATAGATAAAGGATAATGAATGGATAGAGAGACAGATTTACTTCAAGTAATTGGCTCATTCAATAGTGAAGAATTGGCAAGTTTAAAAATTTTAGGTCAGAAGACAAGTGAAAAACTCCTTCAGACTAGAGTCCTAAAATCCAGACTTAAGACAACTGGAAGAGTGAAGACGGAATTCTATCAAATTAACTACTTACAGTATGAAGGAAGAATATCCTAGGGAAACTCCGTTTTTGTTCTAAAGACCCTGAACTGATTGAAATCTAACCACATTAGGAAAACTAATTTGTTTTATTTCAGGCCAACTGATTTAAACATGCTTAACTACCCAGTAACATTAACTAGAATAAACTTGGTCAAATGACTGGACACCAGAGCCTATCCAAGTTGACACATAAAATTAGCCATCACAATAATATTTTACTCAGGATTTGACGTTAATTTTCTTGTCAGATGTTGCTATCAAGCTTATGCTAGACTTATAGAATAAATTATGGAGTATTTTCTCTTTTCCTGTTTCTAGAAGAATTAGTATAGTTTAATGTTAGCCAAGCCAAGTGCCTAAAATATTTGGAATCATTTTATGATGAAACTCTCTAGATCTAGGAGATTTCTTTGGAATAGGTTTTTTAATGAGCAGTTCAAATTATTTAACAGATATGAGGCCAGTCAAGCTTACTATTTATCGTTCTATCAATTTTGATAAGTTGAACTTTTTGCTATAAATTTTTTCATGTCATCTAAATTGCCAAGTTTATTGGTATGCTCTTTTTCTAATATGCTCTTATTTTGAGCCTTGGCTGGCATAGGATCCATTGTGATAGTCCCATCATTATTCCTGACATTTGTTTTCTGCCCATTTTATTATTTTCCTTTATCAGCAACCTATATGATTGTATATCCATTTACTTTTAATTAAAACAACAACAACAAAAAAAGAAGCAACTCAGACACTCGAAATAATTCATTGTTAAGGTAACATCAGTTTGTCATCAGAAGTTTCATCATTTATGCTTTTACAACAGTAAACTGGAGTATAACAGAAAAAAAGAAGAAGAAAATCAAGAATATAAAGTTGAGTTAATTTTTTTATTCAGCCAAACTAACATTCAGGTTTAAAGATCACAGTCATATTGCTTTCAAAGAGTAAGAATTCAAAAAAAAAAAAAGTTCCCATGAGGCTTTCTTTAGGGAACTACTAAAGAACATTTCAAATAACCACAATGACTAGAGAGACATCAGACCAAAAACTTGAAAACACAAAACCATAGTAATGAGCTTCCTTAGACTTTACACTGTTGTCTATGTTATAAAAAACATTCATGGTTTCTTAGAGAAAACATTGATTCCAGCATTTTCGTTTAAAGTGAAATAGAGCTTCTTGGAGAAATGCTTGTTTGTAGGTTTTGGGCAAGGGGGCTGTCAAAACTACTGAAGTTGTGCCAAAAGAACATGAGAGCTGAATTAAAGAAACAGAACAGGTCAAAGTATCAATAATCAAAATAACTGGCATGTATCAAAACCTGTCAAATATGTTTGAGTTTGTGAGGGTGTAACAGTATTCATGATCCTTACGTGATACCTTTGGAGAATGCTAGGGGAAAAAGGAAAAAAAGAAAAGGGAAGGAAAACAAGAAGTATTCTTTATTTTAAAACTGGTTAATAAAACAATCAAGCTTTTATCTAGTCTTTCATTTTTACGAGCAAACAAAACCCATAGTCTTTGCTGTGGAATGCTCTTCAACATCAAGAAAACAAAAATCCTCACAACTGGACCAGGAATCAACATCATGATAAGTGGAGAAAGGATTGAGGTTGTCAAGGATTTCATTTCACTTGGTTTCACATTCAACCCCCATGGAAGTAGTAGTCAAGAAATCAAAAGAAGCATTGCTTTGGGAAAATCTGCTGCAAAGGACTTCTTTAAAATGTTGAAAAGTAAAGATGTCACCTTGAAGACTAAGGTGTCCTGGACCTAAGCTATGGTATTTTCAATTGCATCGTATGCATGCAAAAGCTGGGCAATGAAGACGGAAGACGGAAGAACTGATGACTTTGGATTATAGTGCTGGAGAAGAATACTGAATGCACCATACACTGTCAAAAAAAAAAAAAAAAAAACAAAAAACAGATCTGTTCTGGAGGGAGTACAATGAGAGTGTTCCTTCAAAGCAAGGATTACTAGATTGCATCTTACATACCTTGGATATGTTGTCAGGAGGGGTCAGTCCCTGGAGAAGGATATCATGTTTGGTAAAGCAGAGGGTCAGTGAAAAAGAAGACGGATTGACTCAGTGGCTTTACAAGATGGATTGGCAAGATGGATGCAGCAATGGACATAAGCATTAAAATGATTGTGGGCACGGCTCACGACAGGGTAGGGTTTCCTTGAGTTGTGCACACGTTGCTAACAAGTCAGAACTGATCTGATAGCACTTAATAACATAGATGAGGAAAATCTCTCCCTTAAAATTGTATTCTAGCAAGTAAATTAAGAAAGAAAAAGTTAAAACATCATCACTTTACAGCCACAAGAAAACTAATGGATCTAGGTAGTGAATACCAGTGGCTACAACATGAAAAAAGAGAGAGAAAGAGGAAAGGTAGGAAGGAAGAATCAAGGATGGAAGATAGAAACTGCATTACTAAAAAGGCTGGGTGATCAAATCTCTCTGTCCTCCAGGTTTGCTATGAATCAGAACAGATTTGATGACAGTGAGTTTGGGGTTTGAGTTAGGTATAGCTGAGTTCCTCTTGTCAAAACAAAAATCATATTAAACTGGTAATAAAATTTATTTAATATACAATTTGTAGTGATGTTGCCACAGAAACAGGGCCAGAAAAGTGTTAGTATATTAACAATTTACCCTAAAACACAGCTTCTAGTCTGACCTTGAAGTTTCTGTTTCTAAAAATTGGTTGTCTATAGATAATTCTTCAAAGAACTTTACTAATTTATCTAGACCATTGACTCAAAGGTGACTTTTAGAAGCCACTTTTTTAAAAGCTCAGGATTCAAAGGAACATCTCAGGACAAAGCTCTGAGTGGGTCACTCCACTTCTGTGGACCCCAGAAATCTGAATTCTGGAAGAATTGTACTCTGTTATTTACTATTCACCCAGCGGTAAGGATGTTATTGGGGTTAGTAGCCTTAGAGTCATTTTGAAATCGTAATGACCTCATGTGACAGAGCAGAACTGCCCCATAAGGTTTTCTTGGCTGTAATCCATATACAAGCAGACCAGCTGATCTTTTCCCTGTGGAGCCACTGGAAAACTTTTGGTTAGAGGACAGTCTGTAGCCATTTGCCCTACCTTGGCTCCTTGGGACCCAGGGTCCTATGTTTTCAAGGAGGGTGGAAAGGATGTCATTATGATGATAATGGGAGATCCATTATTCGCACATTACACACTGCGAGATGGAATCTGTGAAAGGAAAAGTGAAAGAGATCCTTTATAATCAAGCACCTGTATTTTGTAAGACAATTTAAGGAAACATTTTTGTACAAATGCACTAGGTTTCACTTAACACGCCGTAACTTCGGTCTCAGGAAACCACATACAGCATTTCACTCATTCCAAAACATGCTTAAGAAAAATAAAATAAAACAAGAAAAAAAAAAAGAACGAGAGAGAGATCATATTACCAAAAAAGGAGACTTAAAATTGAGTAGAATAAAACTATCAAAATTCATACCTTTTTTTTTAAAATGCTGAAGTAACATTGTCATCAGAAGGAATTCTTGGGAAAGCATAACTCTATATTTTATTGGGCACATAAACTTTGGGATCAGTTACATGCTAGTCAGTTACTGGGTTTTAAAACCTAGGTTGTTAAAAAAGGCATAAATTTTCATTCCTTATTGCATAAGGTATTTTTTGTTAAGAACTTAGATAATAAGTGAACACAAAAGAAATGAATTAATAAATGTTTTTCTAAGATTAATACTTTGATTCCTAGTTGATCATTAGTAAAATTCATGGGTATTTTTGCATAATCACATATGCTTCCCTTTGGAATAACTTCAAATAGAGTTTATATGTGTTTGGTTTTAGACTGGAGCTCAGAGATTTTGATCTAGGAGTGGATCCGTGTAACTGATGCTGCAGTGTTCCTAACAAAAAAAATACAGGTGATTATATAAAAGGATGGATTAATGAATGAGAACACTCTCCAAAAATCAACTGGGAACCCAGGCTAATCGAAGAAAACATACTGAGATTGTTATACAGTTAGAGTGGGTCAACACTTATGGATCAAAAATCCTTCTGTGATCTAAACTCTGAAACTATATTAACTCTATTGCACTGTTGTTAAGGTGTTAGAGTTGAATTGACAACATACTTAGAAAACTTCCAGCTTTGCCTACACGTACAATGGCAGCTCTAATCTGCATGACACAGAATTAGTTTTCCATCTGGGCAAGAAGAATGGGCATGCTTCATAACTTTCATAATAAATTATTCCCTGGTATTTTGAATCTTAAAGCATATGAATTTATCTTTATTACAGAGTACAAAACATCACAAGATAAGACTATTTTGAAAAGATGAGTACCATGAGGTTTAGAGAGCATTGATAAGGTCTGTGTCTGGTTGGATAGAGGGTCAAAAGAGAAGGGTATAGTAAGGGACCATTTAGATAGTAACACATACCTCATAATTCACAAAGAACTTCAGATTTTGACTTTTACATTTTCTGTAGTTGAAGTTATAACACATCAGAGTTTTTGTTTCTTTGTTTTTTGTAAAACTCATCCTAGAAAAAGTGCTACATACTTCAATGCTGAATATCACCCTGGTCACTTTTGAAGTACCACCCTTGGAAAGCTATGCACTGACACCAGCACCTAGTCCACCCTTGAAGACAATTTTAACTTTCTGGAATGGCCACTGCACAGAGCACCAAGGAGGCAAGTTCTCTGTGAGGGAGTTTTTAACCAGTAAACAAATAACTGTTTTGAAACACCCTCTCTACTCAGTCTGGCCACCAGTGACTTTTTTTGTTTACCCCAAGATAAAGGAAATATTGAAAGGAAAACATTTTTTATGACATTTATGACAGCAAGGATAATATGACAACAGGTCTGATAGCCATTCCTGAAAAAGAGTTCCAAAATTGCTTTGAAGGGCTGGAGCCAGTGCATAGCACTTCAAAAGTGACTATAGTGATATTCACCAATGAGGTATGTAGCACCCTTTCTAGGATGAGTTCGTGAACTTAATTGGCAGTCTTCATACAGAGCTTAAAAATATTTCCTGAGTTTCTCTTGAATGCCTGCATCATCCTTCTATAACCTTTGAAACTACATCATTAGAAGAATAGATCCAGTTCTGTTTATTATAATCATATTGATAAGAACAAGAGAGACAGTGTAGCTGAATAATAATATACTGAGTATTCAGAACATGAACTGATTATTCAGAACACGAGCTCTCTGGTCAGAGATGCAGGCTATTATTGGTACATGTTCTTATCCAAATTATGTACTTTCTCTAAGTTTCATTTCTTTGTAATTAAAGTGAAGATCTAAAAACTGGTATGATAATTAGATACTGTAGCACCATGAACCATGCCAAGCATCTATAAATGTCCCATAAAAACTTGCTAATGTAAATTTTATTAAGAATAACATTTAGAACTTTATTAGATTATTTCTATATAAATCTCCAAATATAAAGAATTTTGTTTAGAATTTATTGCCAGGTAAAAAATGTGTATATAAATATATATATATATATATACATATGTGTATATATATATATACCTCAGAAAGAAATTCTATGCTTCCCAATTCCAGAGGGGGGAAAAAAAAGCCATGTAACTTGCGTTTATTTACTTTTTTCTTGCTCAGTGCAAAGAAGTTTTGTAGCAGACGTAAAGGACAATTTTAGAAAATTTATTTACCGGTATGCTTGATATATTTACATTGCTTTTCTTTCCTTGGCCTTAACGTGCCTTTTTATAGTGTATTAGTAATAAACACTTTTAACAGTGACAGATTTCTAATGCTTTCTTCATAAGGGGAAATATGTTAATAGAAATTGTAAAACACTTTAGTTGTTCCCTGAGTTTTCATTTCTGAGCATGATTTCACAACTGGGTGGACTAAACTTTCCAAGGAGTCTTTTACAATGAGAAAGAACACATTTCAAGGGAAGAGGGAATTTAAACTCACAATTCTGGTTAAATGAAATAGGCCACGTCCTGCATGTAAACTCCTATTTAAAAATTCTAATTATTAGATAACAGTTCAATAGTTTACTTAATAATCACATCCAAAAGAACTTATTAGAGAAATATTAGAAGGGTTCACCTTTAGAAAATTTATGAAAATAATTCACTACTTTAATACAAAGGGAAGAATAATGATATACCAACTGACTCAAAAGAATATCTCTTGATTAATTCAAATTCTTCATTTTTAAAAAAAAAATAAAAAATCTCTGTTGTTGCCATGAGTCGGATACAACTCGACGGCACTTGGCTTGGCTAGGCTAGCAAACTGAGAAGCTTTGACAATAGAGTGGTTAAGAGCTGACTTCCTAATGGAAGTCAGTGGTTTGAATGCACCAGTCACTGTGTGGGTGAAAATACTGAGTAATCTGACCCCATAAAAACTGCAGGCTAGGAAATCCTACTGGACAGTTCTACTGTGTCTTATAGTGCCCCCGTATGCTGGAATTAATTCTATGGCAATAGATTTTTACTATTATCAAGCTGGGAATAGAATAGAATTCCATTTAATTGATAAAGATTTGTTACAAATTAGATGGTATCTGAATCCTGATACCTGTAAACATGATCTTGTCTGAAGTAAGAGTTTCTTCTTTTACATTAATGACATCATACCAGTATAAACTGAGTAAGAATCCTAATCACTATGTGTTATAAAAAGAGCAGAACATAGAGTTGCAGAGATGTGGGTACTTGGAGTTTTATATGGCAAGTTGACTTGGACTGTAAACTTTCATTTAGTCATGATAAAAAAATTAAAAAGAACAGAATAGACAGAGAGAAACACAGGTCGAAGACAGGCATCAAAAAATGACAAGGAAAACCAAAGAAAGCCAATGATCTCAACAGCTACTGACAAAGCAGGATCTCCTCCTAGAGCCACAGCTGAATCAAATGTCTACTTCCGGAACTGTAAAATGCGTAAGTTCCTATTCTTTAAAGCCACAGACTAGCGATATTTGTGTTATGGCAACTCTGAGTAATTAAGATAAGGTTAAAAACCATAAAAAGGAAAAGAAAGATGGATAATACAGAAGAAAATACAACAGTTATTCTTTATAAGTATGTATATATACATATAATTGTGCTTTAACTGAAAGTTTAAAATCCAACTCAATTTGTCATACAAAAACTTATGCAAACATTGCTATGTAACTTTAGCTGCTCTCCCCACCCTATGACAGCAAGTTCCTCTTTTCCATAAGCAAGCCCCTATATTTTCCCTGGGGGTTCAACCAGCTTCCGTCACCTTCTACTCTCTCATCTTGCCTGTGCACAGAAACTGCCCGGTTAGCCTCATAAATCTACTTAAGCAAAGAAGCACATTCTTTGCTATTATTATTTAATGTCTTATAGTCCAGTCAAATCTTTGTATGAAGAGTTGGCTTGAGGAAGGGTTTCTGTTTTGTGTTAATAGAGAATGCTGGGGTCGTGCCTCCTGAGGACCCTTCAGTCTGTCAGACCATAAAGTCTCATATTTTTAATAGAGTTCTAGTTGTGCACATTTATTTTTCTCTGACTGTGTCAGGGACTATAGGCCGTATTTCCTGACAGGGCAGTACTTTGTGGTGGCTGGGTGCCATCTAGTTTTTCTGGCCTCATGTAGTCTCTGGATTATGTGGCCCTTTATGTCTCTTGGGCTTATATTTCCCTAGTATCTCTGATGTCTTTCATTCATTTGTTTCTGTTCAAGGTGGGCTGGTATCAGTTAATGCTTCTTAGAGGCCTCTTGCTAGTTTTTGCAATACAAGGCTCACTCACCAGTGCAGGATACAGTATTTTCTTAAAGTACTTATTATGCCAATTGACCTAGATGTCCCCTGAAACCACAGTCCCCAGACCCTTGCCCATGTTACTCTGTCCTTTGAAGTTTTGCGTTATATTTGGATACTTTTTAGCTTTGGGTTTATTTCAGCTGTGCAGACCCACTTTCTGCTGTACTTTGTCCCTCCATTTACCTGACCCAGTTTCTAGCTACCATCTAATCAGTGAGTACCCCTCTTCCTGCCTCCCCACACTTATAACAATCAAAGATTTTTAAACCTTTTCTTGAGTCCTTATAATAGTCGTCTATACAATATTTGTCCTTTCGCAACTAATTTCACTCAATATAGTGTCTTCCAGATTCCTCCATGCTTTGAGGTGTTTCCCAAGTTCATTGTTGTCCTTTATCATGCCTAGTATTTCACTGTTAAGGTTTTAAATAGTTCTGGATGTACTGATCAGAGTTCTAAATAGTGAAAAAAATGAGTAACTAGAATGTATATGATTGGAAGGAAATTATAAAACCATTGTCATTTGCAGATGATTTGATTTTCTCTTTTAGAAACAAATCAAATCTACAGATAAACTATTGAAATGAACAAAATCTGTAGCAAAAAAAAAAAAAGCAGTAGCATTTCTTCACACTAATAGCTGGCAGTTAGAACACAGGTGTTAAAAATTTCATTGCCAAGAGGCAGATCCAAGATGACTAACTAGACATACATCTCCTTAAATCTCTGTGAAAACTAAGGCCTGCATTGATAATTGAATGGAGCATTGTGGACACCCAGCGAGCTCTAGCACATGGCACAGGGTTGTCAGATGGACTACATGCCACTAAAAGGGAAACTTCTTCACTCTGGCTAAGCCCCACTCTCACTGACTTGTTGCTAGGGCAAACCATAGGTACTGGTGCTTTTAAATTTTTTTTTCTTTTCTAATTTTGTTGGCCAGTAGGTGGGTTATGAGCACGTGCTGGCAGACACTCTGAGCTGCAGTGCTGAAGTGAACAGTGTGTGGTGCAGTGGAGAGACAGTGTGTGGGATAGCCACATTTTGAGAGCCTGGCAGTAGACTGAGTACACTACAGACCCTCCACCTTCTCTTTTCTGAGCTCTGCCACAGAGTCTTCTGTTTCATAGTGTGAGGGGCAGCTTGACTGTGATGCCATCTTGGTTGGCTGGGAGGTGGAATTATCCAAACTGAGGCCTCAGCAGAGGCTAATTCCCAGGCTAGGAGGCAGGGCCAGTCCAAGGAGTGCTTTTCCAGTGGAAAGACTGTGTTTAGCACATTGTTGCTTTATGGGTAGGGCACAGCAGAGATTGGCAACAGGTCTGTAGCCCTCCCTACTGTGAACTACATCATAGCATCTGGGACAGCTGAAGAGATGCTTCTGTTGTCAGCTGGAAGGGGAGTCTGCCACATCTGATGGCCTTACTGATTTTGGAAGCTGTCAGATAGCTTTCAGCTCTTTCAAATAAGACTGCCTGGAGAAATAACTGTTGTGCAGTCCAAAGGAATCTCTTCCAGCCTTTATTGACCTACATCATAGGGTTGGTTGACATTCCCCCAGTGACTCCATAAATACGGTGGTGTCTTTTCCAGCCAGGAGATGTAGCCCACCACCCAGAGAGTCCCCTGAGGCTAGTCACTAGAGTACACAGAGGCAGCTGGTGATCAATTCCCTTCTCAGAACCATGCCTCAGCTCCTGGTCAGGGAACACCAGAGGAACTAAACAGTCTCTAGATGCCCCCAAAGCAATAGATAATCAATAATCACTTAAAGAAACAGCACACCATGGTTCCAGAAAACTCCCAAAGTAAAGAATCAAAACTATTGGAGGTCAAGTACAAAAGAATTATATACAGAGCATTCTGAGATATTAAGCAAAATGTAGCAGAGCAAAATGAAAAATTCAGCAAGCTATTTGAACTGATGAAGCATCAATGTTCTGAAATCCAACAGATCAATAACAAAATTTCAGAATTAGACAAATCATTCCAAAGCCAAAAGAGCAGAATTGAGAAACTGGAAGTCAGACTTAGTGACCTTGAAGATAGAACAGCTGACACCAGCATTTATGAGGGGAATAAGACAAAGAAATGAGAAAAATGAAGAAGCATTAAGAAACATATGGGATTCCATCAAGAGAATAATCTATGATTAACTAGAGTTCCTGAAAAGGGAAGGATACCTGAAAACACACAGAGTATTGTTGCAGAGTGGTTGACAGAAAATTTCCCTAAAATTATGAAAGAAGAGAATATAGATATCCAAGACGTGTATTCAGGGGCACAAAAACCATATCCCAAAAGAAGGACACCAAGACATATTATAATCAAGACTCAACGGCACTTGGCTTGGCTTTGGCTAACAAAAGAAAACATAAGCAGAACATCTTAAAGGCAGCAAGATTCAGAGCAAAGCTAACATTCAGAGGGAAGCACTGTAGGCTTTCATCTGAGTTCTTGGGAGAAATGATGTCAGCAAAGAAGCATTAGGATAACACATTCAAAAACTTGAAGGAGGAAAACTTCTAACCAAGAATTATATAGCCTACAAAGCTGTCTTTCAAATATGAAAATGAAGTTAAGACATTTGCTGATAAACAGAAACATAGAGACTTTGTAAAAAAACATACCAAAATTACAAGAAATGCTGAAAGAAGTTCTTTGCTTAGAAAACCAAAACAATTATGTATATTTAAGGAAGTAATGCAGGACACAACATCCAGAAACCTACTCAGTTAGGTAACACACAAAACTCAATCAAAGCTATATTAAAAGAAGGGAACCAGTGATCATATCATGAAAACTATGACATCATCACGTTAAAAAGAGGGATATAAGATGGCAGTTATAGTCCTTTCAGAAGGAGAGGAAGTTAAAAAGGTATTTGAAGTTAAAATTGCATTTAAACTTAGAATATTAAGGAGGATCACAGCGGATCACAAAGCACAATAACAGTGCATCATATCAAAACAAGAAACATAATACTGGAGTCTCCACAAACACAAAACCAGCACCAAAAAAGGTGAAAAGCTAACCCATAAAGAAGAATGACCCAAAACAGAATATTAAGAGCAACAGAGAAAACACCACCACAAAAATAAATACATCAAAATGACAACACTACACTCACAGCTATCAGTAATTACATTGAGAGTAAACAGACTGAATACTCCAATACAGAGACAAGAGACATCTTGGATCAAGAGACGCAACCCATCTATATGTTGCTTACAAAAAGCGCACCTTAGACTGAAAGACATGGGCAAACTACAAATTAAAAGATGGAATAATGTATACAAAACTAACAATAGACACAGAAGAGTAGGTGTGGCAATACTAATCTCAGATAAAATAGATTTTAATGTAAAATCTACCTTCATGGACAAAAATAGTGACTACTGACTACTGAAAGGTTCACTATGTAAGCAGGACTTAACAATATTAAATATTTATGCACTCAATACTAGAGCACATAAATACATCGAAAAAACACTGACTACATTGAAAAATGAGATAAATCACTCTACAATACCAGTGGGAGATTTCAATACTCCACTTTCAGTAATGGACAGATCATCCAGAAAAAAGCTCAGTAAGGAAACAGAAGATCTTATTGTGACAATTAAACAACAAGAGCTCTTTGACACATACAGGACATTTTATCCATCAACAAATAACTACACCTTATTCTCCAATACACATGGAACATTTTCAAGAATAGACCATGTGTTAGGACATAAAGCAAATCTCAATAAAATCCAAACTATTGAATTATTGCAAAGCATCTTCTCAGACCATAAAGCCATAAAAGTTGAAATCAATAGCAAAAAAAAAAAAAAAAAATAGATAGAAATTAGAACTCATAGAAACTGAACAACACCTTGCTCAAAAATCTGTTGGTTACAGAAGAAATCAATTCAAATGAGAACAAAACCACATCCTACCAGAACCTATGGGATACATCAAAAGCAGTGCATAGAGGTCAATTTACCTCTAAAAATGCACACATCCAGAAGGAAAAAAGATCCAAACCAAATAATTAAATCTACAGCTTGAATAAGTGTAAAAAGAATAATGGAGGAAAACCTAAGACACCAGAAGAAAAAAGATCATAAAGATTAGAGCAGAACTAAATGAATTAGAGAATAGAAGAACAACTGAAAAAATTGACAAAACCAAAAGCTGTTTTTTTGAAAAGACCAACAGAATTGACAAACCATTGGCTAAACTTACAAAAGAGAGACAGAAGAGGAGACAAATAACCCAAATAAGAAATGAGATAAGAGATGTCACAACATACCCAACTGCAATGAAAAGTATCCTAACAGAATACTACAAAAGACTGTACCCTTACAGATTTGAAAGTCTAGAAGAAATGAACAAATTCCTAGATTCATATCATCTACCAAAATTATCACAAGGAGAAGTAGAACAACTTAATAAGCATATCACAAATGAAGAGATTGAAAAAGCATCACTCACCACTTCTATTCAACATTGTACTAGAAGTTCTGGCCAGAGCAATTAGACAAGACAAATAAATAAAGTGCATCCACATAGGCAAAAAAGTAAATATCTCCCTATTTGCAGACAATATGATTGTATATGCAGAGATTCTTAAAGAATCCATAAGTAGACTACTTGAAGTAAAAGAAGAGTTCAGCAAATTATGAGGATATAAGATAAGCGTAAGTAAGTCAGTAGGATTCCTTTATACCAACAACGAGATCATTAAAGAAGAAATTGCCAAAATAATACCATTTACTATAGCCCCCAAGAAGATAAAATACCTAGGAATAAATCTATGTAGAGAAATAAAAGAACTATACAGAGAGAACTATAAGCTCTTACTGCAAGATACCAAAAAGAGACTTACATAAATGGAGAAACCTTTCCTGTTCATGCACAGGGATACTTAATATTGTGTAAATGTCTATTTTACCCAAAGTGATCTAAATATACTAATCCTACTACAAATCCCATGATAATTTTTAACGAGATGGAGAAACAAATCACCAATTTGTTTGGAAAGAGAAGAAACACAGTAGCAAAGCACTACTGAAGAAGAGGAACACAGCGGGAGGCCCCATGCTACCCAACCTTAGAACCTATTGCACTGTCACAGTAATGAAAACAGCCTGGTACTGGTACATAAAGAGATACACAGACCAATAGAACAGAGTTGAGACCCCAGAGATGCCACCACCTTCCTATGAATAGTTAATATTTGACAAAGGTCCTGAGATTGGAAACAAGGGTAAAAATAGTCTCTTTAACAAATGGTTCTGGCAAAATTGTATCCATTTGAAAAAAAAAAAATTGAAATAAGACCCATATCTCACGCTTTACACAAAAACTAACTCAAATTGGATCAAAGACCAAATGTCAAACCTAAAGCAATAAAGATCATGCAAGAAAAAATAGGATAAACAATGAAAGTTTTAATACACAGCTTAGATAGTCTTCAAAATCTGACAAAGCACAATCAATAGAAGAGAAAATAAATGGGAACTACTAAGAATCAAACACTATTTCTTATCCAAAGATTTTATCAAAAGAATTAAAAGAATGCCTACAGAATGGGAAAAAAAATTTGGCGACTACATTTTGGATCGACATCTGATCTCCATAATCTACAAGGTACTGCAAAATATCAACAACAAAAAGATAAATACCCTAGTTAAGCAGTGGGCAAAGGAGATGGACAGACACTTCACCAAAGAGGACATCCAGGCAGCCAAAAGACACATGTGAAATGGTCATTAGCTATTTAAGAAATCCATATCAAAACCACAATGAGATACCATCTCATCCTAACAGGGTTGGCCATGATCCAAAAAACACAAAATAACAAATGCTGGAGAGGCTGTGGAGAAATTGGAATTCTCCTACACTGCTGATCAGACTACAAAATGGTACAAGTCTCTTTGGGAAGCAATCTGGTGCTTCCTTAAAAACTGGAAATAGATATACCATTTGATCCACAAATCCCACTGCTCGAGACATATTCTACAGAATTAAGGGCAGTCACACAGAGACATGTGCATGAATGTTTATTGCAGCACTGTCCACAATAGCAAAAATATGGAATCAATCCAGATCTCCAACAATAGATAAATGGACAAATGAACTATGGTGTATATACGCAATGGAACACTATGCCGTGATAAGGAGCAGTGATGATTTTAGGAAGATATTATGTTGAGTGAAATCAGTCAGTGGTACAAGGAAAAATATTGTATGAGACTCCTACTATAAGGACTTAAGGACGGAAACATGGACAGAAGACTCTGATGGCTGCAAGGGAGGGGATGAAGGGAGAGAGAGGGCTGGTCATAAATCAGATGGTTGATAGAAATTTGGTTGGGTGAAAGTAGTGACAGCACACATTAGAAAGATCAATTTAAATGGACTTCAACATAAACTGAAAACTCATGGAGGGATGAGTATTAGGGGCAGGGGTCTGGGTACCATGCTCTTAAGGGACATCGAGGCCAATTAGCATAACCAGCATATTGCTAAGAGAGTCTTCTGCACCCCATATTGATGACTGGCAGGGTCTTAAAAGCTAGCAGGTTGCCTTCAGAGTTACACCAAATGGTCCCAACTCAGCTAGAATAGCTGATCTCCAATGACAAAAAGGACATGAGGGAAAAAAAATCTCAGAAGACAGAAGGACCAATGTGACAGGTAACTGTATCAACATATGACTAGGAAAAGCAAATGGTGCCCCGCTACCACCAAAGACAGACGTGATGGGGCACACAATATTGAGCCCCAATGACAACATGAGAAAAAGAGGAGTGCACCTCAAGGACTCCACTAAAAGATTGCAGCTGATGGTCTGAAGGCCTGGGGGTTCCCTTGGGAACATGGCCCTTGACCTGCTGCTGCCTCTGACCAGAAAACGTGACTTAGGCCAACTCTTCAGACAGGAATGATTTGGATTCAGGGACACAATATGACCATATGGTGTGTGCACTTTACGGTTCTATGTATCTGTGGGATGCTATCCTCCTGGCTTCTTACTAGAAAGGAGAGGAGAGGGTGAAGAGGAGGGGACAGGAGATTGTTAAGAAGATATGACATCTGTAGAACGGAAAAGAGGAGCGTGCTGTCATCTGGCAAGGAGAGCAGAAGGAGTTGCAGATAGGCAGGCATGCAAATTTAACTTGGATTGTATACTTTCACTCAATTACAATAAAACAAAAAAAATCATTTTCAGCAGTAAAATAACTATAAAATACCTGAAAGTTAACATACTTTAGTAAGTATATGATCCCTGTGCAGAAAATTTAAAAACTCAGTCAAGGAAAATATATATATAAATGTGAGTATATGGAGATATCCTATGTTCTTTGATGAAATTAATCAGTATTATGATGACATAAAGTCTCTCTAAAAAAATATGAATACAATGCAGTACCATTAAAAATTCAAGTTCGTGTCTTGTTTTTAAGAAATGAGTAATTTTTCCAAAATTAACCTGAAAATTTGTTAGTCCATGAAAACTTCTAATTTTAAATCACTGATGTTGTTAGTTGCCATTGAATCAATTTCAACTCATTGTGGCCCCGATGTACTTCCACTAAAACCGACCTAAAAGCTGGTCAAAAGACAGTCAATAATAGTTTGATTCTAATGCAGCACACTCAGACAAGCATATTTTAAGAGTCCATGATTCCTGAAAGAAAGAAAATATGTAAGCTAAATTCCATGTTTCTATACCCTTTAGTCTTTGTGCTAACACCCGTATAACAAAGTGAAGGTCTACAGCAAAAGGAGAGAGAAACATTTTTACAGGACTAAAGAGAAACTCAGTGCTTTAGGCTGCTAAAGAGGTGGAAATCTGAGAGATCAAATGCCAAGGAAGGGAAAATTGACGAAGAGTTCTTCGAAATATTTTAAGTTATGATTCTGCCCCCACGCTGGGCAAGCACAAAGTAAGACTCCAAGCTTACCAGCAAGAGAAAAAGCAAACAGTCAGCTAAACAAGTGGAGAGAGGGCTGTCAGATGTGAGGTGCTGGGAAGAGAGACTGTAGTTCAAGTCCTGCTGGATTAGAAGCTGTCTTGGCAGCCACCTCAGTCTTACGTGTCGAAATCCTAGAAGGGTACCATGCTTTAGGAATAAGAATAATGTCTAGGAGTAAGATTACATTCCAGAGAGAAAACTATGGTTTAGGAGTAAAAGCAATACTATAACAGAGTAAGCTATCAAAAGTTAAGTTTCAAAAAAAGTGACATTTCATGTTATTACGTTAGTAACTTATGACCTTGAAAGTTACATTCTGTAATTTATCCTAATTGTATGCTGACTGTATTGAGTCTAATGAATAGACTTCTAGTACAATCTATCACAGTAATATGTTTTTTAATGCAATTCTGTCTAACCCTGCTGTGAACTTCTTGGAGATGCAAATTGTTTTTTTATTATTTACCTCTGTTTCAATACTATTGTATGGTTTCAGTAAATGCCTTGTTAAGTAAATAATTGTATGGTTTCAACAAATGTTTGTTAAATGATTATTGCTATTTATGATACCTACCCTATCTGGATGGTGCAGTGGTTAAGCATTTGGCTGCTAAATTAAAGGTTGACAGTTCAACCCCTAGGCTGCCTGAAAAAGAGACAGCCTGCTTCCGTAAAGATTCCAGCATTGGAAACCCTGAGGTTCATCTATATCCTGTGCTAGAGGGCTGTTATAAGTTTTGAATGACTCAGTGACAAAGGGTTAATATACCCAATGTTTCAGCTCTGGCTGCTCTTCGGGACTTGTCCTCTGTTCACCTGACCTAATAGCACTCCTTGTCCAACTGAGCAAAGAGTGCTTTTCTCAGCTTTTCAACTCAGCACTTCACTGTCTGCTACTGCTTTGAATGCTAAATCTTCTGACTTGTCATGTGTAAGAGACAAAGTCAGATACCCTAGTTTATGACAGTTTATTAAGGTGGTACAATTACAGTAGTTATGAGTAAATATAACTTTTACAACTTAGTTGAATTAGTTAGCATACATAAAGAGCTTGGAACAGTGTATGGCTCATTGCCATTATTTTATTTAAAATTCATGCAGTCAAAGAAATTCTAGATATTTCCAAAGAAAAGTCAGTGACATCTGGACTGAAAAATATGATTAATATTGGTAATCAAATGTACTGTGATGAAAGTAAATATTTGACAACTTTCAAGTTACAGTAATTATATACATGAAATGGAAAAATTTGACTTTTTCAAAAACATTTCAAAAAGCTCATCTATTACAGTTTAATGCATAGAATTCTCATCTTTTGCCAATATTATGTGCCAAAAGATAAGTTTATAAAGCATTTGCTATTTCTAACTACTGTACCATATAAAGTTGCTTGAATCTTTATCAGCAGTAAATAACTGAACGGTTCTTATTATTTATTCATTAGAAATTAATTATTTTATAGTAAAGAAAGGTATATATTGTATATTGAATATACATCTCAATGCAAATGTATATTGAAGCAAATGTATAGCAGTATACTGGAAAGCTGGATAGAAAAGTGAAAATAAAATATGCTTTCCCTAAAACGGAAATCTTCATGGCGTAGTGGTTAAGTCTTTAAGTCTCCTAACCAAAAGGTCAGAAGTCTGAATCCACCAGGGGCTCCTTGGAAACTCTATGGGGCAGTTCTGCTCAGTCCTATAGGGTCGCTATGAGTTGGTATGGACTCGATGGCAGTGAGTAGTTTCCCTAAAATAAACCTAAATTATTTAAAATACAATATTAAGTAAATATCCACTATCAGTTTCTAGGTTTATACATAAATAAAAGCAATTACTTTCCTTTTTTTGGTAAAAACAGGAAGACAGTTAAAAGTAGTTATAACTTCCACAGTCTACCTCAGTGTTACATCTGCACAATAAACTTACTTGGAATAAAATACTCTGTAGACAATGTGTGAGTAACATATTGCTAAGAACTTTAAAAAATTTTCCATTTCACCTTCCACTGACGGTAATTAACTTGCATATTCCTTCTTGTTTTTCAAAGAGATTACATTATACTAAACAAAATTCCAACACATGAGATAGAAATACATATTTGAACATTTGCTTTGTCATATAATAAATTGACTTTACAAAGTTATAAACTATTCTGAGTTTATGAGCTGTTAGAAATAACGACCTCCATTAGAGTTTGTAATGCATTCTGAGTGACATCATAAAAAAACAAAAAAGGATCAGCAGAATAATTTCCCTTCATAATGATCACCTTCAGTGGATAATAAATTGCTCAAGCACATTTATAAAATGGAATATGGAATATGGAATATGGAATGTGGAATATGTTCAAACTTGTATCCACATATCTTCACTTTGGATTTTTATGAGCAATGAATAGGTTGCTATATTCCAGACTAGACTTTATTTACCACATGAAAGAATGTCTCTGCTTTGAAAGAATGTACTTGTATAGAAATATAAAAGCTATCAATACTTATCAGACTTATGCCTGGAAACTTACCAGGAAGCCTTCCTTTAATATTTACAAATGTAATTAGACACATATTTGCTGGTCATTCCACTGACCACTTTTTCCTACATAACAGGTAATGTTATGTTTTCCTATGTTCTCATTGCTTTTCCTTAAAGATCAGTGGTCTTCCTACTATAATGGAAGAGAAAGCATGTCGTCTACCAACAATAGTAATAAGTAATACAAACATTATAGTCTCCTCTTGAACTTTTCTTTCAGTTATCCATGAGTATAAATAACCTTGTTAGATAATATGCTAAAAACAAATCTCAGTGCCATCGAGTTGATTCCTACTCACAACAGCTCTACAGATGGAGTAGAACTGCCCCATAGAGTTTCCAAGGAGTGCCGGCAGATTGGAACTGCTGACTTTTGGTTAGTAATCTCATAGCACTTGACCACTACATCATGAGATTTCTGTTATATTATATAAGAAGAAGAATATACCGTGAGTACAATGACTTGTAAAATTGAGATATTTTATAATATTAGCATTGTTATTGATTTCAGTACAATTAATACTCATTGCAAATATTATAAACTGACTGATAACATATCTCTTACACAATCTCCTAAAGTGCCTACAATAGCATGTAGGACAGCAATACCAAAGATGAGTTATGCTTGAGCTTTGTAACTTCCTTACCAAGAATGTTTTTGTTTTCACAAAGCACATTTCAACAACTAGTTTTCAATCAATGACTCAACATTTTATCTCCTTTAACATTTCATCTTTCATTTCTATTACTTAAGGGTCAAATATACAATAATTATAGTTGATATTTACCAAGTGCTTTATGTGTAACAGCTATTGTTCTGAGGATATTTCATTTAGTCTGAAGTAAAACTCAAAGTAGGCTAAGAATGACTGTCTTAGGAAATGGTTTATGTGAATCATCAACTCCTGATCATTTCTAGCAATTTAATTTTATATTTATGATTTTGTATTTATTTAGATATTTTAGATAGAAAACTTAGGAACAACATTCACAGAAAAGCAGAGTGAAATTTTAAAATAAAACAGATTTATCATTAACAGGAATCAGAAATTGACTAATATTAACTTCTTCAAAGTTTGCAGTTTCTTGGGAATAAAGTAAACCAAGTTAAAAAAAAAAATAGAAATAAAATTGTTTCCAGTGCTTACTGCACTTATAGTCAACTGAGTAGGCAATCTCCTGGATTTGTATTGTGGGAGCGGTTCAGTATCTTTGTTAGATAAATGTAGTGTTTTGTTAAATTCCCCTTAGGATCACATGTCCTGTTTCCACGGTCTTTCCATTCGACAAAATGCATAGCTATCAAAAATCCCTTACTTCTTATATCACAGAAATAGTTACTGTCTTGAAAACAGATAAATTGTTTAAATTACTTTTGAAAACAAATAAGAAAGCGGCCTAGTTTATTTATATTTTTACAGGAATTAATTTATATCATCCATGGAATTTAAAATAATTCTGATTTGCTTTGTTTTCATTTAAGCAAAAATGGTATACAGTCTATGACTTTTGCAAAGTCTTTTAGAAAGTATCGTACTTATATAAAGAATGATTTAAAGAGCACATCTTTTTTTCGATTTTGAGACATAATTTATCTAAATTCAAGATCCAATGAAAATCAGTATTTCGTTAGATTCTAAGAGGCAAATTAATGTCTCTCTTAAATGCTTTATTTTGGAGCAGATGGGAGCACCAAAGCAGATGCTGGGAAAAAGCTTTTAAGCAAGAAAAACAAAGAACAAAAAACAGTGTCAAGGCTTACCACAGGCATTTAGGAATGAAAAGGAAAGCTGCTCCTCATGCATTTGACTAGGACAGGGGAGTTCTCAATAAAGCCATCACTTTTCCTTTAAAAGTGAAAAAGGACGGGAATAAAGAAAAACATACTTTCAATGTGGTTCTTGTGAATTACAGCAAGAGTTGCTTTATTAGGGACATGCTGCTGTGGTGTATGTCCTCATTTTAAAGCTGTGGCTTTTATTTTAAATGTGATTATTTTCCCCTGTGGCCATAAATTAAGGACATTTTCTATTAAATTTAATTACTTTCTGTAGCAGCGTGCAGCTGGGGAAGATTTAGCTCCCAGGAAAGGGTGCCTACAAATTGATGACTCTTCTCGGCGGAGATCAGCTGTCTCGTGTATGTTCATTCGTACAGCCAAGATTGAAAAATTGAGCTGTGCAGTACAGGCAGGGGTTTGGTTCAAGAGAAGAAAATGCCAAATAGCTTGCAATACCGTGAGGGCTCTCGGAAAACCTGAATACTTTCTCTATGGAAATACATTTTGTGAAATGAGCAACTGATTACTTCTTATTCTCTATCTACTGATTTGGAAAACAAATAAGGAATCTTTGTAAATAAAGGAATCTTTCTCAGTAAAAACTACTGTCTAACAAATCATCAAGGCTTTAGTTACATTACTTTTTTCAGCACTGACGTTATAAAATACAGGGATTAATAAAATGAGCCCAAACTGTATTCAAAATACTCTAGAGACAATGAGATCTTCTTTACACTTATAATAAAATAAAATAGAAACAATAACAACAAAAGTACATAGACGGGGCTGTGAAATATATAGCCCACAGTAGGGGAGTTATACAAAAATACAACCAAATTAAGGATGGTTTCACCAATAAATGTAAATATCAGTGTTGGTCTTGCTGATATGATGACCCTTAGCTGAATTTAGTTGTACTAAATGACAAAAGTGTACTGAGAAGTGAACGTCTTCCCTTTTTTGATTCAAGATCATCTAAAGTTTCTTTATCCCCAACATTCCTCTGCTAGTCAAAACATCTTGGCAGTTCAAATCTACTAGCTGTTCCTTGGCAGCCATGTCGAGGTGGTTTTCCTCTGTCCTGTAGGCCTTATGGTGCAATGAGTAAATGCTACATCTGCTAACTACAAGGTTGGTGGTTCAAATCCTCTGGGCTATCCTTGGAAACTCTACGGGGCAGTTACACTCTGTCCTGTGGGCTCACTATGAGTTGGAATTGACCTGATGGTAGTGGGTATTTATTTATTTGGTCTAGGGTTGTTGTGAGTTGGAATTGACTCAATGGCAACAAGTTTATCAAACAATGTAATCCACAATCATTACCTGTCACCCTCAAGTTGATTCCAATTCTAGTGGCACTATAGGTAGAAGTGCTCCACAGGATTTGCAGTGAGTGACTGGTGGATTCAGATTGCCAACTTTATGGTTAGCAGCCTTAGTTCTTAATCACTGAAACACTAGGGCTCCTTAATCATCATAGCAAGTTAAATAATTAACGAATGCTTATATTTTAAAAGACAGTAAATGGAAAGCCAAAGACAGAAATTACATTAAATCTATTAAGATGGATCTATTTCTGGGGTCACTATGACTTGGATCTAATTCAACAGGAGTGAGTTTTTTATTTTTTTAATATGTTGTGTGGTAAAAAATTTTTAGTGTGCTGTTTTAGTCATCTGGTACTGCTCTAACAGAAATATCTGGAGTGGGTGGCTTAACAAAGAAAACTTTATTCTTACATACTCTAGCAGGCTGTAAGTCTAAATTCAGGGTGTCTACTACAGGGAAAGTCTTTCCCTTGTTTAGCTCTGGAGGAAGGTCCTTGTGTTTCATCACCTTTGGGCAGAAAATATTACGGCACAGGCATGCACTCTACTCCCTGTGCTGTTTTCTTCATTGTATGAGGTTCCCAACTCTCTGCTTGCTTCTCTTTCCTTTTATCTCTTGTAGGATGAAAGGTGGTACAATCCACGTTCTATGGAAACTCCCTTAGTGAGGGTGTTGCAGTCCCACCTTAACTGTCTTTTAACATAATCCTGTCTTCTACCCATAGGCAGAGATTAGTACTTGCAGCATAGGAAAGTCACAGAATGGTGGGCAATCACACCAAGCTGGTAATCACAGCCCAGCCAAATTTCTAGACATATTTTTTGGGAGACACAATTCAATCTATGACATGTACTCAGTGGCTAACTGGAAGGTCGGAGTTTCAAGACCACCCAGAGGCATCTCAGTATAAAGACCTGGTGATTCACTTCCAAAAATATCATCCACTGAAAACTCTGTGGATCACAGTTATTGTCTGATACTTCACGGGGAAGTTGCTGGGAGCTGGAGTCAAGTTATTGGTAACTGGTAACGAGTGTTCTGCACAGGGCTTTGAAATGTTACTGACAATTTACATTTCTAACAAGTTTCCTACTGAGAATTTGCATTTCAAGTTTCCAGCAAGTTCTATGTAAGAATTATCTGTGGAGTTTGTTAAAATGTGTATCCTGATTCAGTAAATCTGGGGTGGAAATGCGAATGCCACCCAGAATGAACTGGAATGAAATGGTTTGAAGCCCTGGTTGTACAGTACTTTTAGACAACAATGATACTTTTGGGGGGGATGGGAAGAGACTTTTAATAGGCAATAATTAAATTGAGCCCTTAAAAATTAAGTAACAGAAATAAATAACAGAATCCCCATGGGTGGCACAGACAAAATGAATACCAAAACACACACTCACAAAAAAAAAAGAAAGAAAAGCTCCCAACCAACAAACATTAATAGTAATAGACTAATAGAAAATAAAAAAAAAAAGAAAGAAAGAAACCGTCCATGAATGAAACCCATTGCCATAGATTCAATTCTGACTCACAGCTACCATATAGAACAGAATGGAACTGCCCCATAGAGTTTCCAAGGAGTGCCTGCTGGATTTTGAACTGCCAATATTTTGATTAGCAATTATAGCACCAGGGTTTCCAAAAACACTATACCAAAACAAACCCACTGCCATCGAGTCAATTCTGACTTACAGCAACCCTATAGGACAGAGTAGAACTGGCCCACAGAGTTTCCACAGAGCATCTGGTAGATTCGAACTGCCAACCTTATTGTTAGCAGCCATAGCACTTAACCACTGCACCACCAGGATTTACATAGGGACATGTAATTCTTTGTAGAAATAAGCAAAGAAAATAGAGAAGCTACTAAGAAGGAACAACAAAAGTGTTGCCATTCTTCTCTGAGAAGGTAATGAACATTTCTGCGTGTGGGCAGTTTCAAAGTATTCCAGAAAGTGAGCTTCCACAAGGAAAACAGTGATTCTAAAAAGTCAGCAGTATTTGAAACAAGTCAAACTTCAGGTCCATGCTTTGTAGTCACAGGTTGTCTCCAGGGCAGTCCAAATATCCCAAGAAGCCACAAGACGGCTGGGATGAGGACCCAACTAGCAGCACTGATCCCTCCACAAGCACTATACTTACCTGGTCTGATTCAGAGCTGCACACGTGAGACATTTGCACAGTGCTGTTGAAGTGAAAGCCACTTTGTTTTCAGAAAACAGGTAACAAGTAATAGTGGTGACCTGGTTCCCACCAGGCTTGGAAAAATGCCTGGGCAGAAATGCAAACTCCTCTACACAGGCCCCGTAACGCACCACAGAATTCCAAAGTCCTTTAAACTCCACTGGCTTTATACTCCAGGGGATATGTGACTCCATACAGAAAGCGCAATTGCAGATCTCCTGGCCTGAAAACTCAAGAAAAGTTAAGGTTAGACATCTAGGAACCATCCTGCATGGGAATGTTGCCTCATTAATCCTTCTGCTTATCTGGCCAGAACATCAGGCTTCAAAGTGAGCAGGAGCTTGTCCTGAAGCCTAAGGGTGCTAGCAGAGGGAGAACTGAGGTGGGGAGATGTGGGGTAGGAGGCGGAAGCTATGGTGGAGGCTGGGGTGGGTGTTGGGAGGTAGAAGGATGGGTGGGAGGAATGGCCACTGGACCGTCAGCTGTCAGCCCACCTACTGGGACCACTTTCCTGATTTTAAACCACAAAGCGTTTACCGTTGCTTTCTTCTTATCACTGCCTCTTGGTCTACAACGAGTCTCTGGATGAGCACAGTTAGGAGTTTTTGAATTCCCGTTCTTCCCAGTGTGATCTATAATCTGTTCTGATCCACACAGTTGAATAAATTTGCATAGTCAATAAAACAGAGAATATGTTTCTGATACATTCTCTGCTTTCAGCCAACATCTATTGACATCAGCAATGACAGCTGTCATTTCATGTTCTCTTCTGAATCTGACTTGCCTTCTAGCAGTTCCTTAGTGATGTAGTGCTACAGCCGTTGTTTTAATTATCTTCAGCATAATTTTACTTATGTGTGATGTAGTGGTTCAGTGGTACATCTGCTGACCTAAAGGTCAGCAGTTCAAATCCACAAGATGCTCCTTAGAAATTGTCTTGTAGGGTTGCTATGAGTTAAAATCAACTCAGTGGAAGCTGAGTTTTGAGATTGGTTTGGTTTGGGGACTTTGGGTGATGATAATGATATTATTGAATCACTTCCTCACTCAGCTGGATTACGTTTCTTTGAACTGGACATAAATAGGAATTCCTTCAGTCAGCTGACCAGCTATGTCTTCTAGATTTCTTAGCATAGATGAGTGTTTCCAGTATTGCATCCAATTGTTGAAACGTTTCAACCGGTATGTGACTAATTCGTGGAGTCTTGGATTTTGCCAGTGTTTTCTGGGCAGCTTAGGCTTCTTCCTTCATGTCATCTGTTTGTGATCATATGCTACCTTCTGAAACGGACGAATGACAACCAATTAGTTCTAGTACAATGGCGCTGTGCATTCCTTGCATTTTTCTTTTAACGTTTCCTGCATCATTCAGTATTTTACCTGTAGATCCTTCAGTGTTGTAAGTCAAGGCTTGAATTTTTTCTTCAGTTCATTCTTTTGGGGAAATGCAGAACGTGTTCTTCCCTTTCAGCTACCTAACTTCAGGCCTTTGTACATTTCGTTATAATGTTTTATTTTGCTTTCTTGTACAACCCTTTGAAATCTTCTATTCGTGTCTTTTACTTCACCATTTCTTCCATTTCCTTCCAAAATTCAAGAGCAAGTTAAAGAGTCTTGTCTGACATTCATTTTGGTCTATTCTTTCTTTCTTGACCTTTTAATGACCTTTTGCTTCCTTCTTGTACGACGCCCTTCCACAGCTGGTCTGGCCTTAGCTCATGAGCGTTCGATGCATGAAACCTGTTCTTGAGGTGTTCTCTAAATTCAGGTGGTATATATTCCAGTTCATATTTTGACTCCCATGGATTTATTCTAATTTTTATGAGCTTCAGCCTGAACTTGCTAATGAGTAATTAATGGTGTTTCCTGCAGGTGACCCCTGGCCTTCTTCTGACTGACAATACTCAGCTTCCCTTTCCCTATCATCTCTTTACATAGACGTAGTTGATGGTTCCTGTGCATTCAATCTAGGGAAGTCCGTGTATGTATTCACCATTTACATTTTTGAGAAAAGGTATTTGCAGTGAAGAAGTTGTCCGTCTTTTAAAATTCTGTTACGCAGTCCTTCAGCATCATTTCTATCATCAAGGCCATATTTGCCACTACTCACTCAACAAGAAATATCATGTCTGACATATTGGATTACTGATTTTTTTTTCCAAGAGAGATTTGCTGCATTGGGAAAAATAATATGAATATTATTTCATAAATTCACTCTCTTCTGGCTTTCAGAAAACATTAAATGTAAGTTATATTCTTTATTTATATTATGAAAATAATAAATTCATTAAAAAGTACATCACCACATTCCCTCCACCTTCCACTTTGTCTGACATCAATCAACTGGCTGACAGTAGCATTACCTTAATAGCTCACAGCATGTGTGTCAAGTTCACGTTTGTTGCTACAAAACTCCAGAGACAGAAGATGAAGGCCAGATGGGGGAGAGATCAGTGCAAAGTCAGTTAGCGTTGTGGTATTGCTTGATTCACCACCATTGTCTTTGTGAGATGTATGCATTAGAATAGATTTTATTAGTGAAATATGAGGAAATTCTTAGCATATTTATTTGTATCAAAGAGATTAAAAAAACAGGTTAGAAAAAACCAGACATGCATTTAACGTACATGTAAAAACCAACCCACTGCCACTGAGTCGCGTATGATACACAGTGACCCTAGAGGTCAGGATAGAACTGCTCCATAGAGTTCCAAGGAGCACCTGGTAGATTTGAGCTGCTGATATTTTGGTTAGCAGATGTAGCACTTAACCCACTATAGTACCAGAGTTTCCTAACATACATGCACTCATTAGATATATATTATTGAATCCATTGAAGTATTAGATATTATAGAAACTATTTTTGCACATTTTACTACTGTGGTCATATAAGAACTGCTAATTAAGTTCATGGATTGTAAATTTTTGTTACTGTAAATCTTCAAAAACTGTAACAAAATATTATTAAAGAAATTGGGAACTCATGCTAGAAAAAGTGCTATGTATCTCATTGCTGAATATCACCATGGTCACTTTTGAAATACTCCCCTTGGGCACCTATGCACCAATGCTAGTGCCTAGTCTACCCTTCAAAGCATTTTTGGAGCTGTTTTTGGAATGGACGTTGTGCATGGTGGCATAGCGTCAATTTCATGAATTTAATTGTATAGTTGGATGTGAGAGAGTTTTTAGCCGGTAAACAAATAACTGGATGGGAACACCCTCCCCATTCACCTGCTCTGGTCCCCAACGACATTTTTCTCTACCAGAAGATAAAGAGAATATTGAAAGGAAGGCATTTTGATGGTACTCAGGACATCAAGAGTAATACTACAACAACTCTGATGGCCATTCCAGAAAAAGAGTTCCAAAACTGCTGTGACGAATGGGCTAGGCACTGGCATTGGTGATTAGCTTCCCAAGGGGAGTAATTGGAAGGTGGCTGCAGTGATATTCAGTAATCAGATACGCAGCATGTAGAACAGTCGGGTTTGTGGACTTAATTGCCGGACCTTGTGTTGTCATGTGCTTAAGAAAAACAAAATTATTAAGAAAAACTATAGGTATAAATTAATTTCTGAGTATTAAAAGTATTTCTAAACTGCTGAACTGTTGGGAATTTCAGTGAAGTATGGCACGAGAGATCAGTCTTAATTGTTGGGATGTCAGTTTATGCTAGCATCAGCCTTCTTAGGGATAGAAAAATAATCTTAGAGAGCTTAAGTGATTTGCTCGAGTAGCAGTGCTAAAAATTGGAACAGTGTGATCAAGTCTCTAAATACATTTCTTATTCAGGTTAACTATACAGGTTATTCAGGTTAACTATAACTATACTGTCTTTTACAGGATTTCGAGAAAAGTTCCTATAGACAAAATGGACTTATTGTGAACCAAAAAATAGACAGAATTCACAAACAACAGAGAAAGAAATATCACCCACTCAGCAAATCACGTGCACGAAAACATGAAGCTGTTAGCATGGGTACAGTACATTATAAGAGAGTGTGTTCACAGAGAGCTCTGTGAGGTCAACAGAATTAAGTTTACAGAGAAAAGGCAGAGAAGACCCAGAGAGAAAATAAAAAGTCATTCAAAGGAGAAATCCAGGTGCTGTTTTAAAAAATCTGACCATTGTTAGAATGACAGTTTGATTATACTAATACTTAGAGATGATAAAGGAAAACACAACTTATTTCCTTTTCTGTCATCACCAAGATAATCGTTGTTCTTGTATGCATGCTTCTAGAACACAAAACTTACAAACTCATGACTCCTGGTGGCAGAATTAATTGTTGTATCGTTGGTGATGGGGTGGGAACACCAAGATTTGAGCCATATGTATACATATATATATAATGACCCTGCACAAACGTTAGTGTTACATGAATAATTTTAGTTATTAACTGAAGAAATAGTTCTTCTTTTAAGTAAAGGTCTGAAAAAAATGATGCAAAAAATATACTCTAATCATTCTTTTAAATTAACCAACAGAAAAAATAAGGAACTGACATAGATTCAGGAATATTAAAATTATAGTGGAACCATAGAAATTATCTACTCCAACCTCTATGTACTGTAGATTAAAAATAAGGGAGAGAGAGTGGCTGGAACAAAGCTTCTACACATAAGGGCAGAAAATAAATTATGGTAAAAGGTATATGAACCCTTTTCACAGAGATATGTGAATGTCCTTAAAATTAGACAGAAAACTTTCATGAGTCAGTAAAACAGTTGTGTGACTTAGAGTTGATTCTGAGTGACAGCAACTTTATAGAAGACAGTAAAACTGCCATATGAACTTTCATTCCTTTTAACATTCTCCTATTGTCAGCCTTGAGTTCTCTGTTTCTACTCATTCAGCGTTCCTGTCCCCTCCTAATTTCTCATCTTTGCCCATGGGCTAATATGCCCATTCTGTCTCATATATATGGTTGAGCTACTTGCATTACTGTTTGTGTTATAGGTCAATTTTAATCTCCGGCTGAAGAGTGAATCTCAGGGGTGACCTTAGTACTGACTTACAGGGTGTCCAGAGGCCATACTCTTCAGGATTCTCCAGCCTCTGTCAGACCTGTAAGTCTAGTCCTTGTTTGTGAGTTTTAATTTTGTTCTACATTTTTCTCCAGCTCTGTCCATGTCCCCCTGCTGTGATCCCAGTCAGGGCTGTCAGTGGTGATAGGCAGCCACAGTTAGTTGTGGTGGCTTCTGTCTGATGGAAGCTGTGGTAGCTGTGGTCCATTAACTCTTTGGACTAATTTTTACCTTGTGTCTTTGGTTGTCTTCATTCTTACTGGCTCCAGAAGGGATCTATTGAGTTTCTTGGCTAAAATTTATATAAAAGCAGATTGCCAGACCTTTTGTTTTTGTGGATGGTCAATAAAACTAAAAGTACCTAAAACACTAAGTATAATATTGTTTATATAGTTTAAATTTAATTTTATTATTTGCATCAACAAACGATTACTCAACATTTTTTGTTTTGTAAATAGTTGGGAAAAGCCAAAGTCAATTGATTCTATTTTAAGACTGCTGCTTCTTTCTTCCTTTTAAGGAACTGTCCTTGAAAAAAGTTTACTTCATAACGAATGTATTATTTTTTACATCAATCAGCTTCTTGCATCTGGGATGCTTTAAGTAAAAATAGAGGGATCACTAGGTGGAATATCAATTCTATGAAGATAAGAGTCTTTAAACAAAAGTACACATTGCTGGATTCGAATTAATAGAGTATAGAGGACACACGTAGCAGTAAGAGAAGTATGGATTTCCTCTAAAATGCAACTCTTTTTTTTTTTTTTGGTGAGAACTTGATATTCTTCCATGTCAAGGAGGACTCCCCAAGGCTGTTGTCCTGGGATACTCTTTAAACCCTGAACCAGACTGTTGCAAGAGATTATCTTTTAGCCAAATAACAGATTGGTTCATAAAATAAATAATATCTTCTTTAAAAATTTTGTATATGAGACTAGTCAAAATTTACTTTAAAAAATCATCTTGTTTTAAAAAATTATCTACATGAGACTAAATAGTCAAAATGTACTCTAAAACAGAGAGGAAAAGCAAGCATACAGGGAAACTACATTACCGGAAGTAAAACAACCAAAATAGAATAATGGGCAAGTTGACACAGTGTAGAAAATGTAAACAATATTGCAATGTCACCACACATGCTATAGAAATTGTTAAATGGGAGCCCAATTTGTTATGTAAACTATCACCAAAAATGCAATAAAATACCTTCATTTATTCATACATATATGTGTGTGTACAGAGCTCCGGTGGCACATTGGTTAAGAGCTCTTCTGCTAACCAAAAGGCTGAATTCACCAACTGCTCCTTGGGAACTTTATGGGACAATTATGCTCTCTCCCAGAGAGTTTCCATGAGTCAGACTCAATTCAATGCCAACAGGTTTAGTTTCTTGTTGATATTTAAATTTATTAGCAAAAAAGTCAGCAGTTTCACAATGTGAGTCTCATTCTTCCCCCTGTTTTTGGTTTTACATTATTCACTTTAGGCTTCTTCCATTTATTCAGTTTTTGACTATGTCCAACAAACCTTTTTCACTTAAACTATCATCTTATATTCTCTTAGCTTTTATTGACGACTTGTTTTACTCCAAAAACAAGGAAAGGTAAAGAAAGAAATGTTAACAATATTCTGAAAGTTAACAATGGTTTAGTGCATAGTTGTCCACCCCTTCCCTGTCTTCTCTGTGACCGTGGGGAATGCTAACTACCCTACTTTATCGCTCTAATAGTTTTCTCACTCTTACTTATTTTTATCATCCATCAGTTTCTCTAAATTTTCTCCTTAACATCTCACTGAACACTTATTCAATCTCATCTCTGTTCTAGACATAGAGCTTATACCTTATAAATTTTCTCATTGTACATTAAACATGGATTTTTCCCCAAGTCTCACTTTTAGCTTTTCACATTTTTTAAATACCATGTTGTTTTTTTAATTCCCTGTGTTTTCTTCCATGCCTTCAAACAGT
This sequence comes from Heterohyrax brucei, assembly GCA_028571685.1. Taxonomy (NCBI): domain Eukaryota; kingdom Metazoa; phylum Chordata; class Mammalia; order Hyracoidea; family Procaviidae; genus Heterohyrax; species Heterohyrax brucei. Next base: position 55,349,102 of record CM053143.1, on the reverse strand, counting down.
ATATCCACAAGAATTGTTTCTGCATTTTTACGCAAAGTCTCAATTAGATAATACATTCTTAGATATCTATCCTGTACTTTAACTTCCTTTGTCCCTCCAGTATAGTTTTACTTTGTCCTACAGGGTTGCTATGAGTTGGAATCTACCTAACAGCAGTGGTTTGGTTTGGACTTTTGGTTTATAAATGAATTCCCAATTATTGACAGCCATCTCCAATACCATATAGAGATGATCCAGTGATAAAGTTCCTGAGATTAGCTCCCAGGTAGACCTAAGGACACACTTGATTGGCCATGAAAAAGAATACATAAATATGGATATCCTAGACATTGATGAGCTGAAATGGACTGGTATTGGCCATTCTGAATCAGGCAATCGTAACCTACTATGCCAAGAATAACAATCTGAAGAGGAATTGTATTTATTTCATCATGAAAATAACATTTCAAGATCTATCCTGAAGTACAATGCTGTCAGTGATAGGATAACATCCATATGCATACAAGGAAGACCGGATTATACAACTATTATTCAAATCTATACACCATCCACTAAGGCCAAAGATGAAAAAACTGAAGATTTTTACCAACTTCCACAGTCTGAAACTGATCTAACACACAATCAGGATTCATTGACAATTACTGTTGATTGAAATACAAAAGTTGGAAATACAGAAGTAGGATGTTGTTGGTAGGTGCTGGAGTCAGTTCTGACTCATAGTTAATGTATGAACAACAGAACGAAGCACTTCTCAGTCTTGCGCCAAATCCAAAATCATTTTTAAGCTTAAGCCCATTGTTGCAGCAACTGTGTCAATCAATCTCATCGAAGGTTGTCCACTTTTTTAGTGACCCTCCTACTGTACCGAGAATGATGTCTTTTTTCAGGGACTGATCCTTTCAGACATGTCCAAAGTATGTAAGGTGCAGTCTTGCCATCTTTGCTTCCTAGGAGTACTCTGGGTGCACTTCTTCCAGAACAGATCTATTTGTTCTTTTGGCGGTCCATGGTACGTACAACATTCTTCTCCAATACCACAACTCAAAGGCCTCAATTCTTCTTCTGTCTTCTTTATTTGTTGTCCAGCATTCACATGCATATGATGTGACTGAAAATACTGTGGCTTGGGTCAAGCTCATTTTAGTCTTCAAGGTGACATCTTTACTTTTCAATAGTTTCAAGAGATCCATTGCAGCAGATTTACCTAATGCAATAAGTCTTTTTTTTTTATTATGACTGAGTGAAAATGTACATTCACGTATAAATTTACATGCCCACCTACATGCAGCTTCCACTGCTCTTCCTGGCTGGTGACAGCACACTATTCCTCTCTGTTCCATATGTGTCTCATCTTCCCAACAGTCTCCTTTCCCCTCCTCTCTACCCACTCTTCTTTCTCCAGCCAGAGGCCAGCAGGATGATATTCTACAGATGCATAGAACCATAAAGTGCATCCAATATATGGTCATTCCATATTCTGGAAAATATAGCGAACTCTTGGTAGTCAAATGATTCAGTCTTTGCAAAACCTGGTGCTTGACCCTGTGAGTTATACACACATATGCAAATATGTTTAACAGAGAATGAGAGGTTTTAGTTAATTGCTTAACTTCTGTTATTGAAAGTTACTAAAACAACTTTTTTATATCTGGTTAGAAATCTGAAATTATTCACAAAAGTAGTTGTTACTTAAGATAGGTCAAAATAGCAAATGAGATACCATCTCACCCCAACAACTTTGGCCATGATCCAAAAAAACACGAAACAGCAAGTGCTGGAGAGGCTGTGGAGAAGGTGGAACTCTCCCACACTGTTCGTGGGGTTGCAAAATGGTCCAGCCTCTTTGGAAAGCAATCTGGCACTTCCTTCAAAAAATGGATATGGATATACCATTTGACCCAGTAATTCAACTACTTGGAATATACCCTACAGAATCAAGGCTTTTCACACCAACGGACACATGCACAAGAATGTGTATTGCAGCACAGTCCACGATAGCAAAAAGATGTAATCAACCCAGATGCCCAACAACAGAAGAATGGATAGGTAATCTATGGTATATATACTCAGTGGAGTACTACGTAATGGTAAAGAACTGATGATTCCAGGAAACATCTCATAAACTGATTTCAACTGGAAGACATTATGTTGAGTGAAAGTAGTCAGTGACAAAAAGATAAATATTATATGAGACCTCTAGGATAAGATCTCAAAAACAGACTTACGTATAGAAGAAAAGACTCTTTGACAGCTGCAAGGGAGGGGAGGGAGGAAGGGCGAGGGGGGAAGGTTTAGATTAGAAAGATGCTAATCTAAATGTTTTTAAAACATTAACAGAATAACAATAGAAACTCTGTGAACAAAATATCTGATTATTCCCATAGAAAGGTTATACAGTTTGCAAAAGTCAATGAGAAAGCACAAAACCAGGATTTGAACTCACACAGTGATATTCTAGATAATCTGATCCCAAATTCTATTGTATATTTATTTGTTCATTCAGTAAGGAATGACAGAGGGATTATTTGATAGTCAATTGTTTAAATAGATTTCAGGACAGAAGAATGATTAAGACATAATTGTACTATTCAGAGACTTTATAATCTAATAAAACAAAGCAAAATAAATAAACAAAAGGGGTAGAGTCAAGATGGAATACTAAACACACAACTGTCTAAATCCCTCTGGAAACCAAGACCTGAATTGATAATTAAATGGAGCCTTCTGGACACCTAGTGAGCCCTAGGACACAGCATAGCGCTGTTAATTTGGACTTCATACCACTGAAAGGAAAATCTCTCTTTCACTGACCCTGCTCTTCATGATAGCTGGCTTTCACAGATCGAAGGTAACTCACCATTTTTAATTCTTTTTTCTGTCTTAGCTGGCAGGTGGAGCTCAGACTTGACTAGCCACTAACCTCAGATGCAGTGCAGATGGGATGGGCAGATGAAATTGCCATGTTTTGAGAACCTGGCTCTGGATCCTTTTCATCTCGGCACCTTTGGCCTCTCTTTCCTCATAGCTTGTACAGAGACAGATGCCGAACTTCTGTGGGATGTGATCTTGTTCCATTTGTAGGTGGATACACCCATACGGAGGCCCCATCTGGACCTGTTTCCTAAGCTGGGAGGCAACTCCTGCCCAGAGGAGAGTTCTTTTCCAGCAGAAAAGCCGTGTTTTACACAGTGTCGCCTATGGCTGGGGCCAGGCAACAGAGGCTCTGGACTCTGTGCATCTCAGTACTTTTGGCTTCTCTTTCCACCTCCAACATAGAGTAGCCTGATGTGAGGCAGAGGCAAACTTATGTGGGACACCGTCTTGTTCCAATGGGAGGTGGAGATACCCATACAGATGTCTCAGCTGGACCTAATTCCTGGGCTGGGAGGCAGCGCCTGCCTGGAGCAGAGTGCCTTTCTGACAGAAAAGCAGTGTTCTATACAGTGTTGCCTACAGCTAGGACCCAACAGCAGAGGCCAGCAGGCCAGTAGCTTTTCTGTATTTTGAGCTAGTTTATAACATGTGGGGTTCCATATAGAGGTGCTTATTTTGTCAGCTGGGAAGAGGGACTTATGCCCTTGAAAAATCTGACTGACTTTAGCAGGTGTCAGTTAGAAGGCCTAGAGAAACAACTGCAATCCAGCCTCACAGCATCTCTTCCATCCTCTATTGACTCACATGATGCTCCAAAACAACAAATGCTGAAGAAAATCGTAACCAAGGTATTAGCCATGGCTTCATAAAGCCACCAAAAGAAAACATCACAAAATTTTGCAGATGAAGAAAGTGTTCTGAAATTATAGGAAGGTGAATATAAAAGGATTGTGTATAGAGCCCTCCTAGACAATATATAAAATGCAGCAGAGCAAAATGAAAATTAAGCAAGCTACTTAAACTGATGGAACACCAGTACTCTGAAATCCAACAGATCAAGAACAAAATCAAAGACATAGAAACTTCAATTCAAAGCCAAGAAAACAGAATGGAACAAATGGAAAATAGATTTTCTGAACTGGAAAACAGAGCTACTGGCTCCAGTATCTATGAGGAGAAATCAGAAAAAAGAAACAAGAAAAATGAAGAAGCATTAAGAAGCACATGGTATTCTATTAACAGGAACAATCTAAGATTAATTAGAATTTCTTCACAGGGTAAGACAACTGAAAACACAGATATCATAGCTGCTGAGTTGCTGACAGAAAACTTCCGAGAAATTATGAAAGAAGAGAGTATAGATATCCAAGACGCACATCAAGCACTACTAAATATAGATCTCAAAAGAAAGACCGCAAGACATAATCAAGCTTAATGAAGGGAAACATAAGCAGAAACTCTTAAAGGCAGAGAAACTGAAAGCACAGCGAACATTCAGAGGGAAACCCTGTAGGCTTTTGTTGGATTTCTCAGCAGAAACAATGCTAGCACAGAGACAGTGGGATGACACTTTCCAAGCCTTGAAGGAGAAGAACTTCCAACTGAGAATTATATATCCTGCAAAACTGTCTTTCAGATATGAAAATGAGTTTAGGATATACACAGATAAACAGAAACTCGGAGACTTTGTAAAAACAAACCAAAGCTACAAGAAATACTGAAAGACTCTCTCAGCTTAGAAAAATGGAACCACTAATTCTATATTTTAAGGCAAATAAATGACATATTACCCAGAATCCTACTCAGTTAAGGAAGGCTCCAAACTCAATCAAAGCTATAGTAGTGAAAGAAATAATCCAGTGAACATATCACGAAAACTATGATGTCATGATATTAAAAAGAGGGATGTACTACAGTTGTCACTGTCCTTCCAGATGGAGAGGAAGTTGATAAGACTGGTAGCAATTAAAATTGAGTTTATACATAGTTTATTAAGGGGGATGATAGGAGCAGCCATAAAGCACAATAAAGATGCAGCATATCAAAACAAGACATGTACTGGAGGAGTCTCAATAACCACCAAACCAACCCTGAAAAAGGTGGAAAATGATCTCACAAAGAAGAATGTGTGCAAATAGATTAATATGAACGGAGAAAACATCAACACAAACATAAACATATCACAATGGCAGCACTAAACACATACCTGTCAATAATTACATTGAATGTGAATGGACTGAATGGTCAAGTAAAGAGACATCAAGTGATTTCTTTGATCAAAAGACAGGATCTATCCATATGTTGCCTACAAGAAACTCACCTTACACTTAAAGATATGAACAAACAGAAAGCTAAAGAATGGAAGAACATATAGCAAGCTAACAATGAACAAAGAAGAGTAGGTATGGCAATTCTAATCTCAGATAAAATCGATTTGAAAACCTAGAGGAAATGGATAAATTCCTTAATTCATGTCACCTACCAAAATTATCACAAGCTGAAGAAGAACAACTTAATAAACCCATCACAACGGAAGAGATTGAAAAATTTATCAAAAAACTGCCAACCAAAAAAACCCTGGCCTAGATAACTTCACTACCAAGCTTTTAGAGAAGAGTTATCTCCAATACTACTGAGACTATTTCATAGTATAGAAAGGGATGGAACACTAACAAATTTATTCTATGAAGCCAGCATAACCCTGATACCAAAACCATGGAAAGATCCAACAAAAAAGGAGAACTACAGACCAATATCACTCATGAATCTAGATGCAAAATTCTTGCCAATAGAATGCAATGACGTATTGAAAAAATAACCCATCATGACCAAGTTGGATTTTTACAGTGGTGCAAAGCTGGTTCAAAATCAGAAAAACAATCAATGTGGCCAACCACATAAACAACAAAAAAGACAAGAATCACTTGATTTTGTCTAGTGATAAAGAAACAGCATTTGATAAAGTCCAACACCCATTCATGCTAAAAACTCTCAGCAAAATAGGAATAGATGGCTAATTCCTCAAGATAATAAGGGTCATTTATACAAAGCCACCTGCCTACATCATTCTTAATGGAGAGAGACTGAAACAGTTTCCCTTGAGAACAGGAACTAGACAAGAATGCCCACTCTCAACTTTCCTATTCAATATTGTACTAGAAGTTCTAGCCAGAGCAATTAGACAAGACCAAGAAATAAATGGTGTCTTTATCAGCAAAGAAGATGTAAAAATCTCCCTATTTGCAGATGATATGAATGTATATGCAGAGAATCATAAAGAATCTATAAGTAAACTACTCAAACTGACAGAAGAGTTCAGCAAAAGTAAATCTGTAGGATTCATTTATACCAACAACGAGACTGTTAATGAAGAAATCATCAAATCAATACCATTTACTATAGCCCTTAAGAAGATAAAGTACCTAGGAATAAATGCAACCAGAGAAATAACAGACCATTACAAAGAGAACTACAGGTCCTTACTGAAAGAAACTGAGGGAGACTTACGTAAATGGACAAACCTACCCTACTCATGGATAGGAAGACTTAATGTTGTGAAAATGTCTATTTTACCCTAAGCAATCTACTTATATAATGCAATCCCAATACAAATTACAATGATTTTTTTTTTTTAATGAGATGGAGAAACAAATTACCAACTTTGTTTGGAAAGGGAAGAAGCCCCAGATAAGTAAAACACTGCTGAAGAAGAAGAACTCACTGGGAGGCCTGTCATTACCCAACTTCAGAAACTATTACACTGCCACAGTAGTCAAAACAGCATAGTCCTGGTACAAAAAGAGACAGATCCATGGAACAGAATTGAAACCCCAGAGATGACACCATCTTCCTATGGACAGTTGATATTCCACAAAGGTCCTAAGACATTAAACTGGGGAAAAAACAATCTCTTCAACAAACGGTGCTGGAAAAACTGGATATCCATCTGAAATAAATTGAAAAAAAAAAACCCTCTCTCTTAGACCTTATACAAAAACCAACTCAAACTGGATAAAAGACCTAAATATCAAATCTGAAACGGTAAAGCTCATCCAAGAAAAAGTAGAAACAGCAATGGAAGTTTTAATACACAACATAAACAGACTTCAAAATCTGTCAAACATACCATAAACAACAGAAAAGAAAATAAATGGGAACTATTAAGAGTCAAACACTTTTGCTCATCCAAAGAGTTTATTAATAGAATTAAAAGGTTACCTACAGAATGGGAAAAAATGTTTGGCAAGTCTATGTCAGACTGTCACCTGGTCTCCATGATCTATAAGGTACTACAAAATATCAATAAGAAAAAACATAGTCTAAATAAGCGATGGGCAGACACTTCTCTAAAGAGGAGATCCAAGCAGCCAAAAACCACATGCAGACATGCTCATGATCTTTAGCTATTAAAGAAATTCAAATCAAAACTACAATGAGATACCATCTCACCTGAACCAGGTTGACCATGATCTGAAAAACGCAAAGTAACAAATACTGGAGAGGCTGTGGAGAAATCGGAACATTCCTACACTGTTGGTGGGATTGCCAAATGGTGCAATCTCTTTGGATAGCAATCTGGAGCTTCCATAAAAAGCTGGATATAGACAAACCATTTGACCGAGTAATTCTACTCCTCGGAATATATCCTACAGAATCAAGGCCATTCACACCAACTGAAACTTGCACATGAATGTTTATCACAGCAAAGTCCACAATAGCAAAAAGATGGAATCAACCCAGATGGCCAACAACAGTGGAATGGTTAGGTAAACTATGATATATATACTCAGCGGAACACTATGCAGTGATAAAGAACAATGATGATTTTAGGAAACATCTCATAACCTGGTTTCAACTGGAGGACATTATGTTGAGTGAAAGTAATCAGCGACAAACGGACAAATATTGTATGAGACATCTATGATAAGAACTTAAAACCAGACTCATACACTGCCTGGTCTTGTGCCATGTCCACAATTGTTTATATGCTTAGGTCCACTGTTGCAGCCACTGTGTTGATCCATCTCTTCAAGGGTCTTCCTATTTTTAGCTGATCCTCCACTCTACAAAGCATAATGTCCTTCAGGGACTGATCTTTCCTGACAACATGTTCAAAGTATGTAAGACACAGTCTTGTCATCTTTGCTTCCAAGGAGCATTCTGGGTGTACTTCTTCCAGAATAGATCTGTTTGTTCTTTTGGTGGTGCATTGTACGTTCAACATTCCCCTCTTTGATGATTGCAAGTGTCGGGAGGAAGGGAGTTTGAGGGGGGAGGGTTTAGATTAGACAGTTGATAGAAATTTGGTTGGGTGAAATCGGTGATAGCACACATTAGAAAGAAGATCAATATTAATTGGACTTCAACATAACATGAGTATTCCTCCCATCTTAACCCAATATTGCAAGGACAGAGTAGCTGGGGCAGGGGGCCGGGGACCATGTTCCCAGGGGAAATCGAGGCCAATTGGCACAACTAGCATTTTGCTAAGAGAACCCTCTACACCCCACATTGGCGAGTTGTGTCTGGGGTCTTAAAAGCTGCCAAGCTTTTAAGCCATCTGAGGGTACAGCAAATGGTCCCAACTCAGCAGGAATGGATGATCACCAAGGACCAAAACTACATGGGAGAAAGAGAATCCAGATGACAGAGAGACTCATGTGAGTGGATTACTACATCAACTCGTGAATGGAAGAACCAGATGCTGCCTGGCTACCACCAGTGATAGCTACCATGGAGCTCACAAAGTTGAGTCTGACCAGCAACACAAGAGTAAAAAAGGGTGCAACTTGAGATCTCCCCTAAAAGACCTCAATTGATGGTCTGGGGGCTTTGGGGTCCCCCTGGGAGCATGGACCCTGGCTCTGATGGTTCCAATGTCCATAAATCATAATGAAGGTCAACTCTTCATACAGGAATGGATTGGACTTGGAGATGCAGCGTGACCATATCATGTGTGCACTTTATGGTTCTGTGCATCTATAGGATGTCGTCCTGCTGACGTTGTACTGGAGGAATGGAAGTGCAAGGAGAGGAGGGTATAGGAGATTGTTGGGAGGATAGGACACGTATGGAGCAGAGAGGAAGAGTGTACTATCACCAAGCAGGGAGAGCAGTGGAAGCCACGTATAGGTGTGCATGCAAATTCATATTGGAATGTACACTTTCATTTAATCATAATAAATAAACAAACAAAAATAGTACAGCCTTCACCTCAGATATATTAACAAAAAACACAAAACGGGAATGCTAATCTACTGGGAACAAGTGACATCTGAATAATGTCTTATGTAAACTATTACAATTCCATTATACTCTGAGCATTGTTTAAAAATTAAGAAACTCATCCATGGTCATTGACTTAAAAAGCTGTTGTTGTATCTTGGAGTAGGTTTGGACTCCTAGCAACCCTATGAACAACAGAATGAAACACTGCCTAGTCTTGTGCCATGTCCACAATTGTTTATATGCTTATGTCCACTGTTGCGGCCACTGTGTCGATCCATCTCTTCAAGGGTCTTCCTCTTTTTAGCTGATCCTCCACTCTACAAAGCATGATGTCCTTCTTCAGGGACTGATCTTTCCTGACAACATGTCCAAAGTATGTAAGACACAGTCTTGTCATCTTTGCTTCCAAGGAGCATTCTGGGTGTACTTCTTCCAGAACAGATCTGTTTGTTCTTTTGGTGGTGCATTGTACGTTCAACATTATTCTCTAACACCACAATTCAAAGGCATCAATTCTTCTTTCTTCTTTGTTCATTGTCCAGCTTTCACATGTACATGATGTGATTGTAAATACCATGGCTTGAGTCAGGTGCATTTCATTCTTCAAGGTGACATCCTTATTTTTGAAGACTTTGGAGAGGTTCTTTACAGTTGATTTTCCCAGTGCAATGTGTCTTTTGATTTCTTGGCTGCTACTTCCAAGGACATTGATTGTGGACCCAAGGAAAATGACGTCTTTGACAACTTCAATCCTTTCTCCATTTATGATGACATGATTAGTGGTCCAGTTGTGAGGATTTTTGTTTTCCTGCTGTTGAGGTGCAACCCATACTGAAGGCTGTGGTCCTTGATCTTTGTCAGTAAATGCCTCAAATCTTCTTTATCTGAAGCAAGTAAGGTGGTGTCGTCTGCATAACGCAGGTTGTTAATGAGTTGTCCTCCAATCCTGATGCGTCATTCCTCTTTGTATAATGCAGCTTCTTGAATTATTTGCTCAGCATACAGATTAAAAAGTTATGGTGAGAAGCTATAACCCTTATACACATCTATCCTGACTCTAAACCATGCAGTGTTCCCTTGTTCTGTTCACACAACTGCCTCTTGATCCATATACAGATTCCTTAAGAACACAATTAGGTGTTTGGGAATTCCCATTCTCTGCAACATTAGCCATAGTTTAGTGTGATCCACACAGTGGAATGCTTTTGTGTCAATGAAACATAAGTAAACATCTTGCTGGTATTCTTTGCTTTCAGCCAAGATCCATCTGACACCAGCGATGATATCCCTGTTCCACATTCTCTTCTGAACGCAGCTTGAATTTCTGGAAGTCCCTTGTCAATATATTGTTGAGTCACTTTTAAAAGATCTTGAGCATAATTTTATTTGCGTGTCATATCAACGATGTTATTTGGTATTTTCTACATTCGGTTGGATCACCTTTCTTTCGAATGGGCATAAATATGGATCTCTTCCAGTCAGCTGGCCAGGTAGCTGTCCTCTAAATTTCTTGGCATAGACAAGTGAGTACTTCCACTGCTGCCTCTGTTTGCTGAAAAAACAAAAAGTTGGTGAAGAAAATAGTTTTAAGTTTCTTTTGTAGGCAACATAAACTATTTCACCTATATCTGTGCTACTGAAAAGAATACACTTCTATGATATGATATATAGACTACAGATACTAATTTACCATATATTCATTTAATTTATTGTAAGTTAACTTTCAATTTTAGCTCCGGTCTCAGGATGATCCATATTTATCTCTCATTGCTGTTGTAGTTAGTTGTTCTTGAGTTGGTTTCCACCCCTAAGGATCCTCTGTACAATGTAACAAAATGTTGCCTTATTTTGGTCCATCTTCATGATCCTTGACATGTGTGAGTTTGTTGTTGCAACCAATGTTTATTTTGTGTGCCTTCCAACCAAGGGGGAACATACTCTAGCACTATATTGAACAATATTCTGCAGTGACCCAGAAGGTTCTTTTTGTCTAATTTTCAGAAGGAGGTCACCAAGCCTTTCACTGCCTTTCTTAGTCTGGAAGCTCCACTGAAACTTATCCACCATGAATGATCCAGGTGGTGTGGGAATTTCTGATGGTGTAGCTTCCAAAATTATAGAAACGTGCAAGCCACCACTGACTGATGAGTGGTGGTTTCCTCTCTCGTGTGTGTGTAGTAGTTAATTCAAACTACTTGAACTGGGGAATACAAATAAACAAAACCTAACCCTTAAAATGTGTTTATTACTGCCAGTGTTTTATTTCACTGTTAAAAAAAAAACAGATGAATTCTAAAGGGAACAGTATTAGGAAAGCATTTTTAAAAAAATGCTGTGGAGTCTATTCTGACTCATAGCAATGCTGTGGGACAGAGAAGAAACGCCCCACAGAGTTTCCAAGGAGCGCTTGGTGGATCCAAATTACTTAATTTTTGGTTAACAACCATACATAGCACTTAACCCACTATGCCATCAGGATTTCCAAGAAAGCATTAAGCACTGCCAAAGGAAGTTATAGTATGTGCTACAATTTTGTGTAAAACCTCTCTTTAAAAATAGTTATATTTCTTATCATAGTCCTAAACCAAAAATCTACTGCTGTCAAGTCAACCCTGACTCTTAGTGACCTTATAACACAGAGTAGAGTTGCCTTACAGCATTTCCAGTGCTGTAAATCTTCACAGAAGTAGACTGCCACAAGTTGCTCCCACAGTACAGCTCATGAATTTTAGCCACCAATCTTTCAGTTGGCAGCTGGGTACTTTAACCACTGTGTCACCAAGAGTCTTCTACTAAATTTCTGATGATTAATAATTAAGAAACAAATGAAATATCAACCACAATGTTCATACAGTATAGTAAAATAGTTGAAAGGACAGCTGCAAATGTACATATATGCTATCATACACAGAAAGATAAACTTTTGGTAAATACTCATATAATGTAGCTTCTCGGTGGCTACACTAGTACAATGTTAAACTTTAGATGCCTAGCATTTTTTTGGTCAGTGATAACCTCCTGATGATATCAAACATCTTACACTTTATGTCAGATGATAACTGTCAGAAATTCAAAACAGATTCAAAAGAGGAGGTGTAACTAGGGATATCATTGCTGATGTCAGATGATCTTGGCTGAAAACAGAGAATACTAGAAAGATGTTTACCTGTGTTTCAGTGACTATGCAATGGCTTTTGACTGTGTAGATCATGAAAAGTTATGGATAACACTACTGAGAACGGGAATTCTAGAACACTGAATTGTGATTACGAGTAATCTGTATATGGATCAAGAAGCAGTCATCCAAACAGAACAAGGGGACACTGAGTGATTTAAAGGTAGGAAATGCGTGCACCAGGGTTCTATCTTTTCACCACACCATTTTGATCTGTATGTCGAGCAAATGCCCCGAGAAGCTAGACCATGTAAAGAAGAATGAGGCCACCAGGATTGAAGGATGACTCATTAACGAGTGATACAATCTTGCTTGCTGGAAATGAAGAGGATTTGAACCACTTACTGATGAAGATCAAAGACCACAGCTTTAAGTATGGATTACACCTCAACATCAAGAAAACTACAATCCTCACAACTGGACCAGTAAGCAACATCTTGATTAATGAAAAAAGGATTGAGGTTGTCAAGATTTCATTTTACACGTCTCCACATGGAGACAGCAGCTAAGAAATCAAAAGATGCATTGTGTTCAGAAAGGCTACCACCAAGGATCTCTTCAAAGTGTAAAAAAGTAGAGATGTCAACTTGAAGACTAAGGCATGCAAGACCCAAGGCAAGGTATTTTTGAACACACTGTATATGTGCTAAAGCTGGACAATGAATAAAGAAGACAGAGAAAGAACTGATGCCTTTGAATTGTGTGTTGGAGAGGAATAGTGAATGTACCATGGACTGCGAAAAGAACAAACAGATCTGGAAGAAGTTTAATCAGAGTGCTCCTTGGAAGCTAAGATCGGAAGATTGCATCTTACATACTTTCCACATATTGTCAAGAGGGATCAGTCCCTGGAGAAGGACATCATGCTTAGTAGAGTGGAGGCTTAATGAAAAACAGGAAGACTCTCAGTGAGATGGATTGAAACAGTGGCTGCAACAATGGACTTAAACATAAAAACAATTGTGAATGTGTCACAAGAGCAGACAGTCTTTTGTTCTGCTGTGGATCAAGTCACTGTGAGTCTGAATCAAGTTGACAGCACCCAGCAACAACCATGTAGACCAAGTTTTAAGTGCATTTCATTCAGCATTAATACAACTTACAGTGCAAAACAAGCATAATATCCCACTGGATTATTATGCCGCTGCAGCCACCAGATACTTTGTCTACTGGGAGCTGGGGATGGTTAATGTTCACATATTTTCATTTAGGGGAACCTTTCTCTGATTAAGGATGAAGGACATACATAGTGGGCACCAGATTTGCCTTCTTTCCCCAAGCAATTTCTTTCTTGTTAGTCTTCTTAAAATGTATTCCAAATATGACTTGGATGGGATTATTAAACCTTTTTCTATAGAGGCTTCAAAAGAGTACTATATTGTAGTATAGTCAATGTAAGTTTATCTCACTTTCAGACCCTAGAAAGTAAGATTTCCCCCTCCTTCTCTCTTTCCGTCCTTCCTTCCTTCCCTCCACGCCTCCTTCTGTTCCTCCCTCTTCCCCTCCATCCCCGTTCCTCCACTTCCTTCTCTTCTTTTTGCTCTCCAGTGCCTCCTATCCTGTCACCTCCTCTTTCAGTCACCTTAGTTCAGTTCTTCAACTTACAAGTGTCTACACTTCTAATCTTAAGAAATGTTCCTTAACACATCTGTACAGATCACGTTCCCTGACTCATGAATTCTAAAATCTGTCTTAATCTTTGTACTGAGAGGGAATCTTTTCTACTCAGGTTCAATCTGATTCCCAGGGCAAATGCCAATGACCTCAAGTCTTTTGAGAAGATTGATCTCTGATGCTTAGATTTCAATTCAGTCACATGACCAGCTAGAGCTATAGTTACCTTAGACAAGTCTCAGATGAGGGTACAAATTATTCCTGTTAGTGTGATATTGACCATGCACTTTGGGAAGCATTTATTTCTAAAAGCACCTGACTCTTCTTCAACCATGATAGCTGATAAGTAGTGTTAACTCTAATTAATTTTTTTTATTATTGTACTTTATATGAAAGTTTATTGTTCAAATTAATTTCTCATATAAAATTTATGCACATATCTTTATGTGACATTAATTGCAATCCCTGCTATGGGACAGCATAGTCCCCCTTTCCACCTGGGGTTTCTTGTGCGTGCTCATCCAGTTCCTGTCCCTCCTGCTTTTTCACCCTGCCTCCGGGCAGAAGGTACCCATTGGATCTCACGCATCTGACTGAACCAAGACGCACACGCCTCACAAATGTAATTTTTTGCTTTATAGTCCAGTTTAATCTTTGTCTGAAGAGTGGGCTTTGAGAATAGTTTTAGTTCTTGGTTAACAGGGTACCCGGGGGCCATAGTTAGAGCTCTAATTAATTTTCCTGATTTTAATTAACTCTCCTGTTAGAAGGATGATTGGAGTCTGGTTTATTTCATCCTGCTGATGGCCCTCTCAGTGCTTCTCTTGCTGTCTGCGTGTCGCCGTCCTTCTGCCTCCTGAAATGTGCACTCTGTTTTCTGGTTTTTGGGGGGTTTTTTGCCCTTAACTTTCTTTCACAGTTTGTTGATAGTTAAGATATATATTATGCATTTTTGTTTCCCCCCAGAAGAGAAGTTTTCTAACGGGGGTGTGAAAAAAGCAGTGGATTTCTAGGCATGACCCAAGACAAGGCAACGTGGGTAACTTTCCTGTTCAGCTTTTCCTTTCCCAGGTTATTATAGTCTATAGCCTCATTTTCTTTCAGGGAACTTGAACTTTTTAATTGATTTCTTTCAAAACCTTCTTAATACCTTCTGTCTCCTTTACCTTCAACTGACTCAGACATTGTTTCTAAAATTATCTAAGACAAAGCTTTATTGTATTACTTAATAAATCAAAAACATTCAGTGAATTCCCATCATCCTCAAGAATAAATCTTTGCTTTTTAGTTTTGGATTCTATATTTTCGGCTAGCTTATCTCCAGTTTTTTTAACTTAATTTATCATTGTGATGTAAGACCAGTTTCCACACTTGACAAGCTGAGCTGCTTAGTCACTGTAAATTTAATTTCCATTATAGCTTGCTTCATTTCCTTTCCATCTTTCTCTTTCTGTACTTGGCTTTCCTTCTTTCTGTTATATCCCTTCCATTCTCAGACAGTTAATCATACTCCTCAGTTCATTAAATCGTAGTCTCACTGATCTATGTAGGGTTCCATTCTTCCTTGATTTTCTTTTCTCTTCATGCCCCATCCACACTGCTGGTACTTTTCCTTCTTTGACAGCTAGATATGTTACCTGTCCTAAGTTATTAGCCACTCTTACTTCCCAGATCTGTGGCACCCTTTGAAAGTTACTATTCTTCCTGATGCAGTATATCTTTGAGAATTTGTTTCAAAGATAGTCTGTGTATAATAAACTTTCTGAGCATTTAGTGTATCTATACCTGATAATATATTCAAAGATAATACAAATGGACATGATGATTTAGCTAGTTACAAAATTATGAGTTTGAAAGTTTTTTTCTTCAAGAAATAGAAAATATTACTTCACTATATTTTTTTCTAGTAATGATATTGACAATGTGCTATTTATACTCATGTTCCTTTGTAGGTGATCTCTAAAAGTTTGTATACCTTTTTCTGTCTTTCATGGTTTGAACTTTATTATAGTAAGTAATTTAAAAATATTAGTTTTTTTGGCTTACTGTAAGCCTTTCAGTCTGAAATGCTAGGTCTGATTCTGAGAAGTTACTGGTCTATGTTTTATAAAAATTCCTTTGCATTTATTTACAATTTTTCTAGCCTTTTGAGAAAGATGTAGTACATACCTTGATACACTTATATATCCCTATCTATTAGATTTTACTTCAACCCAATGAAATCTTTTTCAGATTTTTTTGGTCAGCAGCATCGTTTTGAAGTTTAACTTATCTACTGAGCTTTTACTTTACCATAACCTGAAATATTGTTCTTCATAATTTCTTACTTCTGTTTCATGTTTCAACTGTTCTCCCCTAACATTTTTGATGATTTTAATATGCATGCATCATTATATCCTTTTGTCTCTCTGTTTCATTAATTCTGCCTTGTCTTGAATAGAATATTCAATGGTCTTTCCACTGTAGAGTCTGCACTCACAGTGGGGCTGTTATTTTCCCTGTGACTTCATCTTCCTCTGGAGATGTTAGCTCCCTCAGCTGGAGATATGTACCTATGGGAAAGGAAATGAGGCAGACTCTGACTGATCTCTGTTTAGACAGGGAACTGCCAGAAATTCAAGCCAGATTCAGTGTAAGATGTGGAGAGTTACCACTGCTGATGTCAGATGAATCTTATTTGAAAGCAATGGATAACAGAAAAGTATTTACCTGTGTTTTATTGATGACCAAAAGGTATTTGACTGTGTTATTCATAACAAATTATGGATAGTACTATGAAGAATAAGAATTCCAGAACATTTCATTATACTCATGAAAAATCTGCATGTAGACCAAAAAGGCAGTTGTTGAAATAGAGCAAAGGGATACTGCATATCTTGCTATTAGGAAAGCTGAGAGTCAGGTTTGTATCCTTTCACCATATTTTTTACAGTTTGCATGCTGAGCAAATAATCTGAGAAGCTAGACTACATAAAGAGGAATGCAACATCAGATTTTGAGGAAGATGCATTAACAACCTCTGATAATGCAGATGATGTAGTCTTGCTTGCTGAAAGTGAAGAGGACTTGAAGCGTTACTGTCTAAGGTTGCAGACCACAATCTTCACTATGGAGTACATTTCACATAAAAAACAAGAAAAGTCCTCACAACTAGACCAATAAATAATATTATGAAAAATGGACAAAGGATTCAAATTGTATGTGGACCCACAATCAAAGCCCACGGAAGCAGCAGTAGTCAAGAGGTCAAATGTTCAAGAAAATCTTCTTCAAAAGACCTCTTCGAAGTGTTAAAAAGCAAAGATGTCACTTCGAAGAGTAAGTGTGACTGATTAAAGCCACAGTATCTTCAGTTGTCTCATAGGCATGGGAAAGATGGCTAATGAATAAGAAAGACCAAAAAAAAAAAGAACTGATGCCTTTAAGCTGTGCCATTGGTGAAGGATATTGAATATTCCAGGGATTACGAAATGAACAACAACAAAAATTACTGTGGGAGGAGTGTAGTCAGAATGCTTCTTAGAAGCAAGGATGACATGACTTCATCTTATATGCTTTGGATATTTTATCAGGAGGGACAAGGCCTTGAAGAAGGATAAACTACTCAGTAAAGTAGAAAGTTAGTGGAGAAAAAAGAAAGAAAGAAAGAAAGACCCTCAAAGAGACAGATGGACATAGTAGCTGCGGCACTGAGCTCAAACGCAGTAACTCGTATGAGAATGGAGCAGGACTGGGCAGCGTTTTGATTTGATCTGTTGTGCATGGGTTGCTATGAGTTGCAACAGACTCCACTGCACCTAACTTTAACAAGCACACCTGTAGTGAGGATACAAAGCCCATATCCTAACTTAAAATCCTTGATAAATTTAGGATGTTCATTAAGATGTGAAAGAAGGAATATACCTCAGCGCAAAGAACCCATTATTTTCAATATATGCTTCTGCTGGAGTATACATTTTTATTCTCAAGAAATTTTCCTTGAATTGTAATCACAAAGCCCCCACCATATAAACATTTTCAGGGTTGGCTGGTCCACCAGCACATGTTTTGAAATAAATCTGTCCTGCTCACTGTGACTTTTACTCACTGGCCTGGATTATACTGTTTTTCCTTCCCTGTAGGAAATGCAGGGCATCAATGGCCCATTCAGAACAATACGGGTGAGAAATAGGATACTCTTAAACTAATGATTTCCCACCCAATAGTGCTTTCATAGAACCCAGAAACTACAGCTTTGTCTGCTTTTTTTCTGCTGTCTCAGAAATTCCTCACATGTCTTTATCTTAGTGTCAGAGATCCAGTGAACTTTACCTTTTGTGGTGTGTCTAGTGATGGGTTGCAGTCATGTTAGTTCACAGCCTTATCCAAATCCTACTGGCCCCTGAAGGCCTAGCTCCCGAGCAAGCCTCCCTTAAAGCTTTGTTCCAACCATGTCAAGCTATAGGAAATAATTCTAATCTAGAATCTAAACAGTAATATCAGTTAATTAGGTAGAATATAAAAGATTGTGACTTAAAAAAATCTAAATATTATCTCCACAGAAGAAAAATGTGGCAGTCTGCTCTGTAAAGGTTTACAGCCTTGGAAACCCATGAGACAGTTCTACGCTGTGCCATAGAGTCTTCATGAGTCAGAACTGACTTAACGCCAATGGGAAGCATTATTTAATACTTTCTTCCTCAAAATTATATTCTGATGTCACAAACAGATTTATGTTTAAGCTATGTATCTTAGATGCATAATATAGTATGGTTTTCCCTGATTTATACTTAAACATTAAATTACATGTTAAAGATTTAGGCCTTATACTAAGTAGGAAAACAAGCATATAGCTTCTTCAGTCTGACCACTTAGTCAGCCCTTTGTACTTACTCACTGAAGAAAAATAGTAAGTACATAAAGAACTAAATAAAATGACCATAAATAATTGCTCTACGTGTAAAATAGAAGTGGGTATAAGACCTTGGTGATTTGAATTTATGATTATTTTGTTTTTAGCCCTCTCTTCAATTCACATAATCTTGAGTGTTAATCAAAGTTAAAGAGGGTTAGAAAGTTAGGGTGAATACTTAATACTCATTGCTGGGAGGAAATTAGTTTCTTTTTTGAAGGAATTGTTCCTGTTATGCTTTTACTTTGGTGTTTAATTAAAGTTTTTTGAATGGCTTGCTATCTGTACAAGTGAAATGTATGATTATGAAGTTTATCAAAGCCGTAAACCAAAAAAAAAAAAAAAACAAACCCACTGCTGTGGAGTCAATTCTAACTCATAGTGACGCTATAGGACAGAGTAGAAATGCCTTATAGTATTTCCAAGGAGCACCTCGTGGATTTGAACTACTGACTTTTTGGTTAGTAGCTGCACTCCTTACCCACTACACTAACAAGGTTTCCATAAAAATCATAAGAAAAAATTTATTGCAATACTCAGCTTTATGAAGTTTGCCAGAGATTTCTGTCCAAGATTTTGCTTTTGGAGGGTTCAGAATACTAGAATCCACCTTCTTCATTTTGTTGGCTATAACTTTGATTCATTGTAAATATGCATGTTTTAAGAATTCCAGATAATTTTTTTTGTTAGAAATTTCTGTAAGTCATTTCTCCTCCCTACTCCCCTTTGGACTCATGTAGCTATGTAATGTTTTCAACTGTTTTCTGACATACTATTATAGATTGAGACGTATTCTTTAAAAAAACATCTTTGGTGAATCCTAGCTCCTAGAGATAGGATGCAATCCCATTTGGGAACAGGACTGTCTTTGTTATATTATTTAGACCGTATCAGTGTAGGGTGTGTTTTAAACCTATTCATTTTTGAGGGACACAAAGACCGGATTAATTGCGGAAACGACAAACATGCACAAAGAAAGATGCCACAGAAAATCTCCAAGGAATGCTAAGAACAATAGAGAAGCTGTTCTTCCCTGAGGTAAGACAGGGAAAGCACTGTCCTAGCGCTGTCACCTTGAAGTCAGACTTCTAGTCTCCTAAACTATGAGAAAAATAAATGCCACCCATTTGTGGTATGTTTGTTACAGCAGCATTAAGAACTAAAACACATTCTTACTGATTTATTTTTTAGAAAAGCAGTATTTGTATTTTGTGCTTTGTGTCATTTATAATTTACACTGCGGTTTTTGTTTGTTTTGTTTTTGTGAACAGGAAATAATTCATTTCTGATAGGTACATTTGATAAGAATACGGACTGATGAGAAATCGCGGCGCCATAGCGGTGGAGTGCAATGCCTGCTCACCAAAAGATCGGCAGTTCGGATCCGCCAGGCGCTCCTTGGAAACTCAAAGGAGCAGTTCTACTTCATCCTCTAGGGCTGCCCAGAGGTGGAAACAAGTCGACAGCGCAGTTCTTCTTTTCTTTTTAAGTAGATTGATGAGAGTTGGAATCAGTGGGATGGCTTTTTTTTTTTTTAAATAGAGTAAGGATAGTTTTCAAAGATCTTGGTGGCACTGTGAATAAGAGAGTAGCTGTTAATCAAAAGGCTGGCAGTTAAAACTCATCAGCCGTTCCTTGCAAACCCTATGCGGCAGTTCTGTTCTGTCCTATAGAGTTGCTATTGATTAGAATTGACTCAATGGCAATATCGTCGCTGTTAGGTGCTGTCTAGTCCCTTCCGACTCGTAGTAACCCTATGTACAACAGAACAGAACACCTTCTGGTCCTGCACTATGCCCACAATTGTTTATATGATTAAGTCCATTGTTGCAGTCACTGTGTCAATCCATTTTGTTTAGGATCTTTCTCTTTTTCACTGACTGTCTGCTTTGCCAAGCATAATGTCCTTCTCCAGGGCCTGATCCCTCCTGACTACCTGTCCAAAGTATGTGCGAAGCAGTCTCACCAACTTTTCTTCCAAGGAGCACTCTGGTTATATTTCTTCCAGATCAGATCTATTCATTCTTTTGGCAGTCCACGGTACGTTCAATATTCTTTTCCAACAACACAATTCAAATGCATCAATTTTCCTTCCAGCTTATTTGTTATCCAATTTTCTCGCACAGATGATGCAAATAAAAACACCATGGCCTGGGTCAAGTGCACCTTAGTCTTCAAGGTGACATCTTTACTTTTCAAGACTTTAATGGCAATGGGGAAGAAAAATTAAGGCAATAATAAATAAATACTATCACAAACTACAGAAAAAAAACTGATGAATTATAAAGCAGAAAGCAGGACCTGTGATTGTGAAAATGTTGTATGGTTATTTAAAAAAAGGAAAAATAAAACAACTTGTTTCTGTCAAGTAAATCTGTCTCATAGTGACCCTATAGGACAGAACAGAACTGCCCCATACAGTTTCCAAGCAATGACTAGTAAATTCAAACTGCCAGCTTCTTGGTCAACAGTCAAACTCTTAATTTCTATTCTACCAGAGTCAGTTCTAACTCATAATGACCACATAGGAAGAGTGGAGCTGCCCCGAAGGATTTCCAAGGGGCAGCTGGGGGATTCAAACTGATGATCTTTTGCTTCTCAGCTGAACTCTTAACCACTGTGTCCCAGAGTTCTTGTGTAGTCATAGGTCATATTATTATTGTCTTTTTTAAGATGAGGACTTAAACTCTGTTTAATATAATATCTAATGTGATGCCACATACAGTATGCATAAAAGTTCTTGTCATCTTCATAAGATGGATGAGATTATCCCCATTTTTCAGAAAGAATATTAATACACTGAGAGATTAATTCATTAAACAAGTATTTATTGAGGATCTACTATGAGCAAGAAACTGTGCATTCTTCAAGGTAGTGCATTTCAGTTCCTCTACATAGTTCCTGCCCTCTTAGCATTTATATTGTAAAAGAAGGTAGAGAAATTAAAAATTAAGTAAATAAATCAGTTTACAATTTTTATACATTTTCTGAAAGAGAGGTTCAGGGTACAATTCCTAATCAAGGGAATTTAAAAAAGCCTTGTGGAGGGCATGACAGTTATGGTGAGTTTGTAAGATAAAAAAAATAATGGATATGAGGGAGCAGCATTTCAGGCAAATAGAATGCCAGCAAAATTCTTAATATAGGAAGGAAGACGGGGAATTCAAAACAAAGGGGGTACTGGCGTGGTACTGCAAGTTTCAGCACTTGTGTGTTACAGGGTCTTCTATCTCTGAAAGTTGGTCTCTGTCTAAAAGAAACATACTGAATCTTTCTTTCAGGCACAACTAAGCAGATAATATAGAAGGTTTTGTGAGAAATGAATGAACTGCATCTCTGTGAAAGTAAAAATAAACCAATCTGGACTCATAAACCAGTTACATTTGGCATTAATAGAATATAGCAGTGGAAAGCAATGGTTCTCAAACATGTGCAAGGAGCTGTAGAGCCATGCTGGTAGATCAGGAAATACTGATGTATTAATCTCAAAAATGGCTTGATATTTAGTGTATCCAGTTCACCACTCTTCGTCGTGAAAATAACTCTGAATCATAAGGATCCCACGTGTGTCAGAGTAGAGCTGTGATCCATAAGGTTTTCAATAGCAAACTTTTCATAAGTAGATTACCAAACTTTTCTTCTGAGGTGCACAAAGGTGGATTCAAACTTCTGAACTTTTGGTAACAACCAAATGTTAACCATTCACATACCTAGAGATTCCGATATTTACCACAGACAAAGACTAATAGGTGCCAACATTTAAAAGCGATCATGAGAGAAAAGCAGGAAATTGACTAGAAAAAAAATACTCTATTTTGTTGACATCATGTTCACAAAACATTGGTGGTTGTAAGGATAAAATGTAAGAGCAAGTCTGAAGGGCAAGTTTAACTTCTGAAGTTATAGATGTTGATTTATGGGAGCTTTGTATTTAAAGAGATGCATAAACACATGTGTTCCAAAATACTGAACTTTCACTCCTGGGAAAAAAAATTTCCAATACACAGAAGTATGGAAATGAAGTTGGGGGAGGAGGGGAAAGAAAGAAAGAAATTATCAGAACAGATCAAATTCTTTTGGTAATGTCTGACTACAGATTTTACAATTTCTTCCCGAGGAGACCACCACCCATCTGTCCATTAGTTACACTGTGGTAGCTTGTATATTGCTATGATGGTGAAAGCCATGCCATCAGTATTTCAAATATCAGAAGGCTCACTCATGGTTTCAGCAGAACTCTTAGACTAAGACAGACTGGGAAGAAAGGGCTGGTGATCTACTTCTGAAAATTAGCCAGTGAAAACTGTACAGAATGCAAGAGAATACTGCCCTATATAATGCTGGAAAATGAGCCCCCTCCTGGCACAGTGGTTAAGAGCTGTGTCACTAACCAAAAGCCATATGAATTTTGAGACTAGTGGAAAAGAGTTATGTTATTTCCATTTCTGCCTTCGTTTTATAGGGTCTACTTTGTCTTATAGGGTCTCTATGAGTCAGAGTCATGACTCGATAGCAGTGGAATTTTTGGAGGTTAAATTGATGAACAGAGAAGTTATGCAACCTGTCAAAGCTTAAAGGATTTGAATTTAGGTGATCAGCCCTTTTGCCAAGTAATGCGTATATCCACTAATACCCAGCTCCCTACAACTGGTGTGGATCTGTGGGAGTACATGCCTGAGGAATCCACATTCTGGTCAAGTGGACAGAATGACCTTCCTCCGGTAAGAGACAATTTGAGATCTCTAAAAAACTTTCAGTGAAAGTGCACAGTCAGGGCAACTGTGAAAACTTTGTTTTCTTACTGGCTCAGTTTTAGCATCTAAGGCAAAAGCAGAGTTTTGCTGATCTGCCTAAGTCATGTGCTTCTATTTAAAGAGGTTCCAATTTAGCTGAAGAGTAAAGTAAGTGCATGAGGGAGATGGCTAAAGCTCTCACTCTGCCTCTCCGTAAGAGCACACCACTCTGCAGTTAGGGTATCAGAGAAGAAAACAGATTAATTCTCACCATCATTTACAGTAACATAGATAATGTGAGGCATTTCATAGATGAATTAAAGTGGGATAAGTCATAGCCGTATGCATTTTGAGACTAGTGGAAAAGAGTTATGTTATTTCCATTTCTGCCTTTGAATCATTACTATTCAGATTTTATTCTATCACAAAATTCAATGCTGCACTTGAATCTGACCTTCTATTGCTATTAAAATGAGTTCCTGATTGCCAACATGTGAATTCTATCACCTGCAGTAACAAACACATCTTAAACAATTGCTTTAAAACTACCGTAAGTGGGAAACTATCGTGCATTTCAATTTTAACTCTGTAATTTTTCACTATTATTAGAAACTCTCAATATAGACTAACATAGTAAAGACTGCAGTTACTCTACAATCCTGTTACAGCATTTGATATTATAAGTAACCAGTTGAAAAATATAAACACAGAATTTTTTTGATAATTCAGAAAATAATTTACTTGCAATCAGCTGCTATGCTGAAGTGGTAACTAACATAGTCTGGATGCTGCTCTGTAATGAATGACTTGCTATATTGTTTTACCTATGATACTGGATGTGCAATTCTGAAAGAAAGAAATCAGACAGTAGGCTTAATAGAATTTGATCCTCAATTTTCTGGGTGGACAGACGAAAATTTGTCAGTATAATCAGAGTTTGTCTGGCTTTCAAGCCCTCTATAATTTTAAAATTCAAACACCACTGATGCATACAGCAAAATGTCTTTACAATTTGGATCTCAATGCCTTGCCAGAGATTTAATGCTCATGTGAAATATCCATGCTATCACCTTTTTGGTGTCAGTGTATCTGAAAGGAGAACTAGTAATCAAAAGATTGGGTAATTGCATTGAGAAGAGGATAGAGCTCAGCTATTCTATATAAATTCCTCCAAATAGAAATTTAAAGGGAAGAAGTGTGAACAAGCTAGTGAGTTTAAGGGAGGTCATGTTAGCATTGAAACTGATGCTCATTTTTGCTGTTTTTTCCAGAGATGCATCTGAATTAAAAGCAAGCTTGCATGCTATACACTCTCTGATCAGCCATATTGAAAATGCCCTGTTTTATTTTGAAACTGGCAGCACACTGCACTAAATGTGTGACTTGCTCCATTGCTTAGTTTCATGAAACAGTAAAGGGTCTTTGATTCAGCAAAGGCAGCTGGTGATAGAAATGCAAAGAAAACCACTATTAGGGCTATAAAGAAAGACAGATTAAGTTCATAACTGTGGCCATAAACTCAGTATAATAAAATAAAACAAAATAAGGCCCATTACAGTGTATTTATTGCCATCTGTTACTAAATAGTTCTTTTAGATGATTCTGGAACAGCTTCATAGGCTTCACACTGAGCTGTCTGTCTATGAAATGCAAAACTCAGAGGAACTAGAATAATGTTAAATGAACTCACATAACAAATGCAAATCCTCTCTGTTCAGAAATAAAATAAACTCGATATATAGTCTCTGAATTTTCTTCAAATATGCCTTTTATCCTAATGACAAACTAGCAAGAGTTTCTGGAAGATCACTTGCTATATTCTATATGTATGCCATGTCTATGACCTTTACGTGGTTTAAATTTAGCTCTTCTTCATTATCGTCTTTAAAGAAGTCATCCCTCTAGTTTATAAGAATGAAAATGATACACGAGGAATATGCAACAAATTATAATATCAGGCCAGAATAGACCTTCAAGAATCTACATTCAAGGTCATATGAGTAATAGCTCACCAGCCAGCAAGAGTAGATTCAATTACACCCAATCATCCAATCATAAGGGAACTTGAAGATACTGCTTGGGGAGGGAAAAGACTGCTGAATGGTATTTACTTTATTTTTATGCAAATATTTGCTCCTTCTACATTTCTTTGCCAGCAGTACCCTTCCTACCATGAGCTATTTTCATCAGCACTGCTGTGTGTATTTTTTCACATGTTGCTGTTAAAACAAAAAATAGCATAATGCACTTCCAGAAATACCTCAGAAACCCAATGTCTTTGAGTTGATTCCAATTTGTAGTGACCCTATAGGAACAAGTAGAACTGCTCCGTCGAGTTTCCAAGGAGTGCCTCGAGGATCTAACTGCTGACTTTTTGGTTAGCAGCCATAGCATTTAACTATTATGCCACCAGAGTCTCCAAAATACCTCATAGTGGAAAAGAAATGTAGAACTTGCATGATTTTTGCCTGAAATCCAGTGATCCTTTGCAGAGCAGTAGAGATGGATTGAAAGAGATTAATTTCTTTCCACAGTGAATCTGTGTGCTTTTCACTATCCCTCTGAATTTGTGTATTCCCTTAACACTGTATAATGTAAGTATTAAACAAAATGACCAAATATTTTAACTTCAAAAACAGGACACTTTTGAGAGCCTAAGGAAAGACAATATTCAAAATTACAATGAGGCAACAAGTTTCTATCAAGATTATTGGTGTCATTGTATTTGATAGGCACTTTTATGGGATAAATAATTCTAGGATGGAAGTTTTTCTCATTCAGGGGCTTTGAATGTGTCTGCACATTGTTTTATAGCCAGCATTGTTTCAGCAGAAAAGTCAGATGAACTCTCAAGGGTGGAAGACTGAGTAGCAAAGAGGCTGCTCTGTTTATGGAGAAACTGGGGGCTGTCAGCCAATCTTATAATGTGAGTGAGATGAAAGAGGTTTTTCAATAGAGAGATTTTCAGAGAGAAAACATAAGCTTCTCAGCCCTAAAAAGTAAAGCTTAAAAGTAAAAGTGAACTGTACTTCTGTGCAGGGAGCTGTTCAGGTGCTGAATTGGGAGCTAGAAGCTGTCCAACAGGCTGGCCTGAACAGGAAGTGGGGAACAGCACACTTCACCTGCCAGCTTATAATGAAAGTATGTTACCATTACTTCATAAAAACTAAACCCAAATTACATGAAATATTGAAAGAAGTTCTTCCCTAAATATATGTTTTAGGTGATAATTTAAGGTACTTCATCCAAATTTCTAATCAGTTAAGGAAGGCACAAAATTTCACCAAACCAAACCAAAAACTACAGTATTATAATAAGGGAATCCATGATCATATCATGAAAACTATAATATCATCACATTAAAAGAGGGATACACTACAATAGTTACAGTTGTTTTGATGCAGTAATAGTTTCTGACTTATAAAATAGTTAAAATTGATTTCAATAATTATATGTTAAGGGGGATTACGTACATAGTCACAGAACAGATTAACAATATATCATTCAAAATTAAAAATTGCAGCACAGGAGTCTCAACAAATATAAAATCAAAACTGATACCATCCATAAAGAAGAATGTCCTAGAACAGATTAATAAGAACAACAGAGAAATCATCAACATGAAAATAAACATATTGCAATGACACCACTAAACATATACCTATCAATAATTACATTGAATATAAATGTATTGAACGTTCCAGTAAAGAGACAGTGAATGATATCATGGATCAAAAGACATGACCCATCTATATGTTGCTTACAAGAAACACATCTTAGACTTAAAGATAAGAACAGGTTGAGAATTAAAGGTTGGAATAATATATATCAAGCTAATAATACATGAAAAAGAGCAAGTGTGGCAATATTAATCTCAGTTAAATAGATTTTGATGTAAATCCACTATTGTGGACAAGGATGATCCCTATTTATTGCTGAAAGGTTCAATATTCAAGCAAGACTTAACAATATTAAATATTTACGCACCCAATACCGAAGCACCTATATACATTGAACAAATAATGACAACACTGAAAAATGAAATTGATCATTCCACAATAATAGTTGGGGACTTTAACACCCCCCTTTCAGTTAAGGATAGATCATCCAGAAAAAAGCTCGGTAAAAATACAGAAAATATTATAACAATAATCAACCAACTTGACCTTATCTACGTATACAGATCTTTTCATCCATCGACAGGTAAATACACCTTCTTCTCAAAAGCACATGGAAAGTTCTCCAGAATAGACCATATGTTAGGTCATAAAACAATTCTCCATAAAATCCAAACCACTGATTTATTGCAAAGTACCTTCTCGGACCACAGAGCTATAAAAGTTGAAATCGATAACAGAAAATTCATAGGTAAAAATTCTAACTTGTGGAAACTGAACAACACTTTACTCATAAAGCCTTGGGTTCTAAAAGAAATTAAAGACACTTTAAAGAAATTTATGGATTCCAATGAGAATGAAAACACATCCTACCAGAATTTATGGGATACACCAAAAGCAGTGCTCACAGGTCAGTTTATCTCTATATGTGCACACGTCCAGAAAGAAGAAAGAGCACAAATTAAAGTATTAACCTCACAGCTTGAACAAGTAGAAAGAGAGCAACAAAGAAACCCCTCAGGCACCACAAGAAAACAGGTTATAAATATTAGAGCAGAACTAAATGAATTAGAGAATATAAAAACAATTGAAAAAGTTAAAAAAACCAAAGGCTGGTTCTCTGAAAAGATCAACAAAATTGATAAACCATTGGCTAAACTTACAAAAGAAAAACAACAGAAGATACAAATAACCTGATTAAGAAATGAGTTGGGAGATGTTACAACAGACCCAATTAAAATAAAATACATCATAACAGAATAATATGAAAAGCTATACTCTGACAGGTTTGAAAACCTGGGGGAAATGGACAAATTTCTAGATTCACATGACTCACCAAGACTATCACAAGGGGAAATAGGTCAATTTAATAAATCTATCACAAAGGAAGAGATTGAGGAAGTCATCAAAAATCTACCAACCAAAAAAGTTCCTGGCCCAGAAGGCTTCACCAGAGAAGTCTACCAAACTTTTAGAGAAGAATTAACTCCAATAATAATGAGGCTATTTCACACGATAGAAAGAGATGAAATACTTCCAAATTCATTCTATGAAGCCAGCATAACCTTGATACCAAAACCAGGGAAAGATATCACAAAAAAAGAAAATTTCCAATATCACTCATGAATCTAGATGCAAAAATCTTCAACAAAATTCTAGCCAATAGAATTCAACAGCATATGAAAACAATCATTCATCATGATCAAGTTGGTTTCATTCCAGAGATGCAAGGCTGGTTCAACATCGGAAAAACAATTAAAGTAATCAACCATATTAATAACACAAAAAATAAAAATCATCTGATTTTGTCAATTGATGCAGAAAAGGCACTTGACAAAGTTCAACATCCATTCATGCTTAAAACTCTCAGAAAAATAGGAATAAAAGGGAAATTCCTCTATATAATTAGTAGCATCCATGCAAAGCCAACTGCTTTCATCATTGTGAATGGTGAAAGACTGAAAGAATTCCCTTTGAGAACAGGAACTAGACAAGGATGCCCACTCTCACCTCTTCTATTCAACATTATGCTAAAAGTTCTAGCCAGAGCAATTAGACAAGACAAAAAAATGAAAGGCATCTGTATTGGCAGTGAAGAAGTAAAGATTTCCCTCTTTGCAGATGATATGATTGTTTATACAGAGAATCCAAAGAAATCCATAAATAAACTATTAGAGCTAACAGAAGAATTTGGCAAAGTATCAGGATACAAGATAAACATAACTAAATCAATAGGATTCCTTTATACTAACAGTGAAATTATTAAAGAAGAAATCACCAAATCAATTCCATTTACTATATAGCTACCAAGAACATAAAATACCTAAGAATAAATCTAGCTAGAGAAATAAGAGATCTTTACAAAAAGAACTATAAGACCCTACTACAAGAAACTAAGAGAGACTTACATAAACAGAGTTATCTGCCCTGCTTGTAGATAGGAAAACTCAATATTGTGAAAATGTTTATTTTTCCCAAAGCACTCTGCTTATATAACTCAATCCCAATACAAATTCAGTGACATTTTTTAATGAGATGGAGAAACAAAGTATCAGCTTTATTTGTAAACGGAAGAAACCCCGAATAAGTAAAGCACTACTGAAAAAGAAGAACATACTGGGAGGCCTCTCACTACCTGACTTTAAAACCCACTAGACTGCCACAGTAGTCAAAACAGCCTGGTATTGGTACAAAAAGAGACATATAGACCAATGGAACAAAGTAGAGACCTCAGAGATGCCACCATCCTCCTGTGAAGAGCTGATATTTGACAAAGGTCCCAAGATTTTGAACCGGGATAAGAATAGTCTCTAACAAATGATGCTGGCATAATTGGATATCCATTTACAAAAAATTGAAACAAGACCCGTATCTCACACCTTATACAAAAATCAACTCAAGTTGGATAAAAGGCCTGAATATAAAAGCTAAAACGATAAAGCTCATCAAAGAGAAAATAGGGTCAACAATGGACATTTTAATATGCAATATAGACAGACTTCAAAATCTGACAAACAAAACACATTCATCAGAAGAGAAAATAGATAAATGGGAATTAAGAAGAATCAAACACTTCTGCTCATCCAAAGACTTCATCAAAAGAATTAAAAGACCACCTACAGAATGGGAAAAAATATTTGGCAAGTCTATGTCAGACCGATGCCTGATCTCCATAATCTATAAGGTTCTACAAAATATCGATAAGAAAAAGAAAAATCATCCAATTAAGCAATGGGCAAAGGAGATGGACAGACACTTCTCTAAAGAGGAGATCCAGGCAGCCAAAAAACACATGCGGACATGCTCACGATCATTAATTATTAAAGAAATTCAAATCAAAAAGACAATGAGATACTATCTCACCCCAACAAGATTGGCCATCCAAAAAACGCAAAACAATAAATGTTGGAGACGCTGTGAAGAGATTGGAACTGTCCTTCACTGTTGGTGGGATTACAGTATGCTACAACCTCTTTGGAAAGCAATTTGATGTTACCTTAAAATAATGGATATAGATATACCATTTGACCTAGTAATTCCTCTGCTCGGAGTATATCCTACAAAATCAAGGCCATTCACAGCAACTGATACATGCACATGAATGTTCATTGCAGCACAGTCCACGATAGTAAAAATTTGGAATCAACCCAGATGCCCAACAACAGACGAATGGATGGGTAAACTTTGGTATATGTACTCAATGGAATACTATACATTGATAAAGAACAACGATGATAACAGGAAACATTTCTCAATTTGGTCCCAAGTGGAGGACATTATGTTGAGTGAAACTAGTCAGCAACAAAAGGACAATTATTATATGAGACCCCTATGATAAAATCTTAAAAGTATACTCATACATAATAGAAAAGACTCTTTGAAGGCTACAAGGATGGGGAGGGCGGGAGGGCGGGAGGGCGAGGGGCGAGGGTTTAGATTACATAGTTGTTAGAAATTTGGTTGGGTGAAATTGGTGACAATACACATTAGTAAGAAGATCACTATTAATGGGACTTCGACACAACTTGTTTACTCCTCCTCTCTTAACCCAATATTGTAAGCAGAGTATGTATGCTTTCAATTTTTATTTAATAAAAAAAAAAGACTATTGGTGACAGTAGATGTAAAATGAATAACATTCTACTCTGAGTAATTTTAGATCCAATCATTTGATGTTATGCTTAATATTATTACTTCCCAGCCATCTTCAGGCTGCTTTACTCTTCTAAACAGAAACTGTGCTACTATTAAAAGTTTACTAAATCTTATTTCATGAAAAAGTATTTCATAAAACATTTTCTATTACGCACATATAAAGAATTTTAAAAAAATGATGAATGGCCATTACCTCATTTTATTAGAATTTCTGATAAAATTTTGATACATATGTATATGTAGCTACATATGTATGTAAAAACCCAAACCAGGTCCAATGTGTCTAGTCAATTTCAACTCACAGTACAGGACAGAGTAGAATTGCCCCATACGGTTTCCAAAGAGCACCTAGTGTATTCAAATTGAAGACTCTTTTCTTAGCAGCTGCACGGATGCATCACCAGGGCTCCGTGTATGTAAACACACACGCACGCACACACCTGGAGCGCTGGTGGCACAGTGCTTAAGACTGACAGCTGCTAACCAAAAGACTGGTAGTTTGAACCTAACAGCCATTGTTTTGAAACTGTATGGGGCAGTTTTACTGTGGTCTGTAAGGCAGAGACCCTGGTGGCATAGGGGTAAGTGCTACAGCTGCTAGCCCATAAGGGCAGCAGGTCAAATCCTCCACAGGCTCTTTGGAAACTCTATGGGACAGTTCTACTCGGTCCTATAGGATTGCAGTCAATCGACTCTACGGCAATGGCTTTAGCTGTTCGTTTATAATAAGGCGGCTGTGAG
The DNA here is from genome assembly GCA_028571685.1 of Heterohyrax brucei. NCBI lineage: Eukaryota > Metazoa > Chordata > Mammalia > Hyracoidea > Procaviidae > Heterohyrax > Heterohyrax brucei. The sequence goes on along the minus strand of CM053143.1, from coordinate 55,317,074 downwards.
TCAGACTTGACTTAGTGGCAACGGCTGTTTTGTTTTTTTTTTTCTTTTTTCTTATATGCATATGTGCATTGAAACATCTCTGTTGATATTGAACCATTTTCTGGAGATCTGGTTTTCGCCAATGCATTTGGTGTAGCTTAGACTTTTCTTTCGATAGCTACCTCCAGAAATGATTGAACGTCAGGCAGTTATTTTTGGTATGATGATTGTGTATTCCTTTCATCTTCTTTTTGGAGACTGTCTGTGTCATTTAGAATTTTCCCCACAGAATCTCTCAGTATCGTAACTTGAGACTTGAATTTTTTCTCCATTTCTTTCAGGTTAGGAGATGCTGAGTGTGTTTTTCCACTTTGGGTTTCTACCTCCACGTCTTTGCAAATGTCATTATGATACTTTGTCTTTTTGAGCTATCCTCTGAAGTTTTCTGTTAGCATGTTTATGTTATCATTTCTTCTATACATTACAGCTATGCTTCTGTCAAGATCATATCTCAGATTGTCTTCTGATACCCGTTTTAGTCTTTTCTTCATTTCTTGTCTTTTTAATAGTCTTTTGCCTTCTTTTGTGTGATGGCCTTGGTGTTATCCCAAAACTGCTCTGGTCTTCTGTCCTTAGTTTTCATTGTATCAAATTTATTCTTGAAATAGTCTCTATAATGGGACATACTCACGGTTCTACTTTGGCTCTTTTGGGCTTGTTTTAATTTTCTGCAGCTTCAACCTGAACTTGCTTGTGAGCATCTAGTGACTTGTTCTGCAGTCAGCCTCTGGCTTTGCTCTGGCTGATGCAGTTCACTGCTCCTTCCACAGATGCAGTCTGTTTGGTTCCTGTGTATTTTGTCTGGTGAGATCCATGTGTAAAGTCACGATTTATGTTGTTCAAAAAAAGTCTTCTCAATGAGCAGATCTTTAGTCTTGCAAAATTATGTCATGCAATCTCCAACACCATTTCTATCATCATTGGTTTTCAACAACTGATCTTTCTTTGTTTCCAACTTTCTTTCATATTGCAATTGCCAGTAATAATCACTGTATTTTAATTTAACGGTTGATGCATTTCTGGCTGCAGAAATTGATAAAATTTCAACAGACAGATGTAACACTGAAAGCACTCACTCATCTATGACAAGATATTTGGAAGAGAGTTACCTGACCAATTGACTGAAAGAAATTCATATTTGGGCCCATTCCAAAGATAATTAATCCAGCAGATTATAAAAGTTAACAGTACCATTAAATATCACGCACAAGTTAAAACTTACTGCAGATAATTCAGAATGATTGCAAAAGTACATCTGCAGGGAACTATCCAAAATGAAAACCACTTTCAGAAGAGCACATGAAATGAGGAATATCATTGCTGATGTCAGCTAGTTCTTGGCTGGAAGCAGAGACTATCAGAAAGATAGTTATCTTTCTGATATTGTTATTGACAGTTCTGTTATTGACTGTAGCTGTGTGGATCATAGCGATTTATGGACAACATTATGAAGAAAGGGAACTCTGGAACACTTAATTATGCTCATGTGAAAACTGTACATAGAATAAGAGGGAGTTGTTTGAACAGAACAAGAGGAGACTGCATAGTTTAAAAATCAGAAAAGCTGTGAATCGGGACTGTATTTTTACCACACTTGCTCAGTCTCTATGCTGCCAAGCCAAAGCCAAGTGCCATCGAGTCGGATCCAACTCATGAGTCTCTATGCTGAGCAAATCAAAAAATGTGGACTCTTTGAAGAAGAACAGGCTATCAAGATAGGAAGAAGATATATTAACAATCTGTGACATTTCATATAACACAACCTTGTTTGCTGAAAGTGAAGAAGGCTTGAAGGACTTACTGATGAAGACTACATACTACAGCCTTCAGTGTGGATTATACCTCAACATCAAGAAAACAAAAATCTTCACAACTGGACCGATAAATAACATCATTGTAAATGGAGAAAAGATCGAAGTTGGCAAAGATTTCCTTTTACTTGGATTCATAATCAATACTCATGTAAGGGATAGCCCAGAAATCAAATGATGCGTTGCACTGGGCATCACTGCACTTGGCAGGGGGGAGATCTGTCTGAAGTCATAAATGAAAAGACGAAAGATGTCACTATGAGGACTAAGGTGCCCTAGACTCAATCTATGATATTTTCAATTGCCTCATATGCATTCAAAAGCTATACAATGGATAGAGAAGACTGAAGAATTAGCACCTTTGATTTATGGCTTTCAATAAAAATGTTCAATAAACCATGGACTGCCGAGTGAAAGAACAGATTTGTCTTGGAAGAAAGGCTTCCAGAAAGCTCCTTCAAAACCTAGATGGTGAGACTCTGTCTCACATACTTGGGGCATGTTATCAGGTGAGACCAATCTGCTTTGTGGGATATCATGCTTGGTAATACAGAGAGTGGGCAAAAAACAGAAAGACCCTCAGTGGGATGGATTGACACAGGGACTGTAACGATGGTCTCAAATACAGCAACAATTGTGACAGTGGCATTTCATAATGTTTATAGGGTCCTTCTGAGTCAGAACCAATTTGGTGGCACCTAACAACAACAAAAGCACTTATATCGAAAATGTATATACACACCATTTTTGTCTCATATAAATGTCATTGATAAACAAAATATACTTTAGTCTTTTGTTAAGTGGTCTTTCATATTCAACACTAATTATTTTCAGAAATATGCTTTATAGGGAACTCTCCCTTTGAATTTAGGAGTCAGGTTGGGATATCTTCACAGAAAGAGATATAAAATGTTTGTTTATTATTAGAATACACTATTTGAGTTGGAGCAGTCTAGGATCCAATTACTGGTGATTCCCATGGGAAAAGCAAAACTAAAACAGAAGCCCAGTTGCTAGAACTGGAAACAAGAACAGAAGACAAAGAAGATGAAATTTAATTTATTGGTGAGTCATTTAATTTCACAATGTTATTGCCCATAAATTTCTCCTGAGTAAGGACAGAAATGGTCTCATAATCTGAAAAAGTCCTGGGTCTATACTTACCAGTCAAACGACCTCAACTCTGGGGGGAAGAAGCGATGGGGACTGTTGACAGATAGGTTAGCCTACTTATCTATCAAGCCTTGTAAAATGTAAATCTCTTTGCCAATTTGACATGTCTTTTGAAATTTCTTATTTCAATACTTTAAATCTCCATAAATACTTGTGTCCTCAATTTTTGTGTATATATTATTAAAATTCACTTGATTATAGGGAAAAAGAAAAACTTTCCAGTAGTCGTAAAATATAAGAGTTGGGAAGACTCAAGATATAATTTAGTCCATTCCCCTCCATTGACAGGACAGGAAAATAATGTCTAGAAATTGAACTCTTTTCTCAAGTCTGCAAAACTAGTTCATGACAGAACTGAGGCTAGTTTCTGGGTCACCTGAATTCTAGTCTAGTCATCTTCACAGTGCATCACCGTGGCTCGTGTTGCCCTCATATGTCTGCCCTAAAAGATCCCAATTTATCTCCATCTTTAAAGGTATTAATATGTATTTTCTTAGTCCTCAGTCTGTATCATTTTCTAAATGCTGCAGTATGCCAAATACCACTCATTTCTAACCTATCTATCATCTATGTATAATCGCTGTCAATGTTACTTGATAATAGCTTCTAGAATTCCTTTTATCTGAAATAATCTAAGTGTATTTGTGAAGTTATATTTCTACTCTGATAACATAGGTCTGAGTTATAGAATGCATTTTTTAATTAATTAAATTAATTCATTCAAGATTTTAGCTTATACTTGAAATATTTTAAGTGAATTTGAATAACAAGCTTAAATTAAGATGCCTTCTTTTAAATTGTCTAAATTATAAACTAAAATGATTACTGCTTATTATATGACTGTTAGTAGAAATGATACAGAGAAGGGAATATATCTTTAAAAATCTATGTAAGTTTATTTCATTTCTTGGGACACATTGAAATTGATTCACTACTTTTGCAGTCTTGCTACCACATAGAGAATGAATGAAACAGGACAAACTTGATTATAAGAAATCTAGTTAATAGCTTATCCTAAGAGTTGCAGTTGAGAGATGATAATAGCTTGTACAATACTGATGCCAGCATAGTTGAGGAAGTGTAGAGAGGATTGTATAAACTGAAGTTCTAAAGGGCCTATAGATTCACCGAAACAGTGAAGAGAGAGAGAAAAGCATTAAGGATAATGTGTTATGTTAATTGTGAAGAATTAACAATGAGGGAAGGGGGAGATTTATATGTAGAAAGAAATACATGAACTTCCAATAGAAAATAACATATTATATGCAAGTTTAATCAAAATGCACTAAGCATACGTAGACCACATAGTTATTTCCAGGGGAGAACTGATGACTCTGTCTCAAAAGATGCCCTTCCAATCTGATAATATGCTAGCTGAAATCCCAATGTACATATTTACCATGATTTCAGAAATCCTCCTCTAAAATCTAAAACACTCCATAAAGCTGGGCTTCAAACCAGTTCACTGTGCTGAGAATTTGCAGTCACACACCCCAGAATACTGAATCAGTTCCTATTTTAACAAGATGCCCAAGTGATTGTTAAGTATAACTAATTTTGAAAACTATCACCTTAATATTGATTCTCAAAATTGGTCTCTAACTGGCAGCATTAGAATTGCCTGAAAACTCGTTAGTAACGCAGTTTTCAGCAGTGGTCTGAACCAGAGTGAACAAGTTCAAAGCCCTGTTGAAAAAGCCAAAATATTATTTAGTGCAAGCCTTACTATTCTAGTAATATTTATTTGTGGCAGAAAGTGAATACCAATAAAGCATTCAACTAGCTTAGGATATTCACTGAGAATAAAGTCTAAGAAATAATGATTGGTGTGTACTCAAGAAAGGTAGTTCTGAATTATTTGTTATAATGGGAAGCTTGGGTGTGCAAGAGGACAGTGGCCTGTGCAGTACAAAAATAAGCTAACTGTAAATAGACAAAAGGAAGCCTGGTGGCACAGTGGTAACCTAAAGGTCTGTAGCCACTCTGCAGGAGAAAGATGTGGCAGTATGCTTCAGTAAGGATTACAACCTTGGAAACTCTTCAAGGGCAGTTTGCTTTCTTCTATAGATTTGCTAGGAGTCAGAATTAACCTGACAACAACAGGTAAGTGAGAAAAAAAAGGATAGATAAATATGAATCAGAGAGAGGCTGAAGAAACTCATGACTTGCGTTATGGTTTCACCCCAACCTGGCAGTGCTTCAATATTTACGAATATTTTAAATATATTAAAGTTAATTTTTGAGGTAATCAAGGCTATGCTGTACCAACTATCAAACTATAATTCTTAGCAAGAGGGTATGTTTTAGCCATCATTTAATGTTTTCATTTTCATGCAGTTAACCTTTGTAATAGAATAACAAATAATTCTGTCTTGGAAGAAGTGCAGCCAGAATACACATTAGAAGACAGGAAGGCAAGATTTCATTTTAAACACTTTGGACATGTTATCAGAAGAGACAAGTCCCTGGAGAACAAGATCCTGCTTGGTAGAGTGGAGGGTCAGTGAAAAAGAGGAAGACCCTCAACGGGGTGGGCTGACACAGCAGCTGCAATAACGGGCTGAAGAAAATGGAGATGGAGCAGTCCCGGGCAGAACTGTGTTCTGTTGTAGCAGGGCCACTGTAAGTTGGAACCAACTCAACGTCACTTAATAACAAGAATTTTAGCAATGTCAGTCGCCAAAACAGATAACTGATATCCATTTGCAGGTGATCCAGTGACACCCTGAGAAGATAAGATTTCAGCCTCTCACAGAGGTCAATGAGTAGAGAAAAAAGAAACATCTCTTTGAAAATTTTATAAAGTGCTTTGTTTGGGTATTCAGTAGAATAAAAACAAAAGTAAAAATGTTATTAAAATTTTGATTGTGTATGTATCTGCTATTATTAGGGTATGACAAATATTTTAAAAAGAAACTAGGTGTATTAGGGTAGTAATAACAACTTCATATTGGCAGAAAAATATATACCTAATAACTTCACAAAGGAAAAAAATCTTTACAAGAAGTGGGGAAGAGGCTGCTTTTTGTATTCAATACAATGCAGAGAGAAATTCAGAATCAGTGATGTACTCATTGCACTATGTGGGGAGAAAAAATCATGTTTTCTTAAACAGTCATCATCTACATGTAAGAAAACATAAAATAACCAAAAATAAATCCCTGACATTATGTTAGCAAATGAGTCTTTTCGTTTACTTATCTAATTACTTATTCATTTATTTATTTTTCCTAGAGAGGCCCACTTTTCGCTAATTCAATACAGTATCACCATGATAATACTGGCTAACACAGAAGGTTTGTCATATGCCAGATGTTGTTGTATGTAATTAATATGGTGTTTTTTATGTATGAATATAGTAAAATAAAATTAACAAAAATTTTAAGAAATATTTTTACAACCAAATCCATTCTAATCTATCCTAATCATTTTAGAGCAAAACTCTGGTGAAGAAGAATTTTTATTTTGTGTACATTTAAGGTTGTAAATTTAAAGATTGTAGCATTAGTCTATGTTTACTATGTTATATGTCACATTTATATGGAATGTCATTTGCATCTGTCTGATCTACTCCTCAGCAAGTACAGTGATAAATTTATATATTCAGTCTGTTGGTAACTTGATTTTACACTGCCGTCCTCAATGAACCTGAAATTTGCACTTCCCCTTCACCCCCAAAATCACCCCACATGTACACACACATATACACATACAAAAGATGATTTGGAAAACAAAGGCTATTGTCCTAAACTTGTTATATAGATGCTACATAATATGTAGATGACTATAAGAATATGATTATGATATGAAATATAGTTTGCATTAGTCAGAATGATGCAGTTAAAGATGTAAATAAAGCTAAAATAAGGAAAACATTGAAAAGTGTCTAAAATGTGTTGACATTTTGAAATTGATATTGTCACACACACTCAAAAAAAACAAGCATTCTGACAAATAAGTCATTTCTGGTTTAAATAAATACAAAACATGTTTGTGATACTGATTTTATTTTGTTTTGTCAGAGGAGACTTTCTATGATTACAAAAAAATATAGCTTCAAATTTAAAAAAACTCAGTACATTTTGGCCATAGAATTGCACAGATATCTACGAGTATTATACCAAATATATCACCAATGTTCAGTTAGAATTCCTCAAAAAGAAAAGAAAAAAGGATATTGTAGTGAGAACAGGCATATGATTCCATATCCAACACTACTTTTTACTGGATCCAAGTGCCAGACATATAAGCTCTTTATCAAAAAGCAAGGATTTTGATTTGTGTCATCTCTTCTCTCTCAAAGCTCGCATTGTATATAACAGTACTTCCTTGAATGATAGGATGGGATCAAGTTTAAAGAGTTTCTTATGGTGACCTTTTGTATACTAGAATAAAACACTGGCTGGCACTGTGCCATCTTCATGATCCTCAGTATGCTTGAATTCAGCGGGTACGCTAGTAATATAATATTAATTGCATCACTCTCATGCCTGTCTAAACATGAAATGGAAAGATACTCAGGGAAGCTGACAGTTTGATTGCAACATAATGTGAACACCTTTTGGATTTTTCTTTTTTTAAAAGGAACACTCAGCTCTTGTCTTCTGTGGTCCTTGGCCAGTCAGCCCTAGCCCAAACTTGTATAGCACACATAGCAAAGGAAAATCCTGTCTCTAAACAGGACCCTCTCTTAAAAAAACTCAAGTGATTGAGTAACTACCAGGCCTAAGTGAGTCTCTGGGTAATCTTATCCTCTGACCCAAAGGGCCTGTCAAGGTCTTCCTTCCAATTCTGTGCTGCTGCACTCTTCCTGGGAGGGGTTCTGGCAAATACAATTTTCTCTCTCTGAATACTTCTTTTCAAAATTGCTGCCTCAGGCATCTGCCTTACTGGCCCACCCTTAATCCACCTCTGATGACAGAAAATCAAAGTTGCACATAAGAATTAAGTTGAATTGGAGAGAGAGAGAGAAAGGGCCGACATATGTTCTCAACGACAGAGAGTCAATAATGAAGTAATGCAACTTGACTGAATTCAGAGAGGAAAAGCACAGCAAACAACTCACAAAGTCGTAATGGAACTGAACTCTTTGACCAGAAATCTTGTGCAGTCTTTAAAGACAAGGCAAGAGATACTGATGGAAGACAACAGTACTCTCGCTTCGTAATTTTCAGTCCCCTGTTGTATCTGCCAATGGAGCCATCAGTTAATGGCATCATCTCTGGCTTGAGTGAGCAGTGAATTCAGGTTGAACTAACAAGCATAGCGTGATCTTTCTCCCAAGGAGGGATTCACATATATATTGTGCTGTTTCCTTTTTGTTGTGTCAAGAAAAAATGCACTGTTAGAACAAATAAATTTTTAAAAAAAGGTATTAAAAAGAGTTCCATCTGTATTTATATCAAGTGTTATGTAAGAATCTAGTACAGCAAAATAAAAAATTTAAAAATACCAGTTTATGAAGTGTTTGATCAGGTGTTTAGGTCTGTGAAAAAATATAACTTCTCTGTTGTATATACATAATCTTTTGTAGTTCAAAATGATATTTATGTTTTTCATTTATGTGCTATTTTTGTGGGAGATAAAATGTTATACTGGAATTTATGTATTTGGAGATTACAAATATCTCAGTATATATCCCTTATAAAGGTCAAGGTTTAGTTGCAATATACATTTTATTCTCAAGAAATTAACTGATGATTGAACCTCATTCTTTCACAAACATTTAATGACTTCTAATTGTTTCCCAAGTACTGATTTAGTCAATATATTTTGCTAGAATAAGAAAATATGAGTTGTAATTATGTATTTGCTGCTTGCTTACCTTGTGACCTTTGTTAAAATTATGTAACTCTTCTAGGTCACAGCTTCTCTACTTCAAAAGCTCAAGGTGTCATAGTCACTGTACATGATTTGAAAAAAATCATAACTATAAAAATGAGAGTATTCACTACTGTCGTTTATATAACTATAGAAATTGAAAGGACTTGCACATGTACAGTAAAGAAAGATGAGAGGCAATAGACCAATTAATTTTTTTAATGTGCTGTTTTATAAGTTTTTAAAATACTTCAGTGTCATGAATTTTATATCTACATTTGAAAGCATATGGAACTTCCCATTTTAATTTACAGTAAGTTATAAATGACAGAATACTGAAGGATTTGTAATTTCTCCCCTTTCATACATTTGGCTTCTTTATTGAAACAAATGCTAGTGAAATGGCATCATAATGTAGTAAAAATAACACTAACTTAAACGAAAGCAGTAATCTTACACGGATCACTGCTCACTGTCTTTATGATCTTGGAATTGTAATCTAAGATTTCTTTTTTTTTTTCCCCAGGGCTTTTCATTTGTGAAATAGTGATAATAGCTATGTAACCATGTTGTCACAATGGGAAACAACGTTGTTTTCTGACTATTTAGTGAAACTCTATAATAAAGTCTATAGAGTACAACACCACTACTAGTTTACTGGTCAAAACGAAAAAAGAAAAAATCTGGTGAAGTAACTTTTTACATGGATTCAAGCAATAATAGGTTGAATACCTTTTGAATCTATCAGCTGTTTAAAATTTATGCTTGTGATACTACATATCGGGTGCTATGTTTTTACAATGTTTGAATCTTTTAAGTGTATTTGTATTTATTCTTTATATCAATTTTTATTTCCATGGTACCTTGAAACGTGACACTTTCTCATAGCATTTCTCTTGGAAATACCATTTCTGTCAGTCACAAAAGCAGCAAACTGACAGCAGTTTACAGTTCTTTTCAGTGACACTGTAAAGATTAAGCTGTCAAAGCTTTTATGGAGTTTTGAAAGCTCAGTTCTTTTAGGTAGCTTTAAAATAAGATTTCAGATTTTAGTAAGTGAATCAATTATCACTCATTAGTTAAGAAAGGCACTATTGATAACATTTTGTTCTGTAATATTAAGTATACTTGTCTAATTCTGAATAAAAGAGTATGACAAGACAGGGTAGACTTTTAAGCATAAAGAGTGTTACATGAGAAGGTAGACTGTAATAACATATTGAGATATGTTATGAAAAAAATAGCTAGAGAGTCTAATTTGAAAACTAAAATTTAAATCTCTTCTTAGAAAATTCTTAGCCTTGATGTCTCATGCTGGTTTCAAAGACTTGATGGGGGAATAACTATTAACTAAAAACAGGATTAAGAGTTTAAAATATATGCTGAAGGCTGCTTTTCTAGTTTTGAGATGAAATACCCAGCTTACGCTTTTAAGCATATATTCCACATGCATTATTTCTTATTGTTAATGCAAACTATTTCAAATGAGAATATTATCACCCCAAATCTCAGTGAGCTCTGTCTAAAACTTTCTCTTGGAAACGGCTAGCAAAACATCATATCTGCTGTCTATTTGTGCTCACAGTTTTTCCTTGTCTACCCCTTACGTGAATCAACATTTTCTTCCATCTTGCAAATCTCATATTAGTGCTTCCTATTGTAAAAATGAGAATCTTACTGGCAGTCATTTCAAAATGAAGCTCCTGACTTTTCCTCTCAAATTCAGTTGAGTCTCATTTTTAGTGGCAGTTACACCTACAGCCTTATTTAGACCTAACGCAAATGATTTCGGTTATACAGTTTGAGAATTTTGAGCTACTAAAACATGATGAGATTCGAACTTATGTTGATACTATGGTGAGTAAAACCTTTTAGGGGGATAGAAATGGGGTGATTTTTGTGTATCTATCTATCTATCTGCCTATCTACCTACCCCCCCTACATAACTACATATCTACCTGTCTACGTGGCTGTCTGTCCATCTGTCTATCTATCTATATATTTATTGTAGAATTTACAAGACTGTTTGAGGATGAGTAGGTGAAGTATGGTAGGCTGAATAATGACCATCCAATGATGTCCATGTTCTGATCACAATAATTTGTGAATATGTTGACTTATATGACAAAAGAGTCTTGAGAAAATTATTCTGGATTATCTAGATGAGCTCAGTGTGATCATAAGATTTTTATAAGAGGCAGACAGGAGTATCAATGAGAGAAGACAAAATGACAGAAGCAGTTGGAGTGATGTGGCCCAGAGCCAAGGAATGCAGGTATCCTCCAGAAATTAAAAGGCACTAGTGATGAACTCTCCTCTAGTGTCCCTGAGGAATGCAGTCACATGGACATCTTGATTTTATCCAAAAGTAATTTTGAAATTCTGACTTCCAGAACTGTACAATAAATTTGTGACATTTAAATCCATAAAATTTGTGGTTATATGTTTCATCACACTTGAAATTAGTAAAATAGGAGTATTAACTTTTGTCCCCATAGAACTCCAGCATATTGCTGCTTGGCTTGAGGAATGCAGATATCCTGGCGTTTGAGGCACAAAAGGCTATGTGGAATTTGAGCTGGTAGCTGTGGCCAGGGATAGAAACTTTTAAACTTGAAGCTTTAGCCGTTGCCGATAAGGATGACATAAGCTTACATCTTAAAGTTGTTAAGGGAACAAAAATGAGTGAGTTTGGGAAACTAATTTCCTGAAGCTAAGATATTGTGTTAGATATCTAGTGCTGCTATCACAAGTGGATGGCTTCAACAAAGAGAAGTTTTTTCTCCTTCATAGTCCAATAGGCTAGAAGACCAAAATCGGGGCAGTGGCTCCAGGGGAAGTCTTACTCTCTCTGTTACAGACTTAAGAGGGAAGTCCTCACGATGTATCAGTTTTCCCTTGGTCTGGGAGTATCTCAGTACAGGAGCTCGAGCTCCAAAGGACACATTCTGCTACTGGTGGTATCAGGTCCCAAAGTCTTTGTTCATTTTCTTTTCCTTTGGTGGAATGAGACATAAAAGGTGGTACTGGCCACACCCCAGGGAAAATCCCTTTGTCACCCTAGGAAGGATGTCACAGTCCCACCCTAATCCTCCTTAACATAATCTAATCTTGCCCCATTTACCACAGGCAGAGGTTAGGATTTAAAATGTATGTAAAAATTACAATCACAAAATAGAGGGCAACCACACAATACTAGAAGTCATGACTCAGACAAGCTGCTACATACATTTGGGGGGGTTCATAATTCAATCCACAGCAAACACACTTGATACTAAAATATGACGGGAATAGTAGTTCAGAATAAATTTACCTAAGAGTTTTTGTATTAATATAGGAACAAAATAGTAAATCTACCACACAGTGATCAGGTAGAATTTATCCTAGGAGAAGAAAATTGATCTAATCCTAAAAATATTGATGTGATTCATGTTATTAACAGGAGGAAAAAATGATCATTTTAAAAAATGAAGAAACAGCATTACCTAAAATTTAATGTGTGTTCACTTCTAAAATAAGTGCACAACAAATCAGGAAAAATTTGCAAGGGCGTTTTGGCAATCTTCATGAAGGGTGTCTACATTAAAAAATTACTTATTAGTGAGGCATTAAAAATTCATCATTTAGATTGGGAATAAAATAAATATGTTAACCGTCACCGCATGTATTCCATTAAACAGTGTATTAGACATCTAAACCAGTACAGTAATACTAGAAAAAAATTGAAAGTTTAAATATGATAATAGAAGAAAGTAAACTCTCTTTATTCATCATTTATATGATTGTGTAGATAGACAAATAAAAGAATTTATGCATAAATTATTACAACAAAATAATTCTAGAACATTCTGAACAGAAAATCTGTCTTTTCCCCCAAATATACTGTATTTTCGTGCTAGAAATTCACTTTAAAAATTTGAATTAAAAATGTATATGCTTAATAGCAGAAAAATATAAGAAAAGATGATTTCGTGAATACAATTTAATATGACAAGTAAATTCAGAGCTACATGAAATTCATGCACTAGAACATTCAATATTAAAAAATCAATCTTCTACAAGTTGATCTATAGTTTGTACATAATCCAATGAAAGTCTTTTTTCCTTTCTGCTTTTATTCCTTTTGAGAGGGTGAGGGATTTGAAAGGGCAATTTTAAATTTCCATGTAAATATTAAGGATAAGAATAGGGAAGATATCCTCAAATAAAGAAGAAAAAGTTAGAATAATTTTCTTCCGGACACTAATGCTTGCTAAGAAGCTTTGCTAATTCTTCCTAAGCGTTATGCTGAAGAGAAATTAAAGAATTTACCTACACAAATATTGTAAGTAAATGTTTATGGCAACATTATTTATAATAGACAAAAATTTATAAACAACTTAATTGCTCATCAAATGGTAAATACTTAAACATATTGAGATATAGTAGTACAATGGAGAGTTATATAGCAATGTAGAGAATGAAGTATTTATTACTGCAACTACCTGGGCAAGTCTCCTGGAATTCTATAGTCAGAAGCAAGTCTAGCACAGGAAAAAAAAAAAAATACAATGTGATTCCTCATACATGAAATCCTAAAAAATAAAATAAAATAGAACATAAACTTTTATTTAGAGGTAGCCAATCAGTGGATAACCAATGCTAGATTATGTACAAACTATAGATCAACTTGTAGAAGATTGATTTTTTAATATTGAATGTTCTAGTGCATGAATTTCATGTAGCTCTGAATTTACTTGTCATATTAAATTGTATTCATGAAATCTTCTTTTCTTATATTTTTCTGCTATTAAGCATATACATAGATGGTATTCATTCTAAAGAGTTACGAGGAAATTTTTGGGGTACTATAAGTTTTTTATACCTTGATTCTCTTGGGGGTAATACACAATTGTACAAAAATCAAATTGTATGCAAAAATGTGATACATTTTATTGGATGTAAAATATACTTCAGTAAAGCCATATGATTTGGTTCAAGGATAGAGAAATATGTTGAGAAAGCAGCATTGATTTTGTCAAAGCACACCCATACATGTACACACACTCCCCTACGACAAGGTTCTCACAGTGGAATGATGGGGTAAGTGTAATGTTGTGGTCTGGATTGTGTCCCCCACAAAATATGAGCTGTTAATCTTCTCTTCTATACCTGTGGCTATGGTCCCATTTAGGGATCAGTTGCTTTTGTTATGTTAATGAAATTGTATTTGTGTACAGTATGTCTTAAATCAAACACCTATGAAATGCGAAAGAGATTAAACAGGCACACAAAAAGAGCAGAGATTGGCAAGATTGACACCAGGACACATGGAGATCTCCAAGAAGGCAGGAAGCAGAACTGAAGAGACAAGAGTTTCTCTAGAGCTGATACAAAGAGAAAAATCTCCCCCTAGAGCTGGGACCCTGAGTTCTATCCTCCTGAAGAGTGAAAAATAAATTTTTCTTTGTAACTTCCACCCATCTGTGTTATTTCTGGTATAGCAGCACTAGACAACTAAAACAGAATTTGGTACCAGAAGACTGGAGTGCTGTTCTAACAGATACCTAAAACGTGGAAGCAGTTTTGGATTTGGGTAATGGGTGGAGCCTGGAAAAGTTTTATGGTGCCTGATAGTAAAAGCCGAGATTGCATTGAAGAGACTGTTGGCAGACTTACAAATATTAAAGGGAATTCTAGTGAGACTCAGAAGGAAATGAGGAGAATTATAGAGAAATTATGTGTAGTCTTAGAATATACACATATGGAACCAGCAACACAACATTCGTAGAAATGTGTATTTTAAACGTGCTTCTGTTGAGTGTTTGAGAGTAACTGACAAATGATAGGACAATGGGAAAACCATGTTGCTTTTTACACAGTGACAACACACTTGTCTGAATTATGTTCAAATGTTGGTAGAAGGTAGAACTTGTAAGTGATGAACTTGGATATCTTGGCTGATGAGATTTATAAGCAAGATCTTAAAGGAGCACATGATTTCTACATGCAACTTACAGAATGTAAGAGGAAAGACGTGAACTTAAAAATGAGCTCTGTGAAATAAACAGAACTTACAGATTTGGAAAATTCTGTCATACAAACTAGGAAAATTCTGTTGTACAAACTAGATATTCACCAAGGACATGACTACACAGTCTTTTGTGAAAGAAATTGAGCCTGTGACTGATGGATCTAATCAACTGCCACTGCAGGAAACTCATCAGCTTAGACTGAAAAGGACAGAGAAAGACTGAAAGAAAAGAATACTGTATGCCTCTTGGAATTCTATAGGCAGAAATACAGTAAAGGAGGTACATCTATTATCCTCCAAGTAAAGAAAAAGATCATCCTTAGAAGCAGCTCAGAAATCAGCAGGGCTATTGGAAAACACACAGAAAACAGGACCTTCTCTGTCTTAAACGGTGGAACCACAGACCCCTGAATCTCCAAACGTGGATCCACAGCCTCTTAGGTTTCAAAGAGTGGAATCTTTACCAGCTGCGTTCCAGAGGTGGGGTGTTGTTGTTAAGGTGTACCAGGTGGATGGGACTGCTTACCAAAGCTGAGAGGGTAGCTTTCATGAACAAACAGCAGAAAAACTAGGTCTGCAAAGGTCAAGGATGTGGGGAGTCCCACTAAGGTGTCTTAGTAAAATGAAGCTGTCTGAATTTGAGGGAGCAGAGCTGCCATTTCAGAGGCCCTGCACAGCAGACTTGAAGCCCCAGACCAAGAAGCTATCAAAATCCAGAAAGTGTGGCCAATACCCTGAGTCTAGGAGGTAAAACCATTGCCCAGATTGACAGGAGAGATAATTATAATCATACATTCACAGATAAAGAGGAATTTGCACCAAGAAGGAAAGTATCTAAAGTCTCACCCATATTTGATTTAGATGACCTGTAAGAGGAGATTTTGGACTTGGAGTTGATTTAAGACTTTTGGGATGATGTGATAATGTGAATGTGTTTTGCATGTGGGAAGCATGTGACATTTTCTGGGTTAAAGTGTGGGATGATAAGGATTGGATCATGTCTCCACCAAAGTATGCACTGTAAATCCTAACTTCCATGCCTAAGGTTATAACCGTTTGGGAGTGGGGTGTCTTTGTGTGTTAATGAGACTGGATTAGTTTAGCATGTGTCTTAAACCAATGTCATTTGAGATACAAAGGGGTTTAAACAAGCAAGAGAAGAGACAGGATAAGACAGGTGCAAGGAGATCTCCAACGAACCGGGAAACAGAAGCTAAAGAGACCAACAGAAAGAAAACCTTGCTCTAGGGCTAGCATCGGAATATAGATTTCTAGCCTTCAAATCTATGAGAAAATAAAATCGTCTTTGCTACAGTGACACATACGTGGTATTTCTGGTACAGTAGCACTAGATAACTGAGACAGATGGTGTTGTAAATAAATGTCACTGGGAAAAGTGACTGCATATAAGGGAAAAAATAAAATAAAACTAGACCCTGTTGGAGAGAATATCTGTTCTTTTCCCAAAATTCTTGTCCTCTTCAACCTGGCCACATCTTCTATGCTTTGACCATAAAGTTTGCTTCAGCTAACAAAATATGTGCTTTCTCAGCCTGAGTTGTAGAATGAGGGTCAATAAAACAGTCCTGAACCAAATTTTCAGCCTGGAGTCAAATCTAGTTAAACTTAGCTAAGCCACAGCTAAAACGCATAGAGTCAGCACCAACCCACAGACTAATGAATGAAAATTAAGGTTTGCTATTGGAAGCAAGTAGAATGTTGAGGTTGTTTTGTCACCCAGCAAAGTCATGTTAATATGGATCCCTTCTTCATAAAAGCAACAACAGAAATCAATTCCACATGAGTTATAGACAGGGTGACCGTATAATTTATAATCCAAACTGCGATATTGCTAAAAGAGAAAGAGGGGCAATTAAGTATTAGTTCTGGACAATAGGGTATAAAATAAGACTTTTCAATTAAAAAAAAGATTGGGAGTCACTCTATTGACCTAAACATGAAATTCCAAGGTATAAAGACTTTAGAAAACTACATGCGAGAATGTCTTCAGGACTGAACAGTAGGACAATTTTCTGGAACTGTGAAAAGCCTAAAACAACAACAAAAATTAAATAAAGGTAAATTCCAGTAAGCTAAAAATCTAAATCAACAGCAATATAATGAAAGAAATCAACAAATTTATAATTTAATAAACAATATAATAAATAAATGAAAATACAATTTAAAAACATAAACTGAGACAACCAGTTTATAATAAATATAACTGCACTTGATTTATATCCAGAGTACTTAAAGATCATGTGGGTTCCAATATGAAAACAGACAAAATGTAGAAATATCAGAAAGCCTGACCAAGCAATTCACAAGAGAAATATATAACCAAAAATTATATTTACATATATGTAAATTAAATAGACTCAGGGAACACAGTGAAATGCCAGTGTACATCTGACAAATTGGCATAAAGTATTGGCAAGGATGTAGATCACAAAGAACTCTCATGGCCAGTTGACCGGAAGGGATCCATAATTATGTCCATTCCAAGAAAGGTGATCCAATCGAATGGTGAAATTACCAAACAGCATTAACATCACACACAGATAAAATTTTACTCAAGATCATTCAAAAGAGATGACAGCAGTATATTGACAGGGAACTTTCAGAAATTCAAGCTTCAGAAGCTTGACTTCAGATTCAGAAGAGGACATAGAACCAGGAATGTCACTGCTGGTGTCAGATGGATCTTGGCTGATAGCTGAGAATACCAAGAAGATGGTTACCTATGTTTTACTGACTATGCAAAGGTTTTTGACTGTATGGGTCATAACAAATTATGGGTATATGGATAATGTTGTGGAGAATGGGAATTCCAGGACACTTAATTGTGCTCATGCGGAATCTGTACATGGATCAAGAGGCAGTTGTATAAATAGAGCGAGGGGACTCTGCATGATTTGAAACCAGGAAAGGTGTGCATGAGGGTTTTATTCTTTCACCATACTTTTTCAATCTCTATGCCAAGCAAAGGATCTAAGAAGAAAGAGACATCAAAATTGTAGGAAAATTTAACAACCTATGTTACGCAGATGACACAAACTTGCTTTGCTAAAAGTGAAGAGGATTTGAAATACTGGTGAAGATCAAAGACCACAGCCTTCAGCACTGATTGTACATCAATACCAAGAGAATGAAAATCTCACAAGTGGATCAGTAAGCAACATCGTGATAAATGGAGAAAGGATTGAGGCTGTCAAGGATTTTGCCACAATCAACACTCATGGAAGCAGCAGTCAAGAAATCAAAAGATGCATTGCATTGGGAAAATCTGCAAAAGACCTCTTTAAAGTGTTGAAAATACGTCACCTTGAAGACTGAGGTGCGTCCAACCTAAGCCATGATATTTTCAATCACATCATATGCATATGAAAGCTTGACAATGAAAAAGGAAGACAGAAGAAGAATTGATGCCTTTGAATTGTGGTGTTGGAGAAGAATTTTGAATGTACCATGGACCACAAAAAGAACAAATAGATCTGTTCTGGAAGAAGCATAACCAGAGTGCTCATTAGAAACAAGGGTATTGAGACTGTGTCTTACATAATTTGGACATGTTGTCAGGAAGGATCAGTCCCGGGAGAAGGATATCACACTTGGTAGAGTCAGCAAGAAAGAGTAAGACCCTTAATAAGATGTATTGACCCAGTGACCGTAGTAATAGGCTTAAACATGAAACTACTGACAGTGTGACACAGGCCCAGGTAGTGTTTCGTGCTAGTGCTGCTGTGCATAGGACTGCTGTGAGTCGGAATCGACTCAGTGGCACTTAATAACAATAACTGTTCTGTCTAATATAAACTGTTTCAGATCCATTTTCTATGCTTTAAAAAAGGATTAATTGGAATAGTTAATTACCCACTCATTGAGTTAATTAACTTTACCTGATAAAAAGTTCAAGTTAGAAATCATATAAAAACTGGTCAAAATTCAGTGTAGATAAAAAGCTCTCTATGTGTGTGCACAGAAAGCGCTCACAGCCAAGAATCATAAAAAGTGGATTCACAATCCATGAGAACTATTTTCCCTTTTTTGTTGTCGTTAAGTGCTGTTGACCTGGGTCCCACTCCTAGTGCTCCTGTGTACAACATATTACAGCAATGCATAGTCTTCCGCATCCACACAATCTTTGTTGTGGTTGAACCCTCGGTGAAAGCCACTGTGTCGTTCCATCCCGTTGAGGATCTTCCTCACTTTAGCTGACTCACTGCTACACTAAGCATGATGTCTGTCTCCAAGTACTGGTCCTTTCTGATAACATGTCCCAAGTATGTGAGACAAAGTCTTGCCATGCTTGCTTCTAGGGAGCTGTCTGTTTGCACTTCTTCCAATACAGACTTGTTTACTTTTCAGCAATCTGCGGGAGATTCAGTCTTCTTCACCAACACTATACCTCAAATGTGTCAATTCTTCTTCAGTCTTCCTTCTTTGTTATCCAGTTTTCACATGCCTGAGTCAATTGAAAACATCATGGTTTTGCTTAGGCATATCTTAGTTCTCAAAATGGCATATTTGCTTTTTAACACTTTCAAGAGGTCTTTTGGAGAAGATTTGCCCAGCGCAATATGCCATTGGTTTATTGTCTGCAGGTTCAATGTGTGTTGGTTGTAGATTCAAGTAAAATGACACCCTTGTCAATGTTATTATTTTTTCTGTTTATCATAGTGTTGCTTGTCAGTCTACTTGTGGGGATTTCTTTTCCTTTACCTTGAGGTACAATCTGCACTGTAGGCTGTGATCTTTGATCTTCATCAATGCTTCAAGTTGTCTTCCTTTTCAGTAAGCAAGGTTGTGTCGTCTTCAAATCTCAAGTTGTTATTGAATCTTCCACCAGTCATGATGAACCATTTTTCTTCACATAGTTCAGTTTCTCAGGTTATTTGCTCAATGTAAAAATTGAAGATGAAAGCATATAGCCTTCATGTACATCTTTCCTTATTTTAAACCACACAGTATTCCCATGTTCTGTTAGAAAAGATACCTCTTGGTCTATTTACAAGTTCCTCATGAGCATGGGTAAGTGTTTTGAAATTTCCATTCTTCAAAACACTAACTATAATTTTTTGTGCTCTATGCAGTCTAATGCCTTTGCACTGTTAATAAAACACAAATAAAAACTATCTAGTATTTTCTGCTTTCAGCCAGAATACATCTGATGTCAACATTGATGTCCCTGGTTCCACATCCTCTTCTAAATCTGACTTGAAGTTTTGGTAATTCTCTGTCAATGCACTGCCACAAAGATACATAATTTGCATAAAAACTTTACTTCCATGTGATATTAATGATGTCGTTGATAATTCCTACATTCTATAGGATCACTGTTGTTTGCATTGGGTGTAGATATGGATGTATTTTATTCAGCTGGCCAGGTAGCTGTCTTCCAAATTTCTTGGCATAGACAAATGAGCATTTGCAGTGCTGCAACAATTTGCTGAAACATCCCAATCAGTATTCAGTCAATTCCTAAAGCACTGTTTTTTGCAGCAATTTCAG
The DNA here is from genome assembly GCA_028571685.1 of Heterohyrax brucei. Classification (NCBI taxonomy): domain Eukaryota; kingdom Metazoa; phylum Chordata; class Mammalia; order Hyracoidea; family Procaviidae; genus Heterohyrax; species Heterohyrax brucei. Next base: position 55,296,707 of record CM053143.1, on the reverse strand, counting down.
AGCATCTTGGAATTCTTCCTTTAGTACCATTGGTTCTTAATTAATATCACTACTTCTTTTTGGTACAGTGGCTCTGTACAGTCCTTCCATTTTTTTATGCTTCTTTTATTGTTCAGTATTTTCCCTGAACATCTTTCAGCATTGAAACTCAAAAGTTGATCTTTCTCTTCAGTTCTTCCAGCTTGAAAATTACTATCTTTGTTTTTTCCATTTTGGTTTTCTAACTCCAGGTGCTTTTTTCTGCACATTTGTCATGGATTGAATTGTGTCCTCCCCAAAATAGGTATATCCCTGTGGCTGGGCCATGGTTCCCTCTATTCTACAATTGTCATCCATTTTGTGATTTTGCTGTGCTGTATGTTAAAGGATTAGACTGGGACTGTAAATCCCTTTATAAGATCACACTCCTTCTCAACTGTAAAGGGAGTTTCCCTGGAGTGTGGCTTGCCCCACCCTTAATCCTTTCATCCTAGAAGATGTAAAAAGAAAGAAAAGTAGGCAGAGAATTGGGAACTCATACCATCAAGCAAGCAGCATCGGGAGAAGAGCGAGTCCTTCAGACCTGAGGTTCCTGCGCCAAGACACTCCTTGGACAAAGACTGATGCAATACCGGACTTTCCTCCAGAGCCAGCAAAGGGGAAAGCCTTCCCCCGGAGCAGACATCCTGAATTTGGACTTGCAGCCCACCGGCGTATGTAAGAATAAACTTGCCTTTGTTAAAGCTATCCATTCTGTGATACTTCTGTTAGAACTGCACTAACTGACTAAAACAACATTTCATGGTAATATTTTGTCTTTTGGAGCACTCTTTGACATCTTCTGTTCTGCTCTTTCACTTTATCGTTTCTTCCATATGCTTTAGATACTCTACATTCGAGAGCAATTGCCAGTCTCTTCTAACACCCATGCTGGTCTTTTCTTTCTTTCACATGTTTTAAATGATCTCTTGCTTTATTCATGCATGATATCCTTGATGTCTTTAGTCATTTGAGTTCAATGCATCAACTCCATTTGTGAGATGGTCTCTAAATTAAGACGGGATATACACAAGGTCATATTTGGGAGCTTGTGGATTTGCTTTATTTTTCTTCAGTTTCAACTTGAACTTGCAGATAAACAATTGATGGTCTGTTGCACGGTTAGCCCCTGGGCTTGTTCTGATAGTTGATATTTAGCTTGTCCTTCCTCTCCTTCCACTAATGTAGTTGATCTGATTGTTATCTACACCCTCTGGTGAGGTCTGTGTGTGTAGCTTCCATTTATGTTTTTGAAAAGGGCAACATGATGAATGTTATTGGTTTCGCTAAATTCTATCATGCAATCTCTGGTACTATCTCTATCATCAAGATGTCATTTCTATTACCAAGGCTGTATTTTCCAACTGCTGATCCCACTTCATTTCCCATGCTTGCATTCCAGTCACCAATAACTATCAATTTAACTTGATTCCGTATTTGATCAATTTCATACTACGGAAGCTAGTAAAAATCTTTGATTTCTTTGTCTTTGGTCTTAGTGGTTTGTGTGCATTTGAATCACATTTGTGTTAACTGGCCTTCCTTTAAGGCGCATGGCTGTTTTTCTGTTACCGAGGATGTTGTACTTCAAGATGGATCTTGAAATGTTGTTTTGTGATAGTGAATGTAATACCATTCCTTTTCAGTTCTTCATTCCTGTAGTAGACCACATAATTGTTTTACTCACAATGGTCAATGTCAGCTCATTGCAGCTCACTAATGCCGAGGATATCAATGTTTACATGTTCCATTTCATTTTTGACAATATCCATTATGATTATTAGGATGTTTTCAGCATTTCGTTCTCATTTTGAGTCATACAGCTTCAGCAAATGAAGGTTCCATCCACAGCACTAAGGATGCAACTCTCCCACATTCGTATTTTGAGTGCCTTCCAATACAAAAGACTCTTCTTCTGGCACCTTATCAAACAATGTTCCTTTGCTACTCATAAGGTTTTCACTGTCCATTGTTTTTAGAATTAGAGAACCAGATTCTTCTGGCTAGTCTGTCTCAGTCTGGAAGTTCTGCTGAAACCTGTCTACCATGAGTGATGATCCTGCTGGTATTTGAAATATCAGTGGCATAGCTTCCAGGATCACAGTGACATACTAGACACTGTAATATGGCAAAATGCCAGACAAGTGGTGGACTTCCACTGGAGTCCATATTTTCTCATCCCATACACTGAAGTGGAAAAAAAATTAAAAAGACAAGTGAGAACATCACACGTTCTTTCTACTTCTCTGTATTTTTTTAAGAGCAAATGAAATGTTGTGGAAAGATTTCTAAACTTATTCATGGAAGATTTATTGTTATTATTCATATGTTATGATTAGTCTGTTTTAAAAATAGCTTTTTATTCCTTACATACCAGAGTAATTGTATATTAAGGTATGCAAGTATTTCACTTGTGTCTAATTTTAGTACTCATTTAAAAATATATGTAATCTGTCTGCTAATGACACACGAAGTTATGTGGTTGCTGGCAATATACACTAGTACATGAAAAAATATATATGTGCATGAATGTATGTGTTTATGTTTTATATATACTCATATTTGTGTGAATATGTATTAGATTTGGAGACCCTAAAAAAAGATGAAAACTAAGATTGCTTTAGCAGAAGTATCACAATTAAGTCCATAAACTTAATTATTGTGTTACATACCTCATTGCTGACTATCACTCTGGTCACCTTTGAAGCACTACCCTCAGGAAACTATGCACCAGTGCCAGCACCTAGTCCACCCTTCAAAGAAATTTGACAACTCTTACTGGAATGGTCATTGAGCATGGTGGCATGGTGGCAAGTTCATGAACTTAATTGTGTAGTTGTATATGAGGGAGTTTTTAGCCAACAAACAAATAGCTGTATTGAGATGCCATACCTACTTATCTGATCTGACTCCTGGTGATTTTTTTTCTTTACCTGAAGATAAAAGAACTATTGAATAAAAGACATTTTGATGATATTCAAGACATCAGGAGTAAGAAGACAACAGCTCTGATGGACATTATAGGAAAAAAATACCAAAATTGCTTTGAAGGGCAGACTAAGGACTGACTTCTGTGCATGGTTTCCCCAAGGGGAGTACTACAAAGATGACCAGTGATATTCAGCAGTGAGACATGTGCCACTTGTCTAGGATGAGTTTGCTGACATGATTGGCAGTGCTCATATTACCAGATGGCAAAACTGGGAAAAGTATGAGATACTGGAAGATTGAATTTCCATAAGGCAAAGAAAAGGCCAAACTTGCACTTGTTTTTTTTTTTTTTTTTTTTGTGAGTGTGTGTTATTGTTGTTGTTGTTTGTTTTACTTATTTTTTTCCTTAATCTTTCCAAGGAAAGTAACTTTTATTTCATTAAATTATGACTTGAGAAATTCAGAGCAAGTTCTTTGTAATACGTAACCTTGAAGTTTATTTTCCTTCCTATAACATGAAGATCAAAATAATTACTCACAAGTCACCCAATAGAATTTAACTATACTTAAAAAAGAAATCTATATTTCTATGCAGAATATTTATGAAAGAAAAAATCAGCTATTCAACTTTGTGCACTCTGAATTAAGTTAATCTTCTTTTCAAAAATGGTGAGCTAAGTAGATGAAAAAAGATTATTAAGAACAACAATATTTTATCCGTGGTTTAAAAGCAGTTTACAGAGTTCAAATTTTTTCACTTCATGGTAATTTCAGCATGTTTACAAGGACTATCCACAGAACTCCGAAAGGTATTCTCACCTTATATAGACGGAATCTAGAACAGCAAACAAGCAGGGGTCTTCGGATGAATCCCGAGTGAAATCGAATCTGGCTTTTCCTTTTTGAAACTGCACAGAGCAAGTTAAGAGACCAGGACCCTAGTTTCCTTACAGGTATAAGTGAGAGTGATGACCCATTGTAAATATTGCACTTAAATATGCAAATTGTGTAGCCCATCTGCCGGCCTATCATAAGCACTTGGAAACTGGTAGGTACTGTTGAAAGTGCAGGAAAGACTACTATTTTTATAGTTTACCACTATATAGCAATAGATGGATAGAAGGAAAGTGTAGTTAAAAATATTCTTGTGAGCTAATCTGAAGCATCATTTCTTTCGAGAGAGTGTTAATAAAGATGTGTATGATGATTAATGTTGTGTGTTGACTTGGCTGAGCCATGATCCTCAGTGGTTTAGCAGTTACGACATAGTCTGACAGCTTTTTTATGTTGTTATGACGTCCATAATGAGATCTGATATAACATGATCATCTCCATGAAGCTGTCTGTTGTGAGCAGCCAGTCATTTGAAAGACAATTTCTTAGAGGAGTACATCCAATGTAAGTGGACTTCCAGGAAAGGCTTAGGGGCTTTTGTTTGCTCTTGAACCTACAGCTGGCTCCTGCTCCTCTGACATGTGATTCCTGTGACTTGAGCTAGCCGTTTACCTCTCATTCTTCTGCTGGTCTTGGGATTTGTCAGCGTCTGCAGCCTGTGATCCAGAGGCCTGATATCTGACCTTCTCATCTTGGATTCACAAACATCTGCAGCTACATGAGTCAGGAGAAGCCTCCAGCCTTATCCACTAACTTGGGACTCTCTGGTCTTTACAACTCTGTGATTCCATTTCATTTCTATAAATCTCTGTCTTTCTACACATTTACACATTGCACTGGTTTTGCTTCTCTAGAGATTTCAGCATAAGACATTGTATAATGTAGAAAGTCAATGTTTTTAATATCATTAATTTCCACCTCAGTAAAACTCATATTCTTAGCATTTCATGGTGATGAACAATGAAGAAATCCTAAAACTCAGAGTAAACTTAAATGCTAGGTTTTTGTTATGCATTAATAGAAATTTTGCCAATCTCACAATAATTATTAAAAAAATAAAATGTATAATTATAAAATATATTAATTGCTACTTATTTAAGTAGCTAAAATACAACCAGGATTGTGATTTGGAAAAGCCAACCTCAGTTTTTGTGTCTTATTTTTTTTTTTTAACTTATATTTCTAAGTTTGCTTTTTAGCACCACAGGAAAATTCAAGTTTTGTGAAAAATATGTGTAAAGCATCATGCAGTGACACAGTTCACATGAGATTGTCATAGACCAGTACAAATCCAAAATATTCAACAGCGTGCTTCAGCAACAGCCAGAGATTTTCCTGCATAAGGGTCATGGCTGTAGTAGTTACTACCATCTATGCAAAGACAATACTGAAAGACCAATTATTTCTTTATCCACTCATGTTTTGAGTCCTGAGGTGGTGAAATACGAGGCAAAATCACTTGGTGACACTTAATGCCATTCTCCACATTGGCAGATACTAATTATGTCTTCCTTGACTTGTGTGGTGTAGTGGTTAACTGCTTCAGTTGCTAACCAAAGGTTAACAAAAGATTGGAAGTTCAAATCTATCCACTCCTTGGAAACTCAATGGACCAATTCTGTTGTGTCTTATACAGTGTCGCAATAAGTCAGAATTGATTTAATAGTAGCAGGTCTGGGTTTTTATGGTGTCAGTTACAACACTAACTCAAACCTCACGTAAACCTACTGGAGGGGGAATCATTTAAGGTTATTTTAGAGTGTTTGTTAGAAATGAAGTAAGCATTATGAAATAATATGAAACCAAATGGATTGCTTGCACAGTTCTCCCTCATTCCCTTCAGACTCTGAAGAAACTTAAATTTATTCTTTGATCCTGAACATAAATAAATGCATTCTTTGCTTCAGGCTTATTGAGAAAGAAATTTAAATGGTACTGTGCCCTGTAGACATTCCTGACCCATGTAGGGAGGGCTGACAAGTTATTTTCTGTCTAACATTTCCCTTTAAGCATAATGTAAGTGTGTAATTTTGTTATTGTAAAACTTAACATTTTATGTTTTCTTTTGTCCATAATACAGAGGTCAACACATTTCTGTTCCACTGATTTTATTATAACATCAGTTCAAGGAGCTGCTACTGTATGATAAACACAAAAAGATACAAAAGGCATAAGATTAAAAAAAGATAACTAAAGAAATGAGTAGCATTTGTGTACCACAGAAGACTCTATTGAACTGTTAACTAAAATGCCGCTAAATATGCTTCTAATAATAACATATTATGGCTGTCTTGCCCTGAGATTTCTTTCCTTCATTTAGTCATTAAACAGCTATTAGTGATAAATGACAGCCAAATCAAAGAAAAGTAGCTGGCTTAAATGTCACAGCCATTATGCTTTAAAAAAATAAATAAATAAAATTGCAACCTTGTTTTCAAAATGATTAATAAGGAATTATTGTTATTAAATTTTAGAAGCAAAGGACATTTCAGACACAAAACAGAATGTAACAAAGAGATAAACGTGTTCATATTTTCCTAATATTTTTCGTGTATTATAAAGCAAATATGACAAATGAAAAGCTTATTTTTCACTTTGGAAAAGATTAATACCTTTCTTAAAAAAAAAAAAAAAGAAGTTAACAATTACCCAGACTTTCCTTATAGTGAAATGAATGATGAAATTTATTTTCAGTGTTATCTATTCTATGTAGATACTTGGGTCACTAGAAGCATAAGTCAGAGATATTTCAGGCTGAGTTCCAGACTGCCACAGTAAAGCAAATATCACAATAAAGCAGGTAGATGACATTTTTGGTTTCCCAGTGGATATAAGCGTTGCTACATTTGCATACACTGTAGCCTACTAGGAAGCCCTGGTGGCATAGTAGTCAAGTGCTACAGCTGCTAACGAGAAGCTCAGTATTTCAGATCCACCAGGCATTTCTTGGAAACTCTACGAGACAGTTCTACTCTGTTCTACAGGGTTGCTATGAGTTGGAGTTGACTTGATAGCAGCAGGTAGCCTATACTTGATATCTATATGTCAAAGTAATTTCCATGTCTTATTAAAAAGTACTCTACTGGAGGGGGTGGAGTTAAGATGGAGCAACAGACACATGTCTCCTTAATTCACTCTGAAAACTAAAGCCTGGATGGAGAATTGAATGGAGCTTTCTGGACAACCAGTAAGCTTTAAGACGTGGCATAGTGCTGTCAGTTTGGACTGCTTTCCAGTAAGTGGGAAACTTCCTCTCTGCTACTGAATTATGCTCTCACTGAGAGGCCAGCTTGTACAGACAAAAGTATTTGATTTTTTTAGCCTTTTTCTTTTTGTTGGCTAGTAGGCTGGCAACGGGCATGAGCTGACAGCTACACTGAACCTCACTTCTGAAGTCACCAGCAAATGTTGCAGCAGAGAGACAGCATATGGAATAACCGCATTTTGAGAGCCTGGTAGCAGACTGAGAGCACCACAGCCCCTCCACCCTCCCTTTTTGGAGCTCTGCCATAGACCACCTCTTCCATAACATGAGGGGCAGCTGGAATGGGATGCTGTCTTACTCGACTGGGAGGTGGAGTTATCCTATTGGAGAAATCAACAGGTGCTAATTCGCAGGCTGGGAGGCAGTGTCAGTACAGTGCGCACTTTTCCAGCAGAAAGGCTGTGTTTAGCACAGTGTTGTCTTATGGGTAGACTCCAGCAGGTGATGACAACAGCACAGCAGCCTCTTCATACTTTTAAATAAATAACAGTATCTGGCAATAGCCAAAGAACTGCCTCTGATGTCAGCTGGAAGAAGAACCATGACACACTCAGCAGCCTGACTGATTCTGGAAGTGGTCAGATAGCTTTTAGCTTTTTAAAATAAGACTGTCTGAGAAATAATTGCTGTTCAGACTGACTGAATCTCTTCCAGCCTTTACCAACACACATCATAAGGTTGGCTGACAGCCTCCCAGTGACTCCAAAGGTAGGACAGTGTCTTTCCCAGCCAGGAGGTGGAAACTGCCACACCAGAGAGCCCATTGGGGGCAGTCACTAGAGTACAAAGAGGTAGCTGGTGGCCAACTCCCTTCTCATAACTACACCTTAACTCCTGTTATGCCAACACCAAAGAAGCTAAACAGCCTCCAGATGTCCCATAAGAAACAAATCATTGCTAGCCATTTAAAGAAACATCTGACCATGGTTCCAGAGAACTCCAAAAATAAAGAATCAAAAACTTCCCAGGTAAATAAATCTTTCTGAAGCTATCAGAGGATGAGTACAAAAGAAATATGTAGAGAACCCCTCTTAGAGATTAAACAAAATGCAGCAGAGCAAAATGAAAAATTAACCAAGCTATTTTAGCTGATGGATGCCAACATTCTGAAACCTGACAGATCAATAACAAAATTACAGAATTAGATAATTCAACTCAAAACCAAAAGAGCAGAATTGAAGAATTGGAAATTAGACTAAATGACCCTAAAGATAGAGCTACCAACACCAGCATTTATGAGAAATAAGAAAAAATAAATAAGAAAAATGAAGAAGATTTAAGAAACATGTGGGACTCTATCAGCAGGAATACTCCACTATTAATTGGAGTTCCTGAACAGGGAGGGACAGCTGAAAACACTGAGAGTATTGTTGTTGAGTAGCTGACAGAAAACTTCCCTGAAATAATGAAAAAATAAAACAGATATCCAACATGTATGTCAAATGCCACAAAACCTAGACCACATTATATATCCTACAAAACTGTCTTTCAAATGTGAAGATGAAATTAAGACAGTCAAAAATGAATAGAAGCTTAGAGACACTCTAAAAACCAAACCCAAACTACCGGAAATAGTGAAAAAACTTGTTGCTTAGAAAAACAAAACCATTAATTGTATATTTAAGGAGGCAATGAATGACACAACATAAAGAAACTTACCTTGTTAGGGAAGACACACAATTCAATCATAGCTACAACTTTAAAAGAAGGGAACCAATGATTATATCATAAAAACTAAAATACCACCATGTTAAAAAGAGGGATATGCTACAGTAGTTATAGTTCTTTCAAAGGGAGATGAAGTTAATAAGATATGTAGAACTTAAATTTGGAATTAAACTCAGAATGTTCAGGAGGATGATTGGGGTAGCTGCAAAGCACAATAACAGCACAACACATCAAAATAAGAAATGAAATACAGGAGTCTCAACAAACACAAAACCAACCCTGAAAATAATGAAAAGTCAACACTTAAAGAAGAATGACCTAGAACAGAATATTAATATCAACACAGAAAACATCAACATAAAAATAAATCTATGCAAATGGTAGGACTGATCACATACCTATCAATAATTACACTAACTGCAAACAGTCTGAATGCTCCAGTAAAGAGACAATAAGTGACGTCTTGGATCAAATGACACAACCCATGTATATGTTGCTTATAAAAAACTCACCTTAAAGATACGAACAAACTGAAAATTAAAGGATGGAATAATCTATACCAAGCTAACAATACACAAAGAAGAGCAGGTGTGACAATACTAATCTCAGCTAAAATAGATTAAATGTAAAATCCACCATCATGGACAAGAATGGACACTATTTATTGCTGAAAGATTCAGTACTCAAACAGGAGTTAACAATATTAAATAGTTATGCACCCAGTACTAGAACATCTAAACGCATCAAAGAAACACTGACTACATTGAAAAATGAGACAGATGACTCCACAATAATAGTGAAAGCCTCCAACAATCCACTTTCACTACTGGACAGATCTTTTACAAAAAAGCTTAATAAAGACACACAAGATCTCATTGACACAATTAACCAACTACACCTCATCAACATATACAGAACTTTCTATCCATCAGCAGATAACTACACCTTCTTCTCCAGTGCACATGAAGCACTTTCTAGAATAGACTGTATGTAAAGACCTAAAGCAACTTTCAACAAAATCCAGGCCATTGAATTATTGCAAAGCATCTCAGACCACAATGCCATAAAAGTCAAAAGCAATAGCAGTAAAAAACACGGATAGAAACTAGAACTCATGGAAACTGAACAACATCTTGCTCAAAAAGCCATGGGTTATAGAAGAAATCAAGGATGAAATAAAGACATTTATGGATTCCAATGAGACTCAAAACATTTCCTACCAGAACCTATGGGATACAGCCAAAGCACTGCTCAGAGGTCAGTTTGCCTCCATAAATGTATATATCCAGAAGGAAGAAAGGAATCAAACCAGAGAATTAACTCTAAAGCTTGAACAAATAGAAAGAGAGCAACAGAGGAACCCCTCAGGCACCAGAAGAAAACAGATCATAAAGATTAGAGAGGTATGAAATGAATTAGAGAAGGGAAGAACAAATGAACAAATTGGTAACAATCCAAGCTGATTTTTGAAAAGACCAACAAAACTGGCAAATCATTGGCTAAGCTTAATAAAGAAAAACAAGAAAGGAAACAAATGACCCAAATAAGAAATGAGATGAGAGAAGTCACAACAGATCTGACAGAAATAAAAAATATCATAACAGAATACTATGACAGAGTGTACTCTAACACATTTGAAAACCTAGAGGAAATGGACAAATTCCTAGATTCGCATCACTTACCAAAACTATCACAAGGAGAAGTAGAACAACTGAATAAACCCATCACGAAGGAATAGATTGAAAAAGTCATCAAAAAACTGCCAACCAAAAAAAGCCCTGGCTCAGCTGGCTTCAGCACAGAATTCTATCAAGCTTTTAGATAACAGTTAACTTCTATAACTGAGACTATTTCACAGCATAGAAAGAGACAGAATACTCCCAAATTCTATGAAGCCAGTGTAACCCTGATACCAAAGCCTGGGAAAGATCACAAAGGAAAGGAAAATTAAAGACCAATATCACTCATGCAGCTGGATACAAATATTTTGAATAAAATGCTTGCCAACAGAATTCAAAAACATATCCAAAAAGTAATTTATCATGATCAAGTTGGATTCATATCAGGGATGCAAGACTTGTTCAACATCAGAAAAACAATTAATATGATCAACCACATAAAGAACACAAAAGATAAGAATCACCTGATTTTATCAATTGATGCAGAAAAGGCATTTGATAAAGTCCAACACCCACTCATGCTAAAAATTCTCAGCAAAATAGGAATAGACAGCAAATTCCTTAATGCAATGAGGACATTTATACAAGACAACTGCCTACATCCTCCTGAATGGAGAAAGACTGAAAGAATTCCCCTCGAGAATGGGTACTAGACAAGGATGCCCACTCATGCCGCTTCTAGTCATCACCGTACCAGATGTTCTGGCCAGAGCAGTCAGACAAGACAAATGAAGGGCATCCACATCTGCAAAGAAGAAATAAAAATCTCCCTATTTGCAGGTGCTATGATTGTATGCACAGAGAATACTGAGGAATCCATAAGTAAAGCATTTGAACTAATGCAAGAGTTCAGTAAAGTTTATCAGGAAATAAGATAAACATAAGTAAATCAGCAGGATTCCTTTATACCACCAACAAAGAGATCATTAAAGAAGAAATCACTAAATCATTACCATTCACTATAGCCCCGAAGAAGATCAAATACCTAGGAATAAATGTAACTAGAGAAATAACAGACTTTTACAAGGAGAACTATAAGACCTTATTGCTAGAAATGAAGAAAGACTTATGTAAATGGAGAAACCTACCATGCTCATGGATAGGAAGAGTTAACATTGTAAAATGGCTATTTTACCCAAAGTGATCTACATCTACAATGCAATCCCAATACAAATTTCAGTAACATTTTTTAATGAGATGGAGAAAAAAATTACCAACTTTGTTTGGAAAGGCAAGAAATCCCTGATAAGTGAAGCACCACTGAAGAAGAACACTACGGGAGGTCTCTCACTTCCCAATTTTAGAAACTATTACACTGTCACAGTAGTCAGAACAGCCTGGTAGTGGTACAAAAAATAGACATATAGACAAACAGAAGAGTTGAGACCCCAGAGATGACATCATCTTCCTATGAATAGTCGGTATTCTACAAATGCCCTAAAATTCTAAACTGTGGTAAAAATAGTCTCTTTAACAAATGGTATTGGCAAAATTGGATATCTATCTAAAAAAAAAAAAAATTGAAACAAGATCTATATCTAACACCTTATACGAAAACCAACTCAAATTGAGTAAAAGACCTAAATATCAAACCTAAAACGATAAAGGTCATAGAGTCAACAATGGAAATTTTAATACACAGCTTAGACAAACTTCAAAATCTCACAAACAAAGTGTGAGCAACAGAAGTGAAAATGGGAACTACTGAGAAGCAAACACTTTTGCTCCTCCAAAGACTTTATCAAAAGAATGAAAAGACCACTCACAGAACAGGAAACAGTGTTTTGCAACTATATGTCAGGTGGATGTCTGATCTCCATAATCTACAAGGTCCTGCAAAATATCAAGTAGAAAAAAGTGAATAACTCAAATAAGCGCTGGGCAAAGAAGATGACCAGACATTTCACTGAAGAGGACATACAGACACCAATAGACCAATAGAGGAAATGCTCATGATCATTAGCTATTAAAGAAATCCAAATCAAAACTACAGTGAGATACCACCTCACCCCAACAAGGTTGGCCATAATCCAAAAAACACAAAACAACAAATACTGGAGATGCTATGGAGAAATTGGAGCTCTCCTACACTGCTGGTGGGATTGCAAAATGATAGTCTCTTTGGAAAGCAATCTGGTGCTTCCTTAAACAGCTGTAAAAATTACACCATTTGATCCAGTAATCCCACTGCTTGAGATATATCCTACAGAAGAAAGGGCAGTCACATGAACAGATACATGCACATGAATGTTTATTGCAGTATAGTCCACAACTGCAAAAGGATGTAATTTACCTAGATGTCCATCAACAGATGAATGGAAAAGCCAACTATGGTTATGGTCAGTGGAACACTATGCAATGATAAATAACAATGATGATTTTAGGAAGCATCTCATAACTTGGTTTCAACTGGAAGACCTTATGCTGAGTGAAATTAGTCAGTGGCACAGGACAAACATTGTGTGAGACCCCTAGTATAAGTATAGAAAAACAGATTCATCTACAGAAGAAAAGACTCTTTGGCAATTGCAAGGGAGAAGAGGAGAAGAGAGGACTGTAGATTAGGTAACTGATAGAAATTTGATTGGGTGTAAGCAGTGACAACACACATTAGAAAGAAGATCAACTTAACTGGACATCAACATAGACAAAAACTCTTCTAATCTTAACTCAATATTGTAAGGATAGAGTAGCAGGGCCAGAGGTCTAGGGAAAATGCTCTCAGGGCACACCAAGGCCAATTGGCATAACTAGCCTATTGCTAAGAGAGTCTTCTGCACTCCATATTCGTGAGTGGCATCTGGGGTCTTAAAAGCTAGCAAGCTGCCATCTGAGTACACCAAATTGTCCCAACTCAGTCAGATCAGATGATTCCCAAGGACAACAAAAACCTGGAGGAAAATGATCCCAGAAGACAGAAAGGCCCATGTACATTAGTGATTGTATAACATGTGACCAGAAGAACCAGATAGTGCCTGGACACCACCAATGACAGCTTGTGATGGGACATACAATGTTGTGTCCCAGTGGCATCACAAGAAAAAGAGGGGTGCACCTCAATAACGTCAGTGAAAGACCTCAGTTGATGGTCTGAAGGGCCAGGAGTTCACCTGGGAGCATGGACCCTAGACCTGCTGCTGTTCCTGATCATAAATCATTACTGAGCTCAACTCTTCAGACAGGAATGGGTTGGACTCAGGGACACAAAGGGACAATATGGTGTGTCCACTTTATGGTTCTGTACATCTACAAGATACTGCCCTACAGGCCTCTTGCTGGGATACAGGAAAGTAGAGAGGAGGAGACAGGAGACTGTTAAGAGGATATGACATATAGAATGGAAAAAAGAGTATGCTGTCACCAGGGAAGGTGAGTGAAAGGAGCTGCAGATAGGTGGACATACAAATTTAACTTGAATTGTATACTTTCACTTCATCACACACCCAAAAAAAAATGCATTGCTAAAAAATATTGACCATCATCTGAGCACTCAGTAAGTAGTAACCCTTTTGTTGGGAGATGGTCTTGCCTCAGTTTTGTTGGTTGTTGATTGATCAGGTTGGTGGTTCCAGAAGGCTGACATGGCCGTGCCAATTTCTTAAACGAAGAAAACAGTGAAGTTTGCCACACTGATTGACTCTTCCTTTCATGAAATATTTCTCTGTAGCACACAAATCTATTTGACAGTATTTTACCTACAATAAAACTTCTTTGAAAATTGGAGTCATCACTGGTTTTGTCAACTAAATTTATGCAATACTCTAAACACTTTGTTGTCGTTTGAATGTTTACAGCACCCTCACCAGGAGTAGATTACATCTCAATAAACCACTTTCTTTGTTTTTCCACAATAAGTAGCTTCATATCCTGTTAAGTTTTATTATGAGATTGTAGCAATTCAGTCATATCTTCAGGCTTCCTTCTAGTTCTCTTGCTGTTTCCATCACATGTACGGTTACTTCCTTAGCTGAAGTCTTGAACCCCTCAAGTCATCTACAGGATTGGAATCAACTTCTTCCAAATTCCTGTTAATGTTGATAATCTGGCCTGCTTTTATGAATCACAAATGTTCTCAATGACTTCTAGAAACACTAAATCTTTTCCAGAAGGTTTTCAATTAATTTGTCCAGATCCATAAGAACCACTATGTGAGTATATGTAACCTACAACCTGATGAAATATGTTTCTTAAATAATAAGACTTGAAAGTCAAAATTTCTTCTTGATCCACGGACCACAGAGTAGATATTGCATTGTGCTGTGCGTTGTGTGTACTAATCTTATTGTACATCTCCATCAAAGTTCTTGGATGACAAGACATGTTGTCAGGTAGTAAAATTTTGAATGCAGTGCAATGCCCTTTCCCCCCCCCCCAAGCAGTATTTCTCAACAGTGAATTAAAATATTCAGTAAAAGACATTTTAAACAGATGTACTGTCTTTAGGGTTTGTTGTTCCATTTATGGGGCACTGGCCAAGTCATATTTACCATAATTCTTAAGGACCATGGGATTTTGGGGAATGATAAATGAGCATTGACTTCAACTTAAAGACACCACCTGCATTAGCCCCTAACAAGACTGTCAACCTACCCTTCAAAGAATAGAAGCCAGGCATTGACGTCTCCTCTCTAGCTATGAAAGTCTGAGATGACATCTTCTTCCATTATAGCGCTATTTTGTCTGCACCGAACATCCGTTGTTTAACGTAGCTGCTTTCATCAATTGGCTAGTTCTGGGTAACTTGCTACAGCTTCTGCATCAGCGCCTGCTACTTCACCTTGCACTTTTATGTTCTGGATACAGCTTCTTCCTTAAGCCTTAGGAATCAACCTCTGTCAGTCTCAAACCTGCCTTCTGTACTTACTCTCCTCTCTTACTCTTCATAGACTCAAAAAGAATTAGGGCTTGCTCTGGATTAGACCTTGGCTTAAGAGAACACTGAGGCTGGTTTGATCTTCTATCTAGACCATAAAACTTTCCCCAAATCAGTAAAAATACCATTCCACTTTCTTGTCATTTGAGTGTTCACTGGAGTAAACAAAAAAACCAAACCGATTGCTTTGAGTCAATTCCAACTCATAGTGACCCTATGGGAAAGATTAGAACTGCCCCAAAGAGTTTCCCAGGAGTGCCTAGTTTGTTCGAACAGCCAGCCTTCTGGCTACCAGACTTTGCACTTAACTATCATATCACCAGGCCTTCCACTCACCGGAGCAGTGCTTTTGATGTCCTTCAAAAACTTCTTCTTTGCGTTTGCAACTTGCCTGACTGTTTTGTGCAAGAGGTCTAGCTTCCAGTCTATCTCAGTTTTCAATATACCTTCCTCACTAAACTTAATCGTTTCTAGCTTTTGATTTAAAGCAAAAAGAAGTACAGCTCTTTCACTTGAACGTTTCAAGTTCATTGTAGGGATATGAGCTGACTCATTTCAATACTGTTGTGTATTAGAGAACGGAGAGACGAGAGAACAGGGAGACAAGGGAATGGGTAGTAAGTGGAGCAGTCAGAACTCACACAACACAACGTCTAGTACGTCCACCAGTTTATGGCTCTCTGAAACTATTACAATGGTAGTATCAAAGGTCACTGATTAGAGACCAATGTAACAGGTATAACACTAGTGCAAACATTAGAAACAGTATGAGAATTACCAAAACGTGACACAGAAACACAAAGTGACCTCATGCTGTTGGAAAGATGGTGCTGATAGGTTTGGCTTGATGCAGAGTTGCTACAAACTTTTAATTTGTAAAAAACATGGTATCTGCAAAGCAGGTTAAGCAAAACAGAGTAAAATAAGGTGTGCCTGTATTAGATACTATATAATTGCTAAAGAGAAGCATTGTCCTTTATATAATTAGTCTGAAAATAGAATTTACATCATGACAAATGTAGAAAAGTTGATGTTGTCAAGAATTTAGCTTTACTTGGCTTCACAATCAACACCCATGGAAGCAGCAGCCAGCAAATCAAAAGACGCACTGCACTGGGCAAATGTGCTGCCAGGGATCTCTTCCAAATGTTTAAAAGTGAAGATGTCACCTTGAGGACTGAGATGTGCCTGGCCCAAGCCTTGGTGTTTTTAATAGCCTCATATGCATGAGAAAGCTGGACAAACAGTAAGGGAGACTAAAGAAGAAATGACAAGCCCAACTGTGGTACTGGTGATGAATACTGAATATACCACGGACTGCCAAAAGAACTAACAAGTCTTTCTTGGGATAAGTACAACCAGAACGCTCCTTAGAAATAATGATGTTGGCATTCTGTCTCACACGTTTTCAGCAAGGGTCAGTCCCTGGACAAGGATGTTACCCTTGGCAAAATAGAAAACCAGCAAAAAGAAGACCCTCAGTGAGATGGGTTCAGCCAGTGACTGCAACAGTGGATTCAAGTTAGCAACAATTGTGAGGACATCACAGACCCTGACAGTGGTTCTTTGGTGGTGCAGTGGTGAAATGCTTTACCGCTAACCAGAAGATCAGCTGTTTGAACCCACCAGCTGCTCCGCAGGAGGAAGATTGGACAGTCTGCTTCCAAAAGGATTTACAGAATTGGAAACCCTATGAGGCAGTTCTATTCTGTCCAACAGAGTCACTGTGAGTTGAAATTCAACTTGATGGCAATTGATTTGATTTTGTACACGATTGGTTTATCCAGCATGGATCCGTTTTCCTGGTTGAAAAGTACTGCTTTCAACTTACTGATAAGTCACTATAAAAATTAAATTTTAAAATAAATACAGATGTGACAACAATGATTCTTTTGAGTGTCTCCATTTTTATAACACCAAGATTATCTCATTTGATTATGCTACCTTTTGTTTCATTCCAGTGTATGTGTTCTTTCTATTATAGCTTTTTTTTTTCCTCCCCTGTTTATTCTCCCTGGGGACATACATGCTTGCCATAGACTTTTAGGAGCAAGGCAGGTATAAGGGCTTCGGAATATCCAGTTGATCTCCCCGTGATTAGACCCATTTTTCAGCCCATCTTTCGCTGAGCTTAGTGTCCCTGAGTCCAGAACTTATCTCAGGGAAATTAAAAACAAACAACGGCAAGAAGATTAAAGCAGCTGGGTGCGGAGGACGTTTACACCAGGCTGCACTCAGGGAAGAAAGGAGTCTATCTGCTGGTTAAACCACTGTGCGTACAGTTTTAAACACTCTTACTACTTTCCACTGTCACTACATGTGTGCAAATTCAGAAACATTCCTGTGGTTCAAAAATAATTTTTCTTGCTACTTTGCTGCTTGTCCACTCTGGAGGCACTTAAATTATAACTGTTTATGTATTTCTAAGTAATTTTCCAAGTCACCTTTCACTTTTCCCGTCTTCCAAAGATTCATTAAAATCTTCTGTGTCATCTCCTTTTCTCTTTGTCCTTGTGGATTTTCACCCTTTTATTCTGTCACTCTCCTGTCATGGAGTGATGAGAAGCAGAGTCTTACTTTTCTGTGGTAAATCTATCACATTTATCTGATTTATATCAGAACATTTCGATAAATAATTTCATTACAAATTATCCCATATACCACAGATCGTAAACACTTTAATAGTAAAGTTGATTTGTGTATTACTACATTTTACCAAGATCCTAGGGGCCAGGACCTGATAATGAAGAATGATGCTCTGGGCTTCTTTTCATTAAGAGAGCCTTCATTATCATTATAACGATTATTCTCTGACCTTGCAAATGCCTTGCAGGGTCTCAGTGCACACACTCATCTATTGTCCTCCAATCTTCAGGGTATCATTGCAATGATTTTACATCTTAATTGGACTTAATTAACAAGTCATTTGGGGAAAAAAATAAAGATAGGGACAATTATATTTTCAGAGTAGTTTTATAATCTAAGAAACTAGACTATTGAAAAGCAAGTATAGATACTTTCCATAAATTTATTTCACTAAAGGAAGAAGGCTTGCTAGTCATTTAAAGAAAGGAGATGAGGCATTCCCATCTCTTGATTTCTTTTATGTTCCTCACCTTCAAAGACAGATAAGATCAGATGTGCAATAGAATGGCTGCTTTTGTTATGACAGTAATGAGGTAGAATGAGACTAGATTAAAAAAAAAAAAGACTTTAGAGATGGGGGTCACAGAAAGGTGAGACTTCATGAATTTATTCATTGAAATTTGTCTGCATCCTGGTAAAATGAGATGTCATCGTTACAAGTGTGAATTGCTCTGTTCCACAGTGCTGCTTTCTAACACAATTTTAAGGGAGTCACTGAAATTTGCTTATATATTTGTTGGAAAGTTACTAAAATTTCAAAGACAATACAAATACTTGGACACTCCTGAATAGATTCAGCATTTTATTTTGTGATACTACAGTAATAATAAAAATGCACATTTCTGTTAAAAAAATTAAGAATATTTTTGAACATTAAATATTAAGTTATTTTAGAAAGAAATAGCAAATATATTGTTTCCCCCCCCAAATCTGAAGATAACAAGTTCAATGGAGCCTTGAAGCTGTCTGCTTCAGATGAAAATGTTTTCTGAAAGTTAAACTGTCTTAATGCTTTGAGGTACATTGTAGTTGTATTAATCCATTCAATCCTTTGGTAATCTCTAACATCTTATTTTGTACAAACCACTCTCACAGATCACTAATCAAAATAACAGTTATTGCTAAAGTTAAACAAGAATGGAATGCTAATAAATAGAAATTAATTTTCAAAAACAGTCAAAACTAAAAAAAAAAAAATGAAATCTTTTATGATGTCAGATTTTCCCCACCTTCTATGGTTATTACTTAATTCCTCTGCAAGAAAACTGTATATAGGCTTTTGCTTCTATTTTAAAATCCTGGATCTATTTTCATGCAAAAGATCTACAGTGTACTTGTATTATTAAAATAAACAAGAGTATTACAAAATTATACAGTCTAGGACATCTGCTTTTACAGCGATTTGAGGATAATTTTTGTTAAGACATTTGAATCATACAGAAAAGTACAGATAATCATATAACAGATATTTATGAATCAACCACATTAGCTTCAGTCTTTAAAAATACTCTATTGATAGAAACCTCAAAACCTGCTGTCATGGAGTCGATTCTGACTCATAGTGACCCTGTGGAACAGAGTACAACTGCACCATTGAGTTTCCCAAGAGCTCCTGGTAGACTCCAGCTGCCAGCATTTTGGTTAGCAGATGCAGCACTTAACCACTATGCTACCAGGGTTTCTAATTTGCAAATGCAAATTCTCTAATCTGATTGTCCTGAGTATCTCTCCAGAAGTAATCAGCACCCTGAGGTTGGTTTATATTCAGCTTGATGTAAAAGAATAAAAGAATAAGTAAAATTCTGTCCAGTTGATTTATCTCAGGCTGACCTCATGTGTTTTTGAGTAGAACTGTTTCATATGGTCGTCGTGGCTGTAATCATTACTAATGGAACTCCAGCAGCAAAACAGAGTTCAGTGTTTGAGTGATTAAAGTGCTAGGCTGCTAACAGAAAGATCAGCAGTTTAAACCCACCAGCTGCTCCAAAGGAGAAAGATGTAGCAGTCCACTTCTGTAAAGATTTACAGTCTTGGAAACCCTTCATGGTAGTTCTACTCTGTTGTTTAAGGTCAACTCAGTTGCAGTGGGTTTGCCTTGGTGGCTTCAGCTGCTGCACGGGAGAAAGGATCTGGCAATCTGCTGCCATAAAGACCACAATTCAGCATACCACGTGGAGCAGGTCTATTCTGTCATACAAAGCTGCTATGAGGCAGAATCAATGAAACACAATTTTTATATGGGTTGCAATGGGTCAAAAGTTAACTGGCCAATACCTAACGATAGTAAATCTTAACATAGACAGATCACTAGATCTTTCTAAAGGTTAACAGCCAGTTGAATTCAACTTGGTTACCCAGTGTACTTATTCTATTTTACAGCAAATTTTAAAGATCTGTATATTATATTGGAGTACCTGGTTGGTGCAAGAGGTTAAGCGCTGGGCTGCTAACTGAAAAGTTGATGATTCTAAGTCACCCTGGGGTATCAATCCACCTGGGGTGCCTTAGAAAGAGGGCTAGTGATTCCTTCTTTATGTAGGTAAATATGTACTCTATTGAATTCAAGTATTATAAATAAGTAACTAAACAAAACAAAATCCTTTGCCATTGAGTAGATTCCGACTCACAGAGACCCTGTGGAACAGAGTAGAACTGCCCCACAGAGTTTCCAAGGAACAGCTGTAGATTCAGACTGCTGACCTTTGGTGCTCCACCACTATGTCATCAAGGTTTCCAAATATATATTTTTATTCAAGTAATAGTTTTCTTCACATTATTTGCATTCATCATTTTTTGTATATGCTCATCCTGGTATGCTGCTTTACAATTTAAACTTGTAATTCTGTAGAGTTATTTTTAAATGTTTTTTACTCATATATATGTATGTATATATACACACACCCATACACATACACACATATCCATATATGTATGTTTCCAAGAGATATAAATTTATATTTATTAACGTTTCTTACTCTTTTGTTGTTTTTATCAATATGTAGTTTTCCTTCTTATACCTTATAAAGCTATTTGCCTGATGTCATTTTTGTTTAATCTTAATATCATGATACTATATTTCTTTTAGATAAAATGTGTGAGACATACATTTTTAATGTATTTGTTTGTGTTTATTTTTTTAGATGTACATATGTTTCTACCCCGCCCCCTAGGGTCACCATGAGTCGGATCCGCCTCGACGGCACTTGGTTTGGTTTGGCTATGTTAAACTATATTTAGCCAGTTGTCTTTGAAACACAAAACAAAAGTCATACATGTAATGATATCATATTTGTTAGGAACGTGGGCTCTGCCAGCCAGACCCTTGAATCTGAATCCTGATCCAGCTGTTCACTCCTGTGGTATCTTTGTGCTTTCGCTTCTTCGTATGTAAAATCAGAATGAAAACACGTACTTTATATAAAAAGTGTTTAGAACATGCTTGGCATGGAGAAAACTTAATAAATGTTAGAAGGTTGTTACTTTTAAGATGATCTCAGTAATCAATTTCAACTACAATTACTGATATTTAATTTTGAGATTTATTACAACAGTTTTATTTGTTTCGTCTGTTCTTATTACTGAATATTCATTTTAATTTATTCTCAAATGTTTTCTTCTGTGGGATGCCTAATTTTTTCAGTTTTATAGTTCTACTTAATAATTATAACTTTAATCTTAGTTGTTCTCTTTAAATTAAAAATGTTTAATTTTTTGTTTAAGTCTCACGTTTTCAGTGTTTTCTTTGCCTCCTCAGAAACCCTGGTGGTATAGTAGTTAAGTGCTAGTCTACTAACCAAAACATTGGCAGTTCAAATCTGTCAGGCACTCTTTGGAAACTCTATAGAGGAGTTATGCTCTGTCTTATAGGGTCACTATGAGTTGGAATTGACTCGATGGCACTGGGTACACTGGGTATCTGCCTCTTCAAAATGACAAAAATAGTAGCATGTTGTAGTAAGAAACTTCTAAAATGATTACCAGTGATTCCATCCCCAGCCCCCGTCCCATGCCTCACATTCATGCTCTCCTGTAGCTACCTCTACTTTAGTATACCTTGCATCTAATTACTTGCTTCTAATACAGTAGCAGAAATCCTGGTGGTTTAGTGGTTAAATACTACAGCTGCTCACCAAAAGGTTAACTGTTTGACAAAATCAGGTGATTCTTGTCTTTTGTGTTATTTATGTGATTGATCACATTAATCGTTTTTCTGATGTTGAACCAGTCTTGCATCCCTGGTTTAAATCCAACTTGGTCGTGATGAATTATTTTTTTTTGATATGTTGTTGAATTCTACTGGAAAGTATTTTGTTGAAGATTTTTGCATCTAGTTTCATGAGTAATATTGGTCTTTAGATCTTGTGTTTTGTTGGATCTTTCCCTGGCTTTGGTATCAGGGTTATGCTGGCTTCATAGAAAGAACGTGGCAGTATTTCACCTCTTTCTATGCTGTGAAACAGTCTCAGTAATATTGGAGTTAACTCTTCTCTAGAAGCTTGGTGGTATTCTCCAGTGAAGCCATCTGGGCCAGTGCTTTTTTTTGGTTGGTAGTTTTGGGATGACTTTTTCAATCTCTTCCTTTGTGATGGGTTTATTCAGTTGTTCTGCTTCATCTTGTGATAATTTTGAAAGGTAATATGAGTCTAGAAATTTATGCATTTCCTCTAGATTTTCAAATCTGTTATAGTCTTTCATAGTATTCTGTTATGATTTTTTTTATTTCTCTTGGATCTGTTGTGACTTCTCCCATCTCATTTCTTATTCAGATTATTTGTTCCCTTTCCTATTTTTCTTTAGTAAGTTTAACCAGTGGTTTGTCAATTTTGTTGATCTTTTCAAAAATCCAGCTTTTGGTCTCTTCAGTTTGTTCAATTTTTCTATTCTGTAACTCATTTAGTTCTGCTCTAATCTTTATGATCTATTTTCTTCTGGATCCTGAGTAATTTCTCTGCTTCTGTCTTTCTATTTGTTTGAGTTGAAAGGTTAGTTCTTTGGTTTGGGTTCTTTCTTACTTTTGGATGAGTGTATTTATAGAGGTAAAGTGAACTCTGATCATGGCTTTGGCTGTATCCCATAGATTCTGGTAGGAAATGTTTTCTTTCTCTTTGGAATTCATAAATTCTTTATTTCAACCTTGATTTCTTCGATAACCCATGGCTTTTTGAGCAAGATGTTCAGTTTCCATGAGTTCCACTTTATCTCTGTGGTTTTTACTGCTTTTGCTTTTGACTTTTATGGCTTTATGGTCTGAGAAGACACTTTGCAATAATTCAGTGGTCTGTTGAGATTTGCTTTACGTCCTAACACACGGTTCATTCTAGAAAGTGTTCCATGTGCACTGTAGAAGAAGGTGTAGTTATCTGCTGATGGATAGAAAGTTCTGTATGTGTCAAGGTGTAGTTGGTTAATTGTGGCAAGAAGATCTTCTACGTATTTATTGAACTTTTTTCTAGAAGATCTGTCCTATAGTGAAAGTGGAGTGTTGAAGTCTCCCACAATTATTGTGGAGTAATCTACCTCATTTTTTAAGGCAGTCAGTGTTTCTTTAATGTATTTAGATGCTGTAGTATTGGGTGCATAAGTATTTAATATTGTTAAGTCCTGCTTGTGTACTGAAACTTTCAGCTATAAATAGTGTCCATCCTTGTCCATGATGGTGAATTTTACATTTAAATCTATTTTATATGAGATTAGTATTGCCACACCTGCTCTTCTTTGTATATTGTTAGCTTGGTGTGTATTATTCCATCCTTTAATTTTCAGTTTGTACATATCTTTAAGTCTAAGTTGAGTTTCTTGTAAGCAACATATACATCGGTCGTGTCTTTTGATCCAAGATGTCATTCATCATCTCTTTACTGGAACATTCATTCCATTTACATTCAATGCAATTATTGATAGATATGTGTTTAGTGCTGTTATTATGATATGTTTATTTTGTGTTGATGTTTTCCCTGTTGCTCTTAATATTCTGTTCTGGGACATTCTTCTTTATGGGTTGATTTCTCACCCTTTTCAGTGTTGTTTTTTTGTTTATTTTAAATAGTTCTCATTTTGTACTGAATCCTCAGTGTTACTGCTATGTTTTAGATGAAGGAACAGAAGTTAGAATACAATCTTGGATATGAAAGCGAAGAATAATTGTTTTTTGGTGAAGTTCTTATAAGAAGAGAGGTATAAGTGGAGAAATTCTGAAGAGGTTTATTATTATTTTTATGGCTAATAATTGTTTTTAATTTTAATTTTAGGGTAATATTTTACAGCCTTCAGTCTAATAAACATTTCTGGTGGCTTGTTTGCATTAGAATCAATTCAAAAGCAAGCAGTAGATTGTTTGATACATATATAGTATTTATATATAAATATATTACATATATATTGCATTATGGTGTCATAATACCATACAGTTCTTGGCACAATTTTTTTATTATGGTTTATGAACGTATTTTACTAGACTATGAATATTTTTGTATTGCAAAAATAGAATTTAGATCAAGCATTTTTAAATAATCTTAAGAAAAAATAGTGCAGATAATGAGTAGTTTCTAAAAAAAAAAAAATTCTTGAGAATTGCAGACTTTCATTAGTTTCTCTCCACAGGTGACATTTATGCTTGGAGGACACAGAACAAAAGCTAGTGTGCATCTATTAGCTCTGCAGTAGCTGTCTTATTATACTTCATACTGTCTCTTCACAGTAGTTCTGACTCAGTAGTCACTATGATTTGGAATATAAATGAGCCACTAAAGAAAGATGTTCATTTTGCAATTTGGTCTTCTTTCTCTTTAAATTGAACTTTCTGCATATAAAATTAGAACTTTGGTTTGAGTCACAAAGCAAGTTTCTTAGTACGTACAAATGCCTGGATCATTTCAACTCTTTTATAAAGTTCTTTGAAACAACACAACATCAATAAATGCGACATTATTAAGTAATCAACTCTATGTCTTAGAATTTCAAGTTGGCTGGCACTGAAAGAATTCAGCATTTTATTTACAGCTTTTATAGCAATGTAGCCAAATCATGATTTCCAAATAGTGCACTAGCACTGTAAAAAGATGCAGGACAAAGAGAGAAAATGAGATTTTACTGTGAATCAGTTAGATCTAAGATGTTAAGTAATTTAATTTTTTCTGTGTTCTCTTGATTTTCACTATGGTCTTTATGACAGAACTATTGATGCTGCCAATCTCTTCATCTGAGTTATGTAAGAGAGACCTGATTTCCTTAATCAAGTGAGGGCAGGGAGAGCAGGAAAGACATTGCCTTTATCACACATGGAAGCATTTACTCTTCAGCTAGCTGATGCTGAAAGTTCGACTTCTCAAAAGATGTAGCTTTTAGTCTAATGCCACAGGATGAATAACCTCACAGATCAGCATGTAAGAAATGGAGATACTTGATACTACTGTAGTATATTCCCCTGACCATGTCTCTTTTGATATCTTTATACACACTTAGAAGTAGCTCATAGAACTTGAAAATCAACCAGAACTGAACTTATAGTTTAAAATAAAATTACAAAGGAAGCAAAAACTTTAATATGAACTAAAAAAAGGAGTAACTCATGTATTTTGCCAGAAATACTAAAATAGAGCAAAAGGAACCAAAGTGGAAATCTTTTTTGGTGGCAAAACACTTATGGTCTCTCCTTTTGGGGGAAAAAAAAAGAAAAAGAATTTTCTAGGACATTCAGTGCCATTGTTCAAAATAAGATAGTTATCACTAGATTTTAAATACTTTTTTTGTATGTGCAAGTTTTTATTCCTATAAGGACACAGAAAAGTTACATCTGTTTCAAATAAAGGTCTTTATGAACCAAGTCTCATCAGCTACTTTGCTAACAAGAACACAAAAAGCTGAAGACCTCAATTTCTACAACAGCTGGCGTTGGTGAAAATGGCTGGTCTTTTTCACAAGTTTTGTGGAAACTTTATCATCAAATCTAAAAATCAACCACTACTGAAAGTTGGTTTTATTTGTAATATCCACTCAATTTTAGAAAAAAAAAACAAAAAACAATGATTTGGTCAGAATAAATACCCCTCAAATATCTAAAGCCATTCGAATTAAACATGTATTTTGAATCAGCAGTTTACCCTGACACTGCCATGATATTTGCTTCTCAGTTAGTATTGCTCAAAACAGACAGGGTGAACTCTGGGAATTTTTCAGTAATGACATCTGACACGGACAGAAGCTCTTCAAGACCAAGGAAACTAGGTCTTAAATTTGTTTGTATCTTCAGTATCTTTTAAAGTATGCTAAATACTATATTCATTTTGTGCTAATGAATTCTGATTACTTGGATTTCTTGAACTTACATGTCTTTTAGAAAAGTTCTGTTCTTTTCCTTCTATATGTTTATTTACTGATCATTTTTACTCTATGAGGAAGAATGGAGAAGGTACAGAATATCTCTTTTTAACAGCAAACTAATGAGGTTAAGGAAACCCTAGTGGCGTAGCGGTTAAATGCTACAGTCGCTAACTGAAAGGTTGGTTGTTCATATCCACAGGGGTCCCTTGGAAACTCCATGGGGCAGTTCTGCTCTGTCCTATAGTGTCACTATGAGGTGGCATTGATTCAGTGGCAGTGGGTTGGTTGTTTTGTGGTAAGATTATTCTCTTTCTTTTTATAATCCTGTGGTCCCCATCTCTGTGTGGTACTCATCAACTTTAACTGTCTCACCCCCAACAAGAATGTAAGCTTCATAAAGGTGAGCATTTTTGCTTGTTTTGTTCATTGATACTTCTCAAGAGTCTAGAATAATCTTTCACAAGCTATAGTAGATTGGGTTTTCTAAAGGAGAAACACCAGTAAAGCATCTAAATACATACAGAAAGATTTATATTAAGCAAATTGCTTACACAATTGTAGAGATTGAAACATACCAAGTGTTGGATCAGGACAGAGACCTCATTCAATTCACACAGCCATGGAAGCTGGCAAACACAAAGTCAGCAGATCAGAGCGCAGGGCACCAAACTCA
The DNA here is from genome assembly GCA_028571685.1 of Heterohyrax brucei. Lineage (NCBI taxonomy): Eukaryota > Metazoa > Chordata > Mammalia > Hyracoidea > Procaviidae > Heterohyrax > Heterohyrax brucei. Next base: position 55,269,741 of record CM053143.1, on the reverse strand, counting down.
CAGGCTGTGAAAGTTGATGAATCCCAAGATGATATGCAAGACAGCACGATTTCTCCTGATTCATGTAGCTGCAGGGACTGGTGAATCCAAGATCAGCAGGTTGTGAGCAAGTCTCTCACACATGGACTAAGATTGACAAATTCCAAGATCAACAGGTAAGCTGAAAGCTTAAGTCTCAAGAACCAGAGGTCAGAAGACAAGAAAGGCATCCACTGGATCCACAAGCCAAAAATCTTGGCAAGGTGAGCTGGAAGGAAAGAGATGGCAGAATGCAGAGAGATGAAGGCTGATCCATGACAGGATTATTGGCAGTTGTATTAATGAGGTAGGACTCAACCTATAAGATTTGGTTGTGTCTTAAAGTCAATCTCTTTTGAGATATAAAAGAGAGAAGAGAGTAGAAAGATGTGGGGACCTAATACAACCATGAAAGATGCACTAGAAGAATAGCATATCCTTTGTATCTGTAATTCCTGCACTAAGAAGCTCCTTTAGCTGGGGAAGCATGATGACAAGGACACCTACTCCAGACCTACAGATAGAAAAAGCCTTCACTTGGAGTTGGCACCCTAAATTTGGACTTCTAGCCCCTAGACTGTGGCAGGATAAATTGATCTTTGTTAAAACTATCCACCTGTGATATTTCTGTTGTAGCAACACTAGGAAAGTAAGACAGTCACTGAGTAAATGGATTAACAATGATGTGATGGTTAAGACTGTGTGTCAATTTGGCTTGTTCAATGTTTTGACAGCTGTTTAAAGTGACAGAGATGGGGCCTGTGGTGTCCAATGCCCCCCTCAACCTTTATCGTACCACCTTCTACCACCTGCTTCCATATTCTCACATTGCCAGCAGCTCCCACTCTCTTGCTTTTTTATGTCTGGTTCTTGGGACTTGAATTAGCAGATCTTGGGATTCATCCTTCCTCACAGCTTATGAGTAAGAAATCTTTTCTCTAGACTGCTGATCCTGGGTTTGCCAGCCCCTGTAGCTCCGTGAATGAGTAGAAACTTTGCAGTTTCCCCGCCGTCTTAGGATCTGCCAACTTTCAGAGCCTGTGAGCTAGAACTCTAATCTCAGACCTGCTGACTTCATATTTGTGAGCTTCCTTGGCTGCATGAGCCTTGATCTCCAGTCCAGGACTTTGGGCATTTCAGCTTCTACATATCTTTTTATACATATCTTTATTCTATACATACTATATGTGTTACTGGTTTTGCATCCCTAGAGAATCTAACCTAAGACAAATATGTAGTGCTTTCTTATGATCACTCATTTGGGAGAGATTAACTCTGTTATTCAGGTGAGAGCTTGTGAAGATACCATCAGAATCAGAGAAAAGGTGAACAGTAAAACCTCAGCATTAGTGATTGCATACATATGACCATGATAGACGGGATTATTATTATTTTATGAATGACAGGTGACTTAAGAATCTCAATCTCAAAAATAGAGAAGATTGGATGCCTTACACTTGATAAAAACTATTGTAGAAAAATGCACAAATATTTTTTCAGAAAAGTCTACTTATTTACATTAAATACTTGAAGTCCTTAAAATTCTCAGTTGACAACAAGAAGAGAAAGATTAAATAGATAGAGAAATGGATGGATAGATGGATAGATAGACAGATGTGGAAACTCTGGTGGCATAGAGATTAAGTGCTATGACTGCTAACCAAAAGGTCAGTAGTTCAAATCTACCAAGACTCCTTGGAAACTATAGGGTAGTTCTACTCTGTTCCACAGGGTTGCTATGAGTCAGAATCAACTCGACAGCAGTCAGTTTATAAGTTTTGGTTTATAAGACTAATATACACAATACATTATATATGTGTATCTGCATTTTTATATCTATGCATCATCAATATAGACAGATAAATGTTTACATATACATACATGTGTGTGTACCTGTGGGTATTATATACGTTTTCAGCGCTTTTTCCATCTGATCTTAGCAAAGCTTGTTTTCCAGAGCCCAATTATTTTTCCAGTGAATTCTCAAATTGAGAATAATGGTTTTAAATGAACCCCAAAAGAATAAGTTATACAGTGCATGCCTCACCTCACAAATTTACTTCAAAAAAGTTTATATTGACACTTTGTTAGTGGATTTACTTGCCTGTTTACTTTCCACTCTAACTACAACTACTGGTCCTTTTCATTTTAATTTTTTTTCAGTCTTTTTCTTTAATTATGACTGAGTGAAAATGTACATTCCCGTATAAATTTACATGCCCACCTACATGCAGCTTCCACTGCTCTCCCTGTCCGGTGAGAGCACACTATTCCTCTCTGCTCCATACATGTCTCATCCACCCAATAGTCTCCTTTCCCCTCCTCTCCACCCACTTCTCTTGCTCCAATTAGAGGTCAGCAGGATGATATCCCATAGACACATAGAACCATAAAGTGCACCCAATATATAGTCACTCTGTGTTGCGAAGTCCAATCCCTTGCTGTCCGAAGAGTGTATCTTCATTATGATCTGTGGGCAAGAGTTGTATCAGGGCCAGGGGCCATGCTCCCAGGGAAACCCCAAAGTTGCTGGACAATCAACTGTGGTCTTTTAGTGGAGATCTCAGGGTGCACCCTTTTTATTCTTGTGTTGCCAGTGAGACTCAACTTTGTGAGCTCCATTGTGGCCAGGCATCATCTGATTCTTCTGGTCCCAAGTTGATATAGACACCCACTCACATGGATCTTTCTGTCTTCTGGGTTGTCATTTTGGTCCTCGGTGAGCATCCGCTCCTGCTGAATTGGGGCCATTTGCTGTGCCCTTGGATCGCAGTTAGGCAGCTTTTAACATCCCAGATGCCACTCACCAATGTGGGGTGCAGAAAGCCCTCTTAGAAAAATGCTAGTATGCCAATTGGCCTTGATTGCACCTAAGAACATGGTCCCCTGCCCCCACCCCAGCTACTCTGCCCTTGCATTATTGAGTTAAGATGGGAGGAGTACTTAAGTTATGTTGAAGTCCACTTAATATTGTTCTTGTTTCTAATATGTGCTGTCACTGATTTCACCCAACCAAATTTTTACCAACTATTGAATCTAAACCCTCCCCCCCTTCTCTCCCTTGCAGCCGTCAAAGAGTCTTTTCTTCGATGCATAAGTCTGTTTTTGAGTTCTTATCATAGGGGTCTCATACAATATTTGTCCTTTGGTCGCTGATTACTTTCACTCAACATAATGTCTTCCAGTTGAAACCAGCTTATGAGATGTTTCCAGGAATCATCATTGTTCTTTATCATTGCATGGTGCTCCATTGAGTATATATACCGTAGTTCACCTATCCATTCCTCTTTTGTTGGGCATCTGGGTTGATTCATCTTTTTGCGATCGTGGACTGTGCTGTAATGAACATTCATGTGCATGTGTTCATTGGCCTTGATTCTGTAGGATATATTCCAAGTAGTGGAATTACTGGGTCAAATGGTATATCAATATCCATTTTTTTAAGGAAGTGCCAGATTGCTTTCCAAAGAGACTGGACCATTTTGCAACACCACCAACAGTGTAGGAGAATTCCACTTCTCCACAGCCTATCCATCATTTGTTGTTTTGCTTTTTTGGATCATGGACGACCTTGTTGGGGTGAGATGGTATCTCATTGCAGTTTTGATTTGAATTTCTTTAATAACTAAAGATCGTGAAGATGTCCGCATGTGTTTTTTGGCTGCCTGGATCTCCTTTTAGAGAAATGTCTGTCCATCTCCTTTGCCCATCACTTAATTGGATGATTTATCTTTTTTCTTATTGATATTTTATAGTACCTTACAGATTATGGAAATCAGGCATCAGTCTGACATAGGGTTGCCAAATATTTTTTCCCATTTTGTAAGTGGTCTTTTAACTCTTGTGATAAAGTCTTTGGATGAGCAAAAGTGTTTGATTATTAATAGTTCCCATTTATCTATTTTCTCTTCTGTTGATTGTGGTTTGTTTGACAGATTTTGAAGTCTGTCTACATTATGTATTAAACTTCCATTGTTGTTCCTACTCATTTTAATTGTTAATTAAAACAAATGTGATCTTTGTTCTATCATTCCAGACCAATGACACCCACTGCCATTAATTTTTATTTAATCAAAAAGTCTTTGAATTCGCTCTTACTTTAGATAAAAATGTCTACATCTGTACTTTAACTTCTGCTTTGCAAAAGATATTCTAAAATTGTATGCAAAAGTAGTATTTATTTCCATTTTATATGACACTAAGTGAGCAATCTTAAGTAATCCCCTCTTTTTAATAGAACATATTTGTAATGTGTGATATTGATCACTGTGAGAAACAGAGAATATTGTGAATCAATGCAAATCATTTCCTATAATAGCACCCATAGATATGTAGTACTGCAGTCCAGTGTCTTGTAAAGTGTTTGTACACCAACAAACTCTTTATTCTTACGTTACTAATTTTGTATCACAAAACAGCAAATAAATTAATAAAAATCAGTGACATTTTTCTTATGTAAATACAGTTTCAACTGCTCAGAAGTAAATAAATAAACAAACAAACAAATAAATAAAACAAAGATTTTGTTTTCTTTTTTCCCTTACAATGAGTTTTTCTGTCAACCGTACTCAAAAGGTCTGCAGTTTGAATTCACCAGGTGCTTCTGGAAAACTGTGTTGGGGCAGTTCTACTCTGTGCTATAGGGTTACTATGAGTTGGAATTCACACAGTGGCAGTGGGTTTGGTTTGATTTTCTAGGGCATGGTATTAGGATATTTCCTCTGACGATGTGGAGCCACCTAAGGATTTTTTTCCCCTAAAGAATGATTTGGAATAAATCTTTTTAGTCATACTAAAATAATTAAAGTAATTGCTGTGTGGGATTTTGAGTTGTGAAGGATTGATAGAAATATTGGCCAAAATGATCTCTAATGTGGTCAATATAAGATACATAATACTTAAAATCAGATTTAAAAATTATTCCTTTTTTTAATGCAAAAGGAGAATGTGTGTTTAAAATCAAATCAATTTCTTTCTGTGTGGTTGCATGTAGTTCTGCTTCATTTTTTAAGTGCTAAACAGATTGCCATTGAATGAACACACAATTTATTTCATCTACTGTTAACAAACACTTTGATTTTTTCAGTTTTAAATATTATAAATAATGTTGGTATGAACATTTCTGTACATTTCTAGTTGGTGCACATATATCTCTTCTGGAAAATACGTTGGTGGTGGAAATACTGGTACATATATTTCCACTTTCAATAGACACTGTCAAATAACCAGTTTAAATGACTATGCAATTCATCTGTTGAATTACTAATTTCTAATATTGAATTTTTGGTCTGGTTTTAAAACTAAAGAAAAAAAATTGTCATATAGTCATAGATTGAATTACGTCCCTCCTCCAAAAACATGGTAGTCCATGATTCCCAGAACTGTGTGGTTTTCCTCCACTTTATGATAAGATATAGTTATCCTCCATTTTGTAATGTGTTACAAATCCTAATTTCCATATGGTAATGAGGCAGGATCAGTGTGGGGAATATCTTGAGTCACCACCTTAAAAGAGTATCTGACTCAAGTTGTACCTTTACTCAAGTCACACTAGCTTGAGTAAGAATTTTATAAGACAGAAAAAGAAAGAGGAGTAGGAGAGAGGGAAAGAACTTCACTACAGTAAAAAAAAAAAAAAAAAAAAAGCCTGAAGTGGAGCATGTCCTTCAGACCTGAGAATCTACTAGACTCAGGGGAAGACAGATACCAAGACACAGGGAGATCTTCAAGGAAGTAGAAGCTGGAAAGGCAAGAACATTTCTCCAGAGCCAACAGAGAAAAGAGCTTTCCTTTAGAGTCAGTGCTCTGAATTTGGATTTCCAGACTACTAAACTGTGTTTTATTGATTATTCAAAGGCATTAAACTGTGTGGATCATGACACATCAAGGATAACATTGTGAAGATATGAAGAATGAGACTCCAGAACACTTAACTTGGCTCATGAGAGACTTGTAAATAGATCAAGAGGCAGCTGTTTGAACACAACAGGGAAATACTGTATGGTTTAAAGTCAGAAAAGATGTAAGTCAGAATTGTATCTTCTCACCATACTTCTTCAGTCTGTATGTTGAGTAAACAACCACAGAAGCCAAAGTATATGAAGAAGGATAGAGCATCAGTATTAAAAGCAGATTCATTAACAACCTGTGTTATACAGATGACACAACCTTGCTTGCTGAAAGACAAGAGGACTTGAACACTTAATGATGAAGAACAAATATTATATCTCTGTACGGATTACTGGTGGTGCAGTGGTTAAGTGACATGGGTGCTAACCAAAAGGGTGGCACTTTGAGTTCACCAGCTGCTCCACTGAAACCCTATAGGACAGTTCTACTCTGTTAGATGGAGCTGCTATAGGTTGGAATTGACTTCATGGCAACAGGTTTGGTTTATTTTTGTGAGCATGGATTAAACCTTAACATAAGGTTTAATAACATAAAAATTCTCACACCTAGACCAATAAGTACATCATAATAGGTGGAGAAAAAATTGAACTTTTCAAAGATTTCATTTTACTTGAATCTATAATCAACCCTCATGGAAGCAGCAGGCAAGAAATAAATCAAATGATTCATTGCATAGGCCAAATCCATTGCAAAAGAACTTTTTAAAGTGTTAAAAAGAAAAGATGTCACATTTAAGACTAAGGTACACCCTGGCCCAACCATGGTGTTTTCAATTGTCTTACATGCATGTGAAAGAATGAAGTAGCACTGACATCTTTAAACTGTGGTGTTGAAGAAAAAATAATGAATATACCATCGACTGCCAAAAGAACAAATAAATCTATTCTGGAAGAACAGCCAGAATGCTTCTTAGAAGCAAGTCCCACATACCTTGGACATGTTATCAGTGGAGTTCAGTCTTTAGAGAAGACTATCATCTTGGTAAAGCGGAGGGTCAATGAAAAAAAAGGAATACCCTCATTGAGATGGATTTACACAGTGATTGTAACAATGTGCTCAAACATAACAACAATCACAAGGACAGCACAGGACCAGCTAGTGTTTCCTTCTGTTGTACATAAAGTTGCTAAGAGTTAAATGGAAATGATTCAATGGTACCATACAACAAACTGTGAGAAAATAAATTTATTTGTGGAAGCCATCCTCTTGTGGTATTTCTGTATAGCAGCACTAGATAACCAGGGCATATATGTTTCTTTGAATATATTAACTGGAGTTATTTCAGTGTCTAATTATTTTAATACCCTCCAAACCAGTGGGTCTCTTATCATTGTCTGTCACCCTCTAGCCCCCCCTTGGTCATTTTTTCTTAAATTGAATATTTTTTTTAATTGAATGCTGAAAACACGTATGGCATGACTTGTCCTCATCTTTTTACTTATAATCTTTCTTCAATATTGATTAAAATATTTTACATTTCTTTCAGAAGTCAATGAAAAACTATCTCACATACTCACAACTTGACTTTTCTTTTGAGATTCTTATACCAAATAACATATTTCTCAAATGCTAAAATAGAGCCAGAATTCCATATCAAGAGAAAATATCATGCAGGAATTAAGGTGAAATAAAGAATTTTCAGGTGAAGAAAAAGTAAGATAATCTATTGCCATTAGACTAAGTCTAAAAGATATGCTAACATAAATTTTCCAGACAAAGAGAAATAATAGCAGAAGAAAACATGAAATATCAGGAATAATGATGCCAAGTGGTGACTAAGATGTAGAAAGGCCGAAAATCTAATACGTTGCTGATGAAAAAATAAAACTGTAAATCTGTTCTGGAAAGTTGTTTGAAAATTTTTATAAAACTAAACACATAAATATTATGGGACTCAGCAATCTCACTTCTGGGATGATGTTTACACAAAGACCCTTATGTGAATATTTAGTACAGCTCTATAATTACCAAATATGAAAAATCTCGAATGTCCTTTGGTAGGTAAATGTATAAACTTTCGGGTATATCCACACAATGGAATATTACTCAAAAACAAACTTTTGATAGGCACAACAAAATGAATGTCAAGGTCTTACACCATTAGAAAGAAACCATTTTCATATGGAATGAATTCACTTGAGATTTGCAAAAATACAAATTTATAGTGATGGTTTTTAGAGATGAGGAGAAGGGAAGAATGTGATTGAGTGTTCTGGGGTGAAAAAACTTTTGTGCATCTGGATTGTAGTAGTGACTAAACAAATACACAGACATCTTAAAACTCATTAAAGTGCACACCAAAAGAAACAAAAAACTCAATTTCACTTTATTATAATCTTTAAAATAAAGTAAAATTTAAAATGTATATATGAATTTTAATTTTATTTATAAATGTTTCAGTCTTTCAGCCAAAATATAGTCTTTTTTTTTTTTAATTTAACATAACTGAGTGAAAATGTACATTCACATGAAAATTTACATGCCCCCCTTATATGTAGCTTCCACTGCTCTCCCTGTCCGGTGACTGCACACTATTCCTCTCTGCTCCATACATGTCTCATCCTCCCAACAGTCTCCTTTCCCCTCCTCTCCGTCCACTCCCCTTCCTCCAGCCAGAGGTCAGCAAGAAGATATCCTATAGATGTATAGAACCATAAAGTGCTTCCAACATATGGTTACACTGCATTGCCAAGTCCATTCCATTCCTGTCCAAAGAGTGGACCTTTGTTATAATTTATGGAAACGGGCAGCATCAGGGCCGGGGGCCATGCTCTCAGAGGAAGCCCAAAACCGCTGGACCATCAATTGAGGCCTTTTAGTGGAGATCTCATGATGCACCTCTTTTTATTCTTGTGTTGCCAGTGAGGCTCTTCTCTGTGAGCTCCGTCATGGCTATCACTGGTGGTGGCCGGGCACCATCCGGTTCTTCCGGTCCCAGGTCGATGTAGGCACCCACTCTTGTGGGTCTCTCTGTCTTCTCGGTTGTCTTTACCGCATGCCATTTTGGCCCTCGGTGAGCATCCGTTCCTGCTGAGTTGGGACCATTTGCTGTGTCCTCGGATGGCAGCTTGGCAGCTTTTAAGACCCCAGATGCCACTCACCAATGTGGGGTGCAGAGAGCTCTCTTAGCAAAACGCTAGTTGTGCCAATTGGCCTGGAATTCGCCTAAGAGCATGGTCCCCCGCCCCCCGCCCCAGCTACTCTATCCTTGCAGTATTGAGTTAAGATGGAAGGAGTACTCAAGTTATGCTGAAGTCCACTTAATGTTGTTCTTGTTCCTAATGTGTGCTGTCACCGCTTTCTCCCAACTAGATTTCTAGTAACTACCTAAATTAAACCCTCCCCCCTTGCCCTCCCTCCTTCCTTCCCCTCCCTTGCCGCTGTCAAAGAGTCTTTTCTTCTATACACAGGTCTGTTTTTGAGATCTTATCGTAGAGGTCTCATACAGTATTTGTCCTTTTGTCGCTGACTACACTCACTCAACATAATGTCTTCCAGTTGAAACCAGGTTAGGAGATGTTTCCTGGAATCATCATTATTCTTTATCATTGCGTAGTGCTCCATTGAGTATATGTACCACAGTTTACCTATCCATTCTTCTATTGTTGGGCATCTGGGTTGATTCCACCTTTTTGCTATTGTGGACTGTGCCGCGATAAACATTCTGGTGCATGTGTCTGTTGGTGTGAAAGGCCTTGAATCTGTAGGATATATTCCAAGTAGTGGAATTACTGGGTCAAATGGTATATCAATATCCATTTTTTTAAGGAAGCGCCAGATTGCCTTCCAAAGAGGCTGGACCATTTTGCAACCCCACCAACAGTGTAGGAGGGTTCCGCTTTCTCCACAGCCTCTCCAGCATTTGTTGTTTTGTGTTTTCTGGATCATGGCCAATCTTGTTGGGGTGAGATGGTATCTCATTGTTGTCTTGATTTGAATTTCTTTAATAGCTAAAGATCGTGAACATGTCCTCATGTGTTTTTTGGCTGCCTGGATCTCCTCTTTAGTGAAGTATCTGTCCATCTCCTTTGCCCATTGCTTAATTGGATGGTTTATCTTCTTCTTATTGATATTTTGTAGTGTCTTATAGATTATGGAGATCAGGCGTCGAACTGACATAGAGTTGCCAAATATTTTTTCCCACTCTGTGGCTGTTCTTTTAATTCTATTAATAAAGTCTTTGGATGAGCAAAAGTGTTTGATTCTTAATAGTTCCCATTTATCTACTTTCTCTTCTGTTGATTGAGGTTTCTTTGACAGATTTTGGAGTCTGTCCTCATTGTGTATTAAAACTTCCATTGTTGTTCCTACCTTTTCTTGGATGAGCTTTATCGTTTTAGGTTTGATATTTAGGTCTTTTATCCAGTTGGAGTTGGTTTTTGTATAAGGTGTAAGATATGGATCTTGATTCAGTTTATTGCAGATGGATAACCAATTTTGCCAGCACCATTTGTTGAAGATGCTGTTTTTACCCCAGTTTAATGTCTTAGGGCCTTTGTCGAATATCAACTGTTCATAGGCAGATGGTGTCATCTCTAGGGTTTCAATTCTGTTCCATTGATCAGTCTGTCTGTTCTTGTACCAGTACCAGGCTGTTTTGACCACTGTGGCAGTGTAGTATGTTCTCAGGTCGGGTAATGAGAGGCCTCTCAGTGTGTTCTTCTTCTTTAGTAGTACCTTACTTATCCGGGGCTTCTTCCCTTTCCAAACAAAATTGGTGATTTGTTTCTCCATCTCATTAAAAAATGATGCTGGAACTTGTATTGGGATTGCATTATATAAATAAATTGCTTTGGGTAAAATAGACATTTTCACAATGTTAAGTCTTCCTGTCCATGAGCAGGGTAGGTTTTTCCATTTATCTAAGTCTCTCTTAGTTTCTTGTAGTAAGGGCTTATAGTTCTCTTTGTAAAGGTCTGTTGTTTCTCTGGTTAGATTAATTCCTAGGTACTTTATCTTCTTAGGGGCTATCACAAATGGTATAGATTTGATAATTTCCTCCTTAACAGTCTCGTTGTTGGTATAAATGAATCCTACTGATTTACTTATGTTTATCTTGTATCCTGAGACTTTGCTGAACTCTTCTATCAGTTTGAGTAACTTACTTATAGATTCCTTGGGGTTCTCTGCATATACAATCATATCATCTGCGAACAGGGAGATTTTAACTTCCTCTTTGCCGATGCAGATGCCCTTTATTTCTTCGTCTTGTCTAATTGCTCTGGCTAGAACTTCTAGCACAATGTTGAATAGCAGAGGTGACAGTGGGCATCCTGGTCTAGTTCCTGATCTCAGGGGAAAGTCTTTCAGTCTCTCTCCACTCAGGATGATGTGGGCAATTGGGTTTGTATAAATGGCCCTTATTGTGTTGAGGAATTTGCCGTCTATGCCCATATTGCTAAGAGCTTTTAGCATGAATGGGTGTTGGACTTTATCAAATGCCTTTTCGGCATCAATGGACAAAATCAGGTGATCTTTGTCTTTTGTGTTATTTATGTGGTTAATCACATTAATTGTTTTCCTGATGTTGAACCAGCCTTGCATCCCTGGTATGAATCCCACTTGGTGATGATGGATTATTTTCTTGATATGTTGCTGTATTCTGTTGGCAAGAATTTTGTTGAAGATTTTTGCATCTAAGTTCATGAGTGATATTGGTCTGTAGTTCTCTGTCTTTGTTGGATCTTTCCCGGGCTTAGGTATCAGGGTTATGCTGGCTTCATAGAATGAGTTTGGGAGTACTTCATCCTTTTCTATACTGTGAAATAGTTTCAATAGTATTGGGGATAACTCTTCTCTAAATGCTTGGTAGAATTCTGCCGTGAAGCCATCTGGGCCCGGACTTTTTTTGGTTGGCAGTGTTTTGATGACCTTTTCAATCTATTCCTTTGTGATGGGTTTATTAAGTTGTTCGGCTTCACATTGTGATAATTTTGGTAGGTGGTATGAGTAAAGGAATTGGTCCATTTCCCCTAGGTTTTCAAATTTGTTAGAGTACAGTCTTTCATAGTATTCTGTTATGATGTTTTTGATTTCTGTTGCATCTGTGGTGACAACTCCCTTCTCATTTCTACTTTGGGTTATTTGTTTCCTTTCCTGCTTTTCTTTAGTATGTTTAGCCAGTGGTTTATGAATTTTCTTGATCTTTTCAAAAAACCAGCTTTTGGTCTTTTTGATGTTTTCAATTGTTTTTCCATTCTCTAATTCATATAGCTCTGCTCTAATCTTTATGATCTCCTTTCTTCCAGTGCCCGAGGGGTTCCTCTGTTTTTCTCTTTCTACTTGTTCAAGCTGTAGAGTTAGTTCCTTGATTTGGTTTCTTTCTTCCTTCCTGATGCGTGCATTTATGGAGATAAACAGACCTCTGAGCACTGCTTTGGCTCTATCCCATAGGTTCTGGTAGGAAGTGTTTTCGTTCTCATTGGAATCCATGAATTTCTTTAATTGATCCCTGATTTCCTCTATAACCCATGTTTTTTTGAGCAAGATGTTGTTCAGTTTCCAAGAGTTCCACTTTCTATCTCTGTTTTTTCTGCTATTGATTTCAACTTTGATGGCTTTATGATCTGAGAAGACGCTTTGCAATAATTCAGTGGTATGGATTTTGTTTAGCATTGCATTATGGCCTATCGCGTGGTCAATTCTGGAGAATGTTCCATGTGCACTGGAGAAGAAGTTGTAGTTGTCTGCTGATGGTTGGAAAGTTCTGTATATATCAATGAGGTTTAGTTGGTTAATTGTGTCAATGAGGTCTTCTGTATCTTTACTGAGCTTTTTTCTAGATGATCTGTCTAGTAATGAGAGTGGAGTGTTAAAGTCTCCCACTATTATGGTGGAGTCATCTAACTCTCTTTTGAGCATAGTCAGTGTTTCTTCAACATATTTAGGTGCTCTGACATTAGGTGCATAAATGTTTAATATAGTTAAGTCTTGCTTGTGTACTGAACCTTTCAGCAGTAAATAGTGTCCATCTTTGTCCACGATGGTGGATTTGACATTAAAGTTGGTTTTGTCTGAGATTAGAATTGCCACCCCTGCTCTTCTTTGTTCATTGTTAGCTTGATATATATTTTTCCAACCTTTAATTTTCAGTTTGTTCCTGTCTTTAGGTCTCAAGTGAGTTTCTTGTAGACAACATATGGATGGGTCGTGTCTTTTGATCCAAGATGACACTCGGTGTCTCTTTACTGGAGCATTCAGTCCATTCACATTCAATGTAATTATTGATAGGTATGTGTTCACTGGTGCCATTGTGATATGTTTATTTTTGTGTTGATGTTTTCTCTGTTGTTCTTATTAGTCTGTTCTGAGACACTCTTTTTTGTGAGTTGATTTTTCACCTTTTTCAGAGCTGGTTTTACAGTTGTTGAGACTCGTGTGTTAGATTTCTTGAAATGGTGTGATACATCTTTGTTGTGCTTTACAGCTGCCCCTATGAACCCCCTTAATAAACTATTTATAAACCCAATTTTAATTACTACCAGTCTTGTCATCTTCCTCTCCATCTGGAAGGACTGTAACGACTGTAGTACATCCCTCTTTTATTATGATGACACCATAGTTTTCATGATGATCACTGGATTGCTTCTTTCCAAATCGAAGCTGTAATTTTCTTTGGAGCCTTCCCTAAATGAGTATTGAGTAGTGTGTCATTCTAAAATATAAAGTTAGTGGTTTCGTTCTTCTAAGCCAAAGCCGAGAACTTCTTTCAGTATTTCTTGTAGTTTGGGTTTGGTTTTTACAAAGTCTCTCAGTTTCTGTTTATCTGGAAATGTCTTAATTTCATTTTCATGTTTGAAAGACAGTTTTGCAGGATATATAATTCTTGGTTGGAAGTTCTTCTCATTCAAGACTTTGAATGTGTCGTGCCACTGTCTCCGTGCCAGCATGGTTTCTGCTGACAAATCTGACGAGAGCCTACAGGGTTTCCCTCTGAATGTGAGCTTTGCCTTGAGTCTTGCTGCCTTTAAGAGTTGCTGCTTACGTTTCCTTTTGTTAAGCTTGATTATAATATGCCTTGGAGTCTTCCTTTTGAGATCTGTATTGGGTGGCGTACGATATGCATCTAAGATGTCTATATTCTCTTCCTTCATTATTTCTGGGAAGTTTTCTTTCAGCAGCTCAGCAACAATATTCTCTGTGTTCTCAGATGTCTCACCCTGTTCAGGGACTCCAATTAATCGAAGGTTGTTCCTCTTAATAGAGTCCCACATGCTTCTTAATGTTTCTTCATTTTTCTTGTTTCTTTTTTCTGATTTCTGCTCATAGACACTGGCTTCAGTAGCTCTATCTTCCAAGTCAGAAATTCTTTTTTCCATTTGTTCCATTCTATTTTCTTGGCTTTGCATGGAAGCTTCTATGTCTTTGATTTTCTTCTTGATCTGTTGGATTTCAGAGTACTGGTGTTCCATCAGATCGAACAACTTGCTGAATTTTTCATTTTGTTCTGCTGCGTTTTGTATAAGGTCTAGAAGGGCCCTGTATATAATCAATTTGTATTCACTTCCTGATGCTTTCATAAAGTTTCTTCATCTGGAAAACTCCTTGGTTGCTTTGTTTGGGAGCCTTCTGAAGCCATGAGTGATTGCTTGTATGCCACAATTGTCTGTTGTTTTTTGGGTCCCATGTGAATATATAGAGGCTGGAAGAGGTACTGTGAGGATGGATTGCAAATGTTTCTCTAGGCTGTCTTCAAATGTAAAGCAAAAGGTATCTGACCAGTTCACAAGTCAGTTAGGTTTTCAGGTGTAGAGGTCCCTCTTCCCATCTGACAAAGTAAGCGCCACTGTATCCAACCCCAGATGATAACAAACTAGTTTAGAATACGGCACTGCTAGTGCCCTGGTGGCCTCTGCTGACAGGGCCTAGCCTTATCCAACACTGCGTCGAGTACTGGTTTTGTGATAGAAAAGCGCTCTCTTGTGGGCAGGCTCTGGCTCCCAAGCTAAGAATTAGGTGCAGCTGCGGCCACCGTACCCAAGATGGCGTCCTCCATAGAGGCAGCAGACAGAGGGGCTAACGGTGCCGAGAGGCAGCGATTCCTCTGCTTCTGTTGCAGGGCCCCCAATGTAGGCAGCACTATGCAAAATCACTACTTTTCTGATGGAGAAGCGCTGTCCTGTTTGCAGGCGCTGGCTCCCAGGCTAAGAACGAGGTCCCGCTAAAATCTTGGTACCAACATGGTGTCCCGCACCCTGACCACGGAGTTCCGCATAAACCCCACTGAGGCAGCTACAAAACGGAAGACTCAAAGTGTCTAGATTAACAGAGTCCCGAGCCTGGCTCTGAGAACATGGGAATTTCGCCTGCCTATCCCCCCAGCAGCATGTCTTAGTCCAGCCGCCGGGCAAGGTCCAGCTCTGCCCGCCAGCCGAGACCGAGGAAAAAAAAGTCAAAATGGTGCGTTTACCTTCCGTCCGTGAGAGCCGGGGCTAGCCGGGAGCGGGAGTCAGCGAAAGAGAGGAGGTTTTTCGCTGAGTGGTATGAAGTCCCAATTAACAGCTCTGTGCCGTGTCCTGAGGCTGATTAGGTGCTCAGAAGGCTCTGTTTGATTGTCAGTTCAGGTCTTGGTTTCCAGAGGGATAGAAAGAGACGCGTCCTTAGTCCGCCATCTTCCAAAATATAGTCTTAATTACTTTGTTGGTGACAGTCTGACATTATATCAATTATTTTATCACTCAAAGACAATTTCGTTCTTAATTAAAACTTAAAACTCTGTCTAGAAATACTCGCTTAGTTCTAGCCCCCAGAATGTCTGCCTTAGTTATATGTCATCATGGATGAGATATTTAGACAATTTTAATATTCATTCATCAATTTCATTAGATAATTGATAAACATTGCCCTATTTGACTAATGAAGAAATAAATGCAATAGTAATAAAAGCACAGTACTCTCAAAATTTTCAGTTAAGGTAATAAGAAATGTGAGTGTCTTGAACAATTTTTAAAGTCATATTTCTTTGTGAATGGGCGTAGGGGAAATTCTGATAAGCATCACTGAAATTTGGGAGCTGTACAGGGAAAATCTATTAAGATTCAACATCTTGGCTTCTGCTATTGAGACTCATTTGTTGATGTCTGGTTAAAAGAATAATTTGCATTTGGTAATGCACGCATCTAGCCTCCACTCAAATAATTATTGAACAAGCATGCAATTATTTGCTAATCTCAATTCTCCACTGTCTCGCCTTACTTGTTTACATAAATATCACCCTTCACAATGAATGATATTAGTAGGTATGGCACTTTTGTACTGTCCTTTATCCTCATTTACTTTATTGTCCCTCATCCCATCTCCTTTCCTCCTGTTTCCAGCATTTATTTTAACATATTAACTCTGGATGAGCTGGTATTCTGAAGGAATGCATTGGATCCCAAAGAATCAAGCCTTCTATTTCCAAAAATTGGGTGAACTCCCAGAAGACATTTAATCCTTCATAGTTTTTAGTTTTATAGTTTAAGCAATAAAAGATTGGAAACTAACAACCTCCCACATTTTCATGATCTTCCTCTAAATATCATTGAAATAGATTGGATCAGAGCCTTCTCTGCTCCTGCTGCTTTGTTTTGATGACTGCAAACAATCTCACTAAGATGCATTTTTTCATTCTTTTGTCTGCTTTGTCCATAATTGATTTTGTTGTTGTTCCATTCCACAGTATGTAGTGAAAATAAAAAGATTATGTGACGACTAAGTCAAATCAACAAATGTTCAAACGAATAGCAAAGTAGTTGATATTGATAGCTAAGAGTAACCTAGTGAGGAGAATTTCTTGTAAGAATGTAGTGTTCTTTATTTTTAATTTTCTTTCTTCTTCATTTGGGTGTTGAAATCATGTCTGGAGAACATTCAGCACTGTAACTCTGCAAACCAGAAAAAAAATAATTTTACAGATAAAAAATCTCTAGAAACATAGTAATATACTTCAGTTTATTTCTAAAATCTCTATTTCTTAAATTGCTGTTACAGATGGAATATGACCCTTTTTTATTGCCTTTGGGGCTCAATTTGTATTTCTATAAAATTAATGATCCATTATACAAAACAATCTTAATAAGATGATACATCTGGTGAAGGAACATGGCATGTGTCAATAATTAGGGCACCGGTAATGATTTTCACAGACTTTGGCCTTTGTTCTGTCACCTCAACTTTTCCCCATTAATTTCATTTCTTTTCATGAAAACTGGAAAATATGCAGTGTAATGCAAGATCTACAATTTCCAGAACCAGGAAATGAAAAAAGAAAGAAAAAAATTTACTTTATTTCATTTTGAGAATACTTTTATCATTATTATTATTTTTCATGTGGAGTTAATTTGTGATTACTAGAAGTAAATACTCAAAATAAGTGGAAATATTTAAATAGCAGTTACTTATAAGAAACTTGTAAGAAAAAGAGAGAGATGACAGCAACAATGTTTATAACTGGAACTTTTAAAAGACAGTCAGATTACATGACTGTATACATTAACCTCATCTTTAACCTAGATTTACCACCTCCTCTGAAATTTGATCACTGAATCTGGAAAATGTTTTAGAAGTCATAAAATAAAATTTCATCACATGGTTATTTTCTTTTCTCAAGACACTTCAAAGTGCTGAGAAAAACAGAAAGATTAAATGATATTTCAAGGCAGGAGAAAACTGAATTCACTTTAACAGTTTTAAATTACTTGCACACTTTTTGTGATCTGTTAAATGCAAACCTGATGTTTGTTGATGGGGGGAAATGTTGAAGATTCAGGAGAAGATAAGAAGGGATAACTATTTATTCTTTCAAAACTCACACATACATTCTACAAAATTAGTGTTCATACTTATGAATGCTATATATTCATTTAATCAACAACAATTTTCCAAGTATTTCTATGTGGGAACACTACTCTCGGAGTAAATAAAATACCTAATGTTCTGCTTTTGGGGCCTAAATTCTAGTAGAAGGGAAACTGGAGATAAACTAACATTAAAAACAACAAAAGTGTCTAGAAATTGTACATTCACTCTTCACTTATCAACAGTCTCAATTGTACACTTACTCTTCACTTATCAACAGTCTAGTTATCCAACATTTCATATTTATGACAGCAGTAAAAAACTACCATCCAACTCTCTTGCATATTATCAACATATGTCTGGCAGCAGTGAATCTTGATGTATGTGGCAAAAGTAACACTGATTGTGGTGGTTAGTATTATATGTCAGTTTGGCTAGATCATGATTTTCAGTGTTTTTGTGATTGGCAGTTATACTGTGATCTAATTTTGCAGTTATTTAACAACATAGTTTGGCAGCTATGTCATGATGTAATCTGGCAGTTAGGTATGATATAATCATTCTCCATTTTTAATCAGATGTGGTCCTCCATTTTTTTATAACACTAATTTTGGTACAACGACCTGGACTTTAGAGCCTGTGATGGTTAAGATTGTGTGTCAACTTTGCTGGGCCATGATTCTCAATGTTTTAGCAGTCATATAACATTGTGATCACTTTTCTGTTGAGATTTGATATGTGATCCTACCCACGAAAATGGAGTGTGCTGTGAGTAGCCAATCATTTGAAAGAGAATTTCCTTGGGCATGTGGCCTCCTTCTGAATATAAGCATATGTTCCGGTAAGACTGGATTTTCTTTGCTTGGGCTGGATCCTGCAGCTGGTTCCTGTTCATCTGATCACCAGTCCTTGGGACCCCAGCTCACAGCTTACTTGCAGTCTTTCATGTCAACCTTGGAATTCATTGATCTTTGCAATTAGTAATAGCCATTTTAGCCCTTGTGTCTACACAAATCAGAAGAACTCTTTATCCTGATCTGCAGACTTGGACAGTCTAGCCTTTACCACCATGTGAGCTATTTCCTTGATGTAAATCTCTTAATATATATACATTTATGTGCTTTACTGATTTTGCTTCTCTTGAGAACACAGCCAAAGACAGAATCTAAACATGCTGATAAGTGAAGAGTGGTATAACGATCTAGGAAAGAAGAGGAAAAAATAATGTTGCATAAAATGTGATAGGAGAAAAGGGACGTTATTCAAATGGGGGACCAGGAAAGAAGGAAACAATGTTTGGAATATAGTCGCCATAATAGAAACAAACTAACCATGCAAAAATTTGGAAGAGTTTCCAAGAAGCATTAGACAAAGAAAATAAATAAATAAACCAAAAACGGAAATAAAAATATACAACCCCTTAAAGTAAGAGCCCTGGTGACATAATGGTTAGTGATGTGGCTGCTAACTGGAAGGTTGGTGGTCCAGACTCATACAGTGGCTCTTTAAGAGAAAGATCTGACAACTAGTTACCCAAATATTACAACCTAGAAACACTACAGACAGTTTTATTCAGTTACATGGGGTCTTTATGAAGAGAAATCCACTCAGCTGAACCTAACAACAGCAAAGCAGTAATAAGGTACCATGAACTGGAACATACGAGGAGAAAGAACACGAGAATTTCTGAGAAACACTGAGCAAGGGAGGAGCTGATAGTGAGGTGAAGACAGAATAGTGACCAGGGGCCAGTTTGGATAGACCATAGTTTGATGCTTGGAGTTAGTTATAGTCATATTCTTAAAAAAAAAAAAAAAAAAAAAAGAAAAGAAAAGAAAATTTACACAGCTTTTGACAATTTTTCTTCAGAAATTTTCATCTTATATATTTTGAAAATACACCTACGGGGGTGGAGTCAAGTTGGCAGACTAAGCACACATCTCCTTGTATCCCTCTGGAAACCAAGACCTGAAATGATAATCAAATGGAGCCTTCTGGTCACCTAGTGAGCCTCCAGGACATGGCACAGGGCTGTTAATTTGGAATTCATACCACTGAGCGAAAAACCATCACTCTTTCACTGACTCCTGCTCCTGGCTAGCCCTGGCTCTCACGGACTGAAGGTAAAAGCACCATTTTGACTTTTTTTTTCCTCTGTCTTGGCCAGTGAGCGGAGCTGGGTCTTGCCTAGTGGCTAGACTCAGATGCACGGCCAGGGGATAGACAGGTGAAATTCACATATTTTGAGAGCCAGGCTTAGCACTCTGTTAATCTAGCCACTTTGGGCCTGTCTTTTTACCAGTGCCACAGCATGGTTTGCACAGAACAGAACCGCAGTGCCTGTGTGCGGGACGCTATGTTGGATACAGAGATTTTAGCAGGGACCTAACTGTCAGCCTGGGAGCCAGCACCTGCAAACAAGACAGTGCTTCTCCAACAGAGAAACAGTAATTTACACAGTGTCACCTACGGTGGGCATCCGGCAACAGAGGCAGAAGAATCACTACCTCTCGGCACCATTAGCCCCTCTATCTGCTGCCTGTGTGGAGGGTGCCATCTTGGACATGGTGGTCGCAACTGGACCTATTTCTTAGCTTGGGAGCCCGAACCTGCCCACAGGAGTGTGCTTTTCTACCAGAAAGACAGTAGTTTACACAGTGGTACCTAAGGCTGGGCCCTGTCAGCAGAGGCCAACAGGGCAGTAGTATTGCTGTATTCTGAACTAGATTGTATCATCTGGGGTTGGATATAGCGATGCTTACTTTGCCAGTTGGGAAGAGGGATCTCTACACCTGAAAACCTGACTGACTTGGGATGTGGTCAGATATCTTTTGTTTTACACTTTAAGACAGCCTAGAGAAACATCTGCAGTCCATCCTCACAGTATCTCATCCAGTCTCTACTTACTCACATGGGACCCAAAAAGCAACAGACACTTGTGACATACAAGAAATCACCCATGGCTTCAGACGGCTCCCAAACAAAACAACCGAGTAGTTTTCCAGATAAAGAAACTTTCATGAAATCATCAGAAAGTGGATATAAAATGATTATATACAGAGCCCTTCTAAACCTTATACAAAATGCAGCAGAACAAAAGGAAAAATTAAACAAGCTGTTCAATCTGATAGAACACCAGTACTCTGAAATCCAACAGATCAAGAACAAAATCAAAGACATAGAAACTTCCATTCAAAGCCAAGAAAATACACCTACAGTTTTTCTTAAACTGTTCATTTTAATTGTGGGAAATTTTGATGCATGTTGAAGTATTTTTTAAGACTGTATCTTGGTGTTTTCTTCTTTGTAATCTTGTTTGGATGAATGCTTAGTGTAAGAAAATTCCAACTCAAGTTTTTGATGTATGACTGCTGATGACTTTTAAGTCTCAGCCTGCCTTCTTGCCTTTCTGCCTCAGATCTGGGCAAGCTGTAAGAATGCTTGCTTGCTTACCCTTTGGTGATGGCGGGAAATTCAAATCATCTAGGGCCCCATCACACTCAAGAAACATCACTCCAGGCCCACAGCCTAATCACAATAGAAATCCTAAGCCACTTTCCTTTCCTTGCTCTCTGAAGACATTTTCAGATCTATCTGGGAAGTCTTTTGCACTCTTCCCACAAAAATTTCATTTTCAAAAAACATCTGCCAGTGAAAACTTTGTGGAGCATAATTCTACTCTCACGTACATGAGGTTACTACAAGTCAGAATTAATTCAATGACAATTAGATTTCTTGGGTAACTAGTTGTTAATATTTTCCTCACTGAACTAAACTATTTCTTATGTAATTCCTTTATGTGTTGAATTATTTTCAGATTATGGAGAGGTAGATATCCATCTTTATTTCTCCAAACATTATTGCCAGTTGTTTCAACATGATTTATTGATTACTTAGGATATGATCTTCACTAGGTTGTCATTTTTCGGTAGCGGCTATCTGTTGAAAAGTCTTTCTCATTGTGTGGTAACTTGATGGATGGAGAACTGCTCTTTCCAGGAAAAGCTGGTCATTCTAAAAAAGCACACTTAGCTCCCATAGACAAGCCCAGAACTTGCCCTGTGAATGTTGTCTCTTGCAGTCACTAAGACTGTTGTTTCTGTCTGTGTGGATGACTAAATCCCCCATGAAGGCGTGGAAAAAATCCCAGTTTAACAATAAAGAATGAATTATAGAGGATGAAGACAGTACACAAGAAAATAGGTGCATTTGTGGTAGGACTTACAATGTACTCAGCTTTTATGAAGTAAGGATCCCAGAAATCTATGTCCCTGAAACCAATTCCATGTAGTCTCTCACTAAAATTTATTATTAGCAAAGAAAATGCCACCTGAATAAAATGCCAGTGAATGATGTCATCACTGCTGGTGCTGAGAATCTCTGGAGTTGAAGTAATCAATAAACAGGTTTCTGTGGCAATCAGTATTGTGTCCGAACTTTCTGATCTATACTCATGACTTCATTTGGGAGAAACATTGTTAAAGGTGCTTGTTACAGGCACATATTGACTTCTTTTATTGTACGTGAAGAACTGTGTACACAAGGAAAAAATGAAAGACCTTATCCAATATAAACTGTGCACCTGTTAATTGGATGGCTGAGGTAATCTTTGGCAGACCTAAAAGGGAAATATTGTATAAAGTTCAAATAAATTATAAAACAAATCAGTTAAAAATACATGGAAAACAAAGGTGAACTCATAGTTTCAGTGTCATATCTGTCATTATACACCATTACACTATTTTTATAACATCACATTAATAAGTTTAAAATTTAGCCGTAAATTCATAATTTAAATTGATAAATAATTAAATATATTCAATTTTGATGCCGCCCTTTTAAGCACTATCCAGTGATAACTATATCATTTACAAATGCATTATTTGGCTTTCTATTGCTTGAAAAATGTCTCATGTATATATTTAATCACAGTTTTAAAGAGAGGATATTGAGCCTTTATCTTCACATCATACAAATGGAGAAAAGGAATTCTGTGTGTATATGTGTATAAAATCTTGTCCTGGAAATCACCAGAAGTATACTGTAGTTAAAAGTTACTTTTCAAGTCAGTGTTCTCAGTAGTCAATCCCGACTCACAACAACCCTGTAGGATAGATTAGAACTTCCCCCAAAGGATTTCCAAAGAGCTGCTTGTGGATTGGAACAGCCAACTTTTTGGTTAACAGCCAAACTCTTAACGGGGGCTCCAAAGGAGAGAAATATATGGCATACCATTAAAAGGTTGCCTTTATTTTTTATCTAAGTTTACATTTACTTAATAAAAAATGAAGATATTGTTTGGAGAACTAAGCTGTGCCTGACCCAAGCCATCGTATTTCATTTATCTCATATGTAGTGAAGATCAAGGAAGAACTAATGCCTTTAAATTATGGTGTTGGCAAAGAATACTGAAAACACTGTGGTCTGCCAAAAGAAAAAAGAAAAAAAGCCAGAATGCTCTCTGAAAGGGAAGATGCTAAGACTTCATCTCATGTACACCAGACATACTATCCCCCTCACTGTGGTCAAGTCAAGTCTGACTCATAGCAACCCTATAGGACAGAGCAGAACTGCTCCATAGGCATGTTATCAGGAGGGATCAATCCTGGAGAAAGACATCATGCTTGGTAGAGGGTTGTCGACAAAGAGAAAGGTGCTTAAGGACAGGGATTGATACAGTGGCTACAATAATGGGATAGAACAGAAAAACTGTGAGGATGAGACAGGATTGGGCATTTTTTTCTTCCATTGTTCATAACCCACTGCTGCTGAATCAGGTCCGACTCACAGTGACCCTAGAGGTTGGAGTAGCACTGCTCCACAGTGTTTCTGAGGATCACCTGGCAGATTTGAACTGCCTACGTTTTGATTAGCAGCCTTAGCATACTGGGTCATTATAAATCTGAAGCTGTTAGATGCCGTCTAGCAACTATGACAACAGTCATCTGTAACATGCTTGATCTTATATCAGCATGTTCTCTGTATTTCATCTACAAAAAATAATTTTGTATTTAAAATTTTTTCATTCATTTTCTTGGAAACGTTTATGTCAAATTAGTACCCTCATTATGTTGTCAAGATAGCTAATGACATACTGTTTTTTCAGTTGCTTTCCAACTGATTCTGACTCATGGCAATACCATGTGTGCAGAGTAGAACCACTCCACAGGGTTTTCAAGGATGTGATCTTTCAGAAGCAGACTGCAGGTCTGTTTTCTGAGTGTTCTCTGGGTGGACCAGAACCACTAACTTTTCAGCTAGTAGTCAAGAGCTAAGACTTGGCACTCCATAAGAATTTCTAGTTAATAACAACTCCCTTAATGGAAACTATGTAACTATATTATGATTCAGTACTGTATTATTATATAATAAGCTATTGGAAGATCAACAAGAGTCATGTACACACATGTATAGGCACGCACACACGTGTTTACACTTACCTTAACAGAGGAAGTTGGAAACAAAAATTTTGGGTTCCCTATAAAAGCTTTGCAGTATAATATCCTCCATAAATGATATCTATTCTATCTATGTGTGTACACAGAAACCGTGGTAGCATAGTCATTAAGTGCTATGCCTGCTAACCAAAAGGTTGGGGGTTCAAATCCTCCAGGAGCTTCCTGGAAGTTCTATGGGGCAGTCCTGCTCTGTCTTGTAAGGTCACTATGTGTCAGCAATAGACTGGACGGCAGTGGGCTATTTGGTTATATATGTATAAAATATGTTTTTTGTCTTCGTTGTTGTTAATGCTGTTGAGCAGGTTCCGACTCATCAGGAAGCAATCCGCAACAGAATGAAATACTGCCCAATCCTGCATGGCATTCTTTTGTGTGTTTGAGCCTGTTGTTACATCCCCTGCGTCAACCCATATCCTTGAAGGGCTTTCTCCTTTCTGCTGACCATTTACTTTATATGAGTGAGATTAAGTCTCACTAGTCTGACTTTAAAGGAGCATTATGGCTGTACTTCTTCTGAGACAGAGTCGCTTGTTCTTTTAGCAGTCCATGACATATTTAATAGTCTTCACCAATACTATAATTCAGAGGCATCGATTCTTGTTCGCTCTTTCATACTCGTTGTTCAGCATTTGCCCAGTGCTTTAGTTAGCTAGTGCTGCTCTAACAGAAATACTATGAGTGGATGCGTTTAACAAAATTTATTCTTATACATTCCCATAGGCTGCGTCTCCAAATTCAGGGTGCTTGTTGTAAGAGAAGACTTTCCTTATTTGTCAAGCCTGTGGAAGTTCCTTGTGTTGCATCAGTGTCTGGTGCAGGAATCTCGGGTCGGAAGGAAGCTCTCTGCCCCAGGGGCCATTTCCCTTATGGTATGAGGTTCCCAACTCTGCTTGCCTCTGTTTCTGTCTCTTGTAGGATGGAAGGATAAAAGGTGGTGTGAACCACACTGCAGGGAAACTCCCTTAGCAAACATGTTGCAGTCCCTTCTTAATCTTGTTTTTAACATAGCCAAGCCAAGTGCCGTCGAGTCCATAATCTTATCTATTAACCACAGAAAGAGATTAGGATTTACAGCATAGGAAAATGATCAAATGCAAAGAAATCACACAATATTGATAACCATGGCCCAGACAAATTCTATACATATTTTTTAGGGGATAAAATTCAATCCATGACTCATAGATATGACGCAATTAATACTGCAAATTGAGTCAGGCACTCCTTAATCTTCAAATTGACATCTGTGCTTTTGCACATTTTGAAGAGATTTTTCACAACAGATTTGGCCAATGCAAAGTGTCTTTTGATTTCCTGATTGCTGCTTCCATGGGTACTGGCTGTAAATCAAGGTAAAACAAAATCTTTTCACAAGTTCAATATTTTCTCTGTTTATCATGATGTCACACGTTGGTCTAGTTGTGAAGATTTATACTTTCTTAATGTTGAGGTGTAATCCATACTGAAGGTTGCAGTCTTTGATCTTCATCAGGAAGTGCTTCAAGTACTCCTCTCTGCAACTAAGGTTGTGTTCTCTGCATAACACAGGTTGTTAATGAGCCTTCCTCCAATCTTGACCACATATTCTTCACATAGTCTTCTCAGATTATTTACCTTTACTACATACACAGCATTAAATACGGTGAAAGGATACAACCCTGATAAATACCCTTCCCGACTTTAAACAATGCAATGCCCTCTTGTTCTGTTCAAAATACTGTCTCTTGGTCTATGTATACATTCTGCCTGAGGACAATTAAATATTCTGGAATTCCAGTTCTTCCCAATGTTGCCCACAATTTGTTATGATCTACATAGCTGAATGTCTTTACATATCGAGAAAACATAGGTAAACATATTTCTGGTGTTTTCTACTTTTGGCCAAGATCCATCTAACATTAACAATGATATGCCTCATTTTATGATCTCTTCTGAATTTGAGTTGAATATCTGGTAGTTTCTTGTCCATGTATTGCAATAGCAATATTTTAATTGCCTTCAGCATAGATTTATTTGCATATGATACTAAAGATACTGCTTAGATAATTTCTGTATTTCTTTGGATCATCTTTCTTTGGAATTGGCACCTTGGTAAGAAGAGTAGCTGTCCTTCAGATTTTTTGACGTAGGTGAATTAGCACGTTCAGCATTGTGTCTTGTTTGCAGAAGTATCTCAGTTAGTGTCTTGTCATCTTGTCAATTCCTGGAACTTTGTTTTTTGCCAGTGCCTTTGATGCAGCTTGAATGACTTTCTTCAGTAGATCAAACCTGGGATCATAAAAAACATCATGTTAAACAGTGAAGAAATTAAAGTGGTCAAGGATTTCATTCTAGTTAGATCAACAATCAGACTGGAAACAGTAGTCAGGAAATCAAATGACATATTGCCAAGTGCTGTTGAGTCAGATATTATATTGAACAAATTTATGGCAAAAGATCTCTGTAAAATCTTGAAAAGCAAAAATGCAACTGTGATGGCCAAGGTGTTCCTAAATTAAGTTAGAAAAACCTGGTGACATAATAGTTAGGTGCTAAGGCTGCTAACCAAATGGTTGACAGTTCAAATCTACCAGGTACTCATTGAAAACTGTATTGGGCAATTCTACTCTGTCTTACATGGTTGCTGTAAGTCAAAATTGACTCAATGGCTACAGCTTTTTTTTTGGCCTAAACCATGGTATCTTCAGTTGAGTCACATGCATGGAAAACCTAAACAATAAAAGAGGAACACTGAAAGAATATTCAATGTAACTGGAGTGTTAGAGAAGAATATTAATATACCATGAACTGTCAAAAAAAATTAACAAATAAGTCATAGAGGTAGTGTAGCCAAAATGCTTCCTAGAAGCAAAGGTGGCCAGATTCTGTCTTTCCTACTTTAGACACCTTATCAGGAGGGGTCAATCCCTTATAGAAAGGCATCCTGCCCTCAGTGAAATGCATTGACATTGTGGCTTCAACAACAAGCTGAAACTTAGCAGTGACTGTGAAGACTGTGCAAGACTGTGCAGCGTTTCTTTCTGTTACACATTAGGTCACTACGAGTGTGAGCTGATTTGACAGCACATAACAACACCAGAGGTCATTTAGCAGCCTTTTACTGGAAGAAGCAAAGATATTATCTAAAGCAACCTGACCTGCATAAATTTATGGCATTAGGTAATACAGTATGGATGGGGGAAAAAAAGGGCAAGAGTTATGCTTACTTATACATACAAAAAGGAATAACGAATGAGTAAGCCGAAGGCTGACATCAGCTGCCACAAGTGAAAATCATGATGTCTCATCCAGTTCCCACACATGAAGAACAGATCCCAAAACACCACAGCAAGTTTATTGAGAAGTGATTTCCCAATATTCCCTAAAGAAGTTTAAGTCATTTCCAGAAAATTTATACTGATAAAATGGGAATACTGAAGTGTGTAAGGCATTTGAATACAGAATCTGTGATGGTGGTAATACCTAGAGATTTAAAACATCGTCAAGACACCAATAATACAGAAGAAACATATAAAGGCCAAAGCTTGTCTCACAGTATGTCAAATGATTTTCTGCACCTACCCAGTAAGTGTCTGGGTCTTGAGTGTATAATTAGAATAGATGTATTTAGCCACTGGCTTAACCTTCAAATCGGTTTCATAACCTGTCAAGTAAAAGGCAAAAAGGCTAGGTTCTCTAGAAAAACAAAATCAGTGAATGCACACACACACACACACACACACACACTCATAGAGAGTGACAGAGACAGAGAGGCTACTTGATTGTAAGGATATGGCTCACACTGTAGCAGAGTTTGGGATGAGATGGTATCTCATCGTAGTTTTGATTTGAATTTCTTTAATAGCTAGCTATCATGAGAATTTCTGTATGTGTTTTCTTGACTGTCTGGATATTTCTTTAGAGAAGTGTCTATCCATCTCCTTAGCTCATCACTTAGTTGGATTATTTGTCTTTTTCTTATGGATGTTTTGTAGTACCTTATAGATTTATGGAGATCGGATGTCCATCTGACATATAGTTGCCAAATATTTTTTCCCATTGTATAAAGCCAAGCCAAGTGCCATAGGTAGTCTTTTAATTCTTTTGATAAAGTCTTTGAATGAACAAAAGTGTTTGATTCATAGTAGCTCTGATTTGTCTATTTTCTCTTCTGTTGGTTGTGCTTTGTGAGATTTTGAAGTCTGCCTACATTGTGTGTTAAAATTTCCATTGTTCCTACTTTTGCCTGAATGAGCTTTATCGTTTTAGATCTGATATGTAGGTCTTTTATCATATTTGAGTTGGGTTTTGTATAAGGTGTGAGATATGGGTCTTGTTTCAATTTTTTGCAGATGGATATCCAATTTTGCCAGCACCATTTGTTGAAGAGACTACTTTTATGCAAGTTTAATGTCTTAGGGTCTCTGTAGAACATCAACAGTTCCTAGGTGGATGGTGGTATCTCTGGGGTCTCAACTCTGTTACATTGATCTATCTGTCTCTTTTTATACCAGCACCAGGTTGTTTTGACAACTGTGGCAGTCCAATAAGTTTTGAAGTTGAGTAGTGAGAGGACTGCCAGTGTGTTCTTCTTCTTCAGTAGAGCTTTACTTATCCGGGGATTTTCACCAAACAAAGTTGGTGATTTGTTTCTCCATCTCATTAAAAAAATATTATAGGAAGTTGTATTGGTTGTGTTATGTAAGTAGATTGCTTAGGGTAAAATAGACATTCTCACAATGTTGAGTCTTC
This sequence comes from Heterohyrax brucei, assembly GCA_028571685.1. Taxonomy (NCBI): domain Eukaryota; kingdom Metazoa; phylum Chordata; class Mammalia; order Hyracoidea; family Procaviidae; genus Heterohyrax; species Heterohyrax brucei. The sequence goes on along the minus strand of CM053143.1, from coordinate 55,240,849 downwards.
CTATCCATGAGCAGGATAGTTCTCTCCATTTATGTTGTCTCTCTTAGTTTCTTGCAGTAAGGTCTTGTATTTCTCTTTGTAAAAGTCTGATATTTCTCTGGTTAGATTTATTTCTAGATATTTTATCTTCTTGGGGCTATAGTAAATGGTACTGATTTGGTGGTTTCTTCTTTAATAATCTCATTGTTGTTATAAAGGAATCCTAATGATTTACTTATGTTTATCTTATGTCCTGACACTTCGCTGAACTCGTCTATCAGTTTGAATAGTTTACTTATGGATTCTTTAGGATTCTCTGCATACACAATCATGTCATGTGCCAATAGGGAGATTTTTACTTCCTCTTTGCTGATGCAGATGCCCGTTGTTTCTTACTCTTGTCTAATTGCTCTGGCTAGAACTTCTAGTACAATGTTCAATAGGAGAGATGAGAGTGGGTATCCTTGTCTAGTTACCATTCTCAAAGTGAATTGTTTCGGTCTCTCTCCATTTGGGGTGAGGCAGCCTGTTGGCTTTGTATAAATAGCCCTTCTTATACTGAGGAATTTGCCATCTATTCCTATTTTGCTGAGAGTTTTTACCATGAATCGGTGTTGGACTTTATCAAATGCCTTTTCTGCACCAATAGACAAGATCAGGTGATTCTTGTCTTTTCTGTTATTTATGTGACTGATCACATTAACTGCCTTTCTGATGTTGTACCAGTCGTGCATCCTTGGCATGAATCCAATGTGGTCATGATGAACTGTTTTTTTGATATGTTGTTGTATTCTATTGGCGAGTGTTTTGTTGAAGGCATCTAGGTTCACAAGTGATATGGTCTGCTGTTCTCCTTTTCTGTTGGACCTTTCCCTGACTTTGGTATCAGGGTTATGCTGGCTTCATAGAATGAATTTGGGAGTATTCCATTGCTCTCTGTGCTGTGAAATAGTCTCAGTAGTAATGGAGATAACTTTTCTCAAAAAGCTTGCTAGAATTCTACAGTGAAGCCATCTGGGCCAGAGCTTTTTTTGGTTGATAGTTTTGGGATGATTTTTTCAATCTCTTCCTTTGTGATGGGTTTATTCAGTTGTTCTGCTTCACATTGTGACAATTTTGGTAGGTTATATGAATCTAGGAATTTGTCCATTTCCTGTAGGTTTTCAAATTTGTTGCAGTATAGTCTTTTGTAGTATTCTGTTGTGATATTTTTGATTTCTGTTGGATCTGCTGTGACATCTCCCATCTCATTTCTTTTTTGGGTTATTTGTTTCCTTTCCTGTTTTTCTTTAGTAAGTTTAGCCAATGGTTTATCAATTTTGTTGGTCTTTTAAAAAAAACCAGCTGTTGGTCTTTTCAGTTTTGTGAATTGTTCTTCTGTTCTCTGATTCATTTAGTTCTGCTCTGATCTTTATGATCTGTTTTCGTCTATGGCCTGAGGGGTTCCTCTGTTGCTGTATCTCTACTGGTTCAAGCTGTAAGGTTAGTTCTTTGGTTTGGGTTCTTTCTTCCCTCTGGATGTGTGCATTTATAGAGATAAGCTGATCTCTGAGCACTGCTTTGGCTGTATCCCATCGATTTTGGTAGGAAGTATTTTCATTCTCACTGGAATCCATCAGTTTATTTCATCCTTGATTTTTTCTATAACCCATGGCTTTTTGAGCAAGATGTTGTTCAGTTTCCATGAGTTCCAATTTCTAGCTATGTTTTTTCTGCTACTGATTTTGAATTTCATGGCCTTAATGGTCTGAGAAGATGCTGTGCAATAATTCGATGGTATGGATTTTTTTGAGATTTGCTTTATGTTCTAACACATGGTCTATTCTGGAAAATGCTCCATGTGCACTGGAGAAGAAGGTGTAGTTGTCTGCTGATGGACAAAAAGTTCTGTGTATGTCGATGAGGTCTATTTGGTTGATGGTTGCAGTAAGATCTTCTGTGTCTTTGTTGAGCTTTTTCTAGACTATCTGTCCAATATTGAGAGTGGAGTGTTGAAGTCTCCTACTATTATTTTGGAGTGATCTGTCTCATCATTTTTTAGTGTAGTTAGTGTTTCATTGATGTATTTAGATGCTCTAGTATTGCCAGCCAAGTGCTGTTGAGTATTGGGTGCATAAATATTTAATATCATTAATTCCTGCTTGTGTATTGAATCTTTCAGCAATAAATAGTGTCCATCCTTGCCCACAGTGGTGGATTTTACATCAAAAGCTGTTTTATCTGAGATTAGTGTTGCCACACCAGCTCTTCTTCGTGTATTGTTAGTTTGGTATTCATTCTTCCATCCTATAATTTTCAGTTTGTTCATATCTTTAAGTCTAAGGTGAGTTTCTTGTAAGCAGCATATAGAAGATTTGTGTCTTTTGTTCCAAGATGTTACTCACTGTCTCTTTACTAGAGCATTCAGTTCATTTACATTCAACATAATTATGGATAAGTGTGTGTTTAGTGCTATCATTGTGATGTGTTTATTTTTTTGTTGATGTTTTCTCTGTTGTTGCTATTCTGTTCTGGGATATTCTTCTTTATGAGTTGATTCTTCATCTTTTTCAGTGTTTTTTTTTTGTGAATGTTGAGACTCCTGTATTACATTTCTTGATTTGATAAGTTGCATCTTTATTGTGCTTTGTGGCTACCCTAGTATCCTCTTTAATAATCTATATTACAATCCAATTTTAACTACCACAAGTCTTATTAATTTCCTCTCCATCTGAGAGGACTATGACTACTGTAGTACATCCCTCTTTTTTATATGATGATATTATAGTTTTCATGATATGATCACTGGGTCACTTCTTTTAATATTATAGTTTTGATGGAGTTTGAAGTCTTCCCTAACTGAGTAGGTTTCTGGATGATGTGTCCTGTGTTGCCTCCTAAAATACAGAGTTAGTGGTTTTGTTCTTCTAAGCCAAGAGCTTCTTTCGATATTTCTTGTAGTTTTGGTTTGGTTTCTACAAAGTCTTCGAGTTTCTGTTTATCTGCAAATGTCTTAATTTTATTTTCATATTTGAAAGATAGTTTTGCAGGATATATAATTCTTGGTTGGAAATTTTTCTCCTTCAAGGCTTTGAATGTGTCGTCCCACCGCCTCTGTGCTGATATCATTTCTGTTGAGAAATCAGAGAAAAGCCTGCAGGGTTTCCCTCTGAATGTTAGCTTTGCTTTGAGTTTTGCTGCTTTTAAGAGTTTTTGCTTATGTTTTATTTTGTTAAGCTTGATTATAATATGTCTTGGAGTCTTTCTTTTGGGATATATATTGAGTGGCATTTGAGATGCATCTTGGATATCTATATTCTCTTCTTTCATAATTTCAGGGAAGTTTTCTGTCAGCAGCTTAGCAACAACACTCTCTGTGTTTTCAGGTGTCCCTCCCTGTTCAGGAACTCCAATTAATCATAGATTGTTCTTCTTAATAGAGTCCCACATGCTTCTTAATGCTTCTTCATTTTTCTTGTTTCTTTTTTTCTGATTCCTCCTTATAGATGCTGGAGTATGTAGTTCTGTCTTCCAAGTCAGAAAGTCCATTTTCCATTTGTTCAATTCTGTTTTCTTGGCTTTGAGTGAAAGTTCTACCTCTTTGATTTTGTTATTGATCTGTTGGATTTCAGAGTACTGGTGTTCCACCAGATTGAACAGCTTGCTTAGTTTTTCATTTTTCTCTGCTGCATTTTGTATATTTTTGCTCTGCTGCATTTTCTATAATGTCTAGGAGGGATCCCTATATAATCCTTCTGTACTCATCCTCTGATAGTTTCAGAAAGGCTTCTTCATCTGGGAAGTTCTTTGGTTCTTTATTTGGGGGACTTCTGGAGCCACAGGTGAATTTTTCTTTACATTTATGTTCAAAGTTTGTTGCTTTGGGGGCATCTGGAGGTTGTTTTTTTTCTCCAGTGTTACCTTACTGGTATCTAAAAGTCAGTCTGAAAAGGACGGTGATACCCAGGACCTTTGCATACTCCAGTAACTAGGCCCAGTGAAATCTCTGGGGCAGCAGGCTCTACCTCCTGATTGGCAAAGACAGAGTCACTGGGGGGCCACCAGCTGACCCTGTGATGTGAATAACTAAAGGCTGGAAGAGATGCCGTCAGGATACACTGCAGGCATTTCTCTAGGTAGTCTTATATCGAAAGGCAAAAGGTATCTGACAGCTTCCAAGATCAGTCAGAGTTTCAGGTGTGCATGTTCCTCTTCCCAGCCGGCAAAGTAAGCATCTCTATATCCAACCTCAGATGCTGTAAACTAGTTCAGAATATGGAAAGGCTGCTGCTATGCTGTCATTCACTGCCAGTCCCCACCCATAGGGCCACATTGTGAAAAGCTGGAAAAGCACTCCCCGGGCAGGTACAGCCTCCTGGCCTGGTAAATAGGTCCTGCTGGGGCCTTCCTTTGGGTAACTCTGCCTCCCAGTCAAACAAGGTGGCATCCCACACAAGCTATCCTGCCTGCTGTGAAATAGCTGAATCCATGATGGAGGTTTGGAAAGAGAGGGTGGAGGGGCATATGCTCACAGAATCCAGAGCTGAGCTCTCAAAATGTGGCTATTCAGCGTGCTAGTCCCATCAGCAGTGCATCTGAGCTTTGCTGCCAGTTAAGCCCTAGCCCTGCGTGCCGGCTAAGACAGAGAACAGAGAACAGACCGAGAGAGCTGGCACTCAACAATTGCAGGGGTTGGTGAAGGAGAAGAAGTTTCTCATTCAGTGGTATGTAGTCCACACTGACATCCCTATGCCATGTCCTAGGGTTCACTAGCTGTCCAGAAGTCTCTGTTTAGTTATTAATTCGGGCCTTGGTTTCCAGAGGGAATTAAGGAGATGTGTGTTTAGTCTGCCAGCTTGATTCCGCCTCCTGTAGTAGTAGAGGTTGGAATGTTCCAGGTTCAGGCATCAGGCATAAGGCTGCTCCTGACACATGTAGCTGCAGGGGTTGACAAACATAAAGTGAGCAGCTAAGGTGGCAGGCTGCTGTCTCATGTCCCAAGAACCAGAGTTCAAATGATGACAAACTGAATACAATATACAGAGCTGTGCAAAAGTGGGTGATCTTTGCCAGAAAGGCCATACATATTGAAAGCAGGCCATATCCTCCCCAAAACTCCCAGTCAGTTGGTTGGATGCTCCTAACAGATTTCACTATAGAGGTGATCATGTCATTGTGTAACTGTCAAACTGCATCATAATGCCCAAACCACTAGAATTGCAGTCCAGCCACAATGACACATGACCTTAACTATCACAGTATGACAGGCCAAGGGGAAGCTATGACTTATGCTCCCTTTTTCCTAACCAATGTAGAGTCAAAAGTACTACCAGTTTCTAGGTTGAATGACAGTTTCGTGCCACTCTCAGTGACTTAAAGGATGTAAGTGCAATGATATCCGTTTTACCTGTATTTGTATTTACCAGTCGAGCTCCAACTCACTTATAGGTCTAGGCACAGAGAGAATAGATTCTGTGTCTCACGTCAGAGCCCACTAAAGAGAATCCACTATATAGGAGGTATTATATAACAAAATAGAGAATCCATACTACTAGTCGTGATCAGCAGCACCAGTAAATGTACCTAGCACTGAAGTTAAAATTAGGGCTCTAACTGGTTGGTTAGTAGACTAATAGAATAGAAGTTCCTAAACTGGAAGGAGTAATTAACATTGATTATCATGAAGAAGTTAGGGTAACTGTTACATAATGCAGAAGAGAAATTCACATAGGTGATACTTTAGTGCACCCATGTGCAGATGACAATAAAGTTTTATCATTATTATAAAATGGATTCCAACACTCAATGTCAGAGTAGAATGGGTGTCAGAGTAGAACTATGCTGCATAAAGTTTTCAATGGTTGATTAATTGGGATCAGATTGCAGGGTGGAAAAAAACCATCAACCTTTGGATAATAAGCTAGCATGTTAACCATTCTCACCACCCTGGAACTTTGTGTCTAATAATAACCTCCATAAATAGGCATCTGCAGCAACCACAGCATGACAAGCACACAAAAACAAAACACAAACAAAAAAACCTGCTACTGTCAAGTCAATTCCAATAGCTAGTGACCCTAGGGACAGGGCAGAACTGCCCCATAAAGTTTCCAAGGAGCACCTCGTGAATTTGAACTGCTTATCTTTTGGTTAGCAGCTGTAACTCTTAACCACTGCACCACCAGGGCTCCAAGAGTATAATAGGCAGGGGTGTAGACCCTTCAGGCCTTGGGGAGAATCACAAACAATGTTGATGTTGGTAGGTGCCTTTAAGTTGGTTCTGACTCACAGCCACCCAGTCTTGTGTCATTCTCATAATCGTTGTTACATTTGAGCCCATTGTTGCAGCCACTGTGTCAGTCCATCTCATCAAGAGTCTTCCTATTTTCTGCTGGCACTCTACCAAGTGTGATGTCTTTCTCCAGGGACTGATTCTCTTGACGTGTCCAAAGTATATGAGATGTTGTGTTGTCATCCTTGCTTCTAAGGGGCACTCTGAACAATACGTTATACTAAATATGTTGATAGGGGAATAGATGATGAAGTTCACACGTAGAGAAATATGTATTTTGGAAGTAAAGACTTAGACTAAGAAAATAATTACAGCGTGGTAAGAGACCTGATAGATCTAAGCACAAGTTGTGGGGAGGGAACAAAGACGGAAACATCTAACATATTGTTGAAAGGAAGATGAATTAGGGTCAAATTCATGGAAAAGTTGACATTCCACCAGAGCCTTGTAAAATACTGAGCAGACAGGATAAAGTGTGCACTTAAATGGTAAACTCATTTTAAGATAGAATCTAATACAACCATATACTTACTCATAATAATTATTCACTCTTCTAATGTAACCCAACCCAACCTTTGAGACTCTCAGTGTGAGTCATTTCTGGTAGCAAGTCTGCCCTTGTGGAAAACTTTCTAAAAAGCAAAATCTTTTGTTCCTTTAGGTAGCTGATAAAGCAAAGGGCTGCATTTGTGCTACTTGAGCCCTGTGCAACTACCGCGCAGACAGAACGTAGCTGCCTTCATCTTTTTTCTGAAGAGAAGTTAATGGGTTTCTTTTGTCTGCTTTTTATGAGCAAGTCACTGGAAAATGAAATTTCCCAATTCCACAGTTCATCACTCTCTGACCTGATTGCAGAAATTAGTGATTAGAAACGGGAATATAAAGTGAAAGAAATGTAATTTCCTTCCAGTTTTGAAATTGCTTCAAACTAGGAAACTTTTTGCTGTTTCATGATATAATGTTTTCTCATAAAACATGTTGCCAGTAGTAATGAGTTGACTGAGGCTTATTTGTTTTTTTTCTCATAAAAAGAAGTGAACTGAAATATTGACAAGGTAAATAATGATCTTCAAAAAAAATAAATACTCAAAAAAAAAAAAAAGTATTCACACACCAGGCATCTAAAATTTTGAGTCCTTTCTGGACTTACATAAAAATGTAGTTTTCTTTACGAATCTATTATTCAAAGGCAGTAATTTTTCTTCTAAAGCATATTAGACCACATGACATTGCTTACAGATTTGTTCTTTCACAAATCACTTGCCTAGTCTAGTACAAAATGATTGGGTATAGCGTTTCAATAGCTATTTTTAGTTGAATAAAAGAATGCTCCAATTAAGACTGTTAAATAGTGCACCAGCCAAATACAAATGAAGACGCTGTGAAGACGAGAAATTATTTACACCTGCTTTTTTTATTATAAAAAATATTTCTAGAACATACACATAATTTTTGTTATTATTAGTATATTATTTCATAACTGAGTAGCTCCAGAGAGCCAATAGGAAAAACGTATTTGTATATGAAGGCTCAGGGACAGCTAGGGCTGAGAAGACTAATTGTAACTCCCGCTTTTGAACTGTGAGACTTCCAGTACTGAAGTCACCTTCTAGCCATGTCATGAGGTTCCTGGCTGATGCAAAATGGTTATACACTTGGCTATCAATCTAAAAGTTGTTGAGCAAAAGGTGGTTTGAGTACACCCAGAGCAGCCTTGGAAAAAAAAACGCCTGGCAACGTACTTCCGGTAAGTCACAGCCAGTGAAAATCTTGTGCAGCGCAGTTCTACTCTGGCACGGATGGAGTTGTGATGAGCTGGAATTCACTCAAGGCCAACTTAGTACTGGGTAGCAATAGCACACACGGAAAGTGTATGAAAAAAGTTCTTTTTAGGATTTGAATATATGCACAAAATGAAGCTTCAGGCATTTAACTCACATGTTTCCTCAAAATATTTTCTGAAGCATTTGTCTTTTACATAATTTACCGATTTTTAATAATATTTACATGAAACACTTTCTCTGTGCCCTAAATTCAAAGGATGAAGATGAAGAAGATGTAAGTGAAAAAATCTTTTATGATATAAGAAATTAAATTAAGAAATTCATAGTTTAAATCTGAAGTGAATAGTGAAGTGAATAAAGACTCAAGAAAAGCTTTAACCACACAAAAAAACAGTCTTTGAGGGTTATGAGGGTGGGGAAGGAGAAAGAGAGGTATTTACTCTTAAAAATAAAAAATAGGGTAAGGTGAATACACTGAGGATGTGAAAAATATCATAATTATTTTGATATATTCAAAAACTGCTCAATAATCCATATATAGTTAATGTCCCCAAATGTGAATTAGCTATAAACAAAATACAACTATTACTAAGCTATGGCTAATCAGATAAAAGCTGCATAAAAAGACTAAAGAAGCAATGTAAAGATAAAACAATTTTAGGTAATCCAACTTCAATATCAAAAAGCTTTTAATACAAGAATACATCTCATGTTGCTAAAAATAGAGTTTTAAGTGGGTAAATTGATTTTTAAGCAATTTTAGCAACAATCTATATTTTTTAATGGCATAAATTCTGTGTGACTTACATATATATTTCCCAAAATTAGCTACACTGGCATGCCACTTTGAACTTGAGCTCCATTCGCTTGCCAGTTTGAATATTAAGTGAAGAAAACCAAGAGAAAACCAAGTCTCATTGGGCTTTAGCAAGACACTGAAATATTAAATATGGCTGAGAGTCAACATTTTACAACTTCGAACATCTCCAGTCTATACTGTAATGTATTAATATTTATGGATACTAAAAATTGAATGAATTTGTAAATACAGACAGATATAGTAACAATTGTTCTACAAAGAATATGGCAAATGCAGCAGTAGTCTTGGGGTACAGAGAGAGGTCAGAACTTAAAAGAGCTCATGGTCCATGAGAGCAGCAGGGGTTAACCAACAGTGTCTGTCTGCTAGTGAAGGGCACTGCATCGTGTAGTAAGTGCTCACTAAATACCATTGAAGTAATAAGGAAAAATAAAAGGGTAATGATAACGATCGACAGTCTCTGAATGCTGTTTCCGCCAAAACCATTCTGCTGCTTTCTAAGTGAACTTACATGTACTTGTAAATGACAAAAATGGGAAAAATATGTACTGCATTATACATACATACATGCATACATGGAGTTAAATGCTTTACTAAATAGCTATCAAAAGGGATTTTTTTTGCATTTTTATTGCCTATTAATAATGTACAGAGTTATTACTAAGAGTGCAACTTCTAAAGCCAAACTACTGCTGGACAAAATTGATCGTCTCACCAATTGCTAGTTGTGTGACACTGGGCAAATCTGTTCACTTCTATGAGTCTCAATTTCCTTATCTGTAAAATGAGGTTTAAAAACATTAGCTCCTCATAAATTGATTGCAAGGATTAAATGATTTATCATATATTAGTGATTAGAGAAAGTACTCGGCACATTTTGATTGCTATATTCATGTTCGCTATTAATACAAAACCTTGGTGGCATAGTGATTAAGAGCTATAGCTGCTAACCAAAAGGTCAGCAGTTTGAATCTACCTGGCACTCCTTGCAAACTCTATACAGCAGTTCTGCCTAGCCAAAGCCAAGTGCCGTCGAGTTAGATCCTCAACTCTGTCCTATTAGGGTCACTATGAATTGGAGTCCACTTGAGAGCACCAGGTTTGGATTTTTAATACCATAAGAAATCAGATAAAGTATACCCTTATTTTACCTCACCATAATTACTGTAATACTCTCCCTGTCTCCAACCTTACCCTCGCAATATATCCTACATACATCCTTTCCCTATAGTCTTTTGAAGACATGGTCTCACTCACAACAAGCCCACATATTCAAAATGTCCACTCCCTATAAACCAAAACATAAAATGCTTAGGCTAGCAGATGCTCAAAGATATTCTCTCAAACTAATTTTACATTCTTATTCTCTCCTTCTCCTGCTCACTCATCTTTCATATAAATAAAACTAGATTTTATTAGATGCTTTAAGATGACCCTATTCTTTTCTCGCCACTGCTTACAGTTTTGTGTCTCTAGTCTGTCTCTAGAAATCAAAAAAGAAAAAGAAAAAAAAAAGGTCATCTGAGAGGGAATTCATTCCAATTCATAGCAACCCAATAAGACACAGTATAACTGACCCACATAGAATTTCAAAGGAGTAGCTGCTGGGTTTGAACTGTCAACCTTTTAGTTAACAGCGTAGATCTTAACACTGCACCACCAAAAAAAAGGCCAAACCCCACACTGTCAGGTCAATTCTGACATTGTACGACAGAGTAGAACTGTCCCATAGCATTTCCAAGGAGATTTTGACAGATTTGAACTGCCAACCTTTAGGTTAGCAGAGGTAACATTTAACCACTCCACCACCAGGTTCTCCACTGCATCACCAAACAAAAAGCCAGACCCACTGCCACTGAGTCAATTCTGACCCATAGCAACACTATAGGACAAAGTAGAACTGTCCCATAGAGTTTCAAAGAAGCACCTGGAGGATTTGAACTGCTACCGTGTTGGTTAGCAGATACCGCACTTAACCATTGTGCCACAGAGGTCTCCAAAAGTAAGTTTCTCTTTTAAAATCTAGTTGAAGTCAACTCCCTGCTGAATCTTTAACTGATCCCACTAATTAGACCCAGTCTTGTCCTGCGCTAGGTTCCCACAGCTTCTTACAGTGTCTGTCCTACAAGTTTTTCTCAGTGTCATAGTTATTTGGTGCACATGTCTGCATCTTCCACTAGGTATTAAGTCTCTTGAAAGTGCATAATTCTTTTTTGATTTATCCCTGAATCCTGCCCATCACCTAGCAAAGTTCACCTTTCAAGTGTAAAACAAATAGTTTTGAAGTGGTAGGTAATAAAAGCAGAGTAAGAATAGGTACATGAGTATGGGTAGATCCTTTATTGATACTGAAACCACCTACAAATTTTGTGCACCACAAAAAATACAAATGTTTGGAGTATGAACTTAAAAACTGTTTAACATCCCATGGCTTGTTTATCAAAAAATTAGTCTCTTTTCCTGGCTTTATGGATAAAAACTTCATTTTCATTAGACTTTGTACCACTGCTATCTGTTGTTTACATTATGTATGATGTGCTGTTTTACATTATTGAACTTTGTTTTGCTGGCAGATCAGTTGCCTTTGACAATAACCTAAGGCCAGCATGCAAGACATACTTTGCTTGCTGGTTGATTTCAGTCTTCACCCAGTTTTCATCAAACCATAAAATTTGGTTTCAGTTCTATGTGACCATTAAAAAAGAACAAAGAAAAGTGAATTGAACACTGAAATTACTTTTCTAAATTTAATGCCCTCTATGTTTTTGCTACTGGAGTGTCTCCATTAAAGAAGTATTTCAGCAGGTGACCGGTCCTTTCCTGCTTACCATGTTCTGCTGAACATTTTCGTAGGCTTGGACCCATTTCGCTTTTCTTCTCTCTGAGTAATTCTGCTTTTGATGATCCTGCATTTTCTGTCCTGATATCCACTTGGAGGAAATTAGTTTTGAATCAGAACTCCAATGACTGACAGTTTTCAGCTGGGAAAACTGAAACAGGATCTAGTCACTGCAGTAAGTCTGCATTACAAGGTTGCCTAGCAACACAGTTGCAGGTTTCCATTACAAGAAATGATGCCGTTACATAAAGGCATCTTAGAAAAGATATGAATGATTGATGCTGCTAAGCTTACAAAGAAGCTAGCATTTCAGACTTATGGAAGCAAAGTTATTCAGCCATTCTCTGAAGATAATAGTATTAAAAGGACACATTGTGACATAAGGCCATTAAAATCCTCAAGTTCTTGTCTCTTGACTTCCTCTGACTTCCCACACTTTTCAGTTCTTTATAACTTAGTTGTATGTATATATATGTAAAACTAAGTTATAAAGAACTAGATTCACGCTCTCTTTCTATATATACAGTTCTATATAACTTAGAAAAACAGTAAGTAATCATTAAACACTGATGACTTCAACACAAGATTGAAATATAAATATGAAATATAATTAATTTAGAATTTATTCTGAAAAAAATTTAGTGGCTATTACATTGAAAATTCTTATTAAATTATAATATTTCTACCATCATATTCTTTTACCAAGCTATATGGTTAGACTGTCATCTTTTTTAGATGCTTTTACCACTTCTTTTGTCAACATCTGAAGCGGAAACTTTGGTGGCATAGTGGTTATGTGCTACATCTGCTAACCAAGAGGTTGGCAGTTCAAGTCCACCAGGCACTCCTTGGAAACTCTGTAGGGCAGTTCTACTTTGTCCTATGAGATCACTGTGAGTCAGCATCGACTTGACAGCACTGGGTTAGGTTTTTGGTTTTTAAATACTCATTTGAGATGGAATGCAGTGAGAAATAAAATGATAATAGGAGCCAATGGTCTAAGAAATGCTGCAAAGCATAATATCATAACACTTAATATCTAAAAAGAGGTTGGAGCATGTACAACTTCTATGCATATTTTTCTCCATGATAATGTATTAATCTAAAGTGTAACTCATATTATAAGGACAAAGAAGATTTGGTACTGTGATGGATTGAAACGTGTCTCTCCAAAAACATGTATAATAATTTACCTGGTCCATGATTCTGGGTGTTGTGTGTTGCTCCTATATTTTATGAACCCTGCCCCTATGACGTTAATGAGGGAGGATGGACAGAAGTTGTGTTGGTAGAGCAGGACTCAATGAGTTAGACTGTATTGTGCTTTGAGGAAATCTCTCACAATGTAATGGAAAGAGAAGCAAGCAGAAAGTTGGGACCCTCATACCACCAAGAAGCAGTGCCAGAAGCAGAATGTATTCTTTGGAAATGATCCAGGGTCTCTGCACCTCAGAATCCCCCTGTCCAGGGGAAAATTAATGACAAGGATCTTCTGCTACAGGCAACAGAGAAAGACCTCCCCTGGAACTGATGCCCTGAATTTGGTCTTGTAGCCTAATGGACTGTGACAGGATAAAGCCTCTCTTTAAAGGCGTCCACTTGTGGTATTTCTTCTATGGCAGCACTAGCTGACTAAGACAGGTGCATTGATATGAAGATTCAGTTTTAAATAATTAAGCGATGATAGCATTTGGTTTATATTTACAAAACAAAAAACAAAAAAAACTGGTTGCCATTGAGGCAATTCTAATTCATCAGGACCCTTTAGGATGGCATAAAAGTGCCCCGTAGAGTTTTCAAGGAGCATCTGCTGGATTCAAATTGCTGGTTCTTTGCTTAGCAGCCATAGCACTTAACCACCACACTACCAAGCTTTCCTTGTTTGCGTTAGCCCTCAACATTTTCAGAATAGATGTCCTTTATAGAGAACCTACTGCTATTGTTGTCAGTTGCCCTGAAGTTGATTCTGACTCATGACGACCCCATGTGTGCAGTTTAGAATTGCTCCATAGAGTCTTTCCGGCTATCACCTTTCAGAACAAGTTCAAGGTCATTACCTTTCTCTATTTGGAACTGTGTAAAGCAGGAATTGACATCAACGCTAATAAACTCTGTAAGCAGTGTATATTCCCTGTGCCTATAAGGTTGGAATTCCAGCTGCAAATAATAGATCAGGGGATCTCTACCATCTTCTGAATCTGTTTTTGTATAGGAAGCAGCAGTCTCTGGGTCCAACTTCTGAAGCACCAATCCCAGTGCTTCCCGTGATACATGGCACATCTCCTAGTGCTGGACAGAGCCCCGGTGACTGTGAGCCTCCTATGAATCCTTTACCCCCAATTTTTCTGAGGAAATCCTCCTTAAGTCTGTATTAGGCATCATTTCTGGTTTTATTCTCACCCATTATTTGATGCATTAATTGTTCAACCCCTCATAATTAAAATGAAGTTGTGCACCAGAAACTTCAATCAGCTTTCTCATGAACCAGTACACTCCAGAGATTTGATACAAGCCTTGGCCCATTTATCTCAAAGGTTCTTCAAACTGAACTAGGAAAAGTCATTTTTTTCATGAGAAATCATTTAAAAATCACAGCAACCTTTGATGTGTGTAAGTTTCTTACCTATTAAAGGTTTGTAGCAGTCAAAACAGAATTTTTTAAAAAGGGCAGGTCACTATCAAACTCTCCCATTGGGGTCATTTCACACCTAAAATTATTTGTTTAAGTAATTTAAATGGCATATGGTAAATGTTTATATTGCTAAGGGAGATAAACACTGTTTCACATATTAGAGAAGCCCTCACCTATTATTCGTCAGTAGTAGGTTAAATATTGAATAAATTGATGTAGTTTGACTCCGGTATCTTTGTGCAATCCAAATTTTGTTCACTGTTCAAAAAGTCCTGGAGCTAATGAAAGAATCAAGGAGGAGGCAATAGTTATCACCAGCTCTTTAATCACACAGATGAATTAAATGAGCCATCCTTAAACTCAAATGAATCCCTGGGTGGTACCAATGATTAACAGCTATGCTACTAGCTAAAGGATAGTGATTCAGATCTACCCAGAGGCATGCTGGAAAACAGACCTGGCAATCTACCTACATAAATCATTTAAAAAAAAAAAAAAGAAAGAAAAGAAAAAGAAATCCTGTAGGACAGAGTAAAACTACTCCATAGTGTTTCCAAGGATAGATTGGTGGATTTGAACTGCCAGTCTTTCTGGTTAGCAGCGAGGCTATTTACTGCTGAGCCACCAAGGTGCCCTAAGAGGTCATAACCAGTGAAAACTCTACAGAGCACAGTGGGATCAACTTGTATCAGGAGCAATGGAACAGCAACTGCAGAGCAGGAGGTGGGCAGGTAGGGATGTAGAGAGGAGTGAGCAGAGAAGGAGGAGGCATGAACTACCTGCCCCTTCTAATCATCCACCCTGTTTCTTCTGAATTCTAAGGCAGGATTTTGTCAAGGTCTCACCAGTTGTGCCCCATCGTATGAGATGATAATTATTTTGAAACCATGATTAGCCCCTCCTGATACATATTTTCTAATTGTTTTTTTTCAGGATATTATGACCAAGTTTTTCTGTTTCCTAGAAATAAAAGACGCCCACTAATAACTAGTCTATTATCACTGAGGTTTGTATATCAAAACAAAAATTGTGAAATTCTTTCTTCTTGGTATACACACAGCTAAGTTTTAAAGTTAAGCAGCAGGGATTGTTCCTCATTGCTGTTTCCACCACTGATGCCCCAGCAAAATGTGAAAATACTGTAAACTAGTGGATTTTTCCTTTAAAAATCAGCCATTACTTTGCTCATTTTTATTGCAATATGTAAGTATACTCATTCTTTGTATCCCTCTGTATGAGATAACTACAAAGCAAATACTTAAGAAATCATTTTTATACCCAACAAATGATGTGCATAAGTATTTCTACAGATTTGGTTACAATATTTGAGGGTATCATAGCTCTTGTGACTTTTTCAACTTTTTAAAAGTAAGGATCAGTAGAAATCATTAATGTGGAGTATTTTTTTTAAAAAAGTAAAGCAAATATCACAGTTATCTCAGCAGTGTCTAGGTTTAAGAGATGCCCTGAACCAATGCATGTTCATTGTATGTTAGATGACAATATACATCTGAGGTCTGTTGCCTTCCCAAGTGGCTGACTTTTGCCAATTGTACTGTATTGCTGTCTGTAGATTATTCATTCAAAAAAGGCATAATCCTGTTCACATATATTTTATTTACATTTCATTTTAAAAAAAGGTTTAGGTAATTACACTATTAAACAAGATAAAAAAAAATGAGACACATGATTACATGAGAAGGACAGAAATAAATGTTAAAAGTGTATTGAGTCCAGATGTGGGATAATTAGTTTTTGTTACAGATTGAATCATGTCCCTCCAAAATACGTGTTGGAATTCTAACTCCTACACCTAGGGCTGTGATCCCGTTTGAGAGTAAGAGTTTTCTTTGTTTTGCTTATCAATGCAGAGTGTGTCTTAAATGTAGTCACTTATGACATATTAAAAAGAGCAGATTAAGCACAGCAAAGCAAGCATAGAAAGGGGAGAGGTGAGAGAAGCAAGCTACGTGGAGATTGCCAAGGAGTCAAGGAATGGAAAGTCGGCAAAAAACAAAACAAATACTCCCCCAGAAATACCAAGGAGAGCGCCTTCATCTAGAGCCAGTGTGCTGGATTCAAACTTCTAGCATCCTTAAAGGTGAAAACATAAATGTCTATTCTTTCAAACTTCCTACTTGTGGTATCTCTGTTTCAGCAGCACTGGACAGCTAAGGCAGACATGATCTATACAATCTGATTCTGTCTGATTGCTGGAGGATGGATCCAAATTTATTTTATGGTTCCAACCAGATAGAACACACAAAGCATCCTCAAGTGGTAAACTGTGGTATTCATAAACTGAAACAAGTCAGTGTAATTCGGACCAGCTTTCCCTTGATACTGAATCTGAAAGATGCCTCTCACATGGATTCTCAAAAAGAGGAACATGATACAGATTTAATGTAATAATGAGTTGCAAGCTAGTGTTTCTGTTAAAATACCTCCATACAGGCACAAAACAAAAGTGTGGTCTGTAGAAAATAATTCTAGGAGGTTTTAAAGCAGTCTGGGAGAACTTTCACAAAATAGCTACAGGAGAACCACTAGTCATAGAAATAGGAAGTCAGAAAGACTCAGGAGTGTTGCAGCATTCTCAAAGGTACAATAGGAAAGCATCAGAGAAAAGAGAACATTATTTTGGTGACATACATGACAAAAAACCTTAATTATTTAGATCGACATTATGTTTAATCTCATCATGAGGTAAGGAATTAAATGAGAGATCAGAAACATATATCCTATAGAAATGAGCAAATTTGATAATAACATATTCAAACAATGACTTTATGTGTTTTGTAAGTCCTAACTCTTAATATACATACATCATCTTTAATCATCACAGAAACTTTTTGTTCATACACATCTTCATTTTACAGAAAACTGATGCTGAAGAGATTAAGTAATTTAAGTGGCTGAGTCAAGGTTAAAACTTAGTGCTGGGACTACAAACCTTCAGTGAGTTTTAATACATGACACTTCGATTAAAGTATGTATTTTCTAAGGGAAAAAAGGGGGAATTTTAATAGCATATCTGCTTATAAAAATTAAGCATTTTACTAACTGATGAAATATTCAGTGGTATTATTTGCACAGGGAAATTTATTACTGCATCTATAATCAGATAGCAGAATTTACATCATTAAAAGGACATTTATTTAAGTCTAAGTACTACTAACACCAGTTGAGGAGAAACGTATGTTGCAATAGTCATAACCATTGCAGGTACTTCTAGTTTATTTCTGCTTCTTATAAAATGGGGACAGTAGTTTTAAAATGTAGACCATTTTATAAAATGATTAGGAGGGAGTCTAATAATTCAGTGTGAAGAGCTTTTAGTGCTGTATTAAAGAAAAGTGAAATTTATTAACACTGTCATGTCAGAAGAGCCCTCGGGGCACACTGTAGTTGAGAACTTGGCTGGTAGTTCCAATCCACCAGCCACTACTTGGAAACCCTGTGGGACATTTTTGCTCTGTTTGTCTTTTCTTTCCTTTTTGGTTATAGAGGTCACTGAGTCGGAATCAACTTGATGGTAGCAGATTTGGTTTTTTTGGTTTTATCATATCAAAACTCAGCAATTACCAGAAAACCCATCAGATTAAAAAAAAACTAACCTTGCAAACTCTTTTTTGCCAGTTATTTTTGTACTTGTGCCAAAATCAAAACCAAGCCCACTGCTGTCAAGTTGATTCCAATTCATACATAGCAACCCTATAGGTCAGAGTAGAACTTCCCCGTAGAGTTTCCAAGAAGTGCCTGGTGGATTTGAACTGCTGACTTTTGGGTTAGCAAACACAGCACTTAACCACCACGCCACCAGGGTTTCCTTGTATTTGTGGGAGGATCAGATAAACAAAACAAAACAAACAAAACAAACCTTGAAGGTTAGAATTCATTTCTTTTTACCAGTTCTGGGGATTTTATGATCTTTCAATTTTTTTCCCCCATGTGAAAATATTATCAAGCAGTTGTCAACATTCCGTATCTTGTCTGACTTAAAAAGAATTAGGCCCAGAGGTGCACATGAATCCTACACGTTGTTGTTGTTGCCAGGTGCTGTCCAGTCGGTTCCAACTCATAGTGACTCTATGAACAACAAAATGAAACACTGCCCAGTCTTGCCCCACCCCCACAATCATTTTTATGTTCAAGCCCATTGTTGCAGCCACTGTGTCAATCCATCTCACTGAGGGTCTCCCTCTTTTTCCCTGACCTTCCACTCTGCTAAGCACGATGCCTTTCTTCAGGGGCTGATCTTTTCTGACAACATGTCCAAAGTATGTAAGATGAGTCTTGCCAACTTTGCTTCCAAGGAGGACTCTCGTTGTACTTCTTCCAGAATAGATCTGTTTGTTCTTTTGGTGGTCTGTGGCACCTTCAACATTCTTCTCCAACACCACAGTTCAAAGGCGTCGATTCTTCTTCTGTCTTTTTTGTTCATGGTCTAGCTTTCACACGCATATGTTTTGATTGAAAATACTATGGCTTGAGTCAGGTGTATTTTAGTCTTCAAGGTGACATCTTTACTTTCGAATACTTTGAAGAGGTCCTTTGCAGCATATTTTCCCTATGTAATATGTATTTTGATTTCTTGACAACTGCTTCCAAGAGTGTTGATTGTGGACCCAAGTAAAATGAAATCCTTGGCAACCTCAATCCTTTCTCCATTTATGACCATGTCGCTTACTGGTCCAGTTGTGAGGACTTGTTTTCCTGATGTTGAGGTGCAATCCATACTGAAGGCTGTGGTCCTTGATCTTCATCAGTAGGTGTCTCAAATCATCTTCATTTCCCCCAAGTAAGGTGGTGTCATCTGCATAACGCAGATTGTTAATGAGTTGTCCTCCAATCCTGATGCTTCATTCTTCTTATAATCCAGCTTCTCAGATTATTTACTTGACATACAGATTAAAAAGGTACGGTGAAAGGACACAAACCTGATGGACGCTTTTCCTGACTTTAAACCATGTAGTGTCCCCTTGTTCTATTTGCCCAACTGCCTCTTGATCCATATACAGATTCCTTTAGAGCATAGTTAGGTGCTCTGGAATTCCCGTTCTCTGAAAAGTTAGCCACAAGAATCCTACATGAGGTACCATAATTTAGAAATGATTTCACTTTTTAACTCTAAATTTTCTCTTCTATAGGCAGTCTTGGAATTTTTTATATTGCTATTAAATATTGTTGTTGTTAGCTGCTGTTGAGTCAGTTCCAACTCATAGCCACCCTATGTACAACAGAAGGAAACATTGCCAGGTCTTGTGCCATGTCCACAATTGTTTTTATGCTTAAGCCTATTGTTGATGCCACTGTGTCAATCCATCTTGTCGAGGGTCTTCTTTTTCGCTGACCTCTACTTTACCAAGCATGATGTCATTCTTCAGGGATTGATCCCTCCTAACAACATGTCCAAAGTATGTGAGATGCAGTATCCTCATCTTTGCTTTCAAGGATCCCTCTGGTTGTACTGCTGGTTGAATTACATATTATTTATGTAAAAATGAGCAAAATTATGTTCATGTAATTTTGCATGTATACTTGTTTGAAAAACAGTTTGAAATTCTGATAGCTATTTTTCTTCTACTGTAGCCAATTTTTTCTCTTGCTCTTTCTCAAATTAAAAAAAGTCAGTTTGCTTATAGTGGGAGGAAGGTTATTCATGAAATGCAAAGTGCCTTCATAATTATAGAATAACACCAAGTAGTCAGTGCCTTTAGAACTTGATACTACCATAATGCTACTTAATATTTAATGTTTTAAGGGTCACTGTGGACTCTAACCACCATCCTTTTATTAGTTTGTCATATAGTTGTGTCTTGTACGTTGCTATAATGCTGGAAGCAATGCTCCTAGCATTTCAAATCAGCGATGTCACCCACAGTAGACAAATTTCAGCCAAATTTCTAGACTAAGAAAGACTATGAACACAGTCCTGGAGGCCTACTTCAGAAGTTTGCCAGTGGAAGTCTTGTGGATGACTGTAGAGTATGATGTTAGAACACTAAGTTGATTCCTCTAGGTTGGAAAGCACTCAAAGCACACACTGGCCACAACAGTGCACTCCAACAATCATGGAGCCAACTTAACAGCGATAATAACAACACAGACTTTAAGGACAATGAGAAAAAGAAGAAGAATTAATCTTAACACAAATCCATCATTACAATTAAAGTGTATAATGCTAGTTGATTAAAACAAAAGGATACCAACTTTATGCATGAATAATGCTATCTCCCAAAAGATTCTAGATATGTCTTCTGGTTTTAAGTTATTTGGTCCTCAATAAAGATTCATATACAAAAATAAATACAATGAAACCATAAAAAGAAAATGAAACTCTGAAATTAAAAATAAAAATTTGCTTTTAATTCTTTTAACATTTGAGAAGATTGTTTTCATTATTCTTTTCCATTGCTTAGTCCAACCAATTCAGTTATCCTAACTGACCTTCTGAGTTCTCCTAAAAGGCTTGCAGAAAATATTAAAACCGAAAGTCATGAATTATTCCTTGTGATGACAGTTTTACATCCAGTATCTGCAGTGTTTTGACATTTTGTTTCTGCTAATTGAAGGGAAAAAAAGAAGGAGAAGAAGACTATTACGATGAGCTGACAAATCTAAAGGACTTCTGAAAGAAATTAGGTAAAGGTATAAAAAAAGGATTATAGAGAAGGTTTGTTTTTGTACTCAAGTAAAACCTGTCATCAACATTCCTACGTTACTTCTATCATCTATCACATAGTACAGTTGAGTCCCGTATTCTTTATTGTAATTTAATTGATCTGTTTCTGATTATATTTAGTTTTAACTCCACTGAATTTTTGCTTATGTTTCTTATTATACAAGTATTTTACAGGGGCCACATGGCAAAAATTAAGATCCTTTTCATAAACTTCTGTTTTTATTTTATACATAAATTATTGCCACTTATCCATACAATATAATATTAAGGTTTTAAATTACAAACAAGCACTATGACATTAGCTTACTGATCCATATTTATTGTTGTTCTATTACTGACTCCATATTAATATTAAATAGAAAAAACACACATAGGATTCAAGATAGAATAGGAAAGAGAAGTGAAATATAGAAAATGTGTATAAACAGTCATTTAGTGCTGCTATGACATAAATATCACAAATAGATGGCTTTAACAACAGGAACTGCTTCTCTCACACTTTACATTGTTTATCAATAGGTATCACTGCAAAACTAACTATAAATCTAACTCTTTAATTTGGCTAAGTATACTGGCCTTTCAGGACGCCCTCTCACTGGACTATTGGACAAAAAAGAAATCAAGGAGAAAATAAAGAAAGAAAATTGTATAAGGATTCCTTTCGAAGTGAATTAACATACAGACATTCTGTTTTGTCATCTTAATTATAAATTATGTATGAATATTCAGAATGCCTTCAGAATCTTTAGTTGATATAAGTGTCTTTCGCTTAGCCAACTTTATATCTATATATTTTTTTAAATTTTTATTTAACATGACTAAGTGAAAATGTACATTCAAGTGTAAATTTACATGCCCACCTATATACAGCTTCCACTGCTCTCCCTGTCCGGTGACTGCACACTATTCCTCTCTGCTCCATACTGTCTCATCCTCCCAACAGTTTCTTTGACAGATTTTGGAGTCTGTCTTCATGGTATATTAAAACTTCCATTGTTGTTCCTAGCTTTTCTTGGATGAGCTTTATCGTTTTAGGTTTGATATTTAGGTCTTTTATCCAGTTGGAGTTGGTTTTTGTATAAGGTGTAAGATATGAATCTTGATTCAGTTTTGCAGATGGATAACCAGTTTTGCCAGCACCATTTGTTGAAGACACTGTTTTTACCCCAGTTTAATGTCTTAGGGCCTTTGTCGAATATCAACTGATCATAGGCTGATGGTGTCATCTCTGGGGTCTCAATTCTGTTCCATTGATCGATCTGTCTGTTCTTGTACCAGTACCAGGCTGTTTTGACCACTGTGGCAGTGTAATAGGTTCTAAGGTTGGGTAATGAGAGGCCTCCCAGTGTGTTCTTCTTCTTTAGTAGTACCTTACTTATCCGGGGCTTCTTCCCTTTCTGAACAAAATTGGTGGTTTGTTTCTTCATCTCATTAAAAAATGATGCTGGAACTTGTATTGGGATTGCATTATATAAATAAATTGCTTTGGGTAAAATCGACATTTTCACAATGTTAAGTCTTCCTATCCATGAGAAGGGCAGGTTTTTCCATTTATCTAAGTCTCTTTTAGTTTCTTGTAGTAAGTGCTTGTAGTTCTCTTTGTAAAGGTCTGTTGTTTCTCCGGTTTGATTAATTCCTAGGTACTTTATCTTCTTAGGGGCTATCGTAAAGTGGTATTGATTTGGTCATTTCCTCCTTAACAGTCTTGTTGTTGGTATAAAGGAATCCTACTGATTTACTTATGTTTATCTTGTATCCTGAGACTTTGCTGAACTCTTCTATCAGTTTGAGTAGTTTACTTATAGATTCCTTGATGTTCTCTGCATATACAATCATATCATCTGTGAACAGGGAGATTTTAACTTCCTGTTTGCTGATGCAGATGCCCATTATTTCTTGGTCTTGTCTAATTGCTCTGGCTAGAACCTCTAGCACAATGTTGAATAGGAGAGGTGAGAGTGGGCATCCTTGTCTAGTTCCTGATCTCAAGGGAAAGTCTTTCAGTCTCACTCCATTCAGGATGATGTGGGCAATTGGCTTTGTATAAATGGCCCTTATTGTGTTGAGGAATTTGCCGTCTATGCCCATTTTGCTAAGAGCTTTTAGCATGAATTGGTGTTGGACTTTATCAAATGCCTTTTCAGCATCAATGGACAAAATCAGGTGATCCTTGTCTTTGGTGTTATTGATGTGGTTAATCACATTAATTGTTTTCCTGATGCTGAACCAGCTTTGCATCCCTGGTATGAATCCCACTTGGTCATGATGGATTATTTTCTTGATATGTTATTGTATTCTGTTGGCAAGAATTTTGTTGAAGATTTTTGCATCTAGGTTCATGAGTGATATCGGTCTGTAGTTCTCTGTCTTTGTTGGATCTTTCCCTGCCTTAGGTATCAGTGTTATGCTGGCTTCATAGAATGACTTTGGGAGTACTCCATCCCTTTCTATACTGTGAAATAGTCTCAGTAGTATTGGGGATAACTCTTCTCTAAATGTTTGGTAGAATTCTGCCGTGAAGCCATCTGGGCCCGGACTTTTTTTGGTTGGCAGTGTTTTGATGACCTTTTCAATCTCTTCCTTTGTGATGGGTTTATTAAGTTGTTCGGCTTCGTGTTGTGATAATTTGGGTGGGTGGTATGAGTCAAGGAATTTGTGCATTTCCCCTAGATTTTCAAATTTTTTAGAGTACAATGTTTCATAGTATTCTGTTATGATATTTTTGATTTCTGTTGCATCTGTGGTGACAACCCCCCTCTCATTTCTAATTTGGGTTATTTGTTTCCTTTCCTGCTTTTCTTTAGTAAGTTTAGCCAGTGGTTTATCAATTTTGTTTATCTTTTCAAAAAACCAGCTTTTGGTCTTTTCAATTTTTCAGTTGTTTTTCTATTCTCTAATTCACTTAGGTCTGCTCTAATCTTTATGATCTCGTTTCTTCTGGTGCCTGAGGGGTTCCTCTGTTGTTCTCTTTCTACTTGTTCAAGCTGTAGAGTTAGTTCCTTGATTTGGTTTCTTTCTTCCTTCCAGATGTGTGCATTTATGGAGATACAGAGACCTGTGAGCACTGCTTTGGCTGTATCCCATAGATTCTGGTAGGAAGTGTTTTGGTTCTCATTGGAATCCATGAATTTCTTTAATTCATCCTTGATTTCCTCTATAACCCATGTTTTTTTTTTGAGCAAGATGTTGTTCAGTTTCCAAGAGTTCCACTTTCTATGTTTTTTCTGCTATTGTTTTTAACTTTGATGGCTTTATGATCTGAGAAGATGCTTTGCAGTAATTCAATGGTATGGATTTTGTTGAGCATTGCATTATGGCCTATCACGTGGTCAATTCTGGAGAATGTTCCATGTGCACTGGAGAAGAAGGTGTAGTTGTCTGCTGAGGGGTGGAAAGTTCTATATATATCAATGAGGTTTAGTTGGTTAATTGTGTCAATCAGGTCTTCTGTATCTTTACTGAGCTTTTTTCTAGATGATCTGTCTAGTGATGAGAGTGGAGTGTTAAAGTCTCCCACTATTATTGTGGAGTCATCTAACTCTCTTTTGAGCATAGTCAGTGTTTCTTTGACATATTTAGGTGCTCTAACATTGAAAGCCAAGCCAAGTGCCGTCGAGTCATAGTTAAGTCTTGCTTGTGTACTGAAACTTTCAGCAATAAATAGTGTCCATCTTTGTCCACGATGGTGGATTTGACATTAAAATTGATTTTGTCTGAGATTAGAATCGCCAGCCGTGCTCTTCTTTGTTCATTGTTAGCTTGATATATATTCTTCCAACCTTTAATTTTCAGTTTGTTCCTATCTTTAGGTCTCAAGTGAGTTTCTTGTAGACAACATATGGATGGGTTGTGTCTTTTGATACAAGATGACACTCGGTGTCTCTTTACTGGAGCATTCAGTCCATTCACATTCAATGTAATTATTGATAGGTATGTGTTCACTGCTGCCATTGTGATGTGTTTATTTTATGTTGATGTTTTCTCTGTTGTTCTTAGTAGTCTGTTCTGGGACACTCTTTTTTTGTGAGTTGATTTTTCACCTTTTTCAGAGCTGGTTTTATAGGTGTTGAGACTCGTGTGTTAGATTTCTTGAAATGGTATGATACATCTTTGTTTGACTTTACAGCTGCCCCTATGATCCCCCTTAATAAACTATTCATAAACCCAATTTTAATTACTACCAGTCTTGTCATCTTCCTCTCCATCTGGAAGGACTATAACAACTGTAGTACATCCCTCTTTTTATTATGATGACACCATAATTTTCATGATGATCACTGGATTGCTTCTTTCCATATCAAAGCTGTGATTTACTTTGGGGCCTTCCCTAAATGAGTAGAGTATTGAGTAGTGTGTCGTTCTAATATATAAAGTTAGTGGTTTTGTTCTTCTAAGCCAAAGCCAAGAACCTCTTTCAGTATTTCCTGTAGTTTGGGTTTGGTTTTTACAAAGCCTCTGAGTTTCTGTTTATCTGGGAATGTCTTAATTTCATTTTCATATTTCAAAGGTAGTTTTGCAGGATATATAATTCTTGATTGGAAGTTCTTCTCCTTCAAGACTTTGAGTGTATCGTGCCACTGTCTCCGTGCCAGCATGGTTTCCGCTGAGAAATCTGACAAGAGCCTACAGGGTTTCCCTCTGAATGTGAGCTTTGGCTTGAGTCTTGCTGCCTTTAAGAGTTGCTGCTTGTGTTTCATTTTGTTAAGCTTGATTATAATATGTCTTGGAGTCTTTCTTTTGGGATCTATATTGAGTGGCGTACGATATGCATCTGAGATGTCTATATGCTCTTCCTTCATGATTTCTGGGAAGTTTTCTGTCAGCAGCTCAGCAAAAATATTCTCTGTGTTCTCAGATGTCTCATCCTGTTCAGGGACTCCAATTAATCGAAGTTTGTTCGTTCCTCTTAATAGAGTCCCACATGCTTCTTAATGTTTCTTCATTTCTCTTGTTTCTTTTTTCTGATTTCTGCTCATAGACGCTGGCCTCAGCAGCTCTGTCTTCCAAGTCAAGAATTCTTTTTTCCATTTGTTCCATTCTGTTTTCTTGGTTTTGCATGGAAGTTTCTATGTCTTTGATTTTCTTCTTGATCTGTTGGATTTCAGAGTACTGGTGTTCCATCAGATCGAACAACTTGCTGAATTTTTCATTTTGTTCTCCTGCATATTGTATAAGGTCTAGAAGGGCTCTGTATATAATCCATTTGTATTCACTTCCTGATGCTTTCATAAGAGTTTCTTCATCTAGAAAACTCCTTGGTTGCTTTGTTTGGGAGCCTTCTGAAGCCATGAGTGATTGCTTGTATGCCACAATTGTCTGTTGCTTTTTGGGTCCCATGTGAGTATATAGAGGCTGGAAGAGGTACTGTGAGGGTGGATTGCAAATGTTTCCCTAGGCTGTCTTCAAATGTAAAGCACAAGGTATCTGACCAGTTCACAAGTCAGTTAGGTTTTCAGGTGTAGAGTACCTCTTCTCATCTGACAAAGTAAGTGCTGCTATATCCAACCCCAGATGATAGCAAACTAGTTCAGAATACAGCAAGGCTACTGCCCTGTTGTCCTCTGCTGACAGGGCCTAGCCTTAGCCAACACTGCCTCGAGTACTGGTTTTGTGATAGAAAAGCGCTCTCCTGTGGGCAGACTCTGGCTCACAAGCTAAGAATTAGGTCCAGCTGCGGCCACCGTATCCAAGATGACATCCTCCACACAGGCAGCAGACAGAGGAGCTAAAGGTGTGGAGAGGTAGTGATTCCTCTGCTTCTGTTGCAGGACCCCCAACATAGGCAGCACTGTGCAAAATCACTACTTTTCTGTTGGTGAAGCGCTGTCCCGTTTGCAGGCGCTGGCTCCTAGGCTAAGAACGAGGTCCCGCTAAAATCTCGGTACCAACATGGTGTCCCGCACACTGACCATGAAGCTCCGCACAAACCCCGCTGAGGCAGCTACAAAACAAAAGGCTCAAAGTGGCTAGATTAACAGAGTCCTGAGCCTGGCTCTCAGAACATGGGAACTTCACCTGCCTATCCCCCCAGCAGTGCGTCTGAGTCCAACTGCCAGGCAAGACCCAGCTCCGCCCGCCAGCCGAGACAGAGGGGAAAAAAAGTCAAACTGGTGCGTTTACCTTCCGTCTGTGAGAGCCAGGTATAGCCAGGAGTGGGAGTCAGCGAAAGAGAGGAGGTTTTTCGCTGAGTGGTATGAAGTCCCAATTAACAGCTCTGTGCCGTGTCCTGAGGCTGATTAGGTGATCAGAAGGCTCTGTTTGATTGTCAGTTCAGGTCTTGGTTTCCAGAGGGATATAAGGAGACGTGGGCTTAGTCCGCCTTCTTGACTCCACGCTTTATATTTATATTTTTGATATCTTTTTGCATCTCTCTGTTATCTTTTCAGAGTCCTGGAAATGCTTTTTACTTTTACTGAAAACATGTGATGGATCATCCTAAAAAATTTTCCTAATCTGTAAAATGTTTGTATAAAATTCATCCTGGAGTCATACATGTTTTATCAGTTTCCTTTCAGTAGATTCTGACTCATGATGACTCTAAATGTTAGAGTAAAAGTCCAATTTATAAGAATTTTAGTGATTAATTTTTTTTGCAGTAGGTCCCAGGCCTTTCTTTCAGGACCTCTCTAGGTGGATTTGAACCACCAAACTTTTGGTTAACAGCCAATTGCCTTAACTGTGTGTCCCACCCAGGGCTCCTTATGAGGTCATTGCTTGCTAATATGCGTCTTCTTATTTTTTTAAAATGGCTACCTGTGCTAAAACTTGTCTGTTGGAAAAGTGACATCCTTAATTTGATGGTCTTCTTTAAAAGAATATACAAAGATAATGTCTTAATTATCTAGTGTGGCTATAAGCAAAATACTTAAAGTGAATGGCTTTAACAAAGAGAAATTTATTCTTTCATGCTGTAGGAGGCTAAAAGTCTAAATTCATGGTGTCATCTCCAGAGGAGTCTCTCTCTGTGCTCAGGGAGCAGATTCTTGTCATCAGTCTTTCCCTAGTCTAGGGGCTTTTCAGCACAGGAACCCTGAATCCAAAGGACAGAAGAACCTCTGGCTCTACTTTCTTAGAGATATAAGGTCTCTCTCCTGTTTATGGGGTTCTCTCTTTTTTTCTTACAAAAGACGAATTCAAGATACTGTAATACTGTAAATTGTGTGCTGTCTTAACAAAACTTTCTCTAATCCTGCCCCGTTAACATCACAGAAATAGGATTTACAACATACAGGAAAATTGCGTTAGATTACCAAATGGTGGACAATCACACAATACCAAAAATCATGGCCTAGCCAATTGATACACATTTTGGGGAGACACAATTCAATCCACAACAGATGATCTACAGATGATCTGTAACTTCTGTTATAGATTTATCAGGACATGTTATTTTATTCTGTAAACTTGGACAGTTGAAAGACAGAATATGTATAAGAATGTAAAGAAATGTGAATTGGAATAGGAAGAGTAAAAGAGATAGACACATCCTGAGTATGATTTGTACCATTTTGCTTCTCAGTTCTAGCTCCAAGCACATATCCCCAAGCAGGAGCCCACTGATTCCCTTAATTTCTCTCAAGTTAAAGATTAACCTATACTATCCTGAGCACTGTGGAGAAACAAGTGATACTAATCTAAAAACCGTAAAAGAAAAACAAAGAAATTTGCCTTATGACTGGGAACTTACGTGATGGCCAGAGCAACTCCAGGACCAAAAAACCAGTGAAGAGGCCACCACATGTGAACATGAGTGCTGTGACCACCCGAAGATGAACTAACACTCTACAAATTCCTAGGACTCATAAAACCTTATCCTCCTCTTCCTGTAAAACTTCCAGCTTGTCTCCATTTTGTGAACACAGAATTTAGAGGACTTGGTTCCCTTCTGTCTCCTCATAAAGTGGTATATGACAAAACTGTTGCTACTCACCTCACCTCTGTCTCAAGAACTGACTACTGGGACAGGCAGCCTGAAACTTGCCTCATTGCAATAACAGAATCAAGGATAGTGAGAGGGCAGTTGAGATCCAGGTCTACGAGTATACCCTATTTCTCTCATTTACCAAAGTGATTGTGGACAATTTATGTAATTTCTCTAAACATTTTTTTTTCTTTTCTGCAAAATGTGATTAATAAAGTTTTTGTTAAAGAGGGATTGTGGTTCCATATATATGTGTGTGAATATATATGTATATATATAGTTGGATGATGACAATGGGTTTATATATATATATAGCCTAATGCACAGCAAGGATAAAAAAGTTATTTTTCTTCACTTTTGACTCTAAATATTGTTTTCTTTCATATACATTATTCAGTTAAAAGGTATTACTTTAATTATAAAGAATCTGGAATAATTCTCCCACAAGAAATTATAGTTTATTTGCTGCTATTTCATAGTGAACTTCATAAGTCACCTGTTGCCTTTTGTCAATGATGATACTTCTACAGTGTCTTGTGTACCTCCCTTTTGAGTTGCAACTTGTCTCTGCCACTGTGTCCACTGCCAATATCCAAGATTCCATCATTCATCAGTTAGATTGTTGAATGAATGGTTTCATTTTCTAGGCTCTTTGGTCATAGTCATAAAGAACTTAAAATCTAAATTATTTTTTGGATGGACAGAAAAGGGAAATGTCCACTGATCATATACCAATACTATATGTCTTATATTATTAATGGTTTCTTTTTTTTAATTTTTTATTGTAGTTAAGTGAAAGTTTACAATCCAAGACAATTGGGCATACAAAACCAGGAGCACATGCCTCTTTCTACTCTTCTCACCCTGTGACAACATGCTCTTTCTTTCTAGTCTTTACTTCCAAAAGCCCCTAGACTGATATTTGCCACCTCCTCTCCACACTCTCCTCCACCTTCTAAACAGAAACCAGTTGTGCAGCCTCGTGTGTGTTCTAAACCGTAAAGTACACACATCACCTGCATCACTCTGTGTCCATTAGTCCAGCCCAAGTTTTTACTGAAGTGTTGGCTTCAGTGATTTTAATGTTTTAATCTAGTATTCAATTCTTTCTGGAAAAAAAACTCCCTTTACCACTATGCTACTGAAAGAACAAAACAATCTGTCCTTTTCTCAAATCAATCGTCAATTCAGAATCCTCACCTTACTCAACTTGTGAACAGCATTTGTTACAAAGAGCAGCTTTCCTTCTCAGGGATCTCTAATTGGCCTCTGTCCTCTGGGTAGAATAACTAGTTTATATTTCTTTTCCTAATCTCTAACATAGGAGTGTTCCGAGGTGTAATCAATGAACTTTGTTTAGTCTTCATCAATGCACTTGATAGGGGTTCTTGTTCAAAACCACTCATAATTTTAAATTGTGTCTATATGGACCTCTTTCCTGATCCCAAGAATAGATACGCATCCAACTAATTTACTCACCATCACTTTTTTCCATGTCTTGTGGGTACCCCATGCCTAACACTTGACTTTGACTATGGTGCTATGTATATATGACACACTGGTGAAATAGTGGTCAAGTGCTACATCCGCTAACCATAAAGGTCAGTAGTTCAAATCTGCCAGGTGCTCCTTGGAAACTCTACGGAACTGTTCTACTCTGTACTGTAGGGTCACTATGAACCAGAACAGCCTAGGTGGCAGTAGCTGGCTACTGATACATAGATAGATGATAGACAGGTAGATAGATAGATGATAGATAGATAGGTAGGTAGACAGATATTCTTTCAATTTTATTTTCAAGCAGCATTCAGTACTACAAATTTATATTTTTTCTCCTTGTATTTCAGATTCTACAAGATTGGGAAGTTTATTTTCCAGAACCCCTTGCCAAAATTCCAATGTAAGATTCTACTAATGAGAAGTACTTGCCTAGAATTTTAAAAGGAGGAATAGATGAAAACCAAGCCTTGCTATGGCAGTGATAAGGAAACATGTGGCAGATGTGTAGTTGGGTCAGCAGCTTCCTTGCATTTTCTTATGAATCACTCACTTTGTTGCCAGAGGCAGCTGGGATAATTGCAGGCAGTTTCCTGCCATTCATGCACTTCCTAAAACCAGCAATGACTTTCCCTGATAGCTCTTTCCCTTCAGGCATCCAGCAGTTTCTAAGATTCATATTCTATATTCAGAATGTCCCCTTGCTTAGAGTACCAGAGTGATTTCTATGTTCTGACCAAACCCTTACTGAGATGATCTTTTCTAGTAGAAGTGTTTCCAAGAAACAGACTCTCAAAAGTAGAATCAATTGGCCACTTGTTCAAGTTAGTAATGACCTCATCACTGGTGGAAAGGGAGAAATAGTTTTTCCAGGGCATTCAGTAGCAGGGCAATTGCTTAAATTATGTCTTGTATTTGCTTGGAATGATGTACATCTTAAAGGCAGGCTTTGAAGGGCAGAGTGACATCTGTTGTGAAACACTATTATGGAAATGAGTATAAAGAATTTAGGAATGACTGCGTCTCATTACACTGAAGGAAAAAACAAAAAACAAAAAACACCCTACGGTTTCAGTCTTTACGTTCTTAGCTCAAGACATGACTGAGACTATCACTGAGATTTCATGACTGACACCCACCCCCCTCCCTACTTCCTCAAGTGTGAACAAATAAGCAAACAAAAAACCCTTCGTATTCTTTTTATCTTCAGGATTGTATCAAAACCAAACAAACCAATTGACATGAAGTTGATTCTCACTCATAGCAACCCTATAACACAGCGCACAGCTGCCTTCTTGGGCTTTCAGGGAGCAGCTGGTAGATTCCAACTGCCCAAATTTGGGTTGGCAGAGAAGCTTTTAACCCCTGTGCTACCAGAACCCCAGTAATATTTCAGAAAGGCAGAAAAAATGTTTTACTTCATGAATTGTTAAATGACAGCCTGAGCTCATTCTTTTACAGTCTGACAGATATGGTCTCTTTTTATTTCTAGATTTAGAAACCAATAGTCATTAAGTGAAAGCAAGCAAAATTCTCCCTCAGTCAAGGTGGCACCTATATAAAAACAATTACAAAATTTCATAAAAGTTTATTGGAAGAAATCTGAGAAATATAAACAAGACTGGATTCTAAAGATATGAGAAGATGCAGGAAAGAACATATTAAATCAGGCTGTATTTGTTAAGATACATAGTCACTACATTTTCCGTATTCTGCTAGTTAGCTCTAACATCTGGTAGTGACAATAGCAGCTTGCTCAGATAATTAACCAAAGCCTGAGCATCATAGCTACTCTTTTTATACAAAATTGAGATGCCAAAATACGTTAGCAATATTTAGAGTAAAGAATCCAAAGAATTAGAAAGATATGAATGTGGAAGCAGATTTTTAATGGATGACTTGCTTACCCAACTATTTCCATTCAGAGAACCCAGGGGATAATTTCTCACATTACAGCATCAAGAGCACTGGTGACAGAAGCCTTTGTATCTCTGAAATCCTCCAGGGCTATACTCAGCATGGGAGGAAAAAAGATGAAATACGTTGCCATGGATATGAGCTCCTTTATATTCATGTAAAAGATAAGATTCCAAAATAGCAGAGAAGATTGTGGTGGTTAGGTTTGAACTGACCAGGTTTAGAATAGATTGTGATGGAACACTGAATCAGTCAGTCTTAAAGTGGAGCTCAGTGGATTCATGGATTTAGGCTTATTTGGAAACTCACAGAATCCCCCTTTCCCTTCTTGTCCTTTGAATTAAAACTTATTTTATTAGGAAACATCAAATGAAAATTCCTGGTGTTGCGTTCCCTCTTCTGTGTTTTACTAAAATGGAAAGCCAAAAGCACTACTCCATTGCTGAGGCAGTGACACTGTTTGCCACTAACAGAGGCTAGAAAGATGAAGGAACACTGATTCTTAGTGGCTCTCATTTAAATGCACCTCTTAGGTAAGTTAAATGTGCAGTGAGCACTAAAACTGGAAACCCTGAGGTGTAGTGGTTAACAGCAGTGGTTGCTAACCAAAAGTTGGCAGTTCTGCCTCACTAGGTGTTGCTTGGGAATCCAGCGGGGAGCTCCTACACTGAACTACAGGGTTATCATGAGTCAGAATGGACTGGACAGCAATGAGCTTGCTTTCTTTTTAGGTTCGTTGACTGGTACCAGAACAAAAGGAAGATACACATATTAAATAGGGTCTCAAAGGTACCTGAAAATATACTTTAACAACTGTGCATACTTGACTATTGTCCTCATGGCTTTGTTTTCCCTGTTTTATATGATTTGGCTTGGCTATTGCTAATTGTTAAAGTTATTATAATCCTTTAAGTATTATAATCCTTTAAGAATATTGAAAAGATATTGTACCTATACTGGAATGGGAATGGTCACCACATGAAGACTTTGTTTGTTTGTTTTTGTTTTATAAGGGTAGCTATTTGGTGTGTTAGGCGGGAACATATTGCTATTTGTAGCTTAAAAATAGAATGGTGTATTGATGCTGAACACTCAAAGAAATGGACCCCATTGGGTACATCTGGAGACAATTGGCATTTGACCATAACCCATTCTATGGCACCACTAATTTGTATCACCGCTCTAGAAGCTTTGGAATGAATTTTCCCTTTCCTTGCCAGCAGGGTTCCGTTTTCATTTTCACAAGTGAAAGGCATGTATGTTAGATCTGAAGGGTGAAAAGAAGAAGGAAAGTTCAAAATCGTTCAGGAAAAGTCGTAAAGGACCACGTGCTTCAATAGAAATTGGAAGTGAATTATTTTCCATCAGCATCTGGTATTTTTTCTGTGAATCACTCCTTTTTAAGCTCTAGGACATTACCTTTCTCTCTGGCAGTTTCCTGCGCTTTCTGTACTTCGTGCTATCTTGAAACCAGCCGTGGTTTCAAGATCTTTGTTCCTTCAGTCTTTCCAATGGTTTTGTTATCACAGGGTTCCCTACAATAAGTCCTTTGCTGTTGGTACTACTTTGTTGCAAATTCTAGAATGTATCTGTTTTCCTGACTGAACATCCACTAATTCAACCCAAAGCTTTGCTCTCACCAAATTTTCTTAGATTCTGTATCTAACACTTTCATTGATCCATCCAATTATTCAGGTCAAAGCCCCTCTCTTTTCTTTTAATAACCTCTATTCAATCCGTTAGCAAATCCTATTAGTCCTAACAAAGCAATATATCACAGAAGTGCACATTTCTTTCAATCTTTACTCTTTTCACTAAAATAACTGATATCATCACTGCCTCAGAATGCTGAAACTACAGCCTTACCGGTTTCCCTGATTCCAATCTTGAATCTCTACAATGTATTTTTTAACTGCCAGCGATAACATTCTTTTACAAGTAAAAGTCCAGTCTGTTTATGTTTTATTCAAAATCATCTCATGATCATTTCATCGACTTAAAGAACATTCAAAATCCTTAACCATCCACCGTACCATAGCATATCTAGTGTCATCAAGTTGATTTCGATTCATAGCAACCCTGTAGGACAAAGTAGAACTGCCCCATAGAATTTCCAAAGGAGTGCCTGGTGGATTTGAACTGCTGACCTTTTGATTAGCAGCCATAGCACTTAACTGATACACCATCAGGGTTTCCTTGCCATCCATAAAAGAAGAATTATCTCCTCTAGGTGTAACTCCCTGGCATTTACAACCATTCCCCCCACCCAGCCTTCTTGTCATGCCCAGAATCCAGTGTTTTCACACTGAAATGAAGCCTCACCTGTTTTGACTACTGCAACAGCCACAGCACTTAAAATAGGTTCCACAATTATTAGGATAGCAATAAATTTATACATAGACACACATGAAGACTGCATTTTCAGTTTAGTAGAAAACATGCTTATAAAATAATCAAACATAAATATTACAATAAAAGCATTATTTAGAAGGGAGTGATATTTAATTCAATGGACATCCTTACAGATGTTTTCCAGCACAGAGAGACAACTCTTCCAAATAAAAATCAACATGTTAAAGCAGCAGTCTACAGGTTTTCGGCTTGCCTGGCCTGAGTTTGTCTGCTCTGAGTATGTGAAGCCTCATTATGTTACTCAGGAAGTGTCTACATAGTCCATGTAGCTATCTATAACAGTTCCTAAAGTGATCATTTAGTTCTTCTTTTATGAAGACAACAAAAGGTGCTGTTGTAATCCTTGACCTAGTTTCTGGATTAAGAAATACGTAGTTTACAGATAATTCAGTCAAAATGATATTAAAAATATAAGTTGTATACATTGCAATCAAATTGGAGCCTTGTTTGTGCAGTGGTTAAAAGCTGTGGCTGCTATCTAAAAGGTCAGCAGTTTGAATCCACCAGTTATTCATTGAAAGCCCTATGGAGCAGTTCTACTCTGTCCTATAGGGTCTCTAAGAGTCAGAACTGACTTGATAGCAGTGGGCTAGGTTTGATACTATCATATTAATTCTGTGTTTTTCCTTACTGAGAATCCAATAGAACTTGTAGTCAGAAGCTGATACACTAGTCTCTGTTTCAAGTCTGATTTCCTGCTGTTGCAGTACAAATTTCTCCTCATGTCTTAGTACAAGTGCACCGAGTCTCTTCTGAATAACACATAATGCTCTCGTTTCAGTGTGGTGGGCACTGATGTCACTTTCTTCTGTCAGGACAGAGATGCTCAGGCTAGATACTTATTCCATTTGAGATTTTAAATAAAAGAATATCAAACAAATGGCAAAGGAAACTCAGCACTTCCCAATATGCTGTGAAAAAATGTGTGCCCCTAATTCAAGGGATCAGGGAATAGATTTCCTTCCAGTCTTTTGATATACTAATGTAACTTTGCCAGTGATTTCTATGGATTACTGTCTTTTACATACTCTGACACATAGCAGTGGTGAAGGAGTTTATATTCTGCTTTTTTATGGTACAGGAAGTAACTCTTTAAGGGCATCTGAGCTAAAATCAGATTCTCCATTGGGCAGAAATAATAGAATTCAACCCTTTATGTGTGATACCACCAAACAGCCTCTTTCTGACTGCAGAAGACATTTGTTTTGAATCATTTGACCCTCGCTGTCATTTTTCCTACACTTGCAAACCCTGTCCATCAAAGCTGCATACTTGTTTCATGGTAAGACAGTTTAAAAAAAGAACTATTTGCAAAGACGTTACACTGTCTGCTGTCAGACATTTCTCTTTTCTTGTTTCTCAAATTTCTGACCCTGTTCTGCTCAAGACACTTTGTGTTGCTTTTCCAATCACTTTTCAGCCCTTCTGAGTAAAAAGCCCTGTATCCCAGTCACGTAAAAACAATCATATATAAAAAAGTTTCAAGAGTGTGAATTTGCAACACAGCTGGACATCCAAATGCTAACAGCTGGAATAAACACCGACACCTTTCAGGAAAAGTCTGGATTTGAGAGTCAGATTTAAGATACATCAGTGTGTAATTGGTAATTGCAACTGAGAGTTGGCCCATGGAGTGTATGCAGCCTCTGTGCTTCTGGTGATCATAAAGGACACAAACAAATGAAAGTATAAACAATGGAAAAGGTGTTCATAAAAGATACAAAAGCAAAAACCAAACCCTGTGCCATCGAGTCAGGTCCGACTCACAGCAACCCTAGAGGACAGAGTAGAACTGTGCCTAGAGTTTCCAAGAAGCACCTGCCGGATTTGAACTGCCAGCCTTTTTGGTTAGCAGATGTGACACTTAATCCATTACATAACCAGAGTTCCCGTAAAAGATACAGGGGTTGAAAATAATCATAAAAACGTGTGATTGTGGAAGCAAAATTTTTCAAGAAAGATGAAGTGTGTAATGCTGTCACATGGCACAGCATTACAGATAATAAAGACTGAAAATATCCATTTCATCTCGAAAATTGGGAGATATTTGTGAATTTCAATGACAGTGACTCTAGTTCAATGAAATTACCCAGAAAACTGTAGTGGATTGCATTAAGGAAGTAGAGACCAAGCAGGCAGACCACTCACCTAAGAAATGTGAATAAAAAGAATACAAAATAAATTTTACAGTAGAACAAACATGCAAGTGAAGCACCAAATTGGAAATGGGTCCCCACAAAAGACCACAGGAAACTGATGATAAGGACCCAAATGACTTTGTATTTGACATTGGAGGTCTGCTGGGTCTTTACCAGGCTGCCTTATTGTTGTTGATCAGCTCATTCACTGGACTAGAGAAGGCGTTTTATCACTTGATTTAGAATTGATTTTCCTGTATGGCTATATTAGAAAAATTAAGTTACAATAAAATTAAGGTTTCTGCTAAGGATGTAGTTTTGACTTTCAACCACAAACTACTATTAGCAGTAATGATAGCAAACACATCATCTTTCCAGAGTGCCAAATGCTGCTGTAAGTGCTTAAATACATAAGCTAATTTAATACTCACAGAATCCATGTAGTCTGTGTTCTTATTACCTAACAGATAAAGAAGCCAAGGCACAGCACAGCAAAATATCTTGTTCGTGGACAAAGAGCTACTAAGTGGTACAGCCAGGATCTTGACAAGAGAGTATAAAAGATGAGTAGGTGCTCTTCCACAGCGGTGATTGAATGCCTTCATAACGGATATAATTAGTTGAAATCATCTTTTGCTAGTTTAATCAGTGAAGAACTTTAAGAATGGAACAGAACGTAAGGTTTGGGTTGGAAACTGTGCAGGTGAGAATAACCCTAAAATCATCCTGCAGAATGGCTCAGGGAGGCACACGCTTCCTTTATAGGGCACAGGCCCTGCAGCTTGTACAGGCAGCACTATAGTGAGTGTTAACACTGAGACTATTTGCTCAGTCACTGCCAACTTTGAAACTAGATCTAGTCCCTGCTACCATTGCCAGAATGAATTCTACATGGTACCAGCTTTACTGATTTACATTTTATTATCTGGCATCATGTGTCTGATTGATGCTCCTTGTAATACATGTCTCTGCACTGAACTCAAAACCAAACCCACTGCTATCCATCCCAACTCACAGCAGCCCTATCAACAGAGCAGAACTGCCCCGTAGAGTGCCTGGAGGATTTGAACTGCCAACCTTCTGGTTAGCAGCTGTAACAGTGAACAACTATGCCACCAGAGTTTCCTGTCTATGCATTAGAACTTGGTGAAGCAAGTATCTGGCTTCTAGAAGAATGGCCACAGAGGCACATTCAAGGGGTTCTACAGTCAAGGAAAAACAAAACGAAAAGGCAAGTATGCTGCATATGTGGCCTATGCTGGGTAGTATGGAAAAGGAGCCACAGGGAGTTTATAGACCAGAGGTAAAAGGAAAGACCAAAAGGCTGTCCATGAGGTACAAGAGTAGATGGAAGGGACAGTGGCTGCAAGAAAACAAAGAAGAAAAGAAAGGTCCTTTAAAGACTGAAATATTTGCATGTAAGATGTATTATGTGGAATAGGTCCAATTATAATAAGTTCCAGGAATTGACTATGGAGGTGATTAGCTAAAGATGATGGAGGAAATGTCATGAAATTAAAGAGCCTTGAGCATTTTAATATTAACTTGTTGGATGAATTGATTCTTTTCCTTGGACTTTGAAATCTGCCAAATTTTAATACAATATGTAGATGCAAAGAAGATTCCATGCTGTTCTCAAAGCCTTCAGTAAATGAGGGTTACGATTTTTAGGTGGGTAAATGACAGCAGTAAAGATAGGTAAGGGTTTCCAGAGTTATGTGGCAGAGGTCTAGAAGACGAATGAGTGGTTATTCCACAGTGGAAGCATCTTTATGTGGAAATAGAAGATTGCAGTGATAGTGGTATTTGCAGTTGACTGTCTTTAGTAATCCCAAGTCATTCTGTCTCCAGAAAGTCTCAGCAATTTAGGTAGTGTTTTGGTCAGTTAGGGTTGCTCTAAAAGAAATACCGTAGAATGGAGAGCTTTAACAAAGAAAAGCTTATTCTTACACAATCCAACAGGCTACAAGTCAGAATTCAAGAAGTCTATTTCAGGAGAATGCTTTCGCTCTATTGGCTCTGGATGAAGTTTCCTGTGTTGTATTAGTCTTTGATCAGGAAGCATCTTGGTGCAAGAACTTCAGGTCTGAAGGGCGTGCTCTTCTGCTGATGCTTTCTTGATGGTGTGAGCTTCCTGATTTTCTGCTTGCTTCACTCTTTTTATCTTCTGCAGGATGAAAAGATAAAAGGGTGGTGCAGGCCACACTCCAGGGAAACTCACTTAGCAAGAGTGGTGCAATCCCACCCTAATCCTCTTTTAACATAAATCATTTTATCTCCTAGCCACAAGCAGAAATTAGGATTTACAGCATCAGAAAATTCACAAAATGGAGGGCAGTCACAGAATGCAGGGAATACCGGCCATGCCAAATTACTACACATATTTTTTGGTATACAGAATTCAATCCGTGACAGGTCGGATATGACCTAGTCTTAAAAAAAAGTTAAATCTATGATGTGACTGCATTCCAGGAATTCCTACCATTCCTCATTCTTCGTTTCTCAGTCTTTCTCTCTTACTCTTTAACTGATTCACTTATTTATTCAGAGAGTCTATGACGAGCTGGCAATGTTCTAGAACAAGTTATAGCACCATGAACAAGCAGATTGGGGTATACTGTAT
This sequence comes from Heterohyrax brucei, assembly GCA_028571685.1. Taxonomy (NCBI): domain Eukaryota; kingdom Metazoa; phylum Chordata; class Mammalia; order Hyracoidea; family Procaviidae; genus Heterohyrax; species Heterohyrax brucei. Next base: position 55,201,331 of record CM053143.1, on the reverse strand, counting down.
AAAGAAAAACAACAGTGCTAGTAAAATCAAACACATTGCTGTCCAGCTGATTTCAACTTATAGTGACCCTATAGAACAGAGTAGAACTTCCTTGCAGAGTTCCCAAGGAGTGCCTGGTAGATTCAAACTCCTGAGCTTTGGTTACCAGCTGCACTCTTAACTACTCAGCAATAAAGGCTCCAATAGTGATACAAGAGGAAGTCAAAGCAAAACATACCTTAAATTGAAGGTTCAGGAAAGACCTCGCCGAGGAAGCAACAGTTCAGTGAAGGCCAGGGCATGAGCAAATCTTCAGAACACTTCCATGTAGAGGAAACATCACCTGTAAAATCTCTCAAGTGATAAGAAGAATGATTTATTTGAGAAACTGAAGAACAACATGTTCTGAAGCATATATGCTGCTGTTTTCTCTAACTCAAAGATTATTTATAAACATCTTGTAACCTGAGACCACAGACTACAATGACACTAGAATTATAGAATGTTTGTGCTAAAGACTACGCGTTTCTAAAGACAAATAAAAAAGGATACCTTATATAGAGATATGCCTCTTATATGATATAAACATATCACTTATAAAATTATATATAAAGTATAAAAAATGGAAATCTGGGTGGCATAAAAATATTTGATGATATGTGTTGTAAAGATCAGACCTATCTGTACTATACACTTATGTATGGATATATATGTATATTTTTGTGTATGTATATATGTGCATATATAATACATATATATGTACTATAGATACACAAGTGTGTGTATACATATTCCATGAGCATTGGTGGCACAGTGATGAAGACCTGAACTAACTTAAAGGTCAGCAGTTCAAATCTATGAGCTTGTAAGGCAATTCTACTCCATCCTACAGAGTCACTGTGAGTTAGAATTAACTCAAAGGCAGTAGGTTAGGTAAGTTTTATGTATATCCCATGATCTGGTTAGATGAATCAGCTTATTTTCCTTAACTTAAAGGACAGTAATAATTTTGATACTCTTTTTGTAAACAATGTGGAAAATCTATAAGATACATGGAGAAGAAATCTTTTGATGCATAAAGTGATGGTCAAAATTAGATCTGTTGATTTAATTCCTATCCTGTGTGTCACAGGGTGGATCTGTTCTGTAAAGTTTCTTGTCTATGGTCTCTACAGAAGCAGATTGTCAGGATTTTCTTTCCTGACACTGATTAGTGAGTTTGAACCACCAAACTTTTGGTTAGAAGTCAAATGCAAACAATTTGTGCCACTTAAAAATCTGAATTGTTGAATAGGCCCCCTCTCCAAGCAAGCATTTATGTGCCATAATACTGGTGGTGGTTGTTTGTTTCGTTTTGGTTTTAAGTTAGCCAGCTAAGAAAATATGCTAAAGCACAAGGACGAAACAGGCCAAAAAAAAAAAAAAAAAAATCAATAATGGAGAATGCAAAAGACTAAAAATTCAATCCAAATAGCTAGTTTGTAAACGTTAATGGATACAGTCTGTATAATTGGAAACTGGAGAGGAAAATCTGTTAGTACATCAAAGCTTGGCACTAATGCACTCTGAGCAGTGCAGCGGGAAGGCTGAAGGGTGGCTCATCTCCACAGCAGGTTTCACAAAGAATGAATCTTACTTGTTTGTATGAAATGCCACCTATAACTTTTATTTATTATTTAAAATATATATATTTAACAATTTCTAAGCTTGATTGCTTCCAATCTTGTATTCTTAGAGACTTTAATCTTGCTTTCACATTGGTCTTAACTAACCATGGCACTTTTTGAAAAGTGGGATGGTGTTTGCCATATTTTCTTGCAAACAACATGTGCCTTCTGCGTTTGTTTGCTGGTCACATTCCCTGACCTCCCGGAGTATAGGCACGGTCTCAAGTGCTGCCGTGCCAATGCTCTTCAGTGTGTTGCTATCAAAAAATTAGCATAGCATTATTACTAAAACGCCTTGTAGAAGGAGGGCACATTGGGAAAGCAAACATAGAAGGTATACTTTATTTGTATAAAAATATGTCTTTTTCACTTATTTTAAATCAAAAGAATTCTTCAGAAATTAACATTTCATACATTTATGTTATAAAGTAAATGCATTTAGCAGATTTTTTTTAAAGCAAAAATATATAAAGAAAAGAATAGGTAAGATTCTTGAGTACCTGGTTAAGGTGAAGAGGAAAAATGCTGATTAGGAAAATAATAATAAGTTTCCACAATGCCAAAGCTAAGGACAGCAAGGACATATTTTACAACTTTTTAGTACCTAAACGGTGAAATGGCAAAATACTTGTATGATATCAACTAAATGGTTGTTATTATTTTATTCTTAAACTGTTTCATAAAGACATGCTGATAGTCTAGAAAGTTCTAAACACTTCTCTTTAATATGAGGTGAAAGGTGAATACCATGAAAACTTAACTCATTATTTTGGATGGTCTACTGGCAGCTCATGTATTTCATGTGGACAGAGCATATCAGTGCAACCCAGTTACAAAGGGGTGATTCTTCTAGAGTATTTTGAAATGAAGATCAAAAAATATTAAACATTCTTGTGAAAAGACCTTAATCTCATTTTGTCTAGTTAATTTTTTTTTTTTTTGTAAAAACAGAAATATGGAGACAAATGACATGGGACTTTATTACACGGACAATGGTAAAGGAGAATTGCACAGGAGCCCGAGACATGAATGTATCTGGACAGCAGGAAACATAGAAAGCATAATTGCATGCCCTCTGAATCTTTCCATATCTTTTATCTCTGGTCTAGCTTAGGTATCCATTTACAGATCAACACACGCATTGGAGAGAAACAGTATTCTCTGCTCTCCTTCTCGGTGCCAGGGAAGGAATCTAGCGATGCAGGTTCACGTGGATATCCCTCTGAACCCATCAGCTGTGGTCATCTAGACTGGAATGTGTTGTTCCTGCAATACTGGTGAGAATAAGTTAGAGAAGAATACAAATAAGTGCCATAGAAAATCATCTAAGTGGAAAAAATAGAAGATATTTTGGTGGCAAAAGATTTGGTGGAAAAGATTTAGTGAGCTAACATTTGTTAAGCACTTAATATTCCCACAAATACATAATCAAATTTAATCCTCATTATGACTCACTGAGGGTATCAAGTTATTTCTATTTTGTAAATGAGTAAAGTAAGTTTAGAGGAGTTGAGACACGATTTTAGAATCACAGACCTGTATGTTCAATGAATTGTTGAAAATGAGCTCTCATTAGTGTTACTGGTATCTAAAGACGTAGACCGAGGGACACAACTGAGAGGAGACATGACATCCTTGCATGGAAGTGTTACAGGCATCTTTAGAGATGGTGCCTAAGACAGAATCCTTAACGGTTCCTTTTCTAATCACTGAACTGGAGGATTCTGTGTCAACTCTAAATACCATAGCATCTTATCTGCAACATATCTTCTGTGAGTGACTCTTCTATACTAGCCATGTTAAGAGCACATCAAAAGCAAGCTGTAATATAAACAAATTTACAGAAGAACTGTGTGAATGATTTTGTGCTTTAAAGTAATGTTGGAAAATGTGACAGATTATGGTGTGAGATTTGTTTTTATTGTTACCCGGTATCAAGCTTGTGGAGGAAATGGCTAGTCTTCTTCTACATCTGACTTTTTGGGGCAATCATTGTCTACTAGAACAATCAGAAGATTTATGTGTGAGTATGGAATCCCCCAGAGTCTACTAGACAGCAGTGGGTTTGGTTTGGATTACGGAAAACCTGGTGGTGTAGTGGTTATGTACTTGGCTGCTAACCAAAAGGTCAGAAGTTCAGCATCACCAGGAACTCCTTGGAAACTCTACAGCCAGTTCTACTCTGTCCTGTAGGGCTACTATGAATCAGAATTGACTCAATGGCAATAAGTTTGGTTTGGCACAGGCCTAAAATTAATTGCTCTAAAATTAATTCTGTGAATGTCCTCAGTGCTCGTTGTATCTTGTAGAACTGATCCCTACAGATACGTTTCCCTGACTCTGTTGCCAAATTGCAGCTGATTAATTTGGTTAATAGGAAGCATTTGTGGAAGACAACTGGCCTAGGCTGCAGTCTTTGCTGGACCAGATCTTCAGGTCTATTATGCCATGGAGCTGCTTGGTGAGTTTGAACTACCAGTCTTTCCATAGCAGCCAAGTGCTTAACTATTGCACCACCAGTGATCCTTCTATTTAAGGTACCTCTGTACTAAGTGGAAACCTTGATGGCATAGTGGTTTAGTGCTATGTTTGCTAACCAAGAGGTTGGCAGTTTGAATACACCAGGTACTCCTTGGAAACCCTATAGGATTGCTCTGAGTCAGAACTGACTTGATGGCAGTGGTTTTGGTTTTGGTTTGGTCTGTCCTAGTGATTTATTTAATAAACATTCAGTGTAGAGTGTCCAGCAAGCACTGCACAGTAACATAAGAATCTTTTACACATGATAAATTGCTACCCTTAAGAATTCCTGTGAAAATGCCGAGTGAAAGTGCCCCTCGGACATACCAAATCTCAACCCCACTGCCTTCAATTCAGGTCTGACTCATAGAGACCCTAGAGATCAGAGTAGAACTGCCCCACAGATTTTCCAAGGAGCACCTGGTGGATTTGAACTGCCAACTTCTCCGTTAGCAGATATATCACTTAACTCACTATGCCACTAGAGTTTCCAGTGTTTGCATGTATAAATTAAAATGTATTAAGGACAGTGCCAAAGAGAAATCAGGAAAAGATAAGTCATGCTATCAAAATAGAGTTCAGCTGGCAACTTTACAGATTATCTTCACTGGATTACACTTTGGAAAAAAAAAATCACAGGATTTATTCATGTGATGTATTCATTCATAAAGTTACCATTTCAAATTACTTCTTTTTTCACTGCATATTTTTTGGAGAAGAGGGTAGGACTTCATGATTATTTCACTCTTGAAACTATGTACAAAGGCTAGTTTTGTTTTACATTTTATTTTGTTTTGTTCAATGTAGGGAAGAAACAAGTCTTCTTTTTCACTGCATTACATTAAAAGCTATTATATAAGCCTGAAAGTGCACCATGTTCTCTAGCCAATAGTCAAGCTGAATGTTCTCAATACAAAATCAATTCTTTTTTTTTAAATTTTTTATTTAATATAACTGAGTGAAAATGTACATTCCCTTATAAATTTACATACCCACGTATATGCAGCTTCCACTGCTCTCCCTGCCCGGTGACAGCACACTAGTGCTCTCTGCTCCATACATGTCTCGTTATCCCAACAGTCTCCTTTCCACTCCTCTCCACCCACTCCCCTTACTCCAGCCAGAGGTCAGCAGGATGACATCCTGTAGATGTATAGAACCATAAAGTGCATCCAATATATAGTCACTGCATCACCGAGTCCAATCCATTCCTGTCCGAAGCGTGGACCTTCGTTATGACTTATGGTCAAGGGCAGCCTCATGGCAAGGGGCCATGCTCCCAGGGGAACCCCGAAACCACTGGACCATCAACTGAAGTCTTTTAGTGGAGATCTCAGGGTGCACCCCTTTTTATTGTTGTGTTGCCAGTGAGACTCAACTTAGCTCCATCGAGGCTATCACTGGTGGTGGCTGGGCACCATCCGGTTCTTCCGGTCCCAAGTCGATGTAGGCACCCACTCACGTGGGTCTCTTTGTCTTCTGGATTGTCTTTCCCCCATGTCACTTTGGTCCTCAGTGAGCATCCGTTCTTGCTAAGTTGGGACCATTTGCTGTGCCCTCGAATGGCAGCTTGGCAGATTTTAAGACCCCAGACGCCACTCACCAACGTGGGTGCAGAGAGCCCTCTTAGCAAAACGCTAGTTGTGCCAATTGGCCCCCCTTTCGCCTAAGAGCATGGTCCCCTGTCCCCTGCCCCAGCTACTCTATCCTTGCAATATAGGGTTAAGATGAAAGGAGTACTCATGTTATGTTTAAGTCCACTTAATATTGTTCTTGTTTCTAATGTGTGCTATCACCGCTTTCACCCAACCAGATACTTAGCAACTATCTAATCTAAACCCTCCCCGCCCCCCCTGCTCCACTGCAGCTGTCAAAGAGTCTTTTCTTCTATACACAAGTCTGTTTTTGAGATCTTATCATAGAGGTCTCATACAATATTTGTCCTTTTGTCACTGACTTCTTTCACTCAACATAATGTCTTCCAGTTGAAACCAGGTCATGAGATGTTTCCTAAAGTCATCGTTGTTCTTTATCATTGCGTAGTGCTCCCTTGAGTATATATACCATAATTTACCTATCCATTCTTCTGTTGTTGGGCATCTGGGTTGATTCCATTTTTTGCTATTGTGGACTGTGCTGCGATAAAAATTCTAGTGCATGTGTCCGTTGGTGTGAAAGGTCTTGATTCTGTAGGATATATTCCAAGTAGTGGAATTACTGGGTCAAATGGTATATCAATATCCATTTTTTTAAGGAAGTGCCAGATTGCTTTCCAAAGAGGCTGGACCATTTTGCAACCCCACCAACAGTGTAGGAGGGTTCCACTTTATCCACAGCCTCTCCAGCATTTGTTGTTTTGTGTTTTTTGGATCCTGGCCAACCTTGTTGGGGTGAGATGGTATCTCATTTTCACCTTGACTTGAATTTCTTTAATAACTAAAGATCATGAACATGTCTGCATGTGTTTTTTGGCTGCCTGGATCTCCTCTTTAGAGAAATGTCTGTCGATTTCCTTTGCCCATTGCTTAACTGGATGGTTTATCTTCTTCTTGTTGATATTTCGTAGTATCTTATAGATTATGGAGATCAGCCATCGGTCTGACATAGAGTTTCCAAATATTTTTTCCCATTCTGTGCCAGCCAAGTGCCGTCGAGTCTGATCTGACTCATGGCGCCATGAGTTGGATCCCATTCTGTAGGTGTTCTTTGAATTCTATTAATAAAATCTTCAGATGAGCAAAAGTGTTTAATTCTTAATAGATCCCATTTATCTATTTTCTCTTCTGATGATTGTGGTTTGTTTGACAGATTTTGTAGTCTGCCCATATTGTGTATTAAAACTTCCATTGTTGTTCCTATCTTTTCTTGGATGAGCTTTATCGTTTTAGGTTTGATATTTAGGTCTTTTATCCAGCTGGAGGTGGTTTTTGTATAAGGTATAAGATATGGATCTTGTTTCAGTTTCTCGCAGATGGATATCCAATTTTGCCAGCACCATTTGTTGAAGATACTGTTTTTACCCCAGTTTAATGTCTTAGGGCCTTTGTTGAATATCAATTGTTCATAGGCAGATGGTGTCATCTCTGGGGTCTCAGTTCTATTCCACTGATTAATCTGTCTGTTCTTATACCAGTACCAGGCTGTTTTGACTACTGTGGCAGTGTAATAAGTTCTAAAGTCAGGTAATGAGAGGCCTCCCAGTGTGTTCTTCTTCTTTAGTAGTACCTTGCTTAACCGGGGCTTCTTCCCTTTCCAGACAAAATTGGTGATTTGTTTCTCCATCTCATTAAAAAATGTCACTGGAACTTGTATTGCAATTGCATTATATAACTAGATTGCTTTGGGTAAAATAGACATTTTCACAATGTTAAGTCTTCCTATCCATGAGCAGGGTAGGTTTTTCCATTTATCTAAGTCTCTCTTAGTTTCTTGTAGTAAGGGCTTGTAGTTCTCTTTGTAAAGGTCTGTTATTTCTCTGGTTAGATTAATTCCTAGGTACTTTATCTTCTTAGGGGCTATCGTAAATGGTATTGATTTGATAATTTCTTCCTTAACAGTCTCGTTGTTGGTATAAAGGAATCCTACTGATTTACTTATGTTTATCTTGTATCCTGAGACTTTGCTGAACTCTTCTATCAGTTTGAGTAGTTTACGTATAGATTCCTTGGTATTCTCTGCATATACAATCCTATCATCTGCAAACAGGAAGATTTGAACTTCCTCTTTGCCAATGCAGATGCCCTTTATTTCTTGGTCTTGTCTAGTTGCTCTGGCTAAAACTTCTAGCACAATGTTGAATAGAAGAGGTGAGAGTGGGCATCCTTGTCTAGTTCTTGATCTCAAGGGAAAGTCTTTCAGTCTCTCTCCATTCAGGATGACGTGGGCAATTGGCTTTGTATAAATGGCCCTTATTGTGTTGAGGAATTTGCCGTCTATGCCCACTTTGCTAAGAGTTTTTAGCATGAATGAGTGTTGGACTTAATCAAATGCTTATTCTGCATCAATGGACAAAATCAGGTGATCCTTGTCTTTTGTGTTATTGATGTGGTTAATCACATTAATTGTTTTTCTGATATTGAACCAGCCTTGCATCCCTGGTATGAATCCTACTTGATCATGATAGATTATTTTCTTGATATGTTGTTGTATTCTATTGGCAAGAATTTTGTTGAAGATATTTGCATCTGGATTCATGAGTGATATCAGTCTGTAGTTCTCTTTCTTTGTTGGGTCTTTCCCTGGCTTAGGTATCAGGGTTATGCTGGCTTCATAGAATGAGTTTGGGAGTACTCCATCCCTTTCTATACTGTGAAATAGCTTCAGTAGTATTGGAGATAATGCTTCTCTAAATGCTTGGTAGAATTCTGCAGTGAAGCCATCTGGACCCAGATTTTTTTGTGGTTGGCAGTGTATTGATGAGTTTTTCAATCTCTTCCTTTGTAATGGATTTATTAAGTTGTTCTGCTTCACATTGCGATAATTTGTGTAGGTGGTATGAGTCAAGGAATTGGTCCATTTTCCCTAGGTTTTCAAATTTGTTAGAGTACAGTGTTTCATAGTATTTTGTTATGATATTTTTGATTTTTGTTGCATCTGTGGTGACAACCCCCTCTCATTTCTAATTTGGGTTATTTGTTTCCTTTCTTGCTGTTTTTAGAAAGTTTAGCCAGTGGTTTGTCAGTATGGTTGATCTTCTCAAGAAACCAGCTTTTGGTCTTTTCAATTTTTCAATTGTTTTTCTATTCTCTAATTCATTTAGCTCTGCTCTAATCTTTATGATCTCATTTCTTCTGGTGCCTGAGGGGTTCCTCTGTTGTTCTCTTTCTACTTGTTCAAGCTGTAGGGTTAGTTCTTTGATTTGGTTTCTTTCTTCCTTCCAGATGTGTGCATTTATGGAGATAAACAGACCTCTGAGCACTGCTTTGGCTGTATCCCATAGGTTCTGGTAGGAAGTGTTTTGGTTCTCATTGGAATCCATGAATTTCTTTAATTCATCCTTCATTTCCTCTATAACCCATGTTTTTTTGAGCAAGATGCTGTTCAGTTTCCAAGAGTTCCACTTTGTATCTATGTTTTCTCTGCTATTTATTTCAACTTTGATGGCTTTATGATCTGAGAAGATGCTTTGCAGTAATTCAATGGTATGGATTTTGTTGAGCACTGCATTATGGCCTATCACATGGTCAATTCTGGAGAATGTTCCATGTGCACTGGAGAAGAAGGTGTAGTTGTCTGCTGATGGGTGGAAGGTTCTGTATTTATCAATGAGGTTTAGTTGGTTAATTGTGGCAATGAGGTCTTCTGTATCTTTACTTAGTTTTTTTTGTAGATAATCTGTCTAGTATTGAGAGTGGACTGTTTAAGTCTCCCACTATTATGGTGGAGTCATCTAACTCTCTTTTGAGTGTAGTCAGTGTTTCTTCGACATATTTAGGTGCTCTGATGTTAGGTACATAAATATTTAATATAGTTAAGTCTTGCTTGTGTACTGAACCTTTCAGGAATAAATAGTGTCCATCTTTGTCCATGATGGTGGATTTGATATTAAGATTGATTTTGTCTGAGATTAGAATTGCTGCCTCTGCTCTTCTTTGTTCATTGTTAGCTTGATATATATTCTTCCATCCTTTAATTTTCAGTTTGTTCCTATCTTTAGTTCTCAAGTGAGTTTCTTGTAGTCAACATATGGATGGGTCATGTTTTTTGATCCAAGATTTCATTCGGTGTCTCTTTACTGGATCAATCAGTCCATTCACATTCAATGTAATTATTGATAGGTATGTGTTCAGTGCGGTCATTGTGATGTGTTTATTTTTATGTTGATGTTTTCTCTGTTGTTCTTATTAGTCTGTTCTGGAACGTTCTTTTTTGTGAGTTGATTTTTCACCTTTTTCAGAGCGGGTTTTGTGGTTGTTGAGACTCCTGTGTTACATTTCTTGAAATGATATGATACATCTTTGTTGTGCTTTACAGCTGCCCCTATGATTCCCCTTAATAAACTATATATAAAGCCAATTTTAATTACTACCAGTCTTGTCATCTTCCTCTCCATCTGGAAGGACTATAACAATTGTAGTACATCCCTCTTTTTAATATGATGACACCATAGTTTTCATGATGATCACTGGATTGCTTCTTTCCTTATCAAAACTGTGATTGGCTTTGGAACTTTCCCTAACCGAGTAGAGTTTTGAGTAGTAAAGTCATTCTAAAATATAAAGTTTGTGGTTTTGTTCTTCTAAGCCAGAGCCAAGAACTTCTTTCAATATTTTTTGTAGTTTTGGTTTGGTTTTAACAAAGTCTCTGAGTTTCTGTTTATCTGGGAATGTCTTAATTTCATTTTCATATTTGAAATATAGTTTTGCAGGATATATAATTCTTGGTTGGAAGTTCTTCTCCTTCAAGATTTTGAATGTGTCATGCCACTGTCTCTGTGCCAGCATAGTTTCTTCTGAGAAATCTGACAAGAGCCTACAGGGTTTCCCTCTGAATGTTAGCTTTGCTTTGAGTCTTGCTGCCTTTAAGAGTTGCTGCTTATGTTTCGTTTTGTTGAGCTTGATTATAATATGTCTTGCAGTCTTTGTTTTGAGATCTATATTGGGTGGCATACAATATGCATCTGAGATGTCTATATTCTCTTCCTTCATGATTTCTGGGAAATTTTCTGTCAGCAGCTCAGCAACGATACTCTCTATGTTCTCTGATGTCTCACCCGTTCAGAGACTCCAATTAATCGAAGGTCATCCCTCTTAATAGAGTCCCACATGCTTATTAATGTTTCTTCATTTTTCTTGTTTCTTTTTTCTGATTTCTGCTCATAGATGCTGGCCTCAGAAGCTCTGTCTTCCAAGTCAGAAATTCTTTTTTCCATTTGTTCCATTCTGTTTTCTTGGCTTTACATGGAAGTTTCTATGTCTTTGATTTTTTTCTTGATCTGTTGGATTTCAGAGTACTGGTGTTCCATCAGATCGAACATCTTACTTAATTTTTCATTTTGTTCTCCTGCATTCTGATGCTTTCATAAAAGTTTCTTCATCTGGGAAACTCCTTGGTTGCTTTGTTTGGGAGCCTTCTTAAGCCATCGCTGATTTCTTGTCTGCCACAAGTGTCTGTTGCTCTTTGGGACCCATATGAGTATGTAGAAGCTGGAAGAGGTACTGTGAGGATGGACTGCAGATGTTTCTCTAGGCTGTCTTAAAATGTAAAGCAAAAGGTATCTGACCACTTCACAAGTCAGTTAGGTTTTTAGGTGTAGAGGTCCCTCTTCTTAACTGGCAAAGTAAGCGCCACTACATCCAACCCTGGATGATACAAACTAGTTCAGAATACAGCAATGCTACTGCCCTGTTGGCCTACAATGACAGGGCCCAGCGTTAGACGACACTGCGTAGAGTATTGCTTTTCTGATAGAAAAGCACTCTTCTGTGTGCAGGCTCTGGCTCCCAAGCTAAGAATTAGGTCCAGCTGCGGCCACCGTATCCAAGATGGCGCCCTCCACATAGGCAGCAGACAGAAGGGCTAAAGGTGCCAAGAGGTAGTGATTGCTCTGATTCTGTTGCAGGAGCCCCAAAGCAGGTGGCACTAGGTAAATTACTGCTTTTCTGTCAGAGAAGCACTTTCCTGTTTGCAGGTGCTGGCTCCCAGGCTAAGAATGAGGTCCCACTAGAATCTCTGTATCCAGCATGGCATCCCGCACACTGACTGTGAAACTCCGTACAAATGCCGCTGAGGCAGATATAAAACGACATGCTCAAAGTGGCTAGATTACCAGAGTCCCAAGTAGGGCTTTCAAAATATGGGAATTTTGCCTGCCTGTCCCCCCAGCAGCGTGCCTGAGTCTAGCCGTTAGGCAAGACCCTGTTCCGCCTCACGGCCAAGTCAGAGGAAAAAATAAAGTCAAAATTCTGTGTTTACCTTCAGTCCGTGAGAGCCAGGGATAGCCAGGCATGGGAGTCAGCACAAGAGAGGAGGTTTATCGCTCAGTAGTATGGAATCCAAAGTAACAGACCTGTGCCGTGTCCTGGGGCTGATTAGGTGACCAGACGGCTCCCTTTGATTATCAGTTCAAGTCTTGGTTTCCAGAGGGATATAAGGAGATGTGTGCTTAGTCCGCCATCTTGACTCCACCTCCCAAAATCAATTCTCTGTATTTGGCTGATTTTGTATTCTTAGAAATCTTAGTGGTGCAGTATTTGAGCATTTAGCTACTGACTGAAAGGTAGGCAGTTCGAACCTACCAGCCCCTCCACAGGGGAAAAATGTGGCAGTCTGATTCCATAAAGATTAAAGCCCTGAAAACTCTGTGGAGTAGTTCTACCATGTCCTACAGAGTTGTTGTGATTTGACATTAATTCAATGGCAATGGGTTTGGTTTTGGTTTATACTCTTAAAGAAATCCCTGGACAGTGCAAATAGCTAACATATTTGGGTGGTTGCTAACTGAAACATTGTCATCTGCTTTTGAAAAATCAGCCACTGAAAACACTTTGGAGCACAGTTCTACTTTGGCACACAGAAGAAGTAAACTTGATAGCAGCGGGGATTTATTCTCATAAGCATTTATTTATTAGTTATTAGTCAAAGTATAGAAGACTATTTAAATCACCATTTTAAACCCATATGAGGGAAATATGTTCTTTCATAACTGGATTAAAATCAGTTTTCCAAATGCTACCTCTTGCTTGGAAATCTGGGAAAAAATTAAAATAATTAGAATATGTTTTGGAGAACAGATGGAACATATTCCAAAATACTAAGAACCAAAGAGCACAGACAAGATTTATTCCTGTATTTTAGTTTAAAATATTCAGGTATACTGAAAGATATGGTTCTTTCATCACGATAGCCACGTCTTCTTACTGTCTTCTTGGTTACTCCCTCTGTCTATATTCTGCCATTGAGTCAATTCTGACTCATAGTGACCTTACAAGTTGAACTGCCCCATAGGGTTTCTACGACAGAAATCTTCATGGAAGCAAACAACCATGTCTTTCTCCCATGGAAAACCTAGTAGGTTCTAACAATCAACTATTTTTTGTTAGCAGTGGAGCGCTTAACTACTGGACTACCAGAGTTCGTTACAGAGTATATAAAATTATGTAATTCCAGACTTGAAAGAGACCATAAGGAGCATCTAGTTTTATAATAAATCAGTGATGATACCCAAAATAGGAATTCTGCTCCCTGGGATGAGCTTTCTGCTTATGGTGAATGTTTACCACCCAAGTTGATTCTCCATATAAAACCCCACACTTATACCTCTAAGCAATTCTAGCTACTCTCCCAACCCTGTGATAGTATGCTCCTCCTCTCCACCCTGTACTTCCTGTACTCATTCAACCATCTCCTATCTCTTCCTCTCCACCCTCCCATCACACCTCTAGAGAGGAGCTGTTCCAACAACCTTACTGTATATTTAAGCCAAGAAACTCTTCACCAGCATCACTCTGTGTCTCACAGTTCAGTCCAGTTTTGGTCTGGAGAATTGACTTTAGTAATGGTTTTAGCTCAGGGCTAGCGGAAGTCCAGGGGCTACATTCTCAAGGGATCAGCCAGGATGTTGAATCATCAGGTCTGCTCTTTTAGAAGAGTTCTAGACCTGCACTCACATTTTTTTCTCCCACTACATCAGGGATTCCATATTGTGTTCCCTGTCAGGGCAGTCACTGGTGATGCCTGGGCACTGTCTTGTTCTTCTGGTCTTATGCTGATGTAATCTCCTGATCATTTGCCCCTTCTGTCTCCTAGGTTTATAATTTCCTCATTTTTTTGATGTTCTTCATTCCTCTCTTCTCCAGGCAGACTGGGACCAATTCATGCTCCTTAGAAGGCAGTTTATTAGCTGCTAAGACCCCAGATGCCACTCAGCAAAATGAGAAGCAGAACATTCTCTTAAAAAAAAAGAAAAGAAAAGAAAACTTAACTATGCCAATTGACCTAGATGTCTCCTGAAAGCAGGGTCCCCAGGCTCCTGCCCCTGCTATTGTGACCTTTGAAGTGTTGGGTTGTATTAAGGAAACCTTTTCACTTTGGGGGTAGTTCAACAGTGTCATTCTCCCTTCTACTCTACTGTCACTTCCTTCACCTCACCTGATTCTTATCTACTATCCAATCTATGAACATCTGTTTCTCTCTCAAATTCCTCCATTACCATCAAAGATTTTTTTCCATGCTTAAACATTTTCTTGAGTTCTTTTAAACGTGGTCTCATAGAATATTTGTCTTCTTGTCACTGACTAATTTCACTCAGTATAATGTCTTCTAGAGGACTCCATGTTATCAGATGTTTCCCAAGATCATCGTTATTCTTCATCACTGTATAGTATTCCATTGTGTGAATACACCACAGCTTGTTTATCAATTCATCTGTCAATGGACATGCCAGTGGATTCCATATCTTGACTAGTGTGGACAGTGCTGTGATAAAAAATCATGTGCATGTATCTATTCATGTGACAGCCCTTATTTATCTAGGTTATATTCAAGCAGTGATATTGTTGGATCATATGACATTTCTATTTTGAGCTTTTTAAGAAAGCACCAAATCAATTTCTAAAGTGGTTGAACCATTTTCCCACCTGCATTATAGAAGAGGTCCAATCTCTCCACAACCTCTCCAACATTTATTGTTTTGTGTTTTGTGGATTAATGCCAGCCTTGTTGGAATATGATATCTCATTGCAGTTTTGATCTTGATTTCTCTAATGCCTAGTGATCGTATTTCTTCATATATATTTTAACTGACTAGAAGTTTTCTTTGGTGAAGGGTCTGTTCATATCCTGTGTTCATTTATTAATTTGGTTGTCTTTTTCTTGTTGAGATTTTGCAGTGTATTGTGGATTATGAAAATTAGATACTGATCAGATTCTTGGTTGCCAAAAATCTTTTCAAAGTCTGTAAGTGGTCTTTTGATTCTTTCAGTAGTGTCTTTATATGAGCATATGTCTGATTTTTAAAAGTTGCCAGTTGTCTATTCTCTCTTCTGATGTTTGAGCATTGTTAGTAATATTTTGTACTCTATGTATACATGCATTAGGGCTCCCAGCATTGTCTCTATTTTTTTCTTCAACAATCTTTATTGCTTTAGATTTTATGTTTAGATCTTTGATACATTTTGAGCTAGTTTTTGTGCATGGTATGACATATGGGCCTTGTTCCATTTTTTTTGCAGATGAACATCCAGTTTTACCAACACCGTTTAATGAAGAGACTGTTTTTACCCCAGTTCATGGCCTTTGAGCTTTCGTCAAATATCAACGGTGCATAGGTTGGAAGGTATTACAGCTGAAAATTCTCTGTTCTGTTCCACCGATCTCTGTACCTCTTTTTGGATCAGTACCATGGTTTTTTGACTACTGCTGTGGTGTAATAAGTTCTAAAGTCAGGTAGTATGAGGACTCTCACTTCATTCTTTTTCTTCAGTAATGCTTCACTCCTCCCAGGCTTCTTCCCTTTCCATATGAAGTTGGTGGTTTGTTTCTTCATCCTCATTAAAAAACAACATTGTAATTTGTATTGGGATTACTTTGTATCTCGACTCGACGGCACTTGGCTTGTATCTACAGATTTTTTTTTCACGGATAGACATTTTCATGTTTTATTCTCCTGTCTGTGAGCAAGGTAGGTTTCTCCACTTATGCAGGCCTCTTTTGATTTCTTGCAGTAGTCTTGTAATTTTCTTTGTGTAAGTCTTTTACATCTCTGGTTAGATTTATCTCTAAGTATTTTATCTTCTTGGTGGCTATTGTTAATGGCATTTATTTGGTGATTTCCTCTTTGATGATCTCTTTGTTGGTATATAGAAATCCAACTCATTTTGTATGTTTCTCTTATATCCTGATACTTTGCTGAACTTTTCTATTAGTTCCAGTAGGTGTTTTTCTTTTTGTTTGCTTTGGTGTGCGTTTATGTGTGTGTGTGTATGTATGTGGATTCCTTAGGGGTTTCTGTGTATAAGATCGTATCATCTGCAAATAGAGACACTTTCACTTTTTCCTTACCAATTTGGATGCTCTTTATTTCTTTATCCTGCCTGATTTCTCTGGCTCTAACCTCCAGGGCAATGTTTAATAAGAGCGATGACAACAGGCATTCTTGCCTGGTTCTCCTTCTCAGGTGAATGCTTTCATTCTTTCTCCGGTTAGGATGATGTTGGCGGCTGGCTTTGCATAGATATTCCTTATTATCTTCAGGAATTTCCCTTTTATTCCTATTCAGCTGAGAGTTTTGTTTGTTTGCTTGCTTGCTTGTTTTTTACATGAATGAATGTTGTACATTGTCAAGTGCCTTTTCTGCATCAATTTATCAAATCTTTTGTTTTATTTTTATGTGGTTGACTATGTTGTTTTTCTAATGTTGAATCATCCCTTCCTCCCTGATATAAATTCTCCTTGCTCATGGTGAATTATTATTATTATTATTATTATTTGAGGTGTTGTTGAATTACATTCGCTAGGATTTTGTTGAATATTTTTGCATGTAAGTTGAGGATAAATATTGGTTTGTAATTTTCCTTTTTTGTACTATTTTTACCCAGTTTTTGTATCAGGATTATGCTGGCTTCATAGAATGAATTTGGGAACAGTCCATCCATTTCTATGCTGTGAAATATCTCTTATAACAATGGTGTTAACTCTTCTCTAAAAGTTCAGACGAATTCCCTAGTGAAGCCATCTGGACCAAGATGTCATCTGGTTGGGAATTTCTTGATTAATTTGTTAATTTCTTCTTTTGTGATAGTTTTATTGAGTTGTTCTACATCTGTTTGTGTTAGTTTTGGTCAGAAGTGTGTTTCTAGAAATTTGTCCACTTTCTCCAGGTTCAATTTTTTTGAAGTACAATTGTTTGTAGTATTCTCCTGTGATTCTTTTAATTTCAAGTAAGTCTGTTGTGGCATCACCCATCTTGTTTCTTACTCGAGTTATTTACTTCCTTTCCTGTTTTTATTCTGCAAGTTTGGCCAGTGGTTTGTCAATTTTGTTGATCTTTCTAAAGAACCAGCTTTTGGTATTGTTAACCCTTTCAGTTGTTTTTCTAGACTCTAATTCATTTAGATCTGCTCTAATTTTTATTATCTGTTTTCTTCTGATCCTTGAGGAGTTCTTTTGTTGCTCTCTTTCTACTTGTTAGAGTTGTAGAATTAATTGTTTGATTTGAGCTTTTTGTTCTTCTTGGGTGTATACATTTATTAAGATAAATTGTCCTTTGAGCATTTGTTTTTGCTGAGTTCCATAGATCCTGGTAGGCTGTGTTTCCGTTCTTATTGGATTCTATGCATTTCTTCATTCCTTCCTTGAATTCTCCTACAACCCAGAAGTTCTTGAGCAAGTTGTCGTGGATTCAATTGTGTCCTCTTCAAAATATATGTAGCCAGGTGGCTGAGACATGATTCCCTGTATTCTATGATTGTCCTCCATTTTGTGATTTTCCTATGCTGTATGTTAAAAGATTAGGGTGGGACTGTAAATCATTTTATGAGATCACCTCCCTGCTCCACTGTATAGTGAATTTCCCTTAAGTATAGCTTGTCCCACCCTTAATCCTTTCATCTTGCAAAAGAGAAAAGGAAAGAGAAGCAAGCAGAGAATTGGGAACCTCACACCATCAAACAAGCAGCACTGGGAGAAGAGAGCATCCTACAGAATCAAGGTTCCTGTGCCAGGATGCTCCCTGGACAAAGACTGATACAATACTGGACTTTCCTCCAGAGCTGGCCCAGTGGAAAGCCTTCCCCTGGAGTGGACATCCTGAATTTGGACTTCTAGACTACCGGACTATATAAGAATAAACTTTCCTTAATTAAAGCCATCTACTCTGTGTTATTTCTTTTACAGCAACACTAGCTGACTAAAACACAAGGCTTGGCTTAGTTTCCATGAGTTTGATTTGTTTCCTTTGCTATTTTTGAATTTATGTGTACCTTTATGGTATGAAAACATGTTTTGCAATATTTCAATGTTTTGGATTCTGTTAAGACTTGCTTTATGGCCCAATATGTGATCCACTCCAGAGAATGTTCAACATGTATTGGAAAAGAAGGTATACTTGTCTGTTTTGGGATAGAGTGTTCTGTATATATTTATGAGGGCAAATTAGTTGGTTACGGCTTTCAGATCTTCTCTGTATTTACTGAGTTTCTTTCTGAATATTCCATCTTTAACCAAAAGTGGTATGTTGAAGTCTCCTGTTATTGTGGAGCTGTCTATCTCACTTTTTAATGCCATTAGTGTTCATTTGATATGTATAGTAACCTTCTTTGTCCACTATGGTAGATTTTGCTTTAAAGTCTATTTTATCTGAAATTAATATGGCCACCTCTGCTCTTTTTTGAATGTTGTTATCTTTGTATATATATTTCCATCCTTTGAGTTTCAGTTTGTATCTTTAAGTCTAAGGTGTGTCTCTAGTAAGAAGCATACATATGGATTGTATGTTTTTATTTATTCTGCAACTCATTTTCTCTTATTTGGTGCATTTAACTCCTTTACATTCAATGTACTTTTTGATAGGTATGAATTTAATGTTGTCATTTTGTTGTCTTTTTGTCTGTGTTGTTGGCAGTTTCTTTGTTCCACTTAATTTTTGTACTGAGTCGTTTTTCCTTATGAGTTTTCTTTAAATCCTTCTCATTACGGTCAGTTTTATATCTGCTGAGATGTCCTTGTTTTGATGTGTGGGATTGTTAACTTCCTTTGCAGCTACCTTGATATTTACCTTTGATGTCCTAAGTTTAAACCAGTGTTAAATTTCTTTGTATTGCATTGATCTCTCCATCTGAAAGATCTACTAATAAATTAAATTCATTTGTCCCTTTTTTGGTCTAATGTCATTGTTTACACACAGAGATTTGTCTCCTTCCTTTTAGGGTTTTAGCTTTGATTTATTTTTGTAGATTTCCTATCCATGTTGTTATCAGGATGTTTGTTCTGCACTGTATCCTTTACTATATACCTCATGTTACTGATTTTCCAATCAGAGAAATTCCTTTGGTGTTTCTTTCAATTTTGGTTTATTTTTGGCAAACTCTAAATTTCAGCTATATGAGAATGTCCTAATTTCACTGTCATGTCTGAGAAACAATTTTCAGGATATATAATTTTGTTGGCAATTTTGTTTTTTTTTTCCTTCAAGACTTTGTATATCTCCTCCCATTGCCTTCTTGCCAGCATAGTTTCCACTGTGTGATCTGAGCTCAGCCTTAATAATTCTCCTTTGTACGTTATATTTTCTTTAAGCCTAGCTGCCTTTAAAGCCCTCACCTTACCTTTAGTTTTGATAAGTCTGATTATAATATATCTTGGTGTCCTTCTTTTGGAATCTACTTTGTATGGAGTTTGATGAGAATTTTGAATAGATATCTTCTCATCTTTCATGATATCAGGGAAGTTTTCTGTTAACATATTTTCAGCAATTCTCTCTGTACTTTCTGTTATCCCACCTGTTTGGGTACTCCTGTCATTTGTGACTCATTCCTCTTGATAGAGTCCCACATAACTCTTAGTGATTCTTCACTTTTTGAATTATTTTTCTGAGTCTTCCTTATATATGCTAGTATCATTTGCTTCATCTTTTTTTAATATGTGTGATTGAGTGAAAGTATACAATCCAAATTAAATTTGCATTCCTGCCTATCTGCAGCTTCTTCTGCTCTCCTTTTCCAGTGACTCCTCCTTTCTGTTCTATACATGTCATGTCCTTTTAACAATCTCCTGTCCTTTCCTGTTCATCCTCTCCTCTCCCTTCTAGTAAGAAGCAAGAAGGACAGCATCCTATAGATGCATAATACCATAAAGTACACACACCACATGGTCACATTGTGTCCCCAAGTCCAATTCACTCCTGTCCAAACAGTTGACCTCAATAATGTTTTCTGTTCAGGGGCAGCAGCAGGTCCAGAGGCCATGCTCCTAGGGGAACCCCCAGACCTTCAGACCATCAATTTTGGTCTTTTAGTGGAGTTCTTGAGGTGCACCCCACTTTTTCTCATGTTCCCACTGGGACTCGACACTGTGTGCCCCATTACAGCTGTCTTTGGTGATGGCCAGGAACCATCTGGTTCTTCTGGTTGCATGTTGATACAGTCACCCATTCACTTGGGTCTTTCTGTCTTCTGGGCTCCTTTTTCCTCATGTCTTTGTTCTCCTTGGTGATTGTGTGTTCTGGCTGAGTAGGGACCATTTGGTATACTTCAGATGGCAGCTTGCTAGCTTTTAAGACCCCAGATGTCACTGACCAATATGTGATCCAGAAGACTCTCTTAGCAACAGCCTAGTTATGACAACTGGCCTCGATGTCCCTTCATAGAGTGGTGCCCAGACCCCTGCCCCTGCTACTCTTTCTTTGCTATTTTGGGTTTAGATTAGAAGAGTTTTGAGTTTATGTTGAAGTTCAGCTAAGTTTATCTTTCCTCTGCTGTGTACTGTCACTGCTTTCACCCAATGAGATTTCTATCAACTATCCAATCTATGACCAGACCTCTTCCTTACAGACGTCAGTCTTTTCTTCTGTACCAGTCTGTTTATAAGTCCGTATAGTAGGGATTTCCTGTAATATTTGTCCTTATTACACTCACTGAATTCACTCAGCATAATGTCTTCCAATTGAAACTAAGATATGAGATGCTTCCTAAAATCATCATTGTTCTTTATCATTGCTTAGTGTTCCACTGAGTAGATATACCATAGTTTGTTTGTCTACTCATCTGTTGCAGGGCATCTGGGTTGATTCCATCTTTTTGCTTTGTGGACTGTGCTGCAATAAAAATTCATGTGCATGTATCTATTTGTGTGCCTCCCATTGATTCTGTAGGATATATTCCAAGCAGTGGGATTACTTTTTAAGGAAGCACCAGATTGTTTTCCAAAGAAGTTGTACCATTTTGAAATCCCACCAGCAGTGGGGGAGAGTTGCAATTTCTCCACAGCCTCTACAGCAGTTGTTGTTTTGTGTTTTGGGGATCATGGCCAACCTTGTTGTGGTGAGATGCTATCTCATTGTGGTTTGGATTTCGATTTTTTAATAGCTGATGATTGTGAGCATTTCCTCATTTGTATTTTGGCTGCCTGTATGTCCTCTTCAGTGAAGTGGCTGTCTATCTCTTTGCCCATTGCTTGATTGGGTTTTTTACATTTTTCTTCTTGCTATTTTACAGTACCCTGTAGATTATGAGGATCATACATCAGTCTAACATGTAGATGCCAAATATTTTTTCCCATTATGCAGATAGTCTTTTAATTCTTTTGATAAAATCTTTGGATGAGCAAAAATGTTTGATTCTTAGTGGTTCTCATTTATGTATTATCTCTTCTGTTGATGCTGCTGTCAAATTTTGAAGCCTATCTAAGCTGTGTATTAAAATTTCCATTGTTGACCCTATATTTTCTTGCATGATCTTTATCAGTTTAGGTTTGATACTTAGGTCTTTTATTCAATTTGAGTTGGTTTTTGTGTAAGGTGTTAGATGTGGGTCTTGTTTCAATTTTTTTTTTTTTGCATAAGGATATCCAATTTTGCCAGCACTGTTATTTAAAGAGACTATTTTTACCCCAGTTTACAATCTTAGAACCTTTCTTGAATATCAGCTGTTTATAGGAGGATGGTGGTAAGTCTGGGGTCCTGACTCTGTTCCGTTGGTCTAGATGTCTCTTTTTGTACCACTTCCAGGCTGTTTTGAATACTATGGCAGTGTAATAGGTTCTAATGCGGGGTAGTTTGAAGCATCCCACTGTGTTCCTCGTCTTCAGTAGTGTTTTGATTATTTGGGGTTCCTCCCTTCCTAAAGTTGACGATCTTTTCTCCATCTCTTTAAAAAATACCACTGGAATTTGTATTGGGATTGTATTGTACATGCAGATCACTTTGGCTAAAATAGACATGTTGAATCTTCCTATCCATGAACACGGTATGTTTCTCCATTTATATAAGTCTCTCTTAGTTCCTTGAAGTAAAGTGTTATAGTTCTCTTTGTATAGGTCTCTTATTTCTCTAGTTAGATTTATTGCTAGGTATTTGATCTTCTTGGGGGCTATAGTAAATGTCATTGTCTTGGTGGCTTCTTCTTGAATGATCTCTTTGTTGGTATAAAGGAATCCTACTGATTTACTTATGTTTATCTTATATCCTGATACTTTGCTGAACTCTTCTATTAGTTTGAATAGTTTACTTACGGAGTCTTTAAGATTCTCTGTATATACCATCATATCATCTGCAAATAGGGAGATGTTTACATCTTTGCTCCTGTCTTTTTTTCTTTGTCTTGTCTAATTGCTCTAGTCAGAACTTCTAGTACAATGTTGAATAGAACTGATGAGAGTAGGCATCCTTGTTTAATTCCCATTCTCAAGGGGAATTTGTTCACTCTCTCTCCATTCAGGTTGATGTAGTTGGTTGGCTTTGCATAGATGCCCCTTACTGTGTTAGAGAATTTCCTTCTATTCCTATTTTGCTGACAGATTTTAGCATGAATAGATGTTGGATTTTATCAAATGCCTTTTCTGCATCAATTGACAAAATCCTGTGATTCTTATCTTTACTGTTATTTATGTGGTTGATCACAGTAATTGTTTTTATGATGTTGAACCAGCTTTGAATCCCTGGTATGAATCCAACTTGGTCGTGTTGAATTATATATATATATATATATATATATATATTGTAGAATTATTTCGGCAAGGATTTTATTGAAGATTTTTGCATCTAGCACCATGAGTGATATTGGTCTGTAATTTTAATTTTTTTATGTTGAATCTTTCCCTGGCTTTTGTATTAGGGTTATGCTGGCTTCATAGAATGAACTTGAGAGTATTCCATCCCTTCTATGCTGTGAAATAGTCTCAGTAGTATTGGAGTAAACTCTTCTCTAAAAGCTTGGTAGAATTCTGTGGTGAAGTCATCTGGGCCAGGGCTTTTTGGTTGGTAGTTTTTTGATGACTTTTTCAATCATTTCCTTTGTAATACTTTTAGCAAGTTGTTCTACTTCTCTGTGATAATTTTGGTAGGTGATATGAAAGTAGGACTTTGTCCACTTCCTCTAGGTTTTCAAATGTGTTAAAATACACTGTTTCATAGTATTCTGTTATGACACATTTGGTTTCTGTTGCATCTGTTGTGACATCTCCCATCTCATTTCTTATTCAGGTTATTTATTTCTTCTCCTGTTTTTCTTTTGTAAGTTTAGCCAGTGCTTTGTCAATTTTGTTCATCTTTCAAAAAAAACAGCTTTTAGTTTTATGAATTTTTTTCAAATGTTCTTCTATTCTCTAATTCATTAATTTTGCTCTAATCTTTATTATCTGTTTTCTTCTGGTTCCTCTATTGTTCTGTTTCTGCTTGTTCAAGCTGTATGGTTACTTCTTTGGTTTGGATACTGTCTTCCTTCCAGATGTGTGCATCTATAGAGATAATTGACCTTTGAGCACTGCTTTGGCTGTACCCATGGGTGCTCATAGGAAGTGCTTTCGTTCTCACATGATTCCATAAATTTCTTTATTTCATCCTTGATTTCTTCTATAGCCCATAGCCTTTTGAGCACAATGAGGTCTAATTTGTTAAATGTGGCAATAAGGACAGTTTTGCAGGATGCATTATTCTTGGTTGGAAATGTTTCTCCTTCAAGGCTTTGAATGTGTCATCCCACTGCCTCCTTGTTGACATTGTTTCTACCAAGAAGTCAGATGAAAGCCTACAGGGCTTCCCTCTCAATGTTAGCCTTGCTTTGAGTCTCACTGCCTTTGAGAGTTTATGCTGAGACTTTAAAAGATAGCAGACTAGACTCATGACTCCTCATTTCCCATTGAGAACTAAGGCCTGGAATGATATTTGTATGGAGCACTTAACATTTGGGGAGCCCTAGGATTTAGCATATTTGACTAGGTACCAGTATCGAAATAATCTTCCTCTCTCAAAAATGAGCCACCAGCCTTCTGACTTCTGCTTCTACTACTGTTTAATGGTATCAGAGAACTGCAGCTTCTGCAAACAGCCAGTAATGCACTTTCATTATCAGCTGGAAGGCAGAGTCTGCTGCTCCTGAAGGCCTGTTTTGGCCAGTGCATTGGACAGCTCCTAATTCAACACCTGGACAGTTCTCCACATAGAAGTGAAGTTTTCTTTTAAGGCTGAGAGGCCTAAGAATTTGCCTGGAGATCTGTCTGTTGAGAAGCCCAGCTGCTTTCCTCCCTCTCTTCTCTGGCACACATTGTAGGGTTGGCTGATGGCTCCCAGTTTCTCCATAAGTAGAGTGGCATCTTTGCCACCCAATAAGCAGAGACTTTCACCCCTGAGAGTCCACCTAGGACAAATCACTAGAGTACTAGAGACAGCTGGTGACTGACAATTCTCTTAGATCCAATACCAGAGAAATCAAACAGTGTTTAGATGGCATGCAGACAGCAAACCATAATTAATCATTTAAAGAAGCAGCCTTCAAATGCTCCAAAAAACTCCTAAAACGCAATAGAGGAGTGGCAAAAAACATAAAAACAACACTGAAAAAAAAAAACCCATAATGAAGAATGGCTCAGAACAGAACACTAAGAGCAATTTAGAAATCATCAACAGAAAATAATTGCATCAAAATGATGGCACTAAGCACATACCTATCAATAATTACACTGAATGTAAATGGACTGAATGCTCCAGTAAAGAGACAGCGAGTGACATCCTGGATCAAAAGACATGACCCATGTATATGTTCCTTAAAAGAAACACATCTTAGACTTAAAAATAGGAACAAATTGAAAATTAAAGGATGGAATCATATATACCAAGCTAACAACATACAAAGAAGAGCAGATGTGGCAATGCTAATCTCATGTGAAATAGATTTTAGGGTAAAATCCACCATCATGGACAAAGATTGTCACTGTTTATTGCTGACAGTTTCAATACTCAAGCAAGACTTAACAATATTAAATATTTGTGCATCTAAATGCATTGAACAAACACTGACAACAGCAAAAAATGAGATAGATCATTCTCTCTCAATGGGAGGCTTCAACACTCCCCTTTCAGTTATGAATAGATCATCTAGAAAAAAGCTCAGTAAAGATACAGAAGATCTTATGTCAAAAATCAACCCACTTGACCTTATTGATACATACAGATCTTTTCATCCATCAATAGGTAAGTACATCTTCTTCTCCAACGTATATGGAATATTTTCCAGAATAGACCGTGTGTTACATCATAAAGCAATTCTCCATAAAACCCAAACCACTGATTTAGTACAAAGTACCTTCACAGACCATAGAGCTATAAAAGTTGAAATCAATAACAGAAAAATTATATGTAGAAATTCAGACTTCTACAAACTGAACATTTTGCTCAAAAAGCCTTGGGTTATAGAAGAAATCAAGGACAAAATAAAGAAACTTATGGAATCAAATGAGAATGAAAACACATCCTACAAGAATTTATGAGATACAGCAAAAGCAGTGCTCAGAGGTCAGTTTATAACTGTAAACATCTGGAAAGAAGATAGCACCCAAATTAAATAATTAACCTTACGGTTTGAACAAGTAGAAAGAGAGCAACAGAAGAACCCCACAGGTACCAGAAGAAAACAGTTTATAAGGATTAGAGCAGAACTAAATGAATGAGAGAATAGAAAAACAAAAAAATTAACAAAACCCAAAGCTGGTTCTTTGAAAAGATCAACAAAATTGAGAAACCATTGGCTAAACTTACAAAAGAAAAACAGTAGAAGATACAAATAACCCAATTAAGAAATGAGATGGGAGATGTTACAACAGACCCAGCTGAAATAAAAAATGTCATAACAGAATGCTATGAAAGGCCGTACTCTAAGAGGTTTGAAAACCTAGAGGAAATGCACAAATTTCTAGATTCATAGAATCCACCAAGATTATCACAAGGAGACTGAAAACGTCATCAAAAATCTACCAACCAAAAAGCCTTGGCCCAGATGACTTGACCAGAGAATTCTACCAAACTTTTAGAGAAGAGTTAACTCCAACACTATTGAGGCTATTTCACCACACAGAAAGGGGTAGAATACTCCTAAATTCAATCTATGAAACCAGCATAACCCAAATATCGGAGCCAGGGAAAGATCCCACAAAAAAAGAAAACTATACAACAGTATCACTCATGAACCTAGATGCTAAAATCTTCTACAAAATTCTAGCCAATAGAATTCAACAACATATAAAAAAAATGTAATTCATCATGATAGAATTGGTTTCATTCTGGAAATGCAACATTAGAAAAACAATTAATGTAATCAACCACATTAATAACACAAAAGATAAGAATCACCTGATTTTGGCAATTGGTGCAGAAAAGGCATTTGACAAAGTTCAACACCCTTTCACACTAAGAACTCCCAGCAAAATAGAAATAGAGGGGAAATTCCTCAACACAAGCAGCAGCAGCTATGCAAAGCCAACTGCCTTCATCATCCTGAATGGTGAAAGACTGAAAGAATTCCTTTTGCGAACAGGAACTAGACTAAGACACCCACTCTCACCATTTCTATTCAACATTGTGCTAGAAGTTCTGGTCATAGCATTTAGACAAGACAAAAAAACAAACTCCATCTGTATCGGCAATGAGAAGTAAAAATCTCCATATTTGCAGATGATACAATTGTATATACAGAGAATCCAAAGAAATCCATAAGTAAACTATTGGAACTAATAGCGGAGTTCAGCGAAGTATCAGGATACGAGATAAACATAAGTAAGTCAGTAAGATTCCTTTATACCAACAATGAGATTATTAAAGAAGAAATCACCAAATCAATTCCATTTAATATTTCCCCCAAGAAGATGAAATACCTAGAAACAAATCTAACTAGAGAAATAAGATACCTATAGAAAGAGAATCATAACACCTTACTTCGAGAAACTAAAAGAGACTTACATAAGTGGAGAAACCTGCTCATGGATAAGAAGACTCAGTATTGGGAAAATGTCTATTTTACCCAAAGTAGTCTGCATATACAATACAATCCCAATACAAATTCCAGTGGCATTTTTTAATGAGATGGAGAAACAAATCACCAACTTTTTTTGGAAAGGGAGGAAACTTCAGATAAGTAAAACATAACTGAAGAAGAAGAACACACTGGGAGGCCTCTCACTACCTGACTTTAGAAACTATTACTCTGCTACAGTGGTCAAAACAGCCTGGTACTGATACAAAAACATACATATAGACCAATGGAACAGAGTTGAGACGCTGTAGATGCCACCACCCTCCTATGAACAGCTGATATTAGACAAAGGCCCTAAGGTTGTAAACTGGCATCAAAACAGTCTGTTTAACAAATGGTGTTGGCAAAATTGGATATCGATCTGCAAAACATTGAAACAAGACCTATATCTCACACCTTATAAAAAAAGAACAACTCAGATTGGATAAAAGATCTAAATATCAAATCTAAGAAGATAAAGCTCATCCAAAAAAAAAAAAAATAGCATCAACAATGGAAGTTTTAATACACAGTGTAGATAGACTTCAAAATCAGACAAAGCATAATCAACAGAAGAGAAAATAGATAAATGGGAACTACTAAGAATCAAACACTTTTACTCATCCAAATACTTTATTAAAGTATTAAAACACCACCTACAGAATGGGAAACACTATTTGGTAACTATATGTCAGACCACCAACACCTGATCTCCATAATCTACAAAGTATTACAAAATATCAACAAAAAAGGATAAATAATCCAATTAAGTGACAACAAAGGAGACAGACAGATATTTTCCTAAAGAGGATATCCAGGCAGCCAACGGACACAAGCAGAATTGCTCACAATCATTAGCTATTAAAGAAATTCAAATCAAAACTATGATGAGATGCTATCTCACTCCAACGATGTTGGCAATGATCCAAAAAACACAACACAACAAATGTTGGAGAGGCTATGGAGAAATTGAAACTCTCCTACATTGCTGGTGGGATTTTAAAATGGTAAACCTCTTTGGAAAACAATCTGGCACTTACTTAAAAAACCAGAAATAGATGCACCATTTGATCCTGTAATTGCACTGCTTGGAATTTATCCTTCAGAAACAAAGGTTGTCACAAGAACTGACACATGTACACAAACATTTGCTGGAACACAATAGCAAAAAGATGGAATCAACTTCGATGCCCATCAATAGATGAATGGATAAACAAACTGCGGTACATATACTCAGTGGAACCCTATGCTATGATAAAAAAACAATGAAAATTTTAGAAAACATCTCATAACATGGTCTCATTTGGAAGAGATCATGTTGAGTGAAATCAATCATTGTCAAAAGGACAAATTTTATGAGACCCCTGTTATAAGGACTTCAAAAGAGAATTATCCACAGAACAAAGTGACTGTGTTGGTTACATGGGTGGGTAGGGTCTGAGGGTTTATCATAGATAATTGATAGACAGTAGAAATTTTATTCTTTTATGATAATTAAAAAAAAAACAATAAAAGTGCTTCTGCTTGTGTTTCATTTTATTAAGCTTGATTATAGCATGCCTTGTTGTCTTTGGGGATATATTTCTTGTGGTGTTTGATACATATCTTGGATGTCTATGTTGTGCTGTTTCATAATTTCAGGGTAATTTTCTGCCAGCAACTCAAAAACAATTCTGTTTGTGCTTGTGTTTTCAGCTATCCTTCTCTGTTCAGTAATTCCAGTTAATTGTAGATTATTCCTCTTGATAGAGTCCCACATGTTTCTTAATTTTTCTTCACTTTTTTAAATTTCTTTCCTGTGATTTCTCCTCAGGAATACTGCTGTCATTTGCTGTATCATCAAGGTCACTAAGTCTAACTTTTGTTTCTTCAATTCTTCTCTTTTGTCTTTGGAGTGAATTGTCTAATTGTGTCATTTTGTTATTGATTTGCTGGATTTCAGAATATTGATGTTCCACCAGTTTGAATAGCTTGCTTAATTTTGTCATTTTACTCTACTTCATTTTGTTTGATCTCTAGGAGGGATCTCTACATAGTTCTTTTGTACTCAACCTCTGATAACTTCAGAAAGGCTTCTTAATCTGGGAAGATTTTGAATTCTTTATTTTTGGAGTTTTTCGGAGCCATGGTGGGCTGTTTCTTTAAATGGTTAATGATGATCTGTTGCCTTTGGGCCATCTAGAGGCTGTTTAGTTTCTCTGGTGTTACCTCAGCAGGACCTGATGCATTGTTCTGAGCAGGGAGTTGGTCACCAGCTGCCTGTATATACTCTAGTGACTGGACCCAGTGGACTTTATGGGGTGACAATCTCCACCTCTGAGCTGGCAAAGATACAGCCTTAAATATGGAGTCTCTAGGGGGCCATCAATTGACCCTGTCGTTTGGGTCATTAAAGGCTGGAACATGTACTATCAGGCTGCTTAGCAGTTATTTCTCCAGGCAGTCCTATTTTATAAAGCTAAAAGCTACTTTATTGCTTGCAAAATCAGTCAGACCATCAGGTGTGGCAGACCCCAACTTCCACTGTATGTGCTGTTCACTTCAGCACTGCATCTCAGCATGTATGCTGGGTCGTATCCATCCCCTGCTTACTGGCCAACAAAAGGAAAAAAGATTGTAAGTGCCAGTAGCTGCAGTCTGCCCAAGCAGCGAGTCAGCAGTAGCAGGGCTCAGCAAGAGGGAAGAAGTTTCCCATTTAGTGGTATCTAGTACAGACTGACAGCCCTATGCTGGTCCTAGGGCTCACTGTCATCCAGAATGCTCTGTTCAATTCTCAATCTGGGCCTTAGTTTTCAGTGGGAATTAAGGAGACATATGTCTAGTCTGCCATCTTTGATCCACCCCTAGTTGCTTTGTCTTTACCTCACTATTTCTTCATTCCATTTCCTCAGTCATGCTCCTTTGACTTTCTATCTAATTATCTAATTCTATAATTTTATTGTTAATGTGCTGAATTTCAGATCATTGTTGCTGAAGTACTTCTTCCAGCTATTTAACTTTACATTGCGCTCTGGTGCATTTTGTCTATATTTCTTCCCTGATGTCTTGGAGAGCTCTAAACATTACTCTTTTATAGTTTACCACTAGTAATTGTAGGAATTCTTCATCTACATTTTTTTTTTTTTAATTCTTTGTTTTGGGACTATTCCAATGCCGTGGTTATCTGCTTCTTTAAATGATTAGAAATCTATATTGTCTCTGAGTCTTTAGAAAGTTGTAATTTATTTGTTTGATTATTGTGTCCTAACATATTTACATATGTATTATGTGTATACACACACACACACACACACACACACACACAGACAAAAAAAAAAAGAGGTTTTACATTTAAGTTTGTAAACTCATCCTGGAAAGAGTGCTACACACCTCACTGCTGCGTATCACTATGGTCACTTTTGAAGTACTCCCCTTGGGAAGTTGTGCATTGATTCCAGCATCTAGTCCACCCTTCAAAGCATTTTTTCTAGAATGGGTTTGTGAACTTAATTGTCAGATCTCATTTAATGACAGCTCTGGTAGACATTCCAGAAAAAGAGTTCAAAATGTTCAAAATTGTTTCGAAGGGTGGACTAGGCACTGTCATCAGTACACAACTTCTCAAGAGGAATACTTTAAAGGTAACTGTAGTGATATTCAGCACTGAGGTAAGTAGCACTTTTTCTAAGCTGAATTCATGAACTTAACTGTCTGACCTCACGCATATGTATATATGTGTATTTAAGTTAGCTTTTGAGTGTCCAAACATTCTGGTTGTTTTAGCTAGATTGGTTATTGTAGCCTTAAAAATTCGAATGTCCTGTCTCTGGATGTTTAGATCTAGGAATGAGATATAGAAAATTTACAAAGAATTGTTGGCTTAGGGCAGCCACCAGAACTTTTACACTTTCCCTCATTTTTCCCTCCCTCTCAAATCCTGGAGAACACCTCAGTGTGCTCATATAAGTGTCTCATTTTTGGCTCAAGTAATGCATCAGAGTTTAGCACCATATGCACAGCAGAGAATACAGGGAAAGTGCCATGGAAAGGCAGATAAATCAGCACATATGAAAGATCTTGAGTGTGCAAGAGTTTAGAGGCACATAGTTTATGATGTTCAGGTGAAAATTTTCTGTAGTTCTATAGTTGAGGCCATCCAAAACTTATCTTCCCCATTGAGAAAGGCACACTCCATTGATGGCAGTGTTGCTCTGCTCAGCCACCCACTGCTGTGTCATAGCTCCACCTGGCTGGCTAAAGCAAGTCCCTCTATGTGGTGCATATTTAAATGGGACTGAAATATTTGCTTCTGGAGATGGTGTCTGCTGCCTATTAACCAATCTCATCTTTCAGCTTTGTGCCTGATATTCAGGGCTTCTAAAATGTCCTATATAATCTGTTCAGTTGTTTTTCTGGTTCTTCATTGTTGGAGGTGTCAGAAAATAACTGTGGCTACTCTGTCATCTTGGCCTCATTTCCACCTCTGTATTTTAGAAATGTCATCCAATACTAAAATATTTTACTATTTTGAAAGTGATAATATTACTTCATAGTTAAAGTTTATGATATTTAGGAGTAAGTCTACCAAAATTTACTATTTAAATGGCTAAATAAAGACCAGAGGAATGTATTATAACACTTCGTAACATGGTTTATACTGTCATCCTATTAACAATACAGATTCACTCACCATCTTATTAGTAAAGAAATACTAAAAATTGTACTGTAACGTCAACAATTTTTTAATATCCTCAATCCCTACAACTTGGAACTATTATGCAGACATTATGAATTAATAAAGCCTTTGTTCCTTACTGACATCAGAAACAACCTCACAAACCTCATTAGAAAACTCTAGAAAACCAACATAAAAGAATCAGGATTCGTATGAAAGATGAAATCCATGTGCTAATGTACATAAAGCAAAGAATCCAGGAGTAGGGTTATTTAGGGCCTACATTTCTGGGTATTATGGATCAGGGGGAAGAGTAGTACAAAGAATAAATTATGAATCAAAAGCAACTTCAGTCATGTATTCTTTTTTTGTATCAAAATCCTAACCCTGCTCTGGAATTTAAGGATGCTCAATTCTGTTTGAGATAAACCAAGTAGACCATTAACCCACTGTCCAAAAACTACCTGGTAAGCAACTGTAGCCCTTCACTGGGTTGAAATAGCTGGTATATATTTGGATGCAGTAGTGCATGAGGGAAGAGAGGGATATTATCACAGTAGCTGAGAAATTCTCTAGTACAGGTCTCTGACCTAGCTCTTTTCTGTCAACTACACTGTCTACAGAAACCCTAGTACTGTAGTAGTTAAGTTATATGGCTGCTATCTAAAAGGTCAGCAGTTTGAATCCACCAAATACTTTGGAAACTCTATGGGACAGTTCTACTTTGCCCTATAGGGTCACTATGAGTCAGAATTGACTTGATGATAGTTGGTTTTTGTTTGTTTACATTGGCTATATGGGCTTATTGGATTTCTGTATTTATGTTCAGTGCTTAAAATGCAGGTTAAAAGAATCAGTTAAACATATCACATATGTCTGAGAAAATCTAAAGTTCTATTTTTATACTTATATAACAAACCCATGGTTCCTGTGATCAACTCAGAGAGCAATATAAGTCTGACAGAAAGGGTCACTGAAAAAATACCACCTTTGTATTTGAGAAAAATAGTTTCTGGACAGATATTTTGGGATACAGGTATGCTTCAAAGTATTAAGCTTTTCTGTCCTTTTATCTATAACTGAATTAGGGTGCAGAGAGCATATTTTAATATGCCGAGATCAGTTTTCTCAAACTAATAAAATTTGATGTGGTGATGTTGAGACAGTCATTTAAACTTCACTTTCCCAGAAATGATCTCTATTTTAAGACATTTATATGTGGAAAATATCTTTATTAATATTCAAATATGTTCATTTTTATATTATTAAATGTATTCTATACTTTTTCGATATTTCAAAGCTCTTCATTTGTAATGCAGTAGTACAGCTTATTTTCAAGAGAGAAATATTTAAATTAAAGTTATATTTAAATAGATTGCTCATTCTTGAAAGGTAATCATATAATTTTAAATATAATTATTGAATACTTTTATTATTCCAATCATTCAGAATAATAAGTTATGAGACTCATTATTTTGGAATAAATTATTTATTACTTATGCAGCTATTGGAAGTATGTGAGGATCAAAAGACATAGGGCCACAGTTACTATGCTGAATTTATATACATCTAAACTAAGTATTATACTAAATAAATCTGTCATAATACTCTCATTTTCATTTGATAAGTGTCTGTCTTCTTCATGCATCACTGTCTATGAGATTTATGTCTCCATCTGTGAGTGCGTGTATGCAGTATGATCACTTTTTTTGTGTGTTTCTTGTACTCAGTCTTTAGCATTGACAGCCTTGTTCATTTTTCCATAACGCAGGAATTGGTCCCATATTCTTCTACCATGGAAGAACATGGTATACTTGATTTTCGTTTTCTCCACCATGGCTTTTTTCCTTTTTTTTATTCTGTCCTTTAATGATCACTTTTCCGAACTGAGCTCATAGCCTTCCCTGGATTTATGTACCCAGCTCTTCCCGACATCTCTTTATACCTGGCCCAGAGTTATTTTGTTGCCAGTTCTGCACTGTTTAGTTCAGTTGTTCTTAATAAAACTGAGATATATAGAAAATACTAGCATGTATGTATTAGGACTGGGATACAGCTATAATTTGAATATTTCCCCCTTAGAAGCATACAGTGATACTGTTATATGAGTAAGATAATACTTTCCTACATGTACATCATGCTGTTGTCTAAATGACTGTTGTAAGAGTTACATCCTTGTCAATGCTGGACAAAACCAATGACAAAAACAAATAAAAATTCCCTCAATTTGTGTAATTCTTAGTGTTATAATAGCTTTTGGTGGCTCTTAGTGCCCAGAATACCTAAAGAAGATTTATTATTCTGCAATCTTTTATGTTATATTATATTGGTTCTATCTCTGTTATAATAACTAGTACATTGTTTTTTTTAAAAGTAAGGTTGGAGATAATATCTTAATTTTCATACTCCCAGAGCCTAGTATTTTGAATGCTCAATAAACATTGAATAAGTGAGTCCATGATCACACTATTAGAGCATGTTTTTATTGAGCAGCTGAAGAGGAAGTATAAGAGTTAATCACCATGCAATTCCTTTTTACATAAACAATGTTCTACTTTTGTCCTTTTAGCCAGGCTCACAAAGCTAGCTAGTTATCTCTTTGTTTTTTGTTACTCTTTTCACCTTCTCTTCTAAAAATTTTGTGATTTAGTTAATTTCCTCATCACTGAAAATAATAACATCTACACAATAACAATAATAAAAAGAGCAATAAATACCTAAGGCTAGAAAGTCCAGACCACTCTTAATATTCATCACAGAAAAAAAAAAGAGAGAGAGACAGTTTTCATGTGTTGTAGCAAGTTCATGCTTGATGGATCTTCATGGGATAGTAGAAATGAAGTAAAATGTTTAAGCCAGGCTCCCTTCTCAAACTTGTAGATTATAGAAGAATAGCCCATGTCTTGGGAAAAAGTTAAAACAAACTTCCTGTCATTTGTTATACGTGACACAACTTACAGAAGCAGACTTCAGCAGCTAGGAGGAAGTCAAAAGCGCCTACTAACGTAAATTGGAACAAGAAGTCCCCTAACAAGGAGACTGAATTTATAGATTCCCAATATCACAGGCAAGCTGTTTTCCCTAGTTGCCATTATATCAACTCTGACGCGTGGAGACCCTGTGTACAATAGATGTAAATGTTGACTAGTCCTGCACCATCTTCATGATTTTTAATTTAATTTAATTTTTTATTTAATATGACTGAGTGAAAATATACGTTCTCGTATAAATTTACATGCCCATCTCTATGCAGCTGCCACTGCTCTCCTTGTCCAGTGACTGCACACTATTCCTCTCTGCTCCATACATGTCTCATCCTCCCAACAGTCTCCTTTCCCCTCTCTCCACTCAACTCCCCTTCCTCCAGCCAGAGGTCAGCAGAATGTTCTTTAAGTGGAAGTTTACAATCCGAGTTCATTTATCTAACAAAAAACTTGCACACTCACTCACTGCTAACAATCAGCTGCTTTCTCCATCCCGTGACAGCATGCTCCTCCTTTCCACCCTGTATTTCCTCTGTCCATTCATCTGGCCCCTGTTCCTGTCTGTTCTCTAATCTCACCTCTAGACACAGACTGTCCAGTGTATTTCTACTTAATCCAAGAAACACAGTCGTCACCAGTATCATTTTATGTTTTATAGTCAAGTCCAATCTTTGTCTGAAGAGTTGGCTTTGGGGATGGTTTCAGCTCTGGGCTGAAAAAGAGCCCCGTGTCCATGTCTTCCAGGGACATTCCAGTCTATTGGATCATCTGATCTAGTCTATATTTAATAGAGTTCTAGTTGTGCATCCCGTTTTTCTCCCACCATGTCAGGGACTCTTCGTTGTATCCCTTACAGCACCGTTAAACTGGTGGTAGCATCTAAGTTTTTCTGGTCTGCTGATACAGTTTCTGGATGATGTGGCTCTTTCTATCATTCTTTCTCTGCTCCAGGTGGTTTACGACCAGTTAATTCTACTAAGGTAGCTGTTCACTAGCTTTTAAGACTCTCAAAACCACTCACCATAGTGGGATGCAGAACGATCATCATGATTTTTGTTGCAGCTACTGTGTATTTGAGTGCATTCCAACCTCGAGGGCACATGTTTCAGCACTATGTTGCCCAATATTGTATTATGAGTCATAGGATTTTAATTTGGTAGTTCAGTGACAGAATTGTTGCCTTCCAAATGAAAGGCCAGCTTTGGATTCCTGGTCAATGAAACTCGAGTGAAGCTGCCACTATTCTGTCAGCGAAGAATTGGGCTTTACTAAGATGCAGAACAGTTTCAGTGTTGCTTTCAGCTTGACAGACTAGGAAGAAAAGTCTGGTGACCCACTTCTGAAAAATCAGCCAGAGAAACTTCACTGTGCTTGGTGTCACCAGGAGTCAGGGACGAAATGGATAATAACAGCGATTTTCAGAAGTAGATTCCCAGAACTCTCTTCTCCATTTATTTTAGTCCATAAGCTCTGCTGAAACTTGCCAATCATGAGTGATCCTGATGGTATTCAAGACACTAATAGCATATTCTCCAGCATAAGAGCAACACCTGACCCGCCATAATACGGCAAAATGACAGAAGAGTGATTTCACAGGAGTTCGCATGTACTCTAAAGCAAGGCTTCAAACCAATTTAAATGAGATCAGTCACAGCTGACAAAGCAAAACCAGAAAAGACTTAGATTGGACCAATAAACAAAACAGGAAAAAATAGGAGTTGAAGCCCTGGAATGTGAGTCTCCCTGGCAAGAGGTGTAGTGAGCCCTTTGAGGAGTTTAATGCAGGAGAATGGATGATTGTCAGGAGTGTGGATAGCAGCAAACCGTCACCTGCCATCTTCAGCGAGGGCGTTACTGTTTCCAGCTCTGCCAACCAAAAGATCTGATTGCTATGCAATGCCTATGATGCTCTTGTTTTCTAAGTGGAAGTATAAGTGTTTAGCAGGCTTTCAATCCATAATTTTTCCCAATCTGGGTGTCATTCCAGCTCTCTAGGGTATTACTGCAGTTCACTCAGATTTAAAAAAATTCAGATCCTTTCAGGTTTCACTTTGTTGGTCATGTGTGATCTGGGAAAAAACGGTTTGAAGGTCTGATCTAAAGTACACAAACTGAAATGTATCAAAGATTGTAGCAAATTAGTACAATACCTGTATGGAAAATAATTATAACACTTCCAGAATTATTCATAATATTAAACAATTAAATAATAATGAAGAAATATTTTCACATAAAAAAGACTCAATGTCATGAAGATGTCACTATTTCCCCTATTTATCAATAAGTTTGATGCAATTGCAACCAAAATCCCATTGGATATTTTTGGAATCAACGAATTTATGTAAAAGAACAAAGGACATAAAAAATTATGTAGAAGAACAAAGGACATAAAAAAGGACAGAACAAAGGACAGAAAAATAAGATGCGGGATTGTGACCAACCTGATTAAAATTTACTATAATGCTGAAAACATAGTTATGTTGGTGTGGGTATATATAACGGAATTGAACAGAAAAATGGAAGGAACCATAGGAAGCATAGAAGTGCTTACACCAGTGATAGGTGTTAGAAGGGGACTTACGGATTAGTAGGAGAGGTCAGAACCTGATTCTGGAAAAAACAACTATCATATAGATAAAAGGAAATTTCATTTTTGCCTCACCTTATACACAAAATAAATTTTAAGATGCATAAAATATTTTAATATGAAAGTAGATTTAGAGAATATTTAGACAAAATTGTAATGCTTTTCTTTAAGGCTCCAAAGTAGGAAAGAATGTAGGAAGGATTTCCCAAAATATGACAAAATGGAAGGAAAGCATTGGTAGATTTTATTACATTAAAATTTGAACTATTTACACAAAGCAAAGGAAACCCTGGTGGTCTAGTGGTTAAATGCTATGTCTGCTAGCCAAAAAGTCAGCAGTTCAAATCTGCCAGGCACTCCTAGAAAATTCTATAGGGCAGTGCTACTCTGACTTACAGGTTTTATATGAGTCAGAATCAACTTGACAGCAGTGGCTTTTATAAAAACAAAAAGAGTACAAGTAAAGCTAAAAACCAAGTCACAGACTCTAACAATATTGGAAAAGGAATAGTTTTGTATTCTAGAGGAATATTTACAGAGACTCTAATAATTAATACGCATACTGTTTTGAGACATTGTTTGTCAACATGTCTACACTCTCCCCTTCTCAGCTGTGAGTTCCCTATTACCAGCTTTCCTGTCTTCTGTCTCATATACATGGTTGAGTTCTGTGTATTACTGTGGTGTTATGGGCCTGTCTAATCCTGGCTGAAGGGTGAACCTCAAGAATGACTTCATTATTGAGCTATGGGACCGAGGTCTTGGTGTTTAACCAGTATTTTCCAGACCAGTAAGTGGTCCTGTGTGCGTGTGTCTGCGTATGTATGAGTTACAATTATTTTCTGCATTTTTCTCCAGCTCTGTCCAGGACTGTCTATTGTGATCTCTGTTAAGGCAGCCGTTGATTGTAGCTGGGCACCATCTAGCGGTGCTGGATTCATTCCGGTGAAGGCTGTGGGAGTTATGGTCCAGTAGTCCTTTGCATTTATCTTTCCATTGTGCCTTTGGTTTTCCTCTTTCTCCCTTGCATCAGATGGAGTGAGATCAGTGGAACATCAATGGAGCATCTTAAATGGCCACTGACAGAACTTTTTAAGTCCCCAGATATTAATCATCGAAATAGAATGTAAAACATTTTCTTGATAAACTAGGTTATGCCAATTGAGCTAGATGCTCCTG
Organism: Heterohyrax brucei; assembly: GCA_028571685.1. Taxonomy (NCBI): domain Eukaryota; kingdom Metazoa; phylum Chordata; class Mammalia; order Hyracoidea; family Procaviidae; genus Heterohyrax; species Heterohyrax brucei. Next base: position 55,162,827 of record CM053143.1, on the reverse strand, counting down.
AAACCACAGGCCCCCAACATCTCAGTCTATTAATTTTGTCTCTCAGGGAGCTTGTACATATCTATGGAATTTCCATGACCTTGTCTTGGACAAGCTATGCTGGCTTCCCCAGTACTGCGCTATTTCACTCTTTGCCAAAGTTATGGCTTATTTGTTTTCTATTAAATATCTTTATCTCCCATTCCTCCCTTCCCTCGTGACCATCAAAGATTGTTTCTTTCTTTGTGCAGATCTTTTCATGAATTTTTATAGTACTGGTCTCATATATTTGTCCTTTGGGGACTAAGTTTACTCAGCATAAAGCCCTCCAGATATGTCCACATTGTGAGATGCTTCACAGATTCTTCTTTGCTCTTTATCGTTGAGTAGTATTCCATTGTAAAGGATGGTATCTTCTAAAGTAAATTTTTACTGTGAAATATAATACATACAGAAAAATGTGTAACGAGTACTTTATACAATTTTCAAATGGCTTACATAGATATGTTGTATTATAGTAAAGAAATTCCTTTTTTTCCCAGTTTTCTGATAGTTTTAGATGTTGAATTTTGTCAAATATTTTTTCTATCTCTATTAAGCTAATTGTGTGATTTTTCTCCTTTATTCATGTGGGTTCATTTTTTTAAATTTTTTATTGTCAGGTTTATTTAGCTATAATTTTTCTAACGACTCTTTTAAAAATGTATGATATAGTTGTAACCTACTACTACAATCAGGACATGGAATGTTTCTGTCACCCAAAATGACCCCTCCTGGTTTTTGCAGGTGACTGTCCTTAGCCCATGGCAATACTGATCTCATTTCTTTCCCTATAATTTGGCCTTTTTGTCAGTGTTCTATGTAGAGAGTCATCTAGTATGTAGCTTTTCACGTCCAGTTTCTTTTACTTAGCATAAAGCTTTTCAGATTCATCTGCATGTGTTTCTTTTTATTTCTGAATAGTATCTCACTGCATAGATATATTACTGTTTGTTTATCCATTCATCAGTTGATGAATATTTGGATTGTTTTATCAACTATTATGACTAAAGATACTATAAACATTCATGTATAGGTGTTTAATAGACAAATGTTACATTTCTGTTGGTTATATACCTATTAGTGAATTGCTGGGTCATATAGTATGCATATATTTAACTTTATAAAACTGTTGAACCATTTTCTAACATGACTGCACCATTATGACTTTTCCTTTTGCCATTCATCCTTGCTAGTGGTTTTCAGTCTCTTTAATTTTGTGATTTTAGTAGGTATATAGTGATATCTGTGGTTTTAACTTGCATTTTCCTGATGAGCAAGGATACCAATTTTCATAGTTATTTTTAAAATTTCTTTCTGTTATACCACATGTTTTTGATGTCTAACATAGAAAGGCATTAGTAGTTTTAATTTACAAAAAATGTCTTCAACTTACAGAAAACAAATCAAACAAGAACTACTAAAAAGCTAAATGTGGCAAACAATTAAAGTACAGCAAAAGTGTATATGCTGGCTTTATTGCTCTTTATACTAATTTGTAAGTTGAAAAGTATTTCATAAGATTTAAGAAATGAGAAAGGCTGTTTACTGTCTTTGTAATTGTTATGTACCAATCATTTTGATCTTTTTATTTAGAGTATAGTTAGAATATTTAAATATCTTTTAATTGATTTTGGACAGCTCATTGGAATTTTGTTAATGTGGGAGGAGATCTTAATTGAGACACAAACAACTAAATTTCATTTAGGTTATAATGGCAGCTCTTTGTTTAATTAAAATAACAGTAGATTATCAAAAAAGTTCTGTATTTAAGTATCATGTAATTTTTCTTAGATGATTTTATAAACATTTCTGGAAAAAACTGTTTTAATTGTTCAGTACACATGGGTGCATGTGTGTGTACATATGTATACATAGCTATGAATACGTATATTTCATGGGATAATTCATGCACTGATTTCAATCCTTTTAAAGTTATTTTCTTCTTCAGAATTTATCTATCCCTTTGCTCAAACACTTTTTTTTCTTCTTTTTTATCTTTGGATTTGGTTGAGTTTATTTCTTTTGTGAAACTTGCTTGTCTACAAATATCATTTCCAACACGTAACAAGAAAATAACTTTTTGAAATGTTATTTACAAACATTTGACACAATTCAAATATTATGGTTGAGATTTTAGAATTTTTTAAGCAAAACACATATATACTTTTTAATTATTTTAAATACAGAAGAGATAGCAACTTGGTGTGTGGAACAGTGATTATACTTAACATAATTTTAAGGAGTTTTCACTCATTGAATAATATGTCTCAGTTGGAATTAATACAAATTCACTCTTTCTTATATAAATATTCCTAGATTCCTACCTAATAGGATATATTATCATTGTTCTTGAAGAGAATATCAGATATTTCTAGATATTTGATATCATATAAACACAATTAAAAGTATATTGGGTATAGAATATCTACATGTATTTTAGTGTAGAAATAAGAAAAAAATTAAAAAATTAAAAACCATGATGCATGAAAAAAAATTGATACACTGGACCACTAAAAGTTTAAAAGCTTCAACTTTGCAAGACACTATTGAAAGATTCAAAAGACAAGTCACAGAATGGGAGAAAATCTTGCAAACTTATCTCTTAAAACATTTACATCTAAAATATATAAAGAACCATTAGAACTCTAAAACAAGGAAACAAACAGCCCATCTAAGAAATCAACATAAGATGTGAAGAAATACTTCTTCAAATAAGATATAATGTATTATTCTGGAGTTGATTCCAACTGTCGCAACCATGTAAGACAGACTAGAACTGACTCACAGAGTTTCTAAGGATGTAATTTGTATAGGAGCAGACTGCTACATTTTTCTCCCATGGAGCAGCTGGTGAGTCAGAACTACTAACCTCTTGGGTAGCAGCTAAGTGCTTTAACCATTGCATCACCAGAAGTCCTTCATACTAAGGTATATGCACAGTAATATGTGATCATATAAAAAGGTACAAAGCATCACTTATCACCAGCTAATTACAAATTAAAACAGCAATGAGATATGACTACACAGCTGTTGCCAAAAAGCCACTGCCATCAAGTCAATTCTGACTCATAGCAACCATATATGGCAGAGAGGGACTGTCCCGTAGAATTTCCAAAGGACACCTGGCAGATTTGAACTGCTAACCTTTTGGTTAGCAGATTTAGCACTTAACTGCTACACTACCAGGGTTTCCATACATCTGTTAGAATGGCTAAATTCTAATTACACATTTTGTTGTTGTTAGTTACCATCAAGTTGGATCCAATTACAGCACTATCACAAAGTGAAACACTGCCCAGTCCTGCACCAAGCTCACAATCATGTAATAAATGCTGATGAATTTCAGGAACAACAAGAATTCTCATTTCTTGCTAATAGAAATGCAAAACAATACAACCACTTTGAAAGGAAGTTTGACAGTTTATCAAAAATTTCAGCAATCTTACCATATGACCCAGCAAACTGGGATACATTCTTACAATAGAATCGTATTCAGTGATAAAAAGAAATGAACTATCAAGCCATAAAAGCAGTGGAAGAAACTTAAATTTATTACAGTGAATGAAGCCAGCTATATAGGGTATGATTCCAATTATACGACTTTCTGGAAAAGAGAAAAACTATAATGAGAGTAAAATAATGAGTGGTTGCCAGTGTTTTGGGGAAGAGGGGAGCCGCCAAGCCAAGTGCCGTCGAGTCAGAATGGTTGAATAAACTAATAAATGAAGGCAAAGAGAAAAATCTCCCTGCAGGAGACTTCCAAGCATTTTATATAAATACTCTACCCTAAAGGAGGAGGAGGAGGATGCCACAGTGCTTGGGTTTCAGCTGTTCATAGTGACTTGTATAGTGTGCAAAGGGTGTGGAGTGGGGAAAGAGTATATTTACAGAGGAAAAAATGACGGACACTATCTCAACCAGATAATAAATATTAACATTAGCAGCAAGTCATGTTGATAGTATATAATTGTAACATAATGTGAAGAAAATGGCATTTTATTTCTCTGTTCTGCCTTCCCAAAATCCTAGTCTTGTCATCAAAAAAAAAAAAAAAAACAAAAAAAACAAAAATCAGACGAATTCCAACAGTGGAATGTTTTACAAAACACTTGACCAGTACCCATCAAAACTGTCAAGGTCTCGAAGACAAGGAAAGGCTGAGAAACTGCAACTGCCAAGAGGAGGCTAAGGAAACATGGCGACTAAACAGATGGTTGTATCTATGGTGTATCTATGGTGTATCTATGGTGCTGGAATAGCAAAAGGACTTCTTAAAAACTAGGGAGGACAGAATACAGACTTCAGTTAAAAATATTAACTGTATATCGGTTCATTAATTGTAATAAATGTGCTAGTGTGTTAATAAATTACTAATGTTGTTAGGTGCCATCAATTTGGTTCCAACTCTTAGTGAACCTATCTGCAACAGAAAAAACATTGCCCATTCTCACAGTTGTTCTTATGCTTGATCCCATTCTTGTGGCCACTGTGTCAATCCATCTCTTCGGGGGTCTTCTTCCATCTTTTTGAGAGGGTTTTCCTCTATTTTGGTGACTACCAACCATCATGTCCTTCTCCATGGACTGATTCCCCTAAATAACTTATTCAAATTAATGTAAGATGTTAATAACACTTATAAATGTGTGTAGGATAAACGGGAACTCTTCATACCCAGTGCCATTGAGTCACATCAGACTCATAGCGACACTTTAGGCAGTGTAGGACCGTTGTTCTATAGTGTTTTCAATGAACGCCTGGCAGATTTGAACTGCTAACCTTTTGGTTAGCAGCTGTTGCATTTAACCACTATACAACCCGAGTTTCCAACTGTGTTGTAATTTTTCTATAAACCTAAAAATACTTTTAAAAAATAGATTAAAATTATGAAAATAATTGGAATGGTAGATTTATTCATTTATTTTATAAATAAATAATTATTGAATATCTATTACTTACCAGTAACTTCTAAAATCTTAAGCTATATAGTATGTAACAGAGCGTGCATGCTAGTATAGGGACAACAGATCATCAGTTTTAAAATAAACTAGAAAGTATCAATTAACGGTGGGTGTTATAAAAATTGATATCACCTTGAAGACTAAGGTGCTACTGATGGAAGCCATGGTATTTTCAATTGCCTTATATGCATATAAAAGCTGGACAACAAATAAGGAAGACTGAAGAAGAATTGATGCCTTTGGATATAGTGTTGGTGAAAAATGATGAGTGTACCATCAACTGCTAAAAGCATGAATGAATCAGTCTTGGATGAAGTAAAACTAGAAGGTCCCATAGAAGCAAGGATCCTGAGACTACATTTCATGTATTTTGGGCATGTTGTCAGAAGGGGTCAGTCCCTGGAGAAGGACATCATATTTGCTAAAGTAGTGGGTCAGAGAAAAAGAGGAAGATCCTCAACAAGACGGATTGACACAGGAGCTGCAACAGTGGGCTCAAGCATAACAACAGTTGTGAGAATTGTACCAGATGAGGTAGTCACTGTGAATTAATCGACTGGGTGGCACCTAACAACAAATTATAAAAATTAAGGAGGAAGATGTGGCAAACAATAATCTTAATCTCCCTGCTCAAGAAAGATCTCTCTCTCAAAAAGAACAGACAAACAAGTTAAAAAAGATTTACTTGAGAACAAAAGAACAAAAGTGAGCCATCGGTGTGAACATAAGAAGTAAGAATTTAGGGAGAGGGAGCCACTTAAATAAAGGCCCTAAGAAATGAACTATCTTTATACTTATGACACTGATTATTATATTAAAGTTAACGTATAAGGTGAAAATTGATTTTAACGCATCTAATTTTCAAAGTACAAAATAGATCTGTATTCAAAAATACATCAGAATATTTATGTTTATGGTGCAGTGTTATGGGTGAATGAATAATCTTATCCCTATTTCTAAGCATTTATGCTTTCATATATTCAGTTTAAAATGAATGGAAGACATTAGATATTATGATTGAGGTTGCCTTCTCATCATAAATCTCATATTCTCAAGTGAGAAAAATAGTTAAAAATAAAAAATATAATAAATAAATGTATAGACAGTGTTGTTTTAGGAGATAGTGAAAAGACAAAATTCCTCTGACAAATATTTAGGAAACTTCAGATGAGTTACATTTAAACAAATATGATGTTCTCCATTATTTATTTTGAGATGGCAGTGTTGCAACAATAATAGTAATAATTTAAAAAAGAAAGAAATGTAGGCTCTTGTAATGGCAAAGTATCTGAAACTCTTGCTATTAACAATTATAAACTCAGGACAAAATATAAAAGATAAATCAACTCTTTAAGAGCACTTTAAAGCAACCAGTTAGGTAGATTTGACCCTTTAAAGGATGAAAGAGTCCCCATAGGTGAGATTCACGTTTGTACAACTTTTGTCTTGAAGAAATTCCAACTTTTCATAGCCTGTCACTTTTCAGAGCAGTCACAGATTATTGACTTGAAAAACCAGAGTATGGAACACTCATAATAATTGCACATTACAGGACAAAATCTTTTTCGTGTGTGTGATTAAGTGAAAGCATACAATTCAAATCAATTTTGCATGCCTACCTGTCTGCAGCTCCTTCTGCTCACCTTGTCTGATGACAGCACATTCCTCCTTTTCATTCTATACTTGTTGCATCCTCCCAACAATTTCCTGTCCCCTCCTCTCTACCCTCTTCTCTTTCATCTAGGAAGAGATCAATAGGACAGCATCCTACAAATGCATAGAACCATAAAGTACACAAACCATATGGCCACATTGGGTCCCTGAGTCAAGTCCATTTTTGTCCAAAGAGTTGAAATTAATAGTGTTTTCTGGGCAGGGGGATCAGCAGGTCTAGGGCCCATGCTCCCAGGGGATCCCCTAGGCCATCAGACCATCAATTGTTGTCTTATAATAGAGTTTTTGAGCTCCACTGCTCTTTTTCTGGTATTGCCCCAGGGACTCAGCATTGCATGCCCCATCACAGCTGTCTTTGGTGGTGGCCAGGCACCATCTGGTTCTTCTAGTTACATGTGGATATGGTCTCACATTCACATAGGTCTTTCTGTCTCATGAGCAATTTTTTCTTCGTGTCTTTGTTGTTCTCAGTGATCGTCTGTTTTGGATGATATGAGACAATTTGGTGTACCCCAGATGACAGATTGCTGGCTTTTAAGATTATAGATGCCACTCACCAATATGGCATGCAGAAGACTCTCTTAGCACTATGCTAGTTATGCCAATTGCCCTTGGTATCCCCCAGACCCCATCCCTGCTACTCTATCCTTTCAGTATTGAGTTGAGAGTAGAATAATTTTCAGTTAATGGTGAGATCCAGTTAAGTTGACATATTTTCTATTGTGTACTGTCACCTAACCAAATTTCTATCAACTGTCTAATCTATGATCTACCCTCACCCACCCTTATAGCCATCAAAGAGTCTTTTCTTCTGTACATATATCTATTTTTCAGTCGTTACAGCAGGGGTTTCATACAATATGTGTCCTTTTGATGCTGACTGATTTCACTCAACATACTGTCTAACCATTGAAACCAGGTTATGAGACACTTCCTAAAATTATCATTGTTCTTTATCATTGCATAGTGATCCGCTGAGTATATGTACCATAGTTTGTTTATTCATTCGTCTGTTGATGGGCATCTGGGTTTATTCCATCTTTTTGCTATTGTGGACTGTGCTGACATAAACATTCATGTGCATATACTTCTTTGTGTGATAATGTTTGTTACTCTAGGACATATTCCACTCAGTGGAATTACTGGATCAAATGGTATATATATTTCCAGCTTTTGAAGGAAAGCCTAAATTGCTTTCCAAAGCAATTACACCATTTTGCAATACCACCAGCAGTGTAGGAGAGTTCCAGTCTCTCCACTGCCTCTCCAGCATTTGTTGTTTTGTGTTTTTTGGATCATGGTTAACTTTGTTGGGGTGAGATGGTATCTAATTGTACTTTTGATTTGGAGGTCTCTGATAGCTAGTGATTATGAGCATTTCCTCATGTGTCTTTTGGCTACTTGGATGTCTTCTTTAGTGAAGTGTCTGTCCATCTCCATTGTCTGTCACTTAATCTGGTTATTTACATTTTTCTTGTTGATATTTTGCAGTACCTTGTAGATTATGGAGATCACACCTCGACCACACGTGTAGTTGTATTTTTTATTTTCTCTTCCCCAATTCTGTAGGCAGTCTTTGAACTCTTTTGTTAAAGTCTTTGGATGAACAAAAGTGTTTGATTCATAGTAGTTCTCATTTATCTATTTTCTCTTCTGTTAATCATGCTTTGTTTGTTAGAGACTGAAGTCTGTCTAAGCTGTTTATTAGAACTTCCTTCTTGAACCTATTTTTTCTTGCATGACTTTTATCATTTTAGGTTTCATATTTAGGTCTCATCCATTTTGAGTTAGTTTTTGTGTAGGGTGTGAGACAGGTTCTTGTTTCAACTTTTTGATGATGGTTATCGAATTTTGCTAACACCACTTGTTAAAGAAACTGTTTTTATCCCAGTTTACAATCTTCAGGGCATTTGTGGAATATCAACTGTTTATAAGAGGATGGTGGCATCTCTGAGGTCTCAACTCTGTTCTATCAGTCTATGTGTCTCTTTCTGTATCAGTAGCAGGCTATTTTGATGATTGTGGTTGTGTAACAGTATTTAAGTTTGGGTAGTGTGAGGCCTCCCACTGTGTTCCTCTTCTTCAGTAGTGCTTTGCTTTTTGGGGATTTCTTCTCTTTCCAAATAAATTTGATGATTTGTTTCTCCATCTCATTAAAAAAAATGATGCTGGAATTTGTATTGGTATTGCATTTTATATGCAGATCATTTTGGGTGAAATAGACATTGTCACAATGTTAAGCCTTCCTATCTGTGAACAGGGTAGGCTTCTCCATTTATGTAAGTCTCTTTTGGTTTCTTGCAGTAAGGTCTTGTAGTTATCTCTGTAGAGCTCTCTTATTTCTCTAGTTAGATTTATTCCTAGATATTTTTTAATTCTTGGGGGCCATAGCAGACAACACTGATTTGGTGATTTCTTCTTTGATGATCTCTTAGTTGGTGTAAAGGAATCCTACTGACTTACTTACATTTATCTTATATCCTGATACTTTGCTGAACTCTTGTTAATTCCAATAGTTTACTTACGGATTCTTTAGGATTCTCTGTATATATAATCATATCATCTGCAAATAGGAAGATTTTTACTTCTTCTTTGCCAATGCAGATGCCCTTTATTTCTTTGTCTTGTCTAATTTCTCTGGCTAGAAAAATTTCTTGACTATATGACTTACGAAAACCACCAGGAAGAGAGGGAAAATATAAATAGCTCTTTATATGCAAAAAACCCTGAACTCAGTTGTAAACCAGGCTGCAAAGAAAGCTACACTTCACTTGAAATGCCAAGCCAAGCCAAATAGCTTTTTATGTGCTGAAAAAATTGAACTCAGTTGTAAACCCACCTGAAAAGAAAACTACACTTCATTTGCGTTTTGCTGATGTTTTCATATTTCAGGAAAACTTAAAGATATTTTCCCTTTAACTCCTTTAACAAAATGAACAAGCAGGACGCACTTTCCAACTTTGTTTATGTATCTAATATTATCCTATATCAAAACTTGATGGAGCTATAACAATAAGAAAATAAATGGGGGGCAGAGTCAAGATGGAGGACTAAGCACAGGTCCCCTTATATCCATCTGGAAACCAAGACCTGAACTGATAATCAAACAGAGCCTTCTGGTCACCTAGTGAACCCCAGGACACAGCGCATGGCTGTTACTTTGGACTTCATACTGCTGAATGAAAAACCTCTTCTTTTTCGCTGACTCCCGCTCCTGGCTAGCTATGGCTCTCACAGACTGAAGGTAATGCACCACTTTGACTTTTTTTTCTCCTCTGTCTTGGCTGGTGGGAAGAGCTGAATCTTGCCTAGTGGCTAGTCTCAGATGTACTGCTGGTGGGATAGGCAGGTGAAATTGACGTATTTTGAGGGCCAGGTTTAGGACTCTGTTAATCTAGCCACTTTGGGCCTGTCTTTTTATCTCTGCCACAGTGTGGTTTGTATGGAACCACAGGGCCTGTGTGCAGGAATCCATGTTTGATATGGAGATTTTAGCGGGGACCTAATTCTTAGCCTGGGCGCCAGTGCTTGCAAAAAAGGACAGCACTTCTCTGACAGAAAAGCAGTAGTTTACACAGTGTTGCCTACAGTGGGGGCCCGGCAACAGAGGCTGAGGACTCACTACATCTCGGCACCTTTAGCCTCTCTATCTGCTGACTGTGTGGAGGTCACCATCTTAGATACAGTGGCCAAAGCTGGATTTCATTCTTAGCTCGGGAGTCAGAGCCTGCCCACAGGAGAGCGCTTGTCTATCAGAAAAGCAGTAGTTTACAGAGTGGCACCTGAGGCTGGACCCTGTCAGCATAGACCAATAGGGCAGTAGCACTGCTATATTTTGAACTAGTTCGTATCATCTGGGGTTGGATATAGAGGAGCTTCCTTTGGTAATTGGGAAGAGAGACCTCTACACCTGAAAACCTGACTGACTTGGGATGCGGTCAGAGGCCTTTTGTTTTACATTTTAAGACAGCCTAGAGAAACACCTACAGTCCATCCTCACAGTATCTCTTCCAGCCTCTACTTACTCACATGGGACCCAAAAAGCAACAGACACTTGGGGCGAACAAGAAATCATCACATGGCTTCAGAAGGCTCCCAAACAAAATAACCAAGGAGTTTTCCAGATGAAGAAACTTTTCTGAAATCATCAGAAGGTAAATACAAAAGGATTATATACAGTGCCCTTCTAGATCTTGTACAAAATGCAGCAGAACAAAAGAAAAATTAAACATCAATACACAAAATCAGGTGATTCTTGTTTTTTGTGATTCTTATGTGGTTAATCACATTGTTTTTCTGATGCTGAACCAGCCTTGCATCCCTGGTATGAATCCAACTTGGTCATGATGGATTATTTTTGGAATTCACTTTATGGTTCTATGCATCTCTAGGATATCATCTTGCTGACCTCTGGCTGGAGGAAGGGGAATGGGTGGAGAGGAGGGAAAAGGAGATTGTTAGGAGGATGAGACATATATGGAGCAGAGAGGAATAGTGTGCTGTCACTGGGCAGGGAGAGCAGTGGAAGCTGCATATAGGTGGGCATGCAAATTTATATGGGAATGTACATTTTCACTCAGTCATAATAAAAAATAATAAATAAATAAATGCATAGATAGTTCAACAGTCAAAATGAAAAAAAAATCAATGTGGTTCATCTTATCAGTCAGTATTATTCTTTTGTTTTTGGTCACAGTTGAAATGAGAAAAATCATGGTATAATCCCAGTAGATTAGTTTTTTTATTTGTTTAACAGATTCAATATGTAATGTTGATAAATGCTCACAGAAAAATGCAAATAGGAACATTCTCAGTCCAATAAAGACATCTGCAAAGAAAACATCTGCCTTACATTACGTCTAGTGGCAAAATTTGAATACTATCCCTCTAATATCTGGAACAAAGTTAAGGAGTCTGCTTTTACCATTCCTAGTCAACATTGTAATAAAAGAGCTAGTCTGTAAAATACAATACAAAAGTTTTAGGATGTAAATACTGGATAAAAAATAACAATACTATTCCTGGATAAAAGGTTCAATAGTGAAAATTCTACATGATATACAAAAAGTTTCTAGATATGAGTAAACACCAAAAAGTCAACACAATCTGAACATATAAATCAATTGATATTTTCTTTTAGTAGCAGTAAACAATTTGACAATAAAATTCAAAAACAATGTACATTTAATAGGATATAGAAAATAGAAAATATTGTTGGATAACTTTACCAAATACCATGTAAGGTCTTTGTTTAATAAAATGTAAAAACTTGGACACTTTAAAAAGACCTAAATAAATGAAGAAATACCTGTTACTCATTAGAAACTGACATTCAAATAACATCTGTACTAACATTAACATTTAAACTAATGTTCAAATAACATTAGAAACTCAGTTTCTGTAAAGGAAAAAATAAGCATCACAACAACTATAAAATAATTCAAAATATCTCATAGACCTACACCTAAAACCTAATATTATAAAACAACCAGAAAAACTCTTATATAAATAATTACTAAGAATAATAAAGTCACAAGATAGGATTAAATATTTATAATACATAAATGTAAAAAAAAAAGGTTTCTGTCGAAGTGTGTGAAGAACTTACATAAGTCAACAATAAAAACAAAGTGAAATCAACAAATGAAAAAAAAGTGTTGGCAAATGGCTTGAGCCATTCACAAAGAAGTTATACAAATGCCCAGCAACATATAAAAAGATGTTCAATGTCTTCAATGACGAGGAAAAAAAGACATGTGGAAACTTCCGTGAGCTATTAGTTCACATCCATTCCAGCATCTAAAACTAAAAAATACTAACAATACCAACTGCTGACAAGGATGTGGAACCATTAGAAAACTCATACATTTTTGGTGCAAGTATAAAGTATTGCAAAAACTTAAGAAATCAGTTTGGATCATTCTTATAAAGATAAATATGAACATCTATTGCAATCTGACAATTTGATTGCTAATAATGTATCTAAGAAAATGTTTGCAACCTCCACAGCAACTTTATTATTAAGGGAATAAAATGAAAATAACTCAAATATCCACCCAGGGAAGAATAAATAAACCATAGAATATTTATATAATGGAATATTATTTGACAATAATAGAAAAGAGCAAGCTACTGATCATAAAATAACATAATTGGAGTGCAAAGACAGCCTGTCGAAAGAAGGAAACCAGACACAGTCAAATATATTCCATATAATTACACTTATACAGGAAATTCTGAAAAAAACACAAATTAAGTTGTGGTTACAGAAATCAGAAGAATGATTGCCTACAGAAAGAAATGCATAAAACTTATATAATGATAAATCATTTCGTATCTTCTTTGGAGAGATACTTACATGGATGATTATCACTGCTAAAATGCATTGAACTGCACACTTGAAATTTATGCATATTTAGTTTAGGTAGTTTACATCTCAATAAATACATTCATTGCTTGGTTTAAAAAAAAATAAGTTAAGAAGTGTAGAAATAAAAATAAAAGCAAACATCACACAAGCTAAATCTCCTTAATTTTTTTCCATCTTTTTAAACAATCTTTTGTCTAATTACTTAATTTTGCATACTAATTATTACACGTAGTTACTTGGTCACATTCTATGTATCCTTTAAATGATTTACCAAGGTTTTAGGCCAAACTAAACTGTCTGGCAACCCTGACAGTATAGTAGTTAAGTGATATGATTGCTAACCAAATGGTTGGCAGTTCAAGTCTACCAGGGGATCCTTGGAACTCTATCAGGCAGTTCTACTCTGTCTTATCAGGTCACCATGAGTTGGAATTGACTTCATGGCAATGGGTTAAATTGTTGTCTGATTAAAGATATCAACAGCAAATCATTTAAAAATAGCCTGAGTACCAAAAAAAAAAAAAAAAAAAGTCATGAGCCACTAGTCTTTCCCAGGAACTAATAGTGAAGATAAATACATTTCCCACAGTGTGTAAGCCTTGTATATGTCTAGTTTCTTTTAATTCCTAACTATATCCTCTAGTGAAGCATTAAGAGAAATAGATGCAAATGAATTATGAATTTTTTTTAATAGTCTCTGATTAAAAAAAGCAGAAAGTGGAGTGGAAAAAGGAGAAAGGATGTAAGCTTCTTAGTGAACAAACAGGGATATTTCCATGAGTAGAAAAGTATTTCCAAATTCTTCTTTATTCCACAAGTGAGACTGGATATACAATATGAGACACTGAGAAACTTCATGAAAATCACTTTTTTACCTAATGCACTAAAAAATGGAGGTCTAGTCACTTAGTTCTCCTTTTTTTCTCTAAGATTTTTGGAATAAGATGCTTATGAAAGTTGAATACAATGCAGTAGACAATAAGCCAGACTGCATGGAAGATACTATCTGAATCTCAAGTATTATTAGAATTCTACTAAGTAATGAAGATGAGCAGCAAAATCTAAGAAAACAAAGCAAAACTTCAGTCTAGGCCCAATGGCTGCACAGAAAAATTAGCTGTATATGTTCCAATAAATTCCCCACTATAATCTTCTTGAACTACATTCTTTAGCTGCTAAAGAAGAAAAGAAAAACAAAACAGATACAAGGATATTTACCTCCATATTGCATTCCCCAAAATAGCTCTGTATAAAGCTGATCACTTTGATCCCCAGGAAATGGAAAAGGAAAAAGAAAAAAATTGGTATTTATACAAATGCATTAAATAAAAAAAAAAAAAAAAGCTAAATTATGAAGAGTTTAAAATGAGTGATAAACTCTTAAAGTACAAATTAAGGCAAAAAATAAAACTTTCCATCAGTGTTTTGATACAGCATAGGAAAAATCACAAAATGAAGGAAAATCATAAAATACTGAGAATCATGTCCCAGCCACAAGGCTGCACATATTTTTGGGGGGACACAGTTCAACACATCACACTTCATTGATGAATATCACTACGGTCACCTTCAAAGTACTCCCCTTGGGAAGCTATGCACCAATGGTAGCACCCAGCCCACCCTTCAAAGCAATTTTGGAACTCTTTCTGGAATGCTCATCAGAGCTGTCATTGTGTTACCCGTGATGTTCTGAATGTCATTAAAATGTCTTCCTTTCAATATTTCCTTTATCTTTGGGTAAAGAAGGAAGTCGCTGGGGGCCAGATCAAGTGAGTATAGAGGGTGTTCCAATAAAGTTATTTGTTTAGTGACTAAAAGCTTTCTCACAGACAACTATACAATTAAGTTCATGAATTTGCCACCTGGCCAGTGTGTTCAGTGGCCATTCCAGAAAGAAGTGGCCATTTATAACTTAATTGTCATACCTTGTAGACATCAATGTAAAATGTAATATAAACATAAGTCAAAAAGAAAATGGGTAAGATAAAGGGAGTCAGTAAATAAAAATTACAGAGCCTTACAAATTAAGTTTTTTTGAAAAAAAAATCCATGGGAGAGTCTGAAATAGGAATTAACTAACAAAAATCAAGAAGCAACAGGTAAGAAGGCATATGCCAAACAACAACAACAACAAAAAACTACTGTCATCATGTCTGTTCCGACTCCTAGTGACCCTTTAAGACAGGGTAGAACTGCCCGCACAGAGTCTCCAATAGCATCTGGTGTATCTGAACTGCTGGCTTTTTGGTTAGCAGCCATAGCTCTTCACTGCTAACCACCAGGGTTTTCTCATGTTCAAGGTATATGTGAAACGCTAAATGTACAGACAAGGCCAAACATCCTAGTGGTGGCTGAAAAATATTACCTGATTTACTAAATCAGAAACTGAAGGGTGATACAATTTGCAAAAATGGCATAGTGGAAGTATCTGATCTCCGAATTTCACAAGTAGGAGAATCTTTATCAACATCAACAGCTCAAAGTTGATTGCTATGAGACAGAGGTAAGACGTGCCTCCTCTCTTCAACACTTTTACCAATTCAGACAGAAGCTGTCCATCCAATAGCACCATACATCTCTGTTGGGTTCAGTAATTCACTGCAGTGACCACACAGAACTCAACAGACCACACTCACATTTATGGGGTTTATTAATGCAGGAAAACCCTGGTGGTGTAGCGGTTAAGTGCTGGGTCTGCTAACCAAAAGGTTGGCAATTGGAATTTGTCAGCTGCTCCTTGGAAACTCTAGGGAGCGGTTCTGCTCTGTCCTGTATGATCACTGTGAGTCAGAATCAACTCGATGGCATTGGGCTTGGTTTTAGTGTTTGATCAGGTTGTAATTCAGTATCAGAAACAACTTGGCATCCATTTCTCTGACCAGGACAGCCTCTTGTCAGCCACGCCAGCAGGTAGGCCTCTCTCTAGCTCTGAGCCCCTCGGCCCATTTGCCTCTCAGTCAGGCTTCTTCTCCGCTCAGGCAAGTGATACAAACCTCTTGAGCTCTTCCAATCAGTCCCCAGAGGCACCCCACGCCGCTCCACCAGTAAGCCTCTGCTGGAAGGTATTCAGTTCTCTGGCTCCCCGGGTTGGCAAGTTTAGCTCCGTCAAGAAGCGTGGGCTGTAGGCATGCCACTCCTCCAGCAGGGTTCCTGCTGAAAGGCACTCAGCTTTCCCACTCCATGGGCCAAGAAGGCCACCACGGCATTTCCTGCCAGTCTCCTGTCTCTGTTGCTGCCATTGCTCTGCCAGAGTTTGTCACAGTCTCTTGACATATGTGGTGTTACCACTCTGTCACTGTCTGTCTCCAAGGTCTAGTATGTTCTCAGAACAGGGATCCCTGGTCCAAGAGAAGCACTCTGCTCCTAACTCTCCTTTTGGGTGGCAATGGGGCCTCCTCTTTTACCTCTGCGATGGTTCACCTTAAGCCTAAAGGAATGGCAAAACCGAATCCCTTCCTCGTGAGGGTTCCATTCACCTGATTGTGTGGTCTCACCTCAGCAGGTGTGGAATGTACCTTATTTACCTTGTTAGCAAATTGTCGAATTCCCTTGTGGCACTAAGCATCTTGTTTAAATAGTTTCACCCAATCAGTTGGTGGAACATGGAAGACCATGCCTAGAAAGGCCATGTACAAGTGATCTGTCACACTGTAGGAATGTTGTTGTCAGCTGCTGTCCATTTGGTCACAATGCATAATGAAACCAATGCTGCCTCAAGTTACTCCATATTGAGGATTAGTGGGGATCAGATGATCTACAGTGTTTTTATTGGCTGATTTTAGGAAGGGTATCACCAGCCTTTTCTTTCTATTCAGTCTTAGTCTGGAAGGCTCTCTGAAAGCTGTTTAGCCTGAAAGAGTTGTGACTGTGAGCGAGGTCTATTGCCCGAGAATTATACTCAGGTCTCCCACATGGGAAGCACAAATTCTACCACAGAGCCACCAATAGGTAATATAGCAGTTAAATGTCCAGGGAACAAAAAAGGAACGTAATTATGTACATGTATGTGCAGATACATGCTACCATATATGAGGTCTGACAATTAAGTCCATGATATTAATTATTCTAAGTGCTACATCCCTCATTGCTGAATATCACCATGATCACCTTTGGAATATTCCCCTTGGGAGGTTATGCACTGGTGCCGGCACCTAGACCACCCTTCAGTGCAACTTTGGGCCTCTTCCTGGACTAGCCACTGCACACAGTAGCATGGCAGAAAGCTCCTGAACTTAATTGTATAGTTGTCTGTGAAGGAGTTTTTAGCCAGCAAACAAGTAACTATATTGGAAAATCCTCCCCAATCACTTGATCTTGTTCCCAGTGACTTCTTTCTTTATCCAAATATAAAAGAAATATTGAAAAGAAGACGTTTTCATGACTTTCAGAACATCAAGAGTAGCATAACGACTGCTCTGATGGCCATTCCAGCAAAAGAGTTCCAAAATTGCTTTGAGGGGTGTACTAGTTGCTGGCACCAGTGTATAGCTTTCCAAGGGGAGTGCGGTAAAAGTGACCATAGTGATATTCAGCAGTGAGGTATGTAGCACTTTTTCTAGGACGAGTTCACAAACTTAACTGGTAATCATTGTATATCTCTCCCTTTCATCATGTACTGCAAATGAAAGAAGATACAATTTGTGTTGTATTGCAGTGTTACTCATGGAAGAAATCAGCTGAAGAGAAAACTAGTCAGACCAGCATTCTACAGAGTTCTCTGGCTGCAGTAGGGAGAGTGGAGTGAATAGAAGTGTATTTATTGAGACACTAATAGAAGTTGAACTTCAGAGTCCCTTATGGTACAGGCCCATCCAAGGTTTTGGGAGGGATCCTAGCCATACAATCAGGACAATCAGGACAAAATTGCTCTAACTCTTTTTTAAAAAATAAATACGTTACAATCAGTTAATAGTTCTGTCCTTTTGCTCTTGAAGTTTCATCTTGAGTTTTTTCTTTTTTCTTTTTTTTTTCTCCTTCTCACTCTTGATGCCATTGTAAGGGCCATGAGAATTTGAGGGACTCTGCTAAGAGAAAGCTAAACTGGGAAACTTTTCATTTGAATTGAACAGGATTGTTTATGTGGTTAGCATTCCACATGAATTATAAAAGCACAGACTTATGTACAAAGGGCCAGGGTAAGCTAAGTAAGGGACCTAGCTTGCAAACTTTAAGGAAATCTTAAAGAAACCCCAGTGCAGAAGACTGGTCCAAGCTCTGGTGTACAGGTGTTACAATTACTGGTATAGGAATGCCTTCCATGAGTAACTGCTTCTGGTCACAGTGCTGAATCTCCCAGCACTGGGACATGAAAGTCTATATTTGTATCATCCTACATATATGACCTAAGACACACAGCTCTGGGGCAGTAGGGGCAGTGAAGGAGAAGTGAGGTATGACTATACGGAGACAGGAGCCTGTATCTGGAAAAGTCCTCAAGTCATCCCGTGTGAAAATCATGAACACTGATACTTAGGAAAATTAGAAATCCTCCCCGCTAAACCATGCACTTGATAACGGGGCATTACGATTCTAAACACATTTTGTTTTGTTTTTTTCTTTTTTGACATAAGCCATATACAACAGAATACAAGAAGACTGGGGTGTTTGCAGAAGACAAATCTGTGACAATACCACAAACAGCAGGAATATCTTGTGTGTGCTCCAACCATCAACAATAAGGAAACCCTGGTGACACAGTGGATTAAGTGCTACAGCTGCTAACCCACAACTCTGCAGTTCAAATCCGCCAGGCCCTCCTTGGAAACTCTATCGGGTAGTTCTTCTCTGACCTCTAGGGTTTCTATGAGTCGGACCCAACTTGATGGCAGTCGGTTTCATTCTTTTTTTTTGTTTCTTTGTTTCATCAAAACCAAAATCCAGATTGTGATTTATCCTTCTAGAGAAAAAGCTGAACCATATTCAATTCTGTCCCCAGAAAATAGTTCTACTAGTTGTACTGTATTCAGCTCTGACTAACGATGACATTGTGTATAATACAAAGTGCTGGTACTGTGCCATCTTTATAATTTTAGGTATATGAATCTATTGTCATTTTTTTATGGTGACTTACAACCTAGGGGCTCATCTTGCAGTGCTGTTCTACACAATATTCTGTTACGGCTCGTAAAGTTTTAATTGACTAATTTCAGATGTAGGCTTCCCAGTGTTTCTTCCTAATCCGTCTTTGCATGGACGCTCACGTGAGACTCGTCCACCGTGAGTAACACTGATAGTATTTCAAATACTAATGATTTAGCTTCCAGCATCATGCAATACATACCAGTACAACAAACCGACAGACTGGTGGCAGGCAGCACAAGACAATAAATAAAAAAATCTATTATCCCAACTCACAGCTACCCTATAGGACAGGGTAGAACTGTCCCATAGAGTTTCCAAGGAGCATTTGGTGGATTTAAAAACAGCCAGTCTTTCAGTTAGCAGCTGTAGCACTTAACCACTACACTACTAAGTTTTCCACAAGAAAATAGTCTTTTAAAAAAATGCTCCAAAGAGGATGCAGCCACAAATGCAGGCAAAATTCTTACAAAGGAATTATAAGCAATTGATTAGTAAAAATAATACATTCGTTGTCTTTATTGTGTAAACTTCATTGTTTTTGTCTCCTTTTCAAGTCTCTATTTGTTGTGATTTTCTGTGTCGTTCTAATATTCCCTTTCATGCCTACCTTTTTATATGTAATTTTGTATTTTTTTTTTCTTAAAGAGAGTGTGGCAGACAGACTCTGAAAGTCACTATTAGGTTTGCAGAATCCTGATGTACATGCTGATGAAAAAAATCTCCTCTTATTAAGTATGGACAAGTAGCTCTGACTTCTAAGAAACAGAATATGGCAAATGTCAGGAAATGCCACTGTCATGATTTTCTTATGGTCTATGAGTTCCAGTCTAGCCCTGATGGTACAGTGGTTAAGAGCTCAGTCTCCATACAAAACAGTCGGCAGTTTAAATCCACCAGTCACTCCTTGGAAACCCTATGGGGCAGTTCTACTCTGTCCTACATGGTTCTTATGGGTTGGAATCATCTTTACGACACACAAAAACAACAGTGAGTTCTTGCTAGCTGACTCACTGGCTGGCAAGATTCTCTGTACCAGCTTGATAAAAGAAGTGACCATGTAAGGAAAACTTATGAGGCAAGGAACTGTGGGTAACCTCTCAGAACTGGGTATCTAAACTATGGGAAATCATTGAATACACCTTGGGGATAAAGGATGGTGCAAAAAGTTAGAGTACTCAACTGCTAACCAAAACCCTTGGTAGTTCCATTCCACCCAGAGACACTTAGGAAGAAAGGCCTGTTGATTTACTTCCAAAAATGTCAGTACCCAATAGGGCATGATAATTCTCTGATGCATGTGAAGCTGCCATCAGTCAGAGTCCACTCATAGGCAACTGCCTGAAAGAAACACAAGTGAATAATTTATTTCCTGGAATGACTCATGCGAGTCATTCTTCTCAGTGAGTTCCTACCAGAGCAACAGTGTTAGCTCTGAATTTGATCGAGGCACTTCTAATCTGAGGCATCAGTAAAAATGAGACTTAAGATTTATCATCCAAACAAATGTTAACAAATACTTATAAAATGAAGCTTTCAATTCCAAACCTGCAGCTGTAGATTCTGGACTCTCTTCTTGCCTGTTGGTCTGGTATGTTAATCTATTTCTGTTTCTATAGTTTAAAAAAAAAAAAAGATTAATTAGCACTTGCCTCTATTGCATTTTTGCATCAGTGATGTACATATTCTATATCTGTTAATCACACTTTCCTCCCCATGAAGTATTTTCCTAAGTGCAACTGTGCTAATCCTTTTAATAAGTTGCTGTAAAAAATATTAGCATAATGCCTCAGTGAAAATATCAAGGAGAAATGACATGGCTAGCAAACAAAGTAGAACGTGCACAATATTTGTGTAGAAATAAGGTAATTCTGATAATTATTACTTGTAAGAGCAATTCTTTTCATTTATACATTTTATGGCTTCTCATCCTCATTATCACTGATTTTGTATGGCAAAGAGAATTAATTTTTTTTTCTGATTTCTCTTACAAGGATCTAAAGCATGTCTTTGAACATTTCCAATAAGCTTTTATACATAAACATATCTTTACTTTCTATTTTCAAATAATTGGTAACACTTCAAGTGATCATGACTCAACTTTTTCAGTCAAAGTTTTACAGATATTAAATAATTTTGTCAAGAATCTGTCCTAACAAAGGAATAACCCAGTCAGTTTAATTTTAGTTTCTTAAAGACAATCATTTTAATGTATTTATTATAATATTTAATATGATCTTGCTTCCTCATTTTAGTCATTGATTTGTTTTCTAGTGAGTTTCCACACCTTTCTCAACCCCAAGTGATGGCAGTCCACATTAAAGGGAATGTTAGCCACATCCTCCGGCATTGCACAATCTTCTGGCCTTCAAAGTCTGCCCAAGTTCCAATCAGACTCTAAAAGGGCCTTTTAAGTCTACTATGTGAATTGTTCATTTGAATTTCTTCCATGTAAATCTGCTTTTACTTTTTCCAGTGAACATTGTATTTGGCAATTATATCCCATTGAATATTGAACTTTTTATAACTAAGCCTATCCTTATTTAACAGAAGAATTAAAGCTTTTTAAAATATATATACATACATATATTACTATGAGTAAGACATAAGCATGTTCTACATCACAAACTAAATTCAATCCAGTGGAAGACTTTCTTCATTGGCATTAGTATTTTACTTCTCTTTCCCTATATTCACAGTGCTTTTGAATATACTAGATGACATTTTCTATTAACTTCTATTAGAACTTGATTTACACATATTGTTTCTACTAATAGATGACTTCTGAACCTTATATGAAAATCCTCCCCTTGTACCTTATTACAAATGAAGGAAACGATTTATGCCCAATGTCGGAGGAATAATAAGGACATTAAATTCCCTTTCAACAGCAGTTTCATGGATGATGGCAGAGGTATCCAGCTGACTTGAAACGAAGGGGCAGAACATCAGGCCACGTAGGCAGCACACAGATTTCTTCATTGGTAGCATCAAGGAAATATCACATTCTTTAGTAACCATTTCTACCTTTTCAGTTTTTCAAGAAATGTAAAGACCTACACAAAAGTAAGTCAAATAAGTTTCCATAGAATTAGAGTCATGGTTCAGAGAAGAATGCAGAGCAAGCCAGAGGTTACTGATGTTGCTCCCAGGTATGCACCTTAAAAGACTTTTGTTGCTGTTAGGTTTCAAAGGGTTAGATTTAATTCTTAAAAACACTGTCCTGTCCCCTGCTATCCTTGCAATCACTGATAAGCTTGAACCCATTGTTGCAGTTACTGTGAGGGATTTCCTCTTTTCCATTGACTCCTTATTTTATCAAATGTTATGAATTGACTTGTATCCCTTCAAAATTACTGTCAACGTGACTGGGTTATGCTTTTCCCTATCGTGTGATCATGCAACATTTTGTCATCTGATATGATTTTCCTGTGTGTTGTGAATCCTATCTCTATGATGCAAATAATGCAGGATTACAGGCAGTTATGTTACTAAGGTAGGTCTTAACCTATGAGACTAGGTTTTATCTTGAGTTAGTTTTTTTAGAGATATAAAAGAGAAATTGCAACAGAGACAAAGGGAACTCAGGCCACCAAGAAAGGTGTCAGGACTATAGCACATCATTTGAACCTGAGATTTCTGTACTGAGCAGCTCCTAGAGGAGGTGAAAATTGATGAAAATGACCTTCCTTGAGAGCTGACAGAGAGGAAAACCTTTCTTGTGGACCTGGCACGATGGATTCAGACTTCCAGCTTCCTAATGTGTGAAAGAATAAAATTCTGTTTGTTAAAGACACTAACTTGTGGTGTTTCTGTTATAGCAGCACTAGGTAACTGAGACAGAATTTGGTACCAGGAGTGGGGTAGAATCCTAACAGATACCAAAATGTGAGAACTGTTTTGAAACTGTGAATGGATAGAGCCTGAGTTTTTGTGGGAAAATATGTTAACTCTCTTGACATGACTGCAGCCATCTTGGCTGCTATACTGTTACTTCAACTTTATATAACCTTTTGTGCTAAGAGCATGATAATCAATTACCTTGACTTTACCATTGTGTCTAGTAACAAAGGAGTTATATGGGAACACATCCGGTTAATGAGATAGGGCATGTGAGAATGCAGAAAACCATGACAACACAATAGGTAGCAGAAAACTGTTCCCACCCTAACAACTAGCCAGGTAACTAGATGTTTCCAACTTCTTGGTTCCCAGGATACTAACTGTTCTCAGTAAATGTATAAATACTTCAAAAAAGCTTGATTCTGGGCTTTCAGCTGGGATGATCATTAGCCCTCTGATCCCAAACTTTTGCCTGTCTGTCTTTTCCTTAACCTTGGCGTGGCTTCTCCTCTGCCCATGTTCATTGGAGAACTCTCTGACTCTGACAGTTTTAAATTTCTTCATAGTAAAAGCCTAGATTAATTTGAAGAGACTGTTGGTATAATTATGGACACTGTTGCTTTGAGTTGGAATCAACTCAACAGCCGTGGATTGGGTTAGGTTAGGTTAAGACAAGTTATGGTGATCTCATAAGTTCATAAGGAAGTGAGGAGAACTCTCACATTGGATACGTCAATATATCCAGTTGATATGAGAAATGTCAACAACTGGGAAACAACTGTAGCAGAACCAGGAGCCTAGCAGGAGACAACACTAGAATCAAGCCATGAAGTAAGAGATCTGAATGACGTTACACAGGAAGCTTCCTAGCTGAGTGGAATGCATCCAGGCACTTATCAGTTGTGCTACAGAGCTTTGAAACACTTCCCTAAGCAAGGCAGATTGGAGCAGTGAGATCTGAGGGGCTGAGTGACCAAAGAATTAGGAAGCAAAAGCTGAGGCGAAACGAGCACAGGAAGATGCCTCAGTCTCAAACGGTGAAGTCACCATTCAGAAGGACTAGGAGAACTGGATGTGCCCAAAGATGAGGGAGCACGGTTGTCATTCCAGGGGACCTGGATGGGACAGCTGAAGCCCAGGGCAGAAAGTCCTCCATTCAGAATCTGTAGAGGGTGGCCAGTCCCTAGACTAGAGAAGAAAGGACCATTGACTAAGTGGTCTCAGAGAAGAAACCATTATTTTCAGTCTTTGAGAGAAAGTCTATTGTGTTCTCCTGACTTGCCTGCTATCCCTTCTTTCCTTCTAATTTCTCCCATTTGTAATGGGAATATCTATCTTGTACCTGTTTCACTACTGCACTTTGGAAGCAAGCAACTCTCATTTTGGATTTCACAGATGAAAAGGAATTTCTTGATTTTGGACTTGGAGTTCATTTGAGGCTTTTGCTGATATGATCAGGTGAATTTGATTTATGCATTACAAAAATGTGAATTTTGGAGAAACAAAGAATGGAATGCTATAAATCGTGTCCCTCAAAATGTATGTTAATTGGCTAGACCATGACTCCTAATATTATGCATTCATCTACCATTTTGTCACCTGGTATGATTTTCCTGTTTTGTAAATCGTATCTTTACAATTTTAATGAGACAGAATTAGAGACGGTTATATAGTGTTCCTGTGAGTTGGAATCAACTCAACAGCAGTTAGTTGTTGTTTGCTGCATGTTAATGAAGCAGGACTCAATTTACAAGATTAGACTACATCTTGAGTTGATCTTTTTTGAGGTATAAAAGAGATAATGGCCCAGAGAGACCAAAAGGTCTCATACGACCAAGAAAATACTACCAGGAGAAAAGCCTATCCCTTAGACCTACATTTCTTGTACTGAGAGCCTTCTGGACAATGCAAAAATCTAGAGCCATTAGAGAAAGAAAACCTTCCCCTGGAGCTAAATTCATATTTCTATTCTTCTAAACTGTGATAAAATAAAGTTCTCTTTGTTAAAGCTGTCTACTTGTGGTATTTCTGTTAC
The DNA here is from genome assembly GCA_028571685.1 of Heterohyrax brucei. Lineage (NCBI taxonomy): Eukaryota > Metazoa > Chordata > Mammalia > Hyracoidea > Procaviidae > Heterohyrax > Heterohyrax brucei. The sequence continues at coordinate 55,137,848 of CM053143.1, read as the reverse complement.
AGCAGCACTAGATAACTCAGATACCAAGCATGACGTCCTTCTGCAGAGCCTGTTTCCTTGTGATAGTAAGTCCAAAGTATGTGAGACAAGGTCTCACCACCCTCATAAGTAAAAGCATTCTGGCTGCATTTCTTCCAAGATGCTTTTATTCATTTTTCTGGTAGTCTATAGTATATTCAGTCTTCTTTGCAAAACCATAATTCAAATGTATCAGTTCTTCTTTGGTCTTCCTAATTCATTGTTCAGTTTAGCATTCACAACAGGTAGTTAAGGATGCTGTGGTTTGAGCTACTTGTGCTTCAGTCATCAAGATGACATCTTTGCTTTTCAGCATGTTTTTAAAGAGGTCTTTGGAAGCAGATTTATCCAATTAAATACTTTGATTTCTTGGCTACTCCTTTCATGGGTGTTGATTGTGGATCTCAGGAAAATAAAATGCTTGACAATGTCAATATTTTCTCCACTTATCATGATGTTGGTTATTGGTACAGTTACAAGGATTTTTACTTTCTTTTATGTCAAGTTGTAATCCATATTGAAGGCTGCAGCCTTTGATTTTCATCATTTAATGCTTCCAGTCCTTTCACTTTAAGCAAGCAACTTTGTTTTGTCTGCAAATCAGTGACTGCTACTGAGTCTTTTTCCAATCCTGATGCCACATTTTTCTTCACACAATCCAGCTTCTCAGATTATTTGCTCAGCATACAGATTAAGTATGGTGAAGAGTTAACAATTCTGATTCACATCTATCCTTATTTCAAACCATGGAGTATGTCCTTGTTCTGCTCAAACAGCTGCCTCCTGGTCTATGTACAGTTTACTCAAGAACAAATTAAGATTTCTGAGATGTCCATTCCTTGCAATGTTATTCATAATTTGTCATGATCCACACTGTCAAATGCATTCCCATTGCCATTAAAATATAAGTAAATATATTTCTGGTATTTTCTACTTTCAGCCAAGATTTATCTGACATCATCAGTGGTATCTACCGTCTCAAGTCCTCTTTTGAAGCCAGCTTGTATTTCTGGCAGTTACCTGTCAATGTAGCACTGCAACAGTTTTCAAATTATTTTCAGTATAATTTTAATTGCAAATGATATAATTATATTATTTGATAATATTCATATTACATTGAATCACCTTTCTTTGGAATAGACACAAATCTTGGTCTCCTTCAGGCAGTTGGCCAGATTGTTATCCTCCAAGTTTCTTGATAAAGATGAGTGACTGCTTCCAGGATTGCATCCGTTCAGTGAAACGTCTAAACTGGTGTTCTGTCAATGCCTGAAACTTTGTTTTTCACCAATGCCTTCAGTGTAACTCGGAACTTGGATTTCTTCCTTCAATACTATCAGTTCTTGATCGTATGCTATCTTCTAAAATGATTGAACATCAATCAGTTCTTTTTGGTAGAGTGATTTGTGTATTCTCTCCATTTTCTTTTGATGTTTCCTGTACTTCTTCTTTTTTTACCCATAGAGTTTTTCACTATTGCAACTTGAGGCTTGAGATTTTCCTTCAGTTCTTTCAGCTTCAGAAATGCTTAACATGTTCTTCCCTTTTGGTTTTCTGACCCCAAGTGCTTGCACATTTCAGTATAATAGTTTACTTTGTGTTCTCAAGCCATCTTTTGAAGTTTTCTTTCAGTTCTTTCACACTATCATTTCTGCCATTTGCCTTAGCTGTCATTTGTTCAAGAGCAAGTTTCAGAGTCTCTTCTAATATCCATTTTGTTATTTTTTCTTTTTTTTACAATCATTTACTTTCTTCACATATGATGTCCTTGATGTTATCCCACCACTATTCTGTTCTTTAGTCATTAGTGTTCAATGTGTCAAATCTACTCTCGAGATGGACTTTATATTCAGTATGGCACGTATTGAAGGCCCTAGTTTGGCTCTCCGTGACTTGTTTTAACGTTCTTCAGCTTCACTAAGGACTTGCATATGAACAATTGATGGTCTTTTTCACATCTGACCCCTGGCCTTGTTTTGACTGATGATGTTTAGCTTTTTCATTGACTTTTTCCACAGATACAATTGATTTGATTCCTGTGTATTCCATCTGGGAAGACCCACTTGTATAGTCACCATTTATGGTATAGATAAAATAATTTTAGAAATAAATAAGTCATTGGTATTGCAAAATTCTATCTTGCAATCTCTGGTATTTCACTATCACCAAAGCCATTCTATTCCAATTACTAATCCAAATTCTGTTTTCAGTTTTCACATTCAAATCACTAGTAATTTTCAATATATCTTGAGTGATGTTTGATGGATTTCAGACTGCAAAAATTCGTAGAAAAATATTCACTTTCTTCATCTTTGGGATTATTGGTTAATATTTAAATTTGAATAATAGTTGCATTAACTGTTCTTCTTATGCAGACTTATGGATGTTATCCTGTCACTGACAGCATTGTATTTTAGGATAGGTTCTTGAAATGTTCCTTTTGATGATGAATGTGATACCTTTCCTCTTTAATTTATTGTTCCTAGTGTAGTAGACCATGTGACTGCTTGATTCAAAATGGTCAACAGCAGCCCATTTCAGCTCACTAATGCCTAAGGTATCCATCATCAGGAATTCCATTTCATTTTTGAAAATTTCCAATATTTCTTGATTTATTGTTCATGTGTTCCATGTTCTGATTACTAATGTCTCTTTGCATCTGTTTCTTTTCATTTTGAATCACTTTATAGCTGTAACTAAAAAAGCTGAAAGACAAAAACGACAGTCAACACTGGAGATTTTCACTACGTGGCTCCCCATGGCAGTGTTAGCAAGAGGCAGTTAAGGTCACAAGGCTGGAGAATCAGTTGAGCAGACTTCCATGGAAACAGGCCAAAACACAAATTGTCAGTAAAAACTGGCAATGTCAACTCCTAGAACATTTTGGTCAAAAAGAAATGTCAGAGAAGTAATAGCAGGATGCTTTTCAGTTTCAACTTCTCTGTGTAAATGCCTATACAAGTCTAAAATATGCTCACTTCTTGTTTGTAATTTAAATAGTCTTTTGTTTTCATGTAGTTTAACATTTATTTTATTTACAAATAAAGCAAATGATACCACAGGGCCAAGCATTTCTGCCACTTCTATTCATTGTTCTATTCTTATTTCCAGAAGTGAGACAGGCAAATAATGTTTATCTCCTCTGTCAATACCACGAGTCTCTGCCTCCAGGCATGCATGTAAAACAACAAAGAGCTGGAGAATCAAAATGGCATAGTACATTACTATCGGCTTCCTCCCTTCTGTAGACAAAGTTGAAAACCACAAACAGAAAATGACAATGCTCACCTTGACACAGTGCTTGTGAACTTCTGAGAGGTCATAATAGTGGGATCAAAAAACAAATCCAGAAACCAAACACACACTTCAGTCAGGCCAATGCCAGCTCATAGTGACCCTGTAGAACCAGACTAGAACTTCTCCACAGAGTTTCCATGGAGTGCCTGGCAGATTCAAACTGCTGACCTTTTGGTTAGCAGACATAGCACTTAACCGTTATGACACCAGGGTTTCCATAGTGAGACAGTGATTTTTGCAAAATAGTAAAACAATATGAGGTTTTTTTTCCCCCCCTTGATACTTGTTGGAACACCATTCTTGCTATCACTGAGCAGCTGACTGTAAGTGGTAGTTACATTTCCAGCTTGAGAGCATTGCCCCTGGTTGCAAAGGAAGGGAAGAACACCTAATTAGCAAGGAATGGCAGTCTGATCACACGCTGGACGCTGACTTAGAGCATATACAGCATTCTGAAGAACATTGCCCCAGCCCTGTGATGTATTGCCATCTAACTGGTATTGAGTCTTCAGACGGCCACTCCACCATTCTACTAAAGTGGCTGCTTCACGATAATGGGGAACATGGCAAACCAGTGGGACTGTGAAGTAAATTCTTTGACGAAAGGATATACTGCGTGGAGTACTGCGACAGTGGACAAAGCAGTCTCAATTTCACAGTTGGTAGCTATAGCGGAAGAATTTTGCACATGAAAAGTAAATCTGCACCAAAAATAAATACTTATCCCAGTGAGAACAAAGTGTTGACTCTTTTATGTTAAAAGGGATTGATGTAATCAAGAAGCAATCAGCTTTCTGGCTGCTCACTCCAGGGAATGATGCCGCATTTAGCACTTCGTGTTAGTCTTTATTGCTAACTGATCGGGCACATGTAAGTAGCTATCACCAGGCTGATTTAATGAATGAAACGCCGTGTTGCCAAGCTCGTGTAATACTCCTGTCCCTCCTACCCTATTGACTTTGTTCATGGGCTCACTGGGCAATTACAGGATTGATTGGTGAAAGTTGATGCCTGACATAGATAGAACATATCATTCTATCTGATCAATTATTAAATTGTTTTTTGCTGAGGTCACCTTTTGTGAGCAAATATATTCCTTTGTTCGTTTGTTTTGCTCACTGAGGGAAATCTGTCTACACAGCTCCCCCCCATACCACTTTAACACCAATTTTTTATCATGCTCCTTCCAAGTTCCTGACCACCCAGCCAAATCACAGGAAACAGTCCACAAATTGGTATACAATCACACATTGAGCCATTTCTTTTTCCAAGCAAAATGAACACCTGAGTGCACTTCTCCCACTTGGAGGATTTTCCTTTACCATTGTCCTTCAGGAATGTTCCAGAAAAGGCTGCAGTGACTCAGCTACCTTTGGGTAGCTCCAGTGTATCTTGCAAAATCATCTGAAAACTAGAGCCTGAGTTTTGTTTTTTTTATTTTTCCCCCTCCTTCAGTCAACTGATCTTAGGGAACCCTCATGAAGCTTTAGGTACAGGCTGAGAAAGAGAAGGTAGTATAGCAGGAGTGAAGATCGTGACCATTTGGCCCACTCCTTCATATAACTTAATTACATGATCAAGGTCAGCTTGAGCCTAATTTGTGTGTAGCAAGAAGGTAAAAGACCTTTTCACGAAAATTATAAGATACTGTTGAAAGAAGTTAAAGGCACTCTAAATAAATGGAAGAAAATAAAAAATTCTGGGCTCATGGACTGGTACACTTAATTTTGTTAAGATGTTAATTTTACCCAAAGCAATCTACAGAAACAATGTCATTCCTGTTAAAATTCTCAGAGACTTTGTTTTCTTTTAATTTCCCCTCCCTCACCCGTCTCCGCACAATTGGAAAGCCTACTGTTAAATTCATGTGTCGTTGCAAAGGTCTCAAATAGCCAATAATCTTGGGGAAAAACAAAGGTAAGAAGATTCATATTTTCTGTTTTTAAAATATATGAGTAAGCTTGTATGGTAAAAATGATGTGAAACTATTACAAGGATCAACTAAAGACCAATGAAACAGAATTGGAATCCAGAAATAAACCCACACATCTATTGATTTTTAAATTGATACATGCAAGTTACTTTTGCTAAGGCTGCAGACTTCTTTATGGTAAACAGAGAATCTCTTTAACAAATTCTGCTTGAGCTGCTGGATGTTTAAGGACAAAGGATGACGCTAGACCCATACCTCATGTCATATACTAAAATGAACTCAGAATGGATCAATGTCCTAAATATAAGTGGTAAAACCATAAAACTTTTAGAAAGAAAGCCGTAGAGACAAAGCTTGAAGACCTTCTTCCAAGGAGTGGATTTTTAGGTAAGATGCCAAAAGTATGACTGACAAGAGGAAAAAATAGATAAATTGGACTTTATGTAAGTAAAAACTTCTGTGCATCAAAGATCATTGTCAAGGAAGTGGAGAGAGAAGCCACAGAATGACCGAAAATATTTTGAAACCGTGTATCACCTAAGAGTTTAATATCCAGAAGTATAAAAGCCATATACTGCCATCAAGCTGACTCCAACTCATAGTGACCCCATAGAACAGAGTAGAACTGTTCCATAGAGTTTCTAAGAGCACATAGCAGATTTGAACTGCCAAACTTCCGTTTAGCAGACATAGCACTTGACAACTATACCACCAAGGCTTTACCAAAATTATAGAGAACTCTCAACACTCAAAAAGAAAAAATCAAACAAAAATTTAGCATTGAGAAAAGACATAAAGAAACAATTCTCCGAAAAGAGATGGAAATGGTCAAAAATACATTTTAAAAAAAGTCCTACATTATTAGTTATCCAGGATATTCAGATCAAAACCACAACGAGATACCACTTGATACCTTCTAGTATGGCTGTTATTAAAAAGAAAGGAAAGAAAATCAGAAAACAGCAGGTGTTGGAGATGATATAGAGAAATCTGAACACTTGTACATTGCTAGTAGAAATAAAAAAATGGCTCTATCATGGGAAACGGTTCTATGATTCTCAAAGTTAAACATAAAAATGATATATGACCTATCAATCTGATTTATAGTTGTGTGCACAAAATATTTAAAAGAAAAAATTGAAACACATGCACACTAGTGTTCATTGCAGCTTTATTCACAATAACACAATATTCACAACAACCTAAATGCTCATCAGTAGATGGCGATGGTATCTACTCAGAATAGAATATAAATATTCTACTCCAAAAAAATGAAGGTCTGATAAATGCTATATCATGGATGAACCTTGAAGACATGGTGCTACATGAAATAAGCCAGCTACAGTGGAACAAATATTGTATGATTTCACTTATAGGCAAGGTCTGGAATACTTAAATTTGTTGAGATAAACACAGATCAGTGGTCACCAAGTTACAGAAGGATGGAAGAAGGGCAAAAAATTTACCACAGTTGCTACTTAAAATTTGTGAATCATATTTTATGTGAATTGTTCCTCGAAAAAAATTAAAGGTAGGTTTCCAATGATACTTTTGAAATATATACTATTTGTCTTAGTCATTTAGTGCTATTTTAACAGAAATGCCACAAATAAATGGCTTCAAAAAGGGAAATTTTGTTTTATTACAGTCTGGTAGACTAAAAGTCCTAATTCAGGGTGTCAGCTCCAGGGAAAGGCTTTCTCTGCTGGCTGTGGAGGAAAGTCCTTTTTGTCAGTCTTATCCTGGGCTGGGAGCTTCTGAGACATACGGACCTGCTCCCAGAGCTGCTTTTTTCTTGATGGTATAAAGTCCCCAAATTTCTCTGCTGTCTTCTTAGCTTTATATCGCAAGAGATTGCCTTAAGGCACAATAAAATTTCACACATAGAGTCCTACGCCACCAACACAACTACCTCCCATGCGCCATCATTAACATCATAGAGGCAGGGTTTGCAACATAAAGAAACATCACACAATACCAGGAATCAAGGTCTAGCCAAATTGTTACACATGTTTTTTGGAGTGACACATTTGAATCCATTACACTATTGTTCCCATCTTATAGATTAGCAAAATAAGATTTAGAGAGGGACATCATTGCTCCACCATATCACAGAGCTTGCAGTTAATAGGCTGGAATTTTAAACAGGTAATCTAGATCTACGATTTATCTACTGTATTATAACAGCATATTGGAGTCACCGTAAGTTCTCCATATTTGAGGTAAGCTATAGAATTTGTTCAAAGTTGTTGCTGTTGTTGTTTTAACTATATCTCCAATCTCAAGTATCTCAGATATACAACGGAAATGTTGAGAGAAGAATTAGCATCTTCGTAGAGCTGGAAGAACAATAAACACTTGCCACTTCACACATCAAACAATGTGGTGTGACCATTTGAAAAACAGTAAGCTAGCTATTCCTTCAGGACTATGTTTGTCAAACTTCCCTTTAAGAACCTATTTATGGGTCATGTTCACTTGAGAGGACCTCAGAAAATAAGTGGATAAGAGTCAAGACTCTGCTTGAGCCGGATCTGAGCAGGCCACACAGACAACATGGAAAATGGAAGTCTGTGTAAGTAGCACAACAGGAATCATCAAATCTGAACTCAAAGCTACTTCCTAATTTACTCTTAACACTGTAGTGAGACAAAGCCTTCTTTTTAAGGACAGAATCTCCCAGCATGTAGAACTGGACAGAAAGCAAGCACATGGAAACAAGAAGGTCAAATGAAAGAAGGGAAGGGGCAAAAACACAGTGTGAAAGTTGAAACCCACCTCATGCATGCTGGCTGGGGAGGAGGGAAAGTGCTTACATAAGATTTTGGAAGCCGCTTATATGAGCCCAGGTTCTCCAGAGAAACAGAACTAATTCTCATTCTTTCTCTTTTCAAATTGGTAGATATAGCCACATTAGACAAAGGTGTAGAGATGGATAAGGATATAGAGTTCCTGGATGGTATAAACACTTAGGAATGCAGTCAGCTGCTTACCCAGTGTTTGGAGGTTCCAACTCATCCAGAAGCAATTCGGAAGAAAGGACTGGTAACTTACTTCTGAAAAAACAGCCATCATAGACACAGGGAGCACAGCATTACTCTGACACACACGAGGTCACTGTGAATCAGAACTGACTCAGAGGCAACTAGCTTTTATAGATACAGCTACAGATGTTGATGGAAATTGACTTTTAGGAGTTGGCTCACGAGACTCTATGGGGTGGCAAGCCCAAACACTATGAAGCACAGGCAATCTCATATCTGAAATCATTTGGACAGCCTTCAGGCTGAAAGCTCTGGCAGCATATCTGTGTTACTTTTGAAGTACACTCCTTCTCCTCTGAGAAACTTCAGTTATTGCTCATATAGTCTCAAACTGATTGGATGAGGAATATTTACATTATTGAGGTAATCTGCCTTACTAAAGGCTAAGCGATTATACATGATAATCACATTTACAGGATACCTTCACGGTGACATTTGGACTAGTGTTTGATCAAACACTTGGGCACACCTCAACCTAGTCAAATTGATACATAAAATTACCATCACACTGTTCCCAATTCAGACAGAGTTAAAAATACCTCTGAAGAGGGATTTGGAGTCAAATTTGAGCAGAGGAGTAGCCTTTAAGTACATTACAACAGTTATAGGCTATTGATACGTGTATAGATTGATGACTTGAGACAGCTGAAACACTGAGCTCAAATACAGCAGTGATTGTGAATCTAGCACAAGATCAGTAGTCTTTCACAGGGTCATGATGAGTCCGAACTGATTTAATGGCACCTAACCACAACAGAATTGCCATAGCACTATTTTAGCTATGAATCAGTTAAACTTCTGCCAAGTAGCTAATCAAAACAGAGAAGTGAATATTTCCATTTTCTGGCTAGGTATTTTTTTTTAAATAAATAAATCTAATTCTTTTAAATATGTCTGACTTTGGCTAATTTTACAAAACTATTCACTATTTTTTTTTTTTTTTAATTGTGATTAAGTGAAAGTAAACCACCCAAGCCAATTTGGCATGCCTGCCTATTTGCAGCTCTGTTTACTCTCTTAACCCTGTGACAGCACATTATTCTTTCTCACTCTATACTTCTAATATTCTCTTAACAAGCACCTATCCCCTCCTCTCCACCCTCTTTTCTCTCATGTAGAAAGAAACCAGCAAGACAGCCTCCTATCAACGTATAAAATCATAAAATACACACAACACACGATCACACTGTGTGCTGGAGTCCAGTCCATTCTTGTCCGATGAGTTGACATCAATATTGGTTTCTGGCTCGGGTCAGCAGCCAGTCTAAGGGCCATGTTCCCAGAGGACCCTTCAGGCTGTTGGACCATCGGTTCCAGTCTTTTAGTAAAATTCTTGAACTGCACATCTCTTTTTCTTGTGTTGCTTCAGAAACTCTACATTGTGTGCCCTATCACAGATGCCTTTGGTGGTGCCCAGGCACCATATGGTTCCTCTGGTCTTTGGTTGATACAGTTGCGCATTCACATGGGTCTCTCTGTCTCCTGGGCTCATTTTTCCTTGTGTCTTTAATGTTCTCAGTCATCATCTGTTCCCGATGGATTGGGACCGTTTCACAATCACTCATTGTTAATTCACTATTTTCACAGTTTAATGAGATCTTCTGAGTCAGTGCAAAGTATCTGTGAAGTAGAATTCATAATGTTCTTTCCTCTCCCTCAAAGTATTGAGCAGCCAAACGCAAGTTCATTATCAGGTTAATCAAAAAATGTAAATTTAGGTGCACACAATGTTGACTGACCGTGGCGACACACAAAAAAGAGGGGTACAGTTCAAGAATTCTACTAAAATACCACAACCGATGGTCCAACAGCCTGGGGGATCCCTTGAGAGCATGGCCCCTAGACCTGCCGCTGCCCCTGACCAGAAAACACTACTGAGGTCAACTCATCGAACAAAAATGGACTGGACTCAGGGATACAACGTGACCATACAGTGTGTGTACTTACGGCTCAGTGCATTTATAGGATGCTGTCCTACTGGTACCTTTGTACATGTAGAGAAGAGGGTAGAGAGGAGGGGACAGGGGGTTGTTAAGAGGACATGACAAGTACAGAGCGAAAAGGAGGAGTGCACTATCACAGGGCAAGCAAGCGGGGGAGCTGCAGACAGGAGGTCACCCAAAATGAATTTAGACTGTGTATTTTCACTTAATTGCAATTTAAAAAATGTAACTATTACCTTGAACAAAAAATGATTCCAATGAAGCAACAATAAAGCAGCTTTATTATTCCATTACCCGTTTTTTTTTTTTTTTTTTTTTTTCCAGTGGGAGTTGTTTTTTTCTTGCTCCTGGATGAAAATTCAAGAAGAACCTATTGCCTTTTTGATGTTTTTGTAGATAACACAGGTTCTTTTTATCATTCAAGATTGCAAAATATGTGTAAATTCAGTATTAAAATTTGCCAAACATGAGACTTCTGATTTTAGAGCAGAAATATGGAGATCTGGAAAGAAATCTATCCTCATGTGAAGAAAAAGCTGAACAAACTGCAAACATTAACAACTTTTCTTGTACCCATCAGAGAACTGAGGTCGAAGGTAAACAACTCTTCTGAAACACTGAGAGACAGGAGTCTGCATCAGTATACTATCTGGCAATAAAAGACTTAGCCAAGCCAAAGCCAAGTGCCGTAAAACACTTAAGTTCCTCTTAAAAAAAGTCTTGCTGATAAATTCATTAAAAGAGAAAACTTGATGAAAATTTAACACATTTAATGGTTTCTTTTCAGACTCATTTGCAGATATGAGAGTCTGAAGAAATAAGAGGTACAGTCTGTAAATTACAACTTGGTATGTCTACTAGAATGCTGATTTTTCTGTCTTCTTTCATTAGAAAGCAGACAATTTACTAATTTACTACTCTCAATTACCCTTGATAAATAAAACACATTGGATGTTTCTGTACACATAGTCTAACTCTTTTGGCACTATTGTTTGTTACTGAAAATGATGTTTTTTTCAATATCTATAAAATTCATAAGCTGAGAAGACTCACAAGTATTCACATTAAAATTCTCTACATTTAATGGCTTCCTTTTGCATCTTCTTCCAGTGGGAAAAATAAACTTATTACTTGACCTAACTCAGAGGAATAAGCACTCAGTAACATATTTTCTTTTTTAAGATGTTTTATAATCAGTAGCATACTTTAAAGGGTCGCTGGTGACCAGTCAGCTACTCCACGGGAGAAGACTGTGGCAGTCTGCTTCTGTAAGGATCCACAGCCTTGGAAAAGCTAAGGAGCAGTTCACTCTGTGTTATAGGATCACACACGGAGCAGAATTGGCAGGATGTGAGTGCGTCTGAGTTTTTGATTAGGAAGTATATATACATAAATAGTTCTGAAACCTTGGTTAGCATGTGTTTATATATACTATATATATATGTACATATAAAGTTGAAATTGTCAAGGATTCTATCTTACTTGGATCCATAATCAACACCCATGGAAGCAACAGTCAAGGCTACAAAAGGTGCACTGCACTGGACAAATCTGTTACAAAATACTTCTTTAATGTGTTAGAATAAAATAAAATGAAATATATATATATTTATATATATATAAAGATGTTACTGTGAAGCAATTAAGGTTGCTTGACCCAAGCTGTGGTATTTGCAATTGCATCATATGCATGGAAAGATGGTCAATTAGAAAGACGAACTGAAGAAGAATTTATGCCTTTGAATTGTGATGTTGCTGATGATGACAGAATACACGTACCACGGACTACCAAAAGAAGGAACAAAACTGTCTTGTGTGATGTATGGCCAGAGTGCTTCTTAGAAGTAAGGATGGCAAGACTACATTTCCCATACTTTGAACTTGTTATCAGGAGGGATCAATCCTGGAGAAGGACATCAACCTTGGTTGGGTGGAGGGTCAGTAAGAAAGAGGAAGACCCTCAAACGATGGACTGATAAAATGACTGCCACTCTGCAGTCAGAAAGTTGTTAAGAAACCAATTCAAGCATAGCTACAATTGCAAAGACGGTGTAGGACTGGACAGTGTTTCTTTCTATTGCACATCGGGTCTCTGTGAGTCAGAAACAACTCGGAACTAACAATATGTATATATGTATCTATATATATAGTGGCTTAGTGGTTAAAAGATACAGATGCTGACAAACCTACCTGGTGCTCCTTGGGAACTCTACAGGGCAGTTCTACTCTGTCCTATAGAATTGCTATGAGCTGGAATCAACTCAAAGGTAGTGGATCGAGTGTTGTGAATGTACATTTATACAGGTGGTCTCTGGCTTATGTTGTATTCCAGTGACAACCAACTGCACTTACAACCCTCTGTTTGTTTTTGTTGGTGTTGTGTTTCTGGTATATGTAATCATTAGTAATAAACCCTAGATACAATGTTGAAAGCAGTAATTTGTTGATGTTATCATTCTCAAATGTTCATTCCCAGAGGTTTACTTTTATTATTTACCATTCAAACTACTGCCATACAGACTTAGTTTTGTTAAGTACATCAGGTCTTCAGCTGCTTGAAAACATGGCCTGAAACACTGATTGCTTTGCTAAAAGTGACAGGCAGATTTGAGAAGAAAGAGTGAGCTGTTACTGCAGAATATGTGAAGGAAAGAAGACCATATGGACAACTCTCACTAATTTCTAGTTCGAAGCACTATCTCCATCCCCAAGGACAATGCAAATGATCCAGAATTTCCCACACGTACAGTTATTACAGCACCTGACAAGATGCTAACATCATCAAACTATTCTTCATATGGGAGAAGCTTTTATGATTTGTATACTTTTTTATGCATGTGTGTATTATGCAGCTCCAAGTTTATAAGCAATGTTTCTAACTCTTGGATTTTCAGGTAATAGGAATTCTTAATAAATTTTACTTAAAATGGGATATGTTTTTCAACATCTTCATTTAAATATTCTTAAAAGGGTTATTACTTTCACTGTAATGTTATTCAAGATTTTCTCTTTCCCAATAATCATTAAAATAAAAATACCATTAAGAATTTCAAACAGGAGCCAGTTGCAAGATGGAGACAGCAGTGGCTGGATGTGGGGTTGAAGCAGAGGAGTTTGAGGATGTGCCTGATGTGGAACCACTGGAGCCCACGCTTAGCAACAGCATCGAGCAGCACAGCCTGAAGTGGACCTTTGTCAGGGGCAACGGTGGTGTGGGCAAGACCACCTGCAGCTGCAGCCTGGCAGTCCAGCTGTCCAAGGGGCCAGAGAGTGTTCTGATCATCTCCACAGACCCAGCCCAAGACATCTCAGATGCTTATGACCAGAAGTTCTGCAAAGTGCCTACCAAGGTCAAAGGCTATGACAACCTCTTTGCCATGGAGATTGACCCCAGCCTTGGTGTGGTGGAGCTGCCTGATGAGTTCCTCGAGGAGGACAACATGCTGAGCAGGGGCAAGAAGATGATGCAGGAGGCCATGAGTGCCTTCCCAGGCATCGATGAGGCCATGAACGACGCTGAAGTCATGAGGCTGGTGAAGAGCATGAACTTCTCGGTGGTGGTGTTTGACACGGCACCCACAGGCCACACGCTGAGGCTGCTCAATTTCACCACCATCGTCGAGAGAGGCCTGAGCCGCCTCATGCAGATCAAGAACCAGATCAGACCCTTCATCTCACAGATGTGCAACATGCTGGGCCTGGGGGACATGAACACAGATCAGTTAGTCTCCAAGCTGGAGGAGACACTGCCTGTCATCCGCTCCGTCAGCGAGCACTTTAATTATAGTTAGAATTAGAATTAGTTTAATTAGAATTAGAATTAGAATTACCTTTATCTGTGTGTGCATCGCCGAGTTCCTATCCCTCTACGAGACGGCGAGACTGATTCAGGAGCTGGCCAAGTGCAAGATTGACACCCACAACATCACTGTCAACCAGCTCGTCTTTCCTGAGCCTGAGAAGCCCTGCAAGATGTGTGAGACCTGCCACAAGATCCAAGCCAAATACCTGGACCAGATGGAGGACCTCTATGAAGACTTCCACATTGTGAAGCTGCCACTGTTGCCCCCCAAAGTGCGGGGGGCAGACAAAGTAACACCTTCCCAGCCCTCCTCCTAGAACCCTACAAATCCTCCAGCACCCAGTAGCACCACTGCCCACCCTAGCCGCTGCTGTTTCACGCCCAACCTCCAATCCTACCCCAGGGCAGAGTTTGCACAGAGTTTGCACCCCATGGTGCAGGGGGAGCCGCTAGGGGGAGAGGCGGGAGGTGGGGAGGGGACCTGTTCCCCCTGGTGGGGCTGGGGGGCTGCAGCTGTCCCCTACCTCTCCCCTACCTCTCCCCACCTCTTAACTGTCAATAAAATGATCTTTAACTGCAAAAAAAAAAAAGAATTCTGAACAATTTTCTGTTTAACTCATTCTGAATTACAGATGCTTTTAAGAAAAGAAAAAAAGTACTTCAATATGTTCCATTTAAGGAATAAAGCATGATTTCTGCTTTGAAATGATATTGAGTTAATATTTGTCATTAATATTGAATGCATTCTTACAGTTAAATTAATTAAATTATTTATTAAGTAACTCTTAATTAGAATTATCAGAGCTAACTCAATAGCAAATGACAAGAACAACAATTAAAGTTATGGACAATTCCCAATTAAGCAGAGTTTCTTTTCCAATGCCATTAATCAAATGGTCCAGAAGTAAATTACACAAAACCTATAAAAGCAAAACTTAGTGATCTTTCTTCAATAATAGATAATATGAATAAAGTATCAGCAACTTGTACTGACTGACACATACATACAGTCTGCCAGAATTTTATTTTAACACATTGTGTATGTATATGTATAAATATATATAAGGTCTGACAATTATTTTCATGAACTCCTCCTAGAAAAAGTGCTACACACTTTATTTCTTAATATCACTATTGTCTCCTTTGAACTACCCACCTTGGAAAGCTATGCACTGTTGCCAGCACTTAGTCCACCCTTTGAAGCAATTTTGGAACTCTTTCTGGAGTGGCCATCAGAGCTGTTGTCTTATTACCCCTGGTCTCCTGAAAGTCAGTTCTGCTCTGGTCCCTACAGTCACCATGAGTCAGAACTGATTCGACAGCACTTGACTGGCTGGCTCTTGAAAGTTGTCGAAATGTGCTTTCAATATTTCCTTCATCCTCAGGTAAAGAAAAAAGTGGTTGGGGTCAGATCATCTGAGTAAGTAGAGTGTTTCAATATAGTTCTTTGCTGGCTAAAAACTCTCAGATAGTGCAGTGTGAGCTGGTGCACTGTCATGATGCAAGAGCCATGAGTTGTCGGTGAAAAGTTGAGTCAGATTTTATCTAACATTTTCATACAGCCTTTCAGCACTTCCAAATAGTAAACTTGGTTAACTATTCAGCTGGTACAAATTCATAATGAACAATCCCTTTGATATTGAAAAGGGTTAGCAACGTCACTGACTCTTGGGACTGACAGAACTTTATTGTCATTGAAAATTGACTGACTTCCACTGCGCATTTTGATGCTTTGTTTAATGCTTGTTCTTTGCTCTAATTCAAGCTCCCACATACTCCCAACAGCACACAAAAGCACACAAACACGATAATGAACACCATACACTGCCATACATTGAAACAAACACAGCTCAGAGACACTGATACACCAAGATTACGAAACATGACTGAGTTGTTTGCACAGTGCTGCCAATGTAAGCACAGGTTTGCAAGTTTGTGAGCTTAATTGTCAGACTTCGTCGTGGGGGTGATGTACATACATATATACATACACATATATATACACACACACATGCAGACATATATGTAAGATTTAGTGTTGTCACATGTTTTGAGGGTTTTATACAATTATTTGCTCTTTAGATATGGAAGACTAGCCTTGGATTTTGTTCTTTTCTTTCACAAAATGTAAGCTGAAGCTACAAACCACATTTAAATATTCAAACACCATGCTGACAAAGATTATTTCACAAAATTAGCTTACCTCCTCTCACTGAACGTATAAAGAGGTTTATGTCTCTGTCTGTAATTTATGTCTAGTGAATTTGAGAAACTGAGGAAGAAATAATCCCTGTAGGAACCATCAGTAATGAAGATCTTGACATGTTTCATCTATCAGTTTCACTGTTTAGTCAAGAGTGTTGTTCTAAAACAATATTATCTTGAAGAAAATCTTTTGTCTCTATCTGAAGTGAGTTCTGACGATAAGAGAGTTAACCAAGGATAAGAGAGTAACAGTTTTAGAAGTATTTTCTTCTCTTGTCCTAAACTTACACAAATGTTAAGCTTATATAAATAACTGTCTATGCCTCTTGAGGGTGGTGCCCATGGTTTCACTACCACGACGATCAGCAGCGCCCAAGTCGATTCTGACTCATGGTGAGCCCACTGATGTCGGAGGAGAACCATGCTCCGTGGAGTCTTTAGTGACAGATTGTTTGGAAGTAGATCTTCAAGCCTTTCTTCTGAGGTGCTTCTGGATGGATTCAAACCTTCAGCAACCCAGAGTGTCTGCAACACCAGGACACAGCTGTACAATCATACTGTTATTCCACCTTCTTTATGGGTATGAAGTCAAATTACTTTAAGTAAAAGTGTGTGAAAATTATATGAGATCATAAACTCCATTTTTTTTTATTAGTCTTGCTTGTATTTCAAGTTAGACATTCCTGTGTTCACTTCCTTAGAACACTGAGAGCTTTGTTAGAGAGCCTGTATTTACCAATAATCATCAGTTTAGATGAGAAAGGGGAAGGAAGGTGATTGTCAGTGTCTTGGAATTCCCAGAAAGATGGGGAGGAGGTAGCCTGAAAAGAATACTTTCTATTCGATTAACAACAAAATTGCTAAGAAGAAATGAAATAAAATAGACTAAATAAACTACATTTAAAGATTTACATGGTCTCCTGAAGTTGGTGGAAAGTTTTTCTAAGCAATGTTGGAATTAATTTTAAAGTTGAAGGGATCTCATTAGCTCAGAACTTCTTGGAGTCTCTTTTTGGTTTATAGCAATTAGTTGTTTGAATGCAGCCTTATTTTCTGTAGCAATTAACTTTGTGGCAAAATCCTTTGTTAAATTATCTTTGGATACTATTCACAAGACTGTCAGCAATTGTTTTCCTATAACTAAGTTTTTGTTGTTTCTTTGGACTTTGAGATGTTGTTACAAAATATTGTTTCCATACAGCAGAAGCCAATGTTCCATTGTTCTTGAATTAAGTCAAAGACTAGAAAGATACAATTATAAATGTATTTATAGATGCTTGTCCCTTCCTCTGTTCAGTTAATTATGAAACACAATGAAGTATTTTGACTGCCAGTTTATCTTGTGAGTTGACATTTCAATACCATTCCTTATGAATGCTACAGAAATCTGTATCTTAGAAGAGAGAAATAAAATAACATGCTTCTGAATACTGACAATTTAATTTATATCCAGGAGCCTTCAAAAATCATTTCCAGTCTATTAAGATATATTGAACTGATTCTTTCAAAGAGAAGTCACACAATATCTAATTACTGAGACATTCGGTTATAAAAGAATGCCATCTATTGATGCATTGTTTATCCGTATGCCATTCTGTAGTTATCTGCATGCAGCCATCTGCTCGTGTCTACCAATGACAATTCAGGAATACATCCTTTTGGTAAGACAGTTTCTTTTCCTTTCACTGTCTTTGTTATTATGGCACCCAAGAGAGGACAGGTTGAATGCTACCTTGACCGAGCGATGGTCAAGCAGACCATCTTAGAGCAGAGCTTCCAGTTACTCAGGTAGTCTGTCACTTAGATTTAACATGATATTGGACAATCCCTTTACAGTCAGGAAGCACTAGAAAACAAAGTCTACTCTTTTAGTACCACTAAGCTTTGTTAAGCAGATGAAGACAGACACAGGGATAGGGGACAAGATGCCAGGTTTTTTGTTATTAACCTGGAAATAACTTCAGATAACATGGAATAAACATCTAGATTAGTATTATGAGACACCTGAGAGCATCAAAGCTCTAGGCCTACTGTTTAGATATACCTTGTATCACAGACTTCTTGAGGAAGCCTAGTGCTGGCACTAACACCACACTCAGACGGTCAGCACGTGTGTCAGAGGCAATGTTCTTGGCTCCCATACTCTGCAGACAATGTGAGGGTTATTGGCGCTTTCTTTGATGAGGAGGTATGAAAGCATTGAAATGGATAAGGGGTCAATGGGGAGTCAACATAATTGAAGGCCTGAGGTTTTAACAAAAAGACTATAAGGGAAAAGGACTTCCCAAATCTCAGCAGGCATCAAGGATTATGCAGGTCAGTAGTTTGTGTCTGACGTGTAGCCGCAAAGTCAAAGCAGATCTTAGAAACTATTAAATCGGAAGCCAGACAGTTCATGACCACCCTCTGTCCCCACGACCACAAGGTTATCAACATGTATTAGATGGTCTGCTTGAATATCATCTTGGAGAAGAACTTCTAGAGACTGAGGTAGTCCATCACTTAGGTTTAGCATGGTGCTTTAAATTTAAAATGAAGGAAGAATGCTTTAATGTTATTCTTGTATAATATTGGTGTATTTTTTTCTTGAGAAATTTACTCAAAATAGTCCAATTGTTCCAAAGATAATATGTGAACTGGAAGAAATAATTAAACCAGAAGGAAATGAAACCCTGGCACATTTTAGACACCTCTTCTCTGGAAAGCCTGAGGGCACACTGGGTAAGTGCAGTATCTGCTGACCAAAAGGTTGGTAGTGCTCTTTGGAAACTCTATGGAGTGGTTCTGCTCTGTCCTATAGGGCCGCTATGAGTTGGAATCAGGCTTGATTGTTTTGGTTCTCCTCCCCAACCACTACTCTGGTATAATGATCAGAACCCCAGAAATGTGGTGCTGTTGAGTAGATGTCATCCTCATAGCAACCTTATAGCTTATGAGAAATATTAAATAAACTGTAGGAACAAATATAGATGCCTTTGCTTTTCTATCTGAATGATAGTAAGTTTAATTTTTTTTTATCTCACTGCATAAACACAGAATATGAGAAAAATTTTGGAAACCTGTGTATACGCAACAGATAAAAGACCCAACCACTGCCGTCAAGATGTATTTTACATGAAAATTAGTTGATACATATGTACATTTTTATTTCTCTGAAGGCAAAGTTAACATAGTCTCATTAGAGCAAATTTAGAAATACGGAAGTTCACACTGAAGATGATAACAGCAATATAACCCAGTCATGCCAAGTGCTGTCGAGTCGGATCCAACCCAGTCATATTGGGTTGTAATCTTATCTGAAATACTGTTGATAAGGAACAAAACTGTTAACTGGAACATTCATTGATAGCACCGCAAAATTGCTCTCACTTCAGTAGTCTTCCTTGCTCACGTCTCAGGTGAATTTGACCCTATTTTACATGAGCCAGTAATTCTGCTTTGAGTTATTTTCAGGACTTCTTTTGTGTCTTTGAAAGTGCATTTGCTGAGTATGAAAATACACTTTTCTATTAGTCCAGCTTCTCTGTGATTAATTAGTGCAGTTTAATACATTTCTTTAACAAGGAAAGTCATAAAAGTCATCACTGAAGCTAAGGAGGCTGTGATTCTCTAGGTCACTCAACTTGTTATCATATGAGCCAGAATCAAATTTGTTGTTCCCTGACCACATTTAGTGTCATATATAGTTTTTTTCCTAAAAAGTGATCTTTATTCTTGTGTTTAACTTGGTGTTCTAGAGGTTTAAATGAAATAAATTATAGTGAGTACTTAGAAATATTTTTCATGTATAAATTTGCATCTGTTTTTATTTTGAGAAATTTATATTTACTCAAATTGCATTGTAACTGGTATGAAAAGATTCTTTGATTATATTACATGAACATAAAGCCAAAAGCAGTCAAATAATAACAAGGAACAGCAACAAACTCAAAACAGCTTAAGCAAAGGGAAAAAACTAGCAGTTTATTCACGGACATACTGGCACAACTGGACAGGCTGTCTTCAAATCTGGCTGGTATTTATGTTTAAAGAACGTCATCAATAAAATCTGACCATAGGTTGTCAGATACTAGCCCAGCAGAAGAAAGAATCTCTTGAACATAAATCTAGATTTCTCTACGGTTCTTACTGGTCGGTCTTGGCTCTTGTGCCACAGCCACAATCAATCACTGTGGTCGAAGATAGCCAAGGGTGCAGAGAGCTCTGGAGACACCTACACATGTGGAGTTAGAGTAAGGAAACAGTACTTCCTCCAAAAAAATAGAGTGCTGTTACAAGAGAAAAGGAGGTTGGATACTAAGAAAGAGAGAATGCCACTACATTCATTCACACCTTTGTTTGTTCAGAAACCATTTATTGTGTGTCTACCATGAGCAAAGTTAACTTCTGGAGTCTGAAAACTAATCAAGGACTAAGAAAAGACTCTTTTCTGAGGACACCTTCCTTTGCATAAAACCAAACCAGACCCACTGCTGTTGAGTTGATGCCAACTCATACCAACCCTATAGGAAAGAGTAGAACTGCTCCATAGAGTTTCCAAGGTACAGCTGGCAGATTTCAACTGCAGACTTGACAATTTGCAGACATAGCACTTAACCTCTAATGCCACCAGGGTTTCTATCTTTTGTATAATGGGATAGAAAACAGACAGACACTGAAACAACTATTTAATAAATAGGATTACAAGCCATGATTCATGGCAACCCCATGTTACGGTAACTCCATACAGTCCCTGTTGATCCAAAGGAGTCCAAAGTCACCTGGTGGGATTTTTAGCTTTCAGTTCAATGGAATTGGAGAGATGTCGCCGTGTGGGAACATTCTTCCTTTTGGAACTAAGACCTCTAGATCTGCAGGGCATAAGGTCATGGAGACAGGGGGCAAAAATCCTGCAAGTGTGTCACTAAGGGTAATAGTGAGCAGTTCTGTTCCATTTCCACCTCTTCTTTCCTGAACCCATGAATCCTTGCTATGGGAGAAATAGCACTATATACTGGACACTTGTTTAGACCATATACAGCCTCCTGGAGAACATTTTCCCAATACAGCAAGGTATTGCTACCTAGCCAGCACTGTAATTGTGTCTTTAGGAGGCCATCCCATCCTTCTGAAACCAGCTGCTTCAAGATAATGGGGACTATGGTAAGATCAGTGAATTTCACGAGCATGGATCCACTGCCACATTTCATTCACTGTGAAGGGGTTCCCCTGGCCAGAGGCAATGCTGTGTGGGGTACCATGAAGGTGGATAAGGCATTCAATACGTCCATGGATGGTGGTTTTAGCCAAAGCTCACAGCAATGAATTTACAATAACTGAGATGAACAGGTACTGATCTTGCTGACTTTTTATATTTTATCAAGACGCATATCCTGACTTTCTAAGAAACCAAATCCACTGCTGTAGAACTGCTTCTGACTCATAGCAACCCTAAACGGACAGAGTAGAACTGTCCCATAGAATTTCCAAGGAGCACTTGATGGATTCAAGCTGCCTACCTTATGATTAGCCGAAGTAGCTCTTAACCACTACTCTGTCAGGGTTTCCATGCTGACTTCAGTAGTCTAAAAATCTACTTTTTTTTCCCTTTGTTTATACTTCTTCGTTATTTACAGGTTGTCATGGATTGACTTGTGTCCCCCCAAAAATATGTGTAGCCGTGTGGCTGGGCCGTGATTCCCAGTATCTTGTGACTGTCCTCCATTTTGTGATTTTCCTAAACTATATGTTAAGGGATTAGGGTGGGACTATAAATCCCTTCATAGGATTATCTCCCTGGTCCACTGTAAAGGGCATTTCCCTGGAGTATTACTTGCCCCACACTTAATCCTAAAAGGACAGAGAAGCAAACAGAGATTTGGGAACTTTGCACCATCAAGAAAGCAGCACTAGGAGAAGAGCGCGTCCTTCGGACCTGAGGTTCCTGCTCCAAGATGCTCCCTGGACAAAGATTGATGCAATACTGGACTTTCCTGCAGAACTGACAAGGGCGAAAGCCTTCCCCTTGAGTGGACACCCTGAATATGGACTTGCAGCCTACCAGACTGTGTAAGAATAAACCTTCCTTTGTTAAAGCCATCCACTCTGTGGTATTTCTGTTAGAGCAGCCCTAGCTGACTAAAACACAGGTGTAAGTATTATCAGGAGTTTCTGGGCTGTACAAAGTTGTTAAGTGAAAGGTTCACAGTTAAAACCTATCCAGGGGTACCTCAGAAGACAGGAATGCCCATCTGCTTCAGAAAGATTACAGTCTTAAAAATGCTCTGTAGCACTGTTCTACTCTGCACAGACAGGGTTGTCAAGAGTTAGATTTTACTTAAGGGTGAGTAACAATTATAGTGTTCTCAAAAGATTATGCTAACTTTTAGACTCAAACGCAACTCTCATTTATGAGAAAACAAACAGAAATGCTTCTTTTAAATCATTTTAGTGAAACAGCTTTTTATTTGGAAAAACTACTTAGACAATTGAAGTAAAAAATATGATTAAAATGAAATAGATTTATTTTCTTGTGTTCTGTTCGTACTCCATACTCTCCCAAACTGATTTAAGGTACAATCATAGCTTTAATTCTGGTGTAACTAATGGTGATGGTTGACCTGTGCTTTTTAACCTTCTTCCTTGTTGATCTCCAAAATGGCATATCCAAATGACCACAGCCCAGTGTGTCAAAACTGAATTCAAGTCGTTATTTTCACAAAAAAAGAAAAAAAGAAAAAAATAGGCATAATACTTCAATTCTACTCTTCCTATTCTTGGCCTCAGTGAACTTAACCTCTTGTCATCTAGACAGCTCCTTCTATTTTTTATATCTCTCTTATTTATTTTCTCAGATACAGATGTAATTTCTCAAATAGCTTTCAAATCTACTCGTGATTGAATAGTGTTGCCCCAAAAAAACGTCTGTAGAAATTTGGCTGGGTCATGATTTCTGGTGTTATGTGATGTCCTCCATGTTGTAAACCCTGCCCCTCTGATGTTATTGAAGGGGGATGGGCTGCAGCTGAGTTGGTGGGGAGGACTCAGTGTGTAGGATTGTTCTGTGCCTTGAGGCAGTCTCTTGAGGTATAAGGGGAAGAAACTAGCAGAGAGATTTGGAGACCTCATTATCACCAAGATGCAGTGCCTGGAGTGGAGCTTGTCCTTTGGAAGGAAGTAGCATCCCGCACCTCAAAGGCTTCCAGCCCAGAGGAAGATTGACCACATGGACCTTCCTACAGATCCAAAAGAGAAAATCTTCTGAAGCTGACACCCTGAATTTGGATTTTTAGATTACTGGACTGTGACAAAATTTCTCTTTTTAATGCTATCCCCCTGTGACATTCCTGTTAAAGTGCACTAGATGACTAAGATATCTCCTCATGTTCATCTATCAGTCATTGTCTAAATTCAAGTCCTTATACTGTCTTTCACAATTTATGGTATAAAGTATGCAATGTTCAGCATGCAGCAATAGAGAAACTATGCCTTTAACTACCAAGTATCATGGAGCCTGTATTTCTACCCAAGAAGAGATTCACATTTATGTAGAGTTTGATTGAGGAAGATACTTTTCCTGCCAAGAAATGTTTAGCATATTGTTTTCATCATTATATAGTACAATTATTGTGCAGAGTAAATAAAACATATACAGGATCTGACTCGATGGTGCTTGGCTTGGCTAGGAAACTAAAAATATGAAAAATCACATTTGACATGTTCTAATAAGCATATGCAGAATACATTTAAGGTACATAAATCTTAGAAATAAAGTGATAAACATTTCATTCTAAAAGACAGTTCTCTGAGCAAGTTGCATAGCACTCTCGCATCATTCCTTTCCTCTTTGAGGCTAATTAACTCTTCTTCCTTGTGAAAGAGTTTCTGTCTTGCTTCAGTCTATCTTTGTGCACCCCAGAGTTAATCAATTTTACATATCATTCAACTTCACATGATCATCCCAGCTTGTCTGGATCTTAAAAGTCTATATCCAGGGGTGGAGTCAAGATGGCAGATTAAATGGATATCTCCCCAAATCCCTCTGGAAACCAAGACCTGAACTGATAATTAAACAGAGCCTTCTGGACACCTGGTGAGCCCCAGGACAAGGCATATGGCTGTCAAGTTGGACTTCACATCACTGAATGGAAGATTTCTTCTCTTTCACCAACCCCTGCTCTAGTTGAGGGCTGGTTTTCATGGACTGAAGGTAGCTCGCCATTTTAACTTCTTTTTCTCTATCTTAGCTGGTGGGTGGAGCTGGGACTCGACTAGCAGCTAATCTCAGATGCACTGCTGGTGGGATCAGTGAGTGAAATTGCCACATTTTGAGAGCCCAGCTGAGGAGAATGCCCTCCAAATGCCACCACTGCACTCCATTCATCACACTGGCCACAGCAGATTCCTGGATCACGGATTCCTGGTCCGTCAGGTCTGGTCAGTTTTAGGTACTTCTGGACTTACTCTTCCTTCACCTCTGTTCAGACTGATTTCTCAACTTTTCCTTTCATGTTCAGGTCTTCCAGAATGTCATATTTAATTGGCTAATTTTTTCTTTAGGGTCTTTGCTGTTAGAGGGATCATAGGAAGTGTCTGACTACTCTGTCATCTTGGCCTTGCCCCCATAACAAAGTTTTTGAAGAAACTGTTCTGCATCCCACTTTGGTGAGTGTCATTTGGAGTCTTCAAAGCTATCAAGTAGCCATGGAAGTAGCGTCAATTAAGCCCAACTCACCTTGAGCAGAAGAGAATAAAAGACAACAAAGGCAGAAAGAAATATGAGCCCAAGAGACAGAAAAGGCCATGCAATCCAAAGACTACAGTAACATGAGGCCACAAGAACAAGGTGGTGCCTGGCCATCACCAGTGACTGCCTTAACAGAGAATGCAACACAGTCTCTGACACAGTGGGGCAAAAATGGGTGTGCAGAACTCAAACTCTATTCAAAATACCACAATTGATGGTCCAACAGAGAGTGTAGGTCTGCAGAAGACATGGGCTTAAGACTCTCTTTTTGCCCAGGACTAAAACCATTTTGAACCCAAGTGTTCTACAAACATTAGACTAGACTCTAAGAAGTAAAATGATAGTAGAGTAGAATGTGCTTCTTGGCTTACACAGAGAAATGATGGTAAGTGGGAAGCTCCTGTCCAGAAGTGAAGTGAGAGAGTAGATGGTGATAGGAGATGGTTTTATGGACACAGGAAATAAAGGCAGAAGGAGTAACATGCGTTGCGTGGCTAAGAAGAATTGAGATTGAGTCACATATGTGTAAGTTTTTTTATGACAAATTGACTTGGATTGTAAACTTGCACTTAAAGCACAATAAAATATTAAAAATAGAATAAAGAGCTCAGCTGCTAAAACAAAAATAAGTAAATTACAATAATAAGTACTTATTTGCTTATGATTGTATGATTTGGGAATTATTTGTTAGAAAAAGCTTATCTGTGTTCCAAGTGATGTCAACTGGAGAATTCATTTCCCAAATGGCTGATATACATAGTAAGCAATTGTGCTTGTGCTATTGGCTGGGAACAACAACTCTTCTCCATGTGGATCTTCCCACATAGTTGCTTGGGTTTCCTCTGAGTCTGACAACTGGGTTCCAAGAATAAAGAAACAGAATCTATCAACTGTTTTAAAAGATAGACCGGGATGGTAAACGTCATCACTTCCATCAGACTCTACTGTTCAAACCCAGTCCAGAATGTAGACAGTAAGTTGAAAAAGAATTTTTGGTGCTTTTGAATTCACCACAGCACTTAAATTTCAGTTTTAAATCTCCATTTCCCACTTGCTACTAATGCTACAATCATACTATATTTAGATTTAAAATGATCTACATCATAAGTAGAATTATAGGAGAACAAAATTAGAAATGTATTTCTAAATTATCTGACATTTTGTTGTGAATTCTGTCATATAACTCAGCAAAATCCAGTAGATAAAAA
Source organism: Heterohyrax brucei (assembly GCA_028571685.1). NCBI lineage: Eukaryota > Metazoa > Chordata > Mammalia > Hyracoidea > Procaviidae > Heterohyrax > Heterohyrax brucei. Next base: position 55,111,673 of record CM053143.1, on the reverse strand, counting down.
TGTTATAGAAAAATTATAAAATTTATAGAAAGAAATTGTAGAAAAAAATAAGATACACGTTTACACACAATAATTTAAATCCCATTTGTGCTTGTAGGAAAGAAGGAAAGCTAGTATAATTTTTCTGTTTATCCAGCCCTGGCTACCGAGACATAAAGTTACCCAGGGAAACTTAAGACTTTGGTACCCAGGTAAACTGATAATTTTGTTCCATTTAAATCTATCTTCTTTAAATATTTTTCCAAAAATCTGTTCCATAGGATTTGGAAACATTCTGGTTTTATAATTAATAATTCTGTATTAAATAGTTTTTACATGTTAACATGCTTCCACTAGTCAAAGCAAAATCAAATATGAGGAAAAATATTTTCCGTTTTGCTGTATGTATTCTGCTTTAATTTAGATTTTTTTTTTCTTACTTAGTGTGGAATTGCACAATGTATGTTGATAGAAAAATGTTTATAAAAATCATGAAAAAATTTGTTTGGCTATGTTACTCCCAAGACTAATAACCAAATTACTGTTTCATTACAGAAACATTTGTTAGAGATGTGTGTGCACATATATGTGTATGCATTGATTATAGTAATTTTGAAGGCACAACCCTGGCTTCCAAATGCTGAACTTATATTTTTTAAAGGTATAACAGAAATGCAATGTCCTTTTTATTAGCTTTAAGCAGTCACTAATTGTATCTCATAGACTAACTCCCATTCAAAGCATCCTTTATCTCTTCAAATTAGAGATACAACTTCAAAGCTTCCTTGTTCATTTTCTGGAAAAGTCAAGACATATTAAACTCTCTTAATTTATGTGAAATATTAAGCCTTCAGAGTCCTGGTAAGGCAGTGGTTAAGAGCTCAGTGCCTGACCAACATGTCAGCAATTTGAATCTACCAGTTGTTCCTTGGAAACCTTATGGGCAGTTTTGTTCTGTCCTGTAGGGTTACTGTGATGCAGAATCAACTTGATGGAAACAGGTTTGGATTTTGTTTCGTTTTGTTTTATTAAAACTTCAGTATGAATTATACTTCAGCATAAAGAAAACAAAAATTCTCACAACCCGAATGGTAAACCACATAAGCAAAATCATAGTAAACAGAAAACATTAAGTCGTCAATGATTTCATTTTACTTGGACCTGCAATCAAAGCCCATGAAAGCAGCAGTCAAGAAACCAAACAAAAAATTGCATTGGGCAAATCTGCTACAAAAGTTCTTTTGAAAATATTAAAAAGATGACTATTTGAGATCTCAGGAGTACCTGACCCAAGCCATGGTATTTTCAGTCACCTCAGTGTATGGGAATTCTGGACAATGAATAATGATGATGAAAGAATGGATGCCTTTGAATTATGTAATTAGCCAAAAATATTGAATAAAGAATGGACTTCTAGAAGAACAAGCAAGTCTGTCTTACAAGTACAGACAGAGTGTTCCTTACAAATCAGGATGGAGAGACTTCATCTCACATAATTTGGAAACATTAATAGGAAGAGTCAGTTCGTGGAGAAGGACATCGTTCTTGGTGAGACAGAGCATCAGCTCAAGCACAGGAAGTCTCTCAATAGGATTGCCACAGTGGCTGCAACGGTGGACTAAGCATAGAACCGTTGTGAGGATGGTGCAGGACTGAGCAATGTTTCTTTCTGTTGTACGTAAGATGACTATGAGTGGGAACCAATAGATTGTACCTAATAACAGCAACAGCTTTCAACCTTTAAGGAATCATGGTGACAACAGCAGTTGGCTGCTAAGTGAAAGGTCAGTGGTTGGAACACCAGCCACCACACGGGAGAAAGTTGTAGCAGTCTGCTTTTGTAAAAACTACAGCTTTGAAAAACTTACGGAGCCATTCTGCTCTGTAAGATATGGTTACTGTGAGTCAGAATTTACTCCGTGGCAATGAGTTTGGGTTTTTGGCATATCATACTTTTTGATAAAGCTGGAAACTCTACCTGCGGCTTTAGAACATTGCCCCACCTATGTGCAGAAGAAATCTTCTCTCATATTTCAAAAAACAATTATCTAGCCTGTCACCTCTTAGGCTTCAAGTAAGAATTGCATTGTTTTCTTTTAAATTGTTTTTCAAAGAAAAGGTAGATCATTTTAGGACTGAACTTTTTCTCTGAGATTTAATACCATTTAACTACTTGAAATTTCCAACAAAATTTAAGAAATGATCTTTAGTAAAATTTCTGTCATTGGAAGAATGTAAGGATGCAGAGATTACAATGTGTAATATATTTGGGTCTAGGCATTTCATCATCGATGAAAAATCTTGGTCTTTTATTATACCAACAACATTAAATTTTTTTCCAGAGTAATAGTAATATTTTTGATTTAATGAAATGTGGTAAACATGTTTTGAGACAAATTCATTTTCGAAGATGAGAAGACTCATTCAGCACAATTAGTTTTAAGTATGTATGCAGTAGTTTGTATATTGAAATTAGCTCTGATCCAAGAAGAAATTTTTTTTCTTTCAAAAATAGACTGACTCATCATAAGTATAAGAACAATTACTGATAGTTTTCTAACAAAGAGTAAGTTAAAATTTATCTTTTTTATGTCATAGATCCCTTTAATAACTTATGTGCTCAGTCATCACATAAACAGTGAGCACCTGCTCTGTGCCTGCGCCAGGGCCAGCTTCACGGCTGTGCTGCTCCTGAAACCACACAGGACTCCATTTTCAGAAGGAGCCAGTACTTGGTTTGATGCTGGGCCTCTGCTGCCTTGACATCCTCAGTAACATTTAACAAGACACCCCATGTTGTGCACTGGATCTTGCAAATTGTGCAACTAGTCCACCTGGTCCTGTGTTCTCCATGAACTTGGACACTAGGAGCTTTTCTTCTACTTGAAGAGAAAAAAATAGAAAAATCTGTAATAAAAAAAAACTACAGTGAATAGCGTAAAAGAAAAGGAAAAGAGTATTATTATAAAACTAAAGGAAAAAAATCAACACAGTTTAAGTTGTTTGGTCTGAATTGCCTATCCTCCAAGACTTGAAGAATGAGCAGGCCACTCCTGCATTAAGTTTGAGAAAGAGTCTTTCGTGTTTAAGAAATACACTGAGCAAATGGTCTAAATTAAAAGTGATTAACACACAGCATGTTAATACACTGTATTAATGTACAGCTTTTCTTTTAAGCAGGTACCAGATTCTTGACTCCTCTAATTGTCATCTCCTTCAGTACCTAACAGCTGTCAGCCACTCAACCCAAGCAGGGTCCCTGGCCTTTGAGGTCAGCTCATATCTTGCATGCTGAACTCCCTCTCAGTTTCTACTTCTGAAGAACTCAATTTGTGAGAGTTGGTTCCAAGAATGCAAGCTATAGTCTAGAGTTTTGTGGGTTAGCTTACTTAAGAGCAACTGGGTAAAAAAGATCCCATCAGAAGTGCTAGGTGCACCACAGACAGCGACGGGCACAAGACAGTGTTCTGATTATTAAAATTTTCACCTGTGATTAGTTAAGATGGTTTGACATGGAAGGTAATGTGCTCAAGGAGCAATGTATCAACTATTTGGCATACCTGGGGAAACAAAGAGATTGGCTGGTGTCATGTGTGTAGCAATTCGGCTGGGCCATGATTCCTGGTGTTGTGTGATGTTCCTTTATGTTGTTAACCCAGCCTCTATGATGATACTGAGGAAGGACATGCAGCAGTTGTACTGATGGGCCAGGACTCAGTGTGTGGTATTGGACTGTGCACTGGAGTAGCCTCCGGGCACACAAAGGAAAGGGAGGCAAGTAGAGACTGGAGAACCTCCTGCCATTAAAAGTAGTTCCTGGAGCAGAGCGTGTCCTTTGGCAAGGACTAGGGCTCCCTGCGCCTCAGGAGCTCACAGTTCAGGGGCAGACTGAGGACAAGGATCTTTCTCAGAGCTAGCAGAGCTGATTACCGGAGCTCTGAATTTATACTTTCAGACCACTGCACTGTGACAAAATAAAATTTCTCTTTCTAAAGTCATCTACTTGTGGCATTTCTATTACTGCAGCACTAGATGACTGAGACAACTGGCTATCAATAAGAAACCAATGGTACTCTATAGAAAGGTAGCAAACAGCCGAGACAGACAAAATGAAATCAATAACAAAACCCAAAAACCCAGATTTGGAAACCGCGTAACTTTTCTACTTGCATACAAAAATAGCCCTTATTTCTTTCTGTAGGAGACAGGTGACCATTTTCGATATTTAAATAGTAAGTATGGTTGAATTTCTAAACAGTTAAATACTCAAGTAAGGCAGGGCCTCACTGGCAAAACTGAGGTGTTGACATGTAAGATACAGATTCTGGCAGATGTCCTCACATATTTTGATTCCCTACAATCTTCTGATATTGGATATCTGGCACATCACTTCCCAAAGAAAGCTGGCATACTCCTTCCAGATGTTGAAAATGAGACTTCTCTTTGAAATGTAAGCATATGCCCTCCTCAGAACCTACCCAAATAACCATTCTGAGCAACTAGGCCAACAATGAACTTTAAATAAGACAACTGTAACAAGCTTTACCGGAGAAAAGAGAAAAGGAGCTAAAACCACACCCAAGGTAAAAGCTAAAATGGACTACCAAAGTCAGAGCAGTATGTATGAAATTAGATACCAAAGGTCCTTAATCATAGGAACAGAGATTCAAAATTGATATGGACTGCTGGACACAATGCAAACTCACTACTAACATGGCCTCTAAAAACACACAAGAAGTAAAGCTCTAAACTGAAGGATGATAAAATGCAGAATTGTCATGGCACCATGAAAGTAAGTATTAAAAACCTCAGGGGAACTAGGCAATAGTACAGAAACACTAAACACAATAGTAGGCCAATTAACTGTCATGTCCTGTGAAATCACGACCCTAAACTCCAAACCAAAAAAGCAAATCCCATAGGTGTTTGCTTGTACGTAAGCAGCCTCAACAGCTTCCATTTTGTTATTGTTGTAAATATATCTTTTAACTTTTTCCAATTCAACTTTCTACATTAATTGGCTGTGCAACGCTTCCCTTAATAAATGCACAGTTTATTGTGTAGTGTCTAGGATCTTAAGAGCTTGCAAGCAGCCACCCAAAACACAAAAATTATTCTCTACTTACCTGTACAAACAGGAAGAAGAAGAATCAGAAATAAGAGAAAAGAAATGGACTGTGTGGCTAACTGCCTTCGTCAATATGAGGTCATACAACTAAGTTCACAGACTCATCCTGAGAAGAGTGCTCCATACCTCATTACTGCATATCATTACAGTCGCCTACGAAGTACTCCCGTTGGGAAAGTGTGCACTGACTCCAGTGCCCATTTCTCTTTTCAAATCAATTTTGGAACTCTTCTTCTAGAACGTCCATCAGAGATCTTTTGGTATTACCCTTGATGGCCTGAATGTTGTCAAAATATCTTCCTTTCAATATTTCCTTTATGTTCAGGTTAACAAAAAAGCTATTGGGGGCCAGATCAGATGAGTAGAGAGGGTGTTATAATACAGTTATTTGTTTACTGGCTACAGACTCCCTCACAGGCAGCACCATGTGGGCCGATGCATTGCCATGATGCAAGAGCCCTAAGTTGTTGTTGAAAAGCACAGGTCATTTTTTGTCTAACTTTTCCATGCAGCCTTTTCAGCAATTTCAAATACTGTACCTGGTTAACTGTCTAGCTGGTACAAATTCATATGTCAAAGAACATTAGCAACATCATCTAGAGTCTTGATTTGGACTGATGAGATTTTTTGATTGTGGAGAATTGTCTGACTTTCATTGTGCACTTTGATGCTTTGTTTCATGGTTGTTTTGGTATATCCATGTTTCATCACCAGTGGTAACATGGCACAAAACATTGTCTTGCGTCTCCAAAAGGTCTTGGCAAACTTTGACTCACCTTTGCCTTTGTTCATCAGTGAGCTCCCTCAGGACCACTTTTGCACACACATTTCTCTTGCCGAGATTTTCAGTTAAGATTTTCCTGTTTCTCTATCAATGTTTGCTTGTTCTGCTTTGCTTCTCACAGTCACTTGATGGTTTTAGTGCAAAATTCAATGAGTTTTTGCAATTTGTTTTCCTCAGTTCCGCTCATTACTGCCCCCATCCTCTCTTTGTCAGTGACACTTTCCCTCCTCTCTTAAAAACATTAAGTCCATTTGAATGCTGCAGTTTTCTTCATAGCATTATCCCCATAATCTTAGACTAACATGTCCCTGACATGATTTCTACCCTTTCCAAGTTTAACAAGAAATTCAGTGTTTGTTCAGTGCTCTAATTTAAGCTCCAGCTTTCTCAGGGTGGCACACAAAAACACCCCACAACAATAATGAGCACCACTCAGCCAGACACTGACGTATGTTGACACAAACACAGCTGTGAGACACTGATACACCACCATTATGAAACCTTACTGAGTTGTGTGTACAGTGCAGCCAAGGTAAGTGCACAGTGGTAAGTTCAAAGGCTTAATTTGCACTACTCCTAAGTCCTCCTTTGACGTGAGAGCACTATTGGATGGTGTTTGACTACCAGTAGTGAACATTTTCATCAAAGATTCTACAGAAGAATCCTAAAAAAAAAGGGAAAATGCAGAACAGATTTTCAAAATCTCCTGGAATCCAGATTTTCAGAAGCCATAGAGGCTGGGATAAATTCTTAAAACTAATGCCCTGAAATAATCTTTAAACCTTAAACCAAAAATATCCCCTGAAGTCTTTTTAAATTCAAACAATAATTTAGCTTAACTAGTAAAGACTGTCTGCCTTGAGCATGTTTTCTTTTAATAATTATCTATTTGGGATTTCAAATTGACAACAGCTACACAAAACATTAGGTAGGAAGCTTAGGGGACGGTGAGTTTATGTTAATTGAGGAGGAACAATTCAGAAAAGGCTTGAGAATTGTTGCCCAACTTGAAGAATATAATTAATGTCACTGAGTTATACATGCAGAAAATGGTGAATTGCTGTATGCTTTGTAGTATATGTTCTCAATAACAACAACAACAAACAAAATAAATTAACATATAATTAAAAATGCTTAGAGGAGGGATATGTTGGATGGTTTGGGGGCTTGCAAATAGAAGAACTATCAAATCATGTTCTGCTCTAGAAGCTCTAGGCAACACACAGCTTACCAAGGCCATAAAGAATGAACCAGTAGAAGGAGTACTTAATAAATAGTGCTCACTCCCCTCTGCAGTTCAGAGTTGATGGCAGGAAAAACCGTTATGGAACAAGGGACTGGAAGCAAACATTAACAGTACTATTGTTTAAAATCCGGGAGTTCGCAATCATATCAGAGTGGTGAACAAGGAAAGCTGCTCTACAAACAGCTATAGACATGGTTAGTGAAATATGCCATCCTAAGTGATCTGATTCTGTAAAGATTACAGCTTAGAAAATCATGCGGGGCAGTTCTGCTCTGTTATACAGGGTAACTATGAGTCGGAATCAACTCAGCCCACAACAACAGTAATAACAGGGACAAAATACATGGGCAACCCACAAAGGTACCACTTGTACGAGCAAGAGAAATCAAGGGTGAGTAACTGGGAGGCAGAGGCTCCAATAGAAGGTCGGAATCCCTTGCCCAGTTTCAGACCTAAAGCAGTTTTTAGAACCAGAAATACGTCCAGGATTTTATGCAGAAGACCTTGCAACACCAAGGCAATACTCTTTGAGTAAGTTTACAATGGAGTGATTCCATCAGTTCTTGCTCAAAGGAACTAGGCACTGGGGAAAAAAAGACACATCTAGTTATTTCAAGGACATGAACTGACCATGACATTATCAAGAGTCCTAAAGTATCAGAATAATTTTCTTATTATGTTTTAGACACGAAAGACCCTATAAGTTCTGATCAAGATCTAATTAACACTGGATATGCTGTGGCCTCAGACTCCCAGTGGTCATTTCCCCATGTTTCTGAATAAACAATTAGAATTCACTTACTTGTAAGTTGGCACAAACTTCACATTGAATACTTGGTCTGAAGAGAAGACATTATGTTGTGAAAGATCATGTGGAAGTCTATGAAACTACCTCTCACCCTCCTCCCCCAGATTGTCAATTGAAAACAACGTAACATTCTACAGGTAGCGATTAGATCAGTGTCAACTTTAAAGACATAAAATGTGGGGATGGTACATCCTGTCATATATACTTTTATTTCATTAGGCTAGCTCCTACAGATACCTGGTGAATCTTAAAAGAGCTCACTAAAACTCACCCAGTAACCCTAAATGTGATCCTGTTGCCAGATGAGATACTTGTGTCAGGGAACATGAGTACTGTCGTGGGTACAAGGTATATATCACTGTTTGTGAATGTTTCGTTTCTACCTTAGTCAGAATAATGGATCAGAGAGCTTGGATTCACACAGAAGAGGCAACAGTGCATAATCACAGTTTTACCTTAGGTCCATACTGACGTAATATAGCCCAAAGAGATATAGATTATTCGAGCTTCTCTTAGGTCATCACAAGGGTTCTCTACATCAATTACATCATGTTTATTGGCCAGGTAGAAAGAGGAAACTGGCACACTAGAAGCACTGGTAAAGCACGTGTACACCAGAAGGTAGTTCTACTCTGTCCTACAGGGTTACAATCAGTTGAAATCAACTCAGCGGCAAAGAGTTTCATTTTGGTTGTTCATCCAGAAGGTAGGAGATAAACCCTTAAATAGTTATTGGGGCCTGTTATATTAATAAAAATATCGGGATCTTGGGAATCCTAATTTTAATGAGAAAACCCCTCCTAAGCAAAAGAAATATTACTAAATCTTGCAACCCCAGTTAGAAAGAAGGAAGCATGCCAAGTGAACTCTTCGCAGTCAGGAAGCAACTTATTTCTCAGCTAGGCATATGGCATGCGGGTTACGTAGCATATAGCCCATATGCTATAAAACATTAAAATTGACCACTTTAAGCAGAACTGTGTATAAATAATAGGCGACATAAGGATAATTAGCAAAATATGAAGACAACTCATATCCCTTGTTGTCTAAATGAGTCATTTAATATTGCCCTCCTGGCCATGGTTTTTGTGACTCATACACAGTGATTGAGTTGGACTATGCATTGTAACCTATGACGTCTGGGGTTATGTGTCAATTGAGATAAGCCATCATTCCCACTAGTTTATTTATGATAGTCCTTCACTTTGTGTTCTGATGAAATTATCCTAATCATTCTTTGCTTTATGTTTTGCAAATGATGACCTCTGTGTGTTAGGGGGAAACCCTGGTAGTGTAGTGGTTAAGTGCTATGGCTGTAACCAAAAGGCTGGCAGTGTGGATCCACTAGGGGTTCCTTGGAAGCTGTGTACAGCAGTTCTACTCTGTCTTACAGAGATGCTATGAATTATAAATCGACTAGATAGCACTGTATTGGGGGCAGAGGATATATGTTAAGGAGGATTCGTGGGATGTGTAGATTGAGTCATAGCTTTGCAAGAGGGTGTGGGTCAAGTCCCACACTTACTCAAGTTACGCCTTTCTCTGAGGCATGGTCTGATTCCAAGATATGTGTGTAGGTGCTCTGGTGAGGCTCTCTCTCTGCACCTGGATCCTGGGTACAGTTTATTGCTTTCTGACATGTGGTTCCTTGTCTTCAGCCAGGGCCTGCCATCTGGCCCACCAATTCTAGGACTCATCAGTTTCCACAGCCTTGTGAGCCGGTAGCCTTTGGTCTCATCTGCCAGTTTGAGTTCTTCAGCCCCTGCAGCCATGTTGGTCAAGAGAAGCCTAAGCCTGACTCACAGATTTGGGACTTGCTAGACCGCACGACCTTGTGAGCCATTTCCTTGATACGGCACATGAGTTCTGCGAGATGTTATAGCAAATCACAGAACCCAAAGAAAGGCGAGTAAGTACTGAGGGGAAAGGAGTAACTGCTGTTAGAGATGAGGAGGTGATACAGAAATTTGAAAAGGTTGAATATTTGAGATATCTTTAACCTCTGCCTCTTAAGAACCAGTTTTGTGCTCATCTTTATAAAAGAAACGTTTTCATTTAGAAGGTTTCAAAATGATGTGTTTCCCTGCAACAGCCCAAACTCACTGGGATATATAGTTTTGGAAAAAAAGGGAATGAATGAGAGAATGGGAAACTTCAGGTTCCAGATAGAATAGAAAACATCCGTGGATGGAAGCAGCTGTTATACTGTAAACAGTTAGTCACCCAAGGCAAAATCTGTTCATGGGAATTAGAAGTAGTGGAGCTAGCTGAATGCGTATGGAAATACAAAGTGATAAGAAAAGGGCCAGACATAGAATTCCTTGATTTCGGTTATCAATTAACACTTCAATATCAGGGAAAAAGAATGTTGTGGCAGATTTTAACACTGAACAAGGTACAGATCAGACCAGGTCAGAGCTAGGACTGCCAGTTTCAGGGCCAACTGGAAAAGAAAAATTGTGTTGCAATAGCAAAAAGTACCCCTGTGACTGTTGAAAATCCAGCAAGTGGTCCAGGAAGGGAACAAGAAACAGTGGTGGTCCACATGATCAACACAGGCTAGTTAATAAATTCAGGAAAAACCCAAGACCCTGATCAAATGCTGAAATTCTGCTAAATAACTTAGGAGTCATCTGTGACATTCCACAAGCAACTAAGAATGATCTGTCACCATTATCTACCCCCAAAGCTTAAGGCTCACAGTTTGGTTGGTTTATTTGGATTTTGGAGAATACATACACTACATCTTGGAATATTGATGGTTCCCATGCATAAAACCACTTGAAAGAGAACAGTATTTGAACAGGGATCAGTGCAACAGCAGTCTATGTCTGAATTACAGAAAATGTCCTTACTTTCTTTGCCTTTAGGCCCATATGATCCACATTCAGATACAATATTGGAGGTATCTGTGACATGTTATTCAGATTGGTGCTTATGGCAAAAAACTGAGAATGCCATCCTACGGCAACCACTAAGATTCTGTACTAGAAAGTTTCCAGATGTTGCAGCATGATACATGCCATTTGAATGGTAATTATTCACATGCTGTTGGGCATTTATTGAGACTACCTCAAAGCCAGAAGGATATAAAATCATTATGAAACCAGAAATACCCATAATGTCTGGGCTAATGTCAGAGAAACAGTCTAATAAGAAAGATGGTGCCCAAAATAATTCCAATAATAAAATGTAAATGCTTCATTCGAGAACAAGCTATGCACTGTGTCTGTAAACAGATAGCCTCTTTTCCCACAGGTCCTACACAGGAATCACGGGAGAAGCTGCCAGAGCTGTTTGCTACATGGACAGTACCCTATGAACAATTTTCTGCTGACCAGCAGAAGGCTGCCTGGTTCACAAATGGCAGCGGTTCCAGGATATGTGGACAATGTGTGATACGGAAATCTGTTGCACTAAGATCAACAAGTGGATACACTCTAATCAAAGAAGGAAAAAACAGGTCATCCCAATGGGTTGAACTACATGTTATCTTCCTAGCCATAATGGAAGAATTACATAACGGTAAGAGTCCCTGTGTTTCATTTTTACCAATTTATGTGCAGTGACCACAGCCTGGCTACATGTTCTTGCAGATAACAAAACCTAACACACTGCTGTCAAGTCAGGTCCAACTCATAGTGACCCTAAAGTTCAGAGTAGAACTGTCCCATAGAGTTTCCAAGGAGCACCTGGCAGATTTCAGCTGCTAACCCTTTTATTAGCAGACATAGCACTTAACCCACTGCACCAGCAGGGTTTCCTCAGGCAGATAGGCAATACAAAATTAGACTATTAAGGGGACACCCATGTGGGGCATGAAGGGAAAGCACTCTGGGAATTTCGATGGTGCATTATAGTAGCATATGTTGATACCTATCAGTAAAATCCCCTTCCTGGATAGGAAAGTGATTGCAGTGAGCAGGTGGACCCCTTGGTACACTCACTTGAAGTGGCCAGTTGAGTACACAAGATGAGCAGAAGAGGGGGCACTGCAACAAATCAGAGATGGGCTGAATCTAGATGCATTCTCCTTGCGCTCTCTGAGGTACAAAATGTCAATCAGGACTGCTGTGTCTGCCATCGAGACAGAGGTCACAGACAGCTACGGAGCAGATCCCTCAGGGGAAGGCTCTGCACTTAGCTGATCAGTTGATCATTATTTGACCTATGCTAGTGGCACCAGCTGGCAACAAATGGTTCCTCACATGAATAGATACTTATTCTAGACTGGCTTTGCATATCCTGTGATAGACACAAGTACCAAAAGCATCATTTAGAGATTGGAACAAAAGATACTGCACCAATTTGGGCCATCAGGTCATATTTTATCAGACCAAGAAACATACTTTACTGCTCACAGAAGGCAGCAATGGTTCAGAAAATATAATATTAACTGGTCATGCATCATGTCGCATACTACCTTCAGGGTAATCATTTGGAGTGGACAACTACAATGTTTATTGTCAAAAATAGAGAGACAGAGGCGTGAGAGGCTGGCTTACATGCCTCCGTGAGTGTGCAGTCACACTCAGCATGAGAGGCACAAAGGGAGGATCATCACTGAGCAGATTCCTTTTCTTCTCTGGGGTACCTTGGAAAGAAGGGTAAGAGGACAATGGTGCCACTGGACCATCCTGCCCTACATCACTTGAAATTGCATTTGTCCTGCTGGATGCTGCGGTCCCGGGTCCAGGAATGCAGCTGCCGGTGCCAAAAGTAGGGGTCATCCCTAAGCAAGAGACAGTAACTCTACCCCTGAACATGTATGCCAGAATTATTAATATCCTGATGGGATAGATTGTACTTTCCCCCTAGCTAGCTAAATTAGGGTTGAGAGTAAATACTGCTGTATTGCCTAGTGGGTGAGATGACTCACCAGAGTTATATAGATCTACTGAATGTGAAAGGGAATTGACTGAAGGTGAAGCAATCGGAACTGGCGAAGCAACTGAACCTTATGTCCCGTCCTAAGATGGAAAAGTCTGGATAAAAATAAATAACAAATAGAAGGAGAGAGAAAATAATAGCTGAAGATAAAGAAGTGAATAAATGAGTTACGCAGCAAGAAAAGTCTAACATTATGCTGATACCTCAAGACTCACAGCAAAGGAATAACCTCTCAGTTACCTATCACCAGAGGGCAGAAAGATTGATGAAAAGGTGAACTATTAGAGAACCTGACCGGGTCGGACAGACCTGCAACAGAATTAAATGACTGGGACCTGGGTAACCTCCCCTTTTGGACTCTTGTATTATCAAAAACTAATTGTTAATAACTGTTTTGGAATGGTAAAATGATCGGGAAATGGAAGTTAATTCTCCAAGTGTGAGAGGTTCAACAGGCTACAAGAGTTGAGGGTTGGCCTGCAGTGCAGTAAATTACTAATATGGCCCTTCTGGCAATGGTCTTTGTGACTTACATACAGTGGTTTATGTATGTAAACTAGATGGATGTAAACCATATGCAAATACCGTATATGGAAATTGTGTTGGGCAGAGTTGTGTGTTAACTTGGATAGGCCACAATTCCTGGCATTGTATGATTGTCCTTCACTTGGTGATCCAATGTAATTGTCATAATTGCCCTCCACTTCCTGTGCTGTCAGTCCTCACCTCTGTGTGTTAATGAGGAGACCCCAGTAATGTGGTGGGGTAAGTGCTACACCTGCTAACTAAAAGGCTGGCAGTTCATATGCACTATGCGCTCCTTGAAAACTCTATGGAGCAGTTCTACTTTGACCTGTAGGGTTGCCATGAGTCAGAATCGACTCGATGGCAGTGGGTTTGGGTTTGGTTTATATGTTAAAGAGGCAAAATTGGTATGGGGTGTATCTTGAGTCATAGCCTTGCAAGAAGGCATGATACAAATTCCACCTTACTCAAGTTGTGCCTTTCCTTGGGTTGTGGCACACACCCAAGGTATAACTATGGGTTCTCTCTCTCTCTCTCTCTGCTTCTGGATTATGCATCTGATTTATCACTGCCTGACCTCTGGTTCCTGAGAGATTTGAGCCACTGATGTGCCATCTGACCTGCTGTTTCTCTGGGATTTGCTCACTTTTATAGTACCATGGCCTTGTAGCTTGTTATCTGACCTTATTCTCTGGTTTCCTTAGCCTTGTGAGCCAGCAGCCTGTGTTCTGACCTGCTGCTTTGGATTTGTCAGCATCTGCAGCCACGTGGATTGGGAAAGACCCTTTCATGATCCACTCCTTCGGCCCTTGCAGCCTTCACAACTATGTGAGCCAATTCATTAACACAGTTCATGAGTTCTGTGAGACTGTAGCAAATTGTGAAACCCAAAGGTGAGAGGAGAGTAGTGAGAGGAGGAGGAGTTGCTATGAGAGATGATAAATTGGTACAGAAATTTAGAAAAGTTGGACACATGGGACCTCAGTCTCAAAGGAACTTCTTGCTAATTCTTTTAAAATAAAATATTCATCTATCCATACTTTCCTAATTCATCATTCTGATACCAGCCACCGACCATGACACTTTCTTTCTCTGACCTAATCACCCCGAATTGGATCTCCACAAGTAAGGACTCGTCCTTCTAATCCTTGCTAAAAAGCAAATGCTAGCCTATCTGCTAAACTAGCCTAACTGCTGGTTCTCACTGTCCACAGTGGTTCAATAACCTGCTATAAAGACTTGGAACTCACAAAAACAGTTGTCTATACTTACAGTTAACCCATCTATTATAACCAAAAAGATATAATCAAAGAGATATACCAGGCCAGGTCTGAAAGAGTTCCTGGCACAGGGCCTCCATTGTCCCCAGGGACACACTGCATCTTATCCTGCAAAAAGAAGTTCTCACCAAACCAGGAGTCCACAAAAAGAGTGCTCTGCTCTTTGTGTCATTGGAACCTCAATGAATGTGTATGACTTGGATCTCAATGCATAGTTATGATCAATCTAATCAGTGAATATTCGTAACTACCTTAGGCTTCATCACTGCCTAAGTTAGTTTGCCAGTTGTGTAAAGTCCATGTAGCTCCTCTTTGCCCAGCTATTGTGGAAAACAAAGGCATCTTGACAGTCTGAGCTATTTTTCAGAAACCAGAGTCAAAGGGCCAAACCAAGTTCCTTATCTGAGAAACTGAGAGCTAGAAAGCAGGTCCATGATGTGATGAAAGCAGTCTTGTAGCTTAGGCTGCAAGGTGCATTAGAGTGAATGTTACTGGAAACACCAGAGGTGGGAAACAGTGCCGTTGTGGAATTTATGGCACACTCCAGTGCAAACATTATAATGGTCATGGTAATTTTAGACCAAAGTCATGTCATCTTATCAGCAGCAAAGAATTATATTCCTTGTGCAAAACAGCTTCAGGAACATAACTAGGCCCTGGTAGAGACAGAAGAACTGATGATGGGGCACCATGCTTTCCATGGGTTGGGTCCTGTGAGACCCTCTGAGACATAGTCAGAAAAACCCAGCAAGAATCTACTATAAAATGGTTTAGCCAAACTAGTGGAAGTAAAACATTGTGCTCTTTTGACAGCTATCTGTATGAGATCACTACAATCAACTCCATGGCACAGAGTTTGGATATGGGATCAGAACGACAATGACAACTCAGAAGATTAGACTGGAACCTCAACGGGAATCTTTTGCACTTGGAGAATCTGCAAAAACCTCTTTCAAGTGTTAAAAAGCAAAGATGCAGCTTGGAGGACTAAGGTCCACCTGACCCATGCCACGGTGTTTTCAACCCCCTCATATACTTATGAAAGCTGGAAAGTGAATCTAGAAGGCCCCCCCTCCCCCCCCAAAAAAGAACGGATGCATTTCAGTTATGGTCTTGATGAAGAATGCTGGATGTACCATGGACTGCCAGAAGAATAAACGAATCTGTCTTGGAAGAAGTACAGCCAGTATATTCCTTAGAAGAAAGGATGGTGAGACTTCATTTCATGTACTTTAAACATCTTATCAGGAGGGAGAAGGATGTCATATTTGTGTGAAGTTGGCAAAAAAAAAAGGAAAGACCTTCAAGGAGATGGATTGACATGGTACCTGTAACGACGAGCACAGACATAGCAACAATTGTTAGGATGGCATAGGAGTCTGCAGTGTTTTGTTCTGTTGTTCGTAGCATTGCTATGAGTTGGAACCAATTTGAGGGTATCTATCAACAACAACAACTTAAGGGGCACTGGGTTTATATTAACAGTGGAGGAATAACTCAGGAAAGTAGGATTAGAATGGTTGTATAACTCAAAGAATGTACCCAATGTCACTTATTTGTGCATCTATAAATTGTTGAATTGTATGTTTTGCTGTGCATATTCTTGACAACAAAAAGAAAAAAAAACTACTTGTAAAAATGAAGTGGAACATTCACTATCGAGAATAAACAGAACTGGAACAGGCATGTCAGATGTCTGAGCAGAAAATTATTTTCAAGTCTTGGGAGCCAATTTTGTGTGTTCTACTGACTTGCTTCATGCCTATTATCCCTTCTTTCTTTCCAATTTCTCCATTTGTTATGGAAAAGTATGTATTGTGCTTATTACACCATTGTGTTTTAGAAACAGATAACTTCATATTCTAGATATCATGGATAAAGAATTTTTCCCCAGGATGGACCTGTTATAGTTCTATCCTAAAACTTTTAGGATGATATAATAGGATGGATGTCTTTTTCATGTGGAAAGGGTGTGAATTTTGGAAGCCCAAGGGTAGAATGACGTAGACTGAATTATGTCCCTTCAAAATATGTGCCAACTTGGCTAGGTCATGATTCTTGAAATAGTGTTCAGTTTTCCTGCATTTTGTTATCTGATACAATTTTCCCGCGTGCTGATCTCTTTGATTAATGAGGCAAGATTGGATTATGTTAAAAAATGTCAGAATGGGATGCAAAACTCTTGCTCAGGTCATAACTCTGATATGTGTAAGTAGAGTTTCCCTGGGGTGTGGCCTGCATCACCTTTTCTCTTTCAGGAGATAAAAAGAGAAAGAAGCTAAGAGATGAGGACTTATGCCACCAAGAATGAAGATTCAGAAGGAGAGCTGTCCTCTGAATTCAGGGTTCCTGCTTCCAGAAGCTCCTAGACCAGAGGAAGTTTGATTATAAGGAACTTCTCCAGAGGTGACAGAGAGTCTTCTCCTGGAGCTGGCACCCTGAGTTCAGGCTTCTATCCTTCTGGATTGTAACAGAATAAATTTCTCCTTATTAAAATTATGCATTTCTGGGATTTCTGTTATGACAGAAATAAGCAACTAAGGTAATAAAAACAACCTAAGTGCCCATTGACAGATGAATGGATAAACACATATGTAATGGAATATTACACAATGATAAAGAATAATGAATCCTTTAAATATCTCGCAACATGGATGAGTCTGGAGGGCATTATGCTGAGTGAAATAAGTCAAACACAAAAGGATAAATATTATATGAGATCACTAATATAAAAACTCACAAAAATATTTACATACAGAAGCGCTTTTTGATATTACAAGGGTGGGAGAGGTGGGGAGGGAAATCATTAACTAGATGATAGATAAACATGAATTTAGGTTAAGGGAAAGACAATGTGCAATATAGAGGGAGTCAGCAATACCCGGCCAAAGAGAAGCCATAGAAACTTCATAGACACATCCAAACATCACGAGGCACTTTGTTAGTGGGATTGAAAGCTGGCACTGCAGTCACAGGAGTCATCTATGTCAACTGGCCTAACAAAGTTCGTGAACACAATGTTCTACCTCCAACTTTAGTGAGTAATAACCTGTGATTTTAAAGCTTGAATGTGGCTATCAGAGGTATATCTACTGGTTCCATCTCATCTAGAACAAAAGAGCGTGACGAGAACAAAAAACACAAAGACCTAATGGACCACAAATATCCAGCTTTCACCAGGCTCAGTTGAAAAGAAGCAGGTAGTGCTTGGCTACTACCACTAAGCTTTCTGACGAGAATGATAGCAGAGGGTCCCAGACAGAACAGGAGAAAAACATAGGACAAAATTCAAATTCACAAAACAACAAAGACTAGATTTATTGGTTTGACAACTACTGGAAGAATTCTGGACACTATGAGCCCCAGACACCCTACTAACTCAGGAATGAAGTCTTTCTCAAAATTTACTCTTCAGCCAAAGATTAGATAAGTCTATAAATCAATTAATTACACACATCAGGCAGGAACATGCTTCTTAGTTCAGTTGTAGAAACGAGACCAAAAGGGCAACAGCTGCCCTAAAACAGTGATGACAAAGCAGGAAGGGACAGGAAAAAAAGGAGAAAAGGAAATTCGAACCTGGAATGTGGAAGGAGATAGTGCTGTAAAACAATTTCTGTGTAAGTTTTTGGATGAGAAACTGATTCGCTCCACAAAGTGTTGCCTAAAGCACAATTTTTTTTGTATACTTTTTTTTTTAATTTAATATGACTGAGTGAAAATGTACATTCCTGTACCATGTATTCGGTGCTAAACACTGTGCCAGATTAGAAGAACTTTTCAAATCCTAACAGAATCTAATCAAGGGATAAAAAAAGGTCACTGGATTTGGAATCAAACCACTGCTCATTTTATAATAGCTCTTAGAGGGTAGACTGCTACCTTGGTTAGAAATCAAAATTTGAAGTTTTCGGTAGTAGCAAAATTGCCTTGGCATGTAAACACACAGTCTATAGAGTTCTCTTTTAATAATTACGCAACATTATAATGAAATTTATGATTTTATCATAAGGAAAACATCCAAACACCCATGAATGGTATTAATTGTGCCTTTGAGTATGTAGCAACTCTAGCTGTTATTCACTGAGCTGTAACTATACGCCAACTAATTAGCATTTGATTATTCCTGTTTCATAAATGAGAAAACTGAGACTTAGAGATGGTAAACTGTTACCCAAGATCACACACCTAGGACTGAGAGTTCAAACGTGATTATTCTTCCAGAAAGTCCACGTTTACCTACTGTCCTATTTAGTGCTGATGCCAGGTGTTAGAGTGAACTTAATCCAATATAGATTTTGGAACAGTAAAGAATATTCTCATTATAGTCCTAATTGTCTAAACAATTGTAATGTTTCAATTTCAAACTTGTAATGCTGAAATGGATGGTATAAATCTGTGATAGAATTAATGCTCTCCTGTTACACTTCTAAATTTGTAATTAGAACAAAATCTAAAAATATTGGTCATAAATGAATGTTCAAGAAACCCACAGTATGATTATATTATTTTTATGACCTAATGAAACCAGGGCACTGAAAGGTTTTCTGGTGGCACATCTGTGAGTTTTGTAATTTGTCAAAAATGATTCCATGTTTCTCTTCATGGTCTTAGTTTTGCTTGATTCAGGAGAAGATGAAAGTTTTCTTCACACTTCCCCAAATAATAGGTTAATTTTCACAATGGGCAAAATGTCCTGTCCAGTGGCATTGTTACTGTGGATAACATGTGGTAAAAAGATCAAAAAGAGAAATGTTTATCCCCATTGCTTCCCCTTAAACTAGTGTGAGAGGCCCTGTTTACCTACACCATGCTAGAAGTTGAAGTGCTAAAGGCTTCATTTATACTTCAGTAGAAAGTGGAAACTAAGACTTGATTTTTTGGTGAGTGTCATGTTGTTACTTAGCAAACTTTGTGCCTATCTCTGAACTACTTTTTAGTTATTTCTTTTTCTGGAGTTGGTAGCATAACTGTTACAAAGCACATAACATGGAAGTCTTAAGCAATATATGCTTCTACCACAAACTGGAAGAGCCAAAAAATTCTCATTCCTTGAACCAGACATCCAAGTCTGTTGTGTACCATCTCTTCTGGCGATTCTGGGCTTTTAAACTATCTTGACTAGTGTCTTCAGGTTGGAACATTCCAAGGCGAGATAATCTTGATGGCAATAGTCTTCCTGACATGTGACATGAAGAACTTTCAGTACGAGCTGCAAAAGCTATGAATTGAAACTTGCTTTTTGCAATACGCTATCATATTTAAATAACCTCTGGTAGTGTAGTAGTTAGGTGCTATGTCTGCTAATCACAAGATCGGCATTTCAAATCCACCAGGTCCTCCTTGGAAACTCTGTGGAGGAGTTCTATTCTGCCCTGTGGGGTCACTTTGAGTCAGAATCAACTCGATGGCATTGGGTTTGGTCTGGTTTTGATCATATTTAAAGTGAGTATCTACATGCCTCAGCTGAAATGGAGAAATCTGTGAGTTTAAATACTGCTAAAATCTTCACAATGGTATTATACTGCTTTGTAATAACTTCATGTTATGAAGTTAATACTCTACATGAAATAACTAGTCAACAAGACTGGATAAGCAGATAAACTTCTTGACCCTCCAAACCAGCATGAAAAGATTCAATGTCTTTTGCTGTTCCCGTCACAATGTTGTACATGGTCTCTGTTTATGCTAATTGGAGAACACTGAGAAGACTAACAAGGCTCATCGAAGTTGTATCTCCACCTCACGTTTTCTTTGCTCATTGTAATTCAAAGGAGATTTGCTTGAATTTTGCATTAAGATGGATTCTGGCTGTTATAAATAGGGCTACAATCACTAAAAATAGCAAACCACAGTAAACCTGAGTCAGTCACTGTGTAAGAAGTAGTCTCAGGATAACTGTCACATAGAAAACCGAACTGTCTACAAGCCCTTGACTTTTTCATGAGTATCACGTTTCCTAGCAATCTTTATACCTGAACTCATAAAAAAATATCTGAGGACAGGCAAATCTGATTACATACTGGCTTTTGATTCTTTATTCTGTGGTTATGACAAAAGAACAATTTCTTCTCAGATAACTCCCTGATAAATTCTGAAATACAGTCATTTGGTTTCTGCACCTCTATCTCAAAACTAAGAAATAGTCTTGCAAATGTTTAAAAAAAAACTCCTTTGTTGTGGTTAGCTGTCAAGAAGATAGAGTTGGCCTCTGACTTACAGAGACCTCAGCATGAGATTTGTCTTGCACTACCCCCGTGATGAGTTGGAAATTGGACTTTTATGATCCATAAGTTTTCTACTGGTTGATTGTCAGAAGAGGATTGATTGTTTTTTCCCCTCTACTCCACTTTATTCTTGAAGTATCACTGAAATCTGCTCAGCATCATAGTAAACACAAGATTCCACTGACACGGGTGGTAGCTCCGCATAAAGACCCAAACACATCCTTCTGGCATGGAAGGAAGAAATCCTACCACTAAACTACTGGTACCTCATAAAATTTGCTTAACTGAGCAGAAAGACAATTAACAGTGCAGAGAATCACAACTAGAGTTCATTTTTTGGGGGTCATATTTAGCTGTTTCTTGTTTGGTTTGGTTTAAATTAGTTTGGGGGTTATTTTATAAATTATAGAGTTCTAAATGTGGTTAGACAGGAGATTAGTTGTAACAGTAAAGCAGGAGGTCAGTTGTAAGAATAAAGCATTGTTTTCTTCAACTCCAACCTTATCCTAAAGTTAATTCTAAACAGTTTCCAAGAAGAGCTAATCTTTGCCAGTCTGCATTTCTATCTTGTGGATGTATTAACGTTAACAATTATAAACATATTGTCTAAATATAAAGTCTGTGAAGATTTCACTTCTGAAAAAATCGTTTTATGTCCACATCATCTGTTTTTGTGTTAGAAGCAAAAAGCCAAGCTAAGTAAAATAAGCAACTGTTAGAAATCATAGAATTATACCTGATTTCAGAATCAGAATTTTCTCGGCTCATCAGCCATAATTCTGAGAAAATATTTGTCACATATTTAAATTCTCATTGGAATTTGGACTACATCTTCAGTTGTAAGCCAATCCACTCATTTCCATATTAATATGTTAACAGATGCTACAAATCAAACAACATAGACTAAGACAATTTGAAATAACTTTTAGAGTTAAAAATAGTACTTTTAACGTAAACTTTTAACAAATTTACATATAGTTAGAATTCAGATATGTTGTGTTTAGTATAAAAATAGATTGGCATTATTAAAATGTTTTTAAAAATTGGATCCAATAAAATCTGTCTTACAATGTCTTCTGTCACATATAATTTGATTTTCATTTATGTGGAAAATTTCATGAAGATTTATTATTCATCAAGGGAAATGTAACTTTATATTATGGACCTGGAATTCAGTCTTATCTCTTGTCATATTGTATAAAGAAAATATCTCCTTAAAACAAAAGAGTTTTTCTTTTAGGACTAGGTAAAAGCTTGCTGTTTTGATGCCATACTGAGGCTACGTGGGGGACAGGTATAGCAATATGCTTCTGAAAGGTAACAGCCTTGAAAACCCTATGGAGCAGTGCTATGGCACACAAGGGGTCACCCTGAGTCACAATCAACTGGATGGCAATTCACAGCAGGCACTGCCTCCAAGGAGGAAATGCAAATGCTACTATTACGCTACCGCTACAGTAGTCTTACCCACATGTTAGCAAGAATGAATGCTAAAGAAATTCTGTTCATTCTTGATATTCAGATACATACATTTAGGTATATGTTCCAGTCATTAATCCAGTAGTCTGCCGTGAACTTCTACGTAAAGGAAGGGTTAAGAATGAAAATGTTTCTCTGACGGCATAGCAGTGTCCAATTCAAAATTTTTCTTTTACAAGTCTTTAGTATGTTGCTGAATTTACTTTTAGTTATTTATAAAATCACATTTAATTTTATCTCTTTGTGCTTCCCATAACCTACACATGTATGTATCACCAGCATCTTTTCAAGTTGGCTTCTTTGCTCAGTTGTCTGGAGCAGTGCTGGGACAGCTGAAAGGGTTGAAGGGGTGGCCAGGCATCACTCTTTCCAGATGTGAGATTTATTTTGAAAACATGATTGACAGGACTTGCCAATGGATTGACTGTATGAATTAAAATAAAAAGAGAAAGAACAATAACTCCTAGGATTATAGTTTTAGGACTAGATTTAGCTATTTGCTCAAATCCAGCTGGATAGAGTTGTAAAGGTAAAAGCAGAAATTCAATTTAAGAACTTTAAGTTTGAGAACCTGTTCAGACATTAGAATAAACATTTCAGGCATGTAATTATCTATTAGAGACTGAACTGTAGACACACATTTGGGCATCTTTAACAGATAGCTCCTGAAATCATGCGTCTAGGAGAGCTCATCATGGAATAGAATGTGCAGAGCAGAAGAGATACAGTACCGAGATTTAGCACTGAGTCTGGAGAGGAGAGAAGGTTTAAAGGAGAAGGATAAACAGTGGGATAAAGTGGCATTACGGGATATGACAGAGGACAGTGTATCAGAATGACGAAGTGGTGAACCCTGAAAAGTTCTAACAGGAGATCAAAAAAACACAGTAAAGAAAGAGAAATATATCCACCAGATTTGGTAACAAACAAAGCAGTGTTGAACTATTTGGTGGTAAAAGAATCCAGATGTATTCCCATGTGGCTCAGACTCAAAGACCCAACTAAAAGCACAATAAAGCTGCCAAAATGTAATTAATTAAAAAATCTTCAATTGCATTTACATAAAAATATTAAGGGATATCTATTTCATCAGTCAAAATGAATTTTTTAGATTCTAATTTTTTGGTTCCACTTTCCTATGCATACAATTTTTTACATTCTCTAAAACTCCACATCAATTTCTCACTTTCTTGTACCCTCTGATTCAGTTTTTCAAATTTTTTTAATAGGTAAAGTTAAAATTCCTTGTATTTATGTTGATTTTTTTCCTGGTTATTGTTTTTAGTTATTTTTTGTTTTATTTTTATCCATTTACATTGTGTGTAATACCCTGGTGGCATAGTGACGAAGTGATACATCTGCTAACCAAAAGGTTGGTTGTTCAAATCCACCAGGTGGTCCTTGTAAACTCTATGGGGCAGTTCTACTCTGTCCTATAGGGTCACTACAAGTTGGAACCAACTCAACGGCAATGGGTTTGGTTTTTGTTTTTTGGTAATAATAAAAGTGATGAAATATCCAGACAACGTGAATGTTGTAATCTTTTCACCTGTCTCTTCGGCCTTATTTTTCTGTACCAGATTTTCTACTTTGGGGCACAAAAGTTTGAACTTAGAATGGCAAGAATACCACTTTACTTAGTGGTAGAATGAAGAGCTGAAAGGTAGATACAAAGAATGCCAGCCAGCCAAAATACAAAGAATATGATAGTGTATATATCCTACTCGACGGCACTTGGCTATATATACTATACATATGATAAATCTCTATATTTATGTGTTTGCAAGTCTCTGTCCATACTATAGAGACAGAGATTTGTGTCAAGGAAATAGCTCACACAATTGTAGAAGTTGGTAAGTCCCAGATTCATAGGCAGGGTGTCAGGATGGAGGCTTCTCCTGACTCCGTAGCTACAGTGAAACGCCACACAGGCTGCTGGTTCACAGGATGGGACGCAGGATCGGCAGGTAATAAAGCACTTGACTTGAGACCCAAGAACCGGAGATCATATGGTGGTGAGCCAGATACAGATCCTAGGTGAGCAAAAGCCAGAGAGCTTTGATAACCCAGAAAACCCAGCGCTGTTGAGCTGATTCTGACTCATAGAACGTTCATATACTCTGGATGCAGGTCATACTCCTGAGGAAACTCCTCTTAAAAATGGAATAACTGATCATATCATGAAGGTGATTATATTACTCCCAAAATTGAGGCTAAGTGCATCGTTATTTGATTATCAAATGAAATTGTTACGTATCTGCCGAAGGACTTAACCATCCTAGCTCATCACTTGTTAACCTGGTGCCTGTATACATCTCCTGTGTTCCGGACACACTTTTTTTTTTTAACCTCTATTACATAATTTCAATCCGATTTCCGTACCTTGACTCCTTTCTGTGCCTATTGATCCAAAAGCCTGAGGAGCCCAAGGTGGCTAGATAATATTCTTAACGTCCAGTTCAACGGAATCAGAGCTGTATCTCAAGGTAGAAGTATTTTTCCCTTTGGAATTAAGAACCTAGGCCTGAAAATCATAGGTCCATGAAGAAAATAAGCAAAAATATTGTACAGGTCACTAGGGATGATAGCACTTGGTGCTATTCCCATTTCTATCCCTTAATTTCTAGACTCATGAGTCTTGGCTATAGGAGCAACGGCACCATAGATTGGACACTCTTTTAGACCATATACACGATCTGATAGAACATTGTCTCAAATTTGACCTGGCATCATAATTGTGTCTTTAGAAGATCATTACATCATGCTATCAAGCCAGCTGCTTCAGTACAATGGAGAGCTAGGTAAAACTAGTGAATTCCACTATGATGGACCGATTGCTACACTTAATTTGTGGGAATTAATCTGACAAAAATTCAGGCACTTTCCATCCATGTCAGCGAAATTTCTAAGTGTCTATCTATTAGTATAGGACAGGTTAAGATATTTCTTCTAAGGTTAAAGGTATGTTATAGCATCTGTCCTATACCACAGCTAAGAAGGAGGCACAATGCCTGGTTGGCTTTTTGTATTCTGGAGGCAACATATCCCTCGTCTCATTGAGTTATTCTGTTCTGTTTACCAGGTGACTTTAAAAACTTCTAGCTTTGAGTGGAACTCAGAATAATGAAAAGTTGTGAGCAGGTTTAGCTTTCCATATAAGCCTTCTGCTATTTAGGCTATGCAATCTATTCGATCCAATGGTTCCTAAAATATCAATGACAGATAGAGATACTATCTGAAGCCTTCAGTGGCCTCTGTTGGTGAATAACGGCACAGACCCTTGGACTTTTGGAACAAAGCCCTGTCATCCTTTGCAGATGACTATACTTCTTTTGAGAGGCTTTCAGCTTGTTACTGGGTCTTAGTGGAGTCTGAATATTTAACTGAGGGCTAACAACTCACCACGCAGCCTGAGCTCCCTGTCATGAATTGGATATTATCTGATCTACAGAATCAGA
Organism: Heterohyrax brucei; assembly: GCA_028571685.1. Lineage (NCBI taxonomy): Eukaryota > Metazoa > Chordata > Mammalia > Hyracoidea > Procaviidae > Heterohyrax > Heterohyrax brucei. Next base: position 55,085,869 of record CM053143.1, on the reverse strand, counting down.
AAATTAGATGTGCACAGACAGCAGCGCACCATCATCAATTGAAAGTGGTTGGTATGAGATCAGGCACAAGCAGAATCTTAAGGCAGAAGTAAGTTACATGAAGGAGTAGACTAAATGCCCGCTGTCTCTACTCTTGTCATACTGCCTGCCCCTGTGACCTTCTAATTAATAGACTGAAGAAGAGAAAATGTGTGCCCTGTTTTACAGATAGTTCTCTTCCCTATGAAGGTACCACTTGAAAGTGGATAGCAGCAGCACCGTAACACCTGGTGGATTTGTCCTGCTGACCTTTTGGTTAACAGCTATAGCTCTTAACCATTATACCACCACGGCTTTCTCTGAGACCTTAGTGAGCTGAAATGGACTGGTACTGGCCAGTTTGAATTGATCAGCTTTGTTTTCTGCTATACCAATCAGCTCCATTGTAGTTAAATGTCTTAAATCAGTTACGTGAGTTCCCACTGTCAAATCTTATGTTCACAAAATAGCAATCAAGGCAGTCTTCAAGAATGCTGAGGTTCCCTCCCCAAATTTATTCCTCATCTTTTTTAAAAGGTGTGTCCTCTGTGCAATCCATGTGTGAGTCTGTGGCTCTAAACTGATAATACACCCTAGCATGTCAATTTCTCTAACCTCTGGATACCTTCTTCTACAATAAACCAAGGCAGGTCTGTACTTCCATCTGATTTAGTGTAGACCACTGCATAATCCATGCTTCATTGAACCAGCCAAATAAACTATTAGATCCTTTCCTAATCTTTCAAGCTGAAACACTGAACAAAGAATCTGTGCTTAATGGTTTCATATTAATAAACTCAGACTGTTCCAAGTTTATGATCCTTATGCTATTATCCCACACTCTTAATAGCTATTTATACGCATAGTCCCCAAATTTCTGTTAGCATGTATTAGAAAAGTTAAGCCGTTTCTTTTAGAGTGCTACATTCCTCCTCCAGGGTGGTGATTTATACTTCACCTTTTGGGTCTTCCTGGGATTTAAGTCTAACTATAATTATCAAAGTAAAAAAATGGTTAGTGGGATGTTTTCTGAGAGCACTCAGTAATGTTTTGTAAGGCATCTACCTCGGGTGATGCCCCAGGTAGTGATTCAAACATCTCCCCAGGTGAGGAGTCTTGCACTGCCTTAGTGGATATATCAGAAAAAAAGTTCTTCATATACAGCTGAGTTAATCTTGTCATATGGGAGTGGAGGGGTTGGTGTCTCCCCTGACTCCCTGGGAAAGGTGTCTTAGCAGACAAAGACAGAATAATCTCTTCACATGGGAGTCAGACAGCTGGTTCTTTTGGCACGATTGATTCAACTGAATTTAAGTACTTGATTCTCCACTTCATATTTACGTCCCACATTTCAGGATCCTATGTCTTCCTAATCAATGTCATCACTTCAATCGTACATGCTTTGAGGTTGGGAATGCAATTGCCATTGTAATTCAGCTGTTCTTATGCTTAGACACCTCTCCCCACTCCATCTGATTTTCAGCAATATCCCCTCAGATACTTCAAGAAATAAGGTATTCTGTTAGGTCTCAAGTGCCATCTTTCAGGTCATTGAATTGTGATTCTGGAATTTTTTGTTTATCTCTTTATTGTAACCCTTTGTCTAGCAAAAGTAGGACCCATCAGCCTTTCCTTACACTTCTCATTTTGATAAAATTTTAGAAACATATCAAACATATGCAATCTCCTAAGGCATTATCTCTTACCAATATTTGAACTATTGTTAGTGATATTTCTATTGTCACCCTGCTGCATTTTTTGGCAGTCATTTCTTTACTACTAGAAGCAGAGTCACCAGCATCTTTAAGGCTAACAAGGCTTGAGAACCGATTTGGAAAACTCATACTTAGAATTTTTGTTTTCTTTTTCTGCAGTCACTCTCAGGACAAAATGTCTTAGCTGGGTTCTCTACAGAAGCAAAAGTAGTGAATTGTGTATATGGATAGACAGGTAGATGGACAGACAGACAGATAGATAAGGTAGATAGTAAGTAGAAAGAGAGAGAGATAAATTTAACTCAAGGAAATACCTTACATGGTTGTAGAGGTGGGAAAATCCCAAGAACATGGATAAGTCATTATACTGGAGGCTTCTCCTGATACATATAATTGCAAAGACTGATAAACTCAAGATTGACAGGTAGACAACAGGCTGGTAACTCGGATTGAGGAAGCCAATGAATTCAAAGATCAGCAGGCAGTACTGCAAGCTGCTGGCTCAAGCCCCGTGAATCAGAACTCAAATGATGTGAAACTGGGTGCAGATTCCAGAGCAAGCAATAGTTTTGCTAGGACATCCATATGTATTGGATGCAGGTCATGCCTTCAATGAAACTCCCCTTATAGCTGATTAGCCAGTCACATCAGAACACATCATGAAAGCAATTACAGTATATCAGAAAATAGAGGATAACTATCATTACATAACTGCCAAGCTATATCATTATGACTGTCCAACTGCTGAGACTCATGGCCCAGTTGAATACATTCATAGAAAGAGAGCGAGAAAAAGAAAGCTAGAAACACATATAAGTTAATAAACATTATTCCATGCCATGTGTCAATAATTGAGGTTCACCACTCTCATGCAACCAAGTTAAACAAGATGTATCAGTGTAGAAGTAGCTTCAAAGATCCGGTGTGTTGACAAATTCAGGAAGAAAGAAGAGAGATATGTAATCATTTTGTAACTCTTTCCTATGGAGAGCAAAAAATCAGTTATTACAAGGACAATTATAGTATTAATGGCTGAAAGACTGAGCGAAGGCTTAAGTCATTTAAAAAGAAATTAAGCAACAGTGGGCAAACAATTTCTTGTCAGAAAAGCCTAGCTCCACAATAGGAGGGGTATAAATAGAAGAGTCAAATCAAACTAAAACTTAGAAATAAAGCATTGTAATGTGCTCAGAAACTGAATTTGGGTTCAGTTTTTTTTTTTTTTTTTTTTTTTTTCCAGTATGTACTCAAGAACGCTGAAATTCACATAGGCAAAGAAAGGCCAAACCAAACTGGAATGTGTGTCCGTGTCATAAAATGAGACTTACCCACAGACTGCAGACCACTATACTCTGGGCACCAACTCGTTTTCAAAACTGGTATCAAATTCCTGATTGTCAAACACAGTAAGCTGTGGATGTTTATAGATTTAAATCCAGGTTGCATTAAATTTCCCTTCTTGATATGGCATCAGAATTTTCATGTCGGCCAAACCACAGATCAGCAGCGTTTATAGTTTGATGCTTCTCATTTTATGGATTAAAAAGTAAGGTATATTAAGATCGGCCACTTGACCAAGTAAAAGGGTTTGTGAAGAAAAAAAAAAAGAAAGAAAAGAAAGGAGGAAAAAGAAAGGCTAAAAGCTGTTACAAACATTTATTCATTTTTTAAAAAAAATTGATTATTTAAAAAGAAATATCTAAGCACAGAAATCTTACATGAGTATTGTGTTGGAATAGCTTTTGTAAATAATACTTTAAGAAATAAGAGAAGTCTGGATTGGCGATTCCTTCCTACCGTTTTAAGGAACAAGTGAGGAGAATGCTTTAGAAAAAATAAAAAATGAAAAATATTTCCTCAGTCTATAAATTCAGAAGCACTGACGTCCTAAATAAGACATAAACTGCTGATATTCAATTGAGAAAAAATATTCAAAACAGAAACATGACTACTTAAAACAATATTAAATATTAATATTGTTAATTGTGTTTCTAATTAAAGGTATTGAATATGATTAAAAAACAGTAAATAAGAAAAAAGAAATAATGATTTCAAAGGATTAATCATGAAAGTGATAACTAATTTTCAATGGATAACATAAAGCCTAAGAAAATAGAATATCGTGGTTAAAGTGCTGAAAGAACAGAAAAAAGCTAGCCTCAAACTTTATGTTCAGCATAAGTGTCCTTCAAAAGTAAAGGTAAAATAAAAATGTTTTTGACCAAAAAACAAAAAAGCCAAGCAATTAATCACCAAACTTGCAACAGAAAAAATATTGAGGGCAGTTCTTCAGGCTGAAGAAAAATGAATCCAGAAAGAAACATAGCGCTTCAAAACAGAAAAAACTATATTAAAAAAGTAATTTTGAGGCCTATTAAAATCCTTGTAAGTTAGAGCAACTATCACATTTAACAAGATTAATGGATTTAGCATCAACATATAATACCAATTTCATATGCTAGAGAAAAAAGGGCTGTCACACAAACAGATACACGCACATGAATATTTATTGCTGCACTGTCCACAATAGCAAAAAGATAAAATCAACCTGGGTGCCCATCAACAGATAAATGGGTAAACAATGGTATATTTACACAATAGAATATGATGCAATGATAAAGAACAAAGACAGCTTCAGGAAACATAACCTGGGATGATCTGGAAAATACTAAGCTGAGTGAAATCAGTCAGCTGCAAAAGGACAAATATTGTATGAGACCACTATTATAATGACTTAAGAAAAGACTTAGATACAAAAGAAAATACTCTTTGGTGGCTGTAAGGATGGGGAGGGAGGCAGATGCTTATCCACACATCTAATGGGAATTCAGTTAGGTCCAGGAGTGCCAGCACAACTGGGCTATGTCATAAATGTCATGGACTGAACTGTGTTCTCTAAAACATTTATAACAATTTGGCTGTTCCATAAGTCCAGGTATTGTATGATGTTCCCAACTGTTGGTATTCTCGACTCTGTGATGCATTAGAGGACGGATGGGTGGCAGTTGTATTGGTAGAGCAAGAATCAATGTGTGACTTCGTTTTTGTGCCTTCCAGTAGTCTCTTGAGATATAAAGAAGAAAATCTGGCAGAGATATTTGGGGACCTCAGACCACCAAAAAGCAGTGCCTGGGGTTGAGCAGGTCCTTTGGAAAATACCAGGGTCCCCTCTCTTCAGAAGCTTCCAGTCCAGGGGAAAATTGACAACAGGAGACCTCCTCCAGTGCTGGGAGAGAAAACCTTTCCCTGGAGCTGACACCCTAAATTTGGGCTTTTAACTTACTGAATTGTGACAAATAAAATTTCTCCTTTTAAAGCCATACACTTGTAGTATCTCTGTTAGAGCAGCACTAGCTGACTAAAACAATAATCTAAAAGATTTTCTAAATAGAACCCAACATTTTAAAGGACAGAGTAGAGGGGAAAGAGGTCTGGGCACCATGGTTTGGGGGGACATTGAAGTCGGTTGGCATAGTTTGTTTTTTTTTTTTTTTTTTTTTTCCCTAAGAAATTACTCTACATCCCAGATTGGTGAGTGAGTGCCTTGAGTCTTAAAATCCAGCAAGCTTCCATCTAAGGAACATCAATTGGTTTCGGCCCACTTAGAGTAGATGAAAACCAAGAATACCAAAGATACAAGGAAAACAGGAGCCCGGGAGACAGACGGGTGTGCATTATTGGGAGACTACGTCAGCATGAGACCAGAGAATTAGGTGGTGCTCAGCTATCACTAAAGACTGCCCTGACAGGGAATACAACGTGGAGTCCTTGACATGCCCTTAGAGAAAGGAAATGCAGATCTAGAACTCTATTAAGAGACCAGACTTGATGGTCTGACATCTTGGTGGGTTCCTTGAGAACATGGCCCCTGGACTTGCTGCTAGCCCAGAGCTGAGACCAGTGCCAAAGCCCACTCTTCAGAAAAATACTGGACTGGACTACGGGGCGTGGAGGGATGCAGGTGGTGTGTGTACTTCTTGGCTTAATACATACGTGAAGCTGTCTGGTTCCTCTCTAGAGGAGACGGTAGAGAGGAGACAAGTGTTTGCTGAGTGGATACAGGAGGTACAGGATGGAAAGGAGGAGTGTTCTGTCAGAGGGTAAGAAGAGCAGACAGAATTGAATAGAGGTTTATGTTTGGGGAGATGGTTTATATGGAAAATTGAGTTGAATTATAAACTTTCACTTAATTACAACTAAAGCAAAATTATAAAAATTTTCTCTGAACCAAAAAAATCAATTATACTTCAATATATTAGCAAAAAAAAAATAAAAACAAAAATCAGCATATTGAAATACTACTTAGAACAGAATGAAATGAAGTCTATTCCAAGAAATAAATTTAGCAAAATGTGAAGATTTTTTTTTTATTTTATTTAATATGACTGAGTGAAAATGTACATTCCCGTATAAATTTACATGCCCACCTACATGCAGCTTCCACTGCTCTCCCTGTCCGGTGACAGCACACTATTCCTCTCTTCTCCATCCACGTCTCATCCTCCCCACAGTCTCCTTTCCCCTCCTCTCCACCCACTCTCCTTCCTCCAACCAGAGGTCAGCAGGATGATATCTTATAGATGTATAGAACCATAAAGTGCATCCAATATATTTTTAAATAAAAAACCTACAGAAAAATTCTGAGAGAACATAAATCTGTAATCCATTGCCTCTGAGTTGATTCCAACTTGTAGTGGCCCTGTAGGTTAGTGCAGAATTGTCCCACAGAGCTTCCAAGAAGTCACTAGTGGATTTGAACTGCCAATCTTTTGTAAGCAGCTGTAGCATGTAACCACTTCTCTGCCAGAGTTTCCTGAGACAACGTGAAGGGAACCTAAAAAATGCAAAGATGCACCATGCTTATGGAATAGAAAATTTAATATTCTTAAAATAGCATTTACTGTATAATTAAGCTATATTTTTACAATTTCGACCCTGAATGTAAGATTCATGTGGAAATGAAAATAACCTAGAGGAGCTAAGAAAATTTTGAAAAAGAGAAGTATGATATGCACTGACAGATTTTAAAACTAACTATAGAGCTTAATTATGTAAGGTAGAACACTACGGAAGTAAAGATAAGCAAATAGATCAACAGAACACAACAGAGTGTTCAGAAACACACCAAAACATGTAAGGTCATATGATTTACATAAGTACACCTATGCAATTCACTCTCTCCTGTAGGGTTGTTATAAGTCAGAATCAATTTTAAGGCAACTGGCTTGGATTTCCTTTTGGTTTATATGACAAATTATGATACAGTGGTTAATTCTGTGGTAGTTAACAGCTTGGAAAGGGGTACAGGGGAAATTATGGGGTTATCTTACTGGTAGGGGTTACATGGCTATCATCTATCTATCTGTCTATCTATCTATCATCTGTCTGTCTGTCTAGCCAGCTATCTGTCTATTCTGTGTTGCTATAGCAGAAATATCACAAGTGGTGTTTCTGTCTTAACAAAGAGTAATCCATTTTCTTACAGTCTCTGAGGCCTAAAGTCCTAATTAAGGGTGCCTGCTCTGGGGAAGAGTTTTCTCTCCCTGTTGACTCTGGGGAAAGGTAGTTGTCATCCATCTTCCCTCATCAAGGAGCTTCTCAGTGCAGGACCCCGGATCAAAAAGATGCACTATTTTCCTGGCTCTTACTTCTTGATATGAGGTCCCCCTGTCTCTCTGCTCGCTCTCTCTCCTCTATTTCCAAAGAGATTGACTCAAGATAACCACCTTTTTGACTTTAGTATTGCATCATTAACATAACTAACTGCCGTGAATTCTGCCACACCGACAACACAGAGATAGCATTTACAACACACAGGAAAATCACATCGGATAGCAGAATGGTAGGCAATCTTGCAACTCTGGAAATCATAGCTTAACCTGGTTGACACACATTTTGGGCAGACACAATTCAATTCACAGCTCTGTCTTTCTATCCATCTGCTTACCCACTTAACTATCTCTGTCCCTGGATAGTGAAACCTAGTTGGTCCAAACCCAGCTGTCCAGGTGGCACAAATGGTTTGTACCAGACAATTAACTCAAGGTTGGAGGTTAAAAAACACCTAGCAGCACCACCTAAGAAAGACAAGTTGATCTGCTTCTGCAGAGATTACAGAGAAGAAAATCCTAGAGCAGTTCTACTCTCTAACACATAGGGATCACTGTGAGTCAGGACTGTCTTGATGACAACAAGTTTGGATTTTTTTGGCACACACACATACGAACTCTAAAATCTGCAACCTATGATCAGTGTACTTTATGCACTTGCATGCATTTTCTTCTTTGGTAAATATGTATATACATGTAACTGTATAATGCCCTGTAGGGTTACAGTTTCTATAGGGATAAAATGCATGACAGCTATACCACAAAAGAAGCAGTACATGAAATCAAATCATTTTAAGATTCTTGCGTGCTGCAGGAAGTATTTAAAGGTACTGATTTAAAGTGGATTATAATAATCCAGGGAGATATATTGCAATACAGAGTTGCCACTCAAAGAAAAATACAAAATGTATTCTTAAACATTTAACTGAGGGGAAAAACTGAGTAGTTAAAAAATGATTACAACAAAAGATTCAAGAAAGGAAGAGAGAAGAAACAAAGAACAGATACAGTGTAAAATGAATTATACAATAAGACATAAATTGGATCATATCAATTATTACATTGGATATAAAGGAAAAATGTGTCAGCTAATATCAAACACATTTGAATGGTTAAAATCTCAAAGTAGATTAATGTTATATAAAAGCATGTATTCCAGCAAGACCACAGATAGGAAAAAAAAAAATTACCTTGTAAAGTTGAAAACCCTCACTTTACTACGGTGCTTTAACAGGAATATGTTAAATAATATTGTCACAGACAAAGAACAGAGAATTAAATAAGAAGACATGAGTTGTGTTTCTAAAGGAGCATCCAAGTGGAAATCAAATTAAAGTTCTATAAAGTGGTAATTGTAGCTAGACAGCCATTAAAGTTATATTTCTTAAAATAGTTTTGGATGAGAGCTCTGGCTTTCAGAATTGTTTTCATTGGCTTAGCTTTTGAAACACTGCTTTACCAAAAATTAAATCTTCCTATTAGTCTTCAGACTATGGAGAAAAAAAAAAAAAACAAAACTATTCTTTATTTAATTTTGTATGTCTCTCTTCAATGGATATTGAATTTGTTGGTAATTATTTTGGGAGCTATATTTTGACACCATGAAGTAGGACCACCTTCCTTGGCTATAGATTAGAGTCTACCTTGAAAGAAGAGATTGTTCTTAATGCCAATCATCCATAGGCTATATGAGTCACGTAGGAGTCTAGCTCCAGGCCATAATCCTACATGTGACCTTTTGGGACGGATCACAGGCAATTACAAGGCTTTGCCTGGGAGTCTCATTAGAGGAAGTAGCTCTTCTCACACCAGTACATAGCAGTCTACAAACAAAGACTGCAAACTAGACTTAGAAGAAACTGCAAACAAGGACTAAGTTACCCCACTGGGCCAGCAATGCCCATAAGCATATCTGCATTCCTGGCCCAGGCACCTCCACTCGGAGATAGATAATCTTTATCAGGAGGGCTTGGCTGAGACACTTCCCAGGTGCTTCTCTTAAGACTTTCTTATTTAAGAGGTTTAGCTAAGGCATCTTTCTCCTCTCTCATTCAACACTTGATTACTTCTAGGCCTAGCCCTTCTCCCTAACCCCAGTTCCCACAGGTTCATAGAAACTAGAGATTATTGGTTGGGGATTTTCAGCAATCAGACAGTTTCCTCTGTGCTGTAAGCCATCTGACCCACACATATTGCCACTCTGTAGGGAAAACTTCAGCACCAGGAATCCCGAGTCTCTTGCTCGTGCTGTCATGGTAGGTAGATAAACTCTGACTCATTGCCCTAATTACCTCCACACCCAGAATCCCCCGTGGTCCTATATACATGATGATGGCAGCTCATTTCTCTTTGTGTGACTCTTTCTGTCTTCTGTCTAGATTTTGAGAATATGGTCAAGTTCTAAAAGTCATTTGAGAACTCTACCACATAAGGGAGGCTAGCAACCTATAGACTGTGCAAGATAGAAATCTAGTTGAAATTTTTAAATCTTGACATTTAAGCTAATAATTTAGCTACATATTGTGTACTATGTTTATTTTGTAGTTATTTGTAGTTCACTCTACTGTAATTTAACAACCCCCCCAAACAAAAAACAACCTCATGTCTATCCAGAGAATTTTTATTCAAGTCAACCCCATAAGTGACAGAGCATAAATTCTCCTTTTTGAGAGTAATCTTCATGGAAGCTGATTTCCAGCCATTTCTTCTGAGGTGCCTCTGGGTGGGTTCAAACTACAAGCTCTCAGCTAGTAGTCAGGTGATTAATTGTACCACTCAGAACCTCCTTTAAGTATCTAGTAAGTGTCCCTCTGTTTTGACCCATCCCCAGTTATTAGTGTGGCAGAGATAAGAGAGAGTAGTGTGGAAGCTGAGCTTTGGAAATCAAGAGCTAGATTTACAAGCTTCAAATTACCCTACTGACAAGCACAATCTCTGTCTGTAGCCAACCACTGAGGATCTGGTATCTATTTCAATAAGAAAACTACTGGTTTTCTTTGGAGGATAGAAAAAGTCAATTTCAATTAAAGTGCTGAAGTTGATGAATAATTCTATTTAGTCCAAAACAAAGCAGAATTTTTATAGTAAAGAAAGCTCTTCCTCTGAGTCACCTTGAGAAATGTATATTATAAAAATTGCCTCGGGTACAAAAAGGGAGAATAAAACACAAAATACAGAGTGCCTGAAAACATTTAGATTTATTTCATAACATTTCCAAGAAACAGTAGATACTGGTTAAGAAGGGATGAAACTAAGATAACCAGAAGAATTTAATTGCAAATAGGAATGACTTACGCACTATGTGAAAATTTGTGATATTATTCTGTTAACTTACAGAGAGTTGGAATGATCAGTTTTAGCTAGGGTGAGTTAACATACAAGTTAGACATTCTGCATGATCACAGTCTCAAGACACAAAAACTGTGTACTCATACCCTATAAAATTAATAACATTAATACCTAGGGTCACCAGGAGTTGGATCCTACTTGATGGCACTTGGCTGGCTTGGCATACTAGCTAGAAACTTCTTTCTCTAAAATCACGTGTAATCTGTTGAGGGTTTTTTGCTGTCCTGTGCAAAAATACATCTCTAAAAATACATGAATGTGTATGTTTTAACAAATGTAAGTTTTCATTAAAATATATTTTAAATTATACAAAATAATTTATTTTCAAAACAAAAAATAAGCAGTCATTGTAAGATAAAGGGATACCTCTTGGAATAATATATGATTTTCTTTTTTTTTTTTATGTAGCACAATCCCTGAGTTTAAAATGAGAGACATAAGATTAAAAAGGGGCTGCATTATTTATGAGAGATCATGCAGTATATAAACTAAAATCTATACCTTTTCAACTCTAAATCTGTGTTTTCAGAAGAAAAACAGCTCTTGCAAAATAGTAACAGATGAAAGGGTTGAAAAGAAGAAGAAAAGAAAATTAAAAAAAAAAAATACTATTGAGTTGATCTCAAATCATGGTAATTCCATGTATTTCAGAGTAGAAATGTGCTTCATAGTGTTTTCAATGACTAATTTTTTAAAAGCAGTCACTTCTTTAGAAGTTTCTTTAGGTGGACTAGAACCCCTAACTTTTAGGTTAGTAGTCAAAGGCATTAAACTTACCATCCAGGGACTCTTGAATGTGCTAGTATAAAAAAGATGATCAGAGAAGTGAGAAAATGTGTTGTACTTTCCATTGCTGTTAGGTGCCATCAGACTGATTCTCACTCATTCCAAGCCTATATACAATAGGACAAAACACTACCTAGTCCTGCGTCATTCTTACAATTGATGTTATGCATAAGTGTGTTGTTGCAGTCACTATGTCAGTCTATCTCTTTGAGGGTCTTCCTCTTTTTTGGTGACCCCCTGTTTTACCAAGCACTGTATCATTCTCCAGGGACTGGTCCTTCCTGATAAGATGTCAAAAGTACATAAATGTTGTCTTGCCATCTTTGCTTCTAAGGGCATTCTGGTCCTACTTCTTCCAAGACAGATTTGTTACCGTTCTTTTAGCAGTCCACAGTATATTCAGTATTCTTCTCCAACACCCAGTTCAAAGGCATCAGTTCTTCTTTGGTTTTCTTTATCTACTGTCTGGCTTTCCCATGCATGTGAAGTAACCGCAAACACCATGGCTGGCATCATACTCATCTTAGTTTTCCAGGTGACATCTTTACTTTCTAACACTTTAAGGAGGTCTTGTGCAGCAGGTTTTCCCAAAGTAATGTAATCTTTTGATTTCCTGACTGATGCTTCCATGAGTGTTGATTGTAGATCCAAGTAAAATGAAATCCAAGTAAAGTGACAACTTTAATTTTTTCTCACTTTATCATGATGTTATTTTTAGTCCAGTTGTGAGAATTTTTCTTTTCTTTATGTTGAGGTGCAATCGATACTGTGGTCTTAGATCTTCTTTGATCTTTTTCAGTAGGTGCTTCAAGTACTCTTCACTATCCACAAGGAAGGTTGCATTATGTGATGCATCAAAGATTGTCAATGAGTCTTCTTCCAATCCTGATGCCCCATTCTTCCTCATGTAGTCCAGCTTCATGGGTTATTTGCTCAACATATAGATTGAATAGATATGTGAAAAGATACAACCTTGACACACACCTTTTCTGACTTTAAACCATGTAGTATCTCCTTATTCTCTTCCAATAACTGTCTCTTGATTTAAGTGCAGGTTACTCATGAACACAATTATGTGTTCTGGAACTCTCATTCATCTCAGTGCTACCTACTGCACTGGGAAAATCTGCTGCAAAAGACCTCTTGACAAAATTGAAAAGCAAAGACATTACTGTGAAGACTAAGGTGTGCCTGATCTAAGCCATGGTATTTTCAGTTACATCATATCCATATGAAGGTTAGACAATGAATAAAGAAGACAGAAGAAGAATTGACACCTTTGAATTGTGGTGTTGGTGAAGAATATTGACCATAACATGGGCAACAAAAAGAACAAATAGATCTATCTTGCAAGAAGTGCAACCAGAGCGCCCCCCTAGAAGCAAGGAAAGTGAGACTACCTCTTACATACTTTGGCCGTATTGGTAAGTTAGAGGGTCAGGAAAAAAGAGGAAGATCCTCAAAAGATGGATTGACACAGTGGTTGCAACAATAGGCTCAAGATACTAATGAATGTGGGCATGGCACAGCACCAGACAATATTTAATTCTGTTTTTCATAAGATCACTGTGAGTTGGAACCAACTTGACAACGCCTAATGATAACAACCTTGGAGATGCAGCCTGCTTAATTATGTACTTTCTCTTGTTCTGGTTCCTGTAGCTACCTTCTGTTCCTCTGAATTCCAGCTCTTGGGCCTTGAGTTATCAGTTTATCTGAAGATCTTAGGATTCCTTGATCTTCACATACTGAGAGTGGGAGCCCTGCTCTCTGACCTGCCAATCTTGGCTTTTTCGATTCCTGCAGCTACGTCAACAAAAAAACGTCCGATCTTGATCGCAGTATTACAGGAAATACCACGTGAAAGGGGGAAGTGTACTGTCATTGTGTATGTGTGGAGGAGAGAAACAGAGTAGAATAGCAGTGAGAGTTCTAGGTATTATACTGCAAGTTGATACAGATTGTTAAACTGTTCTTAATCACAAGAAATTTTTTTTTTTTTAAGTGTCTCCATCCTGATCCACAGACATGGGACATTCCAGTCTCTACAACTGATTGAGCTATTTCCTTGATATGAATCCCTCTCTCTCTATATTTCCACTCTTTACCAGTTTTGCTATCTAGAGAACTCAGCCTGAGAAATAATCTTCAGCCAAATTTTTCTTTTATGTGATAGTAATGATATTTTTGGATAATTTCCACATTTGGTTGGATAATCTTTCTTAAGAATAGGTATAAATATGGATGGTTTCCAGTCAGTTGGCAGGTAACTGTTTATACAGTTACCCAAATAGTAGTCTCTGTAACACACTTAAACCAGTTAATTTTTTTTAAATAATTGCATTCAATATTTAAGAATTCTTTTTAGGTGTTCCGTGCTACATTAAGGCATGTGTTAGCATAACTTGCCTTTAACTGACATCACTGATAAAAATTCAAATTTACGTAAATGAAATTTAATAGTTGTGCTCAATAAACTTTATTAAAAACATTACTAATGCTTTCAAAGGATTTGTTTATATAACTTTTCTTATGTTGGATGAGTTGTGAGTTGCTGTTTTAATCGGGAAAACATGCATGTATGTACAGACCAGTGTATCTTGAAAAGAAAGAACAAACACAAGTGAATGTTGCAGTGACTTCACATACCACTAGGTTTGCACTAAGCAACAGGACCTATTTAGAGTATCATTTACTAAACTATAGATTTAGCATAAAATTATTAGTCCTCTAGCTCAAAAAAAAAAAACCCTATTGCAGCCAAGTCGAGTCATTCTGAGTCATACTGGCCTTTTAGGACATAGGGGAATTGTCCCATAGGAGTTCCAAGGAGTGGTTGGTAGGTTTGAATTAGAGAGGGTTTGTTTTTTGATTTTTCCTGGTGCGTACCAAATACTTAACCACTGTGTCACCTGGGCTCCGGATAGACCTCAAAAATGAAGTAGCTAAACTTCCCTTATGAAGATTTGAAAGGGTGATGATACTCAAGACCCAACAGTCACTTAGTGGAGAAATCAGCGAAGAAAGATACAGATTCTAAAATTCCTCTCATTTACTCCAGGCCCTTAAAAAAAAAAAAAAAAAATGTTGCCCTCAAGTAGATTTCCAATTCATATGGACCTGATAGGACAGAATAAAACCGGCCATAAGTGTTTCCAAGGAAAGCCTGGTAGCCTTGAACTGCTGACTTTTTGGTTAACAGCTAGAGCTCTTAATCACTCCTTAAAACATGTATAATGAAATAATAGCCACATTGTTGGCAGGAAGTCTCACTTGGAGACACAATAAAAACTACTGCAAGTGTCTAAGGAACAGGCATCTCTGAGGGTTTTGAGTGTGTGTGTGTGTGTCTGTGTGTCTGTGTGTTTCATTGAATGATTACAATAAATCCTTTTCTTTTCCTGTTAAAAGCCATGATATTCAAGTGATGCCCACTTTAAATTCACATCCTTTATTCCTCCTTGCATTGTTTAAATTCAATTCAGTTCTGCATCTTTTCATACTTAAGCAGCCAACTTACCAAAATAGCTTAGAGCTGCACTGAAGAAAATGCTAATGCACGTTAGTCGTGGAGAAATAGTACTTTTATTGTTTGTAGGAATTAAAAAATCTTTTAAAAATGAAATTTTAATTTTTATTGACTAAAAAGTAAAATCTTTTGTAGTTCAAATGAATACTAATCTACGCTGCAATCTTTGGTGTTATACTATTACTGTGGGCATTCTACTATGTTAATGTATGGACTTTTATCTAAGCAAACATAATTTGGTATAAATGAAATTTTATGAAACTACAGTATACAAATGCAAAATGTCTTCAGTTATTTTCCCATTTTAATTTTTTAGTTTTATTTATTAATTACAGTAAAAGAATAAAATTTCTAGCATCTATCAATTATATCATTATGATAAACCCTCAGATCCCCACTCACCCATGTAGCCAACACAGTCATTTTCTTCTGTGGATAATTCTCTTGTTAAGTCCTTATAACAGGGGTTTCATACAAAATTTGTCCTTTTGACACTGATTGATTTTACTCAGCATGATCTCTTCCAAACGAGATCATGTTATGTGATGTTTTCTAAAATCATCATTGTTTTTTACGGTAGCATAGTGTTCCATTGAGTATATGTACCATAGTTTGCTTATCCATTCATTTGTTGATGGGCATTGGATTGATTCCAGCTTTTTGCTACTGTAGTCTGTGCTGCAATAAGCATTTATGTACGTGTGTCCTTTCATGTGGCAGCCTCTGTTTCTGAAGGAAAAATTCCAAGCAGCAGAATTACAGGATCAAATGGTGTATCTATTTTCAAGTGCCAGATTGTTTTCCAAAGAGGTTTTGCCATTTTGCAATCCCACCAGCAATGTAGAAGAGTTTCAATTTTTCCACAGCCTTTCCAGCATTTGTTGTTTTGTGTTTTTTGGATCATGACCAACCTTGTTGGGGTGAGATGATATCTCATTGTAGTTTTGATTTGAATTTCTTAAATAGCTAATGATTGTGAGCAATTCTGCATGTGTCTTTTAGCTTTCTGGATATCCTCTGTAGAGAAATGTCTACTTAACTGGATTATTTATCCTTTTATTGGTGATATTTTGTAATACTTTATAGATTATGGAAATCAGATGTTGGTCTGACATAGACTTGCCAAATATTTTTTCTCATTCTGTAGGTGGTCTTTTAATTCTTGTTATGAAGTCTTCGGATGAGCAAAAGTGTTTGATTCTTAGTAGTTCCCATTTATCTGTTTTCTGTTGATCATGTTTTGTCAGATTTTGAATATATGATATTATTTTGAAAACTTACTGTATTTCATAAGTTGGGTATTAGAAAAGTACTAAGTACATCCTCCAGTTTTCTTTCAGCAGAATATTTTCAGACTATGTGAAACATATCACTTCAGCTACTTTTACTGAAAACTCAGGGATTCATTTTCTGAAATTTCAGTCACTTGGCTCTTCACTGAGATAGACAGAAAGAGTTTCAGATGGGTTGGCTGATAGAGTCACAACTGCTCCCTTCTGCTGGCTCTATCTCCAAGTGTCACATGTCAGGGGTCTGAACATATAATGCATCATTTTTCACAATTATAAAACCAAAGATTGGATCCTGTGAGGCAGGAGGGCATTTCAGCTTAAGAAATTGTGTTGTCACATTAGATGTCTGATGACCTTCAGTGATAAGAAGAGGAAAATGAGGCCAACCAAACTCCTCCTCAAGTGCTAGCCTGAGTGCATTTTGTTACTTTATTTACTATCTAGCACTGTGATACAAGTTCTTCAATATCACAGAAGGTAGTTAATAAACATATTTATTTGGCTGAATTTAAGCCTTTTTTCTATCATCTAATATCCAATAGTCAAGAGTTGTCAAAACTCAGTATTTTTTTTCATCATTCTAAGCTTCTGTCTAGTTTATTATGTTATTCATCTATTACTGCTGTGGCAGAAACACCACAAATGGATGCTTTCAACAAACAGAAGTTTACTGTCTCAGTTTAGTAGGCTAGAAGTCTACATTCAGCACATCAACTCCAGCGGAAGACTTTTTCTGTCCGCTCTGGAGGAAAATCTTTGTCATTGGTTTTCCTTTGATCTGGGAGCATCTCAGCACAGGAACCTCAGGTCCGAAGGAAGCATTCTGCTCCTGGCACTGCTTTCTTGGTGGTATGATGTCTTCTTGTCTCTCTGCTCACTTCTGTCTTTTGTCTCAAAGGAGGTTGGTTTAAGAAACTATCTAATCTTGTAGATCTCATCAATAAAAGTACCAATAATCCATCTTATTAACCTTATAGTGAGAAGATTCACTATAAGTGACAAAATGGTGGAGAATTATGCAATAGTGGGAATCATGGCCTAGCCAAATTGATACATATTTTGAGGGGACACAATTAAATCTGTGACACCTGCCTTCCACATGTAATGTCTGAATGGACAGCTGCAGGTTTGTGATGTCTATCCTTTTAAGGGTAATATTAGTTGTTGATACATGCACACACACACGCACACACACAAGCGCACATACACTTCACTGGTTTTTTTTTCTTAGAGAACCCAGCCTAAGACATTTGGTACAAAGTGTGGTTCTAGAGTACCAAAATCATAAAGATGAACTTTTTGAATTGGTTCTCAAGTCTGGGTAGTCTATAAGGTACTGATGACTCTGCCTGTGGCAATGAAGAGGGCATGACTAATCCATAGTGTGAAGGAGCAACAGAAATACACAAAATGTTATCACCAACAAACTAAATACTTGTGAGAGACCAGGTTCTGGGTGATTGCATATTTGATAGTTTTCTACAGTTTTGTCAGAATGAGAAACATAGACAGGCTAGCTGATTAATCCTACTTTCACTAGATAGAGTGGTGAAACAAAGAGATGAACTCAGGGCTTCAGGCACAGCTCAGGCACCATATAGAAGACTTAAAAGTTGACAGTTGTGCCCCAAAAGAGAACCTTATTTCTTGTAGTAACATAGCCAATATTGCCAAAAGCCAAACCAGAAGTGTTGTTGTAAGAAAAGCTCAATTATGTATGATGCCAACTGAATTCCTAAAATTAAATACTGTCTGAAGTTAAAGTGAGTATATTTATTGGAAATAAATGAGATCCTGAAACTTTGGTTGGGGACACATTATCGGTCAACTGTGTGTGTTGAGCCACTAAGATCTGTTGATTCACTCACAGCAACTGAACCGCCCCTCTTACTCCCATCTGAAGGGACTGCTCTATCTTTGTCTGCTAAGCCACCTTTCCCAGTAAACCCAAGATCTCTTTTATTAGCATCCGATGAGATTAATGCAACAATGCTTCAAGAGTCTTTGTCTGAGATAGTGCCTGAAGAAGATGCCTTTCAAGACATTGTTTGCATCCAAGAATCACCCCCACCATCCATTCTGGATTCTAGACCCATAATTAGACTGAAGTCTCAGCAAGCCCCGACAGGTGAAGTACAAAGTACAACCCAGGAAGAGGTATGCTATGCTCCAAAGGTAGTACTCGACTTTTCTAATATATTTGGACAGAAGTCTAGAGAATATGTTTGGCCAAGCCAAGTGCCATCGAGTCGGATCACGTTTGGAAGTGGGCTATTAAGGGTGTGGAATAATAATGGAAGTAACACAAAGTTGTAACAATCTCCAGTTGATTGATACGGGCCCATTAAGCACATACTCTTCCTACAGTATTTTGGCTCAGGAAATTAGAAGAGGATCTAATAGTTTATTTGGTTGATTCACTGAAACATGAATTAAACTGTAGCCTACACAAAATCAAGTCAAAATGCCAGACCTGTGCTGGTATATTACAGAAAAGGATATACAAAGGCTTAGGTAAATTGGCATGTGACAATAAATTTGTGGATTGCACCCACAGAACCACACATGGAGAGCTCATAAGGCACATCTTTTAACACAATGGTGAGGAACAAATATGTGAAGGTAGCTCCAGCATCCTTGAAGATTGCTGTGATTGCTATTTTATATAAGAATTGATAATGAGAACTATCTGAACTGAACTGAGATCCTTAGTTACACTGAGGCTGATTGGATCTCATGGTAGTAGGAACTGAATGGTGGCACTTAATTGACAAAGACAAGGTGTGTGTAGTTACTGTAGCAGACATCAGAGTCAAAGGAATAATCAGAACAGCCTGACTCATATGGACTTACAGCATTGGCTACTGAGACAAACTGTTTCTAAGTTTAAAAGAGATGTAAAATCTACTAAATATGTATTTCATATTTAGAAAGAGAAGAATTCTAGGTCAAGTGAACTTCACTCCAATTTGAATCACCAGAAGAGAGAGCTATGGCCTTTCAGTCAATTCCCAGACTTGAGCTAGTTTACAGGCCTCCTATCCTTTGAATGAAAGTTAGGGTGAGTCTCCTTTATAAAGCACTGTAGTGAACTGCAAAAAGCTTATACTGTTAATTTCTCTCTTAGCTTTTCCCTAAAGTATCTTCAACCTTTTACAACAGTAACTATATACTGAGGAAAAGCCAAAAAACAAAAACAACAAAAAGGAAAACAAACAAACAAAACCCAAATTATTAGACACTGTCTTAAAACTGACACTAATTTCAATAAACCTAAAATACCACTATGTCCTACTAGTCAGAGCAGGGATGTATAAAGTCCAGGTTATTGATGAAATCTTGACTCAAGTCCCTGAAACCACCCTGTAGTAATTTTTACAGTTCAAGAACACATAATTGGTATAGATGTACTTAGCAACTGGCAGAACTACCACACTTGGGTCCCTATCATGTGGAATAAGGGATATTTTTCTAGGAAAAGCCATGAGAAGAACATTAGAAATTTTTCTGTGTCAGACAATACTAAACTAAAAGCAAAACTGCATTCCTAGAGGAACCGTGGAGATTAGCGTCACTATTAAGGACTCGACTAACTTCTGTATTTTTTTAATTTTATTTTTTATTGTGATTAAGTGAAAGTTTACAGTTCAATTTTCCATATAAAACCCCAAAGACTCACCTCTTTGTAACTGTATCTGCTCTCATCACTCTGTAGCAATATACTTCTTTTTCTCTATTTACTTCCAGTATCCACTCAACCAGCATTTGCTCCCACTTGTCCACCTTCTCCTCTCCTCTCTGAAAAGAAACTGGTAGAACAGCCTCATATATGTAAATATATTAAATCATAAAGTACACACACCACATGAATCCTTCTGTGTCCCAAAGTCCAGTCAATTCCCAACTCATCTATTTCACCTGTGCCAAAAGAAAACTGAGTCTAGGAGAAGCGCAATATACTACGGGGAGCTTAAGCATATGATAACTGTGATTGAAGCTACTATTCCAGATGTGGTTTCATTGCTTGAACAAATTAATACCTCTCCTGGTGTATTGACCAGACCAATGCATTTTCTCGATTGTGATTTTAAAAGCACTCCAGAAGTGGTTTGCTTCACCTGGCAAGGCTAGTAATACACTTTCACTGTCTTACCTCAAGGTATATTATTTAGCCCTATATCATAATTTAGTTCACAAAGACCTTGATTGTCTTTGCCTTCTATACTACAAGGTCTGCCAATTAAGTTTGTGAACTCATTGTAGAAGAAGTGCTACATACCTCGTTGCTGAATATTACTGTGGTCACCTTCAGAGTACCCATGGGAAGCTGTCCACTGATACCAGTGCCTAGTCTACCCTACAAAGCAACTTTGGAACTCTTTCTAGAATGGCCATCAGAACTATTGTCATATGAGGTATCCCAATTAAGTTTGTGGACTCATCCTAGAAAAAGTGTTTTGGAGAGTGGACTAGGTGCTGGCATCGGTACACAGCTTCCCATGGGGAGTACTTAAAAGGTGACTGTAGTGACATTCAGCAATTAAGTATGTAACACCATTTCTAGGATGAGTTTTCAAACTTAAATAGCAGTCCTCATATGAAATTGTCTCAAGTTGGACCTTAAGGTACAAGTTACACCAGGAAGTATCCCAAATGTCCATAATCCCCCATTTGTCACATTATCTTCTTCTCCAAGTCTTCACTTTGGTATCATGGGGAACTCCTTATGATCATTTGATGGAAGAAGAGAAAACTCATGCCTGGTTTCTAGACAGTTTTGAATGATATAAAGGCACCACATGACAGTCGACAGTGGCAGCACTGCAGCCCTGTTAGGGTCCTCCCTGAAGAACAGTAGTGAAGGAAAATCCTTCTACTGCTCAGAACTTTGAGTACCGCTTGAAGGTGTTCATGGTGCTTTGAAGGAGAACTGTCCAGAGAAGTTACTGTACACTAATTCACAGACACTGGCCAGTGATTCAGCAGGATGACCAGGTTCTTAGAAGGAACATGATTAGAAAATTGGTGACAAGAAGGTATATAGAAGAGGCACGTGGATAGATATTTATGAATTGGACAAAGTAGTGAAGATATTTCTGTCTCATGTAAATTCTCACAAAAGGCTGAGCTCAGCATAGGAGGATTTCAATAATCAAGTGGATAGGATGATGAGTTCTGTGGATACCAGTCAGCTTCTTTCCCTAGAAACTTCTATCATTGAACAATGGGTTCATGACTGAAGTGGTCCTGGTGGCAGGAGTGGAGGTTAAGCTTGGGCTTAGCAATATTAATTTCTACTCACCAGGAGCGACCTGGCTATAGTGATTGTCAATTACCTAATTTGCCAGCAGCAGAGACCAAAACTGAGACTCAGTACAGTATCGTTCCCAGGGGCAATCAACCAGCAACCAGCAGGTTGATTACATGGTCCCACATTCATCATAGAAAGGGAAGAATTTCATTCTTACTGGAATAGACATTCACTCTGGATACAGATTTGCCTTGCCAGCAAGCAATATTTCTGCCAAGACTTCCATCTATAAATGTATAGAATGCCTTATCCACCATCATGGCATCCTGCATAGCATCATCTAGGGTTATGGAACTCACTTCAGAGAAATTGAAGCATGTCAGTGGTCCCATGCTCACAGGAGTCATTGATCTTAGCATGTTATCTTGAGGCAACTAGCTTGATAGAATGAAACAAATGCCTAAGTCACAGCTACAGCACCAACTAGGTGGCAATACTGTCCAGGGCTGAGGCAGTTTTTTCCAGGAAGCTGTATATATTCTAGCCCAGTAGCAAATACACAGTACTATTTCTCCCATAGTCAGGTACACTCGTTAAGGAATCAAGGGGGAGAAACGGGAGAGGATTCACACACTGCTACTCACAGCAACCCACTAATAAAAATTTTGCTCTTTGTGTCTGCAACTTTATGTTCTACAGGTCTAGAAGTCTTAGTTCTAAAGGCAGAAATGCTCCAACTGAAGCACAACACTGATTCTGTTAAACTGGAAGATCAGAAACCCATGTGGCCCACTCTGAGTTCCTTACGCCTCTGGATAAACAGGCAAAAAGGAAGTCACTTTATTGGCTTGTGTGATTGATGTTGATGAGTCGGATCCGACTCGACGGCACTTGGCTTGGCTACAATGTAGAAATTGGACTGATATTACAGATTGGAGGTAAAGAATCCTGTGTCTAGAATACATGAGCTCCTGTAGGGCGTCTCTTGGACCTACTATGTGCTGTGATTGAAGTCACTGGAAAAATACAGCAACACAGCTCCAGCATCACTACTAATGGCCCAGAACATTCAAGCATGGCGATTTCAATCACTCCACCACTCATAAAATCATAACCATAAAATCATAAGGAGCTTACTGAGGGCAAATAGAATATAGAACGGCTTTTGGAAGAAGGTACTTCTGAATACCAGATACAAACACAGGAGCAGTTGTAGAAATGAGGATTTTGTTTTTAATACTTCTTCCTTGTTTTGCTTTACCTCTGTGCATATAAATTTTTGTTGTTGACAGGTGGTGTGTTTTGGGTTATAATTGAAAATAATCCCACATACTACAGAATTAAGCACTGCCTTATGCTGCTTGCCATCCTTATAATTGTTGCTGTGCTTCAGTCAGTTGTCACACACGTTGTGTCAATCCATCTCACCGAGGATCTTCCTTTCTCCTGCTGATCCTCTACTTTACCAAGCATAATGTCCTTCTCTAGGGACTAGTCCTTCCTGATAACGTGTCTAAAATATGGAAGATAAAGTTCCCAATTCCTCACTTCTAAGGAATATTTTGAATGTACTTCTTCCAAGATGGATTTGTTTGTTCTTCCAGAGGTCTGTAATATATTCAGTGTTCTTCTTTAACATAACTCACAGGCATTAGTTCTTCCTCAGTCTTCCTTATTCATTGTCCAGCTTTCACATACATATAAGGCTATTAAAATTCATGACTTGAGTTAGGCACATCTTAGTCTTCAAAGTGACATAGTAGCTTTTTAATGCTATAAAGAAGTCTTTTACAGCAGATTTGCCCAATGCAATATGTTGTTTGATTTTTTGAGAGCTGCTTCTGTGGATGTTGATTGTGGATTGAAGTAAAATGAAATCTTTGACTGTTTTAGTGTCTTCTCTGTTTACCACAATGTTCTTCTTAGTTCATTTGTGATGATTTCCTTTTCTTTATGTTGAGGTATAATCAAGGCTGTTGTCTTTGATTTTCATCAACAAATGCTTCAAGTCCTCTTTACTTTCAGCAGCCAAGGTTGTATTGTCTGCATATTGGATGATGTTAATCAATCTTCCATTGATCATACTACATATGTATATTTTATGTAGCCTGACTTCTCAAATTACTGGCCCACTGTTCATGTTGGAGAAGCGTGCTGAGAGGGTACAACCCTGAAGCAAACTTTCACTCATTTTAAACTATATAATATTTTATATAGTTTAATAATATTTAATATTTTAATAATTATTCTGTTCCAATAACTGGTTGTGCATGAGCACAATCATGTGTTTTGGAATTCCCATTCTTTGAAGTTTTACTCACAATTTGTTATGACCCACACAGTCAAATGTCTTTGCATGGCTAATAAAACATAAGTAGAGTTTTCTCTGATATTCTCTACCTTTAGCCAAGATCTATCTGACAGCAGTGATGAAATCCCTCTTTCCACATCGTCTTCTGAATCCTGCTTGCATTTCTGGCAGTTCTCTATCAATGTACTGTTGCAACTACTTTTGAATTACTTCTAGCAAAATTGTACTTTCACATAATATTCACGCCATACTTCAATAATTTCCTAGTTCTGTAGGATCTGCTCTCTTTGAATAGGTACCAATATGAGTCTCTTCCAGTCAGTTGGCCTGGTAGCTGTGTTCCAAATTTCCTGGCATAGAACAGTGAACCCCCCCCCCATGCTGCCTCTACTTATTGAAACATCTCTCTCAGTACTCTGTCAGTTGCTGGAGTTGTATTTGTTGCCAACGCCTTGAATGCAGCTTGCAGGTCTTTCTTCGGTACCATCAGTTCTTAAACATTTGCTGTCCTCTGAAGTGATTGAATATTGACCAGTTCTTTCCGGTAGAGTGACTCTGTCTTTCTTAAACTTTTTTTTTTTATGTGTCCTCTGACAATTAATATTTTTCCCCATAGTGTTCCCAAGGAGTGACTGGTGGATTCAAACTACCCATCTTTTGGTTAGCAGCCACACTCTTAACCACTGCTCCACGAAGTGCTCCGTTTTGTGCATAATATCCTTCAACATTTAAACCCAAAGCCTGAATTTTTTCTCCAGTTCTTTCAGCTTGATAAATACTGACAGTGTTCTTTCCTTTACATTTATAACTCCAGGGCTTTGCATGTTACATTACTTTCACATAACTGTTTATATTGTCACCTCAAGCCACCCTTTGAAAATTTCTATTCAGCTGTTTTACTTCATCATTTCTTCCATTTTCTTTAATGGCTCTATATTCAAGAACAAGTTTCATAGTCTACTGTAGCATCCATTGTGATCTTTTCCTTACTGTCTTTTAATAACCTCTTGCTTTCTTTATGTATGATGTTCTTGACGTTACTCTACAACTTATCTGGTGTTTGTTAGTGTTCAGTGAAAAAAATCTATTCTGAATATGCTCCCTAAATTCAGGTAGGATATACTCACAGGGATATTTCGGCTCTTCTGGACTTTAGCTTCAACTTGAACTTGTGTGTAAGCAACTGATGAACTGTTCTGCAGTCAGGACCTGGACTTGTTTTGACTAATGTTATTGAGCTTCTCTATTTGCAAGGCTCCTGTGAATAGTCATCATTTATATTGTTGGAGAAAAGATATTTGTAATGACTAGGTCACTGGTTTTGAAAAATTGTATCATTCAGTCTCCAGCAAGGCTTTATTTTCCAAGTACTGATCTTTCTTCTTGTTTTCAATTTTTGCATTCAAATCACCAGAAATTATTGATACATCTTGGTTGCACATTTGATCAACTTCAGACTGCAGAAGTTGGTGAAAATCTTCCGTTTCTTCATCTTTGGGATTAGTAGTGTGTAAGTTTTAATGTTAGTCTTATTTACTGGTCTTCCTTGCTGGTATATAGATATTATACTATCACTGACAACACTGTATTTCAGGTTAGATCTTGAAATTTTGTTTGTTTGACAGTAAACGTGATGCCATTTGTTATGGATTGAATTGTGTCTTCCCAAATATGTATGTGTTGATTTGACTTGGCTAGGAGTCCCAAAAGGGTGCCCGTCCTCACATGTGTTGTGAATCCTGCCTCTGTGACATTGATGATGGATAATGGACTGCAGTTGTGCCAGTGATGCAGCACTCAAGCTACAAACTTGCAGGATATAAGGAAGAGAAGTGAGCAGAGAAAGTTGGGAACATCACGCCATCAAGAAACAGCACTATCCTTTGGACCTGAGGTTCCTGCGCCAAGATGCTTGCCTTGAATTTGGACTCAGTCTACTGGACTACGACAATTTCTCTTGCTGAATGGACTTACAGTCTGTAAATGGATTTGTGGCTTAGCGGACTGTGACAATAAAAGTTTCTCTTCATAAAATCTTCCATTCACGGTATTTTCCGTTAGAGTAGTACCAGGTGACTAAGACACCATTCCTCTTCAATTTAACATTCCTGAAATAGACTATGTGATTGTCCTATTTGAAATAGACAATATTTACTAATGCCAATGATACTGACCTTCAGGTATTCCATTTCACTTTTGATGTTTCCCAATTTTCCTGGATCCGTACTTCATAATTTCACATTTCAGTTATTAATGGATGTTTGTGTCTGTCTCTTCTGTTTTGAATCATTCAACATAAAAAAATGAAGATTCCAAAGCTTGACTCCATCCACATCACTAAGGTTAACTCTACTCGGAGGAGGCATCTGTTTTCCAGTCATGTTTTGAGTGTCTTCCAACCAGAGGTCCTCATCACCTGGCACTGAATTGGACAATGTTTTGCTGCTACTCATAAAGTTTTTACTGGCCATTTTTTGTTGTTGTTGTTGCTTTTTAGAAATAGACAAGTAGGTCCTTCTTCCTTGTTTGGCTTACTCTGGAGGCTGTCTTGAAACCTGTCAATCATGGGTGACCCTGTTGATACTTGAAATGTTGATGGTATAGCTTCCACATTACAGGAAATCGCAAGCTACCACCAAGGAGAAAATGACACACAAGAGATGGTACAGACAGATAGATAGATAGATCACCAAGCCAAGTGCCGTAGATTACAAATATCTTTCTTCTTTCCTCCCTTATTCCATTATTTATTATATACTACTTGGCACAAATGGGGCTCATGTATTTTTGGTTATACACATTAGTTGTGCCTAACATGTTAGTTATATCATGTTAGACATAAATATCATTTTATAATTTTCATTATGTAGAGATTATGATTTAAGGAGATATGTACAAGTGCTAAGTTGTCAGTGGGTGGCTTATGATGGTTAAGGTTATGTGTCAATGTGGGTAGGCCATGACTGCAGGTGATTTGACAGATATTATTGAATCATCTTCTATTTTGTAATCAGATGTGAGCAGTCAATCAGTTGAAAAGGAAATTTCCTTGGAGGAGTGGTCTATATCCAATATATAAGGATGTTCTTTCAAAACTTGCTTCCTCTGGATCTTGCATCGAGTTGTCATCCTCTGACCACTAGTTCTTGGGATATGATCTGGTAGCCTGCTTTGTAACCCGAAGATTTTGGGATTCACCAACTCCTACAGCCCCAGGCCTGCTTCCTGAACTGACAGTTTTGGGTTCATCAGCCCCTACAAGTCAGGAGAAGCCTCCAGCCTGAATATTTGACCTACAGATTTGAAGCAGACATTTAACTTCCACAAATGCATGATCTATTTCTATTTCCTTGAAGCAAAGCTGTCTATAGGTAGGTCAGCAGGTAGGTAGGTAGGTAGGTAGACAGATAGATAGATAGATAGATATGAATGTATATATATATACATGTGCTTCACTGGTTTTGCTCCTCTAGAGAACCCTGACTAGGATAAATAAGTATGGTCGCCTCCAAGTCTATTTTTCTGGGATAAATGAAACAAAAGAAAGAAAGACTACATTAAATTTCTAGATCAATTGAACCAATTGTTTTAGGAGGGTTAAAATGTGTCTCACAATTGAAATACAATATTAATATTGAAAGAATAGTTCTAAATTTCAGACTCTTGGAACGCTCCCACTAACCACCAAGGAAGAACAATGGAAAACACAGTTGCCCAGGATCCTTTATTTAATGAAATCATTGCTTCCTTAATTTGCTCACACACATTTACCAAATATACAATAAAGTCAATCTTAAAATTTATTATGCATCCTCACCAATTTTATAAGTCATCAATTCAGGTACAAACAAGATACCATAAATCACATAATAACTTACACTTGTAATCAGTATATCAAGCATTTCACAGAAATATTGAAGATTAGTGTACCAGTAGAATAATTCATTTCTCTAAAAAGCCACTATGGCTTGGAGGACTTTATAGAGGCAAGATTGTTTGAGGATATATTCAAATATTTTTGGTTCAGTAGAGTACTGATGCTTATGGAACCTTACAGAACCTTGTTGTAAAATATGATTGATAGGAAATAAGGAGTTTACTAAATAAACTCAAAATTCTCACCTTGGGGAAGTCAAATCTAAAGCACTTGCTTCTGCCTCCTCCAAGTAATTTGCTATTAAAACAGAACTGATTAACACTTGAAGATGTGATATTAACTCTCTGTTCAACTTTAGAAAGCATGTTTTGCTTTTTGGTTAGGAAGTATATAGGTATTAACCAATTATGCTCTTTATTTTCAAAGAAAAGTTTGTAGTATTCAGTCTTTTTTCCAACATTTCTATTTTTTATTAATTACAGTAAAATAATAAAATTTCTAACATCTATCAATTATCTCGTCTATGATAAACCCTCAGCTCCCCACCACCCATGTAGCCAACACAGTCATTTTCTTCTGTGGATAATTCTCTTATTAAATCCTTATAACAGGGGTCTCATACAAAATTTTCCTTTTGACACTGATTGATTTCACTCAACATGATCTCTTCCAAATGAGACCATGTTATGAGATATTTTCTAAAATTGTAGTTGCTTTTTATCATAGTGTAGTGCTCCATTGAGTATACATACCATAGTTTGCTTATCCATTCATTTGTTGATGGGCATCAGGGTTTATTCCAACTTTTTGTTATGGTAGACTGTGCTGCAACAAACATTCATGTACACGTGTCTGTTCATGTGATAACCTTTGTTTCTGAAGGATAAATTCTAAGCAGTGGAATTATGGGATCAAATGGTATATCTACTTCCGGCTTTTATTGAAGCACTAGATTGTTTTCCATAGAGGTTGCACCATTTTGCAATCCCACCAGCAATGTAGGAAAGTTCCAATTTCTCCACAGCTTCTCCAGCAATTGTTGTTCTGTGTTTTTTGGATCATGGCCAACCTTGTTGGGGTGAGTTGGTATCTCATTGTAGTTTTGATTTGAATTTCTTTAATAGCTAATGATCATGAGCAATTCTGCATGTGTCTTTTGGCTTCCTGGATATCCTCTTTAGAGAACTGTCTGCTTATCTCCTCTGTCCATTGCTTAATTAGATTATTTATCCTTTTCTTGGTGATATTTTGTAATACTTTATAGGTTATGGAGATCAGACATCGGTCTGACATAGACTTGCCAAATATTTTTTCCCATTCTGTAGTCTTTTAATTCTTTTGATGTAGTCTTTGGATGAGCAAAAGAGTTTGATTCTTAGTAGTTCCCATTTATCTATTTTCTGTTTACTGTGCTTTGTCAGATTTTGAAATCTGTCTACATTGTATATTAAAACTTCCATTGTTAATCCTATTTTATCTTGGATGAGCTTTATCACTTTAAATTTTATATTTAAGTCTTTTATCCAATTTGAATTGGTTTTTCTATAAGATGTGAGGTATGGGTCTTGTTTGAGTTTTTGCAGACGGATATCCAATTTTGCCAGCATCACTTGTTAGACTGCTCTTACCCCAGTTTAAAATCTTGGGGCCTTCATCAAATATCAACTGTTCATAGGGTGATGGTGGCATCTCTCTCTCTTTCTTTTTAATGTTATATTTCTAGAGAAATAAAATTACACGGTGAGGGCAGTGATGATTCAGCAATAGACTTTTACCTCCAATGCAGATGACCCCAGTTCAATCCCTGGACAACGCGCCTCATGAGAAGCCACCAGTAGTGGCTGTGCATTAATAAAATGACGGAATAGATCTGTGCATTAATGTGATGCCAAACAGGTTTCAGTGAAACTTCCAGAGTAAGGTAGACTAAGAAAGGCCTGGTGGACTACTTCTAAATATCTGCCGGTGAAAACCCTATGATTCACAATGGTCTGATCTGCAGCCTATCAGTGTAACAGCACAGGACTGGGTAGCATTTTTGTTCCCTCGTACATGTGGTGTTCATGAGTTAGAGTCAACTCCACAGTAGCTAAAAACAACAATAAAATGCATACAGTTGTTGGAAAAATGAAGCAGGATTAAAAATAGTTATAGCTTTATTACATGTAATTTTTCAGTGCCATGGAGCTTATTCTGACTCATAATGACCCTATGTACAACAGAAGACAACACTGCCGGGTCTTGTGCCATGTCCACAGTCTTTTTCACATTTAATTTAATTATTTATTTTTATTCTGATCAAGTGACAGTTTATAGTCCAAGTCAGTTTTCCATATAAAACCCCAAGCATCCACCTCTGCAACTCTATCTGGTCTCTTAACCCTGTGACAGCACATTCTTCTTTTTCACTCTTTACTTCCAGTATCCGCTCAGCCAACACTTATCTTCTCCTTTCCACCCTCTTTTCTCCTGTCTAAAAAGAAACATCATTTATATCCTAAACCACGTAGAGGACAGTCTCATATATATCTAAAACCATAAAGTACACACACCACCTACATCACTCTGTGATCCCAGGTACCGTCCAATCTTTGTCTGAAGCATTGGCTTCTTTACTGGTTTCAGCCCTGGGCTAGCAGCAAGACTAGGAACCATGTTCTTAGGGGACCTGTAAGGGTGCTTCATCAGCAAGTCTAATTTTTAATATAGTTCTAGATTTTCACAGCCTACAATCATTTTTATGCTTAAGCCCATTGTTGTGGCCACTGTATCAATCCATCTCGTTGAGAGTCCTCCTCTTTTAGGCTGACCCTCCCCTCCACCAGGCATGATACCCTTCTTCAGGGACTGATCCCTCCTGATAACATGTCCAAAGTAATCAAGAAGCAGTCTCACTGTCTTTACTTCCAAGGAGCACACTGGTTGTATTTTTCCCAGAATAGATCTTTTGGCAGTCCGTAACACATTCAATATGCTTCTCCAAAGCCTCAATTCAAAGGCATTAATTCTTCTATCTTCCTTATCCATTGTCCAGCTTTCACATGCATATGGTTCAGTTGAAATACCATGACTTGGGTCAGCTGCACCATAGTCTTCAAGGTGACATCTTTACTTTCCAATACTTTAAGGAGGTTCAATACAGCAGACTTCCCCAGTCCAATGCATCTTTTCATTTCTTGATTGTTGCTTCCATGGACATTGATTGTGGAACCAACTAAAATGAAACCTTCAACAACCTCAATCCTTTCTCCATTTATCACGACGTTGCTTACTGGTCCAATTCTGAGGATTTTTTTTTTTTTTTCTTGATGTTAAGGTGCAATCCATACTGAAGGTTGTGGTCTTTGATCTTCATCAGTAAGTGTTTTAAATCCTCTTCACTTGCAGGAAGCAAGGTTGTGTCATCTGCATATTGTTAATGAGTTTTCCTCCAATCCTGATGCCTCATTCATCTTCATATAGTCCAGCTTCTCAGATTATCTACTCAATGTACAGATTGAAAAGGTATGGTGACAGGATACATTACTGACATAAAACTTTCCTGACTTTAAACTATGCAGTGTTCCCTTGTTCTGCTCACATGATCTCCTCTTGATCTTTGTACAGATTCCCTAAGAGCACAATTAAGTGTTGTTAGCCACAATTTGTTATGATCCACACAGCCAAGTGTATTTGTATATTCAGTGAAAAACAAGTAAACATCTTTCTGGTATTGTCTGTTTGCAGCCAAGATCCATCTGACAGCAGCAGTGATATCCCTGGTTCCATGTCCTGTTCTGAATCTGGCTTGAATTTCTGGCAGTTCCCTGTCAATATACTGTTGCAATTGCTTTTCAATGACCTCTAGAAAAATTTTACTTGTGTGTGATATTAATGATATTGCTGAGTAATTTCTGCATTCAGTTGGATCACCTTTCTTGGGAATAGACATAAATATGGATCCCCTCTAGTAGGTTGGCCATGTAACTGTCCCACAGATTTCTTAACATAGATGGGTGAGCACTTCCAGTGCTGCATCTGCTTCTTGAAATATCTCAATCGATATTCCATCAATTCCTGGAGTCCTAATTTTACCAATGCCTTCAATGTGGCTTTGACTTCTTCTTTCAGTACTGTTGGTTCCTGATCACATAATGCCTCTTCCAATAGTTGAACACCAATCAGTTCTTTCTGGAATAATGACTCTGTATACTCCTTCCATCTTCTTTTGATGCTTTCTGAGTCATTTAATATTTTCCCTGTAGAATCTTTCACTATTGCAACTCGAGGCTTGAATTTTTTCTTCAGTTCTCACAGCTTGCAAAATGCAGAACGTGTTCTTCCCTTTTGATGTTCTATTTCCAGTTCTTTGTACACATCATTATAATACTTTATTTTTTCTTTCAGAGCTGTGCTTTGAAATCTTCAGTTCTTTTACTTCATTATTCCTTCCTTTTGCTTTAGTTGCTTGACGTTCAAGAACAAGTTTCAGAGCCTCTTCTGATATCCAATTTGATCTTTCTTCCCTGTCTTTTTAATGACCTCTTGCTTTCTTCCTTGACGTTGTGTTTGGTATTGTTCCACAATTCACCCTGTCTTTGGCCATTAGAGTTCAACACATCAGATCTGTTCTTGAGATGGTCTCCATCAGGTGGGATACACTCAAGGTCATACTTTGGTTCTTCTGGACTTGTTCTAATTTTCTTCAGTTTCAGTTTGAACTTGCGTATGAGCAGCTGATGGTCTGTGCTGCAGTCAGCACCTGGTCTTGTTCTGATGTTGATATGGACATTTTCCATGTCTTTTCCCACAGGTGTAGTCAGTTTGATTCTTGTGTAGTCTGTCTGGTGAGGTCCCTGTGTGTAGTCATCATTTGTGTTGGTAAAAAAAAAATGGTATTTGCAATGAAGAAGTCATTGGTCTTGAAAAATTCTATCATGTGATCTCCAGCACCATTTCTATCACCTATGCATTATTTTCTAACCACTAATTCTTCTTTGCCTCCAACTTTTGCATTCCAATCACCAGTAATTATCAGTGCATCCTGGTTGGTGATAGATCTGTGACTGACTCTCTGCTCAGAAAGAGCTATCTGATAAAATACTGTTAAATTACATGTACTACAAAATAAATTCTCCACAATTTTTAGAATACCTTAAAGTACATTGTATTTATGGTTATTTTTATTGTCTCATTATTTGGAATCTTAGTATTATTTTATTATTATTTAAAAAAAAAAACTTATATTTTCTTTTTGCCTAAGACAGTGGAAATGCTTTACCCTAAGATGCAAAGGAGTCATAGAAACTTACATAGTTGTGAGATGCAGGCTGTGTGTAGCAAGAAGTAAGAATAGCTAACACTAACTGATTTCTAGGTAGCCACAAGATCCCTAGTCTGTGTAATTTCACATAATGAAGACAACTTATCTGTACTACACCCTCTTTCTACCAATTCATGGATGAAAATTTTTGAAAATTTAGATTGAAACATATTAAACACCAATATCAGTAGCTAGTGAATTGCAGAGCCAATGCTACAACTTTTCTAATTCCAAAACTCATGTTCTTTTCTCCACAGCTTGATTTCACCGAAAATAAATTTATAAATGTTGAATGGCTCTGTAGACTATTATCACATAAAAAACAATTTAGATTCATATATTTGAGTATGGATAATGTTCATTGGAAGAGTGAATCTTCAAGACCTCTGCAGCTGATAAAGGTCCAGATGCTAATTTTCAATAATTCAATATGTGAAATTTTTATAATACCAAAAAAAAAAAAAAAAAATCAGAAAGGAGTCAGCATTTGACCAAGGCAATGCCACAGAAGCTTCATATATATGTCCAAACACAGTGAGGGACTGAGTCACTGGGTCTGAGGGGAATTGATTGACATAACAGAGTTCATAAAGAAAGTATTCTACTTTGCTGGGTAGCATCCACAGTCTTAAAGCGTATGAGCAGCCATTTAAGGTACTCTGCTGGTCTTGTCCTGAGGATGAAAACAACCGTGACACGAGGGGAACGTTAGTCCAGAGGATTTGGACTACGAGTACCACGGCCTCCATCAGCCTGAGCACAGAACAGTTAGATGGTTCTCGGCCACTGCTGGTCTCTCTGACAAGGTTCGTTGTAGAGGGTCCCAGACAAAGCAAGAGAAAAATGTCAAAAAAAAAAAAAAAAAAAAAATCCAATTCACACAAATAAAGACAAGACTTACAGGTTTGACAGAGACTATTAAGACTACTGCCCCCGGACACTCTTTCCGTTCAGGAATGAAACACTCATGTGGTTGATCCTTCAACCAAAGATTAGACAAGTCTACAAAACTGCAACAACAAAAGAAAAAAAAAAAGTGAGGAACATGCTTCTTAGTTCACTGATGTACAGAAGACCAATCGGGCGACACCTGACCAAAAGCAAAGGTAAGGAGGTAGGAAGGGACAGGAAAAATGAATGGCTAGAAAAGGGAAAACTAGGGGACAGGAAGGAGAGAGCATTGACACACAGTGGGGATTGTATCCAACGTTACAACCCTTCAGCTTATAAGTTGCTGTGTGAGGAACTAATTTGCTCTGTAAATTTTCACCTAAAACACAATGAAGAAATAAATGAAATATTTGGGGAAGAAAAAAAAAAAAAAAACTTGAAAAATGCTTACATAACATTTTGTAACTCTCTTTTCCCAGCATTTATGAAGCCAAAGAGCCTAACAAGATTAACAAGGGTATCCATGGTGCAATTAAGGTATTTGACTGCTAACTGAAAGGCTGGCAGTTTGAATCCACCCAGAGGTGCCATGAGAGAAAGGAAATCCAGTTTGGGGAAAAAAAATGAAGCATAGTACGTCTTCTCTGGCAGACTGGGGGACACCATGACTCAAAATCCACTTGGTAGCAATTGTTTTATTTTGTTTCTTTATCTAACTGATATTTGAAATTTGGGATTAGATGTTAGTACATAGTCTCACCAGAAAGAATGTTAATTTTGTGCTTATTTAGGCAATATACTGAAGTACATCAATTTCAGTATTAAGTTGCAACTATAATTTTTAATTACATTTTATGACTTTTGGATTTAGTGATAATTTAGAGATCCAGTTAAGAAGTTGGCTTCCTTAGTTTTATTATTGTATGATTTCAGTGAAGAATGATACAACAAATATTAAAGCAGTTACATGAACTAAATGATAGTTTGTAAACTATTCTTTTGAAAACAAATAACATAAAAAAATGTTTTATTTTGAAAATAAGACTTTTTTCATTGTTGTGAGTGAAATTGTTTAAATGCTGCTAGATTTCAACAAATTTAAATACTGCTAGATTTCAACCAAGAGAAAAATTGAACATGTCTCAGAAATTGAAATAAATTATTTCAGTGGTAGTAAAACTGCTATATTTAGAAAAATCATAGGTGGAGTTTATAAAGATAATGATTTTTTGATACATGACACTTAACATAATGTGAAAGAGAATAATATTGGGATGTTCTCATATATAAGACTTTTACAGAAGATGGACACATCGTTAAATTATTAGATTGAAATATATGTGTATATGCACATATGTATATATATACATTGATGTTATGAAAATGTACTTAGCCTAGAAATTTTATTTATACAAAATGGGCAATGAATTTATTGAATCAATGAGAATGTAACAAGACATAATTGGAAAATAGTGAAAATAAGCTGAGACTGCCAAGCAAATATAGTATAGACTAAAACAAATGGACAGAAATGCAATTGGGGGGGAAAGAGATATCCATCCTTATCCTGGTTTTAGAACACTGAACATCTTACCCACTTCTGTATCCTCTCAAGGTTACAGAGTGAGCTATTAAAAAATGAAAAACAGAAAAAATGGGCCCTTGAATATCTTTTCACGTTCCTACCAGGTATTCCAAGAATGCGAACTTCCAACTGCTTTTTACTTGAACCATTTTTCCTAGTTTGTTCTTTTGCAGTGAGCAACCTTGAGAGATGAGGTAACATTTCTCCCTGGACAAACATAAAACTTGTTCCAGCTTGCTCTAAAAGAAAACCCCCTGAGTTCAGAGTTCCTCTCCTACAACGCACGCAGTCTTCTGCATATGCCAACATTTGTAGTACTGAAGTATGCGGGGGAACTGGAGCAATTACGAAGCTCTGGCTACCATTTTTGGAGTAACAAAATCTTTTGTCTCTGATCCAGGAAACTCCTTTTTTTTTTAGCATGCATGAAACTGTAATAAGCTACTTTGTTAGCTTGAAAGTGTGCATAGTTCTGCCTAATGATGTACTATCAAAATTAAGATGTTTGTACTGATGTCTATGTGTGGTCTAGCTGGTTAACACACTCAGTTGCCCATCTAAAGGCTGAAAGTTTGAGTCTGCACACATGAGCCTTAGAAGAAAAACCTAGTGATTTACTTCCAAAATATCAGCCATTGAAAACCTTATGGGGGTGCAGTTCTACTGAGATACATATGGGGTAGACTTGACAGCAACTGAAAAGAAAAATGAATATAAACACAGACAATAACAATAGGTATACACGGATGTATATACGTACATATACACATACATACACAATGTGCGTGTAATATCCTATAGCCAAGCCAAGCCAAGTGCCGTCGAGTCTGATCCGACTCATGGAGACCCTAGGGGCCAGGGTAGAACTGACCCCCAGATAGTTCTATATACAATTTAATAATAAACACATAATTTCACACATACATATCTCATGTCTCCTTTTTAAATTTTAATTAGTTCTTATAAAGTAGTGTTAATGGTATGTAATCTTTGGCCATTTACTTATCTGTCACCCAGTTTCATCAACTATACATCGAGAATAACATTATTACTTGCTTTGGATCAAATTACTTATATCCTGCAAACATATGTGTTGTAATTACTAGCGTCTATACTGTGGATGTAATTCCATTTGGAAATAGGTTGGTTTGTTTCTTTTATGTTAATGAGGCAGTGCTGTGCTGTGTTTTTTTAAGCCAATCATTTTATGAGTTATAAAAATAATAGAATAGGCAAAGAGAAGGATACACAAATAGAGAAAGATTTATGTTATGTGGAGATCATCAAGAAATTAAGAAAGAGAAAGTGAAAAAGGTAAAAGAGGCAGTACCCTGAATCCAGACTTAGAGCCTCCTAAACTTTGAGAAAATAAATTTCTGTTCACTGAAACCACCCACTTGTGGTCTGTCTGATATAGAAACTAAAATAGCACCTAATTCAAGGATAACACAGTTTATAATACTAGAGAAGTCAGCACAGCTTGACCAAGGCAAAGTCACGGAAGTTTCATAGATACATACAAACTCCCTGAGGGACTGATTTACTAGACTAAGAGCTGGAGCTTGTGGTTTCAGGAAGCATCTGGCTCATTTGGTATAATATAGTATATGAAGAAGATATTCTATATCTTGTATTGGTGAGCAGCATTTGGGGTCTTAAAAGCTTGTGAGCAGTCACTTGACATATTCCATTGGTCCCACCCTGTCTGTAGCAAGGGAGTATGAAGAAAACCAAAGACTAGTCCAAAGGGCTAATGAACCCAAACTACCATAGCCTCTACCAGACTGAGTCCTGTACACAAAATGGAAACTTAAAAAAATATACAGACTTATTGGTCTGACAGAGACTGAAGGAACCCTGAAACTATAGCACCTGGACACCCTTTTACTTCAGTACTGAATCACTCCTAAGGTTCATCCTTCAGCCAAAGATTAGACAGGCCCCCAAAACAATCAATAAAACACATAGCTCAACACATAGCTCCCAAAACAATTAATAAAACACATATGAGACTAAACGGGCACATCAGCCCAGGAGCATGAGTGTGAACACAGGAGGAGACAGGACAACAGGATAAACAGAACTCGGAAACCCGGTGTCAAGAAGGGAAGAGTGCTGACATGTCATGGGGTTGGCAACCAATGTCATAAAACAAGATGTTTATGACTTGCTTCATGAGGAACTACTTTATTTTGTAAACCTTCATCTAAAGCACAATTAAAAAAAAAGGAAGGAAAAAAGGAATTAAATGAATTAGATGAATGCTTGCTTTTCAATGATCTTTATCATTGTTTCATTTTATGCTTTATTTTCATTAGTGGTTTTTAACATGTGTCATTTTCAAAGACATTTCACTCAAGATAAAGTCTGAGATCCTTCCATAACCATTGAAGAACATAGGCTTTGGGGAAAATAATACAATTGTCAGGAGCCCTGGTGGAACAGTTGTTAGGTGCTCGGCTGCTAACCCAAAGGTCAGCAGTTCAAACTCACTAACTGTGTCTTGGGAGAAAGATGTGACAGTCACTTCCATAAGGATTATAGCATTGGAAACCCTACCATGTAGTTATGTAGAGTCCCCATGCATCAGAATTGAATCAATGGCAGTGGGTTTGGTTTGGTTTATGTTGTTATGAGGAGTAACATCTATACTTTTATGTAAGACCATTTGATTTTTAAAACAAAATTTCACATTTGCTTTAAAACTATCTAGAAATCATTCTTTATTCCAAGTGAGCTGACTGCTTAAGAGGTGATATTCTTGTCTCTAAAGAGTGAGTGCTGTTGAGGTTACTCAGACAACGACTTCCCTAGTTTTCAAATGCATTTAAAAGGCAACAGTGGCCTCTAGTGATGCAAAGCTTAAAATAACAGAATGGAGACTAAACCTTTTAAGAGAAATAAATGATTTGCTGCAAATTTTAGCTTACCTGATGGAAGATTGATACAGGTTTTCATGGAAACCACAAAACAACAATAACTTTTCTCTTCCCGAAAAGATGACTTCATTCTTTTGTTATTGATTAGTTGATTCCAATTCGTGGTGACCCCATGTGACAGAGTAGAAACGCCCCACAGGCAGGGGCAGGCTAACCAGTGAGCAAGGTATGATCAAGCTTACCTGTACTGCTTTAATAACCTGGAGTCTACCATCTCATATAGATTTCATCACATCTTCTTTTTTGCCTCCTTTTTCGTGGTGGTTTAGCTTACAAGAGAGACCTAATTTTCAGTAAATAGATGTGCAAATTCTGAGTTCCAAGAATTTAATCCAATTGTTTTGTGAAACTTGACCTTAATTATCAACTAATGTGAAGCCATTTGGGAAACTGTTCCATCTTCAGAATTTAAATAAATAAATTATTCAGAGCAAGGGGAGATGATTGTTAAATAATGAAGAAATGTGACTTTTCAGATTTTGAAGCAATAATACTTGTAATGTAGTAGCAGAAAATTGAAATAACTTTCTAAGAAGCTATCACAGAATATCATCATAAAAATTAATATGAATTACTAGACAAATAAATTCAGACAGCTTCTTCCTTCTGAAGAATGTAAAACCCAAAAAACAGTTCTGAAGAACAGTTATCAGCATATGAGCAAATAAGTACCAACTAACACATATACTAAGAAAACAAGAATTTAACTGTTTAACAAAGACCATTTGGTGAGAATGTTGAGGAAACAAGAATTGTATCATGTCTTCAGGATAAAGCCCAAAGAGATTTTTATTCCTGAATCACTAGAGAAATCCTCATGGACCAGAAAAGATTTGTGGAGATGTTTTTAAATGATCATTACATAGTTTTTAAGATAGCAATGTTAAAAAAATAACATTAAAAATGATTCGTAGTAGTTGGGAGACGGATTTTGGACCCTGGCCAACTGGTTTTGAATTCATGCTTTGCCACTTGGTAGTTTTGTCATTTTAGTGCTTCAAACACTTTGTCTGTAAAATGAAGATAGAAATCATGAACAACAGAACAAAACTGCTCCAGGTCCTGTGCTATTCTAGTGCTCAAGTCCATTGCTGCAGCTGTCATGTATTTTCAGCCCCTTCCAAACTAGGGGAAACCCTGGTGGTGCAGTGGTTAGGGCTATGGCTGCCAGTCAAAAGGTCTGCAGTTCAAATCTACTAGGTACTCCTTGGAAACTCTTTGGGGAAGTTCCACTCTGTTCTATAGGGTCACTACGAGCGGAACCAACTGGACATCAGTTGTTTCTCTTTGTTTCCAAACACAGAGGTTCATTTTCAAACATTATTATCAGGGAAAATTTGTTGTGTTCAATAGAATTTCTACTGGTGAATTTTTCAAAGTTGTATCTCCATGTCTTTCACTTAGTCTGTCTTAATCTGAATCCACTGAAACCATAGGTGACCTCCTGGTATTTGCAATACTAGTGTCATAGCTTTGAGCATTACAGGAACAATCAAGCCACCACATTACAATACAGTGACAAAAGGGTGGTGGAATGGAGTTTTACTAAGGACTAAATGAGTCTGTATGTGAATCAGACAAATTATCATCTATGAGCATGATTGTGGTTGACAGTGTTATTAAGAAAAAAAAGAATATATACCCACAATTATTTTTGAGGCAGGAAATAACTAGACTGATAAATCTGCCTCATACATAATCTTTATTTCCCTATTTTTTATTCTAAAATTTATTTTTCCACTCACTGTTCTCTCAAGGAAACACTAGTGATGTAGTAGTTAAGTGCTACATCTGCTAACCAAAAAGGTTAGCCTTTCAAATCCACCAGGATGTCCTTGGAAACTCTTTGGAGATTTTCTACTCTGCCCTATAATGTTGGTATGGGTTGGAATCCTCTCGAGGGCCCTGGATTTCTTGATTTCATTCTCTCAAAGGAAACTGGTGGCGTAGTGGGTAAGCACTACATCTGCTAACCAAAGTCAGCTATTCGAGTCTGCCAGGTACTCCTTGGAAACTCTGGAACAGTTCTACTCTGTTCTATAAGATATCTATGAGTCAACATTGACTTGACAGCAATGAGTATGATTAGCTCTGGCTTTATTCTCTCAGAAAGACTCCTGGTATCGAAGTGATTAAAGAAATTGACTACTAACCCAAAGGTTAGTATTTCAGCACTGTCATCACCACCAGCAGTTTCATGGGAGAAAGATGGGGCATCTGCATCTGTAGAAATTTACAGCCTTGGAAACCCCATGGGATCACTATGTGTAGGAGTTGACTCAATAGAAGTAGGTTTTATTCTCTCAAAAATGAAAGTTTTTAATTGCATGCAATGTAGTATTATGTAGTGATGAAAAGAAATAAGCTATCAAGCCATGAAAAGGGCATGGAGGAACTTCAAACACATTTTTCTGAGTGAAAGAAGCCGGTCCGAAAATACTGTATGATTCCAACTATATGCAACTCTGGAAAAAGCAAGACTATACATATAATAAAAAACATTAATGGTTGTTATGGGGTTCATGGAGAGAAAAGGGAGAGCTGAATAGGTTATTTTTAGGGTAGTGTGACCATTTCATATGATTCTGTAATGGTGGGTACATGACAATATGCATTTGTTAGAAGTCATAGGAGTGTCCATTACCAAGAGCGAGGCTTAACGTAAACACTGAACTTTAGTTAATAGTTATCTACTAATATTGGTTTATCAGTTGTAACAAAATGCAGTGTACTAACACAAGATGTTAATATTAAAAGAGATAGCGCATAGGGGAAAGAGGAAGAATATGAAAACTCTGTGTTTATGTCACAATTTTTCTGAAAACCTAAAAATGCTTAAAAAAAAATAAGTCTATTGAAAAAAATAGTGGTTAAGTTCTACTGCTGCTAACCAAAAAGGTCAGTGGTTCAAATCCACCAGAATTTTCCTGGAAACTCTTTAGAGCAGTTCTCCTCTTTCCTATAATGTTGCTATGAGTCAGAATTGACTCGGTGGCACTGAGTTTTTTGGTTTCATTCTCTCACATGAAACTCTGGTGGCACAGTGGGTAAGTGCTACATCTGCTAACCAAAAAGTCAGCTGTTGGAGTCTGCCACGTACTCCTAGGAAATTTGGAGCAGTCATGCTTTGTCCCGTAAGGTCTCTGTGAGTCAAAATTGACTTGATAGCAATGAGTTTGGTTAGTACTGGCTTTATTCTCTCCAAAAGAGTCCACAGAACAAAAGCGAATTCTTGTATTTTTTTGTCAGTTCTTAACTTTTGAGACTAATGGAACTATGAAATTGAGTGACTATGCCCTCTACCGAGATCTGAGAAGTTTAGATAGTCTGCACTTTGTTTTTATAATTGACCTAATAAGCA
The DNA here is from genome assembly GCA_028571685.1 of Heterohyrax brucei. Classification (NCBI taxonomy): domain Eukaryota; kingdom Metazoa; phylum Chordata; class Mammalia; order Hyracoidea; family Procaviidae; genus Heterohyrax; species Heterohyrax brucei. Next base: position 55,044,055 of record CM053143.1, on the reverse strand, counting down.
CTATGTGCTTTATGGACCCCTCGTGGCAAAGTGGTTGGCAATTCAAATCTGCCAGCTACTCCTTGGAAATCCTATGAGGCAGTGCCAATCTATCTTACAGGATCTCTATGAGGCACTATCAATTCTATGGTAGTAGATTTAGTCTTTTGTTTTGTTTTTTTGTTATGCACATTCCACCAGCCAAATCCTGTGCTAGGAGTCATAAATGCAGTAGTAAAATGTGTTGACTTTCATCCAAGGGTCACAACAAAATAGATGAGTGAAAGATTAAACTGGAGTATGTTTAGTACTGCAGTCGTATATAACCTGATATGCCTAAGCACATAACCTGCTGAGTTCTATTCCCAGAATTTCAGAATCCATAGGTCTGATCTTGGAAGAGATTTTGTATTACTAACAAGTTTTCAAATAATGCTAATTCTACAAAGGGTAAACACTCTGTGAATATCTGGCTTGGCAAGGATACTTTAGGATGGGCTCCTAATTTACAGGAAGAGTTATGGAAGCACTCCCAGCAGACTGAGACCTGAACACTGAATCCTGAAGAAGAGTGAACAAAGCCAGGCAAAGCTAGATGAATGTTACTGTTATGGAAGTCATGTTGATACGGCTGAATTTTAATAGCCTACTAATCCAGGCCAAACCATTGAACTGGGGACTATGCACACTTGAAAAAGAATAGCATTTAACCTTCTATGAAAACCGCAGTTTCAACGAGGTCGAGAGAATGCATTACAGACTTAAATAGAAATCTGATCTTGTAAGCTCTGACTAAGCTGGTATAGTTTTGTTCTCAAAGAAAATTTAATACTCAGCTTTTATTTTTTTCCCCCTGACAGTTGTAGTCCCAATGGGGTTAAAAGAAATGATTAAACAAGACACTTAAGTAGAAATTTGACCTTAAAAGGAGGCTTTCATGTTTTTAAACTACAATTTGGTTTGACTCTTTAAACTAAAACAATATTCAACAAAGTATTATTAATAAATCAATTAACTCAATCATTTTCCCATATGTTTGAGCAATACAATGGCTAGCACATGTGTGAGTCTCTAAAGCAAAATAAAACAGAGAAATGTAAAAGTGACCTTGCAAGATAACCAAGAACCAGAAGTGAAAAGAAGAGCATCAAGACTGGCAAATATGTACATTAAAATTCTCAAGTAAATTAAGAGAATCTGGATAAATTGGCTCTGAAGATCTCCCAGGTCCAACAGAAACTGCTTATTGGTCTTAAAGGCAGAGAGGAAATAGTAAAGAAAATGTGCTTATATCTGGAGAGTCCACTCAGGATGCAAAATCCTGGGAGTTACATTCAAACAATTCATTTTAGTCAACAGTACATTTCTGTTCATCTTTCAAGGACAAATTTAAGTCTTACCTCTTCTAAGAAGTCTGTAATTTCTTAACTTAGAATTGAAGGGTTTATGCATAGCTGGATATAATTTAGTCAACTATATTTGCTGGGAATTTCTTTGGACAAACACTGCTCTGGGTGCTTAAATACATCAATGATAGAGCAGACAGAATTCTTGCTCTTTAGGAGCTTCTGTGCATTTGGAGGGAGAGAAGACAGTAAGACATGCACATAGCAAATAAGCAAATTATAAAATCTAAAAAAATAATAAGTGTAGGAAAAATAGAATAAGATATAGACTATGAGGAATATAGAATACGGTGAGGGCAAATACGGGATGAACAAGCCATCAGGGCAAAATCTGTTGTGCTTTAATGTTCTAACAATTTATCTAAGAAATTTAATTCAAAAAGGAATGATTAAATGGATACAAATATTATAGTCCATTCTTGATATATATCTGATTCTTTCTTTTAACTATATTTTTGTACTGATGTAAATTTTTCTCTGCCATTACACAAGTGTCTGCTCAACAAAATCATTAAATTGCTTTTCAAATCCCAGTTAAGGCATGAAGTCTGTATTAATTATCCTAGCATGCAGTAGACCCTTTTTTTGAACTTCATTGTATATACCAGTAGTTTTGAAAATTTCACTCAAGTATCTACCATAAGTTTAAATGTTTCTGAAAGAGGCAGTGTCATACTGTAAAGGACTTGGTATTTTAGTTTATTTTTATTAAAACTTTGGAAGTACGTATTTGATCATTCAAGTTGTGGAAAATAATTACAACACAATCTAATTGGTAAATCGGCTTCATATTTTCAAACTAATCAGCCGAATTAGAGTTCCATTCTGTCAGCAAAGCATAACTCTAAAGATATTTTGGTCTGCCTCCTACTCAGTAACACTCTCTTCAAAATTCTTCGATGGAGGGTAGAAACCAGGGGTCCTGGTTGCATGTTTGTCACCTAAATGAAGAAGTGCTTGCCCCACTCAATATTACTAACTCCTTTCTCTAGGGGATTTCTCTCAAGGTCAATTGTCCTGAGTGCTTGCTTATGTTTTGAGGAAATGTGTGCTAATAACATCTAGATAGATGTTTTTATTAAATAAAGAAGAGACGTCTTTTAAGAGGGACTATGTTGTTATTACTAGGTGCAGTCAAGACAGTTTTGACTCACAGGGACCCTAGGACACTATGTACAACAGAAAGCGACACAGCTCAGTCCTGAGCCACTCTCACATTCATTTTCAGACTTAAGCCCATTGCTGCAGCCACTGTGTCAATCCATCTCTTTGAGGGACTTCCTCTTTTTTCACTGACCCTCCGCTCTGTGAAACATGACTTCCTTCTTCAAGGATTGATCACTCCAAACAACACGTTTGAATAATGTGAGACACAATCTCACCATCTTTGCTTCCAAAGAGCTCTGTACTTTTTACAGAACGGATCTTGGGAATAACAAAAGGGAAAAAAAAAGAGAAAAGAATATAAGCAAGTTATCAGATATTAGTACATTTTAGAAAGAGTACACACAGAAAATTGATAAAAAGATATATTTGCTCAGCTACTGCCTGGAATATGGCTGTGTAAAGATCATTGATTTATACCATTCCTAGCAAACAATCATAAAATTGGTCATCCACGAGCAGGGTAAATTATTCTATTAATATAAGTCTCTCTCAGTTTCTTGTAGTAAGGTCTTATAGTTCTCTTTGTAAAGATCTCTAGTTAGATTTATTCCTAGGTATTTTATCTTCTTGGGGGCTATAGTAAACATAATTGGTTTGGTGATTTCTTCCTTAATAATCTTAGCGTTGGTATAAAGGAATCTTATTGATTTACTTATGTTTATCTTGTATCCCGATACTTTGCTGAACTTTTCTATTATTTCCAGTAGTTTACTTATAGATTCCTTTGGACTCTCTGTATAAACAATCATATCATCTGCAAAGAAGGAGATTTTTAATTCTTCATTGCTGATATCAATGCCATTTATTTCTTTGTCTTGTCTAATTGCTCTGGCTAGAACTTCTAGCACAATGTTGAATAAAAGTGGTGACAGTGGGCGTTCTTGTCTAGTTCCCATTCTCAAAGGGCATTCTTTCAGTCTTTCACCATTGAGGATGATGAAGGCAGTTAGCTTTGCTACTGATTCCATTGAGGAACTTCCCCTCTATTCCTATTTTGCTGAGAGTTTTAATGATGAATGGGTGTTGAACTTTGTCAAATGTTTTTCTGCATCAATTGACAAAACCAGGTTATTCTTAGCTTTTGTGTTATTAATGTGGTTGATTACGTTAATTGTTTTTCTGCTGTTGAACTAGCCTTGCATCCCTGGAATGAAACCAACTTGATTATGATGAATGATTTTTTTATATGCTGTTGAATTCTATTGGCTAGAATTTTGTTGAAGATTTTAGCATCTAGGTTCATGAGTGATATTGGTCTATAATTTTCTTTTTTTGTGGGATCTTTCCCTGGTTTTGGTATCAGGGTTATGCTGGCTTCATAGAATGAAATTGAGAGTATTGCATCCCTTTCTATGCTGTTAAATAGCCTCAATAGTATCGGAGTTAACTCTTCTCTAAAAGTTTGGTAGAATTTTCTGGGGAAGCCATTTGGGCCAGGACTTTTTTTGGTTGGTAGATTTTTGATAACTTTTTCAATCTCTTCCTTTGTGATAGATTTATTAAGTTGATCTACTTCTCCTTGTGATAATCTTGGTGAGTCATATGAATCTAGAAACTCATCTATTTTCCCTAGGTTTTCAAACCTGTTAGAGTACAGCCTTTCATAGTATTCGGTTATAATGTTTTTGATTTCAGCTGGATCTGTTGTAACAACTCCCATCTCATTTCTTAATCAGATTATTTGTATCTTCTGCTGTTTTTCTTTTGTAAGTCTAGCCAATGGTTTATTAGTTTTGTTAATCTATTCAGAGAACCAGCTTTTGGTTTTGTTAATTTTTTCAGTTGTTTTTCTATTCTGTAATTCATTTAATTCTACTCTCATCCTTATAATCTGTTTTCTTCTGGTGCCTGAGGTGTTCTTTGGTTGCTCTTCCTAATTATTCAAGCTGTAAGGTTAATTCTTTAATTTGGGACCTTTCTTCTTTCCGGATGTGTGCAGTTGTAGAGATAAACTGACCTCTGAGCACTGCTTTTGCTGCATCCCATAAATTCTAGTGGGATGTGTTTTCCTCAATTGAATTCATAAATTTCTTTATTTTGTCCTTAATTTCTTCTATAACCCAAGGCTTTTTGAGCAAAGTGTTGTTCAGTTTCTATAAGTTTGAATTTCTATCTGTGAATTTTCTGTTATTCATTTCAACTTTTATAGCTTGATGGTCTGAGGAGATACTTTGCAATAAATCAGTGGTTTGGACTTTATAGACAATTGCTTTATGACCTAACACGTGGTCTACTCTGGAGAATGTTCCATGTGCATTGGATAAGAAGGTGTACTTATCTGCTGATGGACGAAAAGATCTGTATGTGTTGATAAGGTCAAGTCGGTTCACTGTTGCAATAAGATCTTTTGTGTCTTTACTGAGCTTTTTTCTGGATGATCTATCCATAACTGAAAGGGGAGTGTTGAAGTCTCCAGCTATTATTGTGGAATGATCTATCTCAGTTTTCATTGTTGTCAGAATTCATTCAATGTATTTAGGTACTCTGGCATAAATATTTAATACTGTTAAGTCCTGCTCTAGTATTGAACCTTTCAGCAATAAATAGTGACCATCTTTGTCCACGATAGTTGATTTCACATTAAAATCTATTTTATCTGATATTAGTATTGCCACAATTGCTCTTCTTTGTGTATTGTTAGCTTTAATTTTCAGTTTGTTCATATCTTTAAGTCTAAGGTGTGTTTCTTGTAAGAAACATATAGATTGGTTGTGTCTTTTGATCCAGGATGTCACTCACTTCTCTTTACTGGAGCATTCAGTCCATTTACATTCAATGTAATTATTGATAGGTGTGTGCTTAGTGCCATCATTTTGATGTAATTACTTTTATGTTGACATTTTCTGTATCGTTCTTAATGTTCAGTTCTGGAGCATTCTTCCTTATGGGTTGTTGTTTCAGTGTTGGTTTTGTGTTCATTGAGACTCCTGTATTGTCCAAAGCAATCTACTTATATAATGCAATCACAAGACAAATTGCAGCAAAATTTTTTAATGAAATGGAGAAACAAATCACCATCTTTGTTCGGAAAGGGAAGAAACCTTGTCTAAGTAAAGCACTACTGAAGAAGAAGAACACACCGGGAGGTCTCTCACTACCTGTCTTTAGAACACATTACACTGCCACAGTTGTCAAAACTGCCTGGTACTAGTACAAAAAGAGACATATAGACCAATGGAACAGAGTAGAGACACTATGAACAGCTGATATTTGAAAAATGCCCCAAGATTTTAAACTGGGATAAGAACAATCTCTTTAATAAATGGTGCTGGCAAAATTGAATACCCATCTGCAAAAGGTTGAAAGAAGACCCATATCTCACACCTTATACAAAAACCAACTTAAACTGGATAAAAGACCTAAATATCAAATCTAAAATGATAAAACTCATCCAAGATAAAATAGTATCAACAATGTAAGTTTTAATACACAATCTAGACAGACTTTAAAATCTGACTAACTAAGCACACTCAACAGAAGAAAAAACAGATAAATGGGAATTACTAAGAATCAAACATTTCTGCTCATCCGAAGACTTCATCAAAAGAATTAAAAGACCACCTACAGAATGAGAAAAATTATTTGGCAACTCTATGTCAGACCAATGTCTGATATTACAAAATATCAACAAGAAAAGGATAAGCAATCCAATTAAGTAATGGGCAAAGCAGATGGACAGACATTTCTCTAAAGAGGATATCCAGGCAGCCAAATGACACATGCAGAATTGCTCACAATCATTAGCTATTAAAGAAATTCACATCAGAACTACAATAAGATACCATCTCACCCCAACAAGGTTGGCCATGATCCAAAAAACACGAAACAACAAATGCTGGAGAGGCTGTGGGGAAACTGGAGTTCTCCTACACTGCTGGTGGGATTGCAAATGTTACAACCTCTTTGGAAAACAGTCTGGCACTTCCTTTGATGGTAGACATAACATTTGATCCTGTAGTTCCACTGCTCGGAATTCATCCTCCAGAAACAACAGTTGTCACATGAACACACACATGCACATGAATGTTTGTTGCCACACAGTCCACAATAGCAAAAAAGATTTAATGAACCCCGATGCCCATCAGCAGATGAATGGCTAAGCAAAGTATGGTACATATACTCAATGGAACACTATGCTGTGGTAAAAAACAATGACAATTTTAGGAAACATCTCATAACATGGTCTGATTTGGAAGACATCATGCTGAGTGAAATCAATTAGTGTCAAAAGGACAAATTTTGTGTGAGATTCCTGTTATAAGGACTTAACAAGAAAATTATCCATAGAAGAAAATGACAGTGTTGACTACATGGATGGGTGGTGGCTGAGAGTTTGTCATAGATGAAATAATTGATAGATGTTAGAAATTGTATTCTTTTACTATAATTAATAAAAGAACATAGAAAGTTAAAAAAAAAAAGAATTTGAAAACCATCCCCCAAAATTCAGTCTCCATTCTAATTTTGTGCAAAGTAAATATCGCTCCCCACTCTAAAAAAAAAAAAAAAAAAAAAGTCACCCAACCCATTTTTTTTTAATTTTTATTTTTATTTAACATAACTGAGTGAAAATGTACATTCACATATAAATTTACATGCTCACCTATATGCAGCTTCCACTGCTCTCCCTGTCCGGTGACTGCACACTATTCCTCTCTGCTCCATACATGTCTCATCCTCCCAACAGCCTCCTTTCCCCTCCTCTCCGTCCACTCCCCTTCCTCCAGCCAGAGGTCAGCAACATGATATCCTACAGATGTATAGAACCATAAAGTGCTTCCAATATGTGGTCACTCTGCATTGCCAAGTCCAATCCATTCCTGTCCAAAGAGTGGACCTTTGTTATAATTTATGGGAAAGGGCAGTATCAGGGCCGGGGGCCATGCTCTCAGAGGAGCCCCAAAACCTCTGGACCATCAGTTGAGGTCTTTTAGTGGAGATCTCATGATGTACCCCTTTTTATTCTTTTGTTGCCAGTGAGACTCCTCTCTGTGAGCTCCATTGTGGCTGTCACTTGTGGTGGCCAGGCACCATCTGGTTCTTCCAGTCCCAAGTCGATGTAGGCACCCACTCTTGTGGGTCTTTCTGTCTTTTAGGTTGTCTTTACCACATGTCATTTTGGTCCTCAGTGAGCACCCATTCCTGCTGAGTTGGGACCATTTGCTGTGTCCTTGGATGGCAGCTTGGCAGCTTTTAAGACCCCAGACGCCACTCACCAATGTGGGGTGCAGAGAACTCTCTTAGCAAAACGCTAGTTGTGCCAATTGGCCTAGATTTCGCCTAAGAGCATGGTCCCCCGCCCCTTGCCCCAGCTACTCTATCCTTGCAGTACTGAGATAAGATTGAAGGAGTACTCAAGTTATGCTGAAGTCCACTTTATGTTGTTATTGTTTCTAATGTGTGCTATCACCGCTTTCTCCCAACTAGATTTCTAGTAACTATCTAAACTAAACCCTCCCCCCCCACCCTCCCTCCCTCCTCTCCCTTGCAGCTGTCAAAGAGTCTTTTCTTCTATACACAAGTCTGTTTTTGAGATCTTATCGTAGAGGTCTCATACAGTATTTGTCCCTTTGTCGCTGGCTACGTTCACTCAACATAATGTCTTCCAGCTGAAACCAGGTTAGGAGATGTTTCCTGGAATCGTCATTATTCTTTATCATTGCGTAGTGCTCCACTGAGTGTATGTACCATAGTTTACCAATCCATTCTTCTATTGTTGGGCATCTGGGTTGATTCCATCTTTTTGCTATCGTGGACTGTGCTGTGATAAACATTCTGGTGCATGTGTCCGTTGGTGTGAAAGGCCTTGATTCTGTAGGGTATATTCCAAGTAGTGGAATTACTGGGTCAAATGGTATATCGATATCCATTTTTTTAAGGAAGCGCCAGATTGCCTTCCAAAGAGGCTGGATCATTTTGCAACCCCACCAACAGTGTAGGAGGGTTCCACTTTCTCCACAGCCTCTCCAGCATTTGTTGTTTTGTGTTTTCTGGATCATGGCCAATCTTGTTGGGGTGAGATGGTATCTCATTGTTGTCTTTATTTGAATTTCTTTAATAACTAAAGATCATGAACATGTCCGCATGTGTTTTTCAGCTGCCTGGCTCTCCTCTTTAGTGAAGTGTCTGTCCATCTCCTTTGCCCATGGCTTAATTGGATGGTTTATCTTCTTCTTCTTCATATTTTGTAGTATCTTATAGATTATGCAGATCAGGCGTTGGTCTGACATAGAGTTGCCAAATATTTTTTTCCCATTCTGTGGGTGTTCTTTTAATTCTATTAATAAATTCTTTGGATGAGCAACAGTGTTTGATTCTTAATAGTTCCCATTTATCCATTTTCTCTTCTGTTGATTGAGGTTTCTGACAGATTTTGGAGTCTGTCCTCATTGTGTATTAAAATTTCCATTGTTGTTTCTACCTTTTCTTGGCCAACCCATTTTTTAGAGTAAAAAGGGACAACATTAATCATAGAAGAAAAAATAGAAAAATCTAGCTTTACTTTAAGTAAGCTAAGACATATGGAGACCCCACAGTTAGGACAATGTCTTTATTGGTAGCTCTGTAAATGCATTTATTTTCTTTCTCTATAACTAGATTCTAAACACTTGGGGGAATTATATTACTTTCTACTCCTGTTGATGAGTGCCATTGCATTCGTTCTGACTCATAGTGACCCTGTAGGAAAGGGTAGAACTACTTCATGAAGCAAAACTGTCCCACAGGGTTTCCAAGGAGTGGCTGATGGATTCAAACTGCTGATCTTTTGGATACCAGTCAAGTTCTTAACCACTGTTTCACTAGGGCTCCTTCTATTCCTAATAAGGTATAATAAAATGTTTTAGTAGCAGCCAAGTAGTATTTTTCTAATATATTATACTTATCAGATAATATCAAGTGTTGTCTCATTTAAAGTATTAAACAGTGCTTAAAGACCTACAGCTGGGGATTTCAAGTGCTATAAAACAGAAACAAAACAGCCATTGCTGAGAATCAGTTCTAGTAGAATTTCCCCAAGGGCTTCAAAGGAGTGCCTTGAAAATGTGAATTGCTGACTTTTGGTTAACAGCTGCAGGATTTAACCTATATCAGCAAGGTTTCCTCAGGTGGCTTACATAGAAGGATAGATATTTTGGGTTTTAGGGCAATCTTTTGTTCTTCAAGTGGTACTATGAAAACAGTTCTTTCTTTGGTACCGCTTCTGTAACATTGAGCTAATTTGATTTTTGTAACAAATCATTAAATCCCTGCAGGTTCCCTGTGATAATGGGTTGAAACACAAACCAATAAGTAAGCACTGAAGGCTTGAACAGGTCAATGTGTTAAAAATGCTGGAGCATGTGTGAGAAGACTGAGGCCAGCTAAATAACTGGAGTGATAGTCAGTCACTACGCTAAATGAGATAAAGAACGGTTTGGTTGTCTCTACTACCTGGAAGACTGGCAGTTTGAATTTACCCAGATGTACCACAGAAGAAATGTACGTCTTCTACTTATAACTACTTATAACTAAGAAAACTTGTTGAGCAAAGTTCTACACTGAGGCATTTGGTGTCTCCGTGCATCTGAATAAACTCAAGAGTAAAATATTTGTTTTTTTGAGAGGGAGGTTATAGTAAATTGTCATTGTTAACCACATGTTACTAATAGAATCATGTTTAGCTCACCAATTCACTTGATGGCTAATTCACCAAGTGAAAATTTTTCTGTTTTTACTTTTGCTTTTTTTGTCTCTTAAATACTCAGTTTTAATGGACAGATTTTTAATTTTGTATGTAACTCTGTGGGAAAACCTGGTAGTACAGTGGTTACATGCTACATCTGTTAACCAAAAGGTTGACAGTTCAAATCCACCAGGCACTCATTGGAAACCCTATGGACAGTTTTATTCTGTCCTACAGGGTGGCTATGACTTACAATCAAGTCAACAGTGGGTTTGATTTGGGTTGGGTTATGTAACTCTGTGACATGGTAGCCAGGTGCTATGACTGCTAATCAAAATGCCAGCAGTTCAAATCCACCAGGAGTTCCTTGGAAACTCTATAGGGAAGTTTTCCTCTGTGTGTAGGTCACTAAGAGTCAGAATTGACTTGATAGCCGTGAGTTTGGTTTTACGCATGTATCTGTCTTTGTGTCTACTGTCTAACCAATGAGAAAAAAATAAGTCTTTATAATCATAAAGAATAGATGATTTTATAAGTTATAATGTGTATGTGGAAAATACATTTGTAAAATCACTTTATAAATAAAATATTACATGTTTATAACTAAATAAATGACATATTAATGAAAAGTGTAACAACTTTCAATAGATTTTATCTGTAAATGTTATTCATAAGCAAAATTATATTTCAGAATAATTTTAAGTAGAAAATAATCAAATTTATTGTTGAAAACATTATTAAATATGTTCTTAGATTATATGTTAATGTTGCATATAAACAAGTCTATAAATACATATGTTCTTGAAAAATATGTTTATGAAGTCTGTATTAATAAGAATTCTCCATGTTTAGGAACATGCATTCTATTTTATGTTTAAAGAAACAAAAACCCTATTGCCATCAAGTTGATTCTGACTCATAGTAATCCTATGAGACAGAGTATAACTGCCACAAAGTTTTTTTTTTTAATTATGACTCAGTGAAAGTGTACATTTCCATATAAATTTACATGCCCACCTATATGCAGCTTCCACTGCTCTCCCTGCCCTGTGACGGCACACTATTCCTCTCTGCTCTATGCATGTCTCATCCTCCCAACAGTCTCCTGTCCCCTCCTCTCTACCCACTCCCCTTCCTCCAGCCAGAGGTCAGCAGGATGATATCCTATAGATGCATAGAACCATAAAGTGCATCCAGTGTATGGTCACTCTACATCACCAAGTCCAATCCATTCGTGTCCGAAGAGTGGACCTTCGTTATGATTTATAGGCAAGGGCAGGATCAGGGCCAGGGGCCATGCTCCCAGTGGAACCCCCAAACCACTGGACCATCAATTGAGGTCTTTTAGTGGAGATCTCAGGGTTCACCCCTTTTTATTCTTATGACTTATGTACAGAAGAAAAGACTCTTTGACAGCTGCAAGAAAACAGAGGAAGGGAGGGTGTGGGGAGAGGGTTTAGATTACATAGTTGCTAGAAATCTGGTTGGGTGAAATCAGTGATAGTAGACATTAGAAACAACAACAATATTAAGTGGACTTCAGCATAACTTGAATGCTCTTTCCATCATAACACAGAGTTTTTAACAAGCAGATGGCTAGTGGATTCAAACTGATGGTCTTCAGGGTAGAAGCTGAGTTCTTAACCACTATGCTACCAGGGCTCCTATTTTATGTTTACTTATATATATTACCACTGCTAGGCAGTTCAAAGTTTGGCAGTTCAAATCCACCAGGCACTCCTTGAATACTCTAGGGGCCAGTTCTACCCTGGCCCTTAGGATCGCCATGAGTTGGATCCCACTCGACGGCACTTGGCTTAGGCTTGGCTGTGAATATTTTGGAGGAAACCCTGATGGTGTAGTGGGTTAAATGCTATGTCTGCTAACCAAAAGGTTAGCAGTTCATAATCCACCAAGAGCTCCTTGGGGAACTCTATGGGACAGTTCTACTCTGACCTCTAGGGTCACTATGAGTCAGACCTGACTTGATGGCATTTTTTTTTTTTTTTTTTTGTACTATATATTTTGGAAACCAAGGTGGCTGTAGTGGGTAAGTGCTAAGGCTGATAACCAAAGAGTCAGCCGTTCCGATCTACCAGGCACCCCTCGGAAACTCTATAGGGCAGTCTACTCTGTCCAATAGGGTCACTGTGAGTCAGAATCAACTCCGTGTGACAGGTATGGTTTGTTTGGGATATGTGTATTTATAAAACATATACTTATAAGATTATCTACCATAAGGATATGTTTGAGTATAATCTCGAAATGTATTATTGTAATGTGTTATTCAGTATACTCCTAGACAATTTTCCAAAAGCTAGATCTCTGAAAGCCAACTCAAAATTGATACATTCAGAACTAATTTATTGAAATACTTTTTTGGCAATCTTTTATACTGTTGCAAAAGCATAAATAAAATATTTGCCAATTCAACATTTTTCAAAGGTACAATTCAGTGAGACCAATTACAATCAATCATGCCATGCAACTGCTACCAATATTCATTGTCAAATATTCAACCAGCATAAACAGAAAGTCACTGCTTCCTGAATTGTGTTTTCTGTCCCTCCTCCTTCCCCCAATGATAACAACTCTCAAACTCTTATCTCTCTACATTAGCACCCATAAAGTCTACAGCAAATAAAACTACAGGGCAGTGCCTCTCCATCATATTGGGGTCCTTACTCATGAAAAATGACACAATGACAACTAACAACAATCTTCTTTTTGTAAGTTTGAGATTACTCTTCAGCATTTTTTTTCATTTCATGCAATGATCACCATTTTGTAAGAGATTTCCATGAATGTACATGAAGTATGTTTGGAATGCAAAAGTTATCCAAAGAATATCTGCAGAAAATCTTGGGGCAACTTTTCCTTCTTTCTATTGAGCATCTCTAGTACTCTGTTATGGCAAATAGAGCTACTCCTCTTATTTGCTTTGCTAAAAGATGTCCTTGAGGTTACTACTGAGATAGACTGTCTGAGCTACAACTACTGAGTTAAACTGTCTAAAAACAAGAACTATCTTTTTCAAGTCAACAAAATACATACACACATGCACAATACTGAAAATGTAATCTGAATTGACTCATTCTTTTATTAAGACATGTTAGAAAATTTAACAGGCAAAGATTGAGTCATTACTTGTATATTCTTGGCTTATACATTGTGTAATCCTTTGTTCCAATTTCCAGGAAGTGCATGTCTTTTAGCATTTAAAATGGAATAACTAACACCTATTTTATTACAGGTATAACAGCATGTGAGTGCTTGCCTATTAAAAAAAAAAAAGAATCTGCTATTTTACATACCAGTATTATGAAGAAGAAAGGACATATTTTATATCTTAAATCTCATGTCTGTTTAGACTTTTATGGCACACTAATATACAAGTTGAAATGGTTTCTCTACAAAATGAAAAGAAAATCTATAAATATTTATCAACTGATCTAAAGAAAAGCAGATTTTTTGTGAAACTTTTTCTGCTCATTAAACTCTCATACATTTTCTTAAATCTATGGGGAAACATAAAATAGCTAACATTTTTCACAGTAAAGATCAAGCTTGCCTTTAGAGTAGTAACTACAGTTGTCATTAGTATGTTGCTGCTTGTTTTACTTCTAATGTTTTACTTGTTTATTTTTGTTTACTATGAGCCAATTTGACATGATCTATCATTCTTCTCTGACACTATTTAATAAATATAAAAAGTATTGAAATCTCTCTTCAGAATTCATGTGCTCCATCATTTATTTACACAGTTATATGAAAGTTCCTGTTTTGTAAAATACTTCATTGGGCATAACCGCTAAAATACTCAAGTTCATTACCTGTGAGTTAGTTCCAATGCATAGTAACCCTATAGGACACAATACAACTGTCACATAGAGTGTCCAAAGCTGTAAATCTTCGTGGAAGTCAACCGTCACATCTTTCTCTTGCACGTACACTGAGTGGGTTCAAGCCATTGACCTTTCAGTTAGCAGCCTACTGCTTCAAGCACTGAACCACCAGTTCTCCTTCTCACTGAGCACAGTGGTAGGATAACAGGGGTTTGATAGAAATAAATTTTGTCCCTAAGGAACTTCCTATTCTTTGAGCAGGAAAAATAAGATGTATGTAAAAACATTAAATACTGTAAAAGGCAGGAAATAATAAATGTCAAAAAGAGACCTTAATGAAACACTGTGAGTGCTTAGAAGAGGGGCAGATAAACCTCAGCTGAAAAATTTAAAGACAGGTTCATGGAGGCCATGATCATTCAAAATGGCATCATAATAATGTAATATTTGCATAAGATAAAACAAGAGCAACAATAAAATCCAACATCAAAAATAAAATGGGACTATATCCACTGAATGCATTGTGGCACATGTTTTACATTCACCATTGGCTTGAATCAATAGCTCCAATGCCAGTGTCAAGAGCACCATTAAGAGAATTCAAGTAATAATCAAGAACTCTCTCTCTCTCTCCACCTATGGTTACTTATGTATATTTTGGAAACTCTGGTGGCAGCAGTATATATGACTGTGGCTGCTAATCAAAGGACTGGCAGTTCAAATACACAAAGAGCTCCTTGGAAACTCTGTGGAACAGTTCTGCTGAGTCCTATAGGGTCACTATGAGTAGGAATCCGTTCAACAGCAACAGGTTTGGTTTTTTCGGTTTGGGGTCTCCGTCTTTCTTAAAGACAACTAAAATTAAAATTGTGACAAACTCACATGTAAGATGTAGGAGCATACTTCCACAAATTGGTTGAACACACAATCCACATGCGTTAGTGATTACTGATGATTGTAACACAAATGATGGACATAAAGAAAAAGGATGAGTAGTTGGAAAATAGGGTTCGGTGATAGAAATGATGCCAGAGATCATATGATAGAATTTTCCGAGACCAGTGACTTCTTTATTGCAAATATGAATACTTTTTTCACCAATGTAAACAGCAACTGTACACATGGACCTTGCCGTTTGGAATGCATAGGAATCAAATAAAATACATCTATGGAAAGAAATGACAGAAAATCTCAATACCATCAGTTAGAACAAGACCAGATGCTGTGAAACAGATGATTTGTTCATGTGTAGATTCAAAATGAAACCGAAGAAAATCAGAACAAGTCCATGAGAGCCAAAATAATAGCTTAAGTATATCCTATCTGAGTTTTAGACACCATCTCAAGAATAGATTTGACACATTGAAAACTAATGACCGAAGACCAGACAAGCTGTGGAATGACATCAGTAACATCATACATGAAGAAAGAAAGTGGTTATTAAAGAAACAGGGCAGAAAGAAAAGACCAAATTGGATGTCAGAAGAGGCCCTAAAACTTGCTGTTGAACACCGAATACCTAAAGTGAAAGGAAGAAGTCATGAAGTAAAAGAACTGAATAGAGATTTCAAAGGGAAGTTCAAGAGCATAAATATTACAATGGCATGTACAAACCAAGAAGGAAGAACATGGCCTATATTTCTCAGGCTGAATGAACTGAAGTAAAAATTCAAGTCTTGAGTTGTGGTAGTGAAGGATTCTACAGGGAAAATATTCAGTAACTCAGAAAGCATTCAAAGAAGATGGAAGGAATACACAGACTCAATATACCGAAAAGAATTAGCTGACTTTCAGCCCTATCAAGAGGCAGCATACGCTCAGGAACCAATGACACTGAAGGAAGAATTCAAAGCTTCATTGCAGGCATTGATCAAAAATAGTCTCCAGGAGTTGACGGAACATCAACTGAGATGTTTCAACAAATGGGTGCAGCGCTGGAGTGCTCATTAATGTACACAAAAGAATTTGGGAAGACAGCTATCTGGTCAGCCAACTGGAAGAAATTCATATTTGTGTCTATTCCCAAGAAGGGTGATCCAACCAAATGGGGAGATTACTGTACGATATCGTTAATATCATAGGCAAATAAAATTTTGCTAAAGATCATTCAAATTTCCTCTAGCAGTATATGAACAGAACTTACAGAAAGTCAGGTAAATTCAAAAGAGGATGTGAAACCAGAGATACCATTGTTGATATCAGACGGATCTTTGCTGAAAGGAGGGAATACCCGAAAGACAGTTATTTATGTTTTATTGGCTACAGAAAGGTATTTGACAGTGTGGATCATAACAAATTACAGATAACATTGTGGAGAATGGGAACTTCACAACATTTAATTGTGCTCATGAGGAATCCGTGAATGAATCAAGCAGCAGGCATTTGAACAGAACAAGAGGACACTGTATGGTTTAAAGTCAGGAAAGTTGTGTGTCAGGATTGCATCCTTTCACCACACCTTTTCAATCTATATGCTGAGCAAATAATCCAAGGAGCTGGACTATATGAAGAAGAACAAGTCATCAAGATTGGAGGAAGATTCACTAACAGTCCATGTAATGCAGATAACCCAGCCTTACAGGCTGAAAGCGAAGAGGATTTGAAACAACTATGAAGATCGAAGACAGCAGCCTTCAGTACAGATGGCACCTCGAGGTCAAGAAAACAAAGATCCTCAAAACTGGACCAGTGAGCAACATCATGATAAATGGAGGAAAGATTGAAGTTGTCAAGGATTTAATTTTACTTGTTTCCATGAACAGTGTCCACGGAAGCAGCAGTCAAGAAATCAAAAGATTCATTATGTTGAGAAAATATGCAGCAAAAGAACTCTTTATAGTGCTCAAAAGTAAACATATCACCTTGAAGACTTACGTGCACCTAATTCTAGTCATGGTGTTTTCAGTTTCATTATATGCAAGTGAAAGCTGGACAATGAATACAGAAGACAGAAGAATTGATGCCTTCAAATTGTGGTGCTGGAGAAGAATATTGAATATACAGACTGCCAGAAGAACAAATGTCTGTTCTGGAAGAAGCACAACCAGAGTGCTTGTTGGAAGCAATGACAGCAAGACTGTATCTTTCATACTTTGGACATGGTGTCAGGAGGGATTAGTCCCTGGAAAAAGACATCATGTTTGGCACAGTACTAGGTCAGTGAGAAAGAGGAAGAGTATCAAGAAGATGGATTGATACAGTGGCTGCAACAATGGCCTTAAGCCAGAAAATGATTCTGGGCAAGGTGCAGGCCTAGGCAGTGTTTCATTGTGCTGTACACAGGGTTGCTATGAAGGGTGACCAAACAGATGGCACCTGAGCAACAACAGTGTTAGAAAAAACAAAGCTATGATACGGGATGAAAAATCTTGTTAGTGTAGTCGGCAGTTTTAGGTAGGATTGTCATGGAAGGATACATAAAGAAGATGACAACTGAATAAACATCAAAGATACGATAAAGTGAGGCATGTGGATATGCAAAGAAAGAGTATTCCTGTCAGAGGAAACAACAAATTCAAGCTTTCTGAGTTGAGCATGCCAGATGGTTTCTGGGAACAACAAGGAGATTCTTGCAACTTGAGCTGTGCAGGGAAAGCATCTGCAAATAAGGTTGTAAAGTAGGAAAGGGCCATATCTAGGTCATTCCAAAGTCACTGGTGTTGACAGAGTAAGACAGAAAGCCAGTGGATGGTACATAATTTGGTTTCTCTTTTAATTAAATTACTTCGTATCTTCTTGGAGAAGATCACGTTGTTGTTGTTTTTGTTAGGTGTGGTCAAGTCAGTCCCTACTCACGGGGACCCTCTGTGCAGCAGGAAGAACACTGCACCATCCTCACAATAGTTGCTATGCTTAAATCCATTGTTGTAGCCAGTGTGTCAGCCCATTTCACTGAGGGCTTCCTCTTTCAGCTGACTCTGTGCTTTATCTAACACGATGGCCTTCTCCAGGGACCGGTGCCTCCTGACCACGTATCCTAAGTAAAAGTATAGCCCATTGCATAAAGCTGAAAATGTAAACAATTTTTTATTTGAATGTCTTTTAATATTTTGGTATAAGTTAGTTTTGTTACTTTATAATCACTAGAAGCTAGAATGTATTAAGATTTTTGCCACTGTACATGCTGAAATACCATCAATTTTAGAATACAGAGGCAGAATATTTAGAAAATCATTAAATTTTAAAATTCACCAGACATTTAACAGAAATGGGATGCTTGTACTAAATAGCTGTTTAATATTTAATGCCACTGATTTATTATGCTATATATTACTGTAATTCATTTGACTCAGTGGGAATTGACTTAACAGCATGGGGATTTTTTTGATTTCTATTACTGTAAAATATGTGGGAATAATAAATTGATTTAACAGAAGGAGGATTTATTTCTTACAGGCCACAATTTCTTTGATCTGAATATCATCTCTTTGTTTACTTAAAGAAATTGATCTTAATTTTCAGGCAAGATAAATACCTTTTTTATACTTCAGTTGGTGTCTTTGCAGTTTTAATTATGTGACTTACATGATTGTGTCTAAATGCTAACCACACATTGTTCAACTACTTGGCTCAGCAGAGAATCTGAAGCAAGATTGTTTATATTCTTGGCTGCAAACTATCCACAAATAGGCATATTGCTAAAAGGCACGCATGTTAAGTCAAAGAACTTACGATGTACTCAGTCCTACTTTGTGTCTTTTAACATTTCTAGTATATTTTTGCATATCTATACTTTTCTCATGCTTATAACAAAACACATGTATGTACATATACAAAGGTAGTATCTTTATATAAATGGAATTAAGCTATTCCTGCTACTAAACTGATTTTCCATTACACAAATTATGATAGCTTTTTTCAGATTAATACTTACAAAACTAACTTAATATGTTAAATAGAAGCATAACATTTTCTGTCATAGAACAAACATCATATTCACTCACTTTGCTAATGAGTATTCAAACACTTTTTTTTCATTTTATCTCTATAGACTCTTAATACTTGACATGCAGTTACAAAATGATTTATTTTTCTCTAATTTATTTAAAGAAATCTGACTGAAAGCACTATGTGACTATTGCTAATCATTATTTAATTTACCTAGTTTAAGGTGGTATTAATAATGTATCGAAGATGCATTATAGTTTTGTCATAAAATCACCAAACACCAGAAATTTTTAACATATCTCACTCCAAAGGTTTTGGTTAGCAGTTTGCATACGTATAAGAAATGCTACAATGGAGGGGTGGAGGTCTGGGGACCATGCTCTTAGGGGACATTGAGGCCGATTGGCATAACTAGCTTATTGCTGAAAGAGTCTTCTGCAACCCATATTGTTGAGCGGCATCTGGGGTCTTAAAAGCTAGCAAGCTGCCATCTGAGATACACCAAATGGTCCCCACTCAGCTGAAACAGGTGATCACCAAAGACAGCAATGGCACGAGGGAAAAAGAACCCAGAAGACAGAAAGACCCATGTGAATGGATAACTGTATAAACATGTGACAGGCAGAACCAGATGGTGCCCAACCACCACCAGTGACAGCTGTGATGGGGCTCACAATGTTGAGTTCCAGTGACAACATGAGAAAAAAAAAAAAGGATGCACCCTAAGAACTCCACCAAAAGACCACAATTGATAGTCCGAAGGCCTGGGAGTTCCCTAGAGAGTGTGGCCCCTAGACCTGCTGTTGCCTCTGATCATAGATCATTACTGAGGAATGGATTGGACTCGGGGACATGGAGTGACCATATTGTGTGTGCACTTGATGATTCTAGGCATCTGAAGAATGTCGTCCTACTGGCCTCTTACTAGAGCAGAGTGGCGAGGGTAGAAAAGAGGGGACAGGAGATTGTTAAGAGGATATGACATGTATAGAATAGAAAGGAGGGTGCTGTCACTGGGCAAGGAGAGCAGAAGGAGCTGCAGATAGATGGGCATGCAAATTTAAATTGTACTGTAAACTTTCACTCAATCACCATAAAAAAAAAACAAACAGAAATGGTACAATTAAAATGTTTGTATGTATGTCCTTATGGCTGGAGATTTTCATTTTTACAAACTAGTTTTCTAGAGGTGACATTGCTGGGTCATATAATATTCAGCTTTTACATTCATAATTACTCTAAATTCCCTTTCAGCACTGTCATAATTCATATTTCTATAAGAATTGTGTTAATGTTTCTTTTTCTCATGGTTTCAGCCACAATATGTTGTTAAAATATTTTAATATAATAACTGCATAGACTGCCTTAATTTCTATACTGATAGCTTCTGTGATTAGCATGCCGTACGACATTTACCGTAAACAACATTTCATAAATTATATACTCAGGGAACACTTTGAAAGAAGCAACTCAGGAAGTGAAAAAAAAAGTCACTTTTTCAGTAGTTACACAACAAAAAAAAAATTACCCTCCAACATCTTTGTTATTTCAGTTCATTGATTTTGTGTCCTTTACTGTCACTGTATTTATGCTGTCGCTTATTAAACGTAAAATTTAATGATAACCCACACTAGCCAGCTGGCTCTCTTCTTTCCTCTTACCTCTCTATCTTTTCTTCAAGTTTCATGTGGGGATTACTCTTTTGCTATGTGAACCTTAATTTTGGGGAGCTCCCTAGGTTTCTTCGTAGTCCCTGCTTGGTGCTAACAGTGAAGCAGTCAACTGCTAGCTGGAAGTTGGCTGCATCTCAACCCAACATGAGAAGCCAGGTATGGTGATCAGCTTCTGAAGGGTCACAGCCTTGAAAACCCTATGGAACAGTTGTGATCTGCAGGTATGGGGTCTCCATGAATCAGAATTAGCTGGACTGCAACTACCAATGAAAGATGTTTTTTTCACTCCCAGTCTGCTTCCATATTCTCCTTATGAAAGTATTTTTACCTCCTTTGTTGTTAAGCTAGGAAACCATGGTGGCATAGCAGTTAAATGCTGTGGCTGCTAACCAAAAGGTCAGCAGTTTAAATCCACCAGACAACTCTTGGAAACTCCATAGCGGTAGTTCTGCTCTGTCCTATAGGGTTGCTATAAGCTGGAATTGACGGCAATGGGTTTGATATGGTCTTCGGTTTTCTTGTCAAGCTAATAATCCTCATGTTAATTCCCCCTGGGTGGACTCTCCTCTCTGTCTCCCACACACACTGTTACAAAATGTGCAGTACAGTATATGTGGCACAAACTCCACCAGGATGCCCCAGAGGCCTTGTACACCCAACCTGTCCCTTACCATCTGCAGTCTTAAAATGGCCACCCTATATCTCACGTGAAGGCTTTAAGTGGTAGAAATGGTTAATGAGTTCATCAGTAATTAAAAGATTGAAGGTTGGAGTCCAAGGAGGCACTTTGGAAGAAAGTTCTGGTGATGTACTGCTGCACAGTCAGCCATTGAAAACCTATGGAGGGCAGTTCTCGCTGACACAAAAGGGGTAGCCATGAGCAAGAATCAGCAGCAGCTGATTTATATCCTACGTATCCCAGGAGCAAACAATGACTGTATATATAATGGATTCAAGGAATGTTTGATAAACATATGAATGAAAAACAGTAGTGCTCTGACTTTCTGTGAAACATTTTCATAGTCATTGTTTAATATTTGAAGTTAAGTCAAGATCAGTTATAGATAAAGGCAGGGTAGTTTTGAAGTTTAAGCAATTTGAGAAAAGGGTATAATACTCAGATATGACAAAATCAGTAATAAAATCAAGTTTTCTGGTTTCAAAACTACATCTCTAGGCATTTCATCACATGTGTTTTAACAGGTAACTCTTCATTTTCACTTTTTATTAAGTGTGACTTGACTTTTTGTTATGCTGTAGTTTAAGCACATTGTAAAAAATGTAAAACCACATTGGAAGATTAAATTGACTGGGTGATTTGAGAGTGGGTAATAGATGTGAAGCATTCACTTAAAATTATTACATGAAATGCATACATACATAAATTCATGTGTGTATGCACCCTAAATTTCACTTAACTTGCAGGTTTTCTTTACAGCAGAAACCAAAAGAACTTGTAGAGCTCCCTAACCTAGAAAGCAATAAATCTGGTTTTAGTCTGACCATGTTGTATTTAATGGTAACATGGACATAAGAAGACTGATTTGATTTTGCAAAAAGAAGATATTTTATTGTACGCAGCATGAAAGTGCAAAGAAATGCTGCTGTATTTCATGACTAGTTACATGAATCATAATAAATTATTTAGATTCTTTCTATAAGGAGGTCAAAATCTATCTAAGGATACTGCCTTTCTTTAATTCACAATAACCCTGAAAGATATGTGGCCAGTAGACAATGCTGAGCCTGTTCGTACACGTGGGAAAGCTGAGGCATGTGCATTAACCAGGATCTCCTTCTCTCTGCTTTCTCCTTGTGGCATGACTTAATTTTCCCATGCTGGGTGTCTTCAGATGACTCAGTAGACCTCTCAGCTCATCGGTAAAGTTGTCTTGACACCATCCCCTCCTTGAGTACACTGAATGCATGCCTATGGGGCCTACATGTCAGGATTTGATCAGGAAGCTCAATACGGCTCTGTGCCTGGTTTGTATTCACAGTCACAAAAGAAGTAAAACCATCTTTGTGCAGACCTTTGCCTTGTCTGGAGCGTCATACCACTTTTGAGAACACTAGGATTGCAGAGAACTTTCCAACCTTATGAACTGACTTCCTTTCTGTTTCATCCAGCTTGGCACTTGTTTTATGTATGTATATATATATTATTTATGTATCTTTAAACTTACAATCACTTACAAAGTCACAGAATTGTATAAATCCATGATCTCCTCTGCAATTCTGACATTAATTCATTTGGAGATAAAACCTGACCTGGCCAGACATAAAGATAGCCCTAATCTTTATTTATTTTATTTAGTGTGACTGTACATTAGATTATTAATGTGTTTGATTATGAGGTGCTGCCCAATATGTAGGACGTTTTATGTAATGCACCATATAGGTATCATATTATCTTCCTAAAATTAAAAATATATGTATATCATGAATTTTGAAACAGATCTAGTATCAAGAGTGTTAGGCCAAATCAATATTGGCGCTTGCCATCAAGGAATATGCAATTTGGGATGGTTAGTCCAAGAACATAGCAGAATTGTTAAAAATGTAGATTCTGGAAGCAGACATATTTTCAGTTTGTGTGATGTGTGAGAAAGCCACTTAATCTCCCTGCATCTCAGGGACCTGTTCAGTAAAGTTAGGATAGTATCAACATAGCATAGACAGCATTATAACAGAAAAGATATTGCCAGGTACTGAACGATTCTCATACTCTTTGCTAAGTTTAAATTCATTCTAGAAGCTACTGTGTTAACCCATCTCACTGAGGGTCTCTTTCCTTTAACTTATCCTCTATTTTACTAAGCATGATATTTTTCTCCGGCAAAGACCTCTCCTGACATCATGTCCAAAGTCTTTACATCCTCGTCTGTAAGGAACATTCTGGCCACACTTCTCCCAAGACAGATTTGTTTATTTTCCTAGCAGTCTATATTATATTTAGTATTCTTGGCCAACACCACAGTTTGAATGCCTCACATCTTCTTTGGTCTTCATTTCTTACTGCCCAGCTTTCTCATTTATATAAGGCAATTAAATATACCATGGCTTGGATCAAGCGCACTTTGGTCATGAAAGTGACAATTTTGCTTTTTGTCACTTTAAGAGAGTTCTTCCACAGCAGACTTGCCCAGTAAAATCATGTCACTTGACGTCTTGAGTACTCCTGTCATGGAAATTGATTGCTGACCCAAGATAATGGAAATCCTTGATAACTTCAATTTCTTTGCCATTCATCATGAGGTTGTTTACTGGTCCAGTTGTAAGGATATTCATTTTCTTTATAGTCACATGTAAATGTACTGAAAACTAGTCTTTCACCTTCATCAGTACGTACTCCAAATTGTATCAAATTTCAAGCAAACAAGGTGGTGTGCTTTGCACACCCCAGGTTGTCGTTGAGTTTTACTCTGATCCTTATGTGGCATTCTTCTTCATACGGTCCAGCTTCTCAGATTATTTGTTCAATATGTAGGTTGAACAAGTATGCTAAAATCACACAACCCTGTCACACACCTTTTCTATTTGTAAGTACGCACTATTTCTTTATTCTGTTTGGGGAATGCCTCTTCATCTGTGTGTAAGTTCTGCCTGGCACAATGAAGTGTTCTGAAATTACCATTCTTCAGAATATTATCCATAATTTGTTATGATCCACACAGTTGAATGTCTTCATGTAGTCGATGAAATACAGGTAACTGTATTTCTGATATTCTCTGCTTTCAGTCAAGATTCATCCAACATTGGCAGTGACGTCCCTCGTGTTATATCCTCCTGTGAATCCAGCTTTAACTTCTGGCAGGTCCCTGTTGATGTACAGCTGTAATCACTTGTGAGTTATCATCAGCAAAATTTTGCAAACATGTGATATTAATGACATCATTCTTAGTTTCAGCACTGTTTGTTTGCCTTTCTTTGCAATGGGCCCAAATACGAATCTTTGCCAGGCAACTGGCCAAGTAGCTGCTGTGCAAACATTTTGGTGAAGATAAGTGAGCACTTCTAGTGTATCCTCCACTTGTTGGAACATCTCTGTTGATATTCTTTAAGCTCCTGGAGCTTTGTTTTTCATTAATGCCTTTAGTGTGACTTATACTTTTGTACCAGTGATTCTTGATCATATGATACCTCCTCAGATGACTGAACATCAGCGAGTTTTTCTGATACAGTGACTCTGTGAATTCTTCCCATCTTCTTTTGATGTTTTATGTACTGTTAGCAATTTTACCCATAGAGCTCTTCAGTATGACAGCTTGAAGCTTGAATTCTCTTTTCAGTTTTTTTAAATTGCCAAAATCAAAACCAAACCACAGAGGTCAATTATGATTCATAGACACCCTAGACATCAGTGTAGAACTGCCCCATAGTTTCCAAGGAGCGCCTGGCAGGTACGACTACAGACCTCATGGTTGGCAGACATGGCACTTAACCACTACGCCACAGGGTATAGCCTGAGAAAAGCCAATTCTGTTCTTCATTTTTTTGGTTTTCTAACTCCAAGTCTTTCATATTTCATTATAATACTTTATCCTCCAGCCACCCTTTGAAATCTCCTCGTGTCCTTTCTTTCACCATTTTTTCTGTTTGTTTCAGCTACTCAGAACTCAAGAACAAATCTAGGAGTCTCCTCTAACGGCCAGTAAATGTATGTAATATGATAAATAATATGGAAAGCATTTTTTAGGCATTATCTTCTTAATTCTATACAAAAAATATGTGAAGAGTCTTAAAGATGAGGAAAATGAGGGTCAGAAATGTTAAAAAAAAAACTTGCTCCTGAAGGACCAAATTACCAAGCCGAGGCCTGGGGGGACCCTGGTCTCAGGGAACATGTAGTTTAATTGGAATAACACAGTTTATAAAGAAAGTTTTCTACATTAGTGAGTAGCATCTCGTGTCTTAAAAGCCTGTGAGCAACCATCTAAGAAAGTGCCTTGGTCTCACGCCTTCAGGGTGAAGGAGAAAGAACAAAATAAAGACACAAGGGAAAGATTAGGACTAATGGACCACACCTACCATGGCTCCACCGGGCTGGGTCCAGTGCAATTAGTGCCCAGCTATTGCTACTCACTGCTCTAACACAGATCACAATAGTGGGTCCTAAACAGAGCTGGGGGAAAATGTACCAAAAATAAAAAAAAAAATCTTAGCTCTCTCTGTCTCTCTCACACTCACACACACTCATACACACACAGAGATGAAAATTACTGGTCTGGCAGAAACTCGAGAAACTCTGAAAGTGGGGTCCGAAAACATGCTTACAGTTCAGTAGTGAAGCCATTCCTGAGGTCCACCCTTCAGCTAAAGCTTAGACAGGCCCGTAAAACCAAAATAGACTAGATAGGCACACCAGCCCAGGGGCATGGATGAGACAAGAGGAGGGGGACACAGAATTGAGAAGGAGAGAGTGTTGGCAAGTCATGGGGTTGCCAACTACTGTCTCAAAACAATATGTGCATTAATTGTTTAATAAGAAACTAGTTTGCTCTGTAAACATTCATCTAACATACAATACAAAAATTAAATAGACAAGTAATTGGCTCAAGGTCACACAGCTAATACTTACACCCATTCTGAATTCAAACTTACACCAGTGGCAAAGTTTGTATTTTAAATACTATATAAGCAATCTAAATAACATTTTATTGTATATAATTTCAATTAATAAAATCAAAGCATCTATGGACTAAAGTTTAAAATATGACTTTTCCATTGTATTAGAATTTCATTCAAGTCTCAAGTGCCAAGATCAATATAAGAAACCCTCAAAACTCTCATATTCTTGAGTAAGATAATAGACCAATGACTCAGAGTCTTGTGAATCTATGTCTGTCAGCATTTGCCTATTATTTACACATACTTTACAGAAGAAGGAAACCTTGGTGGTCTAGTGATTCAGTGCCATGTCTGTTAACCAAAGGATCAATAGATTGAACCTGCCAGGCACTCCTTGGAAACTCTATGGAGTAGTTGCACTCTGTCCTATAGGGTCATTACGAGTTGGAATTGACACAGTGGCAGCGAGTTTTTACAGAAGAAAAGAGTGAATTTGGAGTTGAATTTCGAAGACTTCTAGAGTGTTATACTCTCCAGAGTATGCAGCGCACTGCATGATCTGCATGTTTGCTCAAACTATACAAACAGACATATGCTTATACCACTCAACAATTTCTATGATGCAGTTGAGTCTCAAATAAGTTACTTGTAGGAATAGATGAAGGAAAAAATAAAAAATGTATTTATGCATATTTCTCTCCATGATCAGCTAAGAGTCATTTTAATTTAAATTCTTAGAGTTTTTACGTGTCCTACTGAAGTTGGATTACATGCCCCCGAGGAAATCAGTACCTTTGAGTCAGATCCGACTCATGGCGACTGACTCGATGGCACTGTTTTTTTCAGGGGGAGGATATTCAACTTCAGTAGGACACGCAAAAAATCTCAGATGGATAAGAAAAATATTAAATTTTTCAAATTTAATTTTTTTCTTTAGAAATATATAATTCCAATTGGTAATCTTCATTTCCGCTTGTAATTTTTTTTTTTTCCTGGCAATCATTCTTCTTATAACTTCTGAGTCCAACAGCTTTCTTGTTTTCCACTGACAGTCAGTTCTGAGAAAGAAAAGAAACATGGGTTCTATATACAAATATTCCTCTATAACTCACACTTTGCTCTGAGGCCACCAAGTGGAGGCTGGGAAAGGATTTGATAAAATGGCTTTTTTTTTTTAACTCTCTTTTATTTATACCCCATAAGCATAATTCAATGTCTCTATACTACAATTGTCTTTGTTTTAGAATGTCACTATAGCATCTGCATTCTGGCGTATTTCCCAGTGTAGTATGACCCACATCACTCTTCTTTTAGCCGCTGGGTATGTGTAACCACCTGTGTTCACACCTGTGTGTGCTTTTCTGTAGGAAGTATGAGGGGAATGATATGGGTAAGGAGGCAAAACTTGAAAGGATGGAAAAATACCAGCAAAGAAGAGGGGATATACACTCATTTAGTGTCTGCATGTATGCTATGCTATAACACAAATTCTGAAAATCAAATTTACTCTGGGTGATATTTTATCAATTTTCAGATATAAGTGATAAGTTTAATTGTGCTTCATTCTTCATTTTCTTTTGCTAAAGATAATGTTGTTTTACGCCACCAAGTCAGTTCTGACTCATAGAGATATTACAGAATAGAGTGGAACTGCCGTACAGGGTTTCCTAAGCTTCAGCCTTTATGGAGCAGACTGTCACAGCTTGTTTCCCATGGTTAGTAGCTGAGCACTTGCCACTGCAGTAACAGTGCTCCTTTTAATGATAATGAATAGAGACAATAAAAACAGCACACATTTCAGGTCAATTACAACCAAGTCCTCTTCCAGGTGCTCTGCCTACACATTCTAACACCAGTGCTCTTAGCAAATGCTTTTATTTCTATTTTAAAGGTAAGAAAATTGAAGCAAGGGAAAACTGAGGAACTTTTTCAAGGATATGGCCAAGTGCCAAGTGCCGTCGAGTCACCATACAAAATTATAAACAACAAAACCAAAGTAAAAACCTACAAACAGCCGTCTTGACTCCAATACCATTGTCTTAAACCACTTATAATAAAAATGATTTTTGCTATTGAGTAAAACCTGTATCCAGCCAGTCAAAAGGAAAAGTATTATGAGGCAATCTGTCCAATGAAAAGAAAACCATGTCTTCCTCTACTCTACACTGTAACTGTTGGGATTTGAAAAAGAGTGTCTCATCTAACAGTGAAGTAAAACTACCCAGTGACAAAATAGAAGACTTTCTAGTACGTGAGATCCTATCTCTGTATCATGAGATAATGAAGGTAATTAAGATATGGTGCCTTTCCTGGATTTAATTTTGTAAACTTTTGGATGTTACAAATTATTTAAAGACTAAAAAGTGACAATGATTTTTTTTTGTTTTTTTTTTTTTTACAGAAACTTTGTCCCTTTCTTGGTTAAAGTCTGCCACCATGTGGCTACTTTGAAGAACAACCTTTTTAGAAGTGAATTTTCTTAGGCAGACAGATTTGTACATTTGCTAAAAACGAAGGTTATGAAATCCTACTTCTGGCAAAGTAGAGGATCAGCAACAAAGAGGAAGGCTCTCAGCAGGAGGGACTGACACAGCAGCTACAACAGCGGACTCCAGCACAGCAATGGTCGTGATGACGGCGCAGCACAGGGCGACGTT